>BNCR01000005.1:2781748-4018797 GCA_014656515.1 Oryzias celebensis
AAGGCCTGCCTTGAGGTCGGTCAAAGGCTTTTGTATTTTTTTGGGTCTTTCGTACGTGTAAAAACAATATGGTCCTTGCAGACAGGACCCCTGCTGCTGCGGGCCATAATTAAAGCCGCAAGCGGCGTTGGATGGCCCGCAGGCGCTACCCGTCGCCCTAGCCCTGGCCTCTACACGCCACCGCCGCCCTAGCCCTGGCCTCCGCACCTCCGCCGCCCTCGCCGCCCTCCTCTACGCACCACTGTTGCCCTTCCGCCCACTCTGAGCCCCTCCCCCCCCCCCGCAGTGCACCATTGACCCTATCACACTTTCAGCCCAAAAAACCCCATTATAAGCCAAATTAGCGAAAAAAGTTAGCATATTGCTAAAACGTTAGCTTAACTCAGAATTAGCCCAAAAAACCCCATTATAGCCAAATTAGCGAAAAAAGTTAGCATATTGCTAAAACGTTAGCTTAACTCAGAATTAGCCCAAAAAACCCCATTATAGCCAAATTAGCGAAAAAAGTTAGCATATTGCTAAACGTTAGCTTAACTCAGAATTAGCCCAAAAAACCCCATTATTAGCCAAATTAGCGAAAAAAGTTAGCATATTGCTAAAACGTTAGCTTAACTCAGAATTAGCCCAAAAAACCCCATTATAGCCAAATTAGCGAAAAAAGTTAGCATATTGCTAAAACGTTAGCTTAACTCAGAATTAGCCCAAAAAACCCCATTATTAGCCAAATTAGCGAAAAAAGTTAGCATATTGCTAAAACGTTAGCTTAACTCAGAATTAGCCCAAAAAACCCCATTATTAGCCAAATTAGCGAAAAAAGTTAGCATATTGCTAAAACGTTAGCTTAACTCAGAATTAGCCCAAAAAACCCCATTATAGCCAAATTAGCGAAAAAAGTTAGCATATTGCTAAAACGTTAGCTTAACTCAGAATTAGCCCAAAAAACCCCATTATAGCCAAATTAGCGAAAAAAGTTAGCATATTGCTAAAACGTTAGCTTAACTCAGAATTAGCCCAAAAAACCCCATTATTAGCCAAATTAGCGAAAAAAGTTAGCATATTGCTAAAACGTTAGCTTAACTCAGAATTAGCCCAAAAAACCCCATTATTAGCCAAATTAGCGAAAAAAGTTAGCATATTGCTAAAACGTTAGCTTAACTCAGAATTAGCCCAAAAAACCCCATTATAGCCAAATTAGCGAAAAAAGTTAGCATATTGCTAAAACGTTAGCTTAACTCAGAATTAGCCCAAAAAACCCCATTATTAGCCAAATTAGCGAAAAAAGTTAGCATATTGCTAAAACGTTAGCTTAACTCAGAATTAGCCCAAAAAACCCCATTATTAGCCAAATTAGCGAAAAAAGTTAGCATATTGCTAAAACGTTAGCTTAACTCAGAATTAGCCCAAAAAACCCCATTATTAGCCAAATTAGCGAAAAAAGTTAGCATATTGCTAAAACGTTAGCTTAACTCAGAATTAGCCCAAAAAACCCCATTATTAGCCAAATTAGCGAAAAAAGTTAGCATATTGCTAAAACGTTAGCTTAACTCAGAATTAGCCCAAAAAACCCCATTATTAGCCAAATTAGCGAAAAAAGTTAGCATATTGCTAAAACGTTAGCTTAACTCAGAATTAGCCCAAAAACCCCATTATTAGCCAAATTAGCGAAAAAAGTTAGCATATTGCTAAAACGTTAGCTTAACTCAGAATTAGCCCAAAAAACCCCATTATTAGCCAAATTAGCGAAAAAATTAGCATATTGCTAAAACGTTAGCTTAACTCAGAATTAGCCCAAAAAACCCCATTATTAGCCAAATTAGCGAAAAAAGTTAGCATATTGCTAAAACGTTAGCTTAACTCAGAATTAGCCCAAAAAACCCCATTATTAGCCAAATTAGCGAAAAAAGTTAGCATATTGCTAAAACGTTAGCTTAACTCAGAATTAGCCCAAAAACCCCATTATTAGCCAAATTAGCGAAAAAATTAGCATATTGCTAAAACGTTAGCTTAACTCAGAATTAGCCCAAAAACCCCATTATAGCCAAATTAGCAAAAAAGTTAGCATATTGCTAAAACGTTAGCTTAACTCAGAATTAGCCCAAAAAACCCCATTATAAGTCAATGTAGTGGAAAAAGTTAGCATGTTGCTAATACATTGCCTTAACCCAGAAACTGCCCTCAAAGAACCCCATTATGCTCTATATAAGAAATGAATGGGAAAAAAAAGCACTTTTTTCAAAATGGCGGCTTTTCTGTTGGTTTAATCGCCATAGCAACCATTTTAGGTTTTGATCCCCCCGTGACACCGAACAGATAGACGTCAGTTTCAGACAAATCGGAAAACGTTAACCCTTAAAACCCCTTAGCAACGAAGGTTATTCGCTAGCCACGCCCACATTTTTAATATATTCGTATCCGGTTCTATTATATCATGTCCAGTTCTGGTCTGGGCTCAACATATTGAATTTTCACAAGAATCCATCAAAAATTGGCCGAGTATAAAGACTGCGCCACTTTTGCAAGGTTGTCATGCGCACGCCATTTAAAATCTACAACTTCTAATTCCAACATTTTGTTCGCAATTGCTTCCTCTTGCTGCCCAAGTAGTTACAAGACGATCGATAAAAATTCCAAGGACGAGTTTTCGTTTGAAGCTAGTGCTAACTAGCTTTTTTTTGCAAATTCAAGATGGCGGCCCTTCCGAAGGTCAAAGGTCAACGAAACTCTACATGTCAGTGTAAACTTGCGCTAGCACCTTTGGACGAAATTTCGTTAAGATCGCCAAAACAAAAGGTCACTTTTGATGTAATTGAAAATCGCCAATTGTCAGATTTTGAAACAAAATGGCCGCCAAGGAGTGAGTCGGGTGGTCATCGCGTAATAATTTTAAATCTTCGTTTGGATATCCCCGATAAAGTTCCGTAGGTTTCGTTCGTCAATTCTAAAAAAAAAATTCCGAAATTTTTTTTTTTCGCCGAGTCAGCGCTTTTTTTTGCGTCGGTTTTTTCGCTTCCCTGGCCTCAATTTTTACATTACAGTTTCAAATGTTACATTGCCACGTTCAGCTTGGCGTACCGCACGCGTGATATGCGTTTCGTGATATTTCGCTAAACATGCGCAAGCTAGCTAAAACCGTGGCGGTTGCGAGTCGCCACGCGCACGCCATTCAAATTCTACAACTTCTATTCCAACATTTTGTCCACAGTTCCCGGCCATTGATGCTCGTGAAGTTACAAGATGATTGATGAAAATCCCTAGGACGAGTTTTAGTTTGTAGCTTGTACTAAACGTGCTTTTTTTGAAAAATTCAAGATGGCGGCCTTTTCCCGAGGTCAAAGGTCGATGAAACTTCTGTGGTGATTGTAGACTCCGGCTGGCGGATGTGTGTGAAGTTTCGTAAAATCGGAAGAACCAAAGTGTCGGTTTCCCATTCTGCGGAAAAACGTGAAAATCGCAAATCTCGCACTTCGCCACAAAATGGCCGCCAAGGCGTGGGTCGTGCGGCCCCCCCATAATGATTTCAAAGCTCTCCTGGATACCCCCGACGCGTGTGTTTTGGTTTCGTGTGCGTATTTCAAAATTTTTTTTTTTGGCCCCATAAGCGATTTTCGGCCCATTCATTTTTTTTACGGGATCGCACGCCGTGATGTCATCGTGTTGGGGGGGGTGTCGGGCATTATGCCGAAAATTCATTTTCAATTTTCCCCAGGTATGTGGAAATTTTGGTGAGTTTTCGGGTATGTGGCGGGGGTGTAATTTTCGCTCAAAGACGCCGTTAGAAAGAAGACAAATAATAATAAACAAAGCAGAAACAATATAGAAGTTTTTGCGTCTAGGATTAAGTGCGTCCTTTTGTGTATCTTGTCTTGTACTACACACTGGGCAGGTCTGTTAAAGCTTAGGCCCTTGGATTGAGGCCTTTTAAAGGGCTTTTGCGTTTTTTGGGTTAAAGCAAAAACAATATGGTCCTTGCAGACAGGACCCTGCTGCTGCGGGCCATAATTATTGCTGTTATTGACTGATTGTAAAAGCAGTCCATATGTGTCGAGCTGTTGTGCTGCGTGTAGCATTGGCTGCTGGAGGTCAGGGTCAATGATGTCAGCGGCTCAGAGATGTCGACTCAACAGCTGCAAACCAAATCCACTCGCCTGACTGTACTGTCAGTCTAATGAAAAGGAGGATCCGCGTCAGTCAGTAAACCAAAGGACTTTGTTTACCACCATTGGATGGACATTTGTCTCATGACAACATATTCATGCAGTGTTGTGTCTCCTGCTGGAGGCTACGCCTATATTATGACTGAAGTACTGATGGAGGCTGATGGTTTAATTTAACAAAAACTAATATTTAAAGAAAAAGTTGCTTGAGAAAAGAAATTATGAATGTAAGACACTGATCCCCAACAAATCTAAGTAAAGGAAAATATTTCCAACCAAAAATGTATGTTATGTCTAACTGATGGACAGGAATTTTGATTCAAAATTGAGAATTCTTGTGTTGTTTTGGTTGTAGCATAGATGGACTTCACAAAAATCTTGTTCTATTCTAAACTTTACTGATGTAATGATGTCAGCAGCTTTAAGGACAGTCAGTATCATTGTTTTTATTGAAGAACTGGTAGCAATACCAGTGGTTACCATTAGCTTACCTCTGCTCTCTGAGCGGCTTGCGTCCTCCTTTCTTACACTTCTTCTTCTTACACTAATTGTTTGTACTGGTGTTGCGTGTGTGATTGTTTCTGTCTTGTGGCGTATTATGTTTGAATTTTTAACTGAGTCAGGCCCGATTGTTTTTCATCCTTTCCTGTTTAATAAATGATTGATTCTTCTATGTTTTTGTGCTGCATTTCCTCCAAGGCTGTTTTGTGGCTTCTGCTGATTAAAATCTTTCAATCTAGAAAAAGCCTCAGAGTCCACTTTATAAAAGTTTGAATGTGCACATTTTTCTGTCTGTTGTGCAGTAACCATTGACTGTATATGAGAACTGGACCAAGTGTGTCAATGGTTTACTTCCAGCTCCAACCAAATCAATTCAACTGAGTCACCTTTTTTTTTACGATATGGACACGGCCATGTTGGAGCCAGACGTCGTCAGTAAGCAGTGATTTGTCCAAGTTGGTCTGAGTCAACGTTTCTATTTGAACCAATCAGGAGTGAGCTTGTTGGAAGTCCACACTCTACTTGAAATCGGGCTGCACGAAATATGTCAAACGTTTTGAATGAATGAAAGAAGCTTTTGTCATATGCAATCATCACAGGTGAACAACTGGGAAGAACTGTTTGACTCACCAAAGATGGTCGGGAGGCACTTGTACACACTTTAGTAGTACTTTGTAAAGGTAGTTTTCTGAGGAAGTAGAGTCTTTGTTGGATTTTTCTTTACCATGGTGTCTGTTTGGGTCCAGAACAGATCCTCAGTGATCTACACACTGAGGAATTTGAAGCTGCTGACCTGCTCCACCTCTGAGTTGCTGATGTGGATGGGTAGATGCTGGTTTGCCTGCTGTTTCCTTAAGTCCACAAACATCTTTGTTTTGCTGACATTAAGAGACAGGTTGTTTTCCAGACTCCAGCTGATCAGTGATGTCACCTCGTGTCTGAAGGCGCTCTCGTCATTGTTAGCGATGAGGTCTCAGATGGTGGTATCATCACCGCACTTCACAGGATACACACCTGGGATGAGCCGGTACCAAGGACATGTGTGGATGAGAAGTGACTGCCGATCCTCACCACTTGGGGCCTGTTGGTGAGGAAGTCCCACATCCAGCTGCAGATGGACTTCTTTAAACCCAGAGCTGTGAGTTTGGAGACCGGTTTGGAGGGATGACAGTACTGAATGCCGAGCTGTAATCAGTGAAGAGCATTGTCACATAAGTGTTCTCTTTCTCCATATGGCTGAGTGTGGTATGGATCGCTAGGGGGGTGTAATCAGTGGATCTCCTGGCTCTATATGCGAACTGCAAGGGATCCAGGGTGTCGTAGAGGGAGGGAGCTGTAGATATTTTTTTCATTATTTGTTCAAAGAACTTCATAATGTCAGATGTGAGTGCTCTGGGCCAGAAGTGGTTGAAACAGAATGTTTTGTGGGGTCTTTGGGATGGGGACCACAGTGGAAGTCTTAAAGATGATGGACACGGTAGACTATTGGACATGGGGGCCAGCAGGTTCCACCTGCTTTTATTGAAGCGTCCGATTGGTCAGTTTGTAGCTTGAACAACAAAAAAAAATTTTATGAAAAAAAAGAGGATTATCAAGAACATATGCAAAAAGAGTCAGAGCAAAAATGGTTATCCTGACCGATAGAACGACTGAGTAAAATCTGTTTATTTCTCTATAGAAGTCTCTGAGATTTTGTTTTCTTGGAGCCAGCGGGTACTTCCTGTTTGGAACACCAAGGGGGAGGAGTCACTCAGTCAGTACTCAGTCATTGGATGTAACATACAAACTTTACAACCAGCTTCTAAGACTGAAAAACTTTAGCATTCTCATGAGGTTTGGGTCTTAAATTAAGGATTTTTTTTTACTACGATTTGTTCTCTTTAGTTGCCTTTTGATTATATTTCAAAACTATAACAATTTGTTTGTGCAACAATTTTACAGAAAAAAACAATTTTTGCTAAAACTTTGGTGAAATGTGGAAAAAAAGACGACTTCAGACATAACAAGTTTTAACAGGCTTTAGCACATATAGAGATATTATTTAACCTGAACACTTTTATGTGATGCTACCTTATTAATGAGGTCAAAATATGCTAATAAGAACAGTCATGGGGTCATCAGCTTTGCGTTAAGTATCTCTATAACACTGGTGAGCAGAAATTCTGCAGGTTCTCTTAACTACACCACAAATGCATGCCTCTGTGGCTTTTGGTCATCTTGCTTTCTCCTCTTCAGCTTTATCTCTTGCTCCTCGTGCCCCCCCCGATCCTTCTCCTCCCCTCCTTTGAATCGAACCGCCGTCTTAGCTTCTACGGTGCGTGGTCGATACCTTGTTACCACAGAGAAATCAATTATCTCGACCAAGCAGCGGGGAAAGAGGCAATAATGAAAGAATGCTCCTCCTTCCCAGACAATGGCCATGGTCATTAAATATGAATTTATCATTGGCTGAGGATATTTATGGCGCCCAGAGTGGGGACCAGGGTTCACGCTCTTTGTCCAGCATGAATGCGACTTCAAGTGTGCCAGAAATGTTTACCAGGTACTTTAATTGTTTCACTAACAATGCAGAAGTTTCAACGAGACGAAAAAGAATCTAAGCTGGATGAGATGTCACCGGGATGACATCTGAGTGCCACACATGCAGGTGACAGTGGAGACAGCAGTGATGGACGGCTGGTAGGTGGGCATGCCTTCCATGGTGTGTAATGAGCAGCTCTGAGAGCTTGACAAGTGGTGGAACTCGCAGCCCTGACACCGCTGCAGCCTGGGAAATAATGCAACTGAGGAAGGAAGCAAGAAAAGGAGGAAAAAAATGTCAGATTCAGGCAAGCTCCTAAGGCAACAATAAATTTTATTTTAATGGGCCACCACAAGCAATAGCAGGCACTCAGCAGTCTGTTGTGTTTGATGCCAAACTGTGCAGAATAAACAGATTTGCTGTGCAGCTGGTCCAAACACACGTTTCATTCTATCTCCCTGACTTATGCTGCTAGCCCACGCACACATGCACACACACACATCCGTCTCCTCATTTCCCTGCTGCCGCTCAATCTCTGCTGAACATCCCAGACAAGAATTAGACAAATCATCACAAAAAAGATCTTCCATTCATTTCCCTCCACTTAGCTGAGCACTCATCTCCAGCTGTCACATTCAAAGCGGGGTATTTGTTTTAGTTTGTGGGAGAGAAAAAAAAGGAAGTGAGATGTTACTAATGAGAAGCAACATGTCACATCTGGCTCATTTCCTTCTCAGAAGAGGAATCTTCGGCCATCCTGCATGTGAGATCATCCCAGTAAAAGCTGCAAACAGAATCATGCGTCCACGTTGATTTTTTCACAAAAAAATTCTGCTTTAGTGATTTAGTGATGTGCTCCCAACAAACAGCATTCAGAAAAAAGCTTCTTCTAGAACTGATTTACAGCTTTTCTGACAGTTGAGTGACGCTGATTCCCAACACAAGTCAAGTGCAGATGTGGGTTTTTGTGCACACACATGAACACAATGACTAGCTTTGGTATTTTTTTGCGTTATTAACGCAGCAACTTCCCAAACATTCACAAAGGGGCCTGAATGGAAGCAGCTGAATGTTTTTATGAGTTCTTTCGCGTGACTGCGTCTCTGTTCAGGTGTTTGCATCATGTGAAATAGAAAAAGGGTTTGTGAGCATGAATGGAGTCTGTGTTTTCTGGTGAGTGTGCGTGATGACCACGTGAGGAGGCGTGTGTGTCTTTCTCTGATCTTGGGATTGTTTCTGCTGCATGGATGGATGCAGCTACAAATACTGTCCAGGACATGAGATATGCTCTTATCTTTCCAAACCACACTCCTCAGCTCTCATCTCAGTAATTGTTATGATGTCTTTTCTCATGAGCATGACTGGCATTACCAATTGGGTTCCCTGGTTTAGCTTGAGATTAACCTTAGCAACATTAAATGATCATTTAAGTATCGAGTATTAAAATGCTTCTTATCTTCTCACCTCAGAAGATAATGACCAACATGCTCACATTTGAACACAAAGCATCAGAAGTAAGAACTGATCACTATAGTGCTGCCCATCATCATTAGCAAAACACATATTTGTTGTGATTTTTTAAATATTATCAGTCATGCATTTTCAACATCTCCCTGTAATTTCCACTTTGTCCTCTAGAATGCACTGTTGCATCCAGTAATGCACCTCCACGCCACAGGCGCAGCAGAACACACCCATTAATCTCACCCATCTCCACATCTCTCTCATGTAACTCTCCCCTGTGGTTGTTAGGGTATGGGAGTGGTGTGGCGTTGTCACTGTTTGTATCATTTGTAACGCAGAGGCTTTAATTTGAAATGATAAAGTAATGCTGTGACTGTGGCGGTGCGCTCAGGTGACAGACATTAACATCTTCCTCTCCTGCATTTCACCTCTAGGGAAACTATCAAACAGGGTGGATCAGAGTTCATACATAAATGTAAGCTGAACAGACATCAGTCTAAGTAGGAGTCTTATCACACGCTTCTGGTTTCATTTTAACAGACCCTGCAGGTGGAGATGTTTGATGGAACATTAAATCATGGAAAAGGGAAGTAGATCTTCCACATGTTTGATATTACTTTAGTAATCTTATAAACCTTAATCCAAGACAAAGAACAGGTTTGTGAAAGTGATGTTATTGACCATGTAAATGGGAATTTACTGCCCACAATTATCACATTTTCATCAGTGCTGTCAATCGAATGAAAGAATTAATCAAATTAATCGCGCTTTTGGGTTGTGATTAATCACGATTAATCGCAATATTTTACTAGTTAAATTTTATACGACAATATGCAGCTTTTGAAGATGCTGATATACAGCCATAAGAAACAAATATGTTTCTCCACTTTAAATGGTTCACGTGAATACTCTATTCTGATTGGCTGCTGGGTGTGGATGGACGCCTAAAAAAGAAGCTCCAGTCACAATATTCTTTATGTGCTGGCTTCTTCAAAACAAACTTTTTCTTCATAATCTGTACAAAAACTAGCAGGAAGAGCTGAACTTTCTCTGTGAACTGATGCTTTAATGAACCTATTGTGACGGTCAGCATATATTGCTCTGCTTTCCCGCAGTACATATCATATAGTCCGCCTTTTGTGAAAAAGTGATCTAAACCTAAAAAAATAACAAGAATGAAGTACTAAAAATCAACAGAATATTTATTCCTTCTGCCAGTGAAAATGTTATAAGCAGGATAGTGCCTGACAAAGTGTGTCAGTAACTGTTGCACGCTGCGTGAGCCTGAACCAGCTGAAGACGGTTGCTTTGCAGAATGTCATTAATTAGCGTTAAAAAATACTAATGTTTTTTTTTTGTTTTTTTTTTCCATCAATCATGTGCGTTAACGTTGACAGCCCTATTTTTCCTTCTTTTCCTGAGCTTAATCATCGACAGGTACAAAAGTGCATTCGAACAAATATTTTTCTCTCTTTTCTTTTTTACACTTTTAAAATGAATATTTAAGTCTTTTCTTTTCAATTGATGGCACCAATGGGATTAATTCATCCAACATAAAATCCCAAGTTACTCGAAGTCCCTCTCCATCTTTTGATCTATTTTTAAAGCGTCTCCAGTGCTCTGTTAATTAGGATTTTGCTGTTTTTATATATAAAAACAAATCTGTGTCGAATCCGTGAACCTGTATTGTTTTGTTGGACATAGTTTCTGCAGAGCGGCAGGAGTTCATTAGAAATTCACCTCTGAGTTGTGGCACAGAAGTAAATGTCCATGAGAAAAATGCTACAAGAACATGGTAAAAACACCATTTTCATTGGAGGGAGTTTAAAAAAACCTGAAAACAAAACAAAGCTAAACGATTCTCAGTTTTCTGGAGTAACTACTTCATGTTGTTAAATAAAGCTGCTGTAAAATGATTACACAACAAAGAAAGAGGTAGAAATCTCAGCAACTGCTGCTGTTACTGTAATATTTTGGTTTAAATGTGATTTTTTTTGTTTGATAAGATTAGATTACAGTTGTTTTGCATTTGTACATTAAATCCTTAACAGTAGTGTAAAAATTCAACTTAGCACCATGCATAGCAGCAAAGCCGCCATCAGTGTGTGAAAGAGTGTGTTGGAGTGAACGGGAGTGTGACTGTAAAGCACTTTGGTCTTACATAAGGCTACACCAATTACCAACTTTTAAACATTTCTAATTTTGTATTAATGGGAGCATTTGGGAGACCTGATAAAAGCACAGCTTACCAGAGAAAATCTAAAAAATAGTGAGTTTCATGGCAATAATAATTGGATGGATTGTTGTAGTAGAAGTGACTCTGCAGAGGGTGAAGGGTTTCAACTCCCAAAATCTGGATCATTTAGTTTTTGGGATTCATCACACAAGCATGAAAGTGAGGAAAAACAAGTTGTTGCTTTTCTTGACTCAGAGACAGACTTGCATAACTTCCATGATGTGATGAAGACATCCTAGGGTCCAGGAAATCTGCCAGAAGGCAGATTAATTCACAGATTTATTGCAAACTTTACTGTCAGCTGGACATCCCATTAGCATGATAGAGCGAGCTGAACAGCATATTTAGGTTTTTGGTTATTCAAAACTAAAAACCGTAAACATATAGTTGTATACTGTATGTATACTGTTTAAGGTAAAGAAATTATAATATTCAAAGACACGAGGGGCATTGTATGGTCTGGAAGGGCTACCTGCCCCTGCCTTTGCCCCCCCCCCCCCCCCCCCCCCCCCCCCCCCCCCCCCCTTTGGTAAATGATAAATACTTGTATATTGCTTTTCTACCATCCTTAAAGGCCCAGTGCGCTTTAGAGTCACAGTCCCATTCACACCCTGAGAGGAAGTTTCAGTGTCCTTCCAAGGACACTTTGACACATAAGAGGGCAAGGCGGGAATCCAACCATATTCCGATCAGAGGTCAGCCGCCCTACCAGTGTACCACGGCTGCCCCTTCACCCGCCCTCACCGACTGAGCGGCTGCTACACGCCTTTCCGCTTCTGACCCCGTCACCCTGGCCAGAGCTGTATTAGAATAAAACAAAAAAAAAATCTAAATGGCGGCCTTTCTGTGCTTTTATCTCCATAACAACCATTTTATTTTTTGGACGGCTGGGGGGTGACGAACAAGTCTCTGTAATTTTTAGAAGGAAAAAAACCCTTTTGGATTCTCTTGGCAAGAAAAGCTTTTTATTAATCACTCCCACATTCCTTATATGTTCATAACATATGTTATATCATTTTGTTCATATTTTCTCCTGCTGTGATGTCATCATTTCATTTTCACCAGGTGCTGCTTCTGTGCAGATTTTGGTTATTTTTCTGAGAATGTGGTGGAAAGAAATTGCTACTTAAAGAAGCAGTAAGAAAGAAGAATGATGAAACCAATCTGGTCATTGCAGTCCAGGGCTGCTGCAGAACATACATATTTAAGATGATATAAAAGTTATATGGAACCTGAAAGAGCTCCAGGATAAATACTGTAAAAAACAAATCTGGACAAAGGTTTTCTGACCTGCATTAATGTCATTAAGTATTATAAAATTTGATTAATTTTGATAAACTGAAATTCAGTTGCTTCTATTTAGAATTTTTGGTTTTTTAACATTTCTATTTTTGGTTTATTCTGTTTTTCCTGCGCATAAATAAAACATAAAAATCCTACATGAAGTTCCAATATATCTGAATTGAAAGCTACATCTGCAGAAGAATCTTAGTTTGAAGGACGGCTGATTCTTTTGTGTCTGTTCTGTGTAGGTTTCACTTTTTCCTGCTCAAACTTTGCACTAAAATGTTCCACCTACAGAAGGTGGTCACTGACACTGCAAATGTGTGAGATCACTGTTGCTATGATGCCAACCACAAACTTTACAGAAAGCTGCATTCTGGCTGATGGTCAGTTTGTACTGATCGAATTTCCCACGAGCTCTATGGATCTCACTTCTGTTCATAATAATAAAACCCACAAGTCAATGACATCTGTATTTTCTCTCCTGCGGAAACACCTGCTGCCTTCAAGCGGTAATCATGGCTTTTTTACTGCAATTGACAGTATAGGTGTTGTTTGCAAAAACCATTTATTCATACAAGATTCCTGTTTCTCACTGAGTAATTTTAGCTCAATGTCGTAACTTTACTCATTTTCCTGATGTTTAGTTTTGTCCTGGAAACAACATCAGAGTGATGTTCATTATTAGTTCATTTGAGTAAGCTCATGGTTACTTTTACTTTAAATATAAATGCAGTCATCACTGACCTTCTCTCACCTGCCTCCTGTATGTGACAACCAAATGTACAACTTGTCGTTTTGCCTTTTGATTAAGGTCATTCTGGAACTGGTGTCTGACTCTTAAAACAAACAACTTAAAAAACATCTTCTAAGACTTGAGAAAACTTTCATGGGTTCTCATTTGTTTGTGCTTTTCACTTTTAAGATGCAGATATTTTGAACATTAGCAAAAACTTGCAAGACTGTTTTTTATAAAAAGATTAAAGAAAAGTTAGCAAGTGACTAAAGTCATATTTAACCCTTTTGAATTGTGAGAGAGTGTGAGAGTTGTGGTTAACACTGTGATTGATGGCCAAGCTCACTCTCGAGGTTTTATCACTCGCTATTCACATTCCACTCATAAACTGTGTTTGCCGTCAGTGTCCAAACACAGCTACGCTTAAGCTGGTATAGTAAGATGTGGTTTTAACTCTTTCAGTGAATGCTTGGGCTCACGGCGTTACTATCATTTTCTCAAGTCTGAGGGCCGGTGCCATAGCACACCTCTGCGAGACGGACCAGGGGCCTGCCCCTGGAGACCACACCAGAACAATCGCAGCTTCCAAAAGAGCTGAACTTTGGGACCTCAGGGAAACCGGGATCTTTCATTCCAGGTGCTTAAATACCAGATAATGTTATTTCAATTAACAAAAGAGTTGAGTAACAAATGATAAGTCAGTTTTTTTCCAGACTCATTGAAATGTTCCTGTTTCATCAGTTTCTCGGAAGTCAAGTCAAAGTCAAATATTTACTGAGGCTTCTGAAAAGAAAAAAGGCGGGAAATTAAATTATTTTTACAGTTGTCTTCCCTTTTCTCAACAGAAGCTGTTGCATCTCAGCTCTGGTAAAGTTTGAGAATTTTCTTTCATAAAAGTTTTCTTTGAGTTACACAAAATCTTAAACTTGACTCAATTTTTCTCTTTCACTTCTCTAAATCAACCATCACGTCTTTGCAACATCCAGATTCACAGAGCCCCTGACGCAAACACTGCCACTTATTTTCACTTTTTATATACAGCCAATATTTAAGACAAAACAGTAAAACTGCACCAACTTATAGTTCGGTAGACTCACAGCAGCACCGAACTGTGGACAAAAGCCAGATATAGAGAGAGAGATCCAGACTGGTGCAACACATCAACTCATTGTAATATAATTCCTAAAGTCAGCCAAAATGAACATGGAGGCATTTCATAGTTCTTTGTATTTTCAAAAGCGTGGCTTAGTTTGAGATTTGATAGAGATGTATATGTAACAGTATTTTCCACTTTTGACCACATATGTTGTAACTCATTTTATTTTTGGTCATTTTGCACACTATTGTCTGAATTCAAGTAAAGCCAGGTTATGTCTTGAACAATCTTCATACCTCGCCCAAGGTTATTGCTTTAAAAATATATCTATATTACATTTTATTTTGTCTTTATTTACTTTTATTTAACCACAGGCGTCCTTTTGAGATTGTTTGTGTGAAGCTATTTTTTTTTTTAAGAATTTGTATGTGAGTGAAAAAAAGGAAAGTAATTTAAACAGTTGAGAGTAACTTTTTTGAAAAGGTAATGAGTAAAGTAAATTAATTAAAATTTTGATCCAGTAACTAAATGAAGTAATCAATTACTTTTTAGAAGTAACCTACCTAACACTGTTCACGAGCCCCCAGGATCAGCGCAACTGTCGACCGGGCTGCACTGTTCCAGTCCACTCTGACCGCGCCGCTCTGGGCAGAGACCGGCCCTTATAACGGGTACAACCAGTCTGTGGAAATGTCGGCGACCAACAGACCTGTCTTGAAACATAGACCAAGGAGTTTAATAGTTTTTGTAAATCTGAGTATCAGCCATTAGCCATTTCTAGTAATATATAACTCATCGGTTGTGTGCATGTTGTGGAACACGTTCCAGTGAAAATAATTGTTAGAAATATCTTAATTTTTAAAGCAAAAGTTCCCACAGTTATAGGATCTCCAACAGTTCAATCTATTTTAAAAAGTTTAATTTAAGATTCAATTTGAATGGTGTGTGTGTGTGTGTGTGTGTGTGATTTATTTGGTATTTTTAAAACTATTTTCCATTTTTTTTTCCACTTAGTTTTGTAGATTCGGTCTCAAAACAAGTTAATTTAGCCACAAAAAAAGAAGAATCAAAAGTGACTTCCCTGTTCTACATTTCATGACTTCTGAGAGCTAATTTCACAGTAAAAATAAAACACAAAAACCAGCCTATTTCCTGTGTTCTACTTTTAGCAATAGCTTCCTCTACAGAATGAGATGAGTGAAAAGGAAACCCCAGAGCAGCATTTTCATTATCAGGAAGTGGATCGAGTGTAAGCCTTCACTTTTTCACTGCCGGAGAATCAACATGGCCGAAGAGATGGAGCTCTCAGACTACACTGTTATAACTGACAATATGATGAAAGCTCGGAGGACCGGGACAACCAACCATCAGTCGGAAAAACCAGGTGAGACCTCAAGAAGCCAAACAGAAGCAAATATAAAATAAATTCTGTAAAGCCATCTGAAACTGTCATGCTTTTTGCCATATTGCCCAGAATCTGCTTTAACAAATATCATTGGTCATGCAGAATATTTATACCTTTGTATTTTTTTAATATTAACAGGAAGGAGACTTCCTGCCCTTTGGATTTTAGCTTTGGGAGTGTTGTGTCTTGCACAAGCCATCCTGAATGTCTCATTGCGTCTTGGATGTAAGTTGTGCAAACTGTGCGAAACACGACAATCAGCGTGTTAGTCCTTAATGTCAAACTTATCCCACTTCTTCATTCCAGCATATTCAAAGGAGAAACTCTCTCAGCTTCCTGTCAACAGCTCTGGAAACACAGATCTGTGTTCCACTGAGAAGTCACCGGGGAACTTGTCTGTGTTGTGTTTCGACTACAACAGCTTGCTGAGGAAATATCAAACTCTGGAAAAAGAAAGAGACCGCTTACAGCTCCAGTTGAGTCAACTAAAAGAGTTGATGACAGAGGAGATTTCTTCTGGTTCTGTCCCTCCTGATCTGGATATTTTTGCTTCTGTCACCCCCCTGGAATGATAACGATAATGAGATGAGCTGCAAAACTGTTTGGAAAATGTATTGAAAAAAGTTGAATAAATGTTGTTAGAAAACATTCAGATCATTTGAACTTAATGTTTTTTTTTAAACCTCTTCAAACTAGCAAGGATCTGATAAAACACAGATGAAAATGAGGCTAGCAAAGCATCAGATATTGAGTGAATAAAAATGATCAATGTTTGTGAGGTGTGAGTATTTTCCCATCATGATGACAGCTTCAGGGTGAAGAAAAGAAGAGAAAAACTCAGATTAAAGCATGCGATATTTCACATTTTATTTGCATCTTACACTCACCTGTCACTTTATTAGGCACACCTGTCCAACTGCTCATTAACACATATTTCTAACCAGCCAATTACATGGCAGCAACTCAATGGATCACATGGTCCAGAAGACCTGCTGCAGTTCAAACGAGCAAAAAAAGGTTGGAAGAAAGAAGATAGAAGTGACTTTAAATGTGGCATGGTTGTTGGTGCCAGACGGACTGGTCTGAGTATTCCAGAAACTGCTGATCTACTGGGATTTTCACCCACAACCTTCTCTAGGGTTTACAGAGAGTGGTCCAAGAAGGAGGAAATATCCAGTGAGCAGCAGTTCTGTGGGTGGAAATCCTCTGCTGATGCCAGAGGTATAGGAGAATGGCCAGACTGGTTCCAGCTGATGGAACGGAACCAGTAACTCAAATAACTCAAATAAGCTCAGTGGCCTTGTAGTAGAGTGTCCGCCCTGAGACTGGAAGGTCGTGAGTCCAAATCCAGGGAGAGTCATATCAAAGACTCTAAAAATGGAACCCAATACCTTCCTGCTTGACACTCAGCATTAAGGGGTTGGATTGGGAGGTTAAACCACCAAATGGTTCTCGAGCACAGCTATGACTGCAGCTCACCGCTCCCCCAGGGGATGGGTCAAATGGGGAGAACAAATTTCCCACACCTATGTGTGTGACAGCTGATGGGATTTTAACTTAAACTTCATCTTCTCCCAGGACGAACAGGCTATGTGCGAGAACTTTTAAAGAAGAATGAGCTTTTCTAACTCTACAACTACATGTTAGAATACTGTAGCAGATGGGCTTCCTCCAGATGAAAGTGTGGGGCAGGGTGAGGGTGCGAGACGAGCCAGAGGCGAGGTCCACAGCCAAAGACAGAAGCACAGATGATCCACCTGGAATCTTTCCTGCTCCCCCATAGGGGAGAGGGAAAGGGGACAACATCTGAATAACACTGCACATTGGCATGATGAACTAAATAAAATATAGTACTGGGTAAATGATGAAGAATAGAGGAGAAAAGGTATAGAGGATAGAACTCCAGTGCACCTTACTTTCCCCAGCTTCTAACTTCTAGTAACCTGCAACTACTTGGTATTGAAAATTAATTTAAACATGTTAATGGTAAGAGCATGAATTTGACACAGATAGTGGAAGGCAATAATAATTACAGTAATAGAGAATCTGCACTTTTAGCATGTCAATATAAATATATTATTAATCTAGCCTAAGCCCACATAAGCCCACCAAGCAGATGGAATAGGCCGCCATGGCCCGGTTTATAAAACCATCTTCCCTCTCCTTAGCTCTGTGAAGAAGTATGTTTAATAGATGTAATGAAAACGATTAATATTACCCCAAACTTCAGTACTTTACGTGAGGTAGGGGAGCAGTAAGTTAGATATTCTCTGATTACTAGCTATCCTGGCAATAGGCCATCCACAGTCGCCAGATCTCAACCCAATAGAAAAAAGGGGGTCCAACTGGTACCAGCAAGATGTATCTAATGAAGCAGTCAGTGAATGTTGTTTAAAACACGATCATGGATACTCACAAAAGATAAAAACAAATACACTAATTTGTTTTTAGCTTTTTCAAAATATATATTTACATCAATATTGTTCAGTATTGCTTACATTTAAACTTTCATTTCTACTCAGTTGTGTGGTTTTGCTTTGCAGACGTCTTGAAATGTCAGTTTTTACCACAATTAGGAGAAGTAAGAAGCCAAAATCCTGGCTCAGGCAATTTTATTTTAGGGGGAAAAAATTATCTGTTTTTAATCTGGAGAAGCAATGTTAGTCAAACAAGCACATTAACAAGCACACAAAAGATAAATAAAGAGCAGGGACAGTTAAGACTCGTGACAGTTTTAAAGGGACTGCCTCTGACATGGCACTGTTGATTGATTATACATGCATACCAATGAGTACAGGGAAATAAAAATCAGGCTTCAAGTCTCACCAACAGCAATAAAACTGGATGTTTCAGCTAGAAATCCAGCAGCCTTCAATGTTAGAATCCGTCAGCTGACTGTCAACCTTTTTGAAATCAAGGAGTCTGTTTTGCTGACAGGTAAGTTAAGTTGAATTGAGAGACATGAGAGCCGTCAGTGCATCCAGTGATGTCTTCTCATTAACCTTTTTCTTTAACTAGCTGCAGTGACTCGTTGTCCCAGACTTCTGTTATCCTCCTGTCAGCTGTCACTCGTCAATCGTGTCAAACTCGTGTCAAAGTTCTATTTTTTCAACACAGGTTAAAGTTTTTTCACTAGTTTCCATTGAGTGTATAAGAAATGGACCGAGTGATCGCTCCTCCTGATGTTCCAAACAGGAAGTTCCTTCTGAGAAAGAAACACTCAGTCGTTCTATTTATCAGAATTACCATTCTTACTCCGATACAGCTTTTTTATGTTCTTGATAATCCTCATTTTTTGGATGATATTTTTTTCTGCAGTTCAAGTTATTTAATTTATAAACTGACTATTTAGATGCCTCAATAAAAGTAGGTGGATCCTGCTGGTCCCCAAGTCCAACGTTCGATCGCTTTGATCGACAAATTCTCCCGTATGCTCAAAACACCAAATCTACACTTAAATTTGTCACATGTGGCCCTCCATACAGACTGATTCGGACCAATCTCTGCTTACTGATGACACCTGGATCCAACATGGTGGCGTCCACATTGTGAAAAAACATGACTGAACTGATTTTATTTTGCTGGAACTGACAGTAAACCCTATGGATGATGTTTGAGTTGCAGTACTAAGTTTTATTTTTCCAACACTTGTGTAACCTTTACGTTTTTTTTACAGTTTTTTATATTTTTTTACAGTACAGCATAGAACACAGTGATTTACACAAGAGAAGAAATATTATTCTTGTGATTTCTTTTCCTGCTTTTAGGACTGTGTTCATGGTTTATTTTTTGATGATGAATCCTTTAATATGAATAATTCGTCTTATAATCAAATATTTCAAAAGTTCATGAACACTGGCAATGTTGTTGCAAGTTTTCTCAGTGTTGTGTTACTTCTATATAACTTTTTGAAGGATATTGGAAAAAAAAGGTTTCCTGCAGAAATGACAGCTGTATTTGTTCTGGTATGTATGTATGTATTTATATATTTATTCAAACATGTTCGTTTTAAATATGGGTAAATGTTACAATCTCATCTGTGGTAATACAATTGACTCTTAAATATAATATAACTGAATATAAACATATTACAATGATGTTTGATAGGTCACAGGCAGAAGCATTGCTTATTAAGGCCTAAAAATAAACTATTAAAGTTGTGGCAATTTTTTATATTATTAATCAAAGTTAAAGTTAATTACAATATTCTTTATCAACAGAATTTACAATATTCAGAGAATAATAACCACAATATTAGTGTGAATTTATGTTTTTCCATTTTCATTAGGCCCAGTCTTTTGCCTATTATTGCAAATGTAGAATGCATGGTATCGTAATACATATGTCATAGGTTATTGTATGTTGTATTGTATCATACATTTATAGCTTTTTATGAATTTGTTTATATTGTATAATGTCTGTGTTCTAACCTCATATTGTTCCATGTTTTTACCGACACAGAATTCTCTGCTTTTTCCCTGCTTTTTATTCATATCATGGGTTGTTTATTCATTCATTTTCTATACCCTGTTGTCCCTTACGGGGTCACGGGGCCACAGGGCTGTCGGAGTCTAACCCGGCCACTCATGGGCAAAGGCAGGGGACGCTCCTAGACAGGTCGCCAGTTCGTCGCTGGGGCCTTAATCACACACCCATACACACCTAGGGACAATTTAAAGTGACCAATTAACCTATGAAGCTGCAGTTTGATTCCCAGAGAAAACGGGGAGAACATGCAAGCTCCTCACAGAAAAGTCCCCCACTGGTGACACTGTTTCAAGTACCCCAGCCGGGACTTGAACCCGCTAACCACTGCCCCACTGTGCAGGTTGTTTATATTTTCCTATTCCTTGTGGTTTATGGGAATTATCTCTCAATTTAAAAAGCCTCTGGGTATTTTATGGTAATAAATTATTCTATGCTTTATATAATATTTGAGATGTTTGATAAATAATGCAATCCTGTAATTTTAATAAATTGGACTGTATGAAAAGCTGATTAGTACGCTCTAGGTCCTACTTAATGTATAATCCTAACTGTTTTAATCATAAAAATGTGTTTTCCTGAACTCTTTCAATTGGTATGTCATTTATATTCATTTGTTGATTGGGATTTTCTTTATGATTGCCAAATATTTTGACTTGTTTTGCTTAGATTTAATGATAGTTTATTGCTATCGAGCCATTTTAAAAATAATTTGCAGTTCCTCATTTATGTTGCTAATTAGGGTATCATAACCATCATTGCTATAAAATATATTTGTTATATTTGAGAAGAACAGTTGATCAGAATCTTGGAAAACTGTTTCAAACTGTTGGAAATCATGTTTCCTTCATTTTTATGGTCTGAAATGTTTACATTTATAGTGTTAACTCAGAAGATTAAAACACATCAACAGGAAGATAAGTAGAACTGTAAAGACTTTAATGTCTGCAGTTTTACTCCAAGAAAACAAAGATGCTGATATACAGCTATAAGAAACTCTCATTGTGTTTCTGCACTTTAAATGGTCAAGGTGAATACTGATTGGCTGCTGGGTGTTTTGGAAGACGTTCCAGTCACAATGTTCTATTTCTGCAAGCTTCTTCAAAACAAACTTTTCCTTCATGATCTGGACGAAAACAATCGGTAAAAGGTTAACTTTCTCTCTGACCTGATGATTTATTTAACCTATTGTGACGATCAGCACAGAGATCACTTTCCTTTGCCGCTGCAGTTGAGGTCTGTCGACTCAGCGATGAATTGTGTTGCCATGGCAAGGGGCCGCATTGCCTGTCAAATAGTCTGCCTTTTGTGAAAAAGTTATCTAAACCTCAAAAATGACAACATTAAAGTACTGAAATCGATTAAATATTTATTTCTTTTGTAGGTGACCGTGTTAGAAGCAGGATTGTACCAGACCAAGTGTGCATTTAGGAATTGACGCACGCTACTGAAGCCTGAACCAGTGCCATAGGGTTGCTTTGCAGAGTTTAATTAATCCACATATAGATTCATTAATTTTTTTTTAATTAATCGAGTGTGTTAGCGCATTAACTAATAATATGATCATACTTTGTGCTTTTTAGAAGGTGAAGTATCACTCAGGTGTTTTGGTGTGCTTGTGTTTCTGGGGTGGACGATTAATTAGTCGTGAAATATCACCTCTTTAACGTGCTTATTTATTTGTACATGTTCACCGATGAGCCAAAACCCATTAATAGATGAACTCACACATTAAAATCTTTTTTGTTTGACACATTATAGTCTTAGTTTCAGCTATTTTAATTAAAAAAAAAAGGGAAAAGAATGTGCTTTATGTTTAGGTATTTATAGTCATGACTTATTTAGCGTGTGCTTGTTTACATTTGTTTTTGAATATTTTTTTTATAATGAGCAGTACTGAAAAAACACAAAAACTGTTTGGTGACAGAAAGTTGTTCAAATGAAGACTTTTGCAGTAATGAGATGTGATTGAGTTCCTTCATTTCAACAGAAACCATAACATAACATAACAGATTTTTGATTCAGCTCCTGTGCAAACACAGCAGGCTGACTGTTTAGTCACTGCTTTGCTGTCCCGTCCCCCCGACACCCACAGATGGTCCAGTGTTTTGCAGTGATGCAAGTCTTTCTATATTTAAATACGGACGGTCGAAATGAAAATTCTCCTGTGTGGTCAGGAAATGCTCGTGCAAACAAAGCAGCGCACGTGAACAAACAGGCCGTTTCTGAAAAAGACATGAAACTGCCAAATGAAACTTAATGAGTTTGTGGAGAAGATCACATGTTGAAGTAAAGCTTCACCATCATCAGTTCCAATAATATTTTTACACGTTGCACAATTTTACCCTGATAAATTTAGAATTATTTCACAACAATTTGCTTTCGTCTGGAACAAAGAGAAAATGAAAAAGAATCGGGTCAGGTGGATGAGAAGAAAACATGTCAGAAAGTTTGCAGATCAACACAAAAGTTTATTGAATGACATAAGTGCAGAAATCACCCAAGCAGATACCTGAAGACCAGTCAGGCGTGCTGCTGCAGAGCTGATCTGAGGTGGGCTGCATGCATCCCTCCTTTATACTCTCCTCATACCTTTCCTCCCTAAAACTTCCCGCTTAGGTCTCCCACACGCCTTTTGTCTGATTGCATATTTGTTCAAATTTCAACACATGAGCAGAGCAGCTGCATACTTTTCTTCAAAGGTCTCATACGATTAGATTTTTTTTTAATATCGCACAATGATCTCACAGGTTAATTATGGTAAGTAAACACACTTAATTAATTAATTAATATTCTAATCCTCTAATGAAGGATTCCACATTTTGTTCTTGTATTTTTCCACATTTTACTTTTGTGTTTTTCTATTGGTACTCTGGTTTTTCCTTGTGAAGGGTCTCCTGGAAGCCTCCCCCTCCCTCGTAGGGTTTTCTGTGGTTTTGTCATTTAGGGTTTGGGTTTTGTCTCACACCTGTTCACTAGGTTCCCTGATGACTATCTGCTTTGGGTTTTTGGGTTGTCCGCGCACGTAGAGGCTCGTACGCACGTATGGCCAAATCTTTAGGAGATTGCAGGTGCATCAGTTCCCCTTGAGGCTCATCCAGTCACCTCTAGGGACATCATGAAATGGAACGTGCCATTGTCGTGTTTGGTAAGTGCATCATCGTACTTGTACACCTAATGTAAGTTACGTTAGTCACCTGTGTGCTCTGCACAAGTTTGACCTTTTTCCACCCACAGACAGCCCATACGGATCTGGAGGGGCAGTTGGGACTAAAGAGGTAGGTGTGAATTTGAGTCTGTGTGGTTGTTTGTCTCTCTGTGTGACCTGTGATGGACTGGTGATGTGTTCATAGTGAACCTCACCATCACCCTAAGGTAACTGGGATAGGCTCCAGCAACCTTGGGAAAAGATGAGTGGATGATTGAATCTATTCATGATGTCACAAATGCCCATTATGAATCCAGCTTACAGTAGCTGGTATTGTATGTTGAGAAATACACATCAGAAAGCTCGAAAAAGGAAGTATTTTGTGTGTTATTTTTGTTTTGCAGACAGCTCTCTGTTGACTGGAGTGAGTATTGTTCTGGAATTTGCCTCCAAATTTTTATTTACTCCACTCCAGCAGTAATTTATGACATCTCAGGGTGGTGTTTTGATGTTTATTCTTGGTGGTGGATGAAAAGGCAGACAGCTATGGGAATTCAAGTTTGATTTAATTGACACGTATGCGCCATTATTTCCCATCCAAAATAAATTCATTTGAAGGAAGCAGGAGCGGGAATGGGAGCAGATGATTTCTGTCAGGGTTTAATTATAAACGGGGAGGCACAGTTTATATCTTTGCAGTAAAAGTTTTTGTTAAACCTAAACAAACTATTGCCTTCCCAGAAAATAAAACTATGCATAAAAGCTTAAATAGCTCCCAATATGTGATAATAAGACGTGGGCGGTGGAGGATGAAGGTCTCTGGGTATTCTGAATCTTTGCTTCCTTGCAAAACAACTCTTTCTTTTCCATGTCAGAATGCTGAAGTCAAATCCTAATTGGACCAAGTGTGGCCTTGCCTCTGATGTTAGAATCAGCTGTAGATGGCAGGAAATATATCGCACTGGACTTAATGAACAAAATGAGATGTCTCTGTAGAATAAAACTACAGCAGTTGAGATCAGAGGTCAATGCCGGCCTTTCAGCTGCTAATTAGCAGAGCTTGTGATCTCTCCCAGAAGGTCTTGTCAAGAGAGCCTTCAGCTTCTTCTTGCTTTCAGCACTCTCCCCGTGACAGCCCAGAGCCAACAACTGACCCAGATCTGCTGCAACGCACCAGTGGTCATGACATGGCTCTACACCCAGCACATTCCACTGTCTTGTCTTTTTATTAAAGCCCCACATCAGGAACCATGGCCTGATCTTCACCAGGAGAGAAAGTGCTCATCAGTGGACATGTGTGCCGCTCATGAAGAGACGCCTCCCAAACTGCAGCTTCCTTCCACTGTTCTGTAAAAAGTAAAGGTTCAAGATCGAAAGGCTTTGACCTTTAGACGGGTCACCGTAGCTCCAGAGGAACACTGTTAACACACCTGCAGAACCAACTTAATCTGGTTTTCTGTCTTTGCTGGAGGAAAAAATCAAGAACTGACAAGAGGTGAGGATTTAATCTTCCACCAGCCAGTCGGGTTGCAGGGACAAACTTGAGATAAGACGGGGCCACTGATAAGGTTGAAGAACCCTACAGCACAAAATGCAAACTACAACGGGGACGAGATCCTTTGACCAGATAGGAAACGGAAGGAAGAGGCTCCCCAGGCTCTCAGCTCCAAGAGAAATTAATTACACTGAAGCCCCTGCACCGCCTCATTCCATGCCTTTGACGAGGGCTTCAGCTGGAGAGCATGACAAGCTGGGATGGAGGTTGGGTCAACAGGCGGGGCGCAGTCAGCCTCAGTCTCACAATGGAGACATCAGGCTGCTGGGAAAACAACAGTGCAAGTCTCTTGTACATCGTTTCTCTCACATGATCACGGCCACTTCAGTCGATACAGCTGTTCAATCACATGCAGCAGCTGTGCCACAGCTGGGCGATCCGAGCTGAACCAGGGCCCGAATCATGAGGACCAGAAAAAAGTGCTTCAGGATTGTTTTTCTCATAGTTTTAACAAACTCTGTGGGGTTGTGGTTCAAAGCTCAGGTGGCAGGGTGAGCGCTAAGCTAATGCCTCGATCCCGACTGCCCTTACAGGTGGATATTAGAGGTGTGTATTGGCAAGAGTCTGACTATACAATACGTTTTGGGATAAACGTGCCACGATATGTATAACAAAATATCCCAACGCTGTACAGGAGACAATATTTCACTTTTATTTTAAAGAGAATGACTATAAAAAAACTTTGTCTGAATATTAACACATCTTTAGGATCAAATGGTAAAATACATTTGATTTAATGATCAGAGCATTAAGCACTGCTACTGTATCTAATATAGTAAACAAATACACAGTGCTTTTCTTATGGTAAATTAAGAAATGTTTTTTCAACTCTCAACATTGCTTGATTTTCACTAAATATATTTCAGCATAAGAAACAAAAGAAAAACAATAATTGTGCCTTAACCAATAAGGTTCTATAAGTATGGTTAAGAAACAAAAGTGCTGTTTATTTCCAACACTGCTAAATGTAGCTAAACCAGTACCTTTAAAGCAGTTCAGGTCCCTGAGGTGTTTCAAAAAAAGAAAATGCCAATTCTCTAGAAACATTTCAGTAATTTTATCACTAATCGCTACAATATGGATCCTTTCAGAGTAAAATAGACGTCGCTCTGATCCATCAGGTCGTTGGAATCTTTAGCTGTGAAGTAAAGCCAAACATTCGGACTGCTACAGGCAGTGCACACTGCGCGTCTGCAACGCTTCTCTCGTTCTTCTATGCGTAAGACCAGCCACGAAGCACCTAAATTCCCCTTTTTATGTATACAAAGATTTTTGGTAACACTTTATAATAACTACCCCAACAAATCATTACTGAACAGTTTGTTATTGAGTTATAAATGGCTTGTTAAATAACAGTTAACAGTTTTTTCATTTATAAATGTAGGGTTAGGATTAGGGTTTTAATTAGATTTAGGATTAGTTGGAAATGTTACTCATTTGCTAACAATTAAATAATAAGGAATAGCTACAAAAAAACAAACAAAATAAACATCCCAGTAACATGTGTAAAATCTTAACTGATTCTTAACAAGTCATTAGTAAGTAATTTAGTAACAGCTTTTTTATAATACATTACTAAAAAATAAGGTGCGGTTATAAATCATGAATATACAGATATCAGGTCATTTTTAACTTGCTAACTGAAAGCTTGTTAGTTACCTGCTGTTGATCTATCAGGTACATTTATAAATCATTAAAAAAACTCCAAACAAGTCATTTATAATTCAATAAAAAGCAGTTTAGATTGATTTGTAAACTAACCGGTAATTATTAATTGTTTCCGATTTTTTTTTCAACCTAGGTTTTGTTCAAATAACTTAGTTCAATTTCTGGTTTGACATCCTTGTTTTTACAGCTCTGGTTGTACAGTTGTAGCACATCAGTGAACAGGCATGTAGCCCTTTCCAATATGGCTTCAACTTCGCATACACATTTTATTCTGTGTTCATGCTGTGGGCGACAGGTTGTAGTGAACACTAATATAAGGGTAAGTAAGGGTGAAGTAGGTGGGACGTGGGCATGTTGGATGGGTTTTTCATATTTTCAACCCCCTTGAAACCTGCAAACTGCCCAGGGAGCTTGTTCCTGCTGTTCAAGTGAAAGATGTGTGTGCCTTGCATGTAGCCTGGCGGAAGTAAGGAAATTAGACAAAAAGTGGAACTAAAATTAGGAATTTTCTTCTAAAAACACTTTTTAAGAACACTGCATTTAAAAATGGAGAATCTCACAATGTTTCAGAGCTTTAAAGCAGCAGGTGTGTCACGTCACGTTGTAGAGATCTACGTTCTGTCCCAAACGTCACCAGTCCCAGGGTCATTCAGTGATGTGAAATGTAGTGGTGGAGTTACATTTGCACAGCGCTATAAGAGAAAGTTACATGTGCGTTCAGACCTAAAGGTGCAGTTTATATGTGAAGTGAAACATTTAATGCAACTCTGGCTGCTGAACCATTAATGATTTTGACATCTTCTGGTATCCCCGCTGCGCTTAGCTATAAGCTGTCGCCGAGCAGAGAGCTATATTAGACCATTATTCTATAACTGTAAATGTTCACACTTGTCTGGCTAAGCTCCCACCCCCCTGAAATTAGCTGGCGTTTTCACTTCTCTGACGCCCACTTGTATCTGCAGCTATGCTCATGCCGGTCCCACAGGGGCTCATTAGAGAGTGTGGTAGGGCTTCAGAAAATGTCAGTGCATGCCTCCCTTCACAACAGCCAGTGGAAACAGGAGAGAGGCTCACACCATCAGCCACAGACCGCGGACGTGTTACTGCTGCTGCACCTCTGCAGCCAATCAGTAGTTTGGCCATTAAAGCTCTAAACCGTAAATTAGCTTAAATAGTGCATACCATATGTTAATATAAAAAACTGCAGCCCACAGCTGTTTTGTAACCATTAACTGTGTACTGTAAGAACTGGACTGAGGGACTCCTCCCCCGGCGTTTCAAACACAAAGTTCAAGAAGCCTAAATCCCATAAACTTCTATAGAGAAATAAACAGCCGTCACTCAATCATTCTATTGGTCAGAATAACAATTCTTGTTCTGACACTTTTCTTTACATATGGTCTTGATCATCCTCATTTTTTTCATGTTTTTTCTGTAGTTGAAGTTATTCAAGTTGTAAACTGACCAATCAGAGGCCTCTTTAAAAGAAGGTGGAGCCTTCTAGCCTTCACGTTCAACATTTGATTGGCAGATTTCGTGTAACCTGTTTTCAAGTAGTAGGGGTGTGGCCTTCCAACAAGCTCTGTCCTGATTGACCAGAATGGTTATCAGACTGATAACTGCTTACTGACGATGGCTGGCTTCAACATGGCGGCTGTCACTACTCAAACATCTACCCAACCAGTTCCATCGTGCATGCACACATCTTAGGTCACTTTTTTCTCGTCACCAACATTACGACACTGTCAGTGCTTTAGCAAAGGCAGAGGCATTTCTGCGCATGAGTGATCTCATCGCTGTTATAGATTGGGTGGAGACACTGCGTCCATATAACAAAAACAAAAATAATGGGAATTAAATTGTCTTTATTCATTTCATATTCATATTTCAGAGGAACAGGAAGTAAACCGTTTCCAATGGGTGAGTTCACACTCTCTCGATCCAGTTCCCATATGCAGTCAGTGTTTGTAACCATGCCATAAAATACAATAGAAAACTTGAAAGATGATGCTAAGAAAAAAAGGTTAAGCAAATGATTGTAACGGTTAAAATGAAATGTTAATATCTTAATTATGGTCAAGAAAACATTTATAAATCCATTAATTTTTAAAACATTTTTATATAGGTTTAAATTGAGGGTTGTTTGGTCTTTATTAATATCAAAGGTAACCTGGAGCTCTTACAAAATTACCTGTAAAGTCAGAAATTTGATGTGTATGTTTTCTGCTAAACTATAAGTACCAGCTTGACTTATTTTCCTCCACATTCCCCCTGGTCTCTTCTGTCAGTGTAAGAAGAGTTGGCGTCATTGGAAATGCAGATCAGGAACATTTTGACAGAAAACTCGGAGGTAGCTGTGAGCACTTTCCCATCTTGATAATAGGGCTTAAATAGGATATTCTGTTGTGTGCATTCTGCTTAATTAGACATCAAAAGAAGATTAAAAGGAGCTCCTGGGAGATGTTGTAGGATTATGTTATGGCCCTTTTCTGCTTTTCTAACTGCAGAGCTAGCATTGTTTTACAGACTTAGAGGAGGGTGTAAACAGGACACAGGAAATGCCCTGCCATCAAGTACATGAGCTATTTGTATACTAACGTATTAAACACTTATTATTTGTACATTCAATTTAAATAATATACAGTTTTATTAGGAGTTAATCTTGCAGACACCACAAGTTATTAAAAGGTATGTGTTGAGTTTCTTTTTTCTCCTTGAATTATGATTTATGCAGTTTTAAAGGTGAATGACATTTCTGGCGATAGAAATGAACAGCACGGAGGATCAGTGAACACCAGCAGCTCTGTGATCAGCTGGAGAAATGTCCAGAGGATCCTCGACTCTCCTGCTCGTCAGGTTCTGCAGTCAAGCAGAATCACAAATGTGGAGGATAGAAGAGTTTTCTACTCAAACATCAGGATTTTTGACACACAGAGGTGTTTTATTCAGATTTTTTTGTCTATTTACCTCAAAAACGTCTTATTCCGTCACAGTTTTTAACCCTTCACGCCGTTTTTCATTTAATCCAGGACTTAATTTAGTTTCAACTTAAGAAGGAAAAAACACAGAAGTCAGCATTTTATATAAAATATATGAAGGGGTTAAACTTGATCTTTTAAGGTAGATATAAATACTTTGTATTTTTTATTTAACCTTTAATCTAATCAGGAAGAGATAAAAAAAAAAAACCTCTTTTTACAAGGGAGTCATGGCCAAGAGGTGACAAAACAAAAGAATCTTTCTTTTACAGAAATTTGATTTTAACGAAACACTACTAAAAATCAAGCAGATTATTTTTTTATGTGTAAAAAACATATAAGCTCACTAAAAATGACTGTAGAAATCTTTACAAAATAAAATCTTGTAAAAAAAAAAAAATCCAGGTCAGACGGAAATGAATGTCGTCACTTTTTCTGGTATTTGCCATGTTCTTTAGCCTCATGATCAAAATGAACACAGTTAATAAAAGCACATTACTGTAAATTTATGATTTATCCTTTCATTTAGGCAGTTCATGAATATTAGGGGTGGGATCCTTATAGGTTTTTATAATACATCAATTCCAACATTTTGTGCAAGAAAGCTCTGGAGTTTCTGGCTTTGAAAATACAATTTAGTCCAACCAGGTTAAAAACTGAGGCCAAATCTGCATTCTTCCACTATCCTTTCCGCTTCTCCCCACCCCTACATTTAGCCCTTAAAGCAGGGAGATATGGAAAAACTGTCTTTAAATTCAGACATTACTACCACTCAATGATGTCATGAAAAGTTGCTGGTCCTCTACGTTAGCGTGTAGCACATAACACACATAACAACATTGGTTTTATAACTTTAAAAAGTCATGTTAAAACAAAAAAGTAATTTACTTACATTTAAATATGAACTTCTGTGCTTCAGAGTGGACCCACGTGAAGAAATGCATTTCTCCTCCACGTCACAAGCACAACACGGATCACCCTACCAGCGAAGGGATGCCCCCTTAAAAAGAAAAAAACACAAGTTTGGACACCAGTGAAGCTCCAACTACAGTATAAGCAATAGGGAGGAGCTGGAGGGGTAGGGAATGAATTTAAATTCAGCCAAAGACTGTTTGCTTCTCTAAAAATCTGGGTCCTCTTGAGTCAGAGAACAAATGATACATCTCTACAAAAAAAAACATGAAGGTTGAGAAGGTACAGTATGTCATTAAAGAGACATTCTTCCACCCGGAAATGACCTCACTTCTTAGGTCTTTACTCTATTTACCTTTAAAATGTACCTCAGAAGTGTTTCGTGTAACTTCCTCTTCTAAATCTTTCCCAAAAAGATCTTCAGATTTCTCTAAAACGCAGTGTTTGACTTGGAAAAGGAAGAAAAATAAGCATCAGTCTGTGCTAGCCCTGTCAGATTTGAAGTTTATTAAGGATATCAAACTGGTGCAGGTCCCCTCAGGGGACATTTTGCTATCCAAAGCTGTGCTTGCTGTTGCTTCTTCCAGCTTCAAGCTGTCACAAACATTCCACCCAATTTGCAAAGCAGAGGAAGGCTGGAGGAGTATAGAAAATAGAGGGGGAAAGTGTCATATTTACTGAGGACGACATTTGATTTTAAATCAGTCCCGTGGACATTTCTGGTTTAGTGGTGTGAGGCAGAAGCAATTGGTTTGCTAAAAGTCCAAGATTGTGGCATTCATGATTCATCAGCAGGACCTATTTTTGAAGATATTTCTATAGTTAAAGCTTAAGCAAAATACATTTCTACCTCCCCCTAAAAACCTGTCAAAGATGGGGTTCCTGTAGGTGTCGTGTTTGGGAACAATGTCAGTTTGACATTTGGATTTTAAAAAATTTATCATGACTTTTCCCATTAATTCTTTGGAAAAATTCCATCTAATCCTGGTTTTCATACTCCTGACCTCCTCCTCGTTGCTTTTCTAAAAATCTTTTCTTGATACTCTTCTTGATTCCATCAGTCTTGGCCACATGCACTCATTAAGGTTTTTTTTTGGTTGTTCAGGCTGTAGAGGGTCACCGGGAGGACACCATGAAAACAGAACCATTGTTGTGTGTGCGGTAAGTGAATCATGAAGCATTTGTAAGCCTAGTGGAAGCTCACACACCTACGGGTTATGCTGTCGTACAGTTTGCTTAAGCCACACTTTCACAAATGTACTGGTTATGGCTGAAAAGCTAAATCTTGGTCTCATCACTCCAAATGACTTTGGTCCAGAAGTTTGGAGGTGTGTCTCTGAGCTGGTTGGCGTTTTGTAAGGGAGTTATTTTGTGACATTCGCACAAAAAAGACTTTCTTCTGGCGACTCGACCATGTAGTCCATTTTTCTTCAGAAGTTCCTTTATTGTACATCTTGAAACTTCCACACCACAGTTTCCAGAGTCCTGGATCACAGCTGAAGACATTTTTTTTTCTTTGCATCCATAACGATTTTCCAGGCAGTTGTGGCAGAAATGTTTGTGATCGTAGTTTGGTTTCATCAGAACCCCTCACTTTCCACTTCTTCATCAAAGTCTGAACACTGCTGACTGGCATTCTCAGTTCCTTGGATATCTTCTTATTTCTCTTTCCTGTTTTGTGCAGTTCGGTTACCTTTTCCCATAGATCTTTTGACAGCTCTTTCCATGGCTGTCAGTGCAGAACTGGATGCTGGTGTGTTGGAAGCAGAAACTCCAAGACCTTTTGTGCACATGTTGATTACAGGCAAACGCGTCACAGGTGAGGATGGTTACCTTTAGTTTCCATTCAAGCCCTTTTGTATCTCCTTGTGTGCACATTTGCAGAACAAAGTCATCAGGTATGTAAACTTTTGAACAGGGTTGTTTGGAAAGTTTCTTTTGTCATTATGATTTAATAAGAGTAAACAGAATTTCTTGACAGTAAATGACTTCACCCAAACACTAACTACGAGTGGAGAAATGGTTTTTGTTTTATCGTTCATATTCAGGTATGAGCACATCTGTTAAGTGTTCACTACAACCTGTCTTTTGCTGCAAGCCCTTAGAAAATAATCCACACAAACATTTTCACTTTTTGGAGTTTACAATCTTGACTGTTGTTGTGGGCCACCTGCACGCCCATCCAGGTTTGCACAATTTTCGCCCCCAGACAACCCATTTCCACCTTTCGGGCAGTTGGTACTAAGGCCTTCCTCTATTCTATGCATCCATGCTTACTTTCATTCATTTCCTTCCTTACCTTTTGCCCAAACTCCCCACATGAACCACTTGCTCATGCATTTATTTCTTCCCTCCCTCTTTCTATCTATCCATCATTTCTACGTTACATTTCATCTATAGACTATTGATTTATTTCTCCTTATCTATTTGTCACCTTTCCTTCTCTTCACATGTCTTACCATCAGGCACCATCTGGGTTTTGTAGTCATTTCAACCTGATCTGGAAGTGAGCTGGGAACACATTACAAAATTGTCTGAATCTTTTACTTCTCAGAAAGTGTTGTGGTGTGGTTAGGTTGCACTTAAATTTAATAGTCCTGGTAAAGATCAGATGCATAAAGGTCATACTTATTTCTTAAACACATTAACCGGGCAGCACCGGCATCACCACCCTCCTGCACATTCACCAGCTCGCTGCTTCTCCACTCAGGAAACTGACAGACCGTCTTTGCTCCTTACACCCAGGCCAGATATGCCATTTATCAGCTGCAAAACATGCAGGAGTGCCAAAGATGGAAGGACCTCCTATCGGGTCTGGCTGCATAAGCCGCTGCTCAGTATGCTCTGCCTGGGCTCATTTCACCCTCCAGCAGACAGCAGACCCTGTATGGGCCCCTCGGTAAAAGACCCTAGGCACTCCCGCTCAGAGTGCCTCCACCTCTGCCCCTCTCCTTTGCCTGAGGGGGAGATCGGAGTGACGGGGCCAACTGGATGGGATATTATGATGCACCTGTCTTGTGTGCACGGGCATGATGCTGTCACTTTTATTACCGCGGTGCATTCATGTGTTAAAGCAGGATTTGTCCGTCACTTCGGGTGCTGCAGATACTTACCATGTTCAACAAGTGTGGCTGATGTCAGCCCTCGGAGGGAACGTGCTACGAGATGCTAGAATTTATGGGGGGAATAGATTACGGCTGCTCCAAAATTAAACAATTCATTCCCACCATTCTTTTTATAACTACAGACTAATTATATTAGTCATGATGGTTATTTCAGAAGTCTGCCGGCCTGCTTTGCATGGTGCAAATAAATTGACTTTGTAGGGAAGATCTGAGCTGATTTTAAATTGGTTCCCGGAACCTGCCAGGCAAAAGCATGGGAGTATGGAATATGTTATTTTTTTAGCTGGAGGTTTTGACATAATGCAGACTGATTTCACTGTGAAGATATTAGTTCAATGGCTAAATGAATGTCTGACAGATTCATTTCTAGAGTATTTTGTCAAACGCTGCTGCAGTCTTTTTCTCCTCCACTTTTTGTTCTTTTCTGTGAAATATTTTCCTTCCAGACATTCACCTGCTCCTCAGTTTTAGAAGATACACAGCAGAGAGAGGAGCACATATTTTTTGGATCTTTAAAAACTAGATTTTTTTACATCAATGCCTTTTGTTCTCATCTTAACATGGAGTCTACATCTGTGTCTTACAGGATCATTTTTGCTGGAGTTGAAACTACAAACTGTGAGGATAACTCCAAGAATCCAGAAGCAGGAAGGTTAGAATCCACCATGTCGTTTTCTTACTCAAAAGCCGTGTTCACACCGCCCTCAGTGACCTGGGTTTCCAGTGGCCACTTCCAGTGAAAAGTCTATAAAAATGTGCATCTCAGGCTATCATGCACGTTCTTGGACACACGCAACGTGTCTGGTGTGTCCATTGCTTAACACTTTAAGTACAACACACAAGAAAACCAGAAAACATCAGAAAGCGAGAGCCTCTTAAATACCTCAAAACCTAATTACTAATAGAAACAGATGCACTTGGGAAAAAAAACAACTGTCAGCCACAACAAACACCCAGATAACCCAAATCCCTGAAACAAAACGGAGTTCTGCTTTTCTCAGATGATGGCCAAAAAATTGTTAGCTGATGACTGAGCTGTAAGCTGCTAGTTTGTCTGTGTTGAACAAAAAAATGTGTTAATGGAGCAAAAATCCTCAACATGTGCACGCATGGAGAGACTAAAACAAAAACACTTTTTATCCAGAGAAGGAGTGCTTCATTTGGAGTTTAGAAAGTTTTTTGTTTTCACTGTATGTGTTTGTTGAGCTCCTAAATGTCACATTTGAAATATTTCTAAGTTTCTATAAAGGATTAATATTTTTGTTTGCATCTTTGCATTATGTGTCTTTGTTTTAGTGACGTAACTGTTTTAAGACCCATTCCATTGAAAACCATGTTTTTGGTGTTTTTAACGTTTTCTCGTTGCATTTTTCTCATGATGGAGGGCATTTATAAAATGATATAAGATTAAAACTACATTTCTGAGTATTCATTTATCCAAATCATGATGGATCAGGAGTAAAAGAGCTCATGTTTGTGATGCAGGAACTGCGCAAATTCTAAACCCTGCACTTGCAGACACACAGATACATTAACGTCTTCATTTTCCTCATCCGAAATGGCATTCGGCTCAGAATTGTACAGCTGGATAGCACCAACATTGCTCACAGTTTTTGTTTTTTTTGCCATGCTAATGGGGTTGTGAGGAGCTGTGTGCTAGCAAGACAAACAAACACAGGAATGCTGGGATATCAACGTAGTGTTACTTCTTCATTAAGAGTCCCACATTTCTGAAGAGCTTCTGCTGTTCTTTAGAAAATATGTCAACAAAACAACACAGATGTTTTGATTTTGGCTAAAAACTGCATAACGATCACTAAAGGCCACTGGGAACAACTTTACAATAGGTAAAAATATAGTTTGAGTGGGAATTATTAGTCCTTATTTCATATTTACGCCAGTGGGTCACTCGGTTTGTGGACTCAGGATCTTCTAACTGTAATGATCCATTAATGGTGTTCAAACTCAGATTATGTTGATGATTTTCATGAAGCATTTGTTGTGTCAGTGTCGCCTTTCCATGTTGCTCCACAGTTCTTGTCCTCTGCAGCTCCTTTTCATGCACAGTAAACATTTTTACATTTTTTCCATCCAGATCTGCAGCACAAGGATCATATAAAGCATGCGGGAAAGCCTTCAGATCATGATTAGCAGATCTCAGTTCATCAGAAGTAAAACTTACTCAATGAAAACACATTTTCCCTGTTTTGAACGTAACACAGATTGAATTTGACTGAATATCATTTTATTTTATTGGAGGCTGTTGGACTCATAGAAGGTAGTAATAAGCCTTGGTTTCAGCACCTCCTGTCATAATAAAAAATCCCTTCTTTGGGTTAGTGTGTGGAGCCCTTTTTGATTCAAAGTTCAAAGTAGCACCTGGGAGAGCAGCAGCAGCAAAGAGATGTAAAAAATTCACAATGACATGTCTGCCTTTGATCTCTCGCCGACACAAATGCGCTCGCTGCTTCCTGTCTCATAATGTCAGGCCCTTAACCAGGCTCTGGAAAACACACACAGAAAAGATTTGTATTCAGAAAAGGTTTAAGCCCCTTCAGAGCGTATGGTAAAAAAAGTTTGTGTGCCCAAAGCCAAAGTAAGTCTGAAGCAAAAATAAGAGAAGAAAGAAACAACTTTACTGCATTTTCTTCATTATAATTCAGAGATAGTGAAAAACCTGGCAGTATTTTAGGAGAGCCCAGTGCACATTGATTGAAATATGGTGGATTTTTTTGGTTAGCAGCTCTGGAGTAAAAAGCATATCCATCCAAATGTGGGTGAGCTGCAGAGCATTGGTTGAGGACATTTGAAATAACGCAGAATTCAGGATGCCCTCTGAACAAAATATAATAAATATTGCATTTGTAATATGTGAGACTCACATTAAACACTTCCACATTCACACATTAACACTCCCGTTCCATTTGATCTATCCTGCAACATGCAACGAGGTATTTGCACAAGGCTAGAATCTGCGCGCTGCATACATACATAAGTCAGAGCAAGCTGTGCTTTTCTTTTGGTTAGCAACCCAAGGCAAACAGAGCTCTGCACGTCATGAATGCGTGGAGCATACCAATGCTTTTGCATTGGAATGAAGCTGTTCTTTGAGATTCCAACACCTACAGAGCAACCAACCAACATGTGGAATACTACAGCAGCGTGCGCCTGAGTGTTGATTGGGCAGCTCCTCGCCGGGAGCTGAGATTCTGCACAGCTGGAGGTGACAGAGGTTAATTAAGCCCCAGGAAGCAAGACTTTAAGACACAAAGATTCTGGTGTTTCTGATAAAAATATGAGCTTCTTTTCTAGTTTTGCTTTTGAGATTTCTTCAGCAAAATAACAAGTAGTGAAGTTAAATGTTTAATCTTTGGAAAAACTTGTGCAGCAAGAGAAATACAAATCAAGTCTTTGTCAAAGAAAACTCTCCTATTATGGGCATTAAATTTGGTTTGGAGTTTTTCATTTAAATGTAATAAAAACAACTGAAGCCCATGGTGTTCACACTGGACACACTGGAGGGGCAAATGCGGCGCAAATGTAGTGAATCTTGGTCATGTTTTTTCTTTTACAGATCTATTTCGAAATATGAAAGACTTGGTGTCATAGAATTCTGGTCGGGTACATAAAGAAATCGTGTTTTGGGAGCTTTCAACATGTTCTTGTGGCATTTTTCTGATGATTGGGAAATATATACTGAACAAAAAGATCAAAATTGCATATTTTAGTATTTCTTTATTAAAAATTATGAATCAGAAGCAGAGGAAAAAAAGCCTTTGTGAAAAGGTCATAGAAAATCACAGGGTGGACCACAAGCTCCTTGCTCCGCTCCATTCCGATGCAGACAAATAGATCCATGTACAACTGTTTTCCTCATGCGAGCTGCTATCTGGCTCAAAACTGTACGGCTGGAGAGCTCCAATATTGAGAGGGACCTGGCTGCAGAAAAGATGGTGCCTGACATCATCAGCCAGAAGCAGAAATTCTACAATTGACCCTTATCCTAACCCTTACCCAGACGTGTTCAGGAACTGTGAAAAAACTTTTAACATGGGGAAAACTGGAACAGTTAGAACAGTTGTTTTTTTTTAAGCGATATGAGGGGACTTACGGTTCTGGCCGTTAACTTTTGAAGCCATGTCTTCCGGCCAACATTCCTCACTGTTGTTGTTGCACCAGTGATGTTCGGTTGGGGGTGCGAGTGTGTAAACAGAGAGCTCTCAGCAACTGTTTTGGCTAAAAACAGCATCATCATCATTAAAAAACCACTGGGAACACTTTGAAAATAGATAAAAAGATGATCGGAGTGGGACTTTAAAATGTTCCGCCTATACAAGATTGAGGGAATAATGTTTTTGAATTTTTTTGTACTTCACATTTTATTTAAATATTTGAATTTAGCACAACATTTATTACATAAATTACTTTGCCAATTGATTGTTAAAATGCAGAATCTAAAAACGTGGATGTTTCTTCAACAGATAAATGCTGATTAAAAATTCACAGGAAATGTGTAACCTGGAAGAGAGTTCTTAAGTATAATTCAATACCTATCAGAGAATATGGCTCACACTACCACAAATGGGCATTATTGAAGTGTAGAAAGTGCAGCTTCAACATTGATTTTCATGCACACAACTGTTTTACTCTAATGACCCATTTCTATCTCCTCCATTCAGCATTCCTGGCTTGTATTGATGTCAGCGGATGCCTTCATTACCTCTTTAGATGTCAGCCAACGGTTATGACCACTGGAAAATCTTTGACTACACCTTAACTAACAAGAACACAGGCCAAAAAAAAGGAATCAAGTTGAGAGATGAGGCCCCTCCTTTCCCAGCATCCTGTTTGGAGCGGCGTGCTGAGACAGCTGCTTGAAACGGAGGCTTTGCTCTGGAGGCACCACTGCTGGTATTAATGCATAACCATCACTCTCCTCTGCATCTAAATGTTTCATTACAGCCAAAGCGGAGACACAATTTCTTGGCCTATATGGTCTCGCTCACCAGCAAGCGCAGCTCTCTTAAGGGGAAAGTAAAGCGTGACAAATTGAAATAAATGAGAGAAGGAGAGGAGATGAGATGAGGAGGGCAACCACGAGGTCTTTTCTCCATGTGGCCCCAGTAGGAAAGATACGATTTGGATTTCCCAAAAACTGCTGTTGCTGTCAAACATTTGCAGTTCCGATAAAGCCAACAACCTTTTAATGTAATGCCATTTTTAAGTGTTTGCTTTTGTGAATATCTAAAAAGATTGTTTTATACCTGATACTCAGTATGATACTTATTTTATTTAATAAATGTTTTTAAAATGTTCCTGTTGCTGCACCCTACATTTGGGAATAATGCCAGACGAGGTGTGCATTTTCAGAAATGAATGGACGACGTGGAGGCCTGAACCGTCCCACGCAAACAGGAGGACCGTTTCTGCTGAGTGGAAGTGGTCTTTCCTAAAACAATTCACCGTTCATCCAGAAGATTCTTCAGACTGATGAGTTCCTGATGGGAAAAGCTCCAGTTTTTTAGTTTGGTTTTCTCATTTAGTATTTTTAGTCAGAGTTTATAATTTACACAATGAATGTTAACATTTCGTACATTTTAAATATATTATAGTTCTGACAATAAATTGAAAGATAACTTGTCTTTTACATGATGTGCTTCCATAGTTGTGTTTGACAGAAACGACTGAGAATTAGATGTTTTTCACATTTTGTTATGATTGGCTGACCTGTTTAAAGTCCCACTTAAACTACATGTTTTTTTTTTAACTCTTGTAAACATGTTCCCAGTGGTCTTTTAATTATGATTATGCTGTTTTTAGCCAAAATCAAACAGCCTGTGTGGATTTTTAAGACATATTTTCTGCAGCACAGCAGGAGCTCATTGGCAAAAAGAAGAAAACGGCGAGCAAAATCAGAGCAATGCAGCCATCCATTTTTGAGCCGGATACCAGCTCAAACCAGGAAATGAAGACGTTAATGGATCCAGTTGTCTGCAAGTGTAGCAGAGAAAGGAGACTTTCCCCACAGTTGCTGTGTCACAACCCCGAGCTTTTGTAACCTGCAGGTTTTTGTCTGCTCCTGTTCCATCATGAAACTTTTATATATGTCCTCTATCATGAGAAAATGTTACAAGAACGTATTAAAAACACTATTGCCATTGGAGTGTGTCTTTAAAGGCACACCTTTTCGGTGCATTTTCTTTGTCTGTTGTGCAGCTATGAGTTCTGTTGGGGTCAATTATTGAGAAAAAATACCACACATCTGTTGGCTGCTGCTCTGGTTTTTCATACAGCAGCTAAAGATGCATTAGGCACAAAAAACAGGTGATTTTATTTTGAGAACTTTCAAGAAAAGTAGAAAACTGCCAAAAATTTCGGGAAGGGGCTTTTATAAATTTAAAAGACATCCTGTATTGATATAATGGGCTATTTCTTTAATCTGTCATGCAGTTTCAGACCCTGACAGAGTTTTTTTCTTTTTTCAGATTAGTGCAGCATTTAAATCTGAGTGTCCAGAGGCAAAGTGAAATTGGATTTGTTGTTGTTTGGCTGATTTGAAAGAGCTGTGAAACTATTAACCCTCTAGCATTGATTCAGTTCACATTTCTAAACAAACTTTGACCAAATGTGCTTTTTATCTGCCTGGAATGCTTTCAGTGCAGTCTGTCTGGAAAAATACCAGTTTATGTACAAATACCTCAAACTCTGATTCAAATAATAGAAAAGTTTCTGTCAATTTCAAAATCCCTGATTATTGTGTGCTTCATTTGAAAACAGGTTTATCATTTAAAAGTGTAGCAGAGATGAAACATGCAACTTTACATTATTTCATATTAAATGAAGACAGTTCACAATTCATTTATGCTCCAGCTAAAGACTACAACGTTTATTGCACTTTTCAAAGACGAGACTGCAGTAAACTCCTAATTTTGTTCTGAAAGACTAGAGTTTGAAGAATTACCAAAAAAGAGGAAACAATTCTCTTAATAGATGCACAGTGGAAAGAAAACAATGTCAAACACATGTTGTGTAGCTACGGAGGACTGGAAAAGACAAATGGAAATAAATATATACGCCATTAAATTATTAAATAAATGTGTATTTATTTATTTAAAATTGACAAAAAACAAATGAAACTGGAAATCAATAAATGTATGTACAAACATATGTGGCATTAAAATTTTAAAATAGCCTTTAAAACGCACATTTAAATATATAGTTGTAAATTGAATTTTTTAGTTGCTCAATGTGGGTTGAAAGAGACTAATTAAAATAAATATATTTAATATGAAATTCTTAAATAAATGTTTCAATCATTATTTGAAATTGGCCCTAAATAATTGTTATTAAATCTGTCAATATTAATTACATTTTAAACGATTTAATTAGCATGTATTTTTTTCATGATTCAATGAATAATTTCTTGGTCCCATTGGCAGTGTTTCATTACGTTTTCTGTCAAACTCTCCGATCACACTCAGAGGGCGGGCCTGACTCTGATGATCTGTTGCCAGGTTTAAATCTCATATGGCGGCTTCAGTGACGATGACCTTTGTGATCTTTTTCAGCGACATAGAGACAATGTGAAAGCAGGACTGCAGATCTCTTGCCGGGACTTATTATCTAAGCCACAAATAGGATCTCTTTCAAAAGACTTTTTTTTAAAAATTTGTTTCTGAAAAGAAATCCTCAGAAATGCAATTTTGAGGTTTTTTTCTTGATATCTGTCCTCTGTCATCAGAATAACGCCACGAGAATACATTGAAAGCACTATTTTTATCAGAATGGGTCTTTCATATACACACGAGTGCCGCATTTGCTGTAGTTTGTTTTTTTCTTTCCATCCTTTTGGTTTGACACATTTTCCATTATTGTCCTAATGGAATAATCAGGATGTTAATTTAAAGTTTCAACCATTCAAAAAGTGAAGGAAAAACAAACAAACAGGGATAAGAATCGAAGCGTGGTACCATGGTAACCATTTGGGTTATATTTGAATGTCTCTGTTGTTTAGCTGCTGAATAGAAAAAAAAAAACGGGCTGCTGAAAGCCGGCTCATCACACAGCTGGACGAGCTCTAATAATCTGCCTCCTTTCTCATTTATTTTTTTTTCTCATCTTACAGTCTCCTTCAAAGCCCCATGCACTCAGCTCCCCCTTGTTCATGCAGCTTTGAAAAGAAGGGTCAAAGGGAAGCTTAATCAAAGGGTCATTTGTGAGTCTCAATGGGGAAGAAGGCCTGTTTTTTTCCTTAATGGGCTCAGCTCAACACAAGTGTTCCTGGAACAATGGAAATGGTTGTATCGCTGAATTAACCATTATGAAAGTGGAACCATAAAATCAGGGAACTTTGTTTTCCATTGGTGAATTGTTTCGGCACATAGAGTTCGGAACAAAATGTACATTAAGTAAAAGAAAATCAAGAAGACGACTTAGTCAAACAAGAACTCCGAGCTCTAAATATTTGGCATTTCAAGCTGGCCGCTGTTAAGCTGTTGTGCATTGTGAAAGCAGTCCATTCACCAATTAGGTCTCCATCTTAATATAATTACCGGGAAGTCCATGGCTCATTTAGAACAACACACTTGCAAACACAGACACGCGTGCATACATGAGCCAGGAGCTCCCGAGGCAACAATAATCAGCTCAAACATCCTGGAAAAGGCTGGCTGCATCATGTAAATGATTTGATACAAATAGGCTTCCCCTAATTAAAGGGCTTCGTTTGCTAAAAGGGGTAAGAGAGGGGTACTCGCACTGGAGCTCACTCAAACACGCAACTACAACCTAAACGCCTGAGGTGCTGCTAAGAGTCAAACGTTTTTGTGATTATGCTATGTTTGAAGACATCAAAACTATTTGGGTTTTTCAAACCAAAATGTGAATGGATTTGATATTGATTCTTGTTTACTTGTTTGTTTGTACACATATTTAATTTACACTTGATTATCTTGAAATACAAGGAATCTGGAAACTTCACCTGCAGTGTTCAGCAGCAGGTATTTATGTCAAAGTCATACTGTTGACGTTTTGGATGAAGATGTTCTGGATCAGATAAAGGTCAGTGAATCAGATATTTCAAAATCAACTAGGAATCACATTTTCAACCACAAATTATGAAATGATTGAATCGTTGTTAAAATGAATCATTACTTCTATGAATAAAGTGCCAAACCACTGAAACACTGTGGAGAATGGCGTCATCAGACTTGAGAAGGATCTGAAGTTTGTCGCAGTCATCGCGGGCAGTTGCAAGCGGCGGGTGGGATGAAAATGGGATGAAAATGGAACGTACCATTCTCATTTGGCTGGTAAGCGTATTGTGAGTTGCACTCCCGGACGATATATGGGTGATGCTGTCGTACAGGGTCCTTATGCCACACTCTAGTCCTTACTACTGTGTGCACGGGGTGTGCACGTGAATCTCAGGAGCCTGTAAGATGCCTGTAGGCTTCAGCGTAATGCTTAAAAAAGATTTGACTGCAATTTATTATCCAACAGCACCTTTAGATTTGCTAATAACATGACATTTTTCTAGTGTTAACATACTTGTATGACAGGTCTGGTAGAGTAGTTTCAGCCGACTCAAACCCTGCCTGTCCAGTTATTTGTGCCTTCTTCGGTCTCAAGATGGCAATACTTCCCCTGTAGGATTTCCCAGGGCAGGTATTGATTTTCTGCAGGCTATAGCTTAACCAGCCCCACTGGACAATACAAGAGAACAACATGACATTAAGTTCAAAATGGATGATCTCACAGAAACTCAGCTAACAAGACGCTGTGGATTTATCTTAGCTGGTCAAAGTTCATCTTATCAGCGAGTGCGCACACATTCACACAAAGCCTTTACGGTCACGCTGAATCAAACCTATTAAACTTCATTAGTTGCAGCGAGAAAGCAGCAGAGAAAAAAGGGTCAAAGGACACCCCTTTTGTTTTTGGTTTATTCCTCCCATGTAATAAGAAGGAGCATGGTCTAATCAAAGGGAGGGGAGCAGGGAGGTGCAGGCAGCAAAGCAGAAGAAAAGCAATTAAACAGTTTAACTTTCAGGGGGCTCATCTTCCAGGATCCAGCAGCCTCTGGAGGCGGGCTCCTTTTTGTTTAAAGAAACAGTGACAGTTGCATATCTGATTTCGCAGTGTGTTTCAGCCAGAAGAAAGATGAAGTGAAAGAACTGAAATAAGAGGGGAGATGCATGCTGGGAATCAAAACTGAGCTTTATTAACATGACAGCATCTCCTTCTGAGAGCTGTGGCACTTTGCAAATGTGACAACTATACTGTGATGTTCTCTGTTCCATGTGGTGTTCTGCTTCCTCCAGCTGGGCTCAAATATGTGAGTGCACACATTCTGTACATGCTTCATGTTTCTCCTTCTATACCATTGACTGAGACTGAGAAACGAGCAGAACAGTTACACTATCTATACCCTTTGCTGCTCATCAGTCTCAAAAGTCCAACGACAACCCATGAAATCCTTCCGTTTCATTACAGGTTCCTTCTGGGACAAAGTCTCTGATGATCTGAAAGGTTTTAATTAAAGAAACAAAACCCTGTTTGAAACAGTTCTACTAACACGATGATGGAGAATAAACCAGTTTGAGCCTTTTACTTACAATCATTTCATGAAATGTGGATCATCTTGTCTTATGTTTCATGTCTTAGCTTAATTGATGTCAATGTAAAACAGTTGTAGATGTAAACAACCACTGCCTCCACATTCTCCGTCCTTCATGTTTGAACAGCAGTTTTTGTGTCTAAAAATGTGAATTCCTGTCTTAAATACCTTTTCTCCTTTTACCAATTAAACTACCAACACTTTACTTTGAAATGCGGCCTTGAAAAGCAGTTTCTTCTTCAGTCATGGTGAAGAACAAAGATCCAGCTGTGTGGGTATGGAATTCATAACGTTTCTCTTCCCAGAGTCTTGTGATTTCACAATAAGAATAGAATAAAATCACCTCCAGAGGCTGAAACGTGTGAGTTTAGAGGAAAGGGAGAATCTGATGACCAATTAGCACTAAGTGCTTGTTTGCACAAGGTTTGCTGTGCTCAATAAAATCTGAACAACGTGCACGGAATTTAGTATCTGATGCTCTACTAAGAAATTAAACTGAAACTGAAAATGTTTTAATTCGATAAAAACAGAGCAGAGAAAGAAAACAAATTGAGAAAGTATATATATATATACTTCATACTGAAAAACTGAAAACCATTTCAGTGCTGAGAGCGTCTGCTTCTACACAGAAACTGAAATGCAAAAATGTTCCTGTGGTTATTTTTACAATCTTCTCATTTTTATAAGACAACAAATGCATAAAAAAGAAGAAACTAATCAGGTTTGAATGTAGTGGAACAGAATATTTCTTTAGTTACAAGAGAAAACATTCAGACCGAAGACACCAGAAATGGTATTTTTATGCTTCTGGCTGAGAAGTTAAAGAGAAAAAGGGAGGAAATATTTCCTCCTTAGGTTGCTCCTCCTCTATTTGCTGATGTCCTGTTAAGTCATTTTCTGGATTCCTTCACTTTAGATTATTCTGAGAAAAGCGGCACTCAGTGTTACTCAATGTCACATAGCTTTACATGTTCAAAATATGATCCTATCATACGAGGCCCCGATGTTGTTTCTGTTGTTATCACACACAGACGGGAAACCTGACAAGTTTTTACTTTAATTCTTAAAATCACTTCAAGAAAGATTACTTGAAGGAAGAAAAAAGCATAAATTATCTCAAATGAATCTTAAAGAAGACTTTATTCTCATTGTTTGGCTAACTCAAAAGTAAATCATAGCAAAAGACCAAATGTAATGGATCATCCTCGATACTGTCAAGTTTTAGGAAAATTATTTATTTTTTGCTTTAATTTTGACTGATTTAGACTTGAAATGTCTTTGATTAAAGTCATTCACTTCTAAGACACTTCTGCTCTTGGATTCATTTGATTTTAAGCCTTTTTCTTTCAGACAAATGAGACTGGGAGCTGGAAATGCAGCCAAAATTAATTTCAACATTTTGCGATGTGCCATTGACTCCATTACCATCACAATGAAATCCACTTTCTCCAGAGTGTATTGCATCTGACATGACCGAGTCTGAAAGAAAAAGCTGTGATATCCACGGTCACTCTGCCATGACAACATTCATCTCTCATTATTTGGAGTTGCTGTAAATAATAGCAAAACTATCCATGTGTTTTTCTCTTCATTTCCTTTCTCCAGCTCTGTTTTTCTCACTCATTTTCTCCATGAGACCCAGTGCTCTCAGAATGATGGGGAGATTAGCTTTTCTGAGTCCTGCTTTCCCTCTTAGACAAATGTCCTCATCAGCCGAGACCTCCAGGTCAGAGCTCGAGGGCTGATGTTTATTAGACACATTGATTTCAGAGTTGCTGCATTTAAAAACACAAAAAAATGACATTTTAATCAAATTTCCTGTATTAACTCATCTGCTTTTTTCTCCAAAATCAATTAAGCTTAAATCAAACTCCAGAATCTCACTGCTTAGTTTGTAAATGTAAAGCTGTTATTGAAACTAGGAATGTTCTGTAAATCTGATAGGTTTGTTAAAGGCTGAGAAAATCAGTGTATTTCTATTAATAAAAATAGAATACAAACAATAATTTACCAATTATTGTGCAAGCAAAAGAACGAATCACAGAAGTGTTTCTATTTTAGGCTGTCAACCTTCAAAAAAACAAAATGTTAGTCATTTCACATTTACTCGTCTCAAATTTTGGAAAAAATCATCCTATATTACAGTTTTGCCTCAGAATTTGACTCTTTTTCCAGTTAATTTTCAACCAATTGATGCAAAGAAGAATAAGATTACACTAACTTGCATCACTATTTGGATGACGACTCTTTACTTCTACTTGAGCAACATTATTTTGAAGTGAGGCGAGGGTTGTGAACAACTGTTCTCCACTCCGCTCTCCTCTGGCTCTATGTTATTTACTTTTACTATCATACATTACGACTTTTAACTCATGAACTTCTGTTGTCAGTCCTGGTTTAGATCCATGACAACATGCAGAATATGAGCCAAACAAAGCCTGCCAAGTTCTGCACACGAGGATTCATGAAACTTGGCTCAGAACAAAATTTACTTTCGTTTGATTTTAATTTTAAGTCTTAAAAGATGTAGTTAAAAAGAATATTTTGTTGTCATAAATCGTCTTTCATTTTTTAAACAGCTTGTAGTGACACAAAAACGAGCACTTGGTGTTTCTAACGTTTAATAAAGGGTGCTTTTATTTTTAGACCTGAGAGGAATCACTTAGAAATACAAAAAAAAGAATAAATAATTGAGAATTCTTCTCAATTAGAAGAATAGAAAATAGAAAATACGCTGGGCGGGCCACAAGCTCCCTGCTCCGCTCCATTCCAATGGGGCCACTTGTAGACAACTTGATCCACGTCTTTTTTCTTCATCGGAGCTGAGTTCTGGCAAAAACTGCACGATTGAAGAGGTCCAATGTCACTCACCCTTTTTACAAATCATTTTTTTCAAATTTACAATATTATTTTTAAATATTCCTTCAAGTTTACAATGCGAGCTTTCGAGTTTAAAATGAAGTTTTTAAATGAAAACGATCTGATCAATTCTCCATGTGGGTTTTCTAGTCCATCTGCCGATCGAGTCACTGAACACGTCACGCGCCCAAAGCCGAGTCCCTGATTGGTTGACACAACAAGTCAACCTCCCCAAAGTTCCGATTTTTAAACTCTGGGCGCTTCTGCCGCACAAATTACATTCGATTTCTATCAGACATCAGTTATCTTTTAAAATAGCAGATAACAGGATGTGATCATAGCATGTGTCAACGAGTACGACAGGCTGCATCTTCCAAGATGACAAAGAAAAAAGAAAACAACAATAAGAAGCAAATTCTATCCATGATGTCTGGAGCTGAAGTCTTTTAATGACATAAATTCATCCTTATTGAATGAGTGACTCTGAAAGATCCTGATTAGTGAGTCTGTGCCCCAGTTACTCTAGTTAACATAAACTTTAACTTTCTGTGCATACACTGGAAATAGTGCTTACATAACCCAAACACACACACACACTCATTCACCCACATGCATACAAGTTTCCTCTGTAGTTGTAGTTCTCCATCTTTCGCCCCCTTTCCTTCCTCGGTGCGTTTCGCTTTGATAAAACCACCTAAATGATGAATCATACATCATTCCAGTGTCACTCCAACTGACAATCCATCCTGTCACGGCGTAGCTTTTGATTAGCACACGCAGCCAGACACCTAAGTGTGCAAAAGATTTCTGAGCTTCCCATAAATTACATGTCAGGGCTTTCAGATGCCACTTTCTAAGTCTAAGCAGCCCAGGGTTTCAAACACAGTGGAAGTCACTTTTGATCTCATACTGCATGCTCTACATTAGGAAAAGTGTCACAGATTCTTTGACACAAAACTCGTCAAAAACTCATTACTGTATTTTTTTTATCCATTAATCTTTTAGCACAAACTGACTCATTTTATTTGTGTGTTTTTTTAAGCGCTGCTGAGCTTTTATTCGTACTTTTTTTAGCTCATCTATTTTCAATCACTGGAAATGTTTCATTACTCGGAAGTACAATAAGAATTTGCATGAACAGTAAAACTGTTTTTGGCTTCAATGTTGTTACTTGTTAAGTTTAAAAACGAAGAGAAAGGAAATTTAATGCAATTTATTAACTGAAATGTTGTGATAATTAAAACGCCTTCTGATACCTCCTCTTGTTGTAGTTTGATTGTTCCATGTCTAACCCCGAAGCAAATGCTTTTTGTTAATAAAATTGTACCAAAATTCTGAAATCGAGGACCTCTTGTCTTTCATTCTTGAACCCAACGTTGAGGCTCTGCTTGTTGAAGGAAGGACAAGCCTGTTACTATGGGGGTGTAACTATTCATATCATTATCTGTGGTTGCTGGTCTAAGTCAAAGTCATAGTCATAGGCTCATTTTGAACGATCTGTTTCACTGACCTAAACCGGATCCAGAACATCTTCATTCAAAACTTCAACAGTGTGACTCAGACATAAATACCTGCTACTGAACAGTGAAGTTTTTCAGATTCTTGTATTTCTTCAAGATAATCAAGTGTAAATTAAATGTGTACAAACAAAAAAGTAAACAAGAATGAATGTCAAATCCATTCACATTTGAGTTTGATAGAGTTCAACCCACTTTTGTTATATCACATCAGACTAATCCAAAGGAACATTATTAGAACATTCTAGCACACTGCATGGTCACATGTCTCTGCTAAACTCAAAGTGTTTCCACGTTTCGGACTGGAACGATGGTTGATCACACGTGTGTTGTCTGCTGGGATGCACTTGTTGTTTTTATGGTATAGTAAATTAAATCTACCATGTCTCAATCCAAATGGTATTTTCTAATGTCAGTAAAAGTAATTTATTTCATTTAGAAATGAGTTTTTAATGGTAGACGTGGATTCAATTCAATACCAACCTGCCTGAGACAGATCGATCTGGTTGGATTGTAGGAATAATAAACGATTAATCGATCAAGTCGATTATTTGTCACACTCCCATCCTTTGTAGATAAAAGTTTGTTTGTTTTTCTAAAATGAACATTTATGAATTAAAATCCAGAATCAAGTAAGTTTATTACGTGTTTATGTTTAACAGATACAATCGGTATAACATGTCATATCAACAGTCCTGTTCTTTGTTACAAGTGTTGCTTGTCTTTTCATGGAAACGTCTGCAGGTTTTTTGCTTGTGTTGTTCTCATTGTGCGTCCAGATGTGTTAAACAGCTGTTGTCAGCACCGCATTACATCGCACAGAGAGCTGTTTGTTAAGCAGCACAGTTGAATGTAAACATTTGAAGCTGAAGAGCTGCTTCTTGTTTGTAAGACTCTGAAGGTCAGAGCTGAAAATCAATCTTCATCTGCAGGGTTTTCTCCAGGAGAGTCGCATCTGGCGGCTGAATCTGATGTGCAGATGTTGAAGTCATTTCTCAGGTCGTTACTCCACGCCACGTTTGTCTGTGTGTTACGATGACAACAACACAGACACACATAGAGCCCTCACTGAGCTTTGTTCGTCTGTATTTCTTCTCTTTCCTTTTTACTGTCTGCAGCTGAACAGTTGGTATCCATCTCCACCAACAAAGACATAAAATGGCAACATACACATACATTAATAATAATTAGATGTTCATTAACAAGAGCATTGGTAATCCCATCAGGCGGCCCTATTAGCCTGAGCCACACACTGAGATTCTAAAGCGAGTCTGCCCCCTGAAGCTGCAGGAGTTTGTTCCTTCTGTCGATCTGCAGCTCGTTTTGGCGGAACAGTGCGGCCATTCGCACTCTTCCGATGTTCGTTTTTTACGTGTTTTTTCAACTGTATTTACAAGAACGACTGCAAATGTTTAAGGACCCAAAGTCTAATATTTGTTGTCCTTTGTGATTGTGCAGATTGCAGAGAGGCTGAACAATAAGCCTATCAGTTCTCGCCAGCACTGAAGACATTTGTGGTCTGATGCATGAGTTTCCATTAGATTAGATGATAAGGTGCAATCAGGCAGAGGAGATAGATTTATTGCTTGTTAACTAATCTTGCCACATCCTTTTGTTTCCTCGATTATTCTTGCAGAACTATTCCTCATAACATCACCAAAACCATTCTTCACTCCACTCAATAATTTGTGCTAAGTTTCCTAAATGCCTTGTGATTAATTCTAATCATCACGAGTGTGCTTTATGTACACAGTTTAATTGAAACATGCATTGCATTTGCATAATTACAGCACAGCAGAGCAGGTTATTGTTGCGATCCAATCTAAAGCACTCAGACTTGGGGTTTCGTGCATTCAAGGCAGTTAATACCAAATCAGACAAATGTATTGTGTACTGTGTACTCAGCCAGACACCATTACAGAATGGCCTTTTAGAGACACAAAAGACTATTTCAGGCAAACATTGTTAGTTATAAATGGTTTGTGGCTGTTTCATAGAGCCAAATAGAAGAATGTTGGTAAGAGCACAGCAAAGATAACAGAGACAAAGATAAATAAATGAAGAGTCTGGCTGGATAAACTGTTTTTGCTTTAAGAAAAGAGATACCAGGACATACTTTCCAAAAGAAAAAGAAGAAAGAACTTTTTTGGACTTTTAACTGTGAAAACAAAGTCAGAGACAACCAAAGTAATCATATAGCTATAATAGAGAAGGACTCATCAAGTGAAAATCGACTTTTTGTCTGTCAAACATGGTGGTGGAAGAATGTGGATTTGTCTTAAAAGTCTGGTTCACCTCAGTCCAGAAGTCTGCAACCTTCGGAGCCAGAGGTGGCGCTGTTACTCCTCCACTGTGGCAAAAGAAGAAAATAAAATGATTCTAAATGAAATAAATATGTTAGCATAGATTTCATTTTTAGTACACACATTTATGACTGAGGTGCTTCCACTATAACAGTAAAATAAGCACTTTGTTTGTCCCTCTCTTGAGCGGCCAGCCCCCCCATGGCTGCATTCCCTGGAGCAGTGCAGTGGTGGTTGTCCCCCTCCCTCATACCCTGCCTCACCTTCTCCTATCAGTGTCCCATTTCGTTTAGTGCTTTTTTTGCAGAGGAAAGTCTTGTTTTTCTGCATCGTATTCTGGCCCCTCAAGAGCAGAGTACAGATGCATCTTCTGGTTTTTCCACCACTGACTGCCTCCTATAAAAGACTAATCTCGTTGTATTTGTACTTATTACAATGACAACGAGGATTCAATCCGATTCTGACTCTTATATTTGGGTTAACAGCAGTAGAAAAAAAATCTTATTTAGAAGAAATAAATATACATTTTCTTATCACAGAATATTTCTATTTTTATTCCAGTCAAAAAAAACAACCTCACAATAGTTAATTTATATGAAGCATAAAAGTAACAAAATGCAGAACAGTGTCATTTTGTTTATAGAGTAAATTAGATTTCACTTCAAACGAATGACTCTTTCAGTTTGACCATCTGGTTGTTAGACTCTGGATCACGCCAGGTCACGCCGCGGTCTCTTGAGCCAGACTACCCCACTGAGAATAAACACTGGTTGCTGGAGCCAATGATGGTTTCCAAGGAGCAGAGACTTGGTGCAGATGAAGGGATGGATGTTTAACTGCTCCGGAGGACAAGGATTACATTAAACTAAAAGAAAAAAGATGTTGATAGATGATATAAAAATCTAAAGTAGTGGAAGTAATGACTGGATGTGAATTTGATGGTGTGACAGTGGTGAGAGTTACAGGAAAACAGAAAAAGAAACTTAAAGATGTAGAAATTTAATTTAATTTTAATTTTAATTTAATTAAAATGGATCAAATTTTACCTAAACAGAAGGCAGAAGAAAAGTTCTGAAGATTTGACAATCTGAATGAAGGAAAGAGTTTGTAGTTTTTTATTTATTTCAAATACTGTCCCAGTCGCTTCACTTGCAGAATAAAGACATGTCAGAAAGATGAAACACCTCAAAAGCAGACAGAGACAGCCATCGTTCCGTCTGACTGCGAGGAAAATCGCCTCCAAAACAATCAGCTGTGCCAGACTGTCGTAGGGCCACATAACTTGCGTCATCACCCAGAGATGTTTGTACATATAACAATGTTTTTGGACTGTGGGAGGAAACCAGAGAGCAGAACGAGGAGAACGTGCAAACTCAGAAAGCTCCCAGCTTGGACTTGAACCAGGGCCTTCTCGCTGTGAGAGCTAACCACTACGACACCGTGAACTCTGCAACTTTACACCCGACAGGTAGAAATTCTTGACATAGTGAACGAACCCCCCCAAAAAAGGATGACGACACAGCTGGAGAAACTATAAATAAAAAAACGCATGGGGCCAAAATCTCCTATGAGTTAAAAAAAAATCAAAATCCACTAATGAAACCAAAACACAAGTCAGGACTATCCAAAGAAGTGTTAAAAATATTATGAGATACGGCTTGGTGGCCATTCTGTGACAAAGTGTGAAATTTTCACATTTCATCTTCAACATCAGAAAAGAAAACTTTTATTTGAGCAATTTTCACAAAATTTCACACACAAGCCACCAGCTTAAGTCTTCAACCAAAGTTTTGTTGACCTTTGTACAGTTTAGTTATACTCTTCTTGGGGAAATCAGACTATTGCCTCAAGCCTCATTAGGAAGCTTCTTAGTAAAAAAAAAATAAAATAAAAGGTTTGTTTTAAAGTTTGTAGATTTTGAACAGCATTAGCGTGGTGGGTTCACAAAAGTGGGATTTCACTGTAGCTCTCACATTTTTATCAGAATATTTTAAAAAATGTAGTCTGTGAATCCATGACTCAAGCTGAACAAAACAATATGACATTCCATCTGAACACATTAGGAATGTGGGCGTGGTTAACAAAAAACCTAAGTCGCCATGGACAGCCAAACATTTACTTCCTACCACTATTCCAAAAATTACATCGACCTGTTCGTCACCCACAGACAAACAAAATATAAGGTGGTTGCTTTGCAGATAAAACCAACAGAATTTCAGTTTGTCAGTTTGTCATGTGCAGCTCTGACTAGGGTGACGGGCAGAAGGGGAGAGTTTAGGGCGTGTGAGGGCGGGTCACAAAGGGGCAGTGGGAATGGGTAGTGCCTGCAAGCATACAACACTGGCTTTAATTTAAAGCTTTATACATACAGTCTAGATTCAGTTTAAATCTCTGCATTGTATTATTGACTTTATGAATGTTAAACGTGCGCGCACACATGTAAAATAAACCTATCTTGATTGATGTTTCTGGTCAACATCTGCAGCTTCGCCGCTCAGTTTTTCATCTTCCGATCGACAACCAGCAGATGCAGCCTGCACAGATAAATGTTTTGAAGTCCTTATCTGGCGTGGACACCATCAAAGCAGCGTCTGGCTCTGTGTGAGCTGCAGCTCAGGTGAGGAGCAGGTTATTTCAAGGGGCTCCAGCGACCCTGCCAACACCGTCCCCGTCCAGAGCACTGGACGCTCGCCTGGTATTGTGGTCTTGCATAGCCAGATAAAGAGGCAGGATGTCAAATTTATCATGCAGTCTGAGGAGCCATCAGCTCCGCTGGTGTTTCCTGATTTCTCCCTCTCATGTTAATCCAGCCTTTCTGTCTCAGGTCATCAAACCCTGCTTTTATCAAATCTGGCAGCATCTCTGTGATAAGCATAGGCTGTCTGTGGGGTCACTGCCATGACGTTCTGTTTACAGCAGAGACTGACCGGTTAATGTGAAACCAATGTCTGGCTTTCAGTTTTAGTGCTCAATGCTGCAAAGCCTCCGCTTTTTAATTTTTCATTTGGGTTAATTAGTTAGCAAAAGGCAACAGGAAATCATGTGGTTTTCCAGGGATTCCCCTCATTGGTCCAGATTCTTGTGGTTTGGAACCCTTTAAGTTTGTTCCACGTTAGCTTTTCCAGTTTTATAAGACAGGTTTAGAATTTTATTCTGTCTTTCATATTTTTATCTTATCACCTCACAGCGTTTGACTGCGTCTGTATCATCCATCCATTTTTTTAATCCCGCCTAATCTCTTTTGGCAGTACAGGGTTGCTGGAGCCTATCCCAGCTACTCTTCGGTAAAGGTGGGAGACAGTTCACCAGTCCGTGCTTCTATATTATTTTATTTCAAATATTGTTAGTGTGTTTCCTGCTTGTACCACATCCTCACCTGTGACTTTTGTGTTTCATTTTAGAAACAAACATTTGATGCATTATATATCATTTGGGAGATAAAACAGCCTCAATATTTGGTGCCTTAGAAACAGCAAAAGGACACTCGGGTTCCTTTCATTCTCACACATGAACTCTGTCCTGCTGCGGCTAACCTTCATTCCTCTCCTCTCCAGAGCAAACCTCTACCTCCAGCTTCTCCTCCACCTGTTCTCTGCTCTCACTATAAATCACAGTATCGTCTGCAAACATCATAGTCCATTGTGATTTTCAAGTTTAAGGTCTGTTTTTTTAATTTACAATTTTATTTTTCAGATTTTTAAAATTTCCTTTAAGTTTACAACATGTATTTTGCGGTTAAAAACCTTTTTTTCAAAATGTACTTTTTCCAGTTTACAATTAGGGTTTTCATTAACTTTAAGCTGATCCTGAATTGACCTTAAAGTTCTAGATGATGCAAGTCCTTTTCTGTCCTGAGTCCAGGTTACGGATGAATAACCCTCCTGAGACGCGTGTGGATCAATAAGGAGAATTATTTTTACAGCCACTATAGTTGGATAAGGCTCTGACAATGACCTGCAGACCAGACCCTCCAAAATGTGTAAACATATGCTCTATAATGGGTGAGATTTGTCCTGTCAGGTATTATTTTTAATCTGTTCTTGTTGTTTTATTGATTTTTAAAACAAAATGATATCATCATATTACTAATTTGCACATGATGTTTGGCTTTTGAAAGTCATGTATGAGCATAAACAGCTTCTTATGTCTGTTTCTCTCTAATGCTACTGAATAATGGAGAGACTGTGCAGCACTCGTGCTGTCACTCATCCAGGAGGAGGCAGGAGGCCTGCAGTGTGTGTTTGTGTGTGTGTGCGTGTGTGTGTGTGTGTGTGTACTCATCAGGCCATCCCTCTGCATGCTGAAGATTAGCCTTGAGGGCAGAACCCCCAACCCCACCTTCCTCCTCACACAGATTCATCATCCACATCCTCACATTTCTACCTGCACATCATGCAATCAGCTGAAACAGACTTTTACCTCAAAAACGCAACAATTAGCAACAGAAATCCCCCCATGATGCAACACTTTTTGATAGACACGTCTCATCTAATAGGAGTACAGCTCGATTTGTCCTCACAATGAAAACAATTCTCTCCCCGCAGTGAGAAGACCACATATCAAAGCAGAGGATGGAAAACGGAGGCTACAGGCTGAAAAGAGGGTGATGAAATCCATGATACTGCAGGGCAGACATGCAATTATTTTGCATCTGATCCTCCATCCGCCTCCTTGTGGTAAGGCTACTGGGGCCCCTGCTGCTACAAACAGCTGGTAGGTGGACTTGAGACATCCAATCCCTATCTTTAAATTGACAGACTGGCAGAAATACATGCTGCAATAACTTGTGAAGGTCTCTCCACATGCTCCTCCTATTTAGTTGGCCAGATTGCCTTGCTTGTTGATGGTGTCCACACATCACTTTCGGCTCAGAGAGAGCAATTGGGGAAATACAACATCTGGGGTTTGCCTGCATTTCAGCCAAAACAGAGAAAAAAAAGTCGTTTATGCAAAAGAGAAGAGAGGAATGATATTGATCCAACACGGGTTGATGTAAATGTTATAAAGGAAAGGATTGCCGTTTCCTTTTCCTCTCCTCCTCCTTCCTCTCTCCTTTCCCACTCCAGCGCCCGTCACAGCTAGGAAGCGGCTTTTGCTCGCTTTTGGCCCAATTAGCCTGGGTTTAAAGCGCAAAGCATGTTGAGTGGAGAAGGTCCAAGCTTGGTTTAGTCTAGTTCAGCATGGCTCGGTTTGGGCTTGGCTCGGGTCCCTGCTTTGAGCTGCTATGCAATTATAATTAAGGTTGTCCTCTGACACACACAAAGGAATTATTCTCCCTTCAAAAATGTCTGCAGCTCACTTTTTAACAGACTTTTTCTGGTTTGTTGCCACATTCTAACACACATACACACATCAGCACACACAGTTTGGGCTCAGTGATCTGGCACAGCTCACAAAGATACAAAGACTCCCAGAAGGAAAGCAGAAACAATGCCTTGTCATCCCTCTGTTGAATAGTTGCATCTTTTCTGCTCTTCCACACGTTCCAGGCTCTTTCCCACTTTTAGTCCTTTTTTATGTTCTTTAGATCTCTATCTTTCTTTAGCTGTGTCTCTCTTATTCATGCTCTAATCTTTGTAACTTTGTTGTTTGAATTCATTAAGCTTTATTGTTCATCTCCAGTGTCAGGGATCAATGTCTGCCTTTAGAAATGCTCCCAACATGAGCTGCCACGCATTGCCGTTTTAATGAGCTCCATTTCCATCTTTCTTTTGTTAAAAGAAGGATAAAAAAGCTTCCTTTATAGTTCTTCAACTCAGTTTTATGTACATAGCCTAATATCACAACCACAGCCGTCTCAATGGGCTTCACACTGGTATTAATAAAGAACATAAAATCAGTCATAAAAATCTAAACAGCTGGTTGCTAAACTGAACTAAACAGACAAAACTGAACAGACATCCCTGACCTTAGACCCTCCTTCTCGGTGAGGGGAAACTCATAAAAAATCCTATCTTGGGGAAAAAGGTAAGAAACCTCAGGGATGTCCATATGAAGGAGGATCCTCTCCCAGGACAGACAGGCGATGTGCTAGAACTGTTAAAGAAGAATTAGCTTATCTAACTACAACTACATGTTAAAATAACAACTACATGTATGAACAGTGTAGCAGCTGAGGGTGCGAGAAGAGCCAGAGGATCCACAGCCAAGGACAGGAGCACAGACGATCCAGCTGGAATCTCTGGAATCTCTCAAGGCTCTGCCTCCAACTGTGCTTTTAGAAACTCAAGGCTCCACAGGCAGTCCAGCATGTTGTGAGTGAAGTGTTCTGCTTGGTTGGTAAGGCACTATGAGATCTCTATTATAGGATGGGGCCCTCCCACTCATGGCCTTGTAGATTAGCAGGAGGATCTGGAATTTGATGCACCAACAACAACGACAAAGTAACCTGTTTTTTTTTTAAACTGCAAACATCACACTACCTACTACTTTATTTTCTGTATTGAGATGATCCTATTTAACACATAGGTGTCTTTTCTTTTGAAATAAAGTCATGTGAAAGGCATTTTAAAGTTATAAACTATTTCATAATTTGAAAAAGGTTATTTTCTTGTTGTGTTAATGTTTAATTATTGCCAAAAAACCACAGTTTATTTATCTTCATCTAAATAGTAACACTGACATAAATGCAGGTCTGTGTTTTATTCTCCTAAAGAGTTCATTGAGACTTTGTGGCTCCTGTTGGGTTGTGGTCAGTGAGAAATCAACCTGAATGGATCTTTAAGTGCAGATGGTTGCAGACCCCTGATTGAGATCAAAACTCCCATTTTCAGCTGAATGTCTACCAAGTTCACCAACAAACCTTTGGATTTTGCAACATATTTGATATAAAAGAGGAAAAACCCACAATGACAAATCACCACAGTCCTTTCCAGGGAGAGAGAAAGATTTGTCAGACACGGAGCTTAATGCATAATGAAAATAGATGCCTGCACTGAGGCATTCTGGGCACGCCGTTGGTCTCCATTTAAAATCAATCCTGTCAATGCATCATAAGTTATTTTGACAGGGAGCAAGAGGCACTTCAGGAAACACCAGTTTAATGATGTCTTTAACCTGCCGGTAATTGACCTCAGAATTGAAAGGGAAAAACAGTATTAAAAGCCCGGGGCAGGCGATTATAGTTCTCTGCTCGCTCCACACGTTATACATCATTTCTGATCAGACCTGGTTCACCCTAAGCCAAAGTGTTTTTCTTGCTCTCACAGAAAAACAGAGGCCGGTGTACGGTACTGAATGACTCTGCTGCTGAACGGAACAGTGGAGTGCTAGATTAGATTTATGTACTCCGTACACCGCTGTGAGTTTATCCCAGATCCAGAGGAATGCAGAGAAACGGTCTTGGGTGTTTTCAAACGTGAAGAGCAGCTTCTTAAACACTTTCTTTGAGTTGGCTTTCCAAGCTGGGAGGAAGAGCAAACTGTAGATATTTTTAATGTGAATAATCGCTTTCTCCCAGAGTAGTCAAAGAAGAAACAGACACATGGACCCACACACACACACACACACACACACACACACACACACACATGCACAGGAAAACAGGCTTTCAACAGCCATCAGATGGCAAAGCAAAGCAACTTAAACACATACCATCTGGCTGCGTGAGGAATCCAAGTGACATCCAATTTACGTCTGACTTAGGGGAGTAAAATATTCATTTACTATCAGTTTGTAAAGTTTTAACCCTTTATCTCATCATTTCCATTCACATTTCTGCAGAGCTGAATCCAAAGGCAGCAGCAGCTTGCAGAAGCATCAGTGGCAACTAGCGTCCACAGATTACAGGATCTGATCCAATATAATTAATATTGGAACAACCCATCCAGCCATCCTGAGCCACCAACCTCCCTTCTTGGCTGCTTTCTACCCCCACATCCCTGCTCCACCCTGGCAGCCTGCTCTGTGGAAGCAGAGTCTGGGTGTCTGTCGTCCCACAGCAGCAGCCAAGAGGGGAATGGAGATGCTGGGTGACTTTGGAGTTGGTGGGGGGGTGACAGAGGAAAGGCCATTCGTCTGGTTGTAATTACCTTCATGCTTTCTGCTTTCCTCAAGAGGAAGAGGTTGGATGTAGGAGGAGTGCTGGTGGTTTGATAGAGGATGAGATAGAATGAGGGATGACAGGGGAGGTGGAGTGTAGGCCTGAGTCCATATGCTGCTGGGATGGAGGGAATCTCCAAAAGGATTTGACTTTGTGTCATTGCGGCAGCTTCCCTGAATTTTCATGATGGGCTTCAAAGTTGAACGGACAAATCCACAACAGGAAAGTCTGATCCATTCTTTACAAGCAGAAGAAGTTCGGAGTTTTGGTAAAAAGGTGTTGTCCTCATGGTTATTTTGGGAAACAGCGGTACGATCACAAAGCTGCAACTTCTCTGCATCATCAACTTATCGCTGTTTTGAAAGTTTTACATTTACGGACATACAGATCAGCCTGATTACATTGACATTAGTACCAGTGGACAAAAAGCAAAAAAAGTTGACACTGAACTTACTGGTCTGTCTTTCTACAATGACGTAGAAGTAAGTTTAGTCGAGCTTAACCAGGTTTTTAGGCATTTTTCACATTGTTTTGACCTTGTCTTTGCTTTGCTATGGGTTTTATCTTGTCTCTACACCAGAAGCCTGCAGCCTGAGGTTCTGAAGCCACATGCTGCTCTTTCAGCTTTCCACTGTGTCCCTTTGGCTTTGAAGAAAAATGCTAAAAAATCAAATAAATGCTGGGTTTTTAGTTCTGGTTGATTTGTTTTTGTTAACTTTTGTCTTTTATGTTTAGATCTTAAACATGTCAGATAACTGACACATTGTGATATTCTGCTGCACAACAGAGGCACATTTTTCAAGTATGTAATTGCAAACACGAATAGATTTTCGTTTTTTAAAAGTGGAATTCTACACCGATATTGTCATGTTTATATTTGTTTTTTTGTTTATTTATAAGAAAGAGGATTTAATTTCTTCTGTGAACCCAAACATTGAAAAAAATGCAACAAAAACCACAAAAGGGAAATGCAAAGTTATGAACACAATCAACACATTCTAAGGTGAATGTTCTACTGTGCTTCCCAACCTCTAAAATCCAAAGGAATGCCAACTAAAAGACACAGCAGCTCCGTAAATGCATCCAGCCAATAGGAACGGCAGATCAAAATTCTGGTGATCTTTCAACCGCAGCATTGGAATGAAGCTGCATGATTTTTGAAATTCCCAAAGGACATTTGTTGGGAATGCCCTTTCTAGAGACCATCATCCTGGTCTCTGACTCTTAGTGCTCACTGTGGTGCGCCAGCAAACAGCGACTGGTGGTTTTCTGCACCATGCCGCAGCTACAGATCACATGATTTCTGCTCAGGATCCCCCGATGGTGGAATAAAGCGCCGAAGCCTGCATGCATCACAGTCCAAAAGAAGAAAGAAAATGCTGAAAACTGTTTGGAAAACGTCACCAACGCACCTAAAATTCACCTTTAAATGAAAGAAAATGTATCCAAATGAGAGGCAGATGTTAGTTTCAGCAGAACTTCACTTGAATAAACTGACCTGTCCTTCAAAAATTCCAGATAAAAGAAAAAACAAATACAGACATTGTTTAACTGATGGTTCTCCAATCTGTTATTAATTCCCTGTGAAAGTCACCGGAGCCAACACCAACCCAGGTGGCTCGATACTGTACAAACACAGTCATCCTGTCAGCAATGCTGAGAGCAACAGAAGGGACAACGCAGGACAGGTGGTAGCTACATGTGATTCATTGTTCCTGTAAGAGAGCACAAGTCCCACTGGTCTCCAAACACACTCCTCCTTTCTCTCCTCATCCCCTCTTCATCCTGGCTCATCTGTCCTTCCTCGCTCTCCTTCTCAGATTAGGTGTGAAGAATAATTAGCAGGAACTGACGAGTCCTGTATGGACCGGTTACTTGTGGATACTTCGCCACCAAATGTCCCTGGCAGTGCAGATGACCGTGGGCCTCGCTGCATCAGTGATGAGAGAGCTGGACCCCGTTCTGCTCACGAGGAACTCTGTCGCTCAAATGTTTGAATGGTCACTTTGTTCTAGCATGTTTGGGCTTCTCCATTTTCGCTGCGTTTAGGTGAGCTCCTTTTGCTTCTTTTAGCTCTCTGGGAGAGATGTGATCGTTTTGACACGGCTGTCACATCGGTTTAAAAACTAAGGCATCAACAGGAAATGGTGTGAAGAATTAGAGATGTGAACGATAAATTTAACACTCATCTGGGGGCTTGCTATCTTTTAATGACAGGGTTTGATCTTCAAACAAGCTGAGTCCAAATTAAAATAATGATGTCTTAGCTAAACACAAAGATGCTGGTGAAACCTCAGAAGTTGGCTGAAGCCTATGTAATGATTGATCACTGTGTTGCTGGTGTATGGAGGAGTCATTAAAAGGATAGACTTTTAACACTTTTCCCTTTCTTTCTATTTAAACACTCCTATACACGTGAAAGTCTTAATAATAACCTCACATCATGTTCATAGAGCAAAGATTCATAAAATACAAACAGTTTTTGGACCAAAACTTAATTCCACCTTCTTTCAATTACACAAAATTAATGACATTTTCAGTTTTAACGACTTTAACTTGTGAAAAATGATTTCAATTATGAAGGGCTCATTTAAAACCGAGAATGTTTTAGAGCGCAGGTATCAAACTCCAGGCCTCATGGATCAGTGTCCTACATGCGTTACTACCATCCAGCACGGGGTTCTTAAAGACTGCAATGCAAACTGTTTGATTCTTACAGAGATCCAAAAGCTTGTTTTAGATACTCAAGAAAGTTTAGTAAGTTTTAAGATGATTATACGTCTCTTCTCTTTGCTCCACACCTTTCCAAGGTTTTTCCAAGACAAACAGTCGAAAATGTTTTTGTCTCACAAAGTGGATCTAGAAATAAGGAAATTATTATTAAATTAAGTCAAAATCCTCTTGTTCCATTCTTTTGACAACAGAATTTAGGACTAAAAAACTCCAATCCCACTGGAATTTTTGCCTCCGTTTCATTTGAAAACTTCAATAAATGTTTGTCAAGTTAGACTGTCATTCATTGTCATTATTTTGGAAACAAAAATCTAGATTTGTGTCTTAGAATAAAGGATAGTTTTAGATTTTATGAGGATTTGTTAAGATGTGCCTACTTTACTGAAATAGTGTTCTCATTTTGTTCACATTTTTTTCTAAAATGAGTCACTTTCACCCAATACAATATATGTGTTTCACTATAGTCCATAAGATGAACTACAATTAAGTTAATAAAGACTCAAAAAATAAAAAAACTTTATTTTTTAGAACTAAGTTTGTATTATTGGGCTGTATAACATTCCATTTGAAGTCATTCTATATAACAGTGAGATCTTTTAGCTTTTTTTTTCAATGCTTGTTTGGAATTCATTGTTTCTAGATTTTGATATCTTACTATCCCATTCCTTGTTTAGCAAAAATTACTCACTACAAATAGTTTACTACTTGCTAATGATTTTTCTTCTTAGGATTAGTTTTCTTTTTCTTTTGTTAGGATACCTCTTAATTAAAATTATTTTAATGCCTTTTTCACCAGAGTATCCTGAGTGAAGAATATTGCTGGATATCTGTCTGAATGTGTTCTGAGGTAGAAAAATCCACCCGTTACATCAGTTACCTGTCTGAAAAAGACACTATCGTGTTTTATTTCAGCTCTGCTCTGATGTTCTATGGAACTACGGTCCGTATTTGGGTTGACTGGTTTATTTCAAGCAATTTGACTATAGAAACAAAGAAAAAAAGAAAAATTGTTCAGCAAATCTATGTGAAATCCTAACTCATATTAAAATGAAAAGAATTCTTTCTTCTTGAGTGGGAAGAAGTTAACTTTTATTAAATCCCACCCAAATATGTTTGACTTTTGTTTGCAGTAGCCATCATCCAGTTCTGAAGACTTTAACACCAGACTGTTAGCTCCAGTGTGTACATCCTTTTCACTAGCCCAACTCTTTTAACGCAATTCCAGCTGATTCTGAAGCAGAGACAAGCAGCCTCACACTGACGTGGAACGTTATGCGGAAGTGAAATGCTTATGACATAAATCGTTGCTGCTGTCGTGGACAAAAGAGGCTTTGCGCTGTTGCACCACTTTATGTTAGTTGTGTGTTGCATAACGTTGGAGAGCCGCCGCTTTCCTCTACAGAATCTGCTGATTCATGTTGATTGAGTCCACAATCAGAGTTACATTAAGACAGCGAGCTCGTGTTATTTAGGGTTAAAGGGTTCACATCTATTTAAGGTTAATGCGTTTTCAGTCCAGGTGCAGATTATTAATCAGGTAACAAAGATGAAAATCTTTTTGTCTAAAGATATTATGACAGCACTGCAGAAATTGTTGTTAATTGTAACAATTTCAAAGGATTTACACTATTGCATGAATCCTTACTGCAGATCACGTGACAAATATGGGATGCTTACTGACTGTTGCCAGGCAACAAAATGGAGTGCTTATTGACACTGAGTAGAGAATCAGGAATGACGTTGCTTCAGCTTAAGTAAGTTTAACAGGCGCTAAGTTTAAGAGGGTGAAGTTCTGAGGACAACGACACCATCAATCTTTGTCAAGCTGTTGAGGAAACACTTTTCCTTGTCTCCAGATGGCAGCAGGAAGCAGGAAAGACGGAGCTTTGCAGTTGCATCCATACAGATGAGTGCAAAGCTGTGATTCAGAATGTTGTTGGGGGGTGGGGGGGGTGGGGGGGGGGTGTTCCTGACACCCTGGCACATCCCGTAATCAGCTTTCCTCTCTGACTGTACAGAGTCCACGGGAGAGTCTGTCTGTCGTGAACACACACACACACACATACACCTGTCTGGGAAGGCAGGGGGTCCTGGGCTGCCAGCTGTAGAGCAGGATGCACGCTGAGCTGGAGGGGAACCAGCACACACACGTGAGCAAGCAGAAGAAAAACGCTCCGAGCAAAATCTAATCCTCCAGAGATGCAGCCACGTTTCTCGGAAACAGGAGTCTTCACACGAGCCGCAGAAGCTCAGAAAAGTGTTCAGGTAGGAAGAGAAACAGCACGACGGATGTTGAAACACTGAGGTAATGAAACCCAAACCCCTGCAGTCCCTCTCATGTCCCTCCCTGTGAGTCTTTTCACACCTCCAGCCCACGGGGGCCTGCACCTCTCCAAAACCTATGAGGGAGACGCTCATCGTCACATCCACATTCTCCTCACGCCGCGTCACAGGCCAGGTAATCTGTGTGCCTCAAAGAGGTGTTGACTGCTGCAGCACACAGCCTGCCATTCACAGAGCTGCTGGAAGCGCAGAGACCTGCAGCCACGAGGGGGAAAGCTATTCAACAAAACAGCAAGGAGGGAGAGCTCTCCGAAGGTGCTACAGCCCACTGACCTTTTTCACCAGCTCACATCAGCAGAAGCTCCCAAACCAGCCACTGCAGGATTAGTGAGGTGTTGTATCCTCCGAAACAAGAAAAAACGGCATGGATGGGATTCTACGCTGCGTTTCAGGGAAACGGAGCGTTTTTAGAAAAGAATGAGGTCTTGTCAGCAGTCACTGTGTGGACAACCCCACGAATAACTGAGGACCATTATCTGTCCCGACCCACTTAAAGACACAGCAGAACCAAGAACAAATGAGAGTCTGGCGCTCCACCCACCCAGAGAAGGCAAACTGCTTTTCTCCTGTCAGAAACTGGAGGCCTTTCTGGTTCTGAATAAATGTGTTATAGTTGGAACATAGCTGATGCAATGACTCAGATTTGTCATGGAAATCGTTACAAAAATAGGAATTCCAAAAACGTTTCTCATTACACGCACGTTCAATATCTAAAGATGACTCAGCAATCTGTGCATCGTCTGCAAATGCGTCGCTGTTTGGTAATGGAGCTGCAGACTGTGCTGCTAAACCTGCCTCAAATATTTAAAGGGATTTCATAGCGATCCGGAATGTTTCCGGATGTTGACTAAACCGGCTAGCCATCTATGTATCTTTATGAAGCATCCAAACATTCCAGCCACTAAATGTCGCTGTGTTTGACAAAAAAAAAACACACACACCTGTGGTGTCCATGAAATCTCGCGAGATTTGTAAAGATGTCATGAGATTCAAGATGGCTGAAGAATGAGACAGTTCCTCTGTCTTTATTTGTAACAAGTTCATCAAGAAAAACATCACTCAATGTGTGTTTGGAACAAAAAAACCAGTTGCATTAACATGTTAAAACAGGAACGTGTGTTCAGTTCCAGCGTCTTTGTCAAAGCGAAGGTTAATGACAGATTCGCTGCCAACGAATATCTCTGGATTGCTTCACGATCCTATTCAGAGGAGCTTTTGTGTCAAACAAAATGGACCCTTTGGAGGAATCCACTCTGGGGGGGATTACAGGGCCCAGCATGATGGCTCCTCAAGCTTCACACCTTTTTGTTAACAGTCCATAGTTGGAGAAAGTCGAACCTGTGAATGTGGAACCCTCAACCTAGAGGTTTCATTATGTATTTTTAAATGATAACTGCCTCTCAACCCCCTTCAGTAAGCAGAGTCCTTCAGTCATTTCTATCTAAAGCCTTTGTATCTGTACGAGCCAGCCCCCGTACAGGTAAACTGCATTTATCTAAAATAATGAAGAGTTTATTCCCTCTTTAAACAAAAATCCTTCCACCTGAGCAATTTCCTTAACAGAATCTCTTTAGCGGGAAAAACCTGCTGTGGTAGAAGACACGTGACTTCTGTGTTTTTATACAGTACAGAGGGTTGAGGTAGTCCAACCCAGTTCAGTCTGACAGGTGGGGATTCTTAATGAACCTAAGGGGGTCCACATCGCCGTGCGTCGTCCTCTGGATGCTGATGCCAGTGCCTCAAAGCAGAAACAAATACACACTGATGCACACCTGCTTCCCAACACGTGTCTCTGCTCCTGCTGGATGAATACAAAGAAGCAGGTAGCTGAAAATGTGCACATAGGAGGTAATTGCCTGCCAGGTGGTGACACCAACATCCCTCAATCCTGCGGTGATCAATCTTAAAGAGAAAAGGTAAACAATGCTGTGCCTCTGTCCTTTAAATCAGTCTTTCTGCCCTTGTTAAGATGAACAACTCCTCTACAAGAATGAATGGAGAAAAACGATACAAATCACACGAGCAGAAATATTTCCCAACTAAACACAGAACTGTGTTTTAATCTATAACAACCATCTCCCTTCTGCAGCAGCTCCGTCATGTCAGAAGGAAGACAACCTGTTAGAAATATGATGAAGAGCTGCAGCGTTAATTAGACACCGCAGACCGAATGAGTGAACGGCCTCTCTGTGCATGCCACTACGGGGGCTTGTACAGCCATGCATTTGCACAAGAGTTATGATATGGGCTTGTATACATGTAGCCATCAATATCACAGAGTGTGTTTGCGAGAGTTGAGTGAGGAGAACGTCTGAAGGAAAGCCTGGCTGCGGTTAACAGTAAACACACCGCTGAGGCCTCATTACAGCGGCTCTGTCCTCGCCTCGCCGTGCAGCTCCAGGATCGGCGCTTCAGCTCCAGCCACATTAGCCATGCAGGAACAAGCTAATTAGTGGCTACCACTCATTACAGGCAGGCTGGCGAGTGCGGCCTTTCTCCAGCACATCATCTGCAGCCAGTCAGAATGCTGACAGGCGGCAGCGCCGCACGGACTCAGACAGGAAGGGACGAAGCAACACTTCTTACAAAACGGGAGGTTTTCGGCCACATGTACTGCAAAGTCATCACCGTGGCATTGATGACTTTTAATGACTTCCGTTGATTGAGAGCCTGAAGTTTGGATTTTCAAAAGGTTGCAAGGCTTCTTTACCATTGTAATGACAAACTTCCTCAAAAGGAATGCAGACCTCACTTCTGAAGTTAGTGTGGCAAATGAACAGAAGTTTTATCTGTAAACGATGGTTTATGTCGACTTTGGCTATTTGAGCGTTCAGCTAGCTTGTTGCATATGCAAAGTTGGACGCCATATTGGATATGTCGAGATGCTGGTTCACTGCTGTGCAACAATTGCACAAACAGAGCTAGAAAACAGATGTGACTGTCAGCTAACAAAAGGGAACTGATAGAAAACATTTTCAGAAAATCCGAGTAAGTTTATTTAAAACTGTGAGCGTTAAGGCTTATCAGGTATTCACAAAATGAATGATAAATGCACACATTTTAGGGAAAATTAGAATTAAAATGAAACTGAAGTGCAAATCACATTCACAAATCACTTGACACATAACAATTTAAATATAACAACGGCAAATGGAAAAGCAAAAAAAAATAATATTAAAAACTCAGTCAAGTCATTTTGGTTTCTGGGATTTGGTTTTGATTTCTAAAATGTAATTTTATTTTTAAATATTTGTTTTACTTTTTTAATTGTCGTTGCAATTTTTGAAATGTTTAATTTAATTTTCTTTTCTGAAAAGGTTTTTGTTTATTTATTTCTGGTTTCTGAAGTTTTGTTTTGATTTCTAAAATGTAATTTTGTTTTTTATATTATTTGTTTTGCTTTTCTAATCGCCGTTTTTATATCTAAATTGTTTCGTGTCAAGTGATTTGCGAATGTGATTTGCACTTCAGGGCCACCGTAGATTAGGAAACACATTTATTTTATTTTATTATTTGTTTCTCATGATGGTGAAGATGATGACAAGTGTTGTACTGCATCGTGCGCCTCCACTGACTGCATGTCCTTGGATAAGGGAAAAAAAAGCAGCTGAACCGGACCCTAAAGAGCCCAAATTATGTCAACTCATCCAGTGTTGAAGTGTCCTCTTCATCATTCAACAGGACTTAAGGTTTAAAAGACAGCCGTCCCACCTCTCAGGAGGTGGCGCTGTGTGTGGATCCAGAGACTGAGTCATTGTTTGGTAATCTGAATTTCCGGAGGGAATATTTGTTTAATCCACATGTGTTTCAACAAACCCCAACCTGTTTGGGTTTGGTCTTCTAAAAGCTTTAGGGCAGCTCAAACTGCTTTCAGTGCATCACATGTTTCTTCAGTGGGACAGAGGTCCTCAAGGGATGCTTCAAATTTATAATTGCTTGTTAAATCCTATTGAAATCGCTCTGCCGGGCCCAGATGGGTTTTTTAAAACACTCATAACTCAAGGGTTGAGTATTTTGTTCTTTAAATCAATAAAATATGCAGACTTTTGTCTTTTTAAAGCTTTAAAAATAGTTAAATTTACCCAGATGTCATTATCTGTCCAATAATAAATTGTGTTTCTTTACATCTGTCAGCTGTGACTGGAGTTGTTGAGTGAAGTGTATCGGTCTTTTCTGTTCATCTAGTTTCTCAACCTGCTTTATCCCTGTCAGGGTCATCTGGTTGCTGGAGCCTGTCCTGGATACTGTTGAGCAAAGGCAGAGCAAATTCCACGCAGAAAGGTCCGAGCTCGGATTCAAACCAGGGACTTCTCACTGTGAGGCAAGAGCACTGATGACCGTGCAGCCTCTGTCAGATGTGTTTTTATGGAAATTCCCTGGTGTTCATCTGGATAACGGACATAAAAAAAAAAAAAAAAACTACATGGAAAAACAAAATAAGAATCTCAAAGTTTTTTTTTTTTAGATATAAATATCATGATATAAGAAAAAACTAACAAACTTAAATATCTTGAGTCACTAGAACAGCAAAATACATATTTATGCAATATGTAGAATGACACAAGTTATTTTTTATTTTTTATTTTGGTTTTGTTTACAAATGGTAGGAAATTTGTTATAAAAAACTGATTGCTTGATCTTAGGGAAACTGGAAATTTTAATTGGACTCATGATTACGTGTATTTTTAAGAAAAAAATATCTTCAATGTGTAGTTCTAATCTTGTTTTAGATGATTATGATTCAAAAGTATGTTGTGGTGTTGTAGCACCTAAAACTAGATGTTTTTGGAGAAAAAAGTGTGTAAACAGATCTACTTTGAAGATATAAAACTGCTTCAAGTACAATAAATTATTTTTGAGACAAAATATTTATAATTACCAAAGAAATATTTAACAATGTAAATAAATGAGTGTTTATACTGTAACCAATATTTAGATTTATTTTTATCTTAAAAGAGCAGGACATCACGACTTTCTTTTAAATCCAAGACAAATTCTATTAGTTTTATTTACAGGTTTCCTCTCTTATAACAAGAAGAAAACATTTTGTATTCTATAATGGACACTTTTTCCAGTGAGAAAGTTATTTCTAACAATGTGTTGGGACGTTCAAAAGTTTTTTTTTGACTCATAATTAAAATAAAGGGATCATAACATTTTTAAAATAAGACAACAATTTTAAAATGAAAATAAAAAAACAGAGGTCAACTTTAACCTCATGGGTTCTCCAGGGTTTAACTCTCATAACAGATATCCTTCTTGCATGTCTAGGCAGCGTTAACACTGTAAGATTATTTGAGCATTTTTGTCATGTTCTTGCCTCTCTGATGACAGAAACTATTTTCAAATCATTTAGACCTGAAAAGATGAAATTTTTTAATTGATTTTCTTTTTTGGTTCAGTTGATAAATGAATAGCGTGTTGAATTATGAATCACATTTTTGACAAACCAAGCTCCTGAATAAACAAATACAGTCATTAAACTCGTGCAAAAGGTTGCAGTCAAAAGTGTTTGACTGCATCTAATTTAAAAATTAACATGCAGAGGACTTCACATTTCTGAGAGCTGTGTGGGCTTGAATGCAGCTGCACACGCTCCACTGTGTCCATATGTTAAACAAAAGGAAGCATGCAGTCCTGAGCAAAACGGCAATTCATCACACAGGTTACATCCACCATAATGATGTGCACAGATCAGAAGATAATAAGGGAAATGAGTGGGAGACTTTGGATAATAGCTTAGCCAGTATGCTTCACACACTGTTACACTGTTGATGAATGGCACAGGTCCCTTTGCTTGTCTGCAGAACCTTTACCTCCATTCCTCTGCAGCTCTCACCTGTGGCCAGAAAATCTCCATTTGTTCATCAAAACGAGATGTTTGAACGCTGACACAGCCATGCAGAAGCAGACAGTTGCAGATGAACGTGCACTTCTCAGCACAGATGTACTCAAATACATATGGACCTCTAACAACTCACCTGTTGGAGTTGGCAGATGGTTCTGCCCTGGAGAGCCGGTGATAACAGAACAATGGCCAATTAAGGAGAAGCAGAAGAGCTTTGGGGCCAAAGCGGTTTACGGCAAGATTCAGTCAATTAGTCAAACTTCCCATTAGGAGAAGGATCACAGACACGTTTTTGAATGCTCTCTGTTATCTGCATCAATTGGCTTACACTGCTGCAATGCATGAGAAGTAAAAGAAGTCCTTTGAGTTTTGAGGTAAGGTATTGAGACGCAGACATTTTGTTTCTTAAATATTTAAGATAATAAAGACATAGTAACCATTAGTTGTTGATTAGTTGCCAAATCTACATAAATCTTTGATTGCCAGAAAATCTTTTTATTTCATTCTAATGAAACTGGACATAGTTTTCTATGAAGGTTTGAACTTTGAGAATTTAAACAAGAGAGAAAAGTGTGAAAATGTTCATGTCTGTCTGAGAAAAGTGTAGGAAGTGTATAGTGAGTTTGACGATCATTTGTAATCGTACTTCACGGATTTCGCCTATTTTACTTATGGAATGTATTTCCCACAATTCCTGAGGGAACACTGAAATCTAGTTTTTGGCTGAACTGATCATCAGTTATTATAGATTTTTTTTCTGTTATCTAAATAATTACGAAAGACAAACAAACAACTAAACAACCTTTTGATAAAAATGTGCATTTTGTCTTCAAGGTGATTGCAGCAAACATCTCCAGGACTCAAAGTGGCTAAAACTCTAAACCTAAAGGTTTTCAACCCTCAATCTGTCAAAATCCTTCCCTTCTGATGCACAGGTTCTTACAGGACAGCTGGGCTTGGACTGAAACAAGAAGTAAAGCAAAAGTTGATTCTTTTTTGTCACATAACCTGGCAACAGCAACCATGGCAACCTACTGCAACCAGTGTCTCTGCATACAAAGGAGTATCTGCATGTGTGAGCATGCATGACAAGAGAGGGTGCCAGTGTGCTGGTGGGTGGCAACACAAACCCTGTTGTGTGCAGGAGTGTTTCTGTGCACGTCTCCATATGCATGCATTTAAAGAGAGGCGAGAGAGAACTAAAGAAGAAAGAGAATAATTCTATTTCCATTTACTCTGATAACAAAGAGTTATTGCCAGAAGAAAGCAGCGGATCAACCAACGAATGACAGTTTCTTTATGTTCCTTTGTGTGTTTCACAGATGTGTAGCTCATTTTCTTTCCATGCGTTTCTTCTTAAACAACATGGCAGGTTATTGTTGGCGTGCTTAGCTTCATCTGAGATTTGAAACAGAAGCGTGACAGAGTACAACAGCTTCTTGTTCAGTTAAAATCAGTCAAAAACGCCTGAAAATGTTTCTGAGGGGAATCAAGGAATTACCAGCACAATAAGCCCCCGAAAAAGTTCAATCCTGTCCACCGCCTGGTTTTGTGGAGCAGAAAGTTTTCCAAAAAGCTCCAGAAAAATGACGTTGTTTCACAGCTAATGGGGTTCGGAAGAGTTCCAAGTAGCTAATTTATGGAGTCAGAAAGTGACCCTTTATTGTTATGGGGCAAACTAGCAATGAATAATAAAGACACATCTGTGACTGTGAACTCACACATCTTGATGATGAGATGTGTGAACGTGGGCATCACCTGTGAGTGTTTGCATACTTGTGGGTGTGTGCGATTTGCCCGTGCGTTAATAGAGCGGGGAGGAGGCAGCATTTGTTAAGCAGCGGGGGGAGATTGTTTGGATCGTCTTTGCCTGGCGGCGTGCCTAACATCTGCCGGCCTGTGTTGTAGCTCCACTGTGATATCAGGGTGGCACAGCCCATGATGGATTACAGTCATTGCACAGGTACCCATGCACAACTAATGTGCATATAAGCAGGTGTTAACAGCCACAGAGCTGTGTATGTTTACACGCTGTGCGTGTGCAATGGAGGGAATTCAGTGTTTGCATTCAGGTGGAAAAACGTTGAAGTTAATATGGGATGCATGCAAATAAAAATGAATGAGTTCAACATTACACAATAATATCTTTTTTTTTTTTTATTTTTATTCATGTGCTTCTTTACCACACTGTTCATTGCAAAAGCAGTTTTACTATTTCAAGTGAAGCTTGAAAAAAAATCTAAATGCTTTCTTTATGGGGAACTTAAAGAAACTCACATCCAAAACAAAACAAAAGGAGACCAAAAAACAGTAAAAGATTTCTTAAATTAATCAAATTAATCACACTTTTGGTCACACAGTCCAAATGTGTTTTATCACTGTGCAGACTTCTTTAGAACAAACTTCTGCTTCATCTTCTGGACAAAAACAAGCGGTAAAAGGTGAACTGATTCTTTCTTGAATCTATCATGACAATCGGCATATAAATCTCTTTCATCTGCAGCGACGTTCTGTTGTGTTACCGTGACAACGAGCCGCACCACTAACCAAATAGTCTGTTTTTTGTGAGAAAGCGTTCCAAACAAAACAAAATTAACAAGAATAAAGTACTAAAAATCCATCGAATATTTATGTCTTTTGTAAGTGATCATGTTATAAGCAGGATAGTGCCAGACGAAGTGTGTATTTTCAGAAATTGACCCACGCTGTGAAAGCCTGAACCATCCGATGCAAGGCAGAAAACGGTTGCCTCTGATGTTTTTAATAATAGTTCATAAATAATAAACTTTTTTATTAATTGCGTGCAGTAATGCGTTAACATTGACAGCGCTAGCTAAAACACAATCTATCAACAACAAAAGAGGAATTAAAGTCAACTTGTTGAACTGGATTAAATAAAACTGGAGAAAATAAATCAGTTTAGAAGCAAACTGCTTAATTTGATACGGATCAAGTCCTGAACATTTGGTCTGCATTCAGACTGAAGTCATACGGACGTTTCTGCTCCGAACCAAAGCTTGTAAACGAAACCACATGACTAAAGATCTCTTCAGTCATTGGCCTAACGGCGGGGCAAAGCAATGAGAAAAAGTATTTGGAAGTCCTTGTCGGGATATTTCAGGTATTCAGGTATTTCAGTTTTGAACGTCTGTATCGACGTCAGGTACAACACTTTTTACTGCTGCTTTGGTACGGTGGAGGCATGCTGCAAGGCGGTTACTGAGGAGATGAAGGCTATGACGATACGCTGATAACATCACTCGCCCTCAGGTGTCCCGCTCTTAAAGCCCCAGGCAGAACCCACAAATGAACACAAGCATTTCCCATTAGCACAGAAACGAGCGGCTACGGTGGCCATTTTGGTCCAGTTGTTCCACTCAGAGCTCAGAACCTATTCTGACTGATGAAACTCAAAGAAAACCGGAGCTCAGTCTAATTGGAAACAAACCGAGACCATCTCGGAAGATGGGTCTAAGAGCGGAAAGAGCCGTCTGCCTGGGTGTATTCAGACTGGAAAACACCATAAGAGTGCTTTATGTGAGCTAGCAGCTCGCTCCACATTCCAGAGCCACCTCGGAAAATGTTCAGTCTCCTTTCCTTCTTAGTTTTCAAGCTAAACTGATGTCAGAAAGAATGAGAGTCCCAATAAACAAAAGGTTTCAAATAAAAATGCAATCAGTCAGAAAGCTTCTGCTGGCTCAGATCAGCTGTTGTTTGCTCTCGTTTTGCATGCAGTCACATAACTCAAACGATTCTCACAAAGTCTAAAAACTTGCTCAAGTTGCACCGAAAGGGCTTTCCTTCAGAAATGCTGCAGTGGGAACACATAGGACAGATGGTTTTTCATCCACTTAACCTTTTGTGGGACTGAGACTGTTTTTAAGCAAAGTAATATGAAAAACAACGTCTATGTTCATCAGTAGAGGGTTCTGGCACTTCATAAAGCAACCCCCCCCCAAATCACAACAATGCAGCAATTTCCAAGAGTAAAATGATTTACAGAGTATGCAATCTTCAGAACCTCTCAAATGAAGGTGATTCTAAATAAATAACAGGTTTTACTTACAGGTAAAAAGTAAGAAATACCTTATTCATTAGAAAATAAAAGGAATACTGAGGGTGCACAGAGAATGGCGATTTGATAAAAACAGGAGTGGCTGTAGGATTGAACTTTGCGCAACTCTTCATACCGATTTGGGAATCTGAGTTAGCGAATTCAAAGGAAACAAATGTACAGGTGTAACACGGGCTCACCTGTCGGCTGCATGGGCTCCAAAGGTCAACCTTGGATGTCAACAATGACTTTTTAAAGCCCAGCTTCAATCAAAGTGGTGCTGTGGAGTTTATTCACATGTTTTTGTGGCATTTTTCTGATGATGGAGGACAAATATAGTTGTTATGTTGAAACTATAATCAACAGGCCTCACGCTCCCTCCTCCGCTCCATTCTGATGCAGACGAACAGAAGCACACGTCTGTTTCCACACATTGGACTGCAATGATGGTCAATCATCTTTTACTGCATCATGTGTTTTTTGCTGTGATGGCACTTGGGCGTTTCCATGTCTCAATCCAAATGGTATCAATTATTGATTGATCTCATTTTGAAACAATTTCTTATGAGCCGAGTCGATTCGATTCGGCCTCAGAACGCCTCAGAATTCATTGTTACATACCCAGTATGAAGTAATTTCAAACTTATCGTGCGTTTGATAAAACATAATGTTGACAGCACTGGTTAATCCAGAGGTATCCCGATAGGTTGGAAATGGAAAAAAAAGAAACACAAAAAGAACCATTAAAAACATTTACACATAGTTTATCCACTTATTTAACCCTCCTGTGATTACATTTGAGGCCACATGTTTTGTGTGTTTTCTTGTGTATTTACAAAGCTGTATATTTACAGTATCTATATGTGCATTCATGCATGTCTTCCCATCAATGCAGGAAGCTTTAGAGGTCGACTGACAGCTCACAGATTTCTGCTGTTTGACTGGTTTTCCCATCACCTTTGCTTTTCTTTATTTGACAGAAATTACCTAACTGGCAAGAGAGTGTCTATGGAAACATACATTCCCCTGTTCAGCCCTGCCAGGGCGGTGCACAGCGCACGTGGCAGTTAAAGAACTGCATGAAAATACTTCAGGGATGGAGAGATGAAGAGGGGGCTGTGCAGCTTCTGCTCAAATGGTCTTTTCAGTACTTTTCAGTACTAATAATATGACATAACTAGTAGTATTCTTCATTTTGGCAGAGTAGAATCAGAGTAGAATCACGTATTCATGTCTGACGTGCTTGAATGAGCGAGTCAATGACTGCAGGAAATTTTCCATCAAATAATTACAGTGATTAAATGAATAAAGAGACAGGAAGACAAAAATGAAAAGCTGCAAAGGTAGTTCTTTCCAAAAGAGGGAGCACTTTGCCATCAGCACTGAGACTGAATTTACCTCCAGGTCAGAAGGAAAAACTGCTGAACTGGAGCTACATCATCCTGAAAACTGCAACTGTCAAACCCAAATTCTTCATCTGACATTGTCTGTCACTCAAAAATGATCTCAGGGTTTTCAAATTTGCAACAGGCTTCAAAAATGACATCATCTGATTCCTCAGTAACAAAAACCGCAATTATTTGTGGGTATCCGCCATTCCATCAAGTCACGACAGAGACAGTCATCTTTTTCTGAGCAACACAAGACGTGTGTGGTAAATCACCGTGAAGTGTCGCGCTTGAAGGATTTTTGTCAAGCGCTTATCTTACCTTAGAAGACAACTCGGATTAAGACAGAGATTTCAGACGGCTCTGAAAAACATCCCCAGGTGATGAGGAGCAGCAGCGCTTCGTAAGCAAGGGTTTGAAACAAAAGGTGCAAAAATATTACAGGGGCCTCCAAATCTATGGAGACTTGAGACATCAACTGATGTGACAGTGTCACTTCATTACTCCCAAACTGAGGAGGTAACAAAAAACAACAACAGCAGCATTTTGATCAGGAGATCAAACATTTCAGTCTCATCTGAAGTGATTATCCAGACAGGCGGCAGCTATTTTAGGGTTTGTTTTAATTGGGCAGCGAGAAGATCTGACACATTAGGATTCTGAGCTCTGTCGTTTTGGAAACTGAACATCTGCGAATGTTGACTCCATAAACTGCTCTTTCACTGCTGTGCTATCAGCTCTTTAATTGTCCTGATATTATATTTTTCACATTGTGAGTCCGTGTGCTGATAAGCCTCAACCATAAATGACTCTGAACTGGTTTACAGAGAAAAGCTTTCATGGACGATAAGATGTTGAGACAGAGTCCAGCTTTTAGAACCTCGTCAGTCTCCAACCACCGTCTCTTGTAGACCTGGAGGCAGAAAAAGTGATGATCTGGTTCAGCAGTCAGTTCACCCGCAGCTTCTCTTTTATTTTAGACGGTGTGAGCGCTCTGTCTTTTAATTTTATTATTTTCCACAAATACAAAATAAAAAAAAATAATTATAATTTGAGACAATTGCATTCAATACAGTCCAGAGAGAGGTGGAGATGTATTTGCACAAAGATAATTAAGAGTAGTATACTTAAATAAAAGTTTTTATAGCGAATTTTAAGATAAAACGTTGTCTTCAAACAGGACGGACATCACTACTTATTTTTAGACATCATACACAGTCAAATTTGACTTGTTCTATTAGCAGATTTTTTCACAGACAACAAGAGAAAACATCTTGTATTTTATTCATTTTGAGAAGGATATTTTTATCAGCATGGTCACAAACTGAACCATTTTATGAAGCGTGGTTGGAAAAGTACTCGTCTAAAATGATATTCCAATGAGACAGATATGAGAAATCAAGCTATAATAAAGAAATTAAAGACATGTAACACAAGCCAGCCCTCGTCATTACACCAAGAGATTCATGGATTTTTTCTTTTGATCCCCCCCATGCATCTGTTTGGGGTAATCCCAGGGGCCATGAGGGGGCAGAAGGGTCCATGAATAAGTCATTAACGCTGGCCCTAAGACTCTGTGATCATTGGCAACCTGTTCAAAAACATGCTTCCTCGCCACCTCTTGTTCCCTCTGCACCCTCAGCTCTGCTTCCCAAAACAATGAAAACATCAATAAATAAAGCGTCAGAGACGGCAGCCGCTCCTGCTTGGTGTCTGGTAAAACCAAGACAGTCAAGATCCTCACATAGAAAACATCCAGGACTTACGCCAACGTCACTTTGACGGAACATCAAACCTCACTTAACTCCAAAAATACTCAATTTAACCAAGTATTTGGTTAGTTTCATCTTACACTTTGTATAAGACAAAAACTGAGCAGGATTAAACAACAGACAAGAAAAATCTGGAAAATGTTGTTGAATCATTTGATCTTAAAAAATATCCAATTTAAGTAATTATGAAGCACATTTTTTATTTTATTTATCATATTTTTTTAAGCCAAAGTGATACTATTTCAAGTAACATACTCATAAACTCATAATTCACATAAACTTCATTAAGACAAATACTTAAAATCAACTCCGGAAATTATTAGCGAAACCCAGCCCTATAATTAACAGTGTAATACACTTAAAATAAAAAAAAAAGGATTTTGTATGATAAAGGCCCTATAAGACACAATATTTAACCAGAGCAATGGAGCTAAAGTGTCTAAAGTTTCAAGATGCATTTTTGTCACAAAAGGGCAGCACATCCCTACCTATTTTAAGACATCTGACCAAAACAAATTCTGCCAGTTCATTCTCAGTTTCTGTTATTTTTGACAAGGAAAAACGTCTTGTATTCTACAATTGTTGGAATGTTTTGAGAAAACAATATTTTCAAGTTGACTCATCAATTTAGAAAATGTTAACAAGCGTGAAATGGGCTTTTTCATCATTTATAACATTGATTTAATTGAAGACTGATCTGTTAATATTAAAACATGGAAGGACCACACACAGGAAGGTGCTGGTTTTGTGGAGCAGCTTCTTTTCATGTCATGTACAAACCACCAGGCAACTCAGTGCAGCCGTCAGAGTAAGACTGATGCTCAAATTCAAGTGAAGCTTTGGTGCAATTTCAACCAAGATCTCCCTTCTGTGTAAGCCGGGTTCTCACATCACTCACTCTGAACGTCACTTATTAATTTAGCATTCATTCTAAACCAATAGCTAAATTCCTCGCATTTTCTTCTCAACCAATCACTAAAGTTTGCTTCTAATTATTTATTATTTTTATTTATCATTGCTTTAATTTTTTATTATAACTTAAAATTTGCTGAATTGGCTTCAGTTTGCTGGAGCCTGAGGTAAAGATTTCCTGTATAACTATATTTGTCACATTTGAAGGCTCTGTGGCTCATTAGAGAAACGCAGGTTGTTAGGATTTTAATATTGATTTGCTATCATACTTTAAACATAACACATGCACTACAGGAACATAATGCAACAGTTTTTTTTTAAATATAATTAAGAAAAGGCTATATATTACAACAAAACAGAAAATTAAAGCAAAAGCTTTCAAGTTTCAAAAGAGAACATTAGTAAAGCATTCATCCAACAAATAATGTTACACATAAATTATCTCTTTTTTTCAAGTTAGATATTTGTGTTTTCAAGCATGGATAATTCATTTTTCTGCTGTAAAAGTGCCTGAAGGTGATGGTGTGCAGCCAATTAGTCCTGAAGGTACGGTGGCCCAGAAGGGTTGGAACAAAACACACTGAAGTTTGTCATAACATGTAAAAAAAATCAACCCAGAACATAAAAAAATTAACTCACAACACAACACTTTAAATTGACAACACAACACACTACAACTAGTCACAACACAAAAAAATCAACTCACATCACAACACATTATGTCAAAACGGAAATATAACTGTAATGGAAGTTTGACCTACAACAGAAGCACTGCTTTTATCCTGAAATTTCCCTCGGGTTAAGCGGCTATCAGAAAGTCACGTCAAGGGATGCGGTACAGAAACCGGTACCGTTTGTTGTCGGTGCCACGCCATCAATTTTTACCAATAAACGTCATCCTTAACGGTACTGCTTATCGGTGCCGGAGTAGTGACATGATGACATGTGGCCGTACAGTGTGCTAGAATGTTCTAATAATGTTCCTTTGGATTATCCTAATGTGGAAAAACAACAGTGGAATGAACTTTATCAAACTAAAATGTGAATTGATTTGAGATTATTTATGTTTGTACACATATTTATTTACACTGGATTATCTTGAAGAAATACAAGGAATCTGGAAAACTTCACCTGTACTGTGCAGTAGCAGGTATTTATGTCGGAGTCACACTGTTTTGGCTAAAGATGTGGATCGATCAGGTCAGTGAATTGGATCAAATCAGATCAATATAAAAACAAAATCAAAGTAAATATTATTTAATCCTTGGTAAAATGAACCATTGTATTAATTTTATTTTCTTTTCCAACAAATATATATGTTGATAAATATGTTTAAAAATAGTACTAGAGTAACACAGTATTACATAGATTACTATGTAATAATTCTTTCTCTGCAGCTGATTTGATGGCCTGTGTAACTTTATGTTTTAAATCAGTCTATTAAAATAATTACTACTGTGCATTTGTTTAGTTCACATAAAGAGGAGAAGAAAGAAAATAGTTTGACAAAACAAAACATAAATACTTTTTAAGGTCATATAAATGTTTTTTTTTCATGGTCTCTTACAAGTCCTGCCAAGTTTAGAAACCATACAAACTGCTAAAAGCATTAGGCCTGTAAAGACATAAAACTTAATAATGTCAGAAAGGTCAGAAAAACAATATACACAGTAAATCTGATTACGTTTAATAAACTAGGTTAAATGAAAGTCATCTTCATAAGAATTGATATTTTGATCAATAAATTGAATTCAGAGGTTGAAACGGAATCAAACTTAAATGTCCTTTGTGTTAAATCTATTTTTAGCATCCTTTAAGAAGAGGAAGTTCAAAGTGATAATCCTAAAAAAATGAAGATTAGTTCCTGCTTTTTTATGTTCAACAAATAACATCTGTAATCAGTTATAAATGTAAATGTGAGTGTTCTAATAAATAGTAACAATTTAGAATAAGTTTCCTTAATAAACTACTTATGAGACATTAACGAGCATTAATAATGTGGTATTAAAGGGTTATATCATGGTATTCTAAGCCTTTCAGTGTAAACTACATCCATGTATATTAATATTTTACCTAAGGCCGCCTTTCGCTCATTTCGTGATGTCAACCTAGAGCTGGTCGCGGCAGCGTATCTGGTTTCACCCACGAAAGACAAACGTTTGAATCTGAATTGCTTCCCTACATTTAGCCCTCCAAGCACAGAGATACGGAAAAATTATGTCTCCGAATCCAGACGTTGCTAACCCTCGATGACATCATCAATAGTCGCCGTCATCCACATTAGTGTGTAGCTGCTCAGAAAATACACAACATCCCTTTTATTACTTTAAACAGTCATGAAACAAAAGTCATTACTTGCATTTAAGTGTAAACTTCTGTGCTTCAGAAATGTGTTTCTCCTTCGCGGATCACCGTACTGGCTCGGGCACCACTAAAGCTCCAAATGACCCTACAATCAGAGCAATAGGGAGTCATGGGGTAGGGAAGCAATTCAGCTTACATCTGAACTTTTGTAAAGATGCATATTGTGCATATTCAATGAAAGCGTTTCGCTGATCCCTGGTCAGAAAGTGGTGTGTTAGCCTGGGGTTGGTGCTGGCAGCGCAGACTCTTCCTGGAAGGGGCTGTTCTCACTTTCATATGGATGAATGTGAGAACCTGCTCATTTTCGTGGGTTGGGAGGGGCTGGTGCTCAGAGCGCAGGATTTTAGAGGAATACTCAAAAATTGATCAAACTTTTTGCATGATATAGGCCCTTTAAGCTTCTTATAAATACATTGATAAGCATTTGTAAATGTTTTACAAATGACTTACAAGTTCAGACAAGCTGCTTTTAAATACGTTGACATTTATGTAAAGCTGAACATACTTTCAATGGTAGAAGCTCAAAGTTTGATTATTATTCTTTTAGTCTGGAGAAATGACTTGAAGATGTGGGTGAGTTCCTCTCAGAGGAATACCTGCATGGTTTTGAAGGACTTACATGAAGCAGATGGCCAGTCAGAGGCCGCACTGTAAGACACTTCCATAGATGTATTTGCACAGCATAATGAACCCAGCCCTATCAAGTAATCAACAATGCTGCAAGGTGCAGGCGAGTCTCCGGCTGGGCCCAGCGGGGGGCTGGCAGCACAGACTCACTGGTTCCTGAAGGTGCATCTCCTTCCCCAAACACAGCTCGGCTTGCTTTCATGCTGCTGTCTCTGTGCATGTTCCTCTGTGCAGGAAATTGGACATATTATCAAAGCCTGCTTTGTTATGCATGTTAACAAGTGAATCAAAGTGTTCTCATAATCAAAGTCAGATCATGATTACATTACTGGCTAATACAGTAATATTTAGAACTTGATTCAAGTCGGAGGGCCTGAGCAGCAAAAGATGTTTTACTGCACAGCTTGAAGCAGAGATATTAATAGTTTGGCTTCATCACAGTCTTCCAAACAAGTCACTCAATTCATTTTCCAAACAGGAACAAATATCTGGTCAATAGATCAAGGAAAGGCAACTCCAGGCCTCGAGGGCCGCTGTGTCTGCATGATTTCCAGATACCCAAGCCCTGCTCATGACTGATTACCTGCTTCAGGTGTGTCCAGCCAATTAGAACATGCCAGAGCGTGGTATGTTGGAAAACGTGACTTAGATGTTTCTGCTGCTGACTGAGAGCAGATGAACAAACGAGGACAGAAAACAGAAATGAAGTTTAGAAACTTATTTAAATTTAAAAACACCCCACAAATTCAAAAACATAACTTTTTTCCGTGCTTTGTATGTGGTCGAAAATGTAACCAACTGGTCAGAGTGGATTATTATTAGAAAGAGCTTAAAGGCCATTTTCTTATCTTCTGCAGCACAACAGTGTCTAGTTGCTGTTTAAAAGGTAGTGTTCTAAAACTACAGACTTGCTTTACATGTACAGATTAGTCACAAAAGTGGACCCTACACTATTGTTGTCATGTATATTTGATAATAAAAGGACAAAAAGGACGACAGCGCAACCGAATCACATTCATAGAAACATGTTTGACTTGAATTTTCTGTTTTATATCTCGTCTATGTTTAAAAAGTACTCCAATAAAAGTCCAAAATATGCAAAGATTAGATGTCCACAGGTGTAGGAAAGCTCTTTATACGGAGCACTACTGGTGCACAACTCGACACACCAAGGCAAGATGAGCTGTGGGAAAGTCGTCTGCTAGAAACCTGAACGGCGAGAAGCAACAGACCTGTATGAATTCATGTCGATCAGATGCACGATGCAAATCTATAGCCGTAAGCTTTGAAACAGCCATGATGTAATAACTAATAGATGCGTCTGTGCTCTAGTGGGCTGCTGTTCTGTGTTTTCCTTTTTTGTTTAGCCTCTTCTCCAACGTTTCTCCATAGGGATAAAATCCAAACATTTGGACACGCCTGAAAAATCATCAGCTTTGATCCGATGACCATGAAATCCTTCTTGTTGTTGGGTCAGAACTTAACCTGAAAGGCGGGGCTGGTTTACAGATGTTCCATCATCAACATGTTTTCTACACAGAATGCAGTGATTGAAAATATTGTTCCCTGATGTCATTCCATAAAATGTTGCAAACAAAAACAATCTGCTTTGGGGAAATCTTCTTCTTTTACTGCATGTTTCTGCTTGCTCAGCATAATTTATCGTTGCTGGAATCAGAGCAGCTCATCTGGAAGAAACTTTCTTCTTCACCTTTAACTCTTTAAACAATGAAGGACTTTTGTTTTCTTTGCATGAAACTGAATCTCAAATAAACACGATTTCTACTTCCCAGAGTAGTTTAATGTTGCTTATCTCTGCACAGCAACCAGTTTAAGGGAATTATTGGAAAAACATGTGAATTGTGTAAATTTAAAGACCCCACAGGCTTAGTTTGCAATTCTGTAGTCCCAAGTGGCAGCACGAGATAACAGTTTGAATTTCTCAAAACTTAGAATGGCTTCATTACTCACAAATGATGTATTATGTTATTGGTAAACTTCCAGACTTAAATTCCATCTTCTTCTGCGTCTGATAAGGCCGGCTGAGCAGTAATCCTTCTGACAGTGTTTTCAGCTGTTCGTAAATCCGAATCTCCATCGGCACGGAGCTTAAAGACAAATAATGCATTCACTGTGTCATTTGGGTGTTGGAGTTTTGTTTTCTTTTAGTATTTTTTTTAAAGCGTAGAGCAAGGATCCGCTGTTCACAGTGAAGTACAACACACTAAAGAAGCAGATATAAGATGCCATTTGTAGCCTAACAATGTTCAGACAAAAAGGTAGATAAATCTTCACCATGTTGATTTTTACTTATTTATGTTTGTACTGTTTAACATGTAAATGAGATCTCTGGTGTTGTAATCTGCCTCTATGTCAGAGCTCCAAAACAAGACATCTACAGATGTCGGTGAGACTTTTCTGCTTCAGTAATGGTCACATAAGAAAAATAAATGCAATTTCAATTCAGTTTCAAAACGAAACAGCAGGACGCTGTTTAACCTAATGTGGTTTTTCTTTAAATATGAACCTTTTTCATGAGCCCTTTGATCTAAGCAATTTAAGGTTGATGATTTAACTAGTAACTGATTAATAACTGTTCAAGAGCATCAGCATAATAGTGGTGGGATGACATGATGGCATGTGAAGCATACAGGGACATCAAGAGAGTTCAAAGAAAATGTTCATTCAAGCAAACAATTGGACCCTTGTTTTCATATTTGAGAACATGACATCAGTTATAGATTAAAATGACATTTACATGTTAAAAAAAACATGCTACACCGGCTGTACTTAATTAATTGCAATAAACGTGTTAATTGGACCCCCCCCCCCCCCCCCCCCCCCCCCCCCCCCCCCCCCCCCCCCCCCCCCCCCCCCCCCCCCCCCCCCATCGAACACATGAAGGTTTCTTGCTGTTGCCTTTTTCCTGCTCAGAATTTAAAAAGTTTTCTTGACTCAAGTTTCTCCATCAAAGCTTAACTGCTCCAACATAAGAAAGTCATCATCCATGAAAGTCACCTCATTCCTGCCTAAAACCGGAGCCGGCACTCCAGAGCCTGAGGTGAAAGCAGAAAGTGAACCGAATTCAAGTGCAAGGCATGCAAAGGATGATGGGATAAGTTTGGAGTTTGGGTGCAGAGTCAGAGTGACCTTAAGTGAGCAGAGAAAAGAGGTGTTGGTCCTTTTTGAAGACTCCTTTGCTGCAGAGATCAGTCTGACGGGACATGAGTGGGTTTAGAAAATCTGCAAACACTAAAGCGGATGCAAAGCAGTGATGATTACAAACTAGACTAAAAAACAACACAAACAATAAAGCAGTGGTCCACAACCTTTCCCAGGCCACAGACCTGACCAGGCTGAAGATTTGATTTTGATTTTTTTTTTTTAATTAGCTGCCAGTTTTCCTCAACTTTTAAGGGTAAAGTTCATCTTCATCCTCTGTAGGATATGTCCAGCTGTTTTCAAATTTGTTTGGACACTAGATTTCATGGAGAAACCATTGAAATGTGACATGGATTTTCCCCTAAACCCATAAATGTCAAAGTGGAAGCTAAAAAACATATAAATACATATTGTATTGACGCATGACAATTTGCTGGGTCACGTGTCAAAAATCCATCCGCTACTTTCTTAAAGCGGCTGCACTGACCGCTAAGCTGAGACCCTCCAGCCAGCAAAGTAAACAAACATATTTGGAAAGTTTCTTTTTGGAAGAAAAGATCCAGAGAGGAAACAGGAGAGCTTTCAACTTCAATATAAAAGAAAGCTCCATTTGCTCTATTTGAACAGATAAACACGTCCTGTCGTCCAGTTTTTTTAATGATGCTTTCAGGTCACCGTTTTATTGTACTAACAGGTATTCTACATCTTTTATCCCAAATGCCATAAAGCTCTTAAATCAAAGTGGACAAAACAATGTGTAGAAAGTATCTGATTCTGATTTCTAATTTTTTTATGTCATTTACCTTCTTTTGACAGGTTTTTAACACAGCTGTTTTTATTGTTTTGTTGTTTGCTGTTGTCTTGTCTCTCAAGCTGAAGAACGCCTTTGACTGAATTGCTCTCGAGGGACAAATAAAGGGATTCTATTCTATTCTATTCTATTCTATTCTATTCTATTCTATTCAAACGGTGGCAAACTGTGACAGCGTTTTTTATTATATTTAGAAAACACCGGTATTAGTGACTGTTTTTTTTTTTTCATCTTTTTTTTTGGACGAGGTTGAAGTTGCCGTCTGATTTTTTTAGCTTCCGATTAAAAACCAGCATTTAGGTCGCCGCTCAGTGACATTTTGGGGTATGCGACCGTAGCCTAAGTATTTATTTGCCTGGACTTCTTTGGCAGCAACGATCGGGTCAGTGCAGATTTAGGCAGGTTGTTTTGTTGCATAAATGCATTTTATTACCATTCTGCAAAAATAGCAAATCACAGCTTCACCAGAAGGTCTTCCTGAGCTGAAACTATAGCAAAAATGCAGTCAGAGTGGATCAGATGGCGTGTCAGATTCCCGGCCTGCTGGAACAAACTTTTTCCATAACATGTCTCCAAGTACAAGCAGCTGCATTTGGCAGGGAATCCTGAATTATCAGCAGCTGGAGCAGAGATGAGAAGGCAGGCGTTTCCCTGGAGACTGTGTGGAAGAAACAAAGACAGGAGCATGAAAACTACATCTGTACGTGTCAGGAGGTCCCAGACACGACTCCATCCGATCCCCACAACAACCACTGGCTCATGTGAGTGGAGGAGGACACAGACATCTGAAAAAAACTGTGCATGAGGGGGACGAGGTCCCACCTGAATAGAAGAATGGTTTGGGGCCCTCACATCAGCTGCAGCTCTAATTTAGTGGGAAGATGAATAAAGTGTGTGTTCTGACGTGGTGCAGTTTAATGTGCTCTGAGACTGCTTTGAATCTATTTGCAGATTGGAGGGCTCTTCAGGGACGCAGATCAGTCTTAATGCACGGGGAACGGAGGTGCAGCTGTGCGGCAAAAAGGACAGAAGAGAAGGATGCAGGGAGGATAAAAGGAGGGAAAGCAGGTGGAGCGGACAGGGTGGAGGAGGAGACATCTGCCGGCAGAGCTGGCTTGGCTTTACATCGGAGGCAACAGAAGGAAGAAAGAAAGTCTCCTCGGCATTCCACTCTACCCATTTATCAGTCTTTCCTTCTCAACTGGTTTTCACGCTGCATCTGGACTCACTCCATCCTTCCTTTCCTTTGCAACTCTGTTGGACTCCCTAAAATGATCCCTCTTTCTCTTCTTTCCTGCTCTGGCGTTAAATGTTCTCTCATTACGTCTCGTTTTCATAGTCCTGTATCTCTCTCCAGCACCTTCTTTCAGCTTTGTCTGCATCTCAAAGCGTCTTCTCGTTGCTCCTTCTTTTCCCAGGCAAAGAGCTTGGCGTGAAATGTGTGCCAGCGCGGTCTAGATTGTGCCACCCTACCAAAAGAGTGGGTGTTAAACACAGACATTGCCGCAGCTTGCCAAAGAGATGGCACAGCGCTGAAACCAATGGCTGCAGAACAACGTGCATACATGTCTGCAGCCGCCCACACAGGAAACCTGATGCCTGCGGTTCACTCTGAGCTGCAGGAGCAACTGTTTTAAAGGAGGTTCTGCTGCTTTGTCTTTTTTCTGCTGCCGTCAGTGAGAAAAAAACCTCCTCTATGGGGAAAACTCGTGAGATTTTTAGACTTTTGAGTGGCTGAGGTTTCTTTTACTTTGAAAAACTCGTCCTTTGCAGAACAAATTGAGCTTCAGTGTTGTCTTTGTTACACTTTCCTTGGTTCTGGGTTTGGATTTTTACTGTTTAACTTAAAAAAATAGATCTAAATGTTTCTGGTGTTTGTGCAATTTTTTTTTACTTTATTCTCAGCATTCCAGTCAAACAATCGTAGGTCTTTTCACTCACTATTTCAGATGATAAGAATATTCTTCAGACAACCAAATAGGGAGAAAATGCGGTGAGAATAACATTAACTAAGATAAATGTTTTAAAAACAGGCAGAGAAATGCTATGGGTCAACAGTGTCAGGGTCAAAAATAAAACGTTCAAACTGTCTATACCATGGTAATCTATGCATCTTATTAACCTCTAAAACACTGATTTACTTTAGCCAATCATTCATTCACTTGTTACTTTGACTCATTAAGTCAACCAAGCATATTTGCAACAAATAAAAAAAAAAAAAAAGAAGAAAAAAGCATTAAGAAAGTTTTAAATGCAGTCATTTTAAAATTTTACAAAATCTACCAAAAAAAAAAAACAACATACATTTATCATCCTGTCACATCTATGAATTATGGCTTTTCTTAGATTTGAACAATTACAAACGCTGCCAATTTTTTTGCAACCCTTTAAATCTGTTTGTTTTATTGTGAAAAACTTCTCAAAATCATAAAGATGAATGATTTTGAGAAGCTGTTCAGTCTCTCATCGCTGATGTTTCTCAAATCAAATCTGTTTTTATTTGGTCAGTTCAACTGTGTGCAGATCATTTAGTGAGTGTTTGGGAGTTTAAACATTGTCAAACGCTGCTCTGCATTTTCCATAAGAAGTCATGTGGCTCCGTTTCTATTTTAGATCAGGAATCAGTCAAGAATCTGTCACTTCTTTCATGTCTCTGCTTCTTCACCAGATGTTTTGAGAGACTTAGCGCTTCCACAGGTAGACATTGGAACTGCAGATCTTCTTGGTGTTATTGCCTCAGGCCCCTGGAATTAATGGGAAGTTAAAGGGAGACATAATTAAGATTTAATTGATGTTTATTAAGACTGCTTTGATTGGATCAACATACAACTGGTGCCACTGGAAGTAAAATCATAAGTTTCCACGTTAGGATATGTTTAAGGACTTTTTGTTCATTTTAATTTTTGTTAAATATATAAATAACTAAACTTAAATGAAATAATGTTCTTAATTGGAGGGAATAATTCAATTTCCTGCGGTGACTTTCAAACTGTGCCCGACTTCCCCAGCAGAACTTACAGACACAGCCATGTTTACCAGATGTATGTAATGCAGATGTATGCGCTCTGGATAATGTTGTATGTGGTCATGTAAATGTTGTAATCTTCACGAGGAGATTAGTTCTGCTGTGTGGTTAATGGCATGCCTCTGCAGTTTCTGCATTCGTAATAAAACTCCTGCGGGTGAAGCGGATGGTGTCTGATTAAAATAGACCAAATTAAATGATTAAAACTGGCCCAACACCATAAATCTGATCAGGTTCCATAAAAGCCTTCCTTACAGCTGCTACCAGCTGGCATCTGAGCCTTCATGCTATGCACACACTAATGTGTGTGTTAGCGGCTCACGCAGCTGTGGAATGCATCAATCCTGAGTGTGATCCTGGTCATTAAAGGACTAACAGTGTTTTTGTCAAATCAATGATTATGACTTTAGACAAACTCAAAAAAAGCAATGTTATTTTTCTAGGACATAATTTCTGCAGAGCGGCAGGACTTCATTTGAAATTCACCTCTTAGTTTTTGATGGGACTGTTGGAGCAGAGTAATTCCACCCCCTTCTCATCCTTCCTTTGTTTACACGCTCTCCTGCTAGCTTACAGCCTCACAACCCCTTAACTTTAACGGAGCAACAAAAATGGCGAGCAATATTGGAGCTATCCAGCTGTACATCTGAGCCAGATGCAGTTCAGACGAGGAAAAGTAAGACGTTCATGGATCTATCAGTCTGCAAATGAATGCATCAGAATGGAGCAGAGCAGGGAGTGACCCCGCCCAGTGTATTTTCTATGTCAGAAACAAGCTCTGCTTCCAACAGCATTTATTCGTCTGCTCCTGATGCACAATAATTTAGACGAAAAAATATTCAGACATGAAATAATGAGCTTTATTGTTTTTATATGTCTTACATCATAAGAAAAATGCCAAAAGAGAATGTTAAAACACGATTTTTATAAGAATCAGTCGTTACACTTTGTTTTAGCTTCCTGCTGGTTGAAAGTGCTATATAAATAAAGTTGAGTTGAGTTGTGAGTTGAGTTAAATATTTACATTTGCTGTGATATGAACCCTTTTTTTCTGTAATAAAAAACTTTCCTGCAAGATAATGGGGATGCTTTTCCGTTAAAAGTCAAATGCTTCTTCTTGATGACATGTTTCCAGATTTAAAAAAAAACTGAAATTTAATCACTTTATTTCACCTAAAACCAAACTAAACTATATATAACTGATTTTCTAAAGGGGGGGCCTTTCTGTGTGGAGTTTGCATGTTCTCCCCGTGCATGTGTGGGTTTTCTCCGGGGACTTTGGCTTCCTGCCACCGTCCAAAAACATGCTTCATAGGTTAATTGGTAACTCTAAATTGTCCCTAGGTGTGGATGTGAGTGTGCATGAGTGTGTGATTGTGGCCCCTGGGACAGACTGGCGACCAGTCCCCTTCCTCCGCCCATGAGTAGCCAGGTTAGGCTCCGGCAGCCCTGTGACCCCGAAAGGGATAAAGCGGTTCAGAAAATGAATGAATGAATGATTTTCTAAATGGAACATAGACTCTTCAGAGTCAGTTTGATGTGAGAATTCACTGTCAGTTTGAAGCCTCACATGAATTTAAATCTGAAAACAATGAAATGAGATTCGCTTTCTGCCGTCACTAAGAAATGAAAGACACATAATGGCTTTGTGCATGCAATACCATGGTGAGGACGAGCACTGTGGTGTTGTGAAATCATGATCAGTTGAGCTTTATTTTTCCCTTCTCTCTGGGTAAAGCTGTGAATCCAGCCTCAGTACAGTTGTCACCTCCTCTGTAAAGAAGAAAGCTTGAGTCTTTTTAGAGCAGCATGTTCAAGGTCACAGCAGCTCGTTTAAAGTTGAATGGCGGCTTTCTGTGAAATATTCCTTGAAGACATCTCAGCTCTGACTTTGGATGCAGGACTTCTGTGTATAGGGAGTTCTCCTCAAAGCTGGTTTTTGATTTCATGTCGAGCCTCAGCGTGGAAGAAACCAAGAAAGTGTGCCCACAAATGGGAATACTGCAGAAAACACTTCAGGTGAAATACACACACTGTGTTAAATTATTAGCAAGCCAAAGCCTGGATTGTTTTAAATGGTCCAAACATAAGTCTTGAATCTCAGTATCTGCAATAAAAGGATTCTGTACAAACTTTTTTCTTCAAACCATGGATGACACATTTAAGAAGAGCGTGGAAAGATGCCATCTCCCCTAAATGGATCAAAAGTCACCTCCGAGTCGATCCCTCTTTGGAAATACGGTTGGATTTGTATAGCAGCTTCCATTTTAAAGGTACTATACGGGATCCAGAAGCTTCCCAGCATGCAGGAATATGACATGGAAAAATTGCTTGAAGTTTGGAGGAACTGCTACAATTATGTAACCGTGTTTTAGATAAAAGCATGAAGTCAAGCTTATCAGCAGTGATTCGATGGTTGATGAACAAAAACTTTTTACTGAGACAGTTAATGGAACAGGGTATGCAATTTTCTTTATTATTATATATAAAAAAAGAAAAAGTTGCATTTTTCTTGGCTTCTAGTTTATACCAACAATCTGCTGAATCTGTCATCATCTGTCATCTGTTGTACAGGTGGAAAAGGATCCCTGTAATTCACCTTAGTGTTTAGGGAGCCAAACATCCCAGAAGATCTTTAGGAATTTCATCGGCCTCGACATGTGTTAACATTCAGCGTCTCAGGCCCAGTTTCTTTTAGCTGTGACATTTTTTTGAAGTTTATTCTCACTCCTCACCCAGCTTTGTGAGGAGTTGAAAACCGGATTTGTGAGGATTCTCTGTTCATCCTCCCTTTTTCCAAATGTATCCCCACTCAGGTGTAGAAGCTCCCTGCTTGGATGGTAAAGCAGACTAACCCGGAGCATCTGAGGTTTGAGTCCACGATGTTCCTGCCAGTCCTTGTTCTTCCATTCTCCAGGGCTGTGATTTATTCTTTGGCCTTCAACCAAGATGTTTCCATGGTGATGAGGAGGAAGGCCCCTGTGTCTCCTCTGAGGAGCCCCATCGCTGTGCAGAAAGAAGAACGTTTTTTCAAGTTTGTTGCTTAGAGAGGCAGCTTAAAATCCTGTTAAAAACGTTGAATGTTTGTTCAAATAGTAAATTGTATCTCAACAATTGGGAGAAAACAGGGGGAAAGTATATTTAAAAAGCAAAAACAGAAGTAAAAGCAGATAAAAAAGTTTCTACAATCTTGTGAAGCTAGATGAACTAAAATACCACAACACAAATTGATTTCTGTTCAGAAATGGAAAAAATGCTTCAAACATGCAGTTTTCTAACTTACAGATGTGTTTTGATATTTTTACCAAATAATCATGAACGGAGCTTCAAAAATAGACAACATGAGAGCTCATTTAAGGGAGCTGCTGCAGGGATTGCAGGTTAAATCTTCATCAATTTCAGGAACCCTTGATCCTCAAAGACTCACTTCAAACACTTCCACAACATCCAGTGAAAAAGATGGCACCCCTTTCCAGCTCCTGATCACTCTCAGCGCCACTGCAAGCGCCCCGAGATCAGCAGCACGACCTCAGGGTGGCGAGCGGCCTGGGCCGGTGTGACGACCCTGCTCTGACAGAGTGTCAATACAAAGCAATTTACAAGAGCATGAAAAATCGACCCCCGATAACAGGCAATTTCTCTGCTCCGCTGCCTCAGGAGGCACGACCCGCCTCATCAAAGAGAGGGAGGGAGGGAAGAAAAAGAGGAGGAAGAGGAGGAGAGGGGTGATCATGGTTCACTGGATGTGATTACAGCTGCTCCAAAGAAACAACATGGAGGGAGGCAAAGTTGAGTCGTAATGGGACAGGAAGGGAAATGGTTGTAATAGTGATGTGAGGAGCAGAGAAACGGAAGAAGAAGAAGAAGTTTTTACCTTCGTAAAAGTGTTCCAGCATGGAGCCGAAAACAGGTTGAGTTGAAAACAGACTTTAGCAAAAAAGTGGTTTATTGAGAGATAGGAGGAGAATGGCGGAAACACGGACGGTGACTGTCTGTGTGAGAACGGCTTGGAGGCCACAGGTGAGGACACAGATAATGACCCCATTCCTCTTCTTTTTTGCCAGAACACTTTCCTTCACACCACTCTATTCATCAAACCTCTGTATCTATCCATTCTTCACTCTGATCCTCATTCTGATTCTCTTCCTTCTCTGTAAAAGAGCCAGAGGTCACAGCTTCATCCGAACAGGAACACACACAAAGGAACAGATGTGACGCCATCTGTGGGTGAAATGTGTTTGTCCACCGCAGAGAAACATCTCAAGGAAATCTGGCAAGTTGACCTGAGAGGAAGAAAAGCAGAAAATGATCATCAACCTTGATCAAACTTGAGATAAGCAGGTGTAACATGGTTTATGTCAAACTTTCTCTGATGGTAACCTAGATTTTGATGAGAAAACATGCAAATTTTGGTAAAAAAAAAAACTTTTGTTGAGTAATTTATGGTTCCATTTCAAATTCTGCAAAAAAAACAAAAAAAAAACAAGGAATACAAACAATGCCAATTTGAGGAATTGAGTGTTTCCAGAGGAAAGTCAAATCCTAAACCCCCCACCAGCTTTAAGGAACTTTGAGAAACAGGAATGAAAGGAATTTAGTTAGAAAAAACAAAAAATGTTACTTTTACTCTCCAATGTTCTACGTCCACTTCAGAGACGCATGGTCAGCAGGTTTGCAGTCCGGCACAGTGGGACACAAAAGCTCTGAAGGCCGCCTGGATTCACCAAACATCCTTTTGAAAGGAAACAACACCTCTAATAGGACCAGTCCCAGAAATGTCTGGTTACAGACTAGACTGAAGTGCTTCCAAACCAAAAGCAGCAACTCCAAAGTTATTCCAGTGGTTTTTAATTCCCAAAGAATTGCCCCATGTTTACAGAGAAGTTCCAAACTATTACAGATTCACCTTCAGATGTTCACTTTGGCAGGAATTTTTATGGAGTAAACACCTTTCATACACAAAGATCATTTCCTTCCACAGCAGGTTTAAGGAGCAAACTAAACATTCCTACAAGTTACAAGCAGAAAAAGTGAGAAAGTAGCATTTAGACCAAATGCAACAGAAAAAAACAACAGATCCAGTTTTTACGGTGGCCCTGAAGTGCAAATCAACAAGTCGCACAATGCAAAAACATTTAAAGATCACCATGACAATTCAAAAAGAGAAGCAAATAACAAAAAAGACTTTGTGTTTTAGAAATTAGAACTAAATTCCAGAAACGTTAAACAGAGAAAAAGAAATGCTTTTGGTAACAAGAGGAATTTCTAGAAATCAAAATGAAATGTTGAATAATGATCCCTTCTGCCACCACTTCCTAGTGGTCTTTGGAGGAACTGCAGCATTTGATCCTTTTGGGTTGATACCATTTTTGGATATGGAAAGGGGGGGCTTGGTTGTTGCCTGCTCCCCAAACAGTTGAGCAATTTGTCCAGAAGAATCAGCAAATGTTCCTTGATGGGAGTGAAAGCCAGCCATGCTTCACTCCAATGAAGGAAGTTGTCATTTCTCCTGACTTCAGAGGTGGGTGTTTCCAAGACTCCATAAATTATGTACAAGCAGAATACAACCTCTTGTCATTACATGAGGCTGTTTGTTCAATGATTTAAGACGTTCGTGTGTCCTGTATATCTAATGTCTGCCTGTAAGACTGCGTGTTCTCTTCCCCTCCTTCACTCCATCGCCTGGTGAAGCTTTTCTAGCTCCCCCCTGATTCTCATTCAATAGTAATTCTCTTCTCTGACTCTTTCCCTCCTCCCTGCGTACTCATCTTTTCGCTTGTCACTTTCCGTTTATGTCAATTAATGTTTCCTCACACTTTCTCCTTCTTTTTCCGCCTCCATTTGCATCCTGCCGCCCCCTCTTCCAGCTGTCTTTTTTCCTGCTTCCTCAGGATCAGCCACATATGTTTCATCCTCCTGCAGGACTTCCGACCCTCCTGCTTTTTGGTCTCTTCTTGTCATCCTTCACCTCATCCTACACACTTCTCTTCCACTCCTCTGCAGCATCTCCTTTTTCTATATTTGTCCCAGCAGTGAATGAGTGACCTGAATCTGTCTGCTCGCATTAAAGCCCCTCCCCTCCGCAGTTCAGAAGTACCTCTGAAAACCAACAGTGTGGATGCCACCCCACCTCACATTTAATTGAGCCTGGAACCATTAAGCTGCTGGCCTGTGTGTGCTGCTTCTATAAGGACGTCTTTGTCACAGACGCTCGTTTAAGTGTGTTCAAACGTACACTCACCGTCCGCTGTATCAGGTCCACCCTGCTCGTATCGGTTCTTCTTTCAGAACCGCATTCATCCTTGGTGGCAGAGATTCAACATCTGGTCCTGGAAACATTCCTCAGAGAGTTTGGTCCATGTTGACATGACAGCATCACGCAGTTGCTGCAGATTTGTCGACTGTAAAGGTGTTCTATTGGGTTGAGATCTGGTGACTGTGGAGGTCATTAGAGTCCAGTGAACTCATTGTCATGATCAAGAAACCAGACTGAGATGATTCCAGTTTTATGACATGGCGCCTTATCCTGCTGGAAGTAGCATCAGAAGATGGTTCAATGTGGTCATTAAGGGATGGACATGGTCAGCAGCAATACTCAGGTAGGCAGTGGTGTTGTAACCATGCTCATGCTCAGTCATGTGTGAATAATAAAGGGGCTGCTGAGTGTTTATGTTCACCGACTGTACAGCGTGTTTGCCAAACAGAAAGCCCTAAATGTGTTTCAGCTGGAAATGATGCACCTTTCCAAAAAGAATGGAGGATCATCTCACATTGCCAGTGTCTTAAAATGCCTGTTTGTTGTGAGGCCGTTCAGGAGGCAGAATCGCGTGTGTTGTCTGTAATTGCCTGAGCTGTGCCACCCATCACAGAGCAGCTTTTTTTTGTCTCTGTCTTCAGTTGCAAACTTCTTCCTCTTTTGCAGAAAGAAAATTCTGAAGAACTTTCTTCAAAACGAGTGTGACAAGTGGGTTTTTTTCCCTGCCGCTCTTTTTTTTCCTCCCTGAGAAGAATAGATAACAAACTTTACTGAGAGAAATTGTGTGTGTGGGGGGGCTCAATGGGGAAGAAGAAACATCCTAGCTGCCAAGAATAAAAACAGTAAAGACAGATTGCACTGAGTTGTCAAAAGAGTGACAGCACCAGGTCTCACCTTGGGAAAATTAGAAGCGATGCTGTGACACATAAATAAAAGAGAGTCAGGAATGGAAAAACGGCATTCTCCACAGTTTTCCACTCGTTTTCACACAAACTCCCTTCATTTTTAGGCTTGAACACAAAAAGGACAAAAGTATTGGGAATCAACCCGGAAGTACAAGTATTTACTTTTGAAAAGGACCCTTTTGGATTCAAACAGTGGTCCCCAACTGTTTTTAGGCCATGGACCAGGTCAGTGTCCCAAAATGTTTCAAACTATCAACTTTGAAACGAATCAACAACAACAGATCATGATATGAAGACTGCGGACGGCAAAGAGGAATACAGCCGCTTTCTCCGCCCTAACCGGTCCGTTCCGTTTCCCTATGAACCCACAGCCAACAGGGGCCCAAAAATGTTTCGGTTCAAAATCCTGAACCGGACTGGACCGGTCAGCGGAAACGAGGCTTTGGTATCTCTGAAAACAGTCCAACGTGTGACTGTGTGGCCTGTTTGGGAGAAGAACTGTTCGCTTCAGCTCAGTTCAGAGAAAGAGAAAAAAGTTCATTTCATTTTCAATGTTTGACAAAGTGTAAAGTGTCACCCGTGGGGGCTTTCTCTCCTCACGTTTGTTGCTGTGTGTTTACAGGTACTGCTTCATCTGAATTTAGCCTTCAGGACATTCAGAGGAGGCAGCAGGATGTGATAAACATCCTGCAGGTTTGATATGTGAATAACAGCAAAAAGTAAATGTAATTAATTAGAAGTGATAAAAAGAGTATTACTGCTTGCTGCTATTTTATAAAGTGAGCCTGCAGGAAGAAACATCAACAGGCTGGCCTTCAAATAATACACTTCTGAGACAAAACTCAAATGTACCGGACTGTTTGTTTTATGTTGTCACGCAGCACAAACAGCTCTATACTGCAGTGTGGCTCCAGAGAGGCAGTGACCTGGACATGCAGGGGGAGCAGGTCAATGAACTGACTGATGCACAGACTAAACGCTCTCCTTCAGGTGGCAGCAGAGGAGCCCCTGCATCATAGACGCTGCGTGAAATCACAGTCACACTACGTCTTAAAATTATTATGGGATGGCCACAGGAGTTATGGTTTGGCAGCCATTTTGTAGCAAACTGTGAAATTTGGTGATTTCCTATTTTTGTAGCAATGAGGAGACAAATTTGGTTTGAGCTATCTTCATAGGTTTTGTTGGTACCTGGTTACGGTTAGGGTACCGGTGCAGTCTGGTACTGGACCGGTACCGGTTTACAGCCTGGAGGTTAGGGAGCCTTGATTTCATTGGATCGAAAACGATGAGCTGGCTACACCCGAAGCGCCAACACGTGATGACTCGGGAGTGAGAACGGCTTGGATTATTTCCAGCGGTCACTGTGAGACGTGTGCATTCACAGAGTGAAGACTGATGAAGAATACAAAGATCTGTAAAAGGGATGTTTTATCTCATACAAGAACATAGAAAAATGTTCCATCTTTGACCCCCACCTGTCCAGACATCCGTGTGGCTGGGGGGGGTTGGCGGAGGCAGCAGAGACGGAGCAGGATGACTGCTTCATCCTCCTGTCATCCTCCAAGACTCTTGGATCATTTCCCCTCGCTCTCCTTTTCCTGTCCCTCCAACACCCTCCAGAAATCATCAGAGCGATGGCGGGAAACAGAGCCCAGCCACCTCCACCTGGTCATTATCAGACATACACCTGCTGCCTGTTCCACGTGTGTCCTCTGCTCGTGTTCTGCACCTCGTCTCGGTCTTTCTGGGGGCTCTCGCTTACATTACGTCGTCAACAGCTTGACCTTTGTTTTATGCACACAAATGTGCTGTTTTTTTGTTTTGCATTTATCATGTTTGGTGTCCACACCCTCATCTACTGTATTTATTTATATCAAAGCTCACAAGAGCAAAGGTGAAATGAGTCGAGCCAGGTGCTCTCAACCTCTCTCCCAGCAATCCTGGGATGATCCCTGTCTGATCGGTAACCATGACTACCTGACAGTGAAAGCACGTCTCCATCCATCTGCGCCGCAGCAATCGCTTCCACCTTGCCAAGCACTAACCTTGGCGCCCTTCCTTCCATCAGTCCTTTCCCCTGCAATACAAGTGCTATTAATTCAAAGAAGAGAAGATAAGGTCGAGGCTGCTGGCTTCCTGAAAGCACCGGCACCACCAGAACTGAACTCAGTCCACAAAGGCAGGAGAGGGGGAGCTACAAGAAACAGGAGCCATGAATGATTCATGGTCAACAGAAAGTCCCTGGAAAGCTTCTGTGTGTGAACTAAAAACTTTAAATGATCCTTTTTGGCTTTGTTCTTGTCTGGAAAACAGTTCTTTAAGGTTAAACATAAAAACCCAGCAAAGTCACCTGAATCTAAAAAGGCCTCCTGAATATAAAAATATAAGAACACACCTCAGGGAAGCATCACTTGTCTGCACCACTGGGTTTCTTCCTTATTACTAATTGAAGTGAACATGAATGACACAGCAAGATGCCTTCAGGTCTTTGCCACTGGATGCAGTCGTTTTTATGACACAAGCTGATGTACGAGCTCTTTCGGGTGGGTAAGCGCCACATCCCTGCTCCAGTACATTAAAGCATATCTGACCGTTTGGCAGACAGCTTGGTGGTGGAAGAGCAGAAGCAGCAGAATTTTCATATGATGCTGTAATTCAAGCAGAAGTGCGTGGAGCGGAGAAGCAAAAAAAACGTTATTACTTTGAAAGATTTGTGTTTTGCTGACATGATGAGCGGTAGCTTCTGTTTCATTTTTGTAGCCCTCATATTTTGATTACAAAACGCTGACTAATGTAATATTAGTGGAGGGTTGATTTTCTGAACAATAATGAAGACATTTATCCTCAAAAACAACTGTTTGGACAAGATGGAAAGGCTGGTTTACAACTTTAAATTTGAATTTTTACTGTTTTTAGGAAGACAATTGTAACAAATAATAAAAACAGTTTTAACGTTTGGATTCCTGCATATATATATCTATTTAATTTTATTAAATGCATTTTTTCCTTTAATTGTTTGTGGTTTAACTTTTACAAAACCTGTCTGTTTTTTGGGACCAATTCAATGAAGCTGTTTTGAAGCTCACATTTGGACAATAACAGGTTGATCATGAGGCTATGCCCCAAATTGAGCCAAAACTCATCAAAAGTAGGCAAGAAAAACAGGGGTGGGAATATATAAGTTCACGTCCTCCTGTTCACATTCAAGCAAACAATCAAACTGCATTTGACAATCATTAAATTTACTGGATTGAATGTGATGTGTGTGCAAAGGATTAGAAGTAAGCAAGACATCTTTTTATTTCTAATAATCAATAAATAATTATCTTAAATACATTTATTGTATTTAAGTTTTTTTTTCACTTTTTTCTTGAAATTGCTTTTAATTAATCATTCACAAAAAAAGTGAAAAAGGGAAATTGTGTAAGAAATTTACATAACAAATGAAACAGATTTGATTAAGTAACAAACCACCTACAGTCTGTTCCAAATGATTATTTAAATTGTAGTTAGGTTTCAGAACGATAAAATTCTTTGTTTTCCAATGAAACCCATAGGTGATATTGTGTCTCTGCACTCGCAATAAGTTAAAATGCCTTCGACAAGGTCTGAAGACCTTGGATATTTCAGGAAAACTTTAGCGTGATCAAGAGATTTATGTCTGATTTAGAGCACACAGGGGTTGGTGCAAATAAGGCAGAATGAGAAAGGTTTCTGTCAGATAAATGCATCGGATTAACAGAGTAGCTTCAAAAAAACCTTACAAAGCAGCAAGCACCTATTTGAAGCCGCTGCTGTCTCTGGAGTCCCAACAGCATCAAGATGTAGGATCCTCCAGAGGCTGCAAATTTACTTAAACCTTCCAAGCCCTCGGTCAAACTAGGCGTTGTACATTAAAACAATTAAAACAACAGCTAAAATGTTCAAACAAAGATAAACAGAGTTCCTCTGCAGACAGGGAAGAGGGCACACATACTGTAGGTGGTCAAAGGCAGCAGAGAACTGACTAGCAGTGAAAGAGTTAAAAAGTCAACAGCGTTGAACAGGCACGCCAGAATGAACAGGAGACAGGGACAGACCAGCATCAAACAGAACAGGCAGATGATCTGAAATCACACTATCAAAGAGGTCCATAGTTGAGACACACTGCAAAAAGTTCAAGTTTGTACAGTTTTTCAAAGTTTGTGCAGTTCAAGTTCATGCTTATCAAGCAGACATTGTGATAATTTGTATCTTCCTTTCTTCAGAACTACCATCAATAAAAATACAGTAAAGTACAGAGCGCCAAAGCTTTGGAATAATCTAAACTCTACTCTGAAATCTGAATTTCCTTGTTTGAGAATTTTAAAAAGCAATTAAAATTAAGCTTCCTTTTATAAACTATAAAGACGAAAAGAAAGATGTGTAAATGAGGTGACATGCAATGCTTTTATTTTTTGTCTGTTTTGGTCACATGATCATCTTTTTGGGGGAGGTGGTTATAAGGTCTCCACACTCTCTCCTGCACAGATTTATTTCCGTTGTATTTGTCCTTGTAATCCACATGATTGCATTTTGTGTATATGCAAATTCAATAATAAATCAATAAACAAAAAAAGAAGAAGAAAAAGTACCATGCTTTCCGTAGCAAAATCCTCTTCGTGCATGAAGATGCACCATCCTGCTGCAGGAATCCCTCTGCATCATTGCCTGCTATGGTTATTAAAGGAGATAAAGTGATGGTGAGGCCCCCATCCTCCCCTGATCTCAACCCTATTGAGATTCTTTTGAGCGTCCTCATTTCTCTGAGGGTGGGACATCCAAACTGCAGCTCTGGGAGACTGTTCTGACATCCTGCAAACAAATTCAAGCAGAAACTCTCCAAAAACTCACAAGTTAAACGGATGCAAGAATTGTGAAGCTGCTACAAAATAAGGGTCCAATGTTGAAATGGAACTTAACCTATGAAGATGTTTCTGATTGGAACAGCTTTGATTTAAGTAAATATGACCTCCTATTGCAGCAAGTTTAACAAATGAGCATTTTCAGTTCTTTAGAATCGATCAAATGTTGGGTTTTTATTTTTGAACAAAATACTGTTGTCTTTAGGAGGTTTGCTCAATAACATTAAGCTATGCTCTAATGATTAGTGACTTGATAATGATGCTGACTGTCACTTGCAATGACATTTGGGAAAAGCATAGAAAAATACAATTTGCATAATCATTTGGATAATCGTTTGGATTTTGATCCATTTGTAGTGCCCAAGCAATGAAGTTTACTCCACTTAGGATTTCAAAGCAGTTCCACTTTTACAAATTACTGAAAAACATTTTTTTGACATACTGGTATGTATAAATAAAAGCTGAACTTTTAATCCTTTTTTAAAATAGTGATTTATGAGGCTTTTTTTTCATTTTTAGCTGTTATTTTCCCACTGAAACTTGTCAAATGTTTCTATGATGTAAAACACTCAGGAGACTAAAGTAAATTATTACATCCACAGAGAACAGTGTAGTTTATGAGAGCAAGGCTGTAATCTGTTCTCAGGAGCGGCTCTGAGGTTCATCCTGACATCCTCCCATGTGGTTTGTGTAGTTATTAAACTAAAAGGTCAATAAGATACATCAACTTCTGAAGACAGAAGGAGCTTTTATGAGATACCTGCAGCTAGAACAGTTTCTGAGAACCTCCCCAGCAATAATTAACACTTTCATCTTCTTGCCATGTGATGAACTGTAGCGCTCAGTCCCACTTATCCAAACACCCACCCACCACCTTCACCCTCTTTATTAATAAATTGGACCAATTAGGGCCTTTTGTGTTAGCTGTGTTGTCAGAGAATGTCCGGGCCTTATCTCAATCCTACAATGCACTTGATCACAAGTTGCTGGTTGAAGACCTAACATGTAAAGGTGCTTAAGGTGCTTACACACCCAATGCGATTCGCACGTAAGAGGCGGCCAGTTTTAATGTAAAGCCAATGGTTTAGACACTAATTGAGGTTCTGCGGCATGAATTGAGCAGCCGCCGCGGCTGGACAGAGTTTTTTAAAAAAAAAGTGAACTCAGGGGAGGTGGCTGCGTCTCCTCAACAAACCATGGATTCAACTTCAGGCACATGATGTTTTCAGTGACAGCGGGGAGAAAACATCCAATATGCTGGATCGATCCATAGTTCTCCTGAACTTCCAATCCTTTTCTTGACTCGCTGTATTCCCTTGTGGGCAGCAGGGTTTCCAGTTACTATTGGGTGGAGGCGGGTACACTCTAGAGAGTCTGTTGCACGACCTATGGAGCTGTAGTGGACACGCTCATTATGTCGGCTCCTGGGAGAGGAGCTGGCGGCGAGACAAAGGGCCGCTGCTGGATGAGAAAGCAGTCTGCTCAGGCCTCCTGAACTTTATAATGTTTTCATATTTTCATTGAGACAATGATTAAAAAAAAGGCCCCTTCATTTTAATCTTGTTTTTATTTTTATCCTCTCTGGTTAATGTGCGACAGTAAGCATTTGAACTCGGTCAGAGAGAGACGGAAACACCGCAGAAGCGGCCGTCAATCGGACCCAGCTGCAGGAGAGAAACTCGAGTTAGCAACCGGAAAACTCTAAATGTTAGGCTAAAAACATTAGCTGCTAGCTCCAAATAGCAATCAGGCCAAAAACATTGCTGCTAGCTCTATGTAGCAATCGGGCTATAAATTTTAGCTGCTAGCTCCGTGTAGCAATCAGGCCAAAAACATTAGCTGCTAGCTCTATGTAGCAATCGGGCTATAAATATTAGCTGCTAGCTCCATGTAGCAATCGGGCTATGAATATTAGCTGCTAGCTCCAAATAGCAATCAGACCAAAAACATAGCTGGTAGCTCCATGTAGCAATCGAGCTGTGAATATTAGCTGCTAGCTTCTCCCACACGTAGCTGAGGTGGCGAGCTTAGAGAATCATGTTTGGCCACGCTTCTCACTGCAGCATTGATGAGATATTTACATCATGGATGTGCAGCGAACAAATCTGCTGTTACTGTATGATGCTATCATGTCAACATGGTCCAAACTCTCTGCGGAACGTTTCTAGTATCTTGTTGAATCTCTACCACCATGGATTACTGAGGTTCTGAAGGCAAAAGGCGGTCCAACCAGGTAACAGCAAGGTGTACCTGATGAATTGATAGTAAGTGTATATGTAAGCAGTGTTTTTTTTTACAGTGATGCTAAGGTTTTTAAACATTATTTTTAATAAGATATAGGTCTACATGTACATGTCACATGCTGCATTGCTGTTGGTTGTTCGAGGCTAGACATGTTTGTTTACATTGCTGTGCCTGACATGAACACCACAATAACATATTTCCCTGACACAAGTTACAAGTTATGTCTACCTGATGTCCTTCTGGAGTCACATTTCATTTATTGTGACTTTAAGAAGCTCTAGAAGACATCTGGTGCATTATAAAGATTCAGCCTCATTTACATAAACACCTTTCCACTACCGACTTTCCAAACCGGAAATGACTGAGCGCAAAAGTAACATTTGCACATGCAGCCCATTGAATTAAACTGATTTCCTTTTTTTTTTTTTCAAACTACAAAAGCATGAAATCCACTCTTCTAAAAATAGCTTCATGTTGGTTATCTTTAAAGAACACAGTGCCAACTGCCACAAAGTAAAGTTAATTATTAATTTTGGACATGAAAGAAAATAATTACCCCATTGTATAAGAATTTATTTTCTAAAGAACCATTTATATAATGGAGGGGGGCTAATAATGCATTCCTGTCTATTTGCCCTGTTTTGTTGAGCCTTAAGCTTATAGCCAAAACAAAACAAAGGAGATTCAGTGTGGCCTCTGACAGAGAGAAGTTCTTTTAAGTTTCAGTAAAGCAGCAGACGGAGGAGAGAATCCTGCAGCCAGAGATGTGCGTTTAAAGATCAAAAGAGGGCTGGCATGCAGGGTTTATTTGCATGCGAGTGAGAAAAGAAGACAAAGGAAAAGCCAACAAGGAGGCTTGATGCACCATCAGCCTGTTGACCTGCAAGTGAATTGACCCATGATGTAATTTATGGGAAGTGTGCAGGTGACCTCGCTGAAGCCAAAAATTGTCATTCCTGTGGGCTTTCATGGAGCACCTAATAAAAGGCTGGGCTGTGAAAGCTTTTCCAGGTTCGAGCCCATCTCCGTGAGTGATGGCAGGAGGGGTGGATGGACTAATCGGACACACTCTTCTGCATCCCTGGGACTTGTAGCTGGTGGGGAAAGCAGACGAATCAAATCTCCTCCGGGGTTTTTAAGTGTTTATGTATGCATTCGTGGAAAAGAAACGGAAGACTAAAAGTCAAATTTAGAACGATTTTCAAAGGAAAGTGGGACATATTTAATTATATAGACGTTTTATGAGATCTATTAAACGATAAAGCATCGTCAGTCGGAAGTCGTTGGACTGTGTTGAGAAGATTAGGAGCAAAAGATACTACAGACGGGCTGTTTAAGAGCTCTGCAATGCTTTTTATGGATTGTTATCCCATCTGTGTTAATCAGACATCAGGAAGCTTTAGGTCAGTGGAGCAAGGAATGGATTTTCACTGGCTCTGACAGGGAGCTGCACTGAATAATGGTTTCTACCTGTGGATAAATTAACAAGCCAGTCAGAACAGAAGAGCAGCAGCCAGTGAACCTGCACTGCAGCTCGGATGCTGATAGGAAGTGAAAGCACACTAAAAACGCTCTGACTGGGAAGATGCATTTGACAGTTACTTAGGCTTTAATCTAACTGTGGAAGCTTGAAGACCTTTTTAACTGAATGGAGTCCAACATGTCAGTGTACTTTTCTGTACAGAAGCGGAGAGTGAAGAGACGCTCTTGATTGCATCAGAAAATTCCCACAGACTGCTTGCACCATCAACTGTTGCGTCATCCAGAATGAGCCTGAAGCAAAAATCTATGTATTTTATCGGAGAGAAATGAATATAGGGTCACTGTGGAGGAGCTGAAGCAAGAGTGCAAACAAGGATTTCACTGTACTGCCAAGCTCACCGCCGCACTTTTAAAACACAGAGATGAGGACATGAGGGAATTTTAGAAGAACTTTGCTTCCAACTCATCAACATCACAATTAAAATCTGACAGTGTCTGCTCCACCGAATGTTACTAAAGGCTGTGAGACCCAATGAGCTGATTTGAGACAGTATTTGAGACAGTGTTTAGAGTCATTGCCATCTTGACCAGTTAAGAACTGACCCCAAAAGGAGGGGATTTCACAACACCCTGTTGTGCAAAATGTTATGCTGCAGAAGATTATGTTGGAGACATTTTTATTATTATTATTATTATTATTATTAAGCTGTATTTGCACTTTAAAAATAATTTCATCCTGGACAAAATTCAACATTGAGTTCTGAATTCTTTGCATAAATTAAAAACTCTTCTGCCAATAGACTCAGACTCTTGTTTTAAGGAAAGTTGTCCTATTATTTGTCTGGCAAAAAAAAATAATCTACAAACGTTTATCAATATCATCATGATCTTAGTCTAAGAAAACATGTCTTTGTGACCAGAATTTTCTACTCAAAGTAAGAATTCTTGATAAAAAAATGTTTTCATCCCATTGGCAGATTTTTTACATTTTTCAAAAACGTTTTATTATTTTTAACCCTGTAAAGCCCGAAACATAAAATAATTGACAGAAACGTCCTATTCTTTGGATTTAGAGCGTTAATAGGTCCCTCTGAACAAACAATCAAAAAACATTTTTTTTGCACGTAAATTAAATTTTCTATCATATCTGATACATCAGGTCACACAGCTCTGTGTTAGCTTTTTTCCTATGCTAACACAAATATTCTAAGACAAAAGAAATACAAGAAATTTGTATTTCCATTCCATTGCTCTTGCTGACAGACTCATGTACCAAACATGATACGTTTGGCTTTAAAGGGTTAAGAATCTGATGTTCTTATTTCTGTTTGTGCTGTGATAAAGAAAGAATAAAATAACAAATTTTGTTAGAAATAAATACCACATTTTTCTATGGCATTGATGAGCTCTGTGTTGTTGAGCTGCAGCAACTTTTTGCAAAACAATACAGCTAAGACATTAGCTGCTAGCCTTAAACATTTCTGAGCACTCTAAATGCACCAGCGTTGCCTTGGGGGGTTGTTGGGGTGTAGACTAAGACAGCACCTGCTGTAAACACCCACTTGGCTCCATTCACTCAGCTTTCTTTGAAAACCAGGAGTTAAGCGCGTTGACAATAATCCAGCTCGTAGCGTCTCCCTACAGTAATGGCTGTCACCTTTTCCTCGCCAAGAGGAACTCAACCGTTGACTGGATTTAGAGGAAATATAGATACCACTGCCACTCATGGTGTCCTGGTGCTGCCGTCATGCATCCAACCACAAAAACCCTATTGCAAATGGAGAATGTCCATTGTCAAGCATGTGATGAAACATTGCATTGTCAATTATGGTTAAACAAAAACAAAAATGGGAGAAGAAGAGCAGAATTTTAAATGATTTAAGTGTGCCAACAGAATTTCATAAGTGGGATGGGGGTGGGAGGGTGAAGGAAGGAGCATCTTGTGCTTTAAATGAAATGTATCGTAATGTTTGAGCTGCAAGATCATTTGCCTCTTGACAGGATCATTACCAGATTCAGCGCTCCCACAGCCATTACGCAATTTCAGCCTTCTTCCATGTATGGAAATTTAATTGAATTAGGCCGGGTGGTTACACATGGTGTGAACGATAACATTTTCTGTCTATCTGGCCTCACTTAATCCACTGGGAAGAAAAAGGAAGTGCTGAAGGTTCAAAGCATGTCATGAAAAATGAGAGAGACGAGGTGATTTCTTTCTGTGTTGTTTCACACCTTTATGTTTGGTAACAAAGCAATGAAAATCCACAGTCAATCCCATCCGAGTTGCTCCCCATAGAGCCACTCTTCCATGCAAAAGGACATGTGAGCTGAGGGCAGTGCAAGGATGATGTATGGTTAGAAGGTAAATGTGTCAGTAATAACTTTCCCAGAGAACAAACCCCCATCAGCAACGGCAGTATGTTTCTATGAAAATGATTAATGAAACTGATTGTGTTATGGAGGAGGACAGACGGGGGGAGGAAGGAGGCGATCATGCTACAACCCCGAAACAGCTTACAGCAAACCTTTCAGGATTGAGGCTGCGTTCACACCGGCTGTGTCGACTTGCATTTAAGAGGTCACTTTATAAGTCTTATAAGAGTAGAAGGAGAACACAAGTTGATTACATCTCCTGAAGATGGAGTTTGAGGTATCAGATGTTTGAGGTATCAGATGTTGAGGTTCATCATAGGGACAGCTGCTGGCAAATGTTCTGGAGATAAATGCAGGGAATCAGATTGAGATGGTTTGGGCTTGAGAGGATGAAGAGTGATGATGGTGGCAAAAGGATCCTGAGGATGGAGCTACCAGGAAAGTCACCTAGAAGAATACCAGGAGGAGGTTTGTGGATGTAGAGGACAACATGAAGGTGTGAGCGGGGAAGATGCAGAGGGGAGTCGTAGAAGGCTGGAGGTAAGTTGATGTGGTGTCCTCTGAAGGGAGCAGGTAAAAGGCAAAGAACCCAACATTGTGAGAAAATGATGACGTTGTTAAGAATTTTTCTTTTTCGTTTCAAGTCTTTGAATGGTGAGTGCTGCAGAAATTAAAATATGTAGTTAAATACATTCTGAAATGTTCATATTGTGATGCTTAGTCAGCTACAAACAAATTTGCCAAAAGGCAAAAAGGGTCAAAATTCCCCAAGAAAAATCATGAAATGACAGACCAAAGCCACTTTTTATTTAGCAAAAAATGTTTAATCTCTTCGTTGATGTGTTTATTTACAAGTAGTAAATCTGCAAAATAGGAAATAACCGAATATTTACACAATGAATGTTGACCTGCAAACTCGTGACAGTCGCTTCAAGCCTGAAATCTAAAAATGTAGCAGTTTCTGTGTTAAAGTCCTCGTTTGTCCACAGATCCTATGCAACTTCCAGTATGAAGAAGAAAAGGAACAAAAGGCTAGAATGGGAACACAACCTAAAGAGCATGATGCTTGGACTTCAGAGAGCTGAGGTTTACACACCAGCTTGTGCTGATCCACTCACGTTAAGGACGTCACACCAAAGTTTACCTGTCGGTTGATTGGATGGGACGCAGCACAGATGGCAGGTTTTGTTTTTTGTGAGGAGCCGTGAGATGATCACTCATTTACATGACACCAAATGCTTTTAGACGACATTCTACCACCTCGGCGACATTAAGTACAAGTTAGCTGTGGAAGTGAACTAGGCAACATGAAAGTTGCTGTGGATCTTTCAAAAATGCGCTTGAACGTGGAAAACAGGTCAGTTTGAAAGGCAGGTGACTGTGTGTGAAAAACAGGGTTGACTCTGTCACTCATTTCCTCAACCTGAATGAGCCACAAATCAAAAGAATGGAGGGAGTTTCATGAATGAGGAGTTTTTAAAAAGACAGATCACCTGCTGGCGTGTCCATGCAGTGGGCTGCAGCAGGCAGCGGGTTACCGCTACACCTACTGTTGACACACCCAAGAGCCTCAGCAGCCTTGAGGTCCTTACAGTAAGAGCACCAACATGTTTGAATGCAGAAAAAGTGAAGCAGCCTGGGCACAGAGCCTTTCACTGGAGGTGTTTTCAGTGTTTAATAGATCATCTGACAGAAAGAGCTGCATGGAGTGGTGAGCTGAAGAAGACTTTCTAGTACTGCTTGGGCAGAGTGGTCCCTTAAAGGCCTCGACACCTGCAGGACATTTTGTCTTGTGTTATAGAAGACTGAATTTTAGGGGCTTCAATAGGAAACAAATCTGAGATCACAGATTATCCTAAAGGTGTTTTATTTTGAAAATGCAGCCCTATTGCGGAAGACTTCCTGTCTGCTGAAATTGATGATTTAGAGCTTTATCAACAGCAGAGACGGGTGCGTTTGCTGTGACTGTACTTAGTGGCTGGAATGAGTCTCCTACTTGACACAGAGTCCACATTTGGTGAGCTGCTGAGCCCCAAACTCAATCTTCACAAACAGGAAGGAGCAGACAGGAAGCCTTGAACAAGAACGCAGAGAAAATCGGCTCCCTTTCAAAGTAAAACACAGACCCCACCTTATTTTCTGGTAAACCCATTATTTTTTAGTCTATTTAAACGTACCGCACCTCCAATACACAGCTATCCGAGTCTCAAGATTGCTTCTTGAAACGTAAGACAAAGCAGTCCGTTTGACACGGACGGCATTTGTGACCAGCACTGAAAAAACAGCCCTAAGGTTTCATAGAAAAACAAGATACAAGGTAAAGCAGCAAGTCACGTTTTCACGACAACACAGACGCTCATCCGATTCAACAGTATCCGTCCTGATCCTGAAGATCATCAGATAAAACCTGGAGTTCGGTCAAGTACGTTGGCTTCAGGGAACCTGAAGACGAGTTGTCTTCCATGTACCGTAAATGTACAATTTATACGCTGAAGGTAAAAAAAAAAAAAAAACCCTCAAAGAAAACTGAATTATGAACAAAAATGGCAAACAGCTTTTTGTTAGTTATGTAAACAATTTACAAACAAAACAACAAAATGTTTTTTACAGACCACAGTTTGGTTTTCATCAAGCAGAAAAAAAAAAGGTAATTCTCACCACAAATCAAAATCCATGACATCAAGACTTCAAAAAAGTGAGAAAAGAATTCTCCTCGTAACAGGAATATAAAAAAGCTTAAGTCACACATGGCAACTGGATAGTTTCAAAATAAGAGCTGCAAGCTTAAGAGGAGGACGACTCTGCCCGCTGTAAGTGATAATCAGAGGGCTTCACCTCCCTGTACGTCTGCAGCCATCCATCCAACCTCGTGTGGATGAAGAACGTTCCCACAAAACTAGTCAGAAAGAGACAGTAGGTTTGATTTTGCAGCCTCCTTCCTTGGGAACAGACGATGCTAAATAATTCTGTAGCTTTCGTTTGGAAACGGCTTTACTTCTAAAGGGCTCAGCTAAGCGCTACCTGACCTCACGGAGGATCCCCAAAAAAAAGGTACAAGCAGAAAGGTTATAACTGATTTGGCTCTTGTATGAACATTTTTGGATTAGGTTGGTTGAGGAAAACAGAGAAGAGAAAGAACCAGAAACGGTGGCTATGTCAAGTGATGACGTCAAGGATGCGTCAAAGTAAAGGGAAATATTCTAGCTAGTGCAATGGAGCTACTTCATCCTTCAAACAATCCAGCAGCCGTAGAGTCGCAGAACTAAACAAATCAGAACATGATAAAGGAATAACCTGGTGATATTTGGCTTCATGAAACCAAGAGATTGCACCAACTGAAGGAAGAGCTTCTTCCTGTCATAAACTTACAGCTTTCTGTCTATGAGGATCTCATGATGGGCCCTAATTCAAAAAACTTTCAGTCACTAGGCATGTTCATATTTAAAATTAGACACGTTCCATCTCACAAAATGTCTCTGCACTAAACAACATTCAAAGGAAACATGGCACAGTACGAACTTTTGTTTCTTTTTCAGTTTTTCTGTTCACGCCGAGCACTTTTTTTTTTGTTTTGACAAATCATGATTCATTGTTTTATTTGTTGGTTCAAATGAAACAGAAAAAAACAAAAATGTTTTCTTCCTAATTTGCTTTTTAAAACTTTGTTGTATTTATATATAATATCTATATAGGTTTGCTTTGTAACGTTTCTGTAAACTGTGCAAATTCAGCAGTAAAACAAGTGGCGACAGATCAGAAAGTGGGCAGATAACATCTATACAAAAAAAACCAACAAAAAACAGAACATTGTTCAGACTGTGGCTTCTGCTCCAGTCACATGACCCTCAGAGCCCCTCCCAAAGGCTGCCGACAGATTGGTCCATTCTGCTCGTGATGTCAGATCCTGTCAGAGCATCTGTTCTTTGCAGACGACAAAACTCCTAAAAATCAAAATCAAGCAAACCACAAACACCAAAGATAATCAAATGCCGTCACTTCACTTGCTCTGCGTGAAAATGTCCGCTGCCTCGCCTGCGTGCCCCCACGCCACGTGGTGCTGCAGACAAAAACATGTAAGCGTACACAGGCCCGCCCATCTTTGTCCATCCCCCCCAATGCCAGCTTCCAGTTAACTGCTTCTGTCTGTTTGCAGCCCATATTGTTGCGGGTGGATGTCGGCTTGTTGTCTTGGTGCAAAAGCGAGGGAGGGGGGGACAGATGGAAAGAAGGAGTGAGGACTCGGAGGAGGATGGTCCTCAGCTGCTCAGGGCCATTGTGTCGATGACCTGCTCCAGCTTGCTCCTCAGCCTCTGTCTCCTCGCCTGCTCGTCCCGCTCCAAAGCTGACAAAATCTGAAAATAAAGCAGGGAGGGGGTCAGCGAACGGGAAAACACGAGCATGTACTTCAGAGATAAGACCCTGTAGATGCTGTGAATCCCACCTGGGGGCTTCTAGGGGTGCAACGGATCATGGCTGAACCGTGATCTACACAGATCAATTGCCATAGTTTGGAACACACGTGTAGATGCTTGCCTCCCCCTGTGAGCATCATTACAATCAATTGTGAGGGAGCACTTTGGCTTTCTAGTCAACTATAATGAGGATGGCTAACGGACAAAACTGTATTGCTAAGTTCACACACTGAATGTGATATATATGTACATGTATTAAAAGTGTCAAATTATTGCGTTAGTAGTGATTAATTACAGCCATTTTAGTGTGTTTTTTTTCTTTAAATCACGTAAAATCTCTTGCATCCGTGACGTCCGTTTATGTCTGATAATGCACACCTGGAAGAGCATGATCCAGATTATATCATGGTCATTTACGAAAAGAAAAAATAAATTATTTGTACTTCATTTCTGTTTTAAGTTGAAATTGTTGTTTTGTATTTGTTATTTTACAAAAGCTGACTATTCAAAACGCTGTGTGTCACGTTGTCATGGTAACAGCTACAGCGCACGTAGCTACCTCAGTTTGCTCTTTCATAAGAAGTTAAACAAAAGCATTATTTTAGGGGAAAGTTCACCTCTCATCACTTCTTTTTGTTCACAAGATGAAGCAAAATGGGATTCTAAAGAAACAAAGTCCAAAGTCTAAACTGTCTCATTCTTCCTTGTGTCTTATTTCCTTCTACTCTATTCCTCTATTCCTCTTCTGCTTCATCCCAGCCTAAATGATCTAATTTACTCAACAGGTTCAAGGAAATTATAACTTCAGCACTAGAACACTGCTGTTCTGCTGTTGTGCTAAACTGGGATACGGTGTGTAAACATTATTATGGTGTAAAAAGGAAGTTTGTAGTCAAAGTTTTCGCTCAGAAAAGTGTTTCTTCTGTTTTTGTATGTGGTAAAATGAATCTAATGTTTTTGTTGTTTTTGGTCTTCTTAAGTGTTTGAGATTTATAAAAAAAACGGAGGTAAAGTAACAGAAAAGGTTGAAAGTCTATTATTATTAAAAAAACTTCAAAAAGCCACTTTTTTATTGTATTTTAAGCTTTTAATGTCACAAACTTAAATGAAAATACCCCAAAATTAGATTTCATACAGCAATTATTAGGTTACAAATTTTTGTGATTGAGAAAGACAAAAGTATTAAAGATCATTAATTAATCCCAAAAAAATTATATATCTTGTTATTTTGCCCTGTTTTTCCTTTTTACTGATCCAAAAATTGGTCTTAACCGTGCCCTATAAAACCGTGACAAGATCCGCTTCATGATTTTTGTGATCTGTTGCACCCCTAGCTGCTCCTGATGAACACAAACACTTTGTCTGGAAGGTCATCGATTCCGTCTGTAATCAAAACTCCCAGTTTTCAGGCACGCCTGCTAGAAATTCTCGTCTTCACTTTTACTTTCACTTAAAAATCCGGCTGCTTTTTCCAATCAGGCACAGCAAAGTTCCCCTTGAAGGACTAAAAAATGTGAGTAACCCCCCCACCCTCCCTGACAAAATGTCATAACAGCCTAAAAATGTAATATAGCAATATAACCAACTGCATTTCTCCCAACAAGCGGCTGTCAGGTCTGAAAAGGCATCCTGTCCAATCTGCTGGTTTACCAACTGTTGGCAGCACCTTGCAAACTGCTGGTAATTCAATCCAGATTCGCTTTGTCTGCATTTGTGTCAAAGCTGCGCGTCGTGGGAGTTGCGGCCAGTCTCTCATGCTAGCATTTCCGGCTAAAGAGCGCAATTTCAGCGGACAGCTTGGCAGGGAAACGTACCCCAGCAAAAAAAAAAAAAAAAGAAATCTGCTAAGTCAGATCAGTGAGGACACAGACTTACCTCATCCTTGTATTTGACGATGTAGGAGTAGATTTCATGCAGGGCGGACATGCTGTTGAACTGGTTGGCGTGAAGGCGTGACTGCTCGGCGAGGTAGGCGCTCATGTCCTGATCACTGATGGCAGACATCCTGGAGATGTCCGAGTAGTACCTGTACACACGTGGCAGGACAGAGGTTAAAGTGACCCTTCATCATGGCGTTAAACGTCCCTTGCTGCATGCACGCTCACCTTTCTACCCAGTTCTTGTAATTGGGGATGTCTTTAGCATAAAGCAGCTTGTTGGAAGGAGAATCCTTCCCCAGTTTATGCTCCGATGTGGAGCAGGAGTCCATGAAAGTCTGAGCCACCACGGACAAGCACGCATCCGTGATGCTGTTCTTATGGATGTCGAAGACAAACTGGGGGTTCTTGATCACATTCACCCAGAACCTCAGTGGAAGACTGCGCAGATGGAGACACAGAGATGAGTCCAATGTTGGAGGTGAAATTTCAGCTCAGTGATGCCAGATAGTCATGGTTTTCCAGCTCAAGTCATCTAAAATTGCCAGACCTTGCAAAAAATGCCCCAAAAGGGATGAATTAGCTTACTTAACCATCCATTATTTATTACATTCTGCTTTGATAAAAGTCTAACTTTCAGTGAATGAAATCTGAAAAAATAACTGAGTCCTACTAAAATGTATTTAGTAACCACCAAGGAACAAACGTGACCTCAGGAATGGCTGATTTCCCCCACTCAAACATCAAGATCAATCAGAAATTTTAAAAAAAGAAAAAGGAGAGAAAGAAGAAAAAAAAACACTAATAATAGGGGTTCTGGTATAACTTAATATTATGATCAAAAGTGTTTTTGCATTTTTACTTTTCAAGAAATTAAGTACGGTAAAGTATCAGCAAATCTCCTTTGGAAACGTATTTAATAGATTGAAATAAAGAGTAGAGGGATTTTGAAAAACCCGTTCTAATGATTATAACGTTTTCCAAGTATTAATCAAGCATAAAAATAAGAATGAAATCACTTCTCACCTGAAACTACTCCAAAGAGTAGGCTACTTGGTGTTTTCCTAATTGTGTATGAACAGAAAATGTTGTGCAACACTAACAATACAAATCCTCCCAAAGACCAATATGCATTAATAAAACTATTGTTCCTTCAACATCACAAATTCTCTAGTCATTTTAGTGCAGGCTAATGTCAGATTGAACACTAAAACTTAAGGAAAAACATGAAATATGTGTTTCAAAAATTTAAAGAAAGCTGTATTACATTTTCAGCACAATCTTAGTAAAGAAGGGCACGTGTTCATCCTAGTTTACCCCGGATTCTGCAGTCTGCCGTGAGGCAGAGCTGGTTGCTGCCTCACCTGACAGTCTAAGGCTGAGATTGAACAAGGAAATATGACAAAAGCAGCGATTTTGAGGATGAAAATGATAAAAGTGACTAGAATCTTCCATAGAACAGATTAGAGGACACGTACTTTATTATTAGTAGTTAAACATGTCATGATGGCAGGTGAGGCGCTGCCTCTCCTGACTGCACCTCCCTGGTTGAAATGTGTTACAATGAGGCACAAAAAACCCCCCCAAAAAACGCAGCACCAACCCCAAACCCGCCAAACCTGCCACTTTTTACGCACAAAGAAGGAATCAAAACTACGCTGGACAAACCGTCCAGCTCAACAACAAGGCTTCTGTTTTACTAATTCAACTTCATGTAGAAATGTATAAAAAAAATCTTTCTGAGGTTTCCTGTTCAAAGTGATGTTAAATTAAGTCCTGGATTTGTTGTGGATTAGCGACATACAGTATGAAGGGGGTTCATGCTACAAAGTAGAGAAAAGGAGCCCCTAAAACCCTCCCTCTGATGTCTCCTGGTATCATCTTCCCACAAAAACTCACCAGTTGCTCTTCCAGGTGTGCCGTACGTCAGAGTCTGTTATGCTGTGTTTGTCCGCCTGTTCGTCCAAAAAATCAAACATGTACTTGATAGCGAGGGGCAGAGCGCTGCCCCGGTGTGCCGTGCTAAAGATGGTCTCAAACAAGTCGTCCACAAACTTCTGGAGCGTGCCCTGAAGACGAGAACATCAGAAGTTCATCAGATCTGTTTCATGCCTCCTCGTTTTGGTGAAGAAATACGAGCAACAAGGTTTTTTCTTGTTCTTGCAGAGGAAGTCCCTCTTAAGTGATTTCCATTTCAAAGCAGTCTGCATTAACAGTTGCTGCAGCTCCAGGTGGGATTCAGCTCAGCTGGAAATGTAAAAATGACACAGCAGAGCTTCCAGAATGTGAAGATGCTGCCCCCTCTGTGTTAGCAGCGTTTAGCACGGGGCTGGATGGGAGTTCAGCCTCAGGTTGCTTCACCACCTTCCTGTAACTGCAACCAAACAGTGTGGAGACGCAGAATCCTCTGAAGATGAAACGATTTGAGGTCTGCTACTGGGAGAAAACTCCATCTTCAGGCATTCAGGCCAGTCTTTTTAAACCTTTGTTTGACCAAACACAGAGACGTCTGCACTTCCACACTTTAACAAATCAGCTTCTAAAACACACAGAGCTGAGGGGGGAAAGAGAAGCAGAACTTCAAGTTTCCTTGTATCGTCTTCCTCAGGCTTGAATGTTAATCATATTCCATATAAGGCAGCAGTGATGCAGCAGAACCGACACTTTCCAACCTGCAGCTTAACAATAAAATAGTGGAGGGGCTAAAGCATAGGATCTGAAAAATGCAGGCTGTGTGCTGATGTGCAACAGGAGGATTTTTAGGAAAGAAACATTTGAAACCACTTCTCACCTGAAGAAGAGTTCAAACTGAAATCCACTTTTAGCTTCATTCTTTAAAGACAACTAATGACAGTCAGTGTCTTATTAAAATACAGAGAATCTCTTCATTATTGCATTCATTTAATTACAGGAAGTAATCTGTGTTAGCAGAGCTTTAGTCTTTGCTTTGTAGACTGTTTGCTTTAAAGTTGAGATTATGCAAAGCAGCCAGCACTCACAAAGGATTCTGGGAGTTCTGACATACATGCAAATACAATCCCAGAATACAAAGCAGGTCCTCACTTGTAGCTGCCGCTTCCCAAAAGTATCAGGAACAACACTTTAAGCTAGAGTTTACCTTATAGACGAACCCTTTCTGATCCTAATCAAAACACATGTCGGATAAAAAGCTGCGTTGAGTCTGGAGGCTGAGGAATGCGGTAATGATGGCAGGGAACTGGCCTGAGGGCCAGGTTGCACCAAGCAAACTCAATAGCCAAAGGTCATCCGGCTAATTAAGACTGTGCATATGTGTGTCTTTGTGGAAAAGGTTATGAAAAATGTTAATGAGGCTGGAGACCACCACCAAACAAAGGTCAACCGGGGCCGCAGGTTTAAATGAGCTACATGACATGGATTTGGTGGAGCAGAGGGGGAGGGTTTGTTCCCGTTACCTTGGTGGACAACAGTCTGGTCAGGTAGATTTCTGAGACCATCTTGCTCCCTCTATCCACCTCCCTCTGGTCGGAGTGGTCGTGGTTCTTCACCAGATGCCACAGCTTGGTGCCACTCTCCAGGTCAGGGGTGATCATGGGTGTTCGGGAGCGCAGGCTGTCCGGACTGCTGGCGGTCCTCAGCATGCTCTCTGCGCCGCCAAGGAGGGAAATTAGGTTAAACGGAAATACATCTTTAATTTTAGCAAGATTACTTTACCTCCCTTCAAGAAGATATCAGCTAACTCATAAAATCTGATTACCAACATTGACCTCCTTAAATTCAATCCATCTATATAATTCCTTGCATCTCAGAGGAAAATCGATGGAACAAGCAGAGGAAGAGGTAAAAGCTGCAGAGAGCAGACCATTGCAGTAAAGTTCAAAGCTTTCTGCGGAGTGACAGCCTCATCACTCCTTCAATTCACCGTCTGTCACTCTCACCTTTGTTGGACAGTCATCTCATGTGACACGGAGCATTACGCTCCCGTCGCAAAGTTTGTCACTTTTGTGACAGAGAAGGAAAGGATTGAGAGGTTTAACGTGTCAGGAGAGAATAGGGAGTCGGGGAGATCTGTGTGTTCTGAGGGGGGAGCTAAAGTAAACAGGAAGTGGAAATAAACTGTACAACACCGTAGTTTCTGATAGTCTGGGAATTCTCTTTTTGTTAATAAAGTTGTTGCGAAACAGAAAATACACACACACAAACCACACACACCTTCTTTCGTACCATATCTGCTGAGAGATTTGGTGAACGTGGACGAGTTGGAGATGTTGTAGGCCGAGTTTTGCTTTGGCACCAAGGCGATCACCGAGCCGTCCATCACCTGCAAGATTGTCACTGAGTTAAGTTTGCGTTTCGCACCACGACTGCAAACAGCAACAAGCACACAAAGCACATCCTCTTCAGTCACTTGAATTACAGTATTGCTGCACCACCCAAACCCCCAGGCTTTCACCTGGTAGTGGGCCAGAGTGTTGAGTCTCTTCCAGTCGTTGTCGATCTTTGTGGTGACGTCCTCATCCTGAAGGATGATGCGAGCCATCCTGCCCTGCCGCCACTCTGTCAGTCACACACGGGAAACAAAAACATGACTTCTTTGTGTCAGAGGAATCTGAATTGCTTCTCTACCCCTCTGGCTACACCCTATTGCTCCAAATAGGGGCATTTGAAGCTGTAGTGGTGTCCGAAAGTGTTTTTTAAGGAGTAGCCATTGCGACTCAGGGCTGGCTATCCCTCTGCTGCTTGTGCCGCGGAGGACAAATGCATTTCTTCACTTTGGTGTGTTCTGAAGCACAGTTTATATTTGATGCAAGTAATGAGTTTTTACTTGACTTTTAAAAGGGCCTTTATCATTCAAAATCAACTATTTTGAGCTTTAAGATGTATTATAATGTTCATTTCTCACTATAAACAACCCCAAAGAAGAATTTTGCTCTATTGTGCCAAAAGCAATATGTTATTATATATATATAAATAAGATTGACTCTGAAAGGCTTAACAAAAGCATGATCCAGGCCCTAAAAAGTTATAAAACTGATCTTGTGTATTTTCAGAGCGCTGGCAGCTATGTGCTAAAGATGACTGGCGACTATTGATGATGTCGTTGAGCAGAATTTAAAGACACTAATTTTTTCTAAATCTCTCTTGTTGGAGGAAGAAGCCATAGGGGTAGGAAAAAAATTCGGCTTCGGCTAAAGACTCAGAGAAATAAGGTTTATTTTTCAGGTTTATTTTTTTGTTTGCTGATGTGCACACCAGGGATTGGTCCTGGGGCTACTACTAATAACCCTTCTCATCAGCTAATATTCACATACATGTTAACATTTCTATATGTGAGGACTATCAGAGACAAACTCCAGATTAGATTTAGATCAACAAGGTCAATCATTTCATTTTTTATATTAAATTTATATAAACAATTTTTTTTTCTGAAAAAAAAATTAAAATCAAACAAAGTTGGAGCCATCACCAATTATGTTGTGAATTTCCTTTTAGAAAGAAACAGAACTAAGTCAAAAACTAAAAATACAAAAAGCTTATTTTTAAAAACAGTAAATAACAGTGCAGCAGATACATTTGCCGGGAAGACTTTTATTGTTCTAAATAACCTCTCTAATTTTAATGGAATTTTAATGACTTTTAATGGAATAAAGTGTACTTGTTGATTTTAAAATGAATAAAACATCAACGTTCTTGGCAAAATAAGCAAATCTTTTTGCAAACTGTAGCTCACATTCAAAAGTTCATGAAAAGATTCAGAATTATGAATTTTGATCCATGAGAAGAAACATTGACAGTCACTTAAATACTTTAAAAGACAGAAAGGGTCAAATGTTTGAACTGTTTTCTAAAGTGCATTTTGTATTAGCAGAATCCAAGAAGGTTGCATGAAGAACGGTTTTTATTTAGATGTTTCTCTTTTTAAATAAAGCTGAAATGACTGAAAAAGCTTCATGTTAGGTTGGTTTTGTATCAAACAGAGCTGGAAGACGTTCTGGGTTTGCAAAGATCTCTTCCTCTTCTCCTCACCTAAGTCCATGTCAGAGGCCTTTGGTCTCTGGGAGTACGGGGTGCCTTTGTACACAGCATCCAGCAGCTTCTCCTTCACCTGCGTCACCGTGTCGCAGTTCAGGCTCTTCACCGTCACCTCGGGAGCGTTTTCATTCTCCGGGTTCACACAGTGCAGCGTCTGCAGAGAACAGGAAGCACCAGGTTGGGACGGTTTTCCACCAGGATCTATTTGTTTTATGAATCTAAAAATGAGCACTGACCAGAGTCTTGTAGTCGATTTGTTGTCGGATGAGTTTATCCTCGCTGAGCGAGTATCGGGCTTCTCCTGTGATGGCATCAATCGGCCCCTTTTCCATTTGCTGCTTAATGGCACAGTAGAGCATGAAGAGGGGCTCTCCAGCACACTCCTGAAAAGACAGACGGGTTCAGATGCAGGCTACAGATGCGAAGGCTGCAAAAAATAAAGTTCCCCACACCAAAATGTTCATTGTTTTGCTGATCAGCAGCTCAGCTACATTTCCAATTATCCTCAAACCAATGAGAGACAGCCGCAGAGGAAGAGGCCGTGGCCTGTGTGGGCAAACAGCACACAAGCACACACAAACAGTCCTCCTCTGTGCAGCAGAATAATCCCCTGAAAATGCGGTTTGGTGTGTGTGTGAGCACATGTATGAGCGAGGAGGACAGAAACGAGAGAAAATGTGATTGTGAGTGAGTGGCAATTGATGGAGGAGTTAATAAAAGGTTAATGACTGAGGAGTGAAAAGCGCTGCAACGCACTTTGGTGTGTGAGACACATCGGCCGGGCGACAAGCAGAGAGAGGCTGTCCTCCCTTCATCCCTCTGTTTTTCATTCCCATACATGTTTATTGTACAGTTCTGCAGAGTTTATATATATATAAAAAACAATTTCATTGAATAAAGCAGCTTTGTTGCTATGAGGAGGAACAAAACTCTGAATTTCTATTTTTGCTTCTTTTAATATATTTCCAGCTGAAGCCTTAAAAAAGTTAGGTTTTTTTGTTCATTTTTAAGTTAAAAAAAATCAACAGGTTTTCAGCATTTACAGGTTTGGCTAACACGAGTTGATGCTGTTTGATACTTAAAGTTCTCAGCAGCGTTTGATTAACTGGTTTTGGAAAGTTTGCGTCTGCACTGTTTCCTGTATGCTGGTTATAAATTCAGTTCTTTTTAACTTTCTTTAAATCTTATTTTAATGATCACACCTTTTGAAATGTGCTATAAAAATAAACTTGCCTTGCCTAAAGACTGTTACATCTGCCAGTCAGGCTTCAGACAGAACCCCGGCACTGAGACGGCTCTGACCAAAGTGACTAATGATATACGTTTGAATACAGACAGTGGAAACATGTCAGTTCTAGTTTTATTGGATCTCAGTGCATTTGATACAGTCGACCATGTTATATTACTCAAACGACTGGAAAACTGGGTGGGCCTCACTGGGCCAGAAATAAACTGCTTCAAGCGTACTTGGAAAACAGGAAATACTTTGTGTCAACTGGTAACTTCAAATCTGAGCAAACAAAAATTACATCTGGAGTTCCCCAAGGCTCCATAATGGGGTCACTTCTATTTAGTATCTACCTGCTCCCACTGGCCCAGGTCATAAAGAACATTAGTTACCAAAGCTATGCAGATGACACACAGATATGTATATGTTACATTGACACCAGGACACCGAGGCCCTGTACAGGAAGCTGAGGTTATTGTCTTTGGGCTAAAGAGAAAAGGTTGGAGGTCGCTACAGCGCTTCAGTCTATGCATTGAAAAACTACCAACCAGGCCAGAAGGTTGGGTATGGTGAACACAGACCTACATTTTGATAAACACATGAATGCAGTCACAAAATCAGCCAACAGCCACCTAAATAATATTTCAAGGATTGAAGGTCTGATGTTTACCTGACAACCAAAAAAAGATCAACCAGGACACTGCTAAATCAGAACTTTGTTGCTCAGCTTCTACAAAAAGTAGACCTCATCAGCCCAGTTCTGTGGTCTTCACACTGGCTGCCAGTCTGCCAGAGGATCGACTTTAAACTTATGTGACTGGTTTATAAAGCTTTGAATGGTTTAGTACCAAAATACACGATTGACCTCCTAACCCAGTATGTACCACCCAGACCTCGCCGGTCATCTGGATCCGGTCTTTTGTGGATGGAAAAGCTGCATTTAGCTTCTATGCTCCACAGATCTGGAAAAAACTTGCAGAAAGCCTAAAATCAGCTGAAAGGATTAGTTAATAGTTTAAATCCAGGTTAAAGACCCACCTGTTCTCAGCTGCATTTCCATCCACACTGTTACTTTAAGCCTACAATAAATTGAATTATTTTTAACTTTCGCTAAATGTTCATGATCATAGAATTTCTATTTACTGTTTTTTTATGTAAAGCATTTTGAATTTTCTTTGTACGTGAAATGTGCTTTACTAAGAAACTTACCAGAGCACAATAATATAATCAAATACAGATGTTACTAGAGATGTTAAACAAAATGAAACATTACTGAAGGGCATTGTTTGCTTAAAGTAAAAATGCCACATTTATGATTGATAGGATCATTTAAAGTCTGAAATGAATCCTTTCTTGTTTTTTAGTCATATTTACTGAGTGTCTGTCATCGGAGCCTCGAGGCGCAGAGGTGTAGCGCGGGCCGGATCCTGTGCCCTTCATCCGGGCATGTTCATGCATTAACAGCAGTCAGTCATCTTGGTGAGCTGTCAGATAAACTCTGTGGGATCATCTAGCACTGCCTGCCTCCTATGGTGAAAACACAGCACACAGCAGACGTCCTCTCTGTCTCTCAGCATACGAGTCTCAGCCCTTCTGTCTCCTTCAAATGGTGCCAGTAAAGGCGGCCGCAGCGGCGACTCTGTATGAGACGATCACATGGCTTTTCGGAACTCATCTTCCAGTAAGAACCTTCATCCTATTGGTGGTATTTTAGGTATTTAAATAAACTAAGGTGTAACTTTTTTCTGTCAAAGATTCACCTAAGTCAGCAGACTTCTGAAGCGTAAAAACGAGAAAACATGCACCTACACAATGAACAAACCTCAAAATAGGGTTTTTCTTTTTTACTTACCTGTGTTCCTTTTTCTAGCTAAAAGCCCTCTGTCCTCCATCCCCCTGAGAGACCACTTGACCTTTACACGTCTTTTTCATACCTGACTGGATCTTGAAATTGTTCCAGGTTTTTCTTTTCTGTGACCCCTAAAAGCTCAACAGACAGAGGCCCTGAGCTGCAGAGGCTGCAGAGGTTGGATAAAAGCTCATTTATTCCATCCTCCTCTTTCTCCTGAGTGTTTTGTTTATCTTACAACCCCTCCAATAAATTGCTTGCGCTCCACAGCTCCCTTTTCTTTGGACGTTCATCCTGTTTTGTGCCTTTTTTAAAAAAATGTATTTGTGTCGTTTTGACCAAAGTAATAATTAAAAAAGTAAATAATTACCCAACAGCTTTTCTGGTAACACACTCCCCTACCACTGAACCAAACTTTCAGCCAAATGCACACATGCATGCATGCTGGTGCACACAGATGCTAACTGGGGTCCTTTGGGGGCTGGCCAGTTGGCTGCCTGTCCTGACAGGGGTTTAACGCCCGTTACTAACAGATTAGCCGCAGCAACACTGCTGACCGTTGCTTCAAAAGGTTGTGCAGACGGTTTTGTGTGACGATTCTTACCTTGAGGAACTTGTAAAGCAGGAAGGTGAACCAGTTTGTGAGCATCTTCTCTGCCACTGACTCGGTCCTGTCAAAAGATAAGACGTTTGAGGACAGACAGGAGGGTCAGAACCAGCAGAAAAAAGAGACAGAAACACACATCTTTGCAACAAGTGAGCTGTTAACCATCAAACTCTATAGAAATGTTAAAATAATCCGTCTTTTCTTCTACATTTTAGAGTTCTCAGTGTTTTTTCTATAAAACCAAAAAGATACCATTAAACATACATGAAATTCATTTAAAATCTTCAACGACTGGATTTCATGGCAACTTCCAACCCGACACAGGGCTAAGAAAGCAAAGCGATGGGAAACTAGGTCAGTGTGCTAGTGAAGCCAGAGACGGCCTGTGGCACCAACGAGCTTTCCCTCCTACGTCTCTGCGAGCCGGCCTGTTAGACCGCCGAGTGTCGTCTGATAAACGCACAGCTTGTTTTTAATGGAGGTCAGACGGCGAGCGAGTAAATCTAAATAAAAGTCAGTAAAAAAGACCAAAGCAGCGATTAGATTTAACAGAAGTGTTTTCAACGTCACGCTCAGAGCTGCTGCTGCTGCTGCTGCGGTGGTTAGAATGGACAACATGGTAAGGCGGGTTTCACATGGACACACTGGCTTACGTCATTTATTTGATTAGATTTTTAATTAAATATTTCTCTGAGGAAAGACAGGAAAAAGAATGGTACTTTTTTATCACTAAATGTCTAATTCCAATTTATTTTGTAGACGTCCTATTTCTCTAATTGTGTCTTTCCTTCATTTTGTGTATCTTCTCAGTCATTTGTCTCTGCTTTTCCCTCTTCTTCCTCCTGTCTTCTCTCTGAACATTGTGCTCAGCACTTTCATCCTACAGGCCTCCAGTTTTCTTCCCCTCTTCCTCATTTCCCTCCAGCCTCGTTTTCCGTTAAGAAACGCCGCCTCCTCTTCCTGTCAATCACCACTTCTCTTCCTCCCTGGAGCTGCATCCACCTCTCTATCACTACCTCTCCCTCCTTTCACCTCCTGTATCTTCCTCTTTTAGGCATCCAGGCTTCTCTGTCCTCTTCACACCCGCTTCCCTCCTCTACCTCTCCCAGCGTTGAGTGCTGAAGGGAGGAGGGGCGTCCTGTCTCATGGCATCTCTTGCAGGAGTGCATGTGTGCTCAGGGGTGTAATCTTCTCTGACAGCGACAGGGTTGAGAGATAGAGACGAGGTAAAGTCACACATGCCTCAGAACCGTCGCCGTCCCCTGACTTGCTCCCTTTAACATCAGCTGTTAAAATGGAAAATCCACAGTTTGACGGCCTCACACAGAACCAGCCGCCGTTTTTCTTCCACTTTCAGCTCCATAACATTTATATCCAACATAATTAGGAGTTTGATGAACGCACACAGGCACACAGGTGTTCTGTTTTTGCACCTTCTCAGTAGGAGCTTGGGATGGTTCTTGCTCTCCAGGTTTTTGTCGATGAGATCCGACAGGAGCTGCTTGAGAACGCCCGTGGCGTATTCCATCTCTCCCTGCAGTGCCGTCATGATGAGGGACGCCACGTTGCCGCGGTCTCGCATGGAGAAGGACCGCTGAGCTTCCAGAGTGCGAATGAATGTCAGCAGGAAGTGCTTTTTGGTCAGCAGCTGGCCGAACAACGTCAGGGACTTCTCCACGTTAGCAGGCACCTGAAAAAAAGAGGTGACGATGAGGAAGAGGGTGTAAGACAAAAAAGGAAAGGTAGTATTAAAAAAAAAAAAACAAGAAAAGGAGAAATGCATGTGGAGGTTAAACAAGAGAATATAAGAATATGGAAAAAAGAAAATAAAGGCGTTGAAGGTTGAAAGACGAATGAGGAGCAGAAGAATCAAATAGGAGTTTTGGTTCCGACATGAACTGTGAGGATGAGGAGGCACAGGACTTCCACACATACTCACTGGTTATTAAACCAGTTTATAGTCTCTAAAGATTTTTAATGAAGGGAATGTTGTGCAGTTTAAGAACAAACACAAATCTTGAAAATGTGTAGATTAGATAATTGAGAAAGACAATCATGAACTGGAAAGTTGTAGATGCTTTTTTGTAATAGGTTAGTCATTTTAATTTCCTTATTTTTTGTGTTATGCTTTGCTTAGTTATGTTTTTGCTTTTAGTGTTTGAAAAAAAATCAAATCAAACTGCAAAAAAAAAAAACGTAAACTTGAACCAAAGCAAAAATCCTCAAACATGCAAGAACTTCATAAATCTCTTTAAGTCAGAGTTGAGCTGGACTGTGGCTGCATGTTCTATTATTCTAAATCTTTTTCAATCAAGAAAAGTTCCTTAATTCCCAGGTAACACCATAAACTGAGCTGGAATCCTAGAGCTTCCAGTCCTCATGTCCCCCAATAATACTGCAGAATATATAAAACCAAAGAGCTTAACAGATGAATAAATGCCGTTGGAAAAAAGAGCGTTTTTGGGACGTAGAAACTACACTGGACGCGCATCAAGCTCCCTGCTCCGTTCCATTCTGATCCGCCTGCAGGCGAGCACATCCATGCACGTCTTTGTTTTCCTGGTCTGAGCTGAAATCTGGTTCTAAACTGTGCGGCTGGAAAGCTCCAATGTTGCTCACCGTTTTTGTTGCACCGGTAATGTCACGTTGGGGGTGTGAGGGGCTGTGAGCTAGCAGGAGAGAATTAAGACACAAGAATGATGGGAAATAGTGGCAGGCCGTGTTAACTCCAGCCGCTCTGCAGAAACTATGTCCTACAAAACGACAATGTTTTTTGGCTAAAAACGGCATAATCATAATTAGAAGATCAATGGGAACGATTTGAAAATAGATCAAAATGATCGGTGAGGGTCTTTGCGCACCTTTCCACCCGTCTACCGCCGCAACCCTCCGCTGTCACTCCCACTCGATCCCTCTCCATCAGAGAGCTAGCAGGACCCCCCCTTAGTGAGAGAAATGCTTTTTTTTAAGTGAGAATGTGAGCTGTGAGCTGTGAGCTTCACGCGGTAATAAGAAATTGATCTGCCTGCTGGCGCGCCACTGCGGCCTGTGATTGCCTGGGCTATACAAATGAAAATCCAATGTTGCACTACACTTTCCCTTTGGAATACAGTTGATAACATGAGCAGATAGAGAAGGTCTCAAAGGCCTGCTCCTGCTGCTGCAGAAACCTTACATGTACATCGGTGCAGCACAAATGTGCATTTTCCATCTGATGTGTCAGCGGCGCTCTAATGTAGAGTACATGTAGAAAAATGATGTGGGAGCGTGTGCTTGCTGTGCTGCAGTGGGAGGACAGCTTGGGATCATTTGAATAAAACAGCATTTCTCTGAAGAGTTATGCTCAGAACAGGAAGTACTCTTCATCATATGGAATCTAACTGAAGGTTGTTTTTGACAGTTACTTTTCACTTATCATTAACATCAAAAAACGTCCATTTTTAGAAGGATTTCCAGTTCTAATATTACTGGAGGTGTTTTGGTAATCTAGTGCAATAAAAGTAGTCCAAACGTCATAACAGACTAGTATGCAGCTTGTTCTGTCCCGTAGAAGTCCTGGATATAGACGCCTTGAATGATGAACATGAACGACTCTTCCCCCAACAAAAGTCATCACAGTGGGACAGAAAAAAGGAAAATCTCTTCTCAAAATATCTCAAAATCCACAGACGAAACCAAAACCCGTGTCGGGGATACCCAAAGGAAGTTCTGAAATGATTATGGGATGGCCAGAGTACCTATGGTGTAGCGGCCGCTGTGTAGCAAAGAGTGAAATTTTGCAATTTTCCCCAAATTAGAAAACTTTTGTTCAAGCGATCATTACAAAATTTCACAAACCCCCCCACCAGGCTAAGTGTACAACTACAACCAAAGTTTTGTTGACTTTTGACCTTGAGAAGAGGTCGCCATCCTGAATAAAAAAAAAAAAAAAGACCTTTAGGTTTACTTTTACAAATTGAAACTCCTCCTGGGGATTCCAGCCCATCATCTCCTAACTCCTCGAGCATCATTGGGAAGCTACTTGTGAAAAAATGTTGAAACTAGAAGTTGTAGAATTTGAACGTTTGATTGGCGAGTTTGCAAAAGTAGCGTTCCCCAGTTGCACACTTTCTATCAGAATATTGTGAAAATGTAATACGTGAATGGCTCAAGCTGAATAAAATGATATGATGTACAATATGACATATTAGGAATGTGAGTGTGATTAACAAAAAACCTCAGTTGTTAAGAAATCCAAAAGTTTCCTTTTGCCATTTCTTCCCAAAAAAACATGTTCATCACCTTCAGGTGACCAAAAAGTTAAATGGTTGCTATGGAGATGAAACAGCAGCAATGTCACTATTTTGAAAAAAGTTGTCTTTTTTCCACTAAGCGATCGTGTGCAGCTCTGACCAGGGTGGCAGAGGCAAAGGGGGAGAGTGAGGGGCCTGAAGCTGCCATTTAGCCATTCAGGGCAGGTAAAAAATGGGCAAGGGCAGGTTGCACCTGTGTGCCATAGGACGCCACTTATGCTTTCCAAACAAACATCATTTAAGCTGCTCATTCCTTCACTGCATGCATCTGTGGGTGAGCATGCATGCAAAGGGCTCCTTACTGACCCGTACCTCCATCTCCTTGAGAACAGGATGGTCCTCAATGCCTGGAAAGAGCACCCTCATGGCGTACGTGCGGTAGTCCAGGAAGGGGATTCCGGCGCCGTCCAGCTCCTGCGTGAGTTCATGGATGTCCGTCTGCAGTTCTGCAAAAGCTGTGAAAAAGGGTTTGAGAAAAAAAACCTATTTACTGCACATGCCGAGAGTCCTTCAGGCCCAGAAAGGACAGACAGCGAGCGAGTGTGCTGGAAGTGAGTTCATAATGCAACGGAACACAGAACCACGGCCCTGTGAGAACACATTACAGGACGCCGTCTCACACGCCTGCGCTCCTGCACACACACATTTCCCCCTCAGCTGAACACAGCCTCCCACCCAGATGATTTATGGGAAAGCATGTGTTCCCGTTTGCACACTTTCTGTTCCCAAGAAGTCTGTTTTGACCTCATTCTGTAAACTCAGCTCCACAAGTTACAAGAATCGTTTCACTCAAACGTCTTGTGTTCAAAAATCACAAACTCCCATGTGAGAAAATCCCATAGTTTATGGCATGTTTTGACTGTATAATGTGACAAAACACATTCATAAATAAACAGAAGATCCAGAGAAATAAAAACAAATGTAAACAGATGGATCGTGCCACTTTCTCCTTCAAGCTTTTTTTTTTATTCTCCTTCTGTCAAAGTGACATTCCAAAAGTCACCTTTACCTTTTCCTTCTGGCGGCATCTTCCGTTACATTTATCTTCCTAACGTTTGTCCCTTCAGTTCTTAATTACCCCTCATCTTTTTCTTTTCTTGTCTGTTAGTTTATGAGAATTCATCCACAAAGAGAAGATTTCAAGAACAAATGCTGATTCAGCATGCTTTTAGGTCCTTAAAATTATGTTTTTTTTTCTTTTGATAATGGATGTTTTCTCTTTTTATCATTCAATACTTTTACTCATTCCGGGATTGAATTGTTCTTCCTGGATATTCCTGGTTTCCCGGCTCAGATTTTGAACAGTTTGTCTCACAGTTTGAGCTTTTTGACATTTTGCACCCATTTCTAAAAATGTTCTGTTTCTTTCTCAGCATTGTTTAGAATGTTTAAAACCACACTGCAGTTAATTCAGCGTATAGCTCTTTATTGAACGTATGTTGGTCTTCTGTTCTTTAGGAATAAAAATAGGAATTTTAGCATTCTTGTTTCTTTTGGAGCTTTTCTACACAGTAATATACTTTTTTATAGCTTATTGTGAGTGATAAAATTTGTGCAGTTTGAGTTTGGTTGAAATTCGAAAAGGTTTTGGCTCATTTACGACTGCATTCGACATGTGGTTAAGAAAGCTTCTTTAGCAATGATTTGCACTCCTGTCCTACAGGTTGCAATAGCATTTTTTAGGAAGCTTTATGGAAAAGGGAAACCTTTTTTTCACATTCCAGACTTCCAGCATGACTTCAGCAGCATCACAGAGCATCTTTAGCATTTAAACACATTTTCAAGCGTAATGCAATGTTGTTCTTTTCATTCTACACTATCCCATCCTAAGTTTTTGTTATGTTGAATCCGTTTCTTGACCATGTTCTCCTTGCATTTATGTATTTTTTATATCTATTCAATTTATTCAGACATTGTAGACACAGTCAGTCTTGGTCAAACCAGCCTGTTCCTCCAGGTAAACAGGAGAATGAGAATACATTGATGTTTATTCAACCCTGTTTATCTACTAATACTACTTTTTGGTTTTCCATGATTGTAAGTCTTTTTGAAAGTTTGGATTATTTTTATCCACAATTCAAAGTTTCTACAGACCATTAATTCAGAGATTTTCAGCTAAACATCCGTTTGTCTTTCCGGCTTTAAAAGCTGCTGCTTCAAAAGCTGCATGCATCTTTCCTTTCCTCGCAGTGAGCGTTACTTCACAGATTTTATTAATAGATTGTCATGCCACGGCGCGGCTACACGCATGTCAACCTCGGCTATGCTTATCGCAGCTTCTATAGCTATTTATCAGCTCACAAGGACATTGCTGATGTCTGTGATTCAATCAAAGCTCGGACTGTTTTTCATCTGCTAGAAAGCTGTCAATAAAAACCACTCAAAGACCGTAGGGTGCTGCAAGAACAAGGTTAAATCTGCCAGGCTACACTTGCATTAAATCAACCAGTTTTTAAAATAAGACATTTTTTATTTCTTCATTAATTCCCAGAAAACCTGTTTTGCTGCAGGGAACACAAAAAGAAAACAGCTTAACCTCAATTAGAAGCTAGAACTGGTTCTGACTGAACATTGTTTATGACGCGGCTTTATTTAAGCCTCTTTACAACAATGTAACAAACGAAGTGCTCCCTCATTTAAATGTATTGTGATGATCATGTTATCAGTCTTCCCCTTTCCTCCATCTGCTCCTCTCCCGGCAACGCCAGCGCACTCGGAACAGCAGACAGTCGCTGGATCCGGGCTGCCAAAACACACGGCGGTGGAAGTTTCTCTGCTGCCCGCCGTCCCTCCGGCTGCCGCCAAACCAGGACTTCTTCACAGAAACTCGCTTTGCCACCTTCACGTCCCCGTCTCTATCTAACCTACCCCACCAGTGTGGATGGCAGCGAGGCCAGCCAGACTGCACTCGTGGGGTGGAGAGCCAACATCTGGTGGCTGGCTCAGATCAAAGTAACTCTTCTGGAAGCACACCAACACCCACACATGCACCGCCGCTGCCAAACGCCGTGGGGGGGGGCATTTGGCAGGGACAGGGAAATAGAGAAATGGATATGGCTAATACACATGCTAACAAAGGGAAAAAAATGAAGCCACACGTCCATGATTTCTGGTAGATGTGAACAACACAGAACCCTAAGAACGGAAACACACTCACCCTCCTTGCACTCCAGCGCCACCCTGGACTCCAGGTTGTCCATCTGCAGCTGCAGCCGTTTCAGGGTGCGGTCGGCATCCCTCGACTTTCTTTTATACGCAATCAGCACTATGATGATGACCAACAGGAGCAGGAAGCCGCCCCCTCCTATACCTATGATGGCGGGCAGAGTGAGCAGGCTGTCCGAGTAGATCTGCAGCGTCCCTGGAGAGTACTCAAAGCCTCCAACGCGCACCTTTAGGAGGAAAAGAGACAGCTTACAGATCCCGGAAAGAACCCCGCGTTTCATATTCAACCATATCACATTAAAACAGTCCTGGACTTAATTTAACAAAAAAAAGAAATAAAAATGATCCTTTGGCTTCTTTTCCCACGCTTTGGTGCCCTCTTTAACTGCTTACCTCTAAGAATTTTATAAATGGAAGAAAAAAGCAAAAAAATAAAAAGCTCAGACCTCTCACTCCCACAGGGTTTTTTTTTTTTTTAGTTCTTTTTGCATCCTGGTGCCGTTTAAATCCCAGCGAGGATATGAGCCAAATCAGGCTGATAAAAAGCCTCTGAGAAATAAATACAGTCACAAGCACTGCCAGCAGTTTCACAGGCAGGAAGTGCATGCTTGCAGCTATATGAATGGACTAAACTCTACAGGAACTCAACAGATTTCTGCTTGATGAATGAACAAAGACACTGGAAGTGACTCTGTGTTTCACAAGGGGCCACAAAAACCAAAGAAAACGGCAGATAGAGCAGGAGACGCAGGGAGAAATTGGCTTAAAAATGAAAAAAGTACCATCAGCACGTAGAGCAAATATGAAAAAAGAACAAGTGGGATTACATTTTATCAGGTACTTAAAAATGAAAGGTTTGCATTTGAATCCTGAAACACGGTTTTGCAATAATCTTTTTAAACCAGATTAAAATGTGGACGGTGAGAATGTGCGACAATAGGAACTTCCTTACCGTGACCACGTGTTCTCCCGTCAGATTAGGCCACTCACACAGCAGCTGGCTCTCAGACAGGGTGAGCACGCAGGGCGTGTCCCCGATCAGCACCGTGTAGTTCAGCTTATAATTCCCCGTGACGGCAGGAATAAGGTTTCGACCCTGGAAAAACACACGCAGTTCTATTAAGTAATGTATAGTCAGGCTGACACAACAAAACAGTTGGAATAAAAAAAAAACCTTCGATGCAAATCTGAAAAACACCGTTTTTTAGGCTGGATTGTGAAGACTTGTAGTGTTAGACATCAGTAACTGCAGCAACGACCTCTCCATGATACCGTTGCTTTACACATGTCACACCAGCTAACCCCTTCTATAAAAAAAATGAATGTTTTTCATGCAGAAAAAATGTTTTTTTTTATTTGATGCTTTAACAGCAACTAAAAAGTTGGAGTAACAGCTCAGAAATTCCTCAAATGCAGCGTTCCTTCGTTTATCGCAGGAGTTGCTTTCTAAAAACAAACAACATGCGCTGATGAAATCAAGTAGGATTACATAGGTTTTAAGGCTATAAAACTTCTCTTTATAGACCTTTCTCAGACAGACATGAACGCTTCTCTCTTCAAAGATCAAACCGTCATAAAAACTATGTCCAGGATTATAGAAAGAAAACAACGATCAAATGTTTATAAATGTTTATGCAACATGAACACATTCTGTACAGGAGACATGGTGAGGAGGAGTTTGATTGACAACATCTACAGCCAATCATTACGTAGAACACTCTGCTGTTAAAAAAAGAAAAAAGAAAACTTGCAAAATTGCAATATAAAAAGGAAAATCAGTGAAATTATGAAGTCGGATGCTTTTTCTTTGTTGCATGTTCCTAAAAGAGCACTGGGCCAATCAGAATGCTTCATTATTCTTTCGTACTTCTAGCTTTAAAGCAAAATATTTCCTATTTTAAGTTTTAGAGGCAAAAAGGTGGGAGTGTTTGATCAAACTGCTGATAGTTTTCTTCCTCCCTGCTGAAAGGCTTTGAAGTTGAAGGCAAAAGGTGAAACAGCGGCCTGGAGGAAACACAAACATTAAGGTTCCTCTTTCGAGATTCTGGGTCACAAATTTGAGCATGTGGCAAAGCATCACATGGGCTCACTTTATAAACATTATTTTCTTTGTAGCTGCTTTTAAAGGCAAGGCTTCAAAAATACAACTGCTTCTTCCTTCAGATGTCCCCAAACCCCACAGGAGAAAGCAGGTGAAGAACCAACATCTTTTAAGATTTAGACATCTGAGAGCATGCTGGGTAGAGAGAAAGAAAGAAAACCGACTAGAAAGAGTCTGAGCAAAAACACTTCCATTACCTGTCAACATCTTCTCAGGATAAATGAATAAAAAGTCGCTGCAATGTTTTAAAATGACTGTCAGTTTTTAACCATTTTTTAAAACAATTATTGCAAATCTAAGATATTTCTGCCACAGATTGAGGAAAAAGACCATCAGTGATGCTGAAACTGGAACCTTTTACTCTGTCAGTACATGAAAGAGCAGGAGATGGGGAGGGAAATAAAAAAAAATTAAAATAATAACACAAAGAGTTTAAAATGAGTTTAAAAAACCTGCTCCAAGGAAAAGTGTGTTTTTAACACGATCCTGTGGCATTTTTTCTGATATGAAGAAAATTAGGCTTACATTTGCATTTCTAAGTATGTTTTCATAAAATCATAGTGAATCAGGAGCAGAGGAAAAAGATTGTTTGAAAAAAACGTAGAAAAAAATGCTGAGCGGGGTTGCAAAGACCCTGCTTTGTCGGTCTGTCTGTTTGTCCCGCCCACAACTCTTGAGAAATGAAACAGGTTTTTTGATTTTGGCTAAAAATCTTATATTTGAAAATATATCAATAGTTGAAGATGTTTCACCAGGTTTGAAGTTGTAACTTCTCTGTGTTCTACATCAGGGGAGTCCAAATAAAGACCTTAAGATTAAAGACTCAAAAAACTCAAATTCTTTGATTTAAGAGAAATCTAAATGTATTTCATTCAACAGAAATGCATCATAACAGGGTGAAGCCACAATAAGACAGCTTTTCACATTGAGCTCCGTTATATGAAGGTGATAGTATTCTCATTTGTTCACATTTTGTTCAGAAACGAGTCATTTCCACTTATTACACTAGTTTTTGGTCACAACAATTAGGCACACATAAACTCAAAAAGCCCGAATGATTTGTTCAGAACTAGCAAAAAAGATGTATTATTGAGCTGAATAAGATTCAGTTTGAAGTCATTCTATCTGACAGTTAGCTTTCTTAGCTAATTTCCTTTTTGAATGCTTGTGTCTCTTCTTATAATCCGGCTGCCTCTTTTTGCAGCGACAGGTCGACAGGAGTTCAGATCAAATGAGAGCTGAGCATCAGGCCTTTACCTTAAGTATGAGCGGGGAGGTGGGCTTCAGCACCAGCTTGCCTGTGGGGCTCAGAGGTTCCAGCACAGGGTCCGGAAGGTAGATGAAGGTCTCGTTCACCACCAGCACAGAGCGCACGTCATCCATGACAAATCCGATCTCATCAGGACTGATGATGGCGTCTGAGAGGACCTGGTCTGATCCAGCCACAGAGGGCGCCAAACACACCATCACAGTGTTGTTGAGAACGGTGCAGTTCTGAGACGGGGGGAAGTAAGGAGAAGACAAAATGACCCCTTTCCTCTCATGATAAAACTCTTCTCTTCTGTTGATGTTTCCAAAAATGCAAAAAAACAAAGACAAAGAAGTGATGCAAACTGGATTTTGTGATGCGAGTGATTAAATGTCTCTGTAACGACATAATGAGGAGAAGGCGGCTTAATAACATCAGTGCTGCAATCAGTGTTGATAGTATCTTGAAATACCCAGTGGGGTTCGACACTAAAGCAAATTAGACCGTAATAATGAAGAGCGAAAGCGGAGCGGTCAGCTGTTAACCATCACACAGGATGGCAGAAGGGACCTTTGGATTGCTTGTTTATATGAATCACAGTGTGTGTGTGAGTATTATGAAGTAAAAGCGTTTTCCTATAGGAGGGTAGATACACATCTCTGCATTCAACCTGGCGGGACAAAAGAAAAAAAGAGGAATATCTTCACTTTCAGCTTGGAAGAGGGGAGAAAGGTTGGCCGGGCCCCGTGGTGCCGGGTGAAGAGCGAGGGATTGGCGAGAGCCGCTTTATTGCTAGTTGACATTTCAAAGGTTAAACTACTAAAAAGGAAATTCAACATCAAAAATAAACAGAAAATGGGCCTGTGGCAGGTTAACACACAGGTCAGGTGTGGGTTTCCGCAGCCCGGGTTATAATCATCTGGACTTGTATTTATTTCTAGAAAACAGGAGAAATCCCGCATCGACACAAACCATGTCGACGCGGGAGGCTTTTGTCGACAGGTCGCTCCTTTCCAGGTTTTATCGACAAAAATGCGGCGGAACAAAAACTCACATTTACAGACTCTGCTGCTCCATACTTGGCTCGCATTTTAGGCTCTTTGATGGTTGCAAGGTTGGTTCCAGTGATGGTCAGCATTGTTCCTCCACTGAAAAAAAGAAAAATGAGCAAACATAATAAACCTGGACTCAGAAGGAAAAATGTCCCAGTTTGTTTATTTCCTGCTACCGTTCTGGATGCAGACTCTGCTCAGGAGGCCCATCAGCAGAAATGAAATGTAATCAATCTGTCTGAGGTGAGAGGACCCTTCAGCTTCCGATTCACCGTTAATGCTCAGGTTGCCTTTCACTTGCTTATTCGAGAAAAGCGCTTTCCGGTAACAGCAGTAATGCTACAATCCTGGCATGAATATTAAAAACATGTTTAAAGCTGTGAAGGAGACAGAAAATGCTGCATGATTTCTGGTTCCAGCCTCACAGCAGCACGCGCCTCCACAAACAGGAGAGCGCTTTTCCTTTTTCTTCCATCAGACACACACATAACTGTTGTCAGCGATCAGACATAATGCGACCTTTACACCTGCGACCTATTCTGGTTTATCTGACGCTGACAGCTGGGACTCGACAGCCTCTGCTGGACCAAAAGGTTGAACTTTATCCGATGTGAGTCCTTCTGACAGCAGCTACACAAGTTAGCGTTCAACTTTTGGAAAGTACTGGAACTCTGCTCACCGGCTCAAACCGCTACACTTGACTCTGCAGACGATGATGCTTTGAAATATTAACCCAAAGAAGATGCAGCATTTTAAGCAACCACTAGGGGCATGTTGCACAGGCAAGTTCAGCACAGCTCACTGGCATTGTGAAGCTTAAACAAATCCAAACACATTTAGAAATTGATTCAAAATCCAATTCTGACCATATTTTGAAAGTAAGAGCAGTAAGACAGAAGTCAGATGCCCTAATCTCTGATCTTTTGCTCTTTGTGGGTGCCGCCCATTTCATGACATCAACCTCGAGCAGGCCTCAGCAGCGTGTCTGAGTGTTACAGACAAAAACATACAATACCACTTTGGCGTTTTTTCTGTGAGAAATTAACATTATGCTACACGTAAAAGCACAAAATAGTTAGTCTTGAACAAAGGGACTTCTGTTATGGGGGTGCGTTGTTTGACAACGCCACTGTGAGTGAATATCTGTTAAAAATGATTCTTTTAGCTTTTTTTATTGAAGATCTTGCATTAATAAGTTTTCTTTTAACCAAACAGTTGTGCACAAACAGGAGTTTGAAAAGCCTTTCTAGTTGTAGTGATGTCATTTCCTAGAAAGAAGGCGATCTTTAAATCATGTTGTTGGATTTATAATCCAGCAGCCAGCACAGTTTCAACAAACAGAACTTCAAATTAAAATCCGGTAAATATTAGTGGTCAACAGGGCTAGATGCTAGCACTCAGAGATGACAGATCTGCCTTTATTTTGTAAATAGCGATATAAAAGGAGCCTTGATTGTTTTTAAAACTGCAGGTATTCAAAGAAAAGTACAAAATTATTACATGAAGCTTGATATATTTTTGGTCATTCTAATAAAATGTTTCTAGTTTTTTTAGACACACTTGAAGAAATTTAAAAAAAACCGCTTTCCCTGACCGGCTGAGCTCTGCATTTGATGGACCTCACCTTTGTACGAAATATTGCTTTTATTTTGACAAAATTTACCAAATTCTAAAGAGTTTACTTTGATACTGAACTAGATTCAAGGAGATGGGAAGTTTACAGAGGGTAAAGAAAAAAGCAGCTTGTTCAGGAAAACCTGCCCCCCAGAAATTGAACAAAAACTTTAACTTTGAGGTGCAGAGGATGAGGACAACTGTCACTACACTGCAAAAACAAGCTGCTTAGAAATAAGTCAATAGTTTAAAAAAAAGTTCCTTAAATAAACAACGAATCTGCCAATGAGGTCAGAAAAACAGTCTTACCAAGAATTCTTATTTAATCAGCAAGACATGTTTTCATCAACTATTTTGCTATTGAACAACTTCCTTGAAGATTATTTTCCTTGAAGCAAGAGGTCTTTTTACTTTCTTAAGATTCAGTTTTTGTAGTGTTGGGGAAAACGAGTGAAGATCAAGAAAACTAAAAGAACTAGTTAGTAGGTTTTGGTTCACCTTTTTAAAGGGAAAAGCAGAGCCTACTACAGCAAAAATGTTGGAAACAAACAAAACTAACCTTTCCTTTCAGCTAAGTCTGTAAATCTGAGGGAAAAAGATGGGATTGTGTTTTCCCACATTAAAAATGTCCAAAAAAATGACTGGAATTTTAACTAAACCATCCTGAGAAATTCCTCCCAACAGAAGAGAAACGAATCCATATTTGTGTTTTGAATGAGGCAAATTCCCTGCTCTGTGATGTGACCTTCACAGGGTCTGTGAGGAGGAAGCCCGACGGGTCAGGAGAACCATGCACCTCCTTCACAGGGAGCTGAAACATTCAACATTTGCCGAGCTCTGAGGTTATTTCCCCTGAAGGCTGGAACTTGTGCTTTCATTCTCTCCAAACCCAAAGCTTTTCATTCATTCTGCTCCAAACGAGCCTTCTCTTCCCTTCACACCTATTTTTCAAGATGAAAGAGTTTGTCTCCCTGCAGAGTTTTAAAACGCGGCTCTTATTTTCACCTCCACCCCCCGCCTGGATGCAGAGGAGGACTGTTACACCGCCTGAACAATGTGTCAAGTGGAAAAATCTCACCGAGCCAATCTGGAAAAAACTATGACATTTCAAAAACACATCACATTAAAAACAAGAATGTGGGCGGATTTGAAGTTAAGGCACAAATCAAATTTCTGTACGGAAAGAGTTCTGATGCTCAAATGTTTGAACTCTTTTTGTGTTGAAGAAAGCCAGTATGAAAGACGGCAATGAAAATTCAAAAACAATACTCTATTTTAAGTAAATGAGTGGAGGGCGCGCACGCGCTTCTGTGTACATGCCGGCGTGTTTTCAGAGCTGAGGACTGGGAGATTTTCTAGGTCATGCTAGTGAGCCCATTAGCATTTGGAAGCTCCGAGCTTTTCTGTGTTTTTCTTTCTCCTCCTTGGTGATGCAGCTTGGGTTTGCAAAAGGGATCTTCCCGTGGCTATGTAGTCTTGTTTCACTGGTAATATTTACAGTCGCATCTGTGCTGCAGCCTCCATTACCACAGCTCCTAAAGATTTACTTTGGAAACGTAAAGATAAACAGAATAAAAAGAGCATCTTTGAATGACAAATTAGAGTTAAAAAAAAAGGAAGAAAACGTCCCTTTTCTCCAAGAGCCGGCTGGGGAACATATGCTGTCAGAATAATAAATCGTTGAGCTCACACTTAAGTTAAGCTGCTTCATAAAAAGGCATTAACTGGTGGAATAAACACCTCCAAGGATCAATAATGTATTGATGCATTTGTATCTGCTCTGCAGACGTACAGCACATCAAGCAGAATAGCAGATCAAACAGTGAAAGTCGTACAGAATTAAATAATCATGAGATGTTCTGATGTATTATAAAGGGATTTAGTGATTTTATTGTCAAGCCAAGAGGGAAAGTCAACAAAAAGGGACCCCTGATTTTTGACTTCTCCTTTTAAATGTGGATAAAAACGTGTGCAGTGCAGAGAAGGCTCTAAGGCAGGGGCGCCAAACACACGGCCCGCGGGCCGCATCCGGCCCGCCAGACAGTTCAATCGTAAAGAGAAAAAAATATTAGGATGTTGGGAAACAAAAGTTTCTAGTGCATTCCTATGGCAAGTTACGGTTCTTTAAAGAAATTACAGAAATGTGCAAAAGAAAAAACAAAAGCTACAGAAAACAAGTTGACCGTAGCTTTGTTTGCTAGTATGTTACTGGTCCGGCCCACTTGAGATCAGATGAGATGACGTGGCCCCCGAACCAAAATGAGTTCAACACCCCTGGTCTAAGGGTTATGCTAACGTCAGGACCAAATCCCATTAAAAAAAAAAAAAAGTTTTGGTGTTTTTAACATCCTCTTGTTGTATTTTTAAAAGATGGAGGACATAGAAAAAAATTAAGCCCAAAATCCCATTTGGGGGGGGGTTTCTTTATACAAATTGTTTTGAATCAGGAGCAGTCCAAACTGCTGTTGACAAAAAGAGGTTATTTGTTGGGATGTCCCGATCCGGGACTTCTGGGCCTGATCCGATATTGAGTCCCGATCTGATACTTTTCCAACACATTTTAAAAATGAACACATTTAATAAACAGATGAAAACCCGCCGTTTGAAAAAGCTTGGGTTTGTGACGCAGTAACTGCAGAGGTCGGGCTAAAGTCCGCTATACTTCTGAAGCATCCACTTGAAGAAAAAAAGATCCGTAAGTTTTAATTTCCTCGTCTGGGCTGGTATCTGGTTCAAACTCTGTGGCTGGATAGCTTCAATAGTCCTCGCCGTTTTTTGTTTCGCTAATGTTAGCTTGGACTTGTGAGGTGCTACAAGCTAGCAGGAGAGTTTAAACAAAGGAATGCTGGGAAATTAGCACAGCTAACTTCAGCGCTTACAGTCCACAAACTAAAATTGAATTTCTAATGACCTTCAGCTGAACATATCTCTTTAAAAACAAACAACACAAGCGTTCTGATTCTGACAAAAACGGCTTAATCCTAAATAAAAGACCACTGGGAACGTAAAAAATATAGTTGGAGTGGGACTTAAAGGATTGTACCTGGCAATGCTCCAGTCAGGGTCAATTTTCAGGATGGTAGGATCACTTGTGTAGTTGAACTTGACCTCTGGGTTCCTCAGCTCTGCAGAGTTGATGTCCACCATGACCGGCGTGGAGCCTGTGGCACGTCCAGCTGGAGTCACGCAGATGATCTCCCTGCTGTTCCGCCTGGAAGACAGAAGGAAATAAGCAGGTGAAGACACCAGACAGGTCTGGGAAGGAGCTGCTCCGCCCTGGAGTCCATTTAACACGCACAATACTGACTGCTGCCCATCCACATGCAGCTTTCAGTCCACCCAGCTGGGGTTTCATCAGCTTCAACTGCTGCAGTTCAAAGCCCCACATTCCCTCATTGTTTCTCTGCTCTGGCAAAGATCTGAAGTGGCTGGTTGTCCCTCTGTGTAATGCAACGCCGTCTGCATAAGACCTGAAGGAAAACTTTATACTGCTGTCAGAAACTCTGAGCTGCACTCCAGAAGGTCTGCTGCCTCCAGCTCTCTGGAGGAGAAGTGGACGACTCGAGGGGCTACGGATGTGAATAAAAATTTCAGCTTTGATTGGACACACAGCGGATGTGATCAAACAAACACGGAGAACCTCCACCGATCAGAGGCTGCTGTGGGACGCACAAGTCCATTCACGTCAACGACCACGTAACCCGCAGACGGAAGACGCAGCAAATGAGAAGTGAAAGGCCGTTTGTGCGTCTCCATCCTGCCACCTCGCAGTGATTGATGGCGAGGCTGAGCGACAGCCCCAATGCAGAGATACGGCGCTGCATCGTCCACAGACTGAGAGGCGACCAAAGCAGGGATGAGACGGGAAAAAAAGGCGAACTCAAAGAAAGAAATCAACATTCCATTGGAATGCGTTTCCATGGAAACAGTTTCACTACGTGGCTGAGGTCGGGAGTGCCTGTGGTGCTACGAACGTATTTTTTGACAAGGTTGGAGCCACACAAAGGAAGAGAAGAGAGGGAAAAAGGGGTTGCACGGGGAGATAAGAGGATGAGTGACTGGAGGTAAATAGGCTTTGATTAAAGCAGAGGCCCTCCTGAATACAAAGACACATTAAAGAGATGGACTCAAGCAGTTCATTACTTTGGCCATAAAGGTTATTGCAGCTCAGTGAATGAAAGGCCAAAACTATTATATGCACCTTTCTGGGGATGTGCTCCACCGCTTTAAATTGGATTCTATTTTTTTTCTTTTGATGTGATATTAAAAAAGTTGATGGGTCCCAGCTCATTAGTTTGACCCGTCGCTTGTTGCTGCCGAGAAAAAAAAGGCACCAAGATAATAGAGGATATATGATCATTAATTTGACCACCAGAATCAACTATAATAAGGGACAGTTTAAGCTTCCAATAGTCACTAAACACATTTCTTTGGGTAAATATTCGCATGTTTTAATTAAAAAAAAACATTTTTTGGTTAGTCTGTCATCTGCCAGCCTCCATTCATAAGTGGATTTAGTTCAGAGAGCGGTCTGCTGTGAGTTTGCCAAAAAGGGACACAAAGGAACAATAGAGTTTGAGATTCTTGGCTGAAGAAATCAGATTCATATCTGACAGGATTTTCTTTTTACAATACATTCTAAAATCCAAGTTAAAGAAAGAAAAGGGGCGGAGCTTCTTTTATTCTTTTTAGAAAATGGGTTTAAAGCAGGAAAGGTGTTCTTTATGACTTCAGCATATCAATCTTTTTTTAAATTATAGCCTTGTCTCTGACAAACTGTGGGCCATACACTTTAGCTCCTCACAGCATAACTGAGCAATGATATCAGGTTTCTCTGGAAGAAACCACATTAGACCGTGTGAATTACAGTACTTAGTGACTGCATTTTTCAGAGCGACTGTAAATCAGGGACTGAGAGCAGGTGATTTCTATAACAAGGCTGTGACTGCATAATAATCCTGACTCTGCAGCAACAAAAGGTCTGAGCTTTATGAGAGGTCAGAAGGAAATGACATCACAGCTCCTTTACTTTATCGCGGTTCTCTAAAGCGCAATTTTAAATGTGTTTTTTAACAGTGTACTCTGTTTTGCTTACTGATTGGCTGTCAACCTTGTCGATCCATCTCTTCCATGCTGTACCTCCTGTACAGAATGTGTTCAGTTTGCCACATTTACATAAATCAAAATCAGATCTTTGTTTTCATGCTATAAAACTGGACTTATTTTCTATGAAGGCCTAAAGAAGAGAGGAGAGGATTTTTACAGCCTTAAAACATCTAGAATCCTACTTTGGTGATCTTTGACTTATCGCGGGTTATCTATGGAACGCATTTCTCACAATAAACGAGGGAACGTTGTATTTCTGGTACAGAATGACCACTTTAAACTGATGCTTTCATGGTACAATCCTGCAAAATGATCGACTTCAACAGAATCCCACAAAAGAACCGTATTATGTCAAGGACTGTGACTTTCATTAGAACCGTCATTTTCTCATTGCACACAGTAGTAGTTGCTAGTTTGAATGCAGAAAGCCTTGGTTTTATTTAGGTGAGAGTGTAATGACTCCAAGAAAAGTCCCAACATTCCGGTGTGTGACGTAAAGAAGGAACTGATCAAACACAAAAATGGGTTGTTTGGGTTCACTTACTTCTCAAAGTGACACAGGTTAAGTCCGATTTTCACAGTGACGCTGCTTCCCGCGTTCAGGTGGCTGCCTTCGATGGTGATGCGAGTTCCTCCGGACAAAGGCCCGGCACTGGGGTGGACACGGGTAAAATACGGAGACTATTGGAGAACAGGCAGAGGACAGGAAGGTCAAGAACGACTCGCTGCAAGTGGGACGACCGTCAGAAAATATTATGAAACGATGATTTAATCCCCTGATCTTATCCCCTGAATCTCTGGTTATCAACACTTACCACGAAGGTGAAGGCCTTGGTTGACACCGTTTTGTAGTCGGGATGGAGGCAGTCCCTCACACACACCTCCACCTGAGCCTCCTGCACTTTGTAGCCTGTGGCATCATTCAGCCGGCAGACAATCCTGCAAAACAGGACAGAGAAAAGGTTCAGGGAGGAGCTCGCTGGATCCCTTTCCTCTCAGTGTTGGAAGCTGAAATGCTGCATTTAAGCCAAACGGTTCAACTCCACACGAATTCAGCCCATCAGCTGGTTCCCTTTCTGTGTGCTGGATCCTGGAACAGCTTTTCTCACCTCCAACACAAAACCAGGAGTGGTATTCCTCCTGATTGGATTCCTCCTGGTTCTGAGGATGTTGGTTTCTTATTGCAGGTTTATGTTTTACATTTACGTTTGATGACATTTTTGTCTTTAAAAAGCCTAAATGTAGTGCTGAACGGCTTTCATCCGCAATTCACAGAAAAGCACAAAATCAGAGGAAAGGAAGTTCAGAAGAAGTTCTTGTGAGCGTTCATGCCTCGGACTGCTTAAGTGAGTACTGCAGAACGGATGACTGCATAAGAGCACTGGACTGAGTGACCCCGCCCCCCTGGCATCACAGGAAGCCAAAATCCAAAGATTTCAATTGAGAAATAAACAACTATTAATCATTCTACTGGCCAGAATAACCATTCTTTTACTCTACTATCTTCTTTAACATGTTATTGATGATCCTCATTTTCAAACTGACCAATCAGATGCCTTAAAAAAGAAGTGGAGCCTGCTGACCTCCGGGCCCAACATTAAAAATGTTTGACAGATTTCGTGTGGCTGTTTTGAAGTTGAACAGATGTGGCCGTCTAACAATCTTACTCCTGATTGGCAATGGTGGTTGCCATAGAAATATTGACACAGGCAGACTCAGAGCAATCACTGCTTACTGACGTCCTCTGTTTCCAGCATGGCGCCATTCCCATTGCAACAAAAGGTCGACTGAATTGACTTCAGTCGGTTGGAGCTGCAAGTAAATCATTTTCTTTGGGTGACTTCACACTCGGTCCAGTTCTCACATACAGTCAATGTGCAGAACCAGGAGGGGCGCAGCAGGCTTTGGGTTCTGGCTGGACAATTGAAAATCCACTGGAGCAATTATTTAGTGAAGGAAGGAGTGGGGGTGCAGCCCAGAGGGAGGACGCGCACACACGTTTACTTCATGTTTCACCCACTGGAGACACACTTGGCTGTTAATTAGCCAGAGAAAACGAATGAGATGGAGAAAAAGGGCGAGGGTGCAGAGGACAGAGGGAAGCAGAACAGAGAGAGGAAGGAAAGTGAGGAAAAGTGTTAAAGTGGGAGAGGCTGATTAATTGAACGAGCTCATATCCTCCACATCTCCTCCCTGAGATAAGTTATTAACTCTTCCTGCTTCCGTCGTCCCTGCAGGTGGCCATGGCAACCGCAGAGCTGCACCACCGATGAGCTCCACGTCGAAGCGCCATGCGTTTCCATTGTTTTTAGCTCCACTTTTCATTTATTCCCAGGTGTCCCGCTGTGACGGGGGCTGTGAGCACAATGCTGGACAGCCTTCAGTTAGAAAGACGGCTCCACTGGCAGCATTACCGCACACATGACAGGTGGCTACGGTGAGCTGCCATGATGCCGTTATAAAGACCCAAAGTACATTTGCACACCTGACAGCATAATGAATTATGCTGCAACTCATTCAAATAATTGAGGTGGAATGTTAGGCAGTAAAAATTAAACATATGTCAAAGTGTGCCACAGGAAATGCTGACAGAGTAATACATATTCTGCTTTTTTAGCTGTGGGCAACCATTTACTTTTCCTAAAGTGAAATCCACTCTGTAAATATTTAATAACTGAGGTGAATGACGTGGAAAAAAAAAAGCAACTTAGTTCCACCATAGAGGTGGCAATATGACGGAAAGAGGGGCGGGGCAGGCGGTGCACTTCCTTGCCCCCACTCAGCTGACCTTTGACCCGTGCCATCAGTCACGTCTGCTTTGGTGCTGCAGCGCTCAGGGTCACAGGAATGATGAGCGCAACCAGTCAACTAATGGTAGCGTATGGCCAACATCGCTTTTAATTAACATGTCAGACTAACCGCCTGCCACGCCCTCCTCCTGCAGAAACCATGGCAACAAGGAAGCAGGAAGGGTTAAATGTCACCAAATGGATGCTTTACGACCCAGAGCCACCCTTTGTATTTTACTTTAACAGAATGCAAACATGTTATTGGACTTTCTCTTCTTGCAATTGAGAAAGATAAAAACAAAACGTGACCATAAAATACATTTGTGTAATAATGGAAATTTCTATAGGAAATATACATACAACCTACGATGTATGGAAGCATATTTCAATTCATTAAAGAAAAACAAAACAAAAACCATTTTTTTTCTGTTTTTTGAGATTTTTCTAATCATTTTTTGAGATCATTTTTTAGTGATGAGCATCCTCCATTTATCTCGGCATCTACAAAGTGACTAAACCTGGATGTGAGCAGAGCTCGCTTCTTTCTGCAGTTACTCTACTAGAGTTTTCAAATGAGAGTTGACTAACACCCACAGCATCCACTGTGATTTAGATTTCCCAGAAAGTCGTAAACATAACTTAATCAGACGGAGCGTTCACATGACAACCCCTAATCTGTGGAACTATTTTTAGACGAGGCCTCAAATGAGATTAAATCTAATTAAAAGTGGGCGTTGGAAGAGGACGAAGCCATTCCAGCGAGTGTGGGACTCCTCAGCACAAACTGACCCATTCTTCTGATTACTGACAGAAAGGTTCAGGGTGAGATGCTGTTAGCTTCGCATGGAATGCACATGTTCAAAGGGTGGCAGCTCCTCAAACAGCTTGAGGCTGTTTGTGAGGAATTGCCTCTGTTTGAGGGGGAAAACAGCGTTTAACCTTTGCACACTGTATGAAACAGAGGTCTGGAGGAGAGTGTTGTGCTTAACACTCAGTGTCACATCAATATTGGAAAAAGACAGCAGGGTGGAAGAGAGTTTCAACTGCAATGAGGCTTTGAGGGAGCCGCCGAGGAGATGGGGAGACGGACGTACTGCTCAGCACTGATGTACTGGTCCTCCTGAGGGATGCAGAGGACTTTCCCGATGCGGACTCCGTTCTGGATGTCTTTGAATTGCAGGCCCAGATTCTCCCCATGGATGGTCAGCATGGTTCCCCCCTGCCTGGGTCCCGTTTCTGGAGTCAGCTGGAAACGAAAACCAAAAAAAGTTGTTTTTCTGCATCTTGTAGGTCAGCGTGACAACTTGAGTCCTCATGAGAATTTTCTCATCAAGCAACATAAAATATGACCTTAAACCCATAAACTCCACCTCTACGCCGACAAAGACTCATGATCTGCCAAAGTGCACACTTAACCTGGACCCATCCTTTGTGCCCCCCACCTCATCGTCTCATTTAACCTCGTAGACATTTATCTGTACAATTATAGCACAAAAGGTGCACGGAGGAGCTAATGGCTACCCAAGGCCAGCATTGCAGCTAATCATCTTCTACTGTCCCATATGCAGACAATGACAATCAGTCACCACAACCCTAATTAGGGCTGAGCTAATTGGATTAGAACATGCTGGAGTATCAGGGATCATTTGTTGCAACACAGTGGGGAGGAGGTCAGAGCGTCATGAAATGGGGGTGTTTGTGAGACTATTCACAAAGGAAGGATAAAGTGAACAACAGAGAGTTATGTTTTTATTCCTAATTTCAGATGCTTGACCTTTAGGAATAAAGCACAACTAAATGGGATAAAGAGACAGTTCTATGCAAATAGAACCGGCTCTATTTCTAAGTAAAAAAAAAATGAACAGTCTAGTAAAAGAACAAACACAGAGTTAAAATATAAACCAATTTTCAGTAAATAGTGAACAAAGGCTTTACAAAGAAGATCCTAGAAACAGAAACTCATAATATATGAAATACAACATAATTAAACATGAAATCGTAAGGATTCTAATCAGAAAAACAGAAACTCTCCCCAATGCAAACGCCCACAACTAGTTAAAAACATGCAACAGGTTGACAGCCAGGACTTGGAACGATCCATCCCTCAGGTTTTAAAGTATTTGGGGGGAGAAACCCAAAACCTTGGCCTGAAGGCCTTGGTCCCAACTGCCCTTAGGGGCAGAAATAGGCTGTTTCTAGATGAAAAATGGGCAAAGCTGCATGGTGCACGCTGGTGACCTGCAAGAAATCTGAAGAACACTCAGTGAGCCCGTAGATGGAAAATGTTTGTGCACATTTTTCTACAGGTATGCTGCGGTCGTAGTGAACACGTGTGCAACACGTAAGTGTGAGTAAGGGTGAAGTAGGTGATATGCAGGCGTGTCGTACAGATTTCTGTCCTGCAGACTGCACAGGGAGCCCTGATCGATGTTTATGTGATTCGTGTGTGCTCATTGTGCACAGCCAGACTGTTAGAAATTAGGAAAAACCATCAGAGTGTAGTTTTTATGGACATCTTACAGGTGACCTTCGGGCACTTGCCTTTCACGTGCACACCCCGTGCATGCAGCATTTGTGCCCAGTCAGTAAGGGGCCAGAACTTGCACCTTACTAATGACTACAGTGTGGCGTAAGGACACAAGAAGACAAGTGTGTGTGAACTCCTTACAAATATTTCACGATACACCTACCACACGCCTAATAATGGTACGTCCCACATTTATGACATCCCTTGAGGTGGCTGTACGAGCCTCAAAAGGACTGAAAGACACAACTGCGCTGCCCTGAAGATGCAGCTGCTCCTCTCTATGACCCTCCACGGATCCGAACAACCCAAAAACCCGCTGCACCTATACAGGCGCGTGTGACTCAGCCTTAAGGGAATGAGCAGGTTTGCAAAGTTCCTAAAGCATTTTGAAGAGCCTGGCCATGTCAGGTTCAGAAAATGAAAGCAAAAAAATGTAGTTTCACATTGATCTGCAGAGATGTTCTGTTTTCCAGTTTAGCATCAAGAGCAAAAACACTCACGCTTTCTTTAACGCTTTCATACATTTATTTTCAAATCATTAGTGTTCTTTCCATTCAAGGTGATGGTAAATGAGGTGCAGTCCTGGATGAAACTGCACATTTACGGGATTAACCATTTCACCCGGTCCTGACTTACAGGGAAAAGGTCAAACCTGTAGCGGTCAGCAGCCCTTTCATAAGGTCACACGAGCGCAAACTAAACACATTCCAGCAGAAACAAACATGTCAGAGTTTTTGTGGAAAGAATCACACATGTACATGGAGATCATCAGCTGGGAATCTAAGAAAATGAACAAAACAGACAAACGTCACTAGTCTTCCCCCGTTTGCTTTCAGCATCTTTTTCAGCTGCTGCTCATTAAACAAGGACTTATCCATAGACAACATTTTACTGAAGCTCCTCTTTATGAAAGAACTTTTGTCTTCAGTCGTGCATTTAGAAATGTATTCCTTTTATATTTACTTAACAACGTTTCATGCTCATTTCCTATAATGTGACTGTCACACGCCTGGAGAAAAGCATCTCTTTGTGTGCTTGGATCTGATCTGAAACAGAGGGAACGCTGTTCCAGTCTTCTAAATAAAGCTTATACAGTCATGTGAAAACATGTTTTTAAATCTCCCAAAGGTCTGCTTTTAGGGAGTTTTCTACTAAGTAGTTTAAATAAATTTCAGCAAAATTAGAGTTTTGTTGTGGAAGACAAAGATTATTATCAGCCTGCTTCATATCATGCTAAGAGTGTTTAATTTGTCTCTTTGAAGTGGCCAAATTGATTCAGTTTTCCTGATTTGTTTGAAATCTTTTTGATGTTGCAAAAAGCTTTGGAAAAACAGACGTTTTTCAGTTTCTTAATCAATTTTTCAAGCTAAGTCTAATGCTTAGCACAGAACATTATCTGCCATGAATGCAAACCTGAACTTCCTTACAGTTCCTTCAAAGCCTATACTAGACCATCTGACAGTGGCATCAATGCAAAAACAGCCTGAAGTTGAACTATGAGCTGCAGAGTTTATTATTCGTTTGGATCAAAAATCATTTTCTGGAAGAGCCAGCTTCTGATTCCTGGTGTTTCTGCTCAGATTAACAGGGATTAATCCTCTCAGGTTATGTTCCTTCGTTCCTCATTACAGGAAAGGTGGCAGACTAGCACAAGCCTCAGGTATTTCAAATCTGCACTAACAGGAAGGAGGCGTGTCACCAAGGCCACAACTGAAACGCCACGGTGATATAATGACGGGTTTTTTTCCAGCCTTCAGCAGCTGATGAGCATCTTTTGTTTTCTGTTTTCCCTCCTCCACAGACTCTTTTGGAGTCTCTTTTTGTGCCCCTCCCTCTGAGTGTATGCATTGTAGCTGAAAAGAACTGAAGAACTAGCACTAGTTTCAATCTTCAGATATGCTAATCAAGCTCTCGTTCTCCACAAGCAGCGGCTTATCGAACAGAAGCACACACAAGTTGTTACATCAACAACAACACAAACAAAAAGGCCTTTTGATAAAAGCCTCAACACCCACTCTATTCTTCACCGGCCGTCATAACGCTCCAAACGCGCTCAACTGGCCTTTTTTCTTCTTTGTGGCCGCCTTGTCCTGCTTTGTTAAGGGCTTTGTGTCAGGCCTTTTGTGTCTGGCTAAGCAGCGATGCCCAGATAACATCTGCTAGTTATTGGAGGACGGGGTGGGGGGGCAGGAGATATGAAAGTGGGGCTCTGAAGTGTTACCGCCATATATGAAAGGCTATCAATAAAGTTACAAACCGATGGTGAAGAAACGAAGCTTCAGCTGCAAAATGATTCCATGTTATTTAAGTAAAGTTTCAGAAAAAAGGGAGCGAGCTTTCTTCCCGACACCAGAAAAACAAATCTGTGTCGGGAGTCAAAATCTGTTCGGGGCCACTTATTCCTGTGGCTCATCTCAGAGAGCATTGTTTGATGGTAAGATCATAAAAAACTGTAAGCGGCTGACATTTCATCGCAAGCTTTCCACTGTGAGAAAGAATTGCAAGTGTTTACACCACCGCTGGCTCATTCTTTGTCTCCCAGAGTCACAACAATGAAGCTTTTTGTTCAGTGCAAGAACACAATCAGCAAATCAAAGAGGTCTGGTCGATAAAAAGCTTTAAACAGAGAGGCATCTTTGTCAGTGTTGACAGAACGAGGGAGTCAGAAGAGGAGCAAAGCACAAGTACAGAAGCATTAGAGGGCAGGGAAGAAGAAAGGGTTAATCAAAGAAAGAAAAAGGGATAAAGATGCACAGAACATCATCGTAGAACTGGAATAAATATGCTTAGGCTTTCAAATGACAGAATAAAGGAGGTTAGTATTCTGTAGAGGGAAAATTGTTGGCCGTTCTTACGTAAAAAACACATTATTTTGTTTCCCAATTGAGTAATTTATTTCCTATTCCAATCTCTTCCATACAATAGATAATAAATAAATGAAAAAAGTGTGTTGCATTCAAAAGAAGAAAGAATGGAGAAAAAGGCACCATTCCCACCCCCACACTGGCATGGCCGTCATCTTTTTAATTGGTTTCTGAGGGCTGGCTGTAAAGCTTTCTCTGCCCCATAGGAGAGTTCAGGCGGGAGATGATGGATGACGAGGGTCAGGCAGCATCCGAGTGCGGTACAGTGACACGGCAGCCCCAGCGTTAGCATGTGAGAGTACGCCTCCGCCTGTTTGGGTGTGGACTGGATACTTGTGATGCCTTTGTCACATGCACCCGTACAGATGCTCTGGGTTTTCAGCTTATCCGGGTTCGTGGAAGGCCGAAGAGAGAAGCGGCCGCGTCTTAAGGAGAGAACAGGTGTGCCATCATGAAAAAACAGTCGTTCTAATTAACCAAAATCAACCAATTTATCAACCAATTAATTAATTTCTGATGAACTCCTGCCGCTGTGCAGAAATTATGTCCTAGAAAACAAAGCATTTGTTTTTCAAATTTGGCTAAAAACATCTAATGGTCCAATCACAATTAAATGACCACTGGGAACACGTTAAAAATAGATCAAAAGATAACTGGAGTGGGTTTATAAAATGTTGTGTGGGCCATCTGCATGCCCTGTACAGGTTTGACCATTTTTTTCCCCATTTTAACCCATAAGGACGTTCATGACAAGGGCATGACCCAAAATACAGGTCATTCTGTCTCCATTCATCTCAATAACGTCTTAAGTGTTTAGCTTGTGAGCGCGCTAACGCATAATCCTACAAACTGTTAGGAAGATGGAGCAGAGAAACACAACAGTAAAGAAAACACTTCAACTGCCTAAGAGCCTCATTCTAGAAAAGTTGTGCAAGTAGCAACATTAACTGCTGTGTTTGAAGAGCAGCACTCAGGAGCCAGAGCAGTTAGTGGAACTACACCCAACTGTACAGTGCAGAGCGCCATCAAAGCGCTAACAGCACACTCGCAAACCACAGAAAAGAGGTTCAACGCTGGCCGCACTCATGGCTCCGGTCAGCTGTGTGAATGTTGAACAGTGTTGATAGTACTTTGTGTGTGTGAGATGCTTCTGCGATGTTCCCTTTCAGCGCACAGTCTCCCAATCTAATCAAATTAGAGGTTAATCCATAAGCTAATGGCCACACAGCCGCTAACGGTGCACAAATGAACAAAGGGGTCCAAAGAAATCAAAAAGCAAAATTAAAAAGGTTTGACAAACTCATAACAAGAAAGGGAAATATTCTTCCTTTTGTGTAGTCGATGTGATGCTCTTTTGGACAAAGAATTAAATGGCAGATGAAAAGCAAGAGATGGTCTTTGTCATCTGCAGATGTTCTTTTGGCATTAAATGTCACGCTGTAAATGTCAAAGGTGGAGGGAGAAGGTGCAGCACTTGTCCCTTTTCCTTTGTCTCCTCTCCTGCATTCTTAAACCTCCATGGCTTTCATCTGCTGCTGCTGGTTCTGGAGCTCCCCTCTTCTGACTGCCACCAACATATTGCCCCAAAGGCAGGATTAACAACCCCCCATGCCCCCTCCAAAACTCTTTCCCAAATGCAACCAAATTGACTCTGCATGCTTGTTTCAAAAAAAGATGGCTGAAGCGAGAGTGAGGAGGGAAGGAGCATTAGCCAACAGATTTATTTATGCGCCCCGACTATCCAGCATCTCCATTAAGGATTCAAACCCTCGCCTCAGAGGAAACACTGAGGGCTCCAACTGCACACTTTTAAAGAGGCACAACGAGAATGCATCAAACATTTGGGTTGAAAGAAAAATGGGACAGCTGGAGATGATGATGATGAAGGGGCTGGACGATGTGTGTTCGGTCGCACACTGCTGTCCATGCGTGTCAGTCCCAGCGGTAATCTGTGGCTACAGAGACTTGGGTCAAAGTCAGAGGAGGACCACCGCCATGGTTTCTGGTGTCAGCAGATGGTTACACCGTGGTGTTTAGAAGCCTTCGCTCACCCAGCCTGTCATCAGCCGCATGAGCACGAGCACACACACAACAGGCGACCGTAGTGGAGCAGAACAAGCTCCGTTTTCTGCTTCTTTTTCCTTCACACTCTGGACAAGCAGCTCCTGTGCTTATGGTGTGTGGGTCAGTGTGTGCAGACGTCTTGTGTTATCTCGTCTCTGTCTTGGTGTGAGTGAGCGGCCTCCTCTGCTCAGTCCATCTGGGTTCGGTTGGAGTCGTGGTTGTTTGACTTATGCTTGTTGGCATGGTGAGAACTTGTACTCAAATGCCCCTGACCAAAAAAACAAGCCAAACTTCTGCCTTCGGGGTGATGGTCATGCAGCAAAAGGGCAAAACACATCATGTGTACACCACAAAGAACTGAAAACAGAACCAACTCCAAATATCTGCAGATGAGTCAATGTGCACAAAAAAAGGGTTTAACAACTCAGTGACCTCGTGGTAGAGTGACCATCATGAGACTGGTAGGTTGTAGGTTCAAATCCCCAGTTGAGTCATATCAATGTTGCTCACTGTCAGGGGTCACCACAGTGGGTGGTGAAACAATTCTCAATCAAGAATCGAACTGGGTTTTACAACAAAAAACGGAATGGTGGGCACAGTGAACTGTTGCATCTCTAGTGATATCTAATGGGCCTTTAATTTTATGGTTGTGGAGCAGGGGTCTCAAACTCCAGACCTCGAGGGCCGGCACCCTGATGGTTTTTGAGAAATCCTGCCTCATCTGCTGCTGATTACCAGGATCCGATGTGTTAAGCCAATTAGGAGCTTCAGTGGCAGCAAAAGACAGTGGCTCTCAAGGCCTGGAGTTTGACATCTGTGTTGTAGAGAAACTGCTCTATGCTTTGGAACGTGGGAGGGGTCAACAGCAGCACCCGCCGCTTGATGAGAAGAGCAGGAATGGTACATGCTTAAGGTCGGAATTCCTCTGTTTTTGTTGGCACCAGTTTTCTTTTTCTTCGTGAGAAAGTTGCTGAGCAAAACAACAGTGATAAAGAGCCCAGAGATACTCAGTATAAAAAAAAAATACTGCTTTTTAAAACAATCTAGACGTTGTTTATTCCGTCAAGTCTTTCAGTTTTAGTTCTTTATCAGATCAAACATTATCTGACAGTTATTCAAAGGCTGGTTTTACAACAAACATTCGTGACTCTGTTTTAGAAAACCTTTTGCATGAAAAAAGGCTCACCTGTGTGATTTTGGGGTGTGTACAACGGCTGTTTCCAGTGGTAGCATGCATCCAGGTGGTCTCTGGGGGGATACACTCCTTCCTTAGGGAGCACTTCTTCTCTGCGACGCACCAGCCGCACTCAAACCTGGGGTTGGCCTTCAAGCACATCCCACAGCTGTCTCTCAGTGCATAGCACTTGTACAGGTGAGCTGGAGAGGAGAACGAGAGAAAAAGACAGAATGAGGGACATTTAGTTTTGTGTGATCACAGGACAGAACTTTGCTTGTATCAAAAGCATTGTGAAAACTTCTTTTTAAGCCAAACTTGGTTTCAGTTTGCCATCTTCAGGACCTCCAAATTGCACCCGAGACTCTGTTTCTCAAAGGCCCCAGAAAGAGTTCAGAAGAGCTTTTCTCCTCTCTGCTACTTCAAATCCCATTGGTCATGGAGCGGCTCCAAAGAAACTCTCTACCAATTACTGGCAGCTAAACGATTTTCCTCTAATTACATTAACTTATCAGTATTTAAGTCGAGTGAACATTGCTCACATTCCATCAGATGATTATGATGATTGAGAACTGCGAGGGATGGGGGGGGGCGTCTTTGTAAGTCACCCCTGGATGCACTTCAGGATATTCACATTTGAGATAACACACCGCGCTCAGACGCTGATGCGTGATGCTGATATCAGGCTGTGTGCGCGGCCGGCATATGTTACCAACACACCCATATGACATCAGTCCCATCCAATAGCTTGAAAAATATATGAAACATGAGACAGCAGCAGCTTGCCCCAAACACTGAGCCCAAATGAAGTGATCAATACACAAAGTGACTTACATTACGGACAAATGGTTATAATCACTTCTGGACCATCCTTTCAGATCAATCAACCTTTTCTTTTCTAATGTGGAGGGACTACATGCAACCCAGAACCCTCACTGCACACCACCTTTATCATATGCAGTCGTCCCCCCCCGGTGAGCAGCACCAGCCTCAATAATTACAGAGGCGACCCTTCAAAGACCGTTTTAGCAGAAATGACATCCAACAGACGTGACCTCATCGTCTCCATCCCACAGTGGAGCGATAAGTATGTACACACGTTCAATCAAGACGCACTTAAGGGGTCAGACGCTACAACAGATTGAACAGACGCCATGTGTTTGTAATGGCAAAGTGAAGGACTGTTGAAGTGAAAACCTGTGCACTGTTTACATTTACACATATGTTTTTTATCTTTCAGTCTACAGCCTAAACCTAACATTCCTGTATTAAATTATTCACCAATCAAAGGTTGTGGTGTAACAGAGTAAGGGGATATCTCATAGAAATTGTGTAAATTGCACAGGAAATCTTACAGCTTGTGAACACATCATTTGCGACTAATGTTTTTAAAAGGGGAGCCATGTTTTTAATTGGATTGAAAATTGGTAATATTTCTGAAAGGCAGAATCAGCGAATAAAAAAAGGCAAACTGTAAGAAATTTGACAAAAAAAAACTAAATGTTCTACTCTGGGAAGACACTTTTTATTTGGTATTTTCATAAAGGTCCTCTATCATCAGAAAAATGCCAGAAGAAAATTTTAAGAACATCAAAACCCAATTTTTATTGGAGTGAGTCTTTCAAAATGGATATTAACTCACCTTTAATGTTGAAGGGGTTGTCGATGACAAATTTCCCATTCCAGACCACAGATAGATCCACCGGCAGGTCGCTGATGTCATTGCCCTCATAAGTATACTAAAAGAAAGACAAAGAAAAAATATCTTTTACACTCAAAGCTTCAAATTCAAACAGTTTCTTTTTAATTAAAGTCTGAACGTAAAATTATGAAAGCAGGATAATAACCACAGAAAGTTGAGCAGAGTTGGTGGTTGGTTGTAATATCTGATGCTGTGCTTCTCAAACAGCCAGAGGGTCATAAAAATGAATGATGAGAGACAGACTATATTGTGATTTTTACACACGGAGCATCCGCTGCTGCCTGGCAGAGCACAGACTTGATTAAAAGATTGGGAACCTCATCCCCGCACGACTCATTCCATTCCGATGATGAATGAATAGCGTAATACATCTTCAACAATAATATACTCATCTAATTTTATTTTTTGCATCCTGAACTCATAAGGGTTGAAATGTAATTGACTCGTCGTCGACATAATCCGTTTTATGGATTCGCTTTAAATGAGACAACAAGCTCCAAAAGCGGTGATGTGAAGGCGTTTACCGAAAAGACGACAGAAAGGGCTCCTGGGAGACACCTCACAACAAATTCATTATCACAGCCGATTATCCTGGCAAAAATCAAAGCCAGCTCAGAAGTTTGCACCCGCTCCTGCATCAGCCATGCGTGAAAATACTCAGTCTTCACATTATTAGCCGCTTGGTTCTTTGCAGCACAAACCAAATGCTAGTCTGCACCATGCTGCCAACGTGAGGGCCGGTGGCTAAAATAGCTGGGGCATGAACTAATAGCTCTGTCAGTCAAAGGGGCTCTGTCAATCCCCCCACCACCGACTGGTCAGTATCATCCGTGGCCTCGGGGTGAGAGATAGCAGCACTCTTCTTGTAATAGAGGGGGTGATAAAATCCAATGCGACAGCCCAGACTGGAGGCATGGGACCCTCACAGATTCCGTCCAGCTACAACTTCCCCACAATGTGATATCACCCACTTCACTGGAACACCCTGAGATTTATCTTGACATCTGTAATAATAGTTATTTTTTAATGTACTTCAGGGGCAAAGACCTGAGACGTGTGCACACACAAGATAAGGAAATGAGAGGACGCAGCGAGCGGCTGATTAATTCTTTCTTTGCGTCTCTGATGGGATGATACGCATGTCGTAGACCCTGAAGGTTAAAAGAAATAAAAAAGGGACGTCTCAGTGCATCTGAGAGAACCCATTTGGAAGTTCTTCCCAAACCGCGCTCAATTTAGCGCTCTAACTTATTTAACAGCCCAACCAGAGGAACCCCCCTCCTGCCCTTAAAACGCTCCACTCAAATAGACAGCTGTTACATAACGCTGTTGTGTGCATAGCTTTACTCTAACCTTTACTAAAACATGGAGATGAAATGATTGGATTACCTCTAGATTGCAAAGGGGAAGATGAGGTAAATGGCAGAAAATCTTCTGGAGGGAAGCACAGAGATGAGGGGGAATCAAAGAGGAGGTGGTGGGAGGAGGCCTGACACAGCCAGCAGCATGGAGGGGCAGAGGGCAGGTTATCCAGCAGCGGGGGTGAAGGAGATATCGTGAGGGCAAGACGGATGGAGAGAGGTGATTGTGTGTTATTCTGTGGACACCATTCATTTACACACGCAATAAGAGGCCAGGCCTGTGCTGTATGCACCTGAGCTGGTGGGGGCTAAAGTGAAATTGGCATTTTCAATTTGTTCTCTGACATGTCTGCCTTGGTCTTTTCACACATCCCTCTGCCGCTCTGCCTATCCTCACCCCTCTCATTACTCCCTCCCAATACCTCTGCACAAAGCTCTTCCTCCATCAATCTCAGCTCGACTCTCCTCTGCCTCAATCCTCCAAAGGAGCCAAACAAGGAAATATGAAGCAACCCCCCCATCGCATATTCTCAGAGTAACTACAAATATGCCTCCTGCAACCGGGGCAATTTCCACAAAAACCACGCCAGCAAATTCATCAAAGCTGCTTTATATGGAAAATAAAAACACATGCAGAACCATAAAGCCCTCAAACAACACCGCATTATGGACATCAGCAATTATTTCCTCTCTGAAGCTCCAGCATATGGAGCACTTCAGCATCTCCCAGCCAGCGTCCTTCCCTCGCCACCAACAGACCACCCAGTCTGCCTGGGAACAACAGGGATTTTCTTCACTACGAGGACGGCGCCCAAGCACGTCTGAGTGTGACCGAGCACGCAAGACAATGGCAACCAGAGAGGGAGATGAGCCGGGACACAAATGTGGATGAAGAGAAAGGAGGAGTGGCAACAAAAGAACGATAAAGACGGGACGCCGGGGGACGGAACGCAGAGATTTCTCAGAGATAAAGCTGCTACTAAGGAGGCCATTGAATCACAGACACTGAAGGAGTGAAGGATGTCCACAGAAAGAAGAGAGGCCAGCTCTGCTCTGCAGCTGCTCCAGGCCACGAGAAGGTTCATTTTTAGGATTTTAGGCTGCATCATTAACAAGAAGGACAAAAAACTCATGAACTAGTCAAGAGAAGAACATCACTGCTGAATCAGCACATTTACCCAACCAGAGCACAAGTTACCTGATGATCGGTTCAAGACAACCTGCTGCCAAACCTTTCTGTTAGATGAGCTGCTTTGAATGTCATTATTTTACATCAATGCTGGATACTTCTTTTTAAAGTCATAGTTTCCTTCTAGACTGCTCACCAACCCTCCTCTTTTATGCTGATCGGCGAATCAGAACAGGGCATGATTCAGACCCTGACAACAGCGGAAACAATCCTTCCTGCCCTTTACTCCGTAATCCACATTATAGGCACGTGTCTGTGTTTGCAAATCGATCCTCAAAGGAGGGGTCCTGTGTCGACAGGGGAGACAATGGAATGGCGGCACTCGGTTCACTCGATGGAAGCATGAATTTTTAGTCGTGCAGAAGTGTGCACGTACATGTTTAATGGGCAGGAGAGGCTGGGGGAGGAACTGGTACAGTGAGGTTATGATCCAACGCTCATCTTTTCTCATCACACCAGAAGCTTATTAAACTTTCATACTGAACCAGCACTGTTGCGCAATTCCTAGTTTGGGGAATGGGAGCGTGAGCATAAAATGAACTACGGAAGCAGAAAGAAACCAGGTTTGCATTGATTGAGTTAAAGATCGCTTCATGTCTTTGTTTTAATAAGAAGAGATAAGAAAATGAATGCATGCAGTGATCCTTAAAAAACCCAGTCCAATGAAAGAGGTTTTTGGCTGTAAGCTAGAGGGAAAGTGCGGAAACAGAGAGCTCTTAGTAATGGGGAGGGGGAGTGGGGGCGGGGTTGCTCAGCAAGAAAACGACACAAGTTGTTTGATTATGTCAAAAAAATGTCAAAATCCTAATTAAAAAACCACTGGGAATGCTTAGGGAACAGACCCAAAGATGATCGGAGAGGGTCTTAAAGAGCCAAGTTTTTAGCTTGATGTTGAGGAGAGAAAATTCCCAAAGCTCTGCAGAGTGTGCAGTCACATTAATGTGACATGAACTCAAAGACACAAGCACAGAAACGCACCACGCATCACTGTATTATGCAGCACATTTAATATGCAGCTCCTACGTTCTCCTCAAAATACTTGAACTTACGATGCAACTAAAAACCAGGCTCAACGTCTGTTTGGACCTTTGGCAGTTTGGAACAGCAGTCTGGCCTTTTCTGCACCAGAGATGCTCCCTCACATGGAGGACAACTCTCGCCTGCAGTGGGAAATTGTGTTTATGAAGTGCATGTACTAGAAAGCCAGTCGCTGACTTCATGACCAATATCAGTTGTTTTGGCAGAGGGAGGTGTTGCTGTGAAGAAGCGGTGACCTTCTTAAAGACTGAAGCTGATGAGCTGATGAGGGAATGTGCTCTGTGTGTGGTCCGGCTCCTTGGAATCAGACTCCGCCCATAACACAGGCCTGTTAACCAGCGCTAATCGCTAATGCTAACAGGATTGGAGCACAGCTGGACGCAGTTACTCAGCTTATCTTTTTTTACACAGAGAAACACACACACGCCTCCACAAAATACTTTCTCCACTAATGGAAAGAGGACACAACGAGTGTGGAAAAAGGAGAAAAACGCTGGGCGGAGGAAAAATAGTGCTGTCAAAGTCAATGTTTCATTTTTCAGCCAACACATTAAGCTGGTGTAAGCTTACTGGACTTCTCCCAGGACAAAAGGGTAGGTTTGGGATGTCAGTTTTACCCTGTTCTTCTTCTGAAGGCTTTTCTTTTACTGGAAGACTTCAATTCACAAACACATAAAGTGAATAACTGAAAATCTACCTTCACATGAATAAAAAAACAAGAAATATCTGTGTGCCCAAGAAATCAAAGTGGAAAAAAGGTCAGTTTTCTTCTGCCAGAAGGATTAAAAACAAATCTCAAATGATCAGGTCTGATCCTGCTCCCAATTGATGGTCAACTGCAAAAAAATCCATGAAACAGCTACTGACAAAGTGCAAATAATCCCATCCTGCAGAACATTTCCTTTAATGCTCAGAGAAGTGGAAACGACAGCTCTATTGCATAATGTAGAAGTAAAGGTTTTGGCCAGAGACAGAAATGAGGAGGAGATCATTAAAGTGGGGTGGACGACGGGGTGGGACAGCTGGCAGATGATAAGAGATGTACAGCAATTAGGTCTTATTTATCCAGGACGGAATTTCTGCTCTTTACCTGCCAGAGAGGCAGAGGAGAGGATGCGAGCTGATGAAGGAGGAGAGGCTTTCAATTAAAAGACAGGAAGACTCTGGTGTTTAAGAGAAAAGGTGTGAGGGCGGAAACAGGAATAAGACATGAGGGAAACATTCGTATGCGTCACATTTGACACATTTGCATGGGTTCTATACGAGTAAACACATGTCAACAACAAGTTACTGCTCATCTACAGCTGTCGCTGTGAATGCATACACACTCAGCCTGTGATGCTTCATTCACACCACGCTCAGCAATGCAAACGCTTTGACTGAAAAGCCGAGTTTCAGGCTTCCGTGTTCAAAACTGTCGCGTTCACGTGTTGCTGTGCACATCTTTAAATCCATTTTCAGGCTCTACAAAACCTGCAGCCATTGGTTGAAGGTTAAACCAGTTGAACTTTGACCAATCAGGGACTTGGGTTTGGTAGAGATGCATGGGTAGCGTCCAATTATTGGAAAAATGAATGAAGGAGAAATGAATAATTGCTGTTAGTGCCCGGCCAGAATTCTTTGACTATCATATATCGGAGCGGAGCTGTGAGGGCAAAAGCCTGGAGTGAAATTCACCAGATTTACACCGCTTTGACATTTAGAACCACCACACACACTCCACCTACTTTTGTTAAGGCAACTCATTGGCCAGTTTATAACTTGAATAACCCGAACTACAGTAAAAATATGATGAAAAAAAAGAGGATTATCAAGAACATGTTTAAAAAAAAAAAGGTATCGGAGCAAGAATGGTTATTCTGACCAATCGTCACATTATGACGCATGGTTATGGTCCCCTCACGTTTTGAAGTTTTCATAAATTCAGCCCCAACTCATCGTTGTCTTTTTGATGCGCTGGCTGTTCCAATTAAATCAGTCGCTTTGTTGGACGTGGTACTGAACGCAGACCGAACCTCAGAGTGCAGCCGGTACCGCATATAGAACCGATACCGTGTCCAAAGCAGATACCAGGTCCATTGTTGGTATTGATCCGCGTTCTGTACCAGGTTAAGGTCAAAAAGTGATGCATAAGGGAACTTGACCACATGCCAAAATGTGACGACTTGGAAGTGAGAATGTGTTGGTTTATTTCTCTATACAAGTCAGTGGGATTTTGGCTTCTTGGAGACAGCGGGTACTTCCTTTGAAACATGGGAGGGGTCACTCAGTCCAGTTCTCACAGACAGTCAAAGATCAACACAAGAAAACAAAAAGTCTAAACTGAAATTGTAAAAGAGGGAAAGAAGCAAAAAACAAAAAGCTGAAAGTAGAAAAACAGCAGCTGTTAAAAAGGAACTTTTTTCCATTTGGAACAGTTTTCAGTTTAGTTTTCAGTATTTCTTCAGGTTTTTGTTTTTTTATTTCTAATTTATTTTTGAATTATTTTGGAGTTTCAAACAGTTTTTTTTAAAATCTGGTGTTTCCTTCCCTTTAAGCTGATCCTGATCTGACCCCACAGTCTGAGCCTCAGATGCCCTGCAAGAATGCATGTTTGCCATGTGACCAGCGTGCTTTGAGTTGACTGCTGTCCCTGCAGATATGATCAGTATCATCTCCGGTTTGTTGAGCTTTCTATCCATCCCTTCGTCTATTCATCCAGCTTTCTTCTTACCATGGTCCTTACTTGCCCTTTCTTGCTGTAGTAAAACTCTCAGCACAGGTTCAGTTCAGTCTCGTTTCCTTCTTCCTGCTCATCCATCATTCAGCTTCCGTCTTCTGCCTTAAAACTTTCTTCCTCTTCTTTTTTTCCTCGTCTTCGACTCTCCATTTTTTTCCCAAATCTGTCAGGATTTTTTCTTCTACTGTCTTGCAGGATGTGAGCTTCAGTGCGTCCAGACAGACTGGTGTTGGTCTCTGCTGGCCGACTGCAATTCATCATCATTTTATCTCCCGTAATTAGATGCCATCAGGACCTCTGATACTCCGCAGCTCTTCTTTAACAAACAGCTGCTCTTTCCACACGCACACACAAACACACACTCTTTCCAAACTAGATTTTCTTCTTCTGCCCCATGTCTGCTTTTCTTCTCCCTCACGGGGTGACGGAGTGGGAGGAAGAGGGTGATGGAGTGGCCAACTGGTTTATCAGACGGAAGGTAATGGTGTATGGCCCGAGCTGATATTATCTGTCCTCTCATTCCTGCCCTCTAAGGAGGACAAGAGAGGAGGATAAAGAGGAAAAGAGGGCAGGAAAATGGAGATGCACAGAAAGGACAAAAAAGGAAGATAACAGGGACAGAAACGAGGAGTCCTCAGCAGTTTGAGTTTCCCAACCTTTGCCTTCGAATGATATCCAGCTGTTCTCCATCGGCCTCTCTGACCCGGGAGTGTGCTCATTGGCTTGTTTGTTCGCTCCCATGACCCCTCTGGCGTTCTTCGCACAACTTCCCAGCCTAGCAGCTCAGCATCACATTGGACCTTGTAACTTAACCACAAGCTCAGATTGGATGGCGCACACCAGGAAGCTGTCTGGACCGGGTCAAACAAGTGCTAGGCTGCAATCTGGACACATGCTCGTTGCTTTGAGGGCTGCTGACCACAGTTTCGCACTGCCATAAGGCCGAGCGGATGGCTGTAAATGTCTGCTCACTGACACGGGATTGCTCTGCAAAATTGTTCATTTTTACAAAAGGATTAGCTTTAATTAATTGCGCGTCAATGCTGGACAGTAATTCTTTCATCTACTCTTCCGGCCTCCAGAAATAAAAGAAGCGGAATAGTTTTAGCAATGTTCCCAACATCAAAAGACAGAAATGTAAACTGTGTGACGAAGAGTTACTTTTTCAATAATAAAAGCCCCACAAAAAGTTCAGCTCAGCAAAATGTACAGCTTTAGGCAGGTTTTAAATCTCCCAAAGTGTGCCTCTTCTCAGTTTTAACAACTTCAACACAAAGTGGCCCACTTTGTTCTACATCTCTGCTTACAAAAGCAAATCTTTTTCCAACCCGATATTCATTCTGACGCCTAACGATTCACCGGCTCCTTCCCCCCATTGAGATCAGTTATACGTTCAGAAACTTTATCCCAAGAAATTCCCGCAGGACATGTATGGCTAGTCAATATCCAACAAGGTTAGTGTGGAGCTACAGTTACGCTATCACATATCACGTGTGGCACATATGCATGTGTTATTGACAGCCTCCTGTTAGCGGATACAACGTACGGATAGCGAGTTATGATGGTCAGAGTAGAAACAGTAAAGCCTGGGAAATGCCAGTTCCAACCTGATGTGAGTGGAAGTCTCTATCCTCTGGATACAGTTATCTTCCTCTGGAAAGTGTGATGATATTGAATGAGAGAGAGGAGAATGAGTTTAGGCCCCAGGAGAGACTTTTGAGCCGATTTTACCCCATCGTTCCCTCGCCCCCATCCCACCCCCCTCCCTCTTCCACATTCATTTAACTCACAATTGTCTTGTAGACGCAACTTCCCGAGTTCATCTCCTCTCTATAACCTGCATTTGCTTGGAGTCAAACCTCTTTCTTAGGGTCTTTTTAAACATTTTGATGTTTGAGAAGACCAAAGAGTTGCAAACTTCCAGACTGAGGCCTCATTAAAAGGATTTTTATGATTTTATGATTTGATATCAAATCTAATTTCACCCGTTTTCTCCTACTTTGGGACTAAACTTTTAACATTAACTTCATTATAATGAGATGTTTGTTGAAGATTTACGATATGTCAAAAACTGCTATTCAGATGTCGCCGGCGACGGCTCTGGCATTAAAGGGTAATGTAGCAGCTACTTAAAAAAAACATCAATGAATTCGATTTTCCCTGCTTTTCAGCCATCAGGGGATAAGTGGGGGTCTTTAGATTGACAAATGACCATTCAATCCTAAAACTACAAGATCCAAAGTCATGGAATTCCATCAGGGAACATTAGTTAATTTTCCAACATATTACACTGCTGAAGCCACTTTGGAATGAACTGGACCATTATAGGATGTAACAAACTTGCAATAGTTGGGAATAAATTGTGTTACAATCATCTTGAAGGATTTGTTTGTCCTTTAAAACAATAAAGTGAAACACTCCCCATTTGAGCTTTGGTTTTTAAAAAAAACAATAAGGCATTTAAACTGTTTTAAGTTTTTGACTCGTAACTATTCCTCTCAAACACCTCAAAACAACTTTTGTCCAGTTCTGACCAGTTCTTGGTCAGATTTAAACTGTTCCCAGGACACCTGTCTCCTTAAAAATATTGTGAAATAAAAAGTACTTTAGCGTTCTTTAAACAGGTCAATGACAACAAATCAAGTTTGTACGAATAAAAAGTGACTTTAGACTGAAAGAAAATAACAAAAATGATTTAAAAAAAAAGAAAAAACAGAAAATAAAAAACAGAATAGGCGGGAAAAGTCCAAGTTTGAGGGGAAAAAAAGAAACATATTTTTAAAAGCCTCATTATTTTTGAAAGTGCTCTGAAACTATATTAAGACTCTTGTTCTAATAATTCATGACACATAATTAAACTCATAATCTCAAGCCTGCATGAATAATGCCTTAATGGCATCTTTACACAGCTGGCACCTTTTTGGCCTCCCGGATCTAAAAGTGGATGTTTGCAGACTCCCATGAATGTGCTGCATCGATATCTGACCACGCAGTCAAGCTGCCAGTGCTAATTGCTAAGAAGGGCTGAGTGCTGACAGCCGTAGGCTAATTACTGTTAGCATGTTGTCTGCTTTGTGGACATCAAATGGAAAACTTCAGCTTTTGCTGGAGCCGGACTCAGCCGCTGATTACCAGTGGCCTTGCAGCAACAATAAACGGTCAATAAAAAAGGCATCTCAGTGGAAAGACGAGCCTTCTGCCAGATAATGACCTGCGTCTTTGCAAACAACTGCCAAAGCCCAAGCCAAACGCTGTAAACTACCTGTCAATACGGGAAGAATAGTGTCGAAGAGGGATTATAAGAGGCTGCTGTGCCAAATGTGCTCGATATCTAACATGTGAAGCTCTGCTTACACTTTGAACCGTCATGAGAGCGGAAAACGAAATAAAAATGTGATGTTTCAAAGTCCCGCTCTGATCATCTTTTGATCGGTTTTAAAAGCGTTTCCAGTGTTTTGGCTTTTTTTATGATTATGACCTTTTTAGCTACAATAAAAAAAAAGCCGTAATCTGAGACATAGTTTCTGCAGAGCGGCAGGAGTTCTTTAGGACTTTGCCTCTGAGTTGTACGGTTGTACGTTTCACATGGAGAAACCCCTCCCACCCTCTCCATGATCCATCTGTTTGCAAGCTCGTCTGCTAGCTTATAACCCCTCACACCCCTAACCTAACATCACCGGTGCGTCAAAAATATTGAACGTATTAGGGCTGTACATACAGCATGAAAACAAAGAATCTGCATGTCTGCAAGAGGATGCCATACCATCTTTTTTAAAAGGTATTTTTCAATTAGCTTGCAGCAGAAGTGAGCGAATGAAAGGAATGTCAGGAAGAGGAGAACATGACAGACAGGACGAGGAATGGAGTGAGGAGAATGAACTCCGGAGAAGGAGAAGTAAAGAGGTATGAAGAGAGTTGAGGTGTAAACACGATCAAGCCGCTTCCAACGAGGATCTCTTCACATTTTCAGCCTCAATGAAGCACATTGCTAGCTACCCTCTTATCTGTCATGCTAGTTTGAAGCTGCACACACATCCATGCACACCCATCTGCACAAAAAACCCTTCACACAAACAGGACAAAAATGATCATGACAATCAGAAAGAACACCTTCTTGGCAACACGTTAATCCACCAAAAGCTGAAACCTATTAATACCTAAATACACAACGAACTGATGAAATGTCAACAGTTTGAAACAGAAGCAAAACTCTCTGCCACAACAAAACAACCTAAGTAAAAACGAGGCTCTTTACTGTGATTTAGAACAAGAAATGAATAAAATCTCTATCATGTTGCTTGAAGAAGCTTATAGTTTATGATTTATCATATAGAAAACATCTTCAGGTATATGTTCACTTAGCTCGAGTGCAGGAGGCTCACAGGGATCTATCGTGACCATTATAAGAGCTCAGAACGATCATAGCTGCAGAAGGAACCCTGGATAAAGGTATCTGCCTGTTATAACGAGGCCAAAGGAACAGTAAATGCTCCGACTCCGCAGAATTAGGAATCATTGTCTCATTCAACACTGAAGCATTTGGCCGCTTCAGTCTGCATTTCAGGAAAATGATTTCAGCATCTTTTTCTCTGCAGTAATGAGTGAAAATCCAACACCTGCTGTGTTTGCTACCATTAGCAGAGCTAAAAGAGCCTCCACGTATCCCCCACATTCTGTCTGAAGCCGCTCACCGCTGTTTTCTGGCACTGGATGGACGTGCTGTTGAAGCGCAGAGCAGGAACGCTGTGGGTCTCCCCCTGGATGTGAAAGACGCACTCGTAGTTCCTCTGTCCCGACTGCGGCTGCGGCAGGTTCTTGGCGGCTAAGGTGATGGGCTTGGTCACGCCGACCGGGATGTAGATCTGGGTGGACGGCAGAATCTGGGGGCAACCCTGTAAAGTTCAGAAAAATGCATGTGAGGTTGAGCACGCCAACAACAGCAAGGGTCAAGAAAAAGATGACAGACAGCTAAACAAGAGCTGAAATAGAAATAGCGTTTGTTGTGTCAAAGATGAGAAACCGCTGGGTTGTTCCACGGATATCTCTCGTTTTGTAAAAGATGGTTTTGTTTTCTGGGGGATGTTTGTCTCTGTCCTGAGCTCTCATTATTGCAGTAAGAATAATGTCATTTATCTTCACAGATTTGAGTGATTTTAGGTTTCTCATTCAGTAATTTTCTTGTTGTTGCAGTAACTACTAAACTGTATTTAGTCTTTTACCATGTTCCAGTGCTTTTGTCGCAGTCTGCTTTGTCTGCATGTGTGTGCGTCTGCACAGATTAAAGGACAAAATTCTCTGCAGGATTCTAGCCATCTGGATGTGGATAAAGAATCAAAAAAGGAAATAAAAATCCTTTCTGAATTTTTGTTCATTTCCAGACCAAATGAAGTCATAACAGAGTTCCTGCACTGACATGTCGCCAATGCACATGGACAAAAACAAGAAATAGAGGAAGAAGGAGGGGACGGAGGTTCAATGGAACTCCACCCAGCCTGCAATATTCCATTAGCAACAAGGAACCAGATCCGTCTTTCCAATTCCAAAGGTAGAAACTCTGAAGAAGGCCCTTTAATCCCTGCTTCAAATGTCAATACATCATTAAAAAACCCAGGAGACAACTGCAAACTGAAGTTAGGTTTTTCCCACAATGCAACAGACAATCTGGATTTGTAAAATTCACATTTTGATAAATTGTTCAAACCAAGAAAAAACATTGAAGTGACAGAAAACCAATAGACTGGTTTTTTGTGGTTTTTCTAACAAAAAGAGGAATCTTGCAATTTGCAAGAAAAATTATTTAAAAGCCCCCACTCTGATACCCACTTTCACAGCCAGCGGGATAAACATAACTCTTAGTGATGGGTGTCGGGAAGGGTGGGTGGGGTTGTGCACGCTAACGGTCCCGCCCACAACTCACTGGCAAGTTTCTAGTGACCTACTGCTGCTAAACAGAAACTATGTCCCAGAATTACTTTAACTGGCATAATGAAAAGAATGGGAACACTTTGACAATAGATTGAAAGCTGATCATAGTGGGACATTAAGAGCCATTTCATTAAAATATTACAAAATTTCCCTTAAAGCTGAGCGAGAAAAACAAAATATTGAGGTTACGCTCATCAAACTTTGTACTCTGCTTTGACCTAATCTTGTATGCTTAGCTTCACATTTGTGACTCAAAAATAAAATAGAAGACCGAACGTAATTCAAGAACGAAAGAACAAGGAATAATGTGGGAAAACGCTGACTGGGTCTTTGTTAAATATTCCCCAGATACAGCTGACCTTTGCCCTCCTCCTCCATGTCTTGTTGTCTCTCCTCTCTAAGCTCTCCCCGCTCTGGCTGTAGCTGCTGTACATTAGAAGCTCCAGCCGGTCCCCAAGGCCTCAACACAATGGTGGAGTTTGTTCATTAGCCCGCTTAGCCCCGGCCTTGTGTGTCTGCTTACACACAAACACACGATGCGCAGCTCTGCAGGAAGAATCTGATGTCTAATCCAGACGGAGGGAGGGAGGCTGCAGAGGGAGCACGGATGAATGAAACGGAGGAAGTGAGGTGTGAGGAGGAGCACAAGGAAATGGAAGAGGAAGAAGAGTTTGGACACAGCGTATGGGAAAAACGGGAAGCAGAAAATTGCAGCTGGTATTTCTAGAGACAGCTGTTGTGAGAAGGAAAAGTGGAAAAAAGACAACCAATGAATGAAAAGGAAACTGGAGCATTTAAGAGGAGCAGGAGGAGAGGATGGAGGAGCTTTTCTGCCATCTATGAATGCCTCCACACATCCATCTTTAACTACCTCGTGTACCGAGCCCCCGACAATGTCCTACCTTATTAACTGCCTGGAGTCTCAGACAGCTCCAGAAATTGATGAATGGGGGGCAGACATGGGGGGATGAGGAAGGAGAAGAAAAAGAAATTGATCTGCACTTGTGTATTTGAAATTTCTGTGGACCTTGAAGAAGAAAAGGGTTTGTGCATTTCTCTGATGGGGGAAACTCCAGACACTTTGGAAGAATTTTGGAAGCGCTCTCAGGATGTGGCGATCCATGTTTTATTCATCTGTTTACTGACATTGTGCCAAAGTCAGACGCCTCTTTGACAGGTTTGTGTTTCTGTCAAACTACTCTCTGTGTCTCAGTTGACTTGTGTTCTAAATCTACCACTGCTGGGGTGCAACCGCAATCACCAAAAACGTTTAAAGCAAAAAAAAAAAAAAAAGAATCCAACAGAAAATCAAGTTTCCGTCTTTCTATCATGTCTGTCATCTGCTCCCCCCTTTGTCCCGCTCAGGGTCACAGGAGGGCTGGGCTTCACCCCCACCACCATGCGAAAACTCCAAAAGAAAAGCCCCGCTTGAGATATGAATCAGGAGTTTTCACGCTGTGACGCAGCAGAGCAAACCCTGAAACCAAAACACAGCTGCCAGGCCGAGAGGGTCTGGCTCCTTTTCCTTTATCCAAAAACGTGAAGGCTGCGCGTCACTGGAATGCAGGCGAGCTCTTCTTTTCATCGAGTTCACAAAACATTCCAGTTTGTCCGGCTCCCTGTTTGAGACCCCCTCGGGAAGTAATGGAAGCAAAAGACAGAAACTGAGGAAGAAAGTGATGAAGGGGAGATGAAAGGAAAAGTGCTCTGCAGAGAGGAACTGTTTCATCTGGATTCGTGACAGGTGCCAAAACAGTTCAAAGCCAGGAGTACAGTAGAACACAATGAAACTTCACAGAAGGGATTTGTTTGAAGACATTTTTCCTCTTTCCTGACTTCTCCTCTTTCAGCTCGTCTGTGAGGACGGATGCTGTGGTTTTTCTCGGGCAGATGTGACACCTCATCCGGCTGATTTCCGGAAGACCAAGGCGGAAAAAGAGATGGGTGTGTGACTGGCTGTGTGCAGCAAAGACGGTGTTCAGCAGAAGCTCAACAAAACTTAAGGATTATTTTCACTTGAAACAAAAAAAGGAACCTGGATGGTAAAGATGTGAGAAAAACTGCAAAAACATTTTCATCCCAAACCAAACCCAACATGTTTCAACGAGTATCTAAAGCTTTAGTCGCATGCACCTGTGTGAGGGGGGGCTGACCTTACGGAGAAGAGCGGCTGCATGTCTTTCAGTTTCCCCGATGTTCAAATGACCATATTCATAAGAATACTGAGTAAGTTACACGTACTTATGAGGTACGAGGGATGCTGTCGTACAGCGTCCCGTGGTGTGCACGTGACACCCAAGCTACACTCTGATGTCTAACTCCCTCATTTCTAACATTCAGGCGTGCACACTTCTCATGTGAACCTGTCGCCTGCACACAATAAAATGTACACAAACATCTTCAGTCTACGAGATGGCAGAGCCGTCTATGACCTTGATGTTTTGCTTGGGTCACCTGCGCTCCCCGTGCAGATTTGACCATTTTTCACCTGCACACAGCCGTATTCACCTGTAAGGACAGGTGGGACTAAAGCTCATAACCTAAAGAGATGCATCAATCAAAAGTGTCATTGGGAACAATAGAGTTGTTCCTATTATAGAACAATTGACCTAAATTGTCTAACATCCAAGAGGAAAAGCCAGATTTGATTGAACATTGCCCCGAGCTTTTCTCAAAGGAGAGATCAGCTGTCACTGTAGGTTGAATGTTTGGAATGCATGCTTCCTTTTCCACATTCTATAAGCAAAAAAGGAGAACACAGAAGGAATCCGTATTTGGCTGCAGTGGGAGCCGGTCTCTTCTTGCTGTTGAGCAGGAACTTCATCTAAGAGCAGATAATGAGATGGTCTGCAGGAGAGTGTGACGCTGTGCACGTGTGTGTGTTCATGCAAATCTGCAGCAGGTGAGAGATACAAATCAAGGCATGGATGGGGCTGTGGTGGAGGGTGTAACAGGAAAAGGGGGGGTTGGAGATGAAGGCAAAAATCAAGCCTGAGATCCCATGTAAATAAATAAATAAAAGCTTTAAAGAGCTCCGAAGGCTTCGCCGTCGCCTGACAAGATATAAATTAATAAACCTCCAAAAACGCAGCGCATTCGTAATGAGGTGGACGTCTGGTCACCCCCCCAGCTCTCTGATCCCCCCCTCTTTTCAAAAGTCCATCCATAATTAATTAGCTGCATGTGTGATGTGGGAACTATAGATCAGGGAGAGGAAAAAATAACACGCTAAATAATGAAGTAAAGCGATATGGTGAGCCGGCAGGGGAAATGACATGGGGGGGGCATTGGTACAAATAAAAAATGATGTGAGCGTGTGTGTGTGTGTGTGGCACTCAGGCCTTCCAGAGGGACGTTTGAAAAGTGTTCAATGCCATCCCCCCACTGGTTCCAGCCGCAGCCCCTCGGCTTGCTGACAGAGGTTTAACATGAGAAACCATGAAGAGGTCTGCAGCCCTGAACTTCACAGTCCCACCCCTGCCAGAGTGGCGGGCGTGACGTCCTGGAGCGCGTGACGCTCTGATGAAATGTAAAGAAAAGGAATAAAACATCACAGATGCACCGACTGTCACTCAAAAGATGGAATTAACTATGATTTGCACGTTAAAAACACGGAAAATGCCTCCAAAATATCATTCTTGTAACATCCAGTATTTCAGAATAAAAGCCTCCCCCAAACTGTTCGGGGGGGCCCTTAATACAATAGTTCCTCCACTAATCTGTATTTACAAAGACGCGCAGCCACTGAAAAATCTGCATGCTTGTGCAACAAACACAGCAAACAGGTGCAACTATTATTAAAAGTGGTTTCTCACTAAACCTGCACAGGCTTCACATGCCTATAAAAAAAGAAAGAGTGCACGTGAGCGTGCACAATAGCAAGCAAAAGCCAGAAATATGTTCTCTGAAACGGGGAGGGAGCGAGCGGCGGAGTGTGAGGAACAACTTAATAAGGCAGCAACACGTCGAAGCCGTGAAGGAAGCAGAAGAAAGGCCACTTTGAACCTTGAAAGGGACTGGGAGACGGTCTGCCCACGCCCTTCTTTCCAAGCAGAGTAATGATGCAGAGAGAGGTGGAGGAGGAGGAGGAGGACAGAAGGTGACGGAGGTAAAAGGTGATGAGCGAGCACAGAGGAAGGTAGCAGCACGGAGAGGAGGATGCTGGGAACGCTGGGGAGACATTCTTACTATTTAAGATGGATTATCAAAGTGTGGCAGAGCTGGAGTTCCACTGAATGTACCTGCACACGTTCAGACTGCTTTGATGTCCCCACCAGGCCGACGTACATTTCGATTTCATCTCCTAATCCTTTATCACTGACTTACAAGCAAGCTGCCAAATCGACACAGTTTATCCTCTCCACACACATGGCGCCGCGCGCCAAGAAACAATGGAAAAACACCAACGTGTGAATAATTTTGAGAACGCTTTTTTTTCCTAAATCATAGAGGGGGAGGGGTGAGGGGGCGCCTGGCACCCCGTTATCATCCTAACCCAGATATGTCAGCAGCAATCAAACCCTGCGCCGCTGAGCGTCTCAGAGACGCGCCTCGATTTCAGAGGTAGATACGCTCTCCTGCCGGTGGCTCTGCAGCTCAGGAGGAAGTCAAACCCTCTCTTTGGGGGTTATTCAAAAATCTGTAATCAAGACGGTTTCAGTTCATCTTCAATGCACGCTTTGGCTGCTTGTTTAGCAGCTGCTTATGCAAAAACCCCAATTTAATGCCTCCTTCTTCCAGACCAGCCTTCAAACATTACAGAGAAAAGCTCGACTGATGACCTGAAAAAGCATCGCTTGGTTTCACCACTTAAAAACCACAGAAAGTGGTCTTGTGGGGAGTGTCTGGCCAGAGATCGGAAGGTCTTCAGTTCAAATCCCCAGTTGAGTCATACCAAAGACTCTGAAAAGGGGACCCAGTGCTTTCCTGCTGGACATTATCGGGTTGGATTGAGGGGTTAAACCACCAAATGATTCCCGGACTGTGTCCGCTGCTCACCGCCCCCCCAGGGGATGGGTCAAATGCAGAGAAGAAATTTCACACACCTGTGTGAGAGATAACTAATAGGACTTTCACTTAAACAAGAATCAAAAAGCAAACCAATCCCTCGTGTCTTCCGCTGGCCATCTTGGGTTTGTCACAGAAGTACAACGGTGTGGCTAAAATGGAGGCTGAGGTAAAATCATTTGACCGCCACTCCAGCAGAACAGCGTGGGGGGAAAGCCTGACATGACAGACACACTTAGCCGGTCTTGTGAGATTTGCCGGCGCAGCACGTCTCCCTTCTCAGCGCCTCTCCATCCCAGCAGGAAGCTGCTGTTTCTCAATCACTGCCTCTGCATCTCGGATCCGCCTGCAGATCCCCGTTTGCCTTCGCATCACTTGCATGGCTCCCCCAACAGCAACAGCCTTTGTCTCAGTGACTTGGCATTTCTTTCTGACACGCAGGAGCCTTGATGTTAAAAATGCGATACTCATCTGTGTTCACTATTAGGCGTGCCGGCTGGGAGGTCTGCGGAAATGAAGATTTAATACGGCCTGAATTATTTAACCAGTAGGACCTGTGAGTGACACGCACACACAAACTTGTGCAAACACTCAAGCGCACACGTGCACGGCCTGCACACACGCTCTTGTGTCCATCTGTGAGAATCTTTGCTTCACATTAGCTCTTCATTAAGCTTTCACTGAGGCTATATCGGGCGCTGGCATGACTGATGTGAACCCGGCTGAATCCGTTCAGGTTCGTCAGGGGAGGGTTATATTGAGAAGAGAATAACCAACAGAAACGTTACACCTCAACACTTCATGATCTGCACTGATCTCCATCAGGAGGAACACTGCAGTCGTTTCAGCCCAGACGGCAACCATCAAATCTGCACCTCATTTATGGTGGACAGGACTTTCGCCAGAGTTTGTTGGCTTGATGCCCCCCCTTATCTGGTAGGTGTGACAGCTCACCTGGAACCAGAGAAAATTCTGTTTGATCTAAGATCATTCAAGGGTAAACCAAAGCACTTTGGTAAATGAGGTAAAATGCCACATTTAGCAGGTAAAAAAAATCCTGGAAAAAAAGGGGAAAATTACTAAAAAAGTTTTTTTTAAAAATGATTCGACAGAGTAAATGTTATGCAGTGAGGATGTAATAACGTGGATTACTATTTGATAATCAGAGAAGTAACCAGTGCTCTTTTTTTGTGTTTTTCTTTCCCAAATCAATCATTAGCTCCCCCTAGTGAGCAGTGTTGGGAAATGCATGACTTTTCTAAGTAGTTTTGGTCTCTGAAGAGAACACGCATTGATTTTGAGAACATCATGAGTGAAAACAAAGCAAACCCAGATAAAGGTGTAAAAACTATGCTCAGTTATCCCTCATTAGAGTAAAGTCTTAAATCATGTCTTATTGAGAACTGTGACGCTAAAGGCCGTGTTCCCTCTCTGACCTCCAGTCTGATTAAAAGCATTTGTGTGGAAGTCCTGCAGCTGCACAAATCTGACGTTTGACTAGGAAGAGATGAAAAGCAGATGTTTATGCACATTATCAGAGGTCAGGCCGTACAGTCAAACTTTGTGGGACTTTGAAATGCAGGAGAGGAGCAATACTAACTAAAGAACAAATTCTCACTTTTTCCTTAACCCAAAGAATCACTGTTTTAACTAACTTTATGAGAAATAAATCTATTTAAGACTTCATTTAGTGGAGTGGTCATTATAAACCCACTTCAATAAAAGTGGTGTTTTTAACATGTTCTTGTCACACTGCTCTCATGATGGAGGACATTTCTAAAGGAACTTGAGCTCAAAGTTGTATTTCTGAGTATTTCTTTATTCAAATCGCTGAGAAACAGGAGCAGACGAAGAAAATGCTTGTAGTTGTGATGTACAAACTACAATCAGCTCCCTGCTCTGCTTCATTCTAATGGAGGCGGTGCAAACAGAAGGATGACAGGAAATGGAGGCGGGCTTACTCTGCTCCAACCGTCCCATCACAATTCAGAAATGAATTTCTAATAAATTGCTGCTCTGCAGAAACTATGTCCTAGAAAAAGACTTGTGTTTTTTTATTGGGGCTAAAAATGGCCTCATCATAATTAAAAGACCACCGGGAATGCCTACAGATCGGAAGAGGATCTGAGTGCGACTTTTGGGGGATTGGCGACATAAACTAAACTTTTTCTGTGAACTGTAATCGATTTCTTCAGATTTGGCAGGTATCTGAGCAGAGCAAAGAAATAAACTCTAAAAACAACACTCCCGGCTGTCCTTGCTTTTTTCTTCCCTTCCACCTGTGGAATTCTGGAAAACAATCACCCTGCAGGCGCAGCTTTTCTTCTGCTACATGGCCTCTTTGCCCTCATCTTTCCGCTTAATGCGTCTCTTTTTCTGCTGTTTACATCTGTCCGTCTGTGGATTGTCTCTGGTGTTTTCCGCACACCGCAGGGATCGTCACATGGTAAATGACACTCCACCTTTCCTCAGTTCCAAATCATCTCGGGTCTGTTTGCCACACCTTAGTATTTTGTTAAAAGCGGCTAATGGGGATCCCCCCTCGACCTCGAGTGGAAACATGCAAGCGTGTGTTTATGCGAGCGCTGCTATGAGCAAAGTGGAACACTTCAGGAGGAGAGGAGGGATCAAGAGGAGAAAGTGACCGAAGCATCATATAAGACAGCACAAGAGACTTTAGAGAAGAGAGAAAAAGCTGTGGTCAACGAGTGATGACAGACATTAATAAACGGACAGATGTCAGAAGGACGGAAATAAAAAAAAAAAAAACTAAAAAAGAAATAGTTCATTCAATTCAAACAAACGTCTATTAGTGATTTCTCGGGTCCCGCAGGCCGGTGCAGCTGCTTGTGTTTGTTCTGATAAGAACCAGCGACAGTCACGCACAGTCAGACCCAAACACGGTCGCAGGCACGGAAAAGGCCCCTCCAGCAGCCGTGGCCTTCAGTCTGGGGGGACGCCTTCGCTAAAGACAGAGCGTGTGTGTTCTGCTCAGTGTCTGAGGATAAACACAGAGCGCCAGAATGTCACGTTCCTGGGCCTTCACACCTCCATCACAAATAACCCACTCACAGTCCTGGATGGAGCCTGTGTGTGAGTGGGGAGCTTGTGTAGGTGGCTGAGCACGCTCGGTTAAGAGTGTGCGTGTGGATGGCAGTGCTTGAGGGCGCCTCAAAAGAAGCTTTTTATGCAGCCTGCAGTCAACATGCATCTTGCAAGCAAAAAACAACTGTTTTTCAACAGAAAACACAATCTTTAAACTAGGGAGTTTGAAATTTGATGTAAACAAAATTAAAACAAGACGGATTACTGGAATATACAGATGGAGGTCCTGAAACTGCTTCACCAATGGGGGACATTTCTGTGTGGAGTTTGCATGTTCTCCCCGTGCAAGCATTGATTTCTACTCCGGCGTCCAAAAACATGCTTCATCTGTGAATTGGTCTCTCAAAATTGACCCTGGGTGTGGATATGAGTGTGTGATGGGGCCCTGCAACAAACTGGGGACCTGTCCAGGCGGTACCCACCCACATGTGGCTGGGTTAGGCTCCAGCAGCCCCATGACCCCAAAAGGGACATATGGGTTTAGAAAATGGATGAAAAGACAGATAAATTATGAATTAGAACATGCAAAATAGGACAAAAGCTCATTAAAAATTAGTCAAATCCAGATATTTGTATGTTTTTTATATAAAATAAATAAAAACAGTGTAAATCTGTTTAAGGCTGCAGTTTCCCCTTTTCTCCCTTGTTCTTCCCACTGTGGTCTAAAACTGGGATCGGTTCCTTCCTGGACAGCGCTGCATCCAGCTGCAGATTGTGCAACAATCAAAAAAGAGCAATGTTTTGGGAGAAACTCAAATATCTACAGACCAAAGCTTAAAATGAAGGATAAGAACGTTTTTGACCAACACAAAACAACCAAAAATACCTTTTGGTCACATGCCTGTGGAGATCACCAAGGAAGATACGAATAAAGTCTTACAGTTCAAAAGTTCAAAATGGAGATACAAGTTAACTGACAAACTGACAGTGAATGTCAGCATTTCGGAAAACTATGTGAGAACTTTTCTCCACATGAACCAGTTTGTGACTGGAAACCTGCAGGCGCGACATGAACGCAGCAAAAAAACGGAAACGCACCTTCAGGTAAAACTACCAACAGAAAGAGAGGAGTCAAAAAATGAAGACAGGTCATCTAATTTGGAGACATCCACGCTTCTCCCAAACTGATGGCCAGCAGCTGGACCGTAGGTTTGTGTAACTCCACAGACACGGACCACACGCCTGCTGCTCTAAAAAAAAAAACGATGTTCCAGAAAATGTTGATTTTGGCTAAAAACAGCATCATGATCAATTTAAAAGAATCAGTGAGACCACTTTGAAAACAGGTCAATAGATGACTGGAGTGGAACTTTAACAAGAAAAAAGACAGTTAAGACAAAAACTTCAGGAAAAAATAAAACAGTTTAGGATTTTTGCTTTGTTTCTGGTTTTCTTCTGCTAAAGTAACACTAATTTACTTGCAATTACGGAGCCGCTCTCCTCAATTTCAGAATGTGTTTGTTGCGTCCCTGGTGGTTTTCTTCATTTACACTCGTTTGATTTGGAAATTTCACCAAATATACTTCTTTTCTTTTCTCTTTCTTTCATTCCTTTTCCTCCTTCCTTTGATGAAATCCGATTTTTAAATTCCGTTGCGTCACCATTACTTTGTTTTTTTGCTCCCTGACAATAACACAAATGCAATCTATCAAATACAATTTGGTGGAACAAATTACAGATAAATGAGATGGAGCTGTTTGGAAGAAGACGTGGGGCGGCAGTCATCAGCACATTCTCTGCGTTACCATGGTAATAAAGACTCTGGATCAGCCTGATTAAAGAGTGAAGTGAAAGGAGTTTACGATGAACAAGTGTATTAGCACTGATGCAGACTGTTCTTGAACTGGACCCTGGTGCGCATGTCCGTATTGAGGCACACGAAGAAAAAAAACGGCTCAATTTTTAGCTCTGAACTACAGCGTCCCGTCAGCCCCACGAACCTCGGAGCGCAGAGGGAGGTGGGAGGAGTGCTCCCCTCTCAACCCTGCAGGAAAACTCTTGTCTGGCCTTTTAACACCGCCTGAGAATGAACCTTCTCAATCCCATCCCTCGTCTTCGTCTGCAGCAGCGAACGCTGAAGGTCTGAGGGAAACGTCTGCTATCAGACTTGTTTCACTTGTACGCTAAACATTTCCATTTGTATTCAGGATGAAACCACGGCGTGGCAAAACGGAATCGTTTCATGTCTAAATTGAGGGTGTGAGTGAACGTAAATAAAACGGAGCAATCTCAATTTAGCAGCAGCTGAAGAGAAGGAAATCTGCTCCTTTTGTTGTTCTACTTAACTCTTTTTTTCAAAATCACAGCATAGGAGGTGAAGAAGAATGAAGAAAGATGAGGTGACTGAGCATCATAGCGCTGAAGGATGATGCAGGGAGGGAGATGCGTCCTGCCCTGGAGAGGAGGAGGAGGATACGCCATGCTTGGAGGAAGAGCGGTACCTGTCAGAGCTTTGGACAGAGCAGCTAATGGATCCAGTAGCAGAAGAGAAGTATGATGAATGAGTCTGTGTGTGCACGTCATTGGAAGAATGTTTACACTTGAGTGCGGGCGGGCATTTGTGTGTTTTAGGTGTGCGTGTGTGGCAGTGCAGATGATGGATTCTCCAGAGCAGCATGTGGTCGGTGGTTTCTCGGACAGACGAGGTGACAGGCCTGTTCTCTGTGTCCACATGCCGCCATCAGCTGCTCCGTCTCCTCCTCCTGCTGCCTCTTTCACCCACAGATTCTCCTCATTTCCTTCTGACGTTTCAGCTCTACTCACGGGCATGGACCTTGTTAAACTGCTCAGAAGGCAGCTTCTACAAAGTTTAAATACTATTTTTCTGCCAGGAGTGCATCCATCCACCGCCCCGCCAGCATCCTTTCCTTTGAAGTGGACAGACCGTTGCATTCCTGCTCCTACCTGCAGATGGTTGAGCTAATCTGCTGTCTTTAGCTCCATAAGCCGTGAAAGCTGCACTGCAGTGTTTGCACTGTTTGGAAGTCTGCAGAGCTCTGGTTGAGGAAGGAGATAAAGAGCAAAGTAATTGGATCAAGGCTGTCCAATTAATAAAGGCTACAGATTCAGGTTGGCCAACAAGGGGAGGGCTTTAATCTGCATGTAGATAATGAGAGTCGGACCAAAGCTGGAGATAGGGAGGAACGGCGATTGTATGTTTGTGCGTCCGGTCAGATAAAGCACAGGCGCAGCTGTCAGTCTCTTGGGATAACAGAGGGTTTACATCTGTAAGTCCACCGACAAGATATGAGCGAGAACACACTTCTGTGTGACTGCGTGGTGAGATCAGAAAGACAGGAACGGAAAAACAAACACTTGCTTCAATGACTTCTGTTGTAGCTGAAGCTCAATTAACATTAGCTTTTTTGCTCATGTAACATTTGGCTGCGTAAAAACAGAACAGTCTTTTCAAAGCCAGTCATTCATCCCACCCTGTTTATGGCCTTATGAGCCACGACAGAATTACTGCTGCTCGCTACACAAGCTGTTGTCACCAGGCCAGAAGCCCCAAAATCAAACACAGAGAAGACACAGCAGGGTGATGAGAGGAAAGCTGGAGGCAGAGCGACAGAGAGATGGAAACATCAGTTACATCCCCATCAACCCTGTTTGCATGTGAGGAGAAATGGGAAAATATTTGATTCTTTATATTTCCTAATTAAGCGAGAGGTGGCATTTTTCAGAGGAGGAACTTTGGAGTGAAGCTGCAGAGGGAAGAGGAAGTCCTACCTCGGAATTCTTGATCCGTCCTTCCTGGAAGGAGCAGTCGTAGGCGTTCTGAGTGCAAACGTGGCGGAACTTGCACCAGTGGCATGGGAAAGAGCCGTTCACGCAGGACAGGCACCTAAAACACAGACAGTTGAAACAGTTATTTATTTAAAAAGAAAAAGTCGTCCTCTTTCTAACTCATCAGCCTTCAGGAACATGACAACAACAGGCGTTTATGGTTCTTCTTCAAGCATACAGCACTTTTGGACTAATCCAAAGTTTAACTTCAATAGAAAACTGAGTTTTCCTATAAATTTAGGAACAGATTTATGAGTAGTCAGCTATGTTAGTCACAAACATCCATCCTGAAGTTTTGCTTTCTGACAGAAAGCTAACAGCTTTTTAGTTTATGTTTCCTACAGCAATGTTTCCAATGGCACTTTGAAATGAGTGCTGTCGTGTCTAATGAAGCTTCATAAACATGTAAATAAAAATGAAATCAAATTCATGCTCAGACAACAATAACTCATACATATAACCATATAACCTAAGAGAACCAGTAAGTAAAACCTGTATGAAGTTAGGATGTGAGAAACAGGACCTCTCCTCTGAGGAGGAGTAGTTGTCCGCTCCATGACCATCCCTGATCCCTGTGGGAGCACATTCCTGATCTCAAATGACAGACTCAGAATTCCCTAGAAATCGAGTTATCACGTCCCTGGACAACAAATATTTTCAAACTGTTTTTTAAATGCCCCAGTTAAGACTCCTCACAGGTAAGATCGTTTTTTAGGTTAGGATATTCTTTGTTTGTTTTTCCAGGACCGATACCCACACTGAGTAATCAAGAAAGTCAATAACTGATTTTTCAAGCTGATATACTTTTACAGGAAAAGTGAACATATTTGCATCAAAATTTAGAGTAATACAAACACCAACATTTTACTTTATTTATTGAAAAATCAAATAAATAACAAAACCAAAAAAAAGCTGCAGGGAGTAAGAGGATCAGCAGAATGGTTTATAATCTATTTTTTCAAGATAAATGAACAGTTCCTTGTGATTTTATAAAGTAATGAAGTAAAACATCTAAAGCAAATTGAATGACTTTTCTTTGTGGTGATTTTAAACATAAACATAACGCTGGGAGTTCCTTTTGCACAGCAGCATATGTTATTAGTACCAATAAAAACATAAATAAATAAATAACTCCCTCAAGATTTATCAGTAAAAAAAGCAAAGTTACAGACAGCTGGAGAAAAATGTGACGGTGAAATTGTCAGCAGTCCCAGCTAAGCAGTGGAGCGTTTGGTTGCTCTCCAACCAATCGGCTTCTGGTAAATTGCAGTGACCTCACAGAAGACGCGCTAACTTGAGGCGGATGAGGGTGGGCTGCAAAGAAAATTGATTGCATGTTTTTGATTCTCCTCTTGTGGTATTATTTTTAATATTTTCCTCTCTGTAGGTTCTCAGCAAATAAGTATTTTTCCTCCCGCTTCACCTGTGGTTGCTTTAGAATCCATTTGTCCATCAGGCTGAAGTTTCTGCCGTTTCATTTGTTTATCTGTGGATGGTCGAGGTCCACATTTTTTTGGGATATTTTTGCAAGGAGCACAGTCCCCCTCGTCATTAGGGTTTCACCATAATGAGCAGCTGAGTTCTATGGTTCTCTTCAGCACCTTTTCAACTTGATTTTGGTTTTTGTGTGATCGTTTATTGGTTTGCATGGTTTCCTGTTAACTCAAATAACTGGGTTCACATCACAAATGCCAATTTTTAAAATAACTATTTTAAGAATCATTAAGTAAATAATAAAACCTGTTATTAAGAGCCACTTTCAGCTGCAGCAGCTACAAGGTCAATCTTCTGTTTCATGTCATATTTGAAACCTTCTTTCCACTAACAGTCATTCTCTCCTTTTGCTGCATTTTTGAACTTATCTTTTATTCCACTTTAGCTTGAAGCTTTCATGCAACCCCCAAAGCGTGCAGCTACTGCACGCTTCATGACCTTCCCAAGCATCTTACTACTTTGCATACATTTTGCCCTCTTTCCATTGTTTTATTCCTTCTATTTAGCGGTAAACCTTTTCTTTGTGTCTCTCCCTCTTTGCATCCCTTTCATTTGTGTTCTCTGTGTTCTTTGTTTAAAGCCCTCTTTCATCTGCTGGACTAAGAGCCCCCCATTTTAAATTCACTTGATTCAGCTGAGCCAAGGTGCTGATAGACCAGAGAAAGACGAGAGGCGAGATCAAAAACCTGGAGGATTTCCTCGACAAAGGTGTGTAGGACAATCATCACGACAGGAGGAGGTGAAAAAAGTGAGAAGGTGCCTGAAAAATGGGGAATGGACTATTCAGGTTGATGTTCTGAGGTAATGACAAATCTATAAGTGTATATTCCACTTTAAAATGAGCTATCGAGGGGAGCCGGGCAGGTTTAAGAGCAAACTTTATCGACAAAGCTTTATTTTAGTGATGGTCTTTGAGGTCCAAAGAGAAGCAGAGCCAGCCTGTTTCTGATTTCATCTAACCGAACTGTTATGTGCTAACTGGTTTATTTGATCATGAAGAGCTCACGAGCCAGTTTAAGGATTGCATTCTTACTTTACTCCTTTAGATAGAGCGTGGTATATTACAAAATACAACGAAGCAAAACTTCAACTCGACATATGGATTTACATTCGGCCACATTTGCCTGACATGTCGTCACATCTGGGCGAGCTGAAAAGGGCAGACTCATGAAAGGCTCCAGAGTGTATAAAATGACAGCTTCCCTTTTGCCTTGACCCTTGCTAAGGAAAAGCTTTACCTCTTGAGCTTTGAGACACAGTCCATATATGAATCCATCAAAGCCCTGACATGGATTCATTTGGATCAATTAGGACCGCTCGTTGGCTACGTGCTCATTTTAAGCGATCATTTCCACCCCAGACTCTTCCTTCTGAGTGAGATCTGAAGCTGCAGCTTAATTCAATCCTACAGTCGCTTTAATTGACCAATTTAACATTGTGCTGACAGAAGCTGTCCATTTAGAATGAAAGATGTGCAGCTAAGGAAATAACAAGCCTCTTAATACCACACAAGAGCAAAGAGGAGATTTGTCATTGTTGCCTACAAATGGAGGAAAAGCGATTAAGCTACGCTAGGTTAGCATACAGCGTTCAGATTTAAAGACCAGAACTGAGAATCTGAGTTTAGTGCTCATTCTTGTAAAAAATGAAGCAGACGGCAGCCTGTCACTTCCTAACAAAAGAGCAAACCACATTACTGAAGCAAGACAAATGCACCGCTAGGTTAGCACGTTAGCATTTGCGCGCACAATAACAATTCCTGCTTAGAATGTCAAAGAGTTCTTCTTTTTTTTTTTTTTTTGCTCGGGGCCCACCACAGGCTTCATTAAAATACAGCACAACTCCAACTTAACACAGTGGGCAACCGGAATCAAACGCCACAATGTGGTTAGTGGCTCACATCAATCATCGCATCTGTCACTGGAGCCCAACAAGCATTTTGATCAAAATTTTATCTTTTATTCATGTAGAAATCAAGCTCGTTAGTGATCCTGAGCTCTGAAAAAAACACATGATAAAGCACCAGGTAACCACTGCCCTTCATTTTCTCTAACTTTTATGACCGGACCCTTTGAAATACTAGAACGTGTCACCGCAGGCCACAGCACAGGCCTGTGTTACAACCCGCAACCCCTCCCCAGTTCCTCAAAGTAACCAGAGCCCCCCCAGCTGCTACATGATGGAAAAGCCTCCCTGAGCAGCTTTGTAAGGCCGTGATCATGCTAATTTAATCGATTCACATTGTGATGCTAAATGACACACAGCCTCAGATAATGAACAGCCTTTTTTTGGATTAAATTCACAGCCCATATGGTTTATTTGGACAGTTTGGCACTCATGCACTTTATTTATTGGCAACATTAACTTCAAAGCGTAAAAAGTAAATACACCATCCTCAGATTTTAACACCAAAGGGGCTGATGAATAGACAATAAATGATTTTGACTACATCGGTTTTGCCCTTCCCAAGTCTACGATGGTCTCTGCTTACAGTGCTAAACGACTAGTGTGTCACGTCGAATGGCATTGGTCACAAAAACCTATCATCCTGTGAAAATGTCAGGCTTTTGTGTGTATTTACATTTTTAAGATACATCTTGTTTTTTTATCCACAATCTCCACAAGTTGTAAAAAAGTTGCTCAATGTACAATTTAACTTATTTTATTTAACCTTTATTTATCCAGGCAAGACAGGTTAAGAAAAAAATATATTATTTTAAATGGTTATTTACAAGAGAGAGGCAATCAGGGCTTTTTAAGAGTTCCTGTGCAGTTTCTCCATTGACTGTATATGAGAACTGGAGCGAGTGAGTATGAAATCACCCATAAAAAATTATTTATTTCCAACTTGAACCGAATCAAGTCAATTCAGTCACCATTTTTTCACAATACAGACAACATGTTGGAGCCAAACATTGTCAGAGAGCAGAGATTGATCTGGGTCAGTCTGAGTCAAGGTTTCCATGGCAACCACTTTCACTAATCAGGAGTGAGCTAGTTGGAAGTCTACACCCTTACCATTTAAAAACGGGCAACACAGAATCTATCCATCAAGCGGGTTGAACATTTGAGGTGGGGGTCCACCAGGCACCACCCACTTTTATTGAAGCATCTGATTGGTCAGTTTCTACTTTGAATAACTTGAACTACAGAAACATGTCACAAAAAAAGAGAATTATCAAGAACATGAAAACAGTAGCAGAGCAAGAATGGTTATTCTGACCAATAGAATGACTGATTGATAGATGTTTATTTCTCTGTAGAAGTCTATGGGATTTTGGGTTTCTGAAGCCACTTCCTGTTTGGAACACTGGGAGGGAAGGGGTCACTTATTCCAGTTCTCTTATACAGTCAACTGTATTATCTAAAAGGTCTGTCTGTCTACCAAAATTCACAGTTGGCTAAAAACCAAAGACACCACAGTAATGGGAAATCCTATTGCTATTATAGCTTTGGAGTGACATGGCCATGCAGGTTTAATGACTGCAGTATGGAAACAGAATCTAGCAGGTTTGAAAAGCACAGAATGAAGCAATCAAACTCAGTTTGATTAGGGGTTAAACACAACAAGTACAGAACGGACCACACAGGTCAAGAAGAGCCTAAATACTACTGGGAAAGCCACTGGGAATCCAATAATAAAGGTGGATAAAAGTGTGGGGATTGCTATTTAAACATGGCATGATTACATGCCATGTTTTAAAACTAAACCTAAACTTAGGACTAAACAGTTTCCTAATTAGCACTACCTAATCTGTTTATGGTGCTGTTTATGATTTAAACTTTTAGCTGAATTTTTATTTTCCGTCTGTGCTTTTTTAATATCATCTTTTAGGAGAAGCGCTTTGCTAAGCAGATTCCAGCTGTTCTAAAAGTGAAATAGACAATTGTAATCACAACCATTTTAATAGTAATTGGTTGATTAGTTTACCTATGGACTGATTTATTATTTATTTCTTCTTTTATGACATTCAATTTTATTTTACAAAGACGGATTGATCACAACAAAGTCAAGGCGCATCCCACCATCATGAAACTTTAATCGCACAATTCAAACACAAATTATTTCCAGACAGCGTCTTCATTAAGTGCTGTAACGTGGAATGAGAGAAGGAGCATATGTAAATACGGAATTCAGGAGAACTAATGGCTGCAGGTGATTTTCTATTTCAATCTCAGCAACCTTTAAACTGAAACACTGGGGAATTCTAATAAGATTAATACAATATGCAAATGTATGGCATTTTTTAAAAGGCAAGGGCCAAGACGTAATCAGTTGAGTAAATAAGCAGGAGGGGGGTGTATTTTGGGGGTTCGAGGACTTCCTCTGCCTTTCAAAGTCCACCCATCCAAGGACTGTGATTTCGTTCTGGCACAGTGCTGATCCACAGGGAGATGGAGCTGCTTAGAAAAATGTCAGATCAGTAATAATCATAAATTCAGCAGGAAGGGGCGTCTCCCGTGAAGTGCTCTGTTCACTTTATTAAAGCCTGCAGTATTTTCTGAGATCTGTCAGGAGTGACCAAGCATTCTGGAAATGGAGCCTCGCGTGCAGACATTACACCAATGACATTACCGGCCTGATCTCATCAGGCGCTGCACACTGAGGCCTGGGGGCACTAAGCGTAAGCAGGATGGAGTGCCAGCTCCAAATGGGGCTCTTATCTCGGCATCTTGCTTGGCTATCAGAGTAACTGCAGAAGATGCAACATGCTCTGTCTGTAACTTCATTAAGCAGGTCCATTACATCACTCACTGCATGTATTAGATCAGCTCAGAGAACAGATTTAATCTGAACTCATTGGGGTGATATCTTCAAATGTGCGACTCTTTGTGTTTGTCAGCTAGCCTTTTTTATTGTGCATTGTAACTTGTTTTATCTAATTTCATCTTTTTTTTAATCTAATTTCATTTTTTTTGAAGACCAGAGCTTCTGCAATCACATCTGAGATCCAGGATCTGCTCTCAGCGAGAGGTAGAGCAAACATCACAACTCCTTATGGGAGATAAGCGAACCATGATTCCACATTGTAAACCACCACACCCTTAACCAGCTGAGCTAATCATCTTTGGGATTTGTGACTAAGAGCGGGGAAACAGGGAGGCATCGGGTTAAAGGTCAAAGTGGCGGATTAGGTGTCCGAGACATTCAGGGTTTAAATGAGCACTAAGTGACTCAGAGGGGAAAAGTGTGGCTGTAAATGTGCGAGTCTCTATGTGTTTGTGGGCGACCCTGGATGGAGCCTGGCGGTATCCACAGGGGAAGCAGGGATGGAGCTCGGCAGTACCCCAGGGGCCGCCGCACCATCTGCTGCCCCAAGGCTAATACCCCAGCAGACGCTTGAGCCTCCCCTGGATCAGCCGTGGATTGACAGGAAGGAGGGAGGTAGTGGGGCAGGAGACGGGACTTGAGGGGATTCTTTTACCTTAGCAGGGTGCATTGATAGGCCTGCATTGGGGGTGGGGCTTAACATACTTAGCAAAAGGTAGTGTCCTGGAGGCTGATGGACAAATATTTTTTGACTGGAATACAAAGTTCAAGTGACAGAACAACACCTCAGACAGGAAGGAACAGCAGCAGGCCGCGGAGTAATTAATAAACCGCTAAACAAGCATTCAAATGATTTGTGGGCTTTGATCAAAAGACTATAATTAGCATCTCATTACATTTTTCATGGAAAGCACATTTGATTTTTGAGTCTCTGTAACATTAGCCTGCTGTGGAGGTCAGAGGGGTGGAGCAGATATGTGAGAGTTCACCTCATGAAAAGTAACTCTAGAAAGCCCACAGGGCGCAGAAACAAGAGCTCATCTCTCATTATTAAAAAAAGAAAAACACATGGAAAGAATATTGTTAATTTAAATTAACAGAACTCACGACTGATGGACGCTGCAGTTGTAGAAGACAAAGTCCACACTGGCAAACTTCTTGCCCGTCTCCTTGGACTTGAGGTAGAGTTTGATCACCCGTTTGTCACCTGCACCAACAAAAATACCAAATAACATCAGATTTTAGTCAAACTGAATGATACCATGATCTGGGAAAATGCTCTACTCTGATTGGCTGCTGGGCGTGGATTAAAAAGTGATAATGCACACCTAAAAAAGAAGTTTTGGTCACATAGCAGTGACCTCAGTGATATAGAACACTTTGTCACTGCCAGCTTCTTTAAAACAGACTTTTCCTTCATGATCTGGATAAAAACAGGCGCTATAAGGTGAACTTTCTCTCTGAACTACTGCTTTATTTACCCGATCATGACAATCAGCATATATATCGCTTCCCTTAGCAGCTGCAGTTGAGGTCCGCTGTTGTTACCACGACAACACTCTGCATCACGTATCTAATAGTCCGCTTTTTATGAAAAAGGGATTTTAACCGAAAAATAAGACTAAAGTACTAAAAATGTATTGAATATTTATTTCTTTTGTAAGTGAGCATGGTATGAGCAGGATAATGCCCTTCGAAGTGTGCATTATCAGAAATTAACGCCCTTTGCAAAAGCTGCATTGTCCACTTCACGTCAGAACGTTCAGGCGTCCGCATCCTCCGTTAATTTCTGATAATGGACACCTCCTTTTCAACTATCCCTTCCATATCCATTTAAACAACTAAGCTACACATGATAAATAGCTATGAACCATCAACATTAAACTCTAAATCAACTCCAGACATTGTTTTTTACTTGTTTCGACCTCTGATGATGACAGAAACACTCAGTAACCTAGCTCAACTCGTCACACAATAGGGTGGCTTTAAAAACAGCAGCACCAATCAGTATTTGGATGCCAGAGCTGCTAACAAAGATAACAAGATCAGCTAAAGAACTTCAGGAGACGTCTCTTTGAGGAACGTTGGCGCAGATCAGCTGCACGCTTTTGTTGGTTTGAATACACGACAGTTTTTATTTGTTTTTCCGTCTTTGCAGCGTGACAGAATTGGACATGAAACCAGAGCAAATTCCCTGTGAAAGTCATAATTTATACATTAAAATACAGTTATTTTTATATAAGGAGAAAAAATGCATTGAAGTTCCTCCTTTTGAAAGGAAGTTAAGAACAAACCAGTCGTTTAGATGCAAAGCAATGAAGAACTAAACTGACAACAAAGTCTAACGAACACTAACGGAGATTCAGGAACAGGTCTATTTTCAGCAGATAAACATGAACTGCTTCATGTGTCTTTGAAACTGAACGGATGGCCACTATTGGTGGTGACAAGGATTTCTAAACATAGGTACATAAACCCACACATGAAGCAAATGTGTTGTAAGATGGAAATTCCTTTGAGCTAATGCAAAACTTTAACTATTTCCAGCGGCAGCAGCACACACTAAACTCTCCTGGGTGATGAAGACAGTTTGTGATGGACATCATAGAGCAACAGCAGAACAACTGAAGGCCGGAAAGACAGAAAAGCAAGAACCAACACAGAGTTTCCTTCTTTTCTACTTCTTAATACAACTAGCCACACCCTCCCCGACCCCAATGAGCTCACATCCCCGTTAGGAAGGTTGCTCATCTCCTGACCTTTGTTCCTGGTGATTGGGGCGATGTCCCTGGCAGAAGGAGACAGGCAAAAGATGTGTCCACCCTGGATCCGGCCCTCGGTCTCCACGTAGTCTTCAAAGGAGCAGTTGACCCCCGCCGAGAGATCCGGCACATTACGAGCCTGGAGGACCAGCTATGGAACGAGAGCGAGTCAGACAATCAGCACCAGATCAATGAAAGGACATAGTGTACATGAATTGTTATAAGATATGACATGGGGGTTAATGGGAGTTGGGAGCGCTGTGGGGGTGGAAGCGAGGGAGCCAGTGCTCGTGAGCGCACGTGTGTGTCAGACACTGGAAGAGCTATGATGAGATTAATGTATGAGTGTTAATATGCAGGAAGAGACTGAAGGAAAGTGTCATTGCTCAGTCCTGTGTGGTTCCACTGAGGAGCTGCTGACAGAATGGGAGCAAAGCCGTGATTCACCACAGACAAAACAAAAACACAACACTTCCGTTCCGTTTGTTGGTGCCGTCTTCATTTGTTCAAACTCCACCACTTGGATCCTCTTGGAGAACTTTAAAACCCAAACTGACCAAATAAATATGTAGACCTCCAAATTTTAGGACAGGACAGCAACAAAAAATGTGAATCTCAGTGTAGGCGGAGTCCTATGGGATCATTTTTCTGTGGGTGTCGCTACACCATCTTTGTGTCAGTTATAAATGTAGGTTGATTAGCTGATCTCTGACAGGTGACTGTTTCTGCCGGAAGGGGAAAATGTTTCTACACTCTTGCTGCAAAAAAAAAAAAAAGGAATAAAAATATATTCCGTTTTTGATAACTTCTTTAATAAATCAAATCAATCGTCTGCAACGCTGATGCGAGTGCAAAGATTTTCATTTTTCTCTCTCTTTTTCCAACAAAACTTTATAGTTTCACACAAAGTACATAACTTTCCACATCAGCCTTCAGGTCCAGGTAATTTATATGATTGCGCACAATAGAAATCAAAAAGTTGTAATAATTCCTGTGTTTTAAAACTGTTGCCACTGAGGTGACAGGTGTGGCGATTTGAGCGTGTTTGTAAATTGCATGAGTGGGAAGAGCGTGAAGCACAAGTTTATGATCATGCTTTTAATAAATAAAGATTGATTAATGCGTTCAGTTTGTTGAACAATAACTAAACAAGGTCAGACTACAATCAGACTTCCTTTCTGTTCTGTCTCTATCAAATGTGAACAGCTGATCACCGCTCCATTCCTGGGGTGAAAATGAAGAATGACGCTGTCCAGATGCGGAAAATTCAAATTACTATGATTAGCAAACTAACAAGTAAAAACATTCAATTTAAATGCAATAAAAGCACCATCACAGAAATAACTTACATAAGGTTACTCAGGTCCTGTCTCATAATGTAACAAAAGATAAATACACATAACCACACATTTGTTTTTTTTTATGTTTATAGTTGTGAAGTTCTTGGAAATATTGATGGTATTTTGTTCTGACGTATCCAATCCTATTACTGCAGGTTTGACAAACAACAGATGCATAACTTTATAGTTGCAATACGATTTCAACTTTGGCCCGTTTTCTTTCTGCAATATTTTTATTAAAGCACTTCTGGAGTTAATGACAAATGCGTTCAAAAAATCTATTCTACCTGCTGTTTGTCAATTACTGTTTTTTTCAAAAATATTGGAAATGTTGACTATGACTATTCCCTGGCGGGAAACGCCGAAGAGTTTGCATTATAGCTGGTGATGGCACAATTGTTAAGGAGAAAATTCATGAACTGGCACTTCATGTCGTAAACGTTGCTGACCCCTGTTCTAGACTGAGCTTCTACACTCAACATTCTCTGATAATATTTCTAAATATTCCTTTGGATTAAAATGCAGTATTGATTAGAATAACTGAAACAATTAGACCAATATATGAACTTCATAGTGAAAAAAGATTTTATATTTTAACATTTGAAAAGGGGGCTCTAAAAGGGGCTCCTTTTGGGCAACGTCCAAGCTTTATAAGGAAGATCTAAAAGATCAGTTTTGGCTATTTATCTCAAAGCCAAAAACTTCAGACTCATTTTCTGCAGCGTTCATTCAAGGAGATTCTCTTCTGCTCCAAGTCTTTGCTTTTAAAGACTCCAAGAAGTGCTTGTAAAACCAGAATGGCACATTTGATGACACACCTGCACTTCAGACATGGTGACGGAGATGTTTCCTGGCTGAACGGTGAGTTCCACACACTGCCGCTGGTCTGAAGCAAACCTCTGAGGCTCTCCCGCTCGTTCACAGCGATCCTTACGAGAACATCTGAGGAGAAAGAAACAAGGAAAGACGGACAAGTGAGGACGGATGAATAAAAGAGAGGTGAGGAGTGGGAAGACGAGGAGAAAAGAGGGATAAGAGAAACTGTTAAGCCAACAAGACAATCGCATTAAAATGATAAACACGTGCAGCCATCACCACAGCACACAAATGAGGCCAATAATAAAAGACAAATAGGCTAATAGCTTCCTTCAGCCATTTCTGTGGGCCTTTACATCATTTTCTTATTGGTCCTGACATCTGCAAGAACTGCTGTGATCATCTAGAGCCCCCCCCTCTCATTTACAAGCCCACCCAATTCAAACTTCTCTGGAGAAATTTACACGATTGTTAAAGTTTCCCCGAACCGTTAAATTCACGCAATTCCAGCCAGCTACATATCACTCGCCTCCTTTAGTCTTATTACAAACCCGGCTCTGGAAATCCGTCCTGTGCTGCAGCTCGCTTTTATTATTAGCTATTCATATTGCATTTGCTTCACCTTCGCGCTAACAACAACGGGTCCCAGCGGTGAAGGAGAGGTGCTGATTCGGCGCTTTGCAAGGCCTTAACAACATGAGGGAGGCAGAAAAAAACTGCTAACTGCCTGCGCCGTGAAGCAGTTCCCCCATTCCCTCATTTAGTTAGCCTTCACTCACACTCAGGAAGAAAACTGTCACCCGCCGTTCCCCTGAGAGCCACACACAAACACACCACTTCCCATCATGAACTCTTTCCTTTGCTCTGCAGTCATCTCTGTCCAGTTCTCATTCTGTCAGCTGATCTTTGGAACGTGTGGGTTAAAAAGTACCAGAGAGGAAACAAAAGCTTAGCAATGATTTGACTATTAAGTCAAACCACATGCACCAATATGGGGGTTGACCCTTACAGGAAGCTGCGGGTTTTTGGGTTGTCCAGGCCTGTGGAGGAGTGGGTTGCATCTTAAGGGGAGCACCGGTGTGTCTCAAGGCTCGTACTTCAAGAGATGTCATGAAAATGGCCCATACCATTGTTGTGGGTGTGGTAAATGATTAGTATTAGTCAGGCTACCGGAAGAGGCACACCTATGACGTTGAGGTGATGCTGTCGTGCGGCGCTCTTACGCCACACTCTAGTCGTTAGTACAGTGGAAGTACGGAGCCTTCCTTGCTGCGTGCAAATGCTGCACACACTGGGGTTGTGGCTGATGCACAAGTGCCTGTAGGACGTCCCTTTCCCATGCAGACAGCCTGTGGACACAGACTGTGCATTCAAAAAGGAAATGAGGACACGTGGTTGCACGCTCACATGGAAGGGTTTTCTTCAGTTCAAGTCTCCTTCTCTGCAGAAACACTGCACTGCAAGTTGAATTAACTTAGTCAGAGAGGTAATTTGGCTTTAGCTTCTGTTTAGAGTTCATAATAACTGGACAGATCAAAGTGGGTGGATGGCAGCCACAAAGGGATCCGGGTTTGGGTCTCCCTGTGCCGGTACCCGGCCCAGAAAAAATAAAAAACAGGGTTGTGCCAGAAAGAGCATTGGGTGTAAACATTCTGAGCCAAACCAAATGTGTGCATCAGTGAACGCTGATTCGCTGAGGGGATTCGATATCCCGAAAGGTCACCACCATTGACTGGACGCATCCGATCCAGATCAGTGAGAACATCGGGAAAAACAAGCAGAACATTGACTCTTGTAGAAACTTTCTTTTTGGCTTCATGAATTCAAACTGACTACCAACATTTCAGGAGAATAATAAATAAAAGAACCGTGCAGGCAGCGAACTTCAAATCTGGCACAGGAGACACTGGGCGGCAGCTCTGAGAGAAACTGTAGGATAAAGGACAGGCCTCCTGTTGGTGTGGCTGGATGTGCAGGTTATTGTTATGGGAGGGGCATCAGCAGGTATTAGGAAAATGTCATCTGGACATCTAAACACACCCATGTTCCCAAACTACTTCCACACGAATGTTCCTCCACGAGCAAAAGCAGGACTTTAACTCACTAGAGCAGAATCTTCTGCTCATTTCCATTATTTATGACCATTATTTATTCAGACAGTTTTCAGACTTCAAGGGAAGCAAATTCCTGAAGATGTTGTGAAAAGAAGAGTGTCATAAATATCATTTATCCGCTTTGATCATTTCAATTGAATTTTTAAAAAAGAGCAATATTTAATTTCAGCATGTCAACGACAGAAGCCTCGCTTATGATCTAAATGATGATTTCCATGTGTGAGCGTGTGGGTGTGTGTGTGCACGCCTTAACTGTCTTTATCTAAGACCAGGTTTACTCAGCAACTATGACGTGAACGCCTGCATGCACTAAATGAGTTCATCTCTGAATGAACTTGTGTTTAATAAGTTTGTGTTTGCAGTTTTATAGTTTCCTACATTTAGCCGTCATAACTAAACACGGCCCCACCCTTTAAACTGATAACATACAGCAGTAATGCTGCTTCAATCTTGATAAAACAGAATTCGCTGCATCAGCAGATTCCCAATCCCAACACAGGAGAAACTAACTGACCTAATCTCAGCACAAATGACTTTCGGATGTTATTCCCAATTCAGCAAACTGATCTTTGTAAAGGGCATCAGGGTGGACTGCATGAGGTGTGTGTGTGTGTGTGTGTGTGTGTGTGCGTATGTGTGTGCGTGTTGCACTTACACGTTGTGGAGAACACACCAACCACAGTGAGGGTCTCTGGAGCCCAAACACTCTCCACAAGTGGTGTACTGCTCACAGCTCTCCACAGGAACTCTCACCACCTACAAAGACAAAAAACACAGATGAGAGTCAGCGGAGATGATCAGTGTCTTCACGATCAAATCAGGAATGGACATCAGTCGTCTTCATCCGGAAGGAAAACAGGGTTTGGTGTCCCGCTGTCTGCTGTGGAGGGTGAGGTGTGACAGCCTCTAACCAGGCATCTTTGCAAGGGAGGCCTAGTGGTGCATGCTGGGAAACCTGGCAGGTGGACTTGGCAACAGTGCTTTGATTGACAGGTGACCTCAGAAAGCCAATAGGAGGGGGGGAGCAGTGGTCTACGAGACCTTGTTGGGTTAATGTGACCCAACTGTTCACGTGAGTGTCTCAGCAACCCGCCTGCTGATGGGCTGCAGATGTCTACAAAGCAAGATGGAGTGTTCGAGGTTAGCTCTGCACCCCAGTTAAGGGTGACGACAGATGTTTCACAACACAGCTCTAAAAGTGGCTGCGTGACTCAGGAATCTCACAGGAGATCAAAGTGTCTCCAGGTCTGACAGGCGGATTGCGAGCACATGCGCAGAAAAACTTAAGTGCCGCAAAGTGGGCCATGTGTTTGAACAAGCAAACGCCAGATCCAACTTTTGCTCATTACGGGCCTAAAGCTCGGGGGACAAACTCTCCCCGTTTTTATGATGTGAAGGTTTCTGTGTGTCAGAGGACGATGCATCAACTCGCCCATGTAGACTGCCCAGAACTCAAAGAGAAAAGTTGTACTCTTGACTGGGACTGCAATGGATCTCATCAAGTTGGGACGCAGAAGGGTTTTTCCAGGTGAAAGATTTGAAGAAGGAGCAGGTAAGCAAAGCCATGCAGCTCTGATGTGCTATGCAGCATATGCTATAGGCTATGTTCACGGCGGGCTCAGAAATGTGGGTTCAGGAAACCACTTCCAATGCAAAGTCATCATCAACTTTATTTATAAAACGCTTTAACACAATTTAAATTGAGCAAAGTGTAGTTTAAAGCTAAAAATAATAAAAACAAATTTAATTTCAGATCACGGAAGCCCCATCTCTTTGAAAATTGATAATGAAGGAGAATTTAATAATTGTGGTTTGTGCCCAGCATAAAGTCTTTCATAAATCGGAATAGAGCTGTGAAAGAAACAGATTCACTAGATTTTTACTGATTTGACACCAAGTCTCCTCCAACTGGGACTCCATGATGCGCTAGTCTCCAGCAGGGACAGTAAAATGTAAACACCGTGCTAAAAGTGCGTTCAAGAATACCCGTTTAGCGCCTTCCTGAACGCCCATCACATGTGCAGCCTTAAGCTAAAAGAGGGGGCCTCCATTTAACGTCACCCTCATGGATGCTCAAAGCTCTGGAAGTAGAGACCTGATTCAAAGAGCTTCTGATGTCATCCCACCACACTTCTGTCACTCATTTTCTTTTCCCTTGAGTACTTATCTGCTGACTTTCTTTAAAACTCTGTGCTCCCAACGCTTGACCACAATCACCATCCTTCCAACAGCACCTCATCCATTCAATCATTTATGGACAGAAATAAGCAGTTGGTTCTGCAGCCTGGAGCCAATACAGAACTGAGTACAGTAGCTTTTACGCTGGCTTCAAGCCCAGAGAGAAAAGACAGATGAAATGATGCAAATGAGTGAGGGAGGGGGTCATCTACTGGAAGTGCAGGCTGGATGGATGAATAGAGGAAGAGTGTAATTGAAGACACACACGGGGTGAAATGGCAAGGACATTGCTCTGAGTAGATGGGATATGGTGGCAGACGGCGGCTATGCGTTACTGTCAAAGCCGGCGCGGGTCTAGCTCTTGCCGAAAGAAGTGCTGAAATGGAATAAGGCACCGGAGTGTATTTGATTTTCAAAGGAGAGGCGAGGAAGAAAAGGGGTGTGAATGAAGGAACAGATGATGGATGTGTGGATGAGGCGAGAGGCCATCCAGTCCAATCTCTTCTATATACTTTGATTTAACAGCATAAAAATGGAAAATGGACGGACGGGAGGAAAATCTGTGTTTCCAGTATCATTACAGATGCCAACCCGTTTTTGCCATCTTTGCCATGAATCATTATGACTGTGATTAAGGATCTTGGCTGGCATAAATCATGCTAAAATTATAAGTCCTTGTTGAGTTGGCATAATCTTATCACTGCCCTGCAAAATGACAGACTGGTTGAAAATGATTCTTGAGTTGGTGGCGATGCTCTGCAGACTGTTGTGAGTCCGAGCCACAAAGCTTTTAACGTGGAGCCGGGCCCTACAGTTTCATGGCCGCTTCTCCCACTTTGGATATAAAATACTCGGAGCTGTGAAAGTATCATCTGCAAGTAGATCCAAACACTGTGCGGTTGGGAATACTGCCTAACCACAGACGCAATTCCTCCCCCCTCTCGCCTCTCTCGATGGCTCTTTTAATGAAAGCGAATTCCACACAATGCATCACATTACTCCTTTAAATGACCTTATAAAGCAGGTCCCCATCTCCTTTCTCCTGCCTCCTCCTTATTTACAATAGCATCTGCTGCTGCTATTCTGATCAATCCATCTCCCCCTTCACGTTGACTGTATTTGCAGCACTACCACATCTCCTTTCGGTTTTAAACTTTCACTTTTCTTCTCCAATCTGTTTAATAGAGTGCCGTCACCTGCCTTTAAACGTCCAGCTAACAGGCTTTGCAACGGTCGCCCCGAAGCCCCAGAGGAACTGTAAAGCTTTCAGCGTTGCGTTTCATTGGTTGTAAAATTTAAAGACATAAAAGGATCTGCCCTGTTGAGGGCTCGTTTTTCTTTTAACATTCAAACATGGTGAGAGTCTGCAGATGAAATGGGGGAGGAGGGGATGGAGCAGATATTTCTGCCACAGGAAACCCTCCTTAAGTTATGCTGTCTGGTTGTCATCAATGACAAATCATTGTTTGGTTTCAGTTATGTTTAGATGTGGCTTGAACCTCTTGAGCCATAAATTAGTAACACTCTGCTGCAGAAGAAACGACAGCTGAACCTCTGAAAGCTTCTAAAGGCTTGATGTTGAAGCTCACACTAAAAAAAGACTAATTGTAACCAGTTAGCTTTTACATAGAAACAAAAGATGTGGTGATTTGTAAAACGTTATAATCTGCTAACATGTTTTTGGGTGTCTTTATTCATTCAGAGCAGAAACTTGGTTTGTTTTAACAGTAAATAGAAGTTGGACCTCCAGGAGGATGCCTTTCGTCATACGTTCTGTTCACCGTTTTAAGGACAAAGTTTCCAGCTTTAACCAGGAGATAAAGTTGTCTGATTTAAGGACATCATCTCCAGAACCAAACTCTGGTAGCTCCAGTGTTCCACCAACCTGAGAGCTTCTGCCCCCAGTGAAGAAGTTTGACCTACAAACAAGCCAAGCATGTGTTCAAGAACATGCTGACGTCGGGTTTGTGTAAGTGCTTTTAGCATATGGTGTTCACACTGGACTATTGTGTGTCTTTGCAGTTGGAAGAAGTTTAGTGTGAAATTGTCAGCTTTTCCTTTCACAGCTCTATTCCAATACATGAAAGACTTGGTGTCATAAAAATTCCAGCCGGGCACAAACCGCAATTATTAATTTCTTCTTCATGATCAATTTTCAGACGGTTGGACATCCATCAAATGAAAAGGACGCTAACCATACACCACTATCAAAGAGTTCCTGATTGGTCAAAGTTCATCTGGTAGTGATTGGTCGCATTTATGCACGTTTACATAGACTTTCATTGAAAGTTGTCGCTTGAATGCACGTTTCCAAGCCTGCTGTGAACGTAGCACAGAGTCTTTGGGGTTTTGTCCAGGAGTGATGGAAGTCTACATCAGTCAGTTTACAACTTCTGCTGGTTTTGTCTAGGCTGGCAGCAAAGAATCTCATCTAAGATTATAAAAAGAAAAATCAATAGCTATACGACCATAAATGCTCCAGGATGACAAAGAAACTGACAAAGTAATTAAAGTTGACAAACTAAACTGGGCGCTGCTTGTTGGGGTGTGATTGCTGCCTGATCACGCTTTGGTTTTAATCATCAACATTTCTAAGCTAAACTTTGAGGTGTTGAAGCATGTGCCTCCCTGTAAGTGAGGCATCATGGGAGTTTGTGTGATGGATGGTAAGGGTTTATAACAAAGGCGGGGTTAGCATCTGTGCATCGACTGGATTGTAAGGAGCTTAAGAGATCAATGACAAACCAGGGTAGGCTTGATGTGTTGACTGATTGGAGATACATTTGGAAGCAAATAAGACTGGCACAGTTTGCCACTGAAAAGAAGGAGAGATGCTGAGGACTGAAGACGAGCAGCACAGAGGGGCTAGGAAGAGAAAGTATCTGTCATTTTCTGTTTTCTCACACTTAAAGCTCTGAAAGTTACTTATCTACCCGCCAGTCTCAATATATTCTTATCTCTCATTTAGTCTATTTTTGTTGTCTTATTTTTTTGTGACACAAGTTTCCATTTGCTTGATTTTTATCTTATCTCTGAAATGCATCTGTTTCATCTGCACAGACTGCGACAAAACGAGACACGACGAGTAACCTCTTTGTTGTGTGCTAGTGTGTGTGCTTTGTGAGTTTGAAGGCAACACAGATGACAATTTCCTTCTCTGAAGGAACCACAAGTGAAAAACGTATTCAGAGATCATAGATGAACCTTGTGCCCATAAGGAAGTTCTGTAGGATACGACGCAAATGGCTTTGCATTTGTAGAAGGCTCATTCAAAGGAGAAGAAAAAACAAAATCCTTCAGCACCACATTCTCAAAGTAACATCAAGAAGTAAATATGTCTACCTCCATTTGAAAGTTATGTTTGCGCTTCCTGAGAAGAAATAAAAAAAGTTTTTCTGCAAAAAAAGATATAGTATAAACAAAAAACGTACAGCAGTGAATCTGGAACGAAAGAGCAGAGAGGGGAACTAAAAAAAGATGAAAGAAAGAAAAATAACTTTGAAAACAGAAGGAAGTGAGACCTGGGTGCTCTTCATCACCGTCCTCTTCATGCGGACATTCTCATTTACTCCTCCAAAAGGAGCTCGTCTCAAACAACAGGTCAATAAACTCCCAAGTCTGTGTGGCCATTTGTTCATTATAAGCTGTCCCTCAGAAGCAGAATGAGGACGCAAAGATGAAAACGGAGACAGGGACAAATGATGGAGGAAGTCAATAAAACAGCTGCAGAAAACAGAGGAGTGGAACAAAGACAACGCCGAGGCAGGAAAAAGGCAGAAAGAGGTAAATGTGGCCTGCTAAGGTGGAGAGGCCTTGGGGTCTTCTAATTAAGTGTGGAAGGGAGAGAGCGTCGGCCTGGTAAATGACTCTGTCACTTTAGTAAATGGACTCGGTGAGAAGTGAGGAGCCACACGGCTGGCATTTCCATCAGCAGGTGCACAGGCGACCAACGCGCCCATCAGACACTTTTAGCCCCAATGTTGACTTTTCTGCTCAGCATGAAAAGCTGCGTTTGAATTTCTAAAACTAAGTTGATGCAGATTTTTTCAGCTCAGTTCACGTGTCTTCTTGTAATGACGGGTTAGAAAAATAAACCAAGTTTGGTGAAATAGTAAAAAGGAAAAAGTAGTCCGCTTTACTTTTTACAATTATTACAGATGTTAAGTCTGTAAAACTTCTCACTGCATACTGCATACCCTTTCAAATAGAAACATGTTCTCTCTTGATTAAACTCTCCAAGTTCAAACCTTTATTAGTCCAGTAGCATAGAATGAAAACAAAGATTATCTTCACGAGATGAATGTATCGGAGACACGGCATGGAGGGAATTGATGGACAAAAGTCAAGCAGGTTGAAGAAAACGACGCGGTATAGCAAGTGAACACTAAACTGCTTTGCTTATTTTTACAGTTGCAAGATTTTACAAAGTTTCTAAAGCTGCAATTTCTCAATAGATAGAGTTTTTACACTGCAAACTATTTGATTCTTGCAAAGATTACAAACCTTGTTTTTACGTTCCAGATAGTTTGCCAGGATCTTAGTTATTTTAATATTTTATTACATTAAGAGCTGAGAGCTAGAAATAAGGAATTATTAGGAAGGAAAAACTTGATTTAGGATTAAAAAAAAACTCAAATTGCAGTGGAATTTTTGGATTAAATTTTAGTTTAAAGTTCAATAATTATTGAGAAGTTAGACTGACGTTCACTTTAATTATTTTGGAAACATAAAAATAACAACAACAATAATAATAATCATAACAATAAACTCAGCCTCCCTGGGAAAGCCTATTCCAGGGTACCGGAGAGGAGAGTCCGGCCGATAGTCGGATCTCAGATCCAGGAACAACCGTGTAGTTTCCGTTCACGTCGTGGAACTGTGGACCAGCTCTAAACCCTCTTTAGGGTGCTGGAGGGTTCATGGGAGTTCGCTCATCCTGTCCATAAGTGTTTTGTGGATTTGGAGAAGGCGTTCGACCGCGTCTCCCGTGGAGTTCTGTGGAGGGAGTTCTGGGAGTATGGAGTCCGGGGAGCCTTACTGAGGGCTGCCCTTTATCGCCAGTTCTGTTCATAGTCTTTATAGATAATAAGATTATTGTGTTTAGTAAAAATGACTTGGTGCATGCACAACTAATTTTACTGCTTTCTAGTGATTTTCCTCTTGAGATTTTTGCTCTTTGTTATTTTTAGGCTACCTCTTTTTGCAGTGAACAATTCCAATCTGGGAAATCTCTACTTTCTGTCAATACAAATGTCTTCTTTGTTGCATAGCTGCAGATATCTAGCAACCTTTTTCTGAAGCAAGTCACATTTAAGTTTGTTTTGTATTTACCTAAAAATAATCTTCAACCAGCTCTTATCGGAACCTCATCCCAGTTGTTCGGGATCTTGTATACATTCCTCTGTTGCACGAGAACAAACATTACTGGATTGGGAATTATGTTTCAGCTCAGTCCTTTCATGGGAGCTGAACTAAAGTTCTGTGGTATTTTAGGATCACTATCACGTCACACAACCTTTCCTTCTGCAGATTTAGAAACAAATGTCAAACTTAAAGCTTGGAAACCTAAAACATTGGTGCATATCCCATTAGCTTCATCTTTTTCTTCATCATGAGTGCAGTGATGATACTGCATTTGGAACACAAAACTCTCATGACTGGATCACTAAAGAGATGGGTTTTAACATCCTACACTTGATTCAATCATTCCGTCTGTTTAGAAGTTGTCTCCTGATACTGGATGGTTACTTGTCAAAAGAGGGACTTGGAAGATTAACAGGAAAATAAAAAAATTCTAGTTTCTCATATGGACACCTGTAGTTCAGACTTGTGTGGAGAGAAGTAAAGAGAAACATTTAAAACCACTAATATTTTTTCAGACAAAAGGGTCAATAAGGAGCAGAAAACTGTGGTTTACATTTAAGTTGATCTGTTTTGAGATACTCTATGCGGCCACAATCGCTGTGATACAGCTGTGAAACAAACTCCTTACCCTTATTATATGGGCATGATGCAGAACAGGACTGGACTTTGAAATTCCAGATCTGCAGAATCGGTCAAACCTCTTGCTACCTGGATTCCTCCGTAAAGCAGCTCAACAGGAGCTGTCAAGCTTCATGCCTACGATTCTGAGGTGAGCCTTTCCACTTGAAGAGTGGAGTCTCCTGAGAGGACACTGCTGCTTCTCAAAAGCCTTTACTCCTCCGAGCTTTAATGGTTAAAATGGAAAACTTGGGCATTTACAGCTTTGTTTCTGTGCATTCCATTCCTCACTTGTCTAACATCTGACAATCACACACTGGGTGGGTGAAGAACTGCTTCAACACTTTTCCCCGATTCTCGCTTCCTGAGGGGGTCTGGAAAACCTGCTGTGCATAAATCTGAAAAGAAGTTTGACTCAAATTCTAAACAATCCCTGTGCTCTCATGCGAAAGCGGCACTTCATTGTTCTGCTCAGCGTGGCGCCTGGTTCAAGCACGAGGCGCGGTGTAGTCCGTCTCTGAGCGGCGTCATGGGCCGCGATGGCATTTGATTGGCTTCACTGCATGACCTTGGGTCAGAGACGCATCCTTCTGCTCCAATCACTATCAAGTAACAGGACTACCAGCTGTACAGCCAATTGATGGTGATTAAGAGGAAAAGAAAAAAGAGGGGGAGAAGAAGAAACCATTAACCTTCCTATCCATCTCCAACCCTCCCCTAACTGTATCAGCCTCTTCCATCACCCAATCCTCTGGGAGAAGACGCTGGAGTCAAACGGAGAAAGATGAGAGAAAGGCAGACCTATTTAGTGTCAGCTAGGCTTCCATTAAGACTGATAGCATCTCGCACAAGACAAGTGTCTGAGCGCACTTTTGTAAAGAACACAATTAAGAGAAAAAGAAGATGGGATAAGTGTTACTTCCTGCGCAGTGATTGGTCAATCTCCTCTTCAAAGGAATTAAAAAGACTTCTCTGTTAGTTTTTCTCCTTCCGCTAAACTAAAGAAAAATGGACTCGAACAGCAAAGACTTTAGTCTTTTGTTACCCGATCGGAATCAATCAACTCCTTAGGCTAATGTTACGTTCACGTCACTCTTCGAAAACGCAGGTTGAAGCAACCACTTCCAATGAGAAGTCTATGAAAACGTGTGTTTCTGGCTTCCGCATACAAAACTCACGTTCACGTGTGTTCACACACATTCTTAAATCTGTTTTCGTGATCATACAAAACATGTGGCCAAGAACCTGCATTTATTTTGTGGCACATTAACGTTGGGAGTGAGGTCATCTGGACCCCACAAGACATCGCGCTGAACTTAGGGTTGGGCGATAAGACGACAGCTTTCAGTATTGCGATAGTAAGGGGTCTGTACTCGCTTTCTCCAATCCTCCTTCCTATTAGCTGTAACCTGAGCTTTACTTCATGTTAGAGAAAACAACTGCACACTGGAAACTTTTCACTCCTATTTTGAATGCGGCTTCACATGAGATGAAACCGATCATTCCGCTCAATCCAGCCAACTCATTGGATTCTGTGATGCTGGTCTTTTGGAACATTTTCCTCAACATTCAAGTATACATTTAGCCAAAGGTGACATTAGCACTCTCTAAAGTGTACATTGATTACTTTTTGATCTGGCTTTCTGCAGATAATAGAGCATTCATTGAGTCTTCCTTTGTGCTGAAAAAGGAACAAGTGATGGTCTCTGAAAGTGTTCAGCTCCATATAGAGGTGTGCAGTGGTGTATGACATGCCCTATTGTCAAACACACACAGTAGGAGCTCAGTCTTGTTGAGGAGAGCTCTGTAATAGTTTGAACTCTTGTAATTGAGTGCTATATACCTACATGGCTATACCCCACTGATACAGGCGAGCCCCTCCCTTACGAGTCACTGTACTCTTGTCTTCGCCTCACTGCGCCAGGTCTATTAACATTTACATAACAATGACCACCTCTTTGCTCAAAGGCTGTGCAGTTTAGGACATATGAGCATCGCAGTCCAGCAGAAACTGAAACCGGAGAGCTCATAAATCAACTGAAAAGGCTGTGTTTTCAGTGGTTCTGCTCCATGAAGAAAAGCTAAGAAAATAGATAGTAAATCAAAGTACCCGTCTTCCTTTCTTCTCAGTTAACATCAGTTAAATACCTGAGGATTTTTCTTCAAGACTTTAATAAACCGAGGAAAAAGAATCTCCAGGAGGCTGAGAACTGATTGATTAACTATCTAATTCCCTCAAATGTCAGTCTCCACCGGCACAACAGCTGCTTATTATGTATGTTGATGGCAGTTGGCGCTAATGTGTTTGCTATTGAGACTGGCAGTAAACCAGCGGTACTCTGATCAACACAAACAGGAGGCTGATGTCTGACCAAACCCCAACAGCCAAATCTCACTTGATAAGGTCGTGTTCTGAGTCCAAACCACACAAAGACCACCATTGCCGTTCTGTTGTCAATCAGCACGTGAAACGCTGTGCAAATCCTTGTGCATGACGATCGGCTCCTTGGAGGGATGACAGTCTTAGTGGCATATGAAGTGCACAATCACAAGTGTAAACATGCAAGAGCATCATTGGAAATGCAGTGCGTCAAAGTGTACACAGACAGGGGACTGAAATATGCACACTGTACCATCAGACTAAATCCAAATTCATTCCCTACCCCTCCGGCTTCTCCCTATTGCTCCAATTGTAGGGGCATTTGGAGCTGTACGGGTGTCCGAACTTGCTGTTTTAAGATGGAGCCATGGCGCCTGAAGCCTGGCTATCCCTCAGCCGGTTGGGGGACCTGCTTTGCGCTTCTGACAGAGAGGAGAAACGCATTTCTTCACGTGGCTCTGAAGTACAGAAGTTTACATTAAAATCTAAGTCATGACTTTTTGCTTCAGCATGACTTTCTAAAAGTTGTAAACAGATGTGTATTTAAACGTATTCAACCGATGACTATTCATGATGTCATCGAGTGGTAGAAGCGTCCAGATTTAAGACGCTATATTTCCATATCCGTCCACTTTTAGGGCTAAATGTAGGGGTAGGGGGAACCTGGAGGCATCGGGAACACTGAATTTGGATTCGGCCTTAAAGAAGCATCCTCGTTACACGAACAAAGGCAGTCTCATGCAGGCACATAAAATATATAATTCCCATTTTTCCTGTTTCCAAAATGCTCATTCTGTCTCCAAATGAAAGACATTTTCCCAGAGCACCGATGAATATTCATGCTTTCAGCAATTAGGCCAGGACTGCGAGCTGAGGCACATCAAATGCAATAGCCGTCATGCAAGACATCAGGACGTGCGTTCGAATTTGAGGCTGAACGGTTGCATCACACACAACGGATGGAAAAGTCAAAGCCTTCCACCTTTCTGACCATTATACCTAAGAGAAGACCAGGAAGAGCCAAAGCCAAGTGACTGTTTGCCCACAGTGGGAATTTTACATAAAATAGGCTTTGGAAAGTTGGCATTTACTCAGAAGTGTTATAGAAAAGATAAACCAAACATTTCTGCACAACAGAACATTCAAAAACACAGAACTGAATTTGAAAAATGTCAGATCTATTGATGGAACATTCTGCAACTCTGAGACGCCTGCACAGACACATGAATGTGAATCTGCAGACGTGCAGAAAAGAAAGCAAAGCAAAGCCGTGCAGCCTCTGCAGTCAGAAATAAACCGATCTACATTTCCTGTAATAACACACTGTCTCATCAAACACAAACTCAGCAGGCCGTCTGCTCCTGCTGTCAAATTCTCTATTGATAATAATGACAGTGATGAATATTGCTGGAACCAAGCGAGTCATAAATCATAGAGCTTTGCCCCCCAACTGCATTGGGTGTGTGTGTTGGTGTGTGTGTGGAGAAGTGGAAGGGTGGGGAAGTTGTAGTGAGCTATGCATCAGTGGATATGTCCACTGACACCTTAATGTGCTTGGCTTGTCTGGGAGAGCCCCACAGGCAAGCAGCTACACACATGAACATGAAGACACACAAACACACACATGGAAACCAACAGGAAGAATGCAGGGGTGTGTGCTGCAGTGTTGTTAAAAATTGACTGCTTCCAAACACAACCTCTTTCACCTCGTCCATTTTCTTAGTTCTGCAACTTGTCTGTGTGCGTGTAGGTGTGCGTGTGTGCGTGTAGGTGTGTGTGTGTGAGTGTGGGTCAAGAGTGGGTGGGTGGGCACAGCAGCAATACGAAGAGATAATTAAAAATATGGGAATGGGATCAGCAGAAAGCATTTGAGAGGGAAGGGCTCAATTTGGGTTTAAATGGAAACACTGGTGTGTGTCTGTGCGTGTGTGTGTGTGGGTGTGGGTGTGTGTGTGGGCATGCGTAGAGGAATATCAGCTGAGTGAGGATTTTAAAAAAGTATAGATGGAGTGGGGGCCATGCTGGGATAGATGGAGGACAGAGGATAAAGATGAAGCTGGGACGGAGGGTGAAAGCAGGGAATTGCCCCCTCCTGCCATTAGTGCTGGAAAGGGGGTTTAGCTTGGAGGTCTGGCATCCTCAGCACCCCATTCTACTTAACCCAATCCAGCGACCCAATAATGGGGATCAAATACACGGCGAGATGAAGCAGAGTGTGCGTGAGAGGGAACTGGGCGTGCAGAAGAGTTGGGGAGGGCCCTGCTGTGGTGTCCTTTCCCTCCTTATTCATGCCTGCCAGTCAGAGCAGCAGATGCAGCTCCTCCATGAAACTGTTGTTTATGGTCAGTGCAGATGTTGTAACCAAAATGAAGTGCGAGAATAAGAGAAGGTCAAAGCTGGAAAGACCCGAAAGGTTTGGGACTACTGGAAGTGTCATAACAGACAAACATGGAAGTTTAGTGTGTTCAGAGGAAAACATGACCTCTGATAAAACTCATCTTCTATGGCATTTGGATTACTCACTGTGTATTTAAACAAGATCAAATACGAGTTACACACTGTTACACACTGATGTGTGTTGTCCTGGCTCGGCGTACTGTTTAGTAAATGTATCTGCATGTTTGCACCTCATCATCATCACCTGTCTATAATCCATGAGCACAGCAGTACAGAACAGAGAAAGCAAAAGCAGCAAAAGCAGACGATATAACAAACATCATTCAAAATGTTGGGATTCCAAATTCAAAAATCTGTCAATCGGATTCTCTCTGAAAAGCTTCACTCTCTTCGTACATAAGAAACCATCTCAATATTGATTACAGCTGATTATTCTGATTCTGTATACACGTGTGCTTTTGCTCAACACTCAACAAATCAACCAATCAGCAGCCTATGGCTGTCAGCCAATCAGATGCAATGTTTTCATGCTGACCACTACACCACCATTGGCTATTTCAATTGAAGAAACAAACACCAAAAATGGACTCTAGACCTGGAGACGTGAACTGGAATTGAGTGAAACTGTAGTTCCACTAAAACCAGACCCTCCAGGTGTGAGGTGAAAAGTCTTTCCTCATATTTATAGTTTAGAAATGCTTCCATTGGAGCAAAGGCTGCTTTAATTCTGAAGCTTTTGCTTCCACCTCTAGACTCGGCACCCTGGAAAGCTTCCAGAGCTCAGAGTTTCTATGAAACAAGCCATTTTGGACTATTCAATACCTGCATATTCACATCATGTCTGACCCCCCCACCACCACCACCTTCCCTCCATCTCTGCTTCCTTCACTCAGCGCACTAATGAGACAGAAAAATGAGGAGCAGCTGGGCCAGGGGAGCAACATGCGCCCCCCCAACCACCTCCTCCTCTGTATCTTACTATCAAAGTGGAACAACCTTCACCAGCAGAGAGGCTGGTAATGACCGCATGAACACACACAACCTGCAACACCCCCGGCGTGTCCGCCTGTAACGTCTTCATTGAACAGCCGTGGTGGAAATGTGCAACTCGGGCAGTTAATTCCAGGAGGAGCGTGCAGCGTGATGACTGCACGGCGTAGAGGACAGTATGTACATCCAATAAGTGACTTCTAGTGATGAAAGTGGTCAGAACTTTCAGTGCAGGTCAATTTAAAAGACGTGAAGACTTCTCGTGTGAATGCACAGAATTAGCTGTAGTAGAAAACCGTCTTCATATCATCCGTTTCAATGCCGAAGAACTCACCTGTCTGTCGGTCAGGGTGTAGATCTGCTGCAGGTCCGGGCTGAAGAGCATGTCTCTCAGTAAAGGACTTCCTCCCTCACTGACAGTCACCTTCTCATACAGAACAGCTGGGCGGTTTGGACTCACAGAATTCACCAGAATCTACAGGAAGACAAGAAGGAAACCCTCATTTAGATCTTTAAATAACACATTATTCCATTTTCTTTCAACCTAAGAGGCAGAGAATAAACAGCATGATCATAAGGTACTGAAACAGTGATACCTTTCACTATAAGTGTCTTCTCAAAAGGAATGAAACTCAGTAAAATGCAACATCTTTGAAAGTTCTCGTCTGATCGAGTGACGGTAGGGAAGCAACTCTCCATTGTATCGATGTTTTCATTTCTCTTCTAATTTTACGATTCTCGGTTGATTTTGGTTCATTGTGAACAATCCCTTTAACTGACCTAAAATGAATCCAGGACATCTTGAGCCAAAAATTCAACGGATCTAACAAGCCTCAGTCCTTCAGGTATTTTCCAATGAGGATTTATCTCATTTTGAAATGCTTTTATGACGTTTAGGTCGTGTCGATCTGATTGACAACTTACCTCAGAAAGATCGATCTGGTTGGATCTTAGGCATAGAATTTAAGGGTTTATTGATTCATCGATTAATTTGTTGTTCTTTAAGCCCACCGACTCCCTCATCAGGTCAAGTGGCCCCCATATTAACCATCTTTACTCCTCTCTGTTGCCTTTTGTTGGACTTCCTGCACCATCTGAACTCAGACGGTTTGATTCCTGTCGTCTCAAGGTTTTTTATTTGTCACGTCAGTATTTTATTGTTTTAATGCCGTTAGAGTTTGTTCTGTCTCCATAAAGCACTTTGCTCTACTTCTGTGTAGGAACGGCGCTTCGCAAACAAAGCCGCCGTGCCTGTTTTGTTGAAATAACTCAGCCTGAACTCATTGCTTCACATCCGAATAAACAAAGTTGTAAATAGATCCAGTTTTTTATGCATCAAACACATCTTTTTTATGTGACTCTAAATATGCAGCACATCTAAATGCAATAAAATTATGACAAACTTTTTTCATATAGCAGCTACCAAACCCATAAGTCTACATATCTTATTCCAGCGGGGAGATGGGTTGCATCTGCAGGAACCTCTTTCTTTATAATGGAGGTAGGAAGCATTAAAAGAAAGACAGAAAGATGAATTTCGGTGGAAGGTTTAAAGCGGCTGTTTTTAGAGAACCGTGAAAACGGCTTAACTGAAAGCCTGCATTATCCGCAGTATTTTTAATAGTATAATTATTGGGAGCACAGACACGATTAGAGAGCTCGATGCTTGGAGAGGAGAACCATTGACAGGATAAAGGTGTTTTCATGACTGTAAAGCAGAGATATCTACTCAGCAGCTGGGAGGGTTTCATGAGAACACATTTTAACATAAAACTACCATCACATTTGTTCTTTAGCAAAGCAGTGCTGGGTAAAATGCTGCCACCGAGGCCTCAGAAGTCAGCCTCCACTCACTCCTGCAAAAATTTGATTTTTGAGCTTCTGCTAATAGTTTGTCCAGATGTGGAATGTCGCTGTGCAGATATAAGATAGAGGAGATGGAGCTGGCCTGGATGGCTGTGAGCCAAAGTCATCTCAGCAGCAAATGAAAGGTAGAGCGGCGCAGAGCGGCGCTGGGGAGGGCAAGTGTCGGCTCTTCATTATGGAGCGCCGTGGACTCACGGTGACGCAGGGAGGACAGCAGGAAGTGAGGACAAAGACAATGATCCTCACAGGGAAAAGGATGAAGACAGACACATCTGCTTGCTGATACTGTGTGCACTCTGATAAGTGCGTGCACACGGAGGCTGAAGAGGCACACAGCTGGAAGCCGAAAAACACCCACCTTGTGATGGAAGAATTTATTTACAATCTCGCCAAAAGAAACCAGGGACAACAATCCCATTATCCGTCTCTCTGCTGGTGAGTGTCTGAGAGGCAGCGAGATCCAGAGATAGACTGAAAGAGCTCATGAGGCTGTGATAAAGCACTGGAGATGAGAAGAAATATGGACGTTATTATCTAGATAATGGGCCCGTAAACAAAGGCTGCATTTCATTCACTGATGGCTTGCATCTAGATGTGCAAAAACATGACAACAACACACCAGGACACACCGTTTTTTTTTTTTTTTTTTCTAGAACCAACAACAAAAATAAGGGAAAATGCTGACTGATGCTCAGAGAAGAGAAAGAATGGCTCTCAGCATCCTTCTCTTTTCTTCCAGCACACTGGCTAATGATCAGTCCCAGCCTGCACTGCTTTTGCACTAAATATATGCAAAAAAAAAGTAAACTGTCCAATATCTTTCCAAGTATCTGTTTATATCCATCTGTTTGTCGGAGCAGGCTTTCTCTGATGCACAATAATCAGAAAATGACTTCAGAATTCACTCCAGCCACCAAAAAAGGATTTCAAGTACTTTAAAAAGATGAGAACAACAAAAAATATCATGACGGAAGTCCAAGCAGAGCTTTGTCTGAATTCCCTTCCTACTGCCTACATAACTATGAATTGCAGGACTATCTAGTGCTTTGGAATTTATGGCAGTTCGGACATGATGCTCAATACTACCGTTTTTTATTTTACACTGAATATGAAGTCACCAATTTGCAGAAGTAAAAACCTAATATGAATATTTCACTAAGACTGTTAGTGAATCCATTGTTCTGATGACAATCCTTTTTTTTTCACATGAAGAATATTCCAGACCCGATGAATTGTGGTCTGTATTTGCCAATCTAGCCAGCATCGATATACACTAGTTTTTTGCAAAGACTTGTGGGAAATTCCTGAATTTGAGAATTGTACCTTCGGACTCCCCGAAAAAATGGCAAACGCCTGATGCCGTGCTCAAAACCGTGGGTGAATTCGGACGCTCTACCACTGGCGTGGCAGCCTTTAGAAAACAAAATGCTACAGAGTCCATAAAGTGAACAGATGGATGAGAGGATGAAGGGATGGATGCACAAGTTAAAGATAATCTGATTAAATAAAACAGAGTAACCATGTTTACAGTCTAACAGGTTACGTTGTGTGTCTGTGCACTCAGAATGTGAGTCCAACCATCCTAAAGCACCCTCAGTGTTTTAACACGCCACAGTCTGTCAGCTATATAAATGCAAAGCACCATGCACAGCTCTGCAAATGCATATAAACCCAGCAAAGAAATCAATGCGATAGTGGGTCCAGACGAGAGAAGCTGCCGCTGTTTTATTGTTCTCCCAGAATTGCTTAGCTTTCCACTAAGTGCTTGATGGATGGTTTCACAGAATGATGCTGCGCTTGTGTTTTCTGCAGAAGCACCATCACTACGCTCTTGTCAACATGTATAATGTAACATTAACAGACTTTGAACACATTAGAGGTTCTGCCATAAGGAAGGGGGCAGAACAGCGAGAAGACAAAAAGACAGAAGAAACACAGAAGAAATAAAGGTTTTTTTTGCTTCTTTGTAGATGTAGACTTTGTGTTTTTATGGAGATTTGAGGCACAGCATGACGTATAACTGGTTTTATTTACTGGAAATGTTCAGCAGATGAAGGTGAGAAACTTTCTTAGCATTCCTTAATAGAGATGTACAGAAAGTAAACCACCTTAAGGTTCAGAAGAAACATGATGGACGTGAATTTCTGCAAAACCATGAAAGCAGGACAAACTGTCTCTAGTCAGAACTTCTTATTCTCTATGAGAATTCCACAGAAGATGTTCTAGATCCTCGTGTGCTGCAAACATCACAGCTTCAAAAAGAAAGCAAGAACAAGAAGCATCATTTCAAAAAAAGAAAGGTTTTCTAGCAGGCGTTGGGTTGATTTCTCTTTCCTGGTGAAGGTTTTGTGGTTTGTAAAAGGTTGTAGTGCAGGTCAGTGTCAGTAGAATGGTCTTCACCGCCCTTACAAAGTTGGACCACAGTTGTCTTAGATCAGAAATCAACTCCAAAGATGCTTTGTAACAGATCTAAGATGCCGCCAGATGTGGAATTCATAAACACACCTATGACGTCAGCTGTCGTCTCCCAGCCATGAATCGGTCGTTTCTGTCCAGACAAATGAGGTCTAGAACCGAACAGTTCCGCTTCCACTGAACCACATTTCTAACTTTCTTTGACATTTCATCCCCTATAAGGAAATCCTCTTCATCCTCCTTCATCACTCAGCTTTTTCTTTTTCTTCTCTCCTTAAAGCGTTAGCATCTCCCTGAACCTGAAGATCCACCCTAAAGCCCTGAGTGCCGGCTTTTATCTGTGCCAGGCAGGCCTGGTTAGCTTTGATAGAAACACTGGATAGCTGGCTGCTGATAGGGAGGCTGTCAGGGTGAGGATGAGAGAGGCGGATGATAAGACAGAGGAAAATGACGCCTGTCATAGCCCCCAGTTACAACTGATAGAGCCCTGTAAACTTCACTGCTTTTATGACTGGGGTATATATCGCAGAATCAAAAGAAAACCAGACAAAGGACACGGAAAACAAAGAAAGTCGGTGAAAATGTTGGGAAGGGATGAAATGTCTGGAGTCTTAAAACACTTCCTGTTGCAAACAGCTGCTTGAAGCTGTAAATTGAAATGGGACTGGAATGAACAGTCAGGCAGGGAGAGAAATAAAAATATTCCTCAGAATCATATGGAATGAAGGAGATCTGGTTGTCCCCCGGCCTGTCGGAGAGCTTTAACACTCCTTATCTAACGGCTTTGATATCCGGACGCCTTGAGTGAAACTAAAACATGTTCGCTTCATTAAAACACCTCAGAAAACACAAAGAACAGACACTACCAGCACATAGGATCAATTAAAAAGAAGATGCGTCAGCTTGTCTTCATGTGTAGCCGTGCATGTTTAGCATCAGGCGCCACATTCCTGTCTTTGATGTACAGAGAGCCCCCGAGAAGGTGCATGTGTATGTTTAGGGGCCCAAACTGCAGCGGGGCTCTCAGAGGAACAAAAGAAAAAGTGCAGGATGGCGACAACCTGCAGAAGAAAACATGCGAGGGGCAACAATCACTGGATTATGAGAGGAAGTGGTAAAAAGTTGAAGTCAACCTCAGAAGAGTCAGAGCTCCTCCCGGGTCTCTGTTAGACCTCAGAAGGTTAAAGCTTCAGACACGACGCACGACTTCAGACGGGTAAAACCATTCTGTTCCAGCCACTTTTGTCTGTTTCTGTTTATTTTAATCTATTCAATTCTATTACATTAAGTGGTCTTAAAGAACGTTAATGAAACAAAGTCTCTTACGCACATGAAAATGTTTTTCCAAGCGTGTGTGGATTTAACCTCCATTCTGTACAGTTCAGAGTCTAATATGCAGTGATGGTAAACAGGCTGGATTTTGAAAAACATTGAAAAAGATTCAGGTTTTTGAAATGGAAAGCTCCTAGAATGAGGCTGAAGTATTGCTGCTCTTTGGAAATGCTTCTCCTGCTCGGTTTATTTATGATTCAGTTTCAATTGCTCAGTTCTTAAAGACCCACTCCAATGAAAATGGCGTTTTTCACATGTTCCTGTAGCATTTTTTCTCCTAAAGGAGGACATGTATAAAACACTTTAAGATTAAAACTGTTTGGGAGCATTTCTTTATTCAAATCACTGGATCAGAGGATCTGGTTTTATTTTGTTTTGGTCTAAAGCGCTTTGTGTTCTGTTACACATGAAAAGTTCCACCAGGAACGATTTCATGTAGTTGGAGTGGGACTAGAGGCACGTTCAAGAACATGCATTTAGCCCCCGGAGTTCACACTAGACAAGCAGGGAGGGGCTTCTTCTTTTTCTTCTGTTCACTGCCACCTACAGTTGGAAGAGGTTTGAAAATCGGTGAATCTTGCTCCCGGCTTCATTGGATCGCCAAGAACGTAATGCTTTTTCCAAACTTGAAGTGTTTAACTGATAAACATTTCAGAGAATGAGAATTTTCCTGTAGGAAAGCGTGAAGTTACACAATGATAGATGAAAATGCAGGAGCTTGGATGAAAACAGTCAGTCTCAAACATCTGAGCTGCTTTGCATTTCTAAAGGTGTTTTTTTTCTTACTGTAATGCAGCAACCATGAGGTAACTTCCTGTTTTGGATTGATGTGAATTTAAACAATTCAAAATGAAACCATTGGGAACAAAAACCTCTGGATTCTGGCAGGTCACTTCAAAAGTGAAACTGAGTAGATGGAATGAAATAAAAATGAATCAGATGATCGCAGTGATGATGGTTTCTATCCGTGTTCCTGGCTGTGAAGTTAGAAGCTGGGAGCAGATGGACCATCACACATGAGTGACTGTCCTGATACCACAGGGGGACAAATCCCCACCTTCCACCACCCCCCCACGATATCCAGCTGACACATAAAAGAGCTTATAGTAAACCTTAACCATATGTAGGTCAGACAGTCAGATACCTTCAAGACAGCCATGACAGACAAAGAGGCGTGGTGACAATGACGGAGACGGTACACACACACACACACTCAGAGCCAGTCTGCATGTAAACATATTTATTTTAGGTCTGGGATGCCAAAAATAAATAAATAAACAAAGAAAATACAAGCTTTACTGGTGCAAATGAAAGGCCAGACAAAAGCAGGTCTTTTACTCTACAAATGCCTATAGGTTTATAAAACAAAGGAAAAAAAGGAAAAACTAAAGTTAGTTGATGCTGGAACTGTTGCCACATTTTTGAATGGATTGGATTTCATCATAATTTCATCAGGATCAGTCTAAATTCCAATCAAGCACCTTTGCTTTGTTATTAACCTTTTCTTACATAAATTGACAATGAAGCTAAAGTAGAAGTTGCATTAATAAAAACCGTTTAAGCTTATTGCAGGTGTGTTGTTAATAAAAGTCGATTTGATCAGTAAAACACTAACGAACTGATCCATGTCTGCGTTTTTTTAAAACATCTGAAAGAGATTTCTCTCTTTTTATTCTTAAACTATCTATATAAATGCCATAATCCTCTAATGAGCAATAACTATCCTTTGCAAAGTCAGATATAATTAGTACTTGGATTGTCAGGAGCGCTGCTGCACCTGACGCGCTCCGTCACAGGCGGCGAGGCTTTCACGGCGCCCTCATCAACGAGTTCAGCTACGTATGTAATCCACTCGATTCTTTCATATCAAGTTACTTCTGATGCCAACTCTGATTGACCGGCTTTCCTATTCATCCACATGTCTACACCGTGGTTATTCACGCCCGAGTCTTGTGGCCTTTCACCAGCGCTAAAGGTCACATGCTCGCAGGCACAGCTGCAGAACATGCAACAGGCTGCAAAGGAAGAGCGGGGGGGTGGGGAAAGCAATGCAGTGAAAGCACCATAGCTCTCAGCAGCGCCGCATGCATGCATGCATGCATACAACACAGGCTGGAAGACAGCAAGCAGCTTTAACAGCAAATGAAACCTATTTATCACTGCTGAGGCCTTTAAACGGCTGAAATTAAAAGAGCTTGTCATTGCTCTTTCCCTCTATCTCTCCACCTGTCTGATGCATTCATCTCCTGCTCTCACGTACACTCCTGCTACAGTTTCATCTTCTCCTCTCTCCGTCTCCACCTTTTCCCTCTGAATTAAATGCCTGTAGCTAGCAGTCGTCAGATAAGTGCGTGTAGCGAGGTTGCTAGACACGGCGCAGCGGCGGCATTTCATCTTCCAACCATCACTAAATCGCACTAACTCAATCATCAGTGTGGATTACTAACACACACACACACACAGCTGTGAGCGTGCGAATCCCTGCGTCTGAGAGGTGCTTTACTATGACTGATTTTATCAGCTGTCGAGCAAAAAGGGGGAAGAAATTGCACCACAACATTATCATATACAATACCAGGACGCTCAAAGAGAAAGATTTCCAACTGCATACCTATTTGGTGTCACCATTCCGATGAGGAAAGACGCAGCACATGAACTGAAGCATGAGAGGCTGCATGTTGATGTTAAGAACATCTATTGGAGGGCAGCCTGATGCTGCATACTGTGGTGGGTGTGGTAGGAGGACAGAAACCTGTCCCGCGACTCCGACAGTGACACGCCGCCATCTCTGGATGTCTGCAGGGCCTCTGGGCCGCTGAGAAGGAGGAGGGAAAGCTCTGCTAACAAGCCGCTCGCAGCCAGCCTTTTCAGAGGCAGGAAGGTGCAAAACCAAACAAAGATTTGGAAGAGAGCTTAATGCAGCGAGGGGAGACGGCGAGAGTGGCTTTGCAGAGAGGAGTGGAGGCCAGACAAACAAAGGGAGTTCAGCGAGGAGCTGTGTTTGCTCTGCCAGTGAAATAAAGCCAGCAGACAGACTTCTGCAGCATGCACGTGTACACAGTTACTCTGTTTCATCAAGGTACTGATTATCAGCTCCAGGACAGGAACACAAGTTCTGCAGACGCCGGTCCTGCTCTCCACGTGAAAGTATGCGGAAATCTCGCCTCGCCGTTTTCCCCGGGATTATAGCCAACGGGACCTCATCTCCAGCTGTAATTACCAAGGCAGGTGTGTTTGCATGTGTGTCCTCCTGAGGGAGAGCATCAGTGATTACATGGCTACTGGCGCTTCTAATAACATCATTTCAAAGAAGAGAGGAAGAGAAAGGCTGGGCAGATGAGGGATTGGGCTAAACGAGTCCATCCCTGTACATGAGCGGAAAGGAAATGGAGGAAAGACCGTCTCCGTGTTTCCTCTGGAGCTTTCAAAAACATCATTTTAAAATACCAGGAGGCTGTTAAAACAGCCAAAACACTGTTTCAATGTAGTCTCATTTCAAGAAACAGGAAGACTAAACATCTCATTCATAGCTGAAGCTAACATAAAGATTTAGAAGCAGTAAAAACAGCTTTAAATCAACAATAACTCATTTGAAACCTATATTTTGAAACACTCAGAGTTGATCTCTCATAATGACAAAGGAAGAGCGTTCTGAAGACGAGGGGCAGCGGCTTGGAAAGTGCCATCTCCTCTGGTTTTACAGAAAGTTTGGAAACATTTAGAAAGTTTTAGTTTGAGGACCTCAAAGGACAAGACAAAAGTTAAAAGGTCAACAGGAATTTTTCTGTGCAAGGATCTAAAGAAACAAAATCAAACTTTTGAAATGTAACTGTAAAGGGGAGAGTGGAGCAGTTATAAGAGCTCCTTTTATTTTAAAACCCTTGCCTAGAGTTTTGCATGCGTTTTAAAGAGCTTTTGTTATAACAAGTAAAAAGCAAAGTATAATCAGAGCAAGAGGAAATAAAAGCATGAGTAATTATATCCAAGTCAGGTCTAAATCAAATGTTTTTTTATTTCTATTTTGCTGCATTTCTCAGGTAAAGGAAACCATTTTTGACTGTTTGTTTTGAACGTCCCTCCAATCACATGGATTTGTCAAACGTCACCCCAATGTTGCAGAGACTCAACTTACCAAAGGAGCTCAGAGAATCTCTGCATTGTTTGAAGGTATTTTGTTTTCAGGGGCAATAATTAACATTTCTGTCTTCTGACCATCCAAATCCAACTAGTTACCAGGCAACCACGATTAATGCTCGTTAACCAATCCAATAAATTCCGACACATTGTTGTCATCTTTTCAGGGAAGGAGCTGGATGTTTATGTATAGCTGGATGTTATCTGCATAAAAATGATAAGAAATGTGACTAACTTTACTCATTTTCAAGTAAAATCGTTTATAAAATGAATAAAATAGGGCCCAGGGCAAAATCCTGGGGAACACCACAAGATATGTTTGCCTTTTTAGAGGCTAATGAACCTACAGCGGCATTAAAAGTTCTTTCACTGAGATAAGAAAGGTAAAACCTTGGATTTTACATGTGCTGCTATTTTATCCTAGATCATCAGATTTCAGCCAATGACATATGTGAGCTTCTTCCAGCTTCATCTTTGAAGTAAACTGCTGAGGTATACTACCCCCCCACCAACAAGAATTTGAAAAATGCTTTTATTACATCTAAAACTGATTACTGCAACTCCCTGTACTTGGGACTTGATCAGTCTCTCCTCCTCCAGGAAAAACTTCTTTCCCTTTAATCTCTTTCCTCTCCTCCTCATTATTTGTTTTAAGAATTTCCCAGCACTTAATCTGCCTCTTGTCTATGAGGTGAACTCTCTGATCCATCGTTCCCAACAGTAACGGCTGAACAGACAGAAAAGTGGGAAAAGATAAAAAATGGGTTGATAAACTCACAGGGAGGGGGCCCGTGAAGAAGCAACCACCCAGCTGATGTGACAGAAGATGCTCTACATATAATGAAGGTTATTGGTAACAGTAGAAGCTTGATGGCAACAAAGAAAAAGATGCAAAATGCCAGGAAGGAATGCTGCTAGTGTTGAAAATGGGCTCTGGTTTCAGTGGCTTCCTTTGCATGAGAGCTTCATCAGTGAGTGATGGCGAGGACGGTAAAGTTTACCGGAAAAAAATGTCCACTTCATGAAAGGCAGAAAGAAAATGTTCATCGCCTCAAAATCGGAATCAGTTTTCTTCAACCACATCGGACAGAGAAACGTGAAACAGAATAAATCTAACGCCTGATGGTTCTTAATAACACAAAACAACAGTGCAGATGAATGAAATGTGAGCGAGCTAATGAACAACAACATCGATTCAAATGACAACATTAATGCAGTTCTGCAGATATAAACATCAAAATGTGCTTTAAAGGCATTGGATCATGACTATAGTATTCTTCACTGCAACATGTCTCCATAGAAACTCAGGATTTAAAAAATGTAATTTTTGTTGTGATGAACAACAAAAAATTGTGTCTGGTTCATCAGCTGTTTCAAACACCTCTGCTGTAAGTGGACCTTTCAGAGGTTTGTCCGTCTACAAAAGCTTCTGTCACTGTGCAGCAGGGTCAAAAGTCCAAAACCTTCACACACACACCGCTGTGTGAGTGTGCGCTGCTCCTGGTTTCGGTAGGAGAGGCCACATTCCTCACAGGGCTGAACATATTTGGCGCTTCCAGACAATCCCGCACGGACGGCCTCACTGAGTTTTTGGCAGCAGCGTGTGAAAAGACCTCCGTGCACGCCGACACCGGCTGGGTTTTTCTCCACCAACATACTTCTTCTATCAAGATGGAGCTGCGAAGACACTGCCATGGCAACCGATAAACAAAAAGTGCACAAACATCGCTGCGTGCATGAGAAGCTCCCAGATCATCCAAAGAATGAGAAGACAGCTCTGGAAAAGGTTTTCCGAGAGGCTGAAGGGAACGAGGGGCCGTGCTTTGAGCAGAGCGAGCTGCTGGAGCGGTATGTGACCTGCAGGTCTGGAGGAGTTCCTGCTGTTAGTTTAACACGACTGGACCGTGTTTGCGTTTGTCCCTGAGGCAGAACTCCATTTGTCTTGGCATGTGGCTAAACCTAATACAATACATTGAGACTCAGAGGGAGACATCCAGCTTTTATCTAAAACACTGACAGGTGATAAGTGTTTCCATCTAAAAACAAACATAAGTGAACTAAAAGAAATACATTTCTGGAAGGATTCTTTCCTTGGTTGTGCTTATACTGTTGAGCAAAAGTAAATAACGTTTATTTGGCGTCTTCACTCAGCGGTACAGAGAGACGAAACGTTTCATCACCTTCTCCTGTTCAGGTGAGACCACCCACCGTCACCAGCAGACTGTTAATTCTTGTTTAGGGGGAATCCAGACTAAAGTCTGACTTGCGTTCAGCTCTTCTGTCGGGAATTCACCCTTAAAACCGTCGGGAGACTGAGAAGCCTCTCCCACACCTTCAGGCCGCCTTCTTTCGACACCTAATGTCTACGCTGTTCGTTCAACACTCATCTTTCCCTCAGAGTTTGGGATCTCACTCCACCTTGAAGCTCTGTTTCAAATCCTTTTCCATCCTCCAGGATTCATGCCTCGCGCGCTGCCAGAGTCCGTTGGGAAGGTCTTGGCTGCTTCAGTCCAAATAAAAGGACGTGACGGATTCAAAATCCAAACAACCGAGTGGAGAAAATGCTCCTCTTCATGCGAGTACACAAACACACAAACAGGGAGAGAAGTTTAGTGAGGTGAAGATGCTGCACGTGGCAAAGGCACAGCATGACGTTCAACCACATTTGTCACTGAATGACTCAAAAAGGACAAATCGGACATTTTCATAGTGGAGCAAAGTTCAGGCCGATGATGTGTTTAACATCAATATTGACGGGAGCGTTCCCTACGCTGGGCGCACCTGTGTTGTTCACACCTCTTTTGTTCTGTCTATTCACGCCGTTGTTGTTGAGGACGGATTTGGGCCTCACTCCACCCCTTTTCTAATGGGACCGCAGATTACAGCCGGCACAGGAGCTGTTGGCTCAGTTCATCCGGAACACTGACTGGGAGGGGGAATGCGAGGAATGTGGTTTCCATGTACACACCTGTGCGCAGCTGCACACACCTCATAAAAAAACACTGTAATAAGAAAAGGAAGACATGCAGCAGAAAAATTCTGACACCCAAGAAATAAATGAATGAATGATTAAACTCGGACTTAAATCCATCAAACAGGATCGAGGATAAAGTTCTAGAATGTTCCTGATTTTTTTACCTGGGCACAGGTGATGGTAAAAATGGTTCTGACAGTCATTCTTCACTACTCCACTTTCCCCTTCTCTAAATGTGCGGTGTCGCTTCCTTTTCTTTCCATGCTGTGGTTGAACGAAATCAGACCCAGTTTTTTTTTGGTTGACACCAGAATCCGATGAGGTTACCTCCCAGAGGAAAACTGCTGACTGGACCACACGGTTCAGGTCAAATAGCTGTAGGTCCCGAAAACTAAAACATAAACTGTTGATTCCCAACATTTGATGAAGTGGATTCTTGTCGACACAGGACCGTAAACGTGTCAAGATGTAGCCGTGTCATTAAAGCCTCGTAAGGGGCATACGGGCAGTCTGCAGGTGAGAAATGGGCAAACCTGTACACAGGAAATGAGGGAATTAGATAATCAGAGTGTAACTGGAAGACACTCCTGAATGTGACTGCTCCAAAAACCAGCAGCACCCATATGGGTCAACACCTGTACAGGTGCGCGTGACAAAGGCTTCTGCAAAGATCTCTGGGACAGCACAGATGCCTGATGATTTTTAAAGGATGTCCTGAAGGGGATCAATTTATCTGCTATGAAAGCAATGCTGCGTTTATTTAAAAACTCAAAGACACTGTATAAAGAGCAAAGCAGAGCCTCTGCACCCAACCAGGAAGTGAACTCGGCCTCGCTGCCTCAAACTTTGAGTAGACTCAATGTGGGCTTCTATGTGTGTAGTGAGCTTGGTGTGCTGCTCTCAGATAACATCTATTAATACCTCCACTGCTCAATGCAGGCCACCAGCATGTGTACGCACCGGTTCACAGAGGGCGCACACAGGAACGGACTGAAGCAGATGAAGCCTGCAGCATGCCGACATAGATGCACTCCATTCTGAGCTGGCACGCTAACAAAAAGCCAACACACACCGCAGGCATGCCAGAGCAGCAGTGCTGCAGCAGCTGGTGTCACCAGGTGGAAGACAAAAGTCCCACCTCTGGTTTGGCTTGTAACCCCGGTAACAGAATTAGGCCAAACCAATGGCTGCCGAGTTTGAGACGACAATCGTGACACCTAAAGCTGCACACCCAGGCTTCAGCACATTCCTGTTAGATGAAGACAATTAGAAGCTAGAAGTGACTTGTATGTTTCTGCGGGTGCCCCACTTCCACCACAGCTGAGAGGCTGCCACACAATTACTGTGAGTAAATTTGGCAACACCCAAACACACATGGAAATCACCAACCACTGAGTTATTGTTTGAGATCATTGGACTTGCTCAAGAGTCTGATGTTCTGCATTGTTTGTCAACCCTGTTTATGTGATAGGCCGAAACCGGAAGTTAAGTATTAGGTTGTGTTTAAAGAGAACAAGCAAAACAAAGATGGGGAGGATGAAAGCAGGAACGATGGGAAAAAAAGACTAGAAGATCTTCCAGAGACATGGGAGCTCTTCAGAGGCGCCAGGGCTAACAGTTTAATAGTGCGTCGTTCAGTTATTTTAACAAAACTAAACAAGGTTTGTCCACAAGATGAATCTGTTTTCTAAAAACCTCAAAACAACACGGAAAATATTTCTAAAGGACTTTGACATGAGATGCAGCAGAGGTCAGTATGCAGCTCTGACACCCCCGACTGTACGGGTGGACAGAGGGCGCGTGGTGTCATTCATTAGTTTGCTTTGGGCTGAAACTAGAGCACTGTTTTTAGCTCTGTGGTTGTCCTCTGTTTTTTTCCTAAGCCAGATTTAAACCTTTGCTTTTCTGAAAGTGGGAAAAATGGAGGAACAAACAAGCCGGACAGATGCTGGAACTGGAACACGCCCAGTAAGGATGTTTTGAAGCTGAGGACTTAAGAGCTCACCGCAGGGGTGACAAAAATGTTTTGGAACCAGAGTGTAATTATGTTTTTGACTGTTGTGAAATCAGAGCATTTCACATTGTAGTGAATGGGCTCTGATTTGTTTCTGTAGCAAGTCTCTGAGTGAATACAGTGGTAAACTGATCTGCTTCCAGTTTTGTTTTCAAGCGAACTTCAAGAATGAAGTGCAACAGTTACACGATCTGTTACTGTTCACTGAAGAAAGCTTGTGTATAAAGAGCTGCTGTGTGAGCAGAGCCTCCTTCGCATTCCCAAACCTGAACCCAGGAGGCCACTGTAGGCCGGATTCACACCCAGTCTCACTGTAAGGCTCAAACTTTACGTAAAAAAGAAACATATTGAAACTCTGGTTACCAAATTTTTTCTTTTTTTTGTTTTGCTGGTTGTTGCTGAGACTTCTGGAATCAATTGTTTTGATTGTATTAAAGCAACATCAATGAAGTATTAGAGGTGTTTCTGATTGGAAACATTGACTGTATATGAGAAGTGGACTGAGTGAGTGTGACGTCACACAAACTAAACTCTTAACTTCTGGCTCCAACCAAATTAAGTCAATTCAGTTGCCTTTTTTTTTTTTTGCAAAACAGACCCTGCCAGGTTCGACGTAACTAAGCAGTGATTGATTAGAGTCGGTCTGAGTCAACGTTTCTATGGCAACCACTCAAGTGAGCTTGTTGGGAGGCCACACCCATTCTACTTGAAAGCGGAAAGCAGGCTACACAAAATCTGTCAATCGAATGCTTCGGTTAGAAGTGGGGTTAGCAGGCTCCACCTACTTTAATGAGGCACTTGATTGGTCAGTTATTATCCTGAATAACTTAAATTACAGAGAAAATATAACTTCAAAATAAAGATTGTCAAAAACAAGTAAAAAAAATGGTATTGGAGCGAGAATGGTTATTCTGACCAATACACTGACTGAGTAACAACTGTTTATTTCTCTATAGAAGTCTTTGGGATTTTGGCTTCTTGGGACTTCCTGTTTGGAATGCCACAGGGGGGAGGGGTCACTCGGTCCAGTTCTTATACAGTCAATGACTAAACACAAAACTGACTTGTTTCAATCAGTCACCCGACCACACGTGTTAAGGAAGTTGTTGGGTGCAAAAACATGAGGTGGAGATCATCTGGTCAGAAGAAGTGTGTTGAAGTGTCCTTGGGCAAGACACTGAATCCCACATCGCTCCTGGTGGTTTTAGGTTGGCGTCAGTGTTCGGCAGCAGAGCCGCCATCAGTATGAATGAGACTGTGACTGTAAAGCGCTCTGTACCTCCTAAGAAGGTCGTAAAGCCCAATTCTGGCAGAGAGTTTGTGTTCTTGTGCATAACTGACTACATTTGATTTAACAAATATTCAGGTTATCTTTTTGGTTTACTTTAAAAAGACACAAGAGAACTGTCAAACCACACTAAAGTTTTTTTACATATTCGGCCGTCACTTCGCAGTCTGTGTAACTGGATGGAAGCTTGTTCAAGTGGCTCTGCCAGGGAAACGTTTTCTCCGTCTTTGACAAATCAGAGCGAACAGAAGAGTTTGCCTTGGACCAAAAAGGGGAAGAGAAGAAAGCAGACTGTGAAAGTTTCCAGAGTCAGCTGAAGGCGGTGGACTGTCACAAGACCAGAAGTTTTCAAAGTGCTTCTTTATTTCCAGGCTTTCTCTTAAACACACACACATCTACAAGATTATCTTGCCTTTTTATCTCCCCCTGACTGGCCTCACACACACACACAAAGACACAGGAAGTGGTTGTGTACGGAGGAAACTGTTCGTATGGAAAACAGAGGAAACTCAACATCCTGAATGACTTTCCTTCACGTAAAAAAAAACCCTCTCTGGAGCACACAGACACACGGAGAATTAGACTGATTAGAGGAGTTGTAAAATATGACAGTAAAGACAAATGTGCCGCGATGACTCTGCTGCTGTTGTGCTGAATTGACAAGAGATTGGAGACCTAAATATCTGCTCCCTCACACAGCTTTTGTTGTGCAAAACACAATCCACTCAATTGGATTAAACTCAAAATCAAAGTAAATTACTCTGGAAATGAACTCTGACTTCTCCCTCTCATTTCAATAGGAAGAGCTAGCGAGAAGACGCATCAAAATGACTTTTTTGCAGCAGCCCCCCCCCCCTCCTGGTTGCTTCTACATCACAAAACCATAAAACACACAAACATTTTCTTCAAAGGTAACCATGCATCGCTATTAGCTCACTGCACACAGAAGGGAATGGGATGGTTGCTTGCTTCCTCTATACACTCACAGGCTTAACCATTCCTGTCCTAACAGACCTGGACACACACACACACACACACACACACACACACACACACACACACACGCACACACACACGCACGCACGCACGCACACACACACACACACACACACATACACACACCATTAAGCAGCAGCATGGGCGCTCAGCAGGATTTAGAGGACAATTAAAAAGCTCAATTAGACTTATATTCTTATTTCCTCAAATGAGCGTGTTACAGATGGTGCGGCATGCTCTTTGCTTTCAAAAACACATTTTGATAGTTTCCTCTTGGGAAACTGCACTTGGGGAGATGGGGGGGGGGGGGGGGGTGTTTGATGTAAATACGTCTAATGGTGCTGCGTTGAGATAAGAGCCTGAAGAGGACGCCATCCAGCATCCTTACAACACATTGTTGCTGATCCTAAAATGATTTTGCGTACTTTTGCCTTCTGCAGTATTGTGCACTCGCTCAGCGACTGCAGCCGAGTGCGGAGGATGTTGCCTTCCCTACAGTCACTTCCTTCTCTGACTTTCTTTTCCTCTAACTTCCAGTAAAACAAAGCATCCTGGGCTCCTTGTTCCTCTACTACTCACTCGGAGTTTCCCAAAAACAGAACTGAGTGTTTCACATACACAATAGTTGAGTTAAAGGGTCTCCGGACACAAGCGCACACATGCCTGCAAAATGCAGATGGTCCGGCGTGTGTGCTTTCACGGCCCATTTGCAGAAGGGAAACACAAAAACATAAACTCAGTCACACATGCAGAGACGGTGAGACATTCAAAGCAGCATAAAGCACCCCGTGAAAAAAAGGGTTCATCTGGAGGGACGCTATTCAGCCCCACAGGGCAGCAGCTTCAGAACAAACCGCTCACTGAATACGTGAAGGTCTTTCGTGGTCATTCAACCATCAGTATTCATCCACCAGACCAAACGTTTCAATAGGATTCATTTTTAGACTTCCACTTGGTTTGTGTAAATCATTGAGTAAAATTTTAAGGGCTTTTCCTTTGGTTTTTTATCAGTCCCACAAGTCCCACTCTGATCACCTTCAGATCCATTTTTAAAGTTTTTAATTATGGTGATGCCGTTTTTAGCCACAACCTGTGTCGTTTTCTAGGACATGGTTTCTGCAACGCGGTTCATTAAAAAGTAGTTGTGGAGCAAGCCCACCCCCACTTCCCCTCCGACTTTTACACGCGCTCCTGCTAGCTTACAGCCCCTCCAGCCGTACAGTTTTGATCCAGAAGGCACCTCAGACGAGGAAACTGAAGACGTACATGTGGAGGCATCGACATGGAGCGGAGCAGGTAGTTTGTGGCCCCGCCCAGCGTCTTTTCTAAGTCACAAATCTGAACTTTTTCAAACCGAACGTTTGCATCTGCTCCTGATTCACATTCAGTTTGAATGAAAAAATACTCAAAAAATGTCCTCCATGATCAGAATTAAACCCCAAGAAGATGTTAAAAACACTGTTTTCATGAGAGTGGGTGTTAAACAAGGGATGCTGATATTTTTCTACTCTGAATGCGTGTGAAAGCTCAATATAAAAAAGAACCTCTGACCCTTTGACCAGAGACTAAAAATAGTTTCTAAGTTACTGCTTTTTCTTCCGCAAAATTCAGTCTTTTCACTATTTTTGAGCATTTCTGCATGTAGGGAGTCGCCAACTTCCAGTTCAAAAATATTCCCCATACTTAGCAAAAACCCTTCCTATCTTTTCTTCATTTGTCAGCTGTCTTTTAACTTCTTTTGCAAACAAAACCTTTCTTACAGCTGCTGGTTCTGATGTAAGAAAATGTGCTCATTCAGTTTTTTTACAGTCACCCTCCGCTCATTCTGCTCCTCCCAAACCTGAATTCCCAAGCCGGAATGTGGTGGGAAACAGGATTAATAACAGACATCCAGATCAGTGAACACAGTTCATTCCATTTCACCCAGTAAATAGACAGAAGTCTGCAACTGACAAAAGAGAAGCATTGCAGTAATTAATAAGTTGGTCTGCAGCGGCTTGGATAAATCAAATAAGCAGGTTTCCATCAGTGATCGCACAGCATTTTTCCAAGATGATAAAGCAGAATTCATGAGGCTTCAGCTATGCCGAGTGATTGGAGGAAAACATTATTTGCGGTCTTGGATTTGTCACAGACTAGACTTTACCTCATTGAGAACCTGCAGGATCTGATAAGACAATGCAGGGGGATCCAACCTAAACATCACTGGAACAAGAAAGATCTTAGCAAAAGTCTTCATCAAACTTAGATGAAAATGACTGCATGGGTCATCAAAACATTGGGGTGTGGGTGAACTAAAGAGGCACACAATGTTAGTACACACAAAGTGTGAGATCCTCTCACACTGTCGCACACTAAAGAGTGCTAACTCAGAGCTGGAGTTGAAGAGTCCCGCAGGGAAAAGCCTCTTTCCGGAACATTTTACCCAATTTGCATTGCTTCTGGCTCCACCGCTCCCTCCAAGGAGGGGAGATGGAGAAGAACAAGTGTGTGTTTGTGTGTGTGCATGGCAGAACTTAGCAGTAAGAGGAAACATGCCAGTCAGGAAAGTCAGCCCTGGGAAAAACAAACTGAAATCCAAAAAGTTTCAGCATATTTGCTCAGCCTCTTCTTTCAGCTCTCAGTCGACCAAATCTTTGACAAATTTCATAGAGTTCACGTGCTGCTAATGAAATATGATCCAGAAACTCTGGATTATTAAATATGAAACGTACAAACGCAGGTATAGACCAGAGACCCCATCTTTGGTTCATAACAGGAGGACACCCCCTCTGAGGCGTCTGGCAGCTTCGTCTCTGAATCTGTATCTGTCCGTGACAGACTCACACACACACACACACAGATGGAGAGGCTGATGCTGGACCAATGCATTAGAGGGATGATGCAATGAGGAGAGTCACAGCCGCAAGCAATCAGTCTGATTAGGAGAATGGGTGTGCGTGCAAAGCCTTTCGTCATTCCCGCATCCAGATCAAGTGGATCAAGTGAAGTGTTGTCAAACGGACCCTTTGCACCTGAGAGCGATACAGTCTTTTGACCGTCCTGGATGTTTTGTTACACTCTAAAATGTAGCTAAATGGCGCAAACACAAATGAAAAAGCAACAAAGCGGATTGTTTCTGAGGTGTGGAGGCAGAGAAGTTTGCTCCAACATTCCCCATCAAAAAGCTGCTAAAGCTTTACAACTTGATCAATCTTGCATGTGCGACAGCTCTCCACTGAGTCAGTTTCCCAACTGGAGGAGGAGAAAATCCCTGCTGCTTCTGCTGCGTGGGCGGAAAACTTTCAGCAAATCAAGCAGTTTCTTCAAATCAATCCGCATTCCTGCAGACAACACATTTCACCTGGTTTTTGCTTTGTGGACCTGGAGGTCAAGTACAATACGACCTCTTCATCAGAAGGCCCAATCGAAAGCTAATTTCCATTAAAGCTTTTCCTCTGAACTCTAATCACCTAGAAGAGCAGACCAGACCAGGCCAGAGGGCTTCTGAGTGCCGCCTCCTTCCACATCAGATACCTCAGACCCTTTCCAATAACTCTAACTGCCATTTGTGCCTTAACGCACGCAAAGGTTTCAAGTGATGGTTAAGTGAGCGGTGTGTGAAAGAGCAGAGATGCATCCAAAAAGAGTCCGACCTCTTCTGTCTGTTGCCGTACAGCAGCAGCTGCGCCAGCCGCAGCACAACAGCTTTATAGGACTTCTTCCTTCTGTCTCTCAAACACTTTATTCCCAGCGGCAGCCTTGACCTTCCTGCCTCCTCTTCACTCCAATGCACCACTAAATGCAGCCATTTTGGCTCCCGTAGGGCCCATGATGGAGCTTTGGTCGCCTCCCGGCCACATTCATACCGCTCGGTCTGTAATGAAACTATGGATTTTTCATTGCAGTCCTGACACTAACTGCCTGTTTGCTGTGCTTCCAGCCTCTGCTGACTTATTCAGAACGGTGGATGTGGAGATGTTCCCCCAAACAAGAACATTTCTTTAATCTTTTCGACGCCGTTGTTCGACTTGATTGCGTTTTCCGAGAACCACCTGCACAGCCAGCGTCAAACAGGGGTGAGGGCAACCTTCTGACTGATGGGAAAAGGAGGGAAAAATGGAGGAAAAAAGGCCTACAAGTGTAAGATTAGATTTGTTTTAATATCTATAATTAACTTAAGTGAAACCATTTATGATGCATTAAACAGATGCAGCTGCTGTCTGAACGTATTCCGTACGCAGGCATGCCAGCGTGCACGAGAGCGGCCCGTGCAGTTGCATTTTCCCTTTTTTCCCTCCTCCCAAACACCCAGACAGATGCACACAGGGGTGCTCCTGACCTACAAGCCCACTTATTTCCTACCCCAGTTTAAACTACCCCCCCAGCACGGTGCTGCTGCTCCAGCGTTTAGCCACACTGCAGCAACCCAGTTTCAGTGTTGTGACTGCGCTCAAATCCCACAGCGCCGTCGCAAACATCAATGTGACTCTATTTCCTCCTCTCCATCGCCGGCTGCGGGAGCCCTGGCTACGGTTGCTACGGCAACCAGGGAGCAGGCCCCGTCACTGGGGGATTTAGAGACAAGTTGGAGTAAAGACCCCCATGTTATTGGAGCCTTATAACAGTCTGTGTGCTCGCGTGTGCGCTCGGCTCTGATTGTTTGTTAGCTTGAAACAATGGCCCCATGACACAACAGGTCTCTGATGGGAGTGGCCGCCCCCCTTACCAACAGCCCCTCCCCACCCATGAACAGCAAAGACATAAAAATAAAAAATAAAAAACTGTGAGCTCATTCTTGACAGTCTATACTGCATTTAACGGTAAGTGAGGGCGCTGGATGAGGAGGATACTGAGGCAGGAGCCTCCACCCCCCCCACCCCCAGAGCTGCCCATATCCATTCCAAGGTTATCAGTAATCCAATAGGTTCCCCTTGGAAGCATGCGGTTTTCTAGCAACACGGCCAATATCCTGAGAGGAGAAACAGCCGGAAGGAATTCCTAGCAAGTGACACGGCGGCCCATCCCTTCCTTTCTTTCTTCATGACAGGATGAAGTCTCAGGAACAAACTGCTAATCCTGACGCCCGTACAAAGGAAAGCAGAAGGTTCCCATGCTGCCACACAAACATGTCGCAAAAAATCAAGTGTTTTATCAGAGATCACGCACGTGCACTGCGGTGGAGGCGAGGAGAGGCTCCGGTGACAGGAACTGCTGGTATTTCTGGGTTTCTTTCACTGACCCACGAACATCACACAGTTCGTCTGGTTGACAACACAAAGCTGGAGCTCCTTGAGCTAAAGTTAAGAGACGACAGATGCTTTGTTCTGGGTGGAGTTTGTAGACTTCTAGACTGATAACAAATGATCCAAATTTCAGATTCTTAAAAAAATAGTTCTTTAGAACCATTACTGCACATTCAGTCCATATTTGCTTTAAACTTCTGCAGTCATGACACGGCTTTACAGACTTTTATGCCTGTTTTTCTGATTGCGTGTTGCATTTTTGCCTTCATTAATGAATGCATGTGTTTAATAATGTGTGTTTGTCTGCAGATCCTCTCTAGGGGGACTGTTTTCAGAGCTTTAATGAGCTTAATCCTGCAGTCGCACATGAACGCAGGAGCAGAGGGGTGTGGGGACGGTGGCTGGGGAGCAAGAAGTGGCAAAAATAAAAACACGAAGAAGAAAATGCACGCTGCTCTCTATGGCGTTTGGTACTCCCTCTGCGACAAACGCCACTGGCACGCCTCAATCTTGGCTGTTGGCCGTGTCAGTAGCTGCCCAGACCATTGTGAAGCCCACAGGGGAAACAGAATTTGAAATGCCCACATGGGCCGTCGATGGGCAACTAAATCTTTTCCTGGGAGATGTGGCATTTAGGCAGTAGCCACACTAAATAGCCAATTAAATAAAAAAGTGAGGTCTTAATTGGTGCTAGCCAATTCGCAGTGACACTGTCCATCTGATGCTTTAAAGATAAATAAAAGTGCGAGGGTGGGAGTCCATGCATGATCGAAATTAGAGTTTAAACTGCAAGTATTTTTGAATAGCAAAACAGTTGCCATCATGGGGGGACAGTTAAAGGGAGAATACAGTAAGCTTGAAGGACAAAAATACTGCTGGGGTTAAAAAAGTACACGCAGAAATGGGGGAAGTGTAACAAGCAGCTGTGTAAAAGCACAAACGAATTCAGGAATCAAGATGATGTGACGTCAGCTCAGCTCAGGACCGACTGCAGAAAAGAGGACAGCGGTGAGAGTGAATGTACCAGCAGGGAGATTCAAAGAGAAGAAACGTGAGACAAGAAAAACAGAAGAGAAGCCATAGATTCAGACATGACTTATTCATCAGTGAGAAACATCTGAACCAACGAAGGGATGAATAAATATTTAACTAAGAGCAGACGATCAGTGATTAAAGAATGCAGATGAGAAGAGGAGAGGGGGAATGAAAGGAAGAGAGGAACACCTCATCCATTTGAAGATGGAAGCAGTACAAGCACCAGGTGAACCTGCAGCAGGTTTTTGGGTTAGAACCACAAAACCAGAGCCTTAAATGTTACTGCTCCACTTCCTGTTTGATGCTAAACAAAAATCTAAACTCTTTATCTAAGGTGGAATTGTGGGAACATGGAGCTAAAAACATTTAAGTCAAAGAAATAGAAATAATTTCCCTTCAACCAACCATGATGCTATCAGATAAGCTCGAGGGCAGAGGAGCAGCATGAGAGAATGGCTGTCCGCCTGGCTTTCAGCAGCTCTTGTGCTAACAGGATTAGCCACAGGGGGAGAACAATATGGTTGGAGTGGTCATGAGTTGAGTTTCTGAAGGCAGGCAAGCTTTGGGCAAGTCAGCGAGCCAGCTAACATTGTGACAGTGTGGTAATTAGTTGGAACCATTGACTGTATATGAGAACTGGACCGAATGACCCCTCTCCCCCCTAGCATTCCAAACCGGAAGTACCCGCTGGCTCCAAGAAGCCAAGATCCCATAGAGTTCTGTAGAGAAATAAACGGCTGTTAGTCAGTGTATTGGTCAGAATAACCATTCTTGCTCTGATAAATTTTCTTTTACATGTTCTTGATAATCCTACATTTTTTACTCATAGTTCTTCTGTAGTTCAAGTAATTTAAGTCATAACCTGGCCAATCAGATGCCTTAATATAAGTAGGTGGAGCCTGCTGACCCCACGCCTAACGTTTAAAAACCTTCGACAGATTTTGTGTGGCCCGATTTCAAGTAGTAGAGGTGTGGCCTTCCAACAAGCTCACTCCTGATTAGCCTCCTGGTTGCCATAGAAACAGTGACTCAGACCGACTCGGATCAATCACTGCTTACTAACCATGTCTGGCTCCAAAGCGGTGAAAAAAAAAAGGTGATCAAACAGACTTCATTTAATTGTATCAGGAAGTAAGCCACAGGTGACATCACATTTACTCGCTCCAGCTCTCAGATACAGTCAGTGGCGAGAACAACAGGAGAGTCCAAAGTTGGAAATATTGTTTACACCTGTGAAATTGCAAACGATAGACAATTAAATATACATCTGTTTAAAATTGAAAGTTTCCCAAAAATGTTCAAACAAACTTGCGTTTTTTTCCGCTTCCTTCCAACCCAACGTGAGCACAAAACAAGCCAGAGGAAGTGTCTAGATTTTTGTACACACATATGTTAATCATCTTAACGTCACTAAACCAGAGGAACTAATCAAAAACAATCTATTAAGAATCTATTAGAGTGGCAATGTGTAATCTGATAAGCTCCAAACAGTAGCTTCCCATAGGAGAGGCTGTGTTTTCGTCTGCCTTCTTCAAAGCAGATTAGCTCGTTTGATAGGAGCCCACACATTCAAAATGATCATTTGATGAAATGGAGATGAAGTCGCTCCTTGTTCAGTTATTACTGAGATTCAGCAAAGTGTTTCTACGTCTTTCTTCTTCAAATGTTTACTCTTTGATAAAAACTTGACGATTAGTTCCACTTAATGAGTTTAAGTGGCCTCCTCAGAAGGATTTTAGAGGATAGAGTGAGCTGTGAAGTAACTCAAGGACAATCTCTTCATGAATTAGTTAAGTCTAAATGCTCAGTATTGAGTGCATATGCCTAAATGTCCAGTTTATATGGAATCCATGGCCAACACAAGCTCATCTTTTGCTGCTAAGTCTAACCTGATGACAAACAGAATACTGTTCCTCCATCTGCATGTGAATGAGCTCTTCTTGGCTGGTTAAGTTCAAATATGGCATTCCCTCTGGTGCCTCCACGTTTTGGTGTTTTCAGGAGAGGATGCACCCACCGAGCCCTGGCGTTGTGCCATCCACCTGCTGTGCACTCTAGGCTGTGGAATTTGGCACCGGCACACACGGGCCAGGACACCAAACTCCACTCACTACACCCTATTGCACAAACACCTCCAAAGTCTTCGATGGACAGTTTCAGGTAACTAAGATAAAGCTTGGAGTTTGGAGCCCTGGGACTATAGAATGAATGCTTGAAAAGCACATTTTGGGCGACAAAATACACAAGAATAAAAACGAAAGAAATATACGACACAGAGAACATATATTAGACTTTGATGTTCAATCCAGAGATGCCTAACAGAGATGACCTAGAAACCAGCTGGCCTCATCCTCCCTTGGATCATGTGAGCATCCCAGCTTGCATCCAGACTTCTCTAATCTTCCCTTAAAAATGGATTCAAGCCTGGTACATTTATTATTCATCTCCTTTGCTCTTTCTTTTTCGACTGTATTCTTTCTCCCGGCTTTCTGTCTCACTCTGATCTCCTCCTCACTTTGTCTCATTAACCCCTGGTAGCTGTGACTTCAGAGAGGAGGTGGAGAATAAACGCCGTGCACCGCAGCCGCACACTGTTGGACCGAGCTAAAGTGGATTAGAACCAAGATTATCAAGCACTGAACTTCTCTCATCAGCAACATTAACTAATTCTTGAGCTGGCTGTAACGTATCCTGCGTTTTAAAGTGATTAGCTTTTAACAATTATCACAGCACTGGTTAAATTGCTTTGTGATATCTGGCACTGAGATAAGGAGACGTACGTTAGGACGAGCAAAAAAGAACTCATATGGCCCCTTAGTGTCAGTGGTTCTTGTTAATGAGGTAGGAAATATGGGTTATCACAGCAGAAGAGCCTTTGTAGGACAAAGGTGTCGAGTTAGAAACACTGCTTTAATGAGACTGTGTGGGTGGATTCATGAACAAGAGGATGTGATGGCGCAAAATCTCTTAAGAGGACCCTCTCATTACCGACTACCCTTACACCCCGTACTGCAGCGCGAGCCTTAACATCTGAAAGAACATGTTTCAAAGGGTTAACTTTTTTGTGTTGTTTTCAAGGACATTCGAGCGCTCTGGAAGGAACAGAATCCTGTTCTAGGAAGGAAAAACACTGATTGTGTCAATCGCAATACAACTTACAAATGTTTTCATGTCCCACTCCGATCATCTTTTGATCTGTTTTCAAAGCCTTCACAGTGGTCTCTTAGATTTCATGATCCAAAGATCTGTCTCAGACACAGTTTCTGCAGAGCAGCAATCATGCATCTGTTTACACGCTCTCAGGCCAGCTTAGCCCCTCACACCCCCAACCTATCGTTACCGGTGCATCAAAAATGTCGAGCGTATTAGGGCTAACAAAAATGATGAGCTAACGCACATGGATCTGTTTGTCTGCAGGAGGATGCATCAGCATGGAGGATGAACAGGAGCTTGTAGCTTGTTGTAGTAGCTTCCACATCACACCTACAGGCTTTTTCCAACAGCATTTTTGCATCTGCTCCTGATTCACAATGATCTGAATAAAGAAATATGTTTAAAAAATGCTATTTTGAGCTTTATTTTCTTTACATATGTTCTCCATCATAAAAAACCCCACAAGAACCTGTTTAAAACATGATCTTCACTGGAGTGGGACTTTAAAGATGAGAAGTCTTTGATGACAAGAGACAGAAAAACTGAGCAGAGCCAGAAGGAAACAACCACAACTGCCACCTTGATTTGAGTTGCACTGAAAGGTTTTTAGAAGTTATTAAAAACGTTTTTTTTAAGCTGGAGCAAAGGCACCAATATCTGAGGCAGCAAGTGCTGCAGAAGTCAGTGATGTAAATTCTGCTGTGACAGCCCAAAGTCTCCTTTGCATCTCCGTGGAAATGTGCATAAAAAGTTCGGATTCACTTTGAGGGCTTTTCCAAGTTACCACATTTGAGGACATGCCAACAGATGGGAGAAAGAATCTGCTGAGAGAATTGATAACCACATGCTTCAGTGGAACACATATGTGCACGCATATGGACGCCATTAATTCTAGAGGTGGCTAATATATCAATTTAGTTCAAGTAAACCTTTTTATTTAAAGCAGGACTAAACACTGTGGAAGAGTGTCACTGGAAGACCTTCTCAGTAGCCTTTCGGTGTGTTTGTTCAGTTGGAGTAAATCTCATGAGAGTAGCTTTCAGAAACTTCAGCAGGCTCTGCTGGCCCAAATAACTGGGAAATTCTGGTCTTGAAACCCTTCGACAGCTAAAGCCACAAACAAACCAAACACCAGGGCCGTGTTTGGAGCGTTTAGCCATTGACTGGATTCATCATCATTCAGCCATTTTGTTTATATTCCAAACTGTCGGTTTCCTGCTTTAAATACTACATTAGTAAATGTACAGAAACAGAGCGATAAAGAAGACCAAACCACTGGACACCACAAGGTTGGGCTTCAATATGAGGATAATATTATTTGATGACAACTGGAGAACACAACTACAAACAGACGAGTGAAGATTCAAATGTTTTCCAGTTTTAGCTTTAAAGCTCATTCTGAAATGCACCTGCTGGCTTGATAGAAAAAGTAACCTTGATGACTTTGTCTTTTTTTTGGTCTTTCTGTTGGTTTTAACTCATAGCAACTTTTATATGTTTTGGTCGCCTGGGGGTAGCAAACAAGGATACGTCAATTTTCGGTAAAAGTACATTTTTGAATTTCCTTAGCAACAGAGATTTTTTTTTTTTTGTCAACCATGTACATTCCTAATAATGTCATGTTGTAGGTATATGACTCCATTAAATAGTTTTTAAGATTCAAAACATGTTGTCCCCATTCATTGTTTTATGGTTTTCCCATTGTGGTGCGAAGGCGGGTGTCCATTCACCCCGCCCAAAATTCATTCACCGGGGGGTGAATTTAGGAGAGCTTTTGGGTATGTGACGGGGTGACATTTTCACTTAAACGTGCAATAAGAAAGACGAATTATGAAAATCTGGTCCAGGTCTGCTGCGGGACATAAATAGAAACAGATTGTTGTGGCAGTTTTAGGAATGAACCAAATTCATTGTTAAACCTCGCTAACCAACGTTCTCCGTCACAATCCAACTGCTTTCCATCTCTGGGATTACAGCTGTGGCAGCGGTCCAGGTTGAAATAACACCAAAAATGAAACCGTGTCTGTCTAAATAACCCAGCCTGGGAGGCCGTTAGCTCATTTCCTTGAGCTGACTTCATACTGAGCAGCACTGCAAAGAAAGGACTCTTAGAAATACACCTCACGGTGTTCATGTTGTCACAGTCCTGTTCTGCTTTACCTTTATAGAACCACGAAAAGGCGCCTTAAAAACATGTTATTCTTTATGTGTGTTTGTGTGACCCTGAGCAGTTGTGTGAAATAATGACCAGGAGCCCCCAAACGCCGGCACAAAGCCGCCCTCTGTTCTGGCGGCGGGGCCAAACAACTCGTGGTTTGGGGGGCTGAGCCAAACAATGACACAAACCGCAGAACATCTCATTCACAAGGAAGGAGCAGAGCGAAATACTAACACCACGTGACTTTTCTGTTTCTTTTTTAGGACGGGGGTCCGATGAGCAAAGGGGAGGCAGGAACATGGATTCAAATGCAGGGGAGCCGGACGGGGCGGCTTCTACACCAGGAGAATAACAACCATCATTCAATTAGGCCGTGACATGGTCCTCTTAATTGTGACACCGTCAGTCCCAGAGGGCTTCATCAGGGACTTCAACGCAGCGACCCACACATTCAAACGACAACCTGTCACTTGTTATTAACCTCAGGAAGGCTTCGTGACCGGCGCAGGTACCGCTGCAACCCTCATCATGCCTCGCTTCACGCGTGTCAATACCGTTCCCATCTCCTCTGCTCTTAGTCCTATTTTTAATTCCGATAATGTGATACGCTTTGACACATGACTGCGCCTCAGACATCTTTCACATGTTGGGGAGGAAACATCCTCTCCGTCTTCTGTGATTGGCTGTCAAAAACAAGTTGGATGCTGTGACAGCTCGTCCGTGGCTTTGGCTCAGCTTTGAGAGGATGAATGGGCACACCCAGACACCTGAGCCTGGCACGGCCACAATGGACACACAGTGGGATGCGGGGGCGCCGTCCTCTGGCACATCGAGTGCGTCCACATGACAGATGGTCCCTGTTGCCCCTTGATGAAGGCTGCAGGTGAGGAATCCTGACTCATGTCTGTGTGCAAAGAATGTGCATCCAAAAGGGAGGGAAATCTTACAATTAGATATTGGATTATCGACTCCTTTTGTCTCCTCGCCTCCGACCGCCTGTTGAGAGCGTGCGTATGTGCGCGGGAGTGTGTGTCAGAGAAGCTGCTCTTGTTTTGTAATTGCCCAACAATGCCTGAAAGTGCAGAAGGGGCTGAGGGATTTGCCAAACTCATCCGTTTGGGTTTTTTTTTTCCTTCTTCTGCACCTGATCCATTGAAAGATGGAAGGACAATGCAGAGACCGAAGTGGAGTCTGCAGAGTAGGAGGGCTGAAAAGATGACAGGTGGTGGCCAAGTGGCTGGGATAAACACTGAGAAACCACAGAAGTGGACATCCCTTCTTCTCCTCTTCATCCCTTATTCTTTCTGCTTCCATCCTGCGCTTGATTTTCATCTGCCTCCCATTAAAGCACATCTCATTAGTAAAAGCTTCCCCTGTGAGTGTGTCAGTGTGAGTGTGGCAACCGGAGCACAAAGGGACTTCATTAGTGCTGGCTTAAACATGTTGTTTATGACTGCCTGTTGCTCTGGACATCCTTGAACATCATTGTCAGTTTTATAAATAGGGTGGAAGAAGATCAGACGAGACATCAAAGCCAAAAGTCTGCTGACTGACAAATGAAAAGAGGCTTCAGGTAACGTTAGCGAGCAAACATGTCGGGACCTCATCTTCATCTTGATCACTTTTCCTACTTCCTGTCCTTTCTTTTGCCTCCTAAAGATGCAGATGAAAGCACATCTGCGCTCCATTCACTGCTCCCTTCTGCCGCGCAGCATAACCAACACGGCGCTCTCCTGAGGACGATGTAGACACAGAAACGTGCTGCGTCAGTCCGGCCTGCATGCACTCCCACAAGCTGTAAAAACCAGGCAATAAAAACAAGTCCATGCAAGAGCAACAACCCGAGGAGCAGAGAATCTGCTCTCAAACAGCTGCATTCCCGTTTTCCATCATCTGTCCGTGAAACTGCGTGTCCTCCAATGTCAGATTTAACAGACCAAAAGCAGGTTATTTTGGTGCGACTTCCTTCTGCAAACAGTTTAGTCATAATTACACAAACACACCGCGAGAACGACATACTGTAGCGCCCAGGTGACGGTCCAGAGCGCGACGCCAAAGAACAAAAGACTCACAAGAATATTTCAACAAATAAAGGAACTGCTGCCAAGCTAAGTGAATGGGTGTGACGCTAACAAATGCACAGCGCTGAATCTTAGTCAACACTCTATTGTTTGTCATTTCCTGCTTTCTCATAAACACAAACCTGTGCCACCACAGGTACACATTAGAATGCATACCGAGAGCGCCAAACACACAAACATGCACAAAAAAGCGCACAAACACGCCGGCTGATTATACATTCATAATATTGAATGGATGGCAGGTCTTGAGCAGCAAGGAGGAAAACGGGCTGAATTCTAATGAGCAACAATTCACCCCGAGAGCGGCGTCCTCCGCAGACTGGAAACACACACAGAGTAACAAATACTCAACCACATGACACGGAGAGAATCCTAATCCCATCGCCTCCGATGAGCCTCAAACGGAGGATTTCCAACAGGAAAAAAGTTTGCTCGCTCAGACGTTAACAGTTTCAAACAATGGTTTTATAAAGACATTCTTCCTGCAGACACAAATCCTTTCAAACTCCATCAATCATCACTACATTCCTCCTGTTCATCTGTCAGCGCTGTGCAGCTGACCTGAGCAGAGAAAAGCAAAGCTGCTGCATGGCCCCCAAAATTACAGCACAAGGCCATGACCTGTAATGTCTGAGGTGACAAAAACCACGACCAAGGAGGCTGGAAGCGACAGACTGGCTTTATCATGCGAGTTAAATTAGAGTCTTAAGAGAATTAAAAAAAAAAAAAAAAAACTGTTTTAGAGAAGTTACCTCTGCTGACACTATGCATGCATGTATGGAACCAATACTTTCACTTTCCTTTAAAAAAAACGTTCAGGAAAAATGCTCTTTTGTTCGTGTCTAATTTTGAAAAGGTTATCTTTGTTCAGTTCCAAACGCGAGTTAAAAGTAACATTTTTGAATCTCAACTTGACCTGTGAAGATCTAAATGGAATTTATCGATGAGTTCTGCACTCATACCCAGCGTCATAAGACGCTTTGTAAAAAAAAAAAAACACTACGAGGTTTGTACTGCAGATATAAACACTACATGAAGTCTGTGGTCAACAAGACTGCAGCTTTTTTGCAAGACGTCCAATAAAAAAAGAGGAATCCCAAAATAACAGAGATATCTCAATACAAGATAAAAACACCCAACGATGTATATTGAAAATAATCAAAGTTCCTTAAAAAAACAAACCGAATACTTTTTCATTTACATCTTTACTAGACAAAAGGACAAGACCTCATGAGATGGCTACCACGTTAAATAGATTAGAAAAGAATCCTTCCATGCTCTTAAACGACCACTGCCAGGCCAAACTGACCACAAGGCTTTGGCAGCAGCCGCAGAGAGAAGCACGCCACGCCAGGACGTGCCGATGCTCACCACCGCCCCCCCAAGCTCCAGCTGCAGACTAAAACACGCTCAACTCTAAATACCTGTTAGGGTCATTTTGTTGGGATATGTTTGTGAGACATCCTCGCCTTATTTTGGTCATCAACAATGAGTCATGGATGAACCCGTCACTATTATCTCATAATCTAATCCCAAAAGTGATGAAATGGATCTATTCAGTTTTTGTATAAAAGAAATTCCCACATCTGCATAAACACATGAAGGTACCTTCTTGAGTTTTCCATTACGTGTGCCCACAAACGCCACAGTGTTGCCTCGGTAGTCGTACGCCGCCACCGAAGTCATGCCATCCTCCTTGTCTATGAAGAGCGGAACGCCCTCAATGGTGGTGGTTCCCCCCAAAGGCTGGTTGAAGTCCTGGCCGCAGAAGTCATCGTCGATCTGCAGGGGCTGGAAGGAGGAGAACAGAAGAAATACCTTATTGGAGGGCAGAAACTCGCACCATGACGATGACAAAACACAAACGTGAGTCGTTTATTTTGGTGTGTGAGACGATGCGAGGATTTTCAGGCTCACGGGAGATTATTATACAGTACAGTTTATCTGAAGCTCTGTTTGCAGATGTAGTTTTCTCATTTCCCAGAAAGAGTTTGGCTCAGTTTGTGAAGAACCGGGTTTATCAGAGAGGAGAACAGGAGACCACAAAGAGCTGATCAATGTTTAACTCGAGCACCAACAGCACAGTCTCAAAACGCATCACACGAGCAGCCGTGCAGCCTTGGCGTTTGCTTCCTGCGACCTTCTCCCAGTGGGATTGCAGAGAGGCCCGTCGGTGCATCATACCCATGTAACGCTCTGATTCTGTCGCCTAATGCGATAAGCAGGTTAGGCAAAGAAAAGGCCCATTCAGACGCACACTTTCTGTCAAGCAGGATCCCACCACGCCAAAGCCCTTCACTTTGGAGTGCCGGGTCACCGTGGTGACACGGCAGTAATGCCGGCCACCATGTGACAATATCCAGAGCATTCCAGAGTCACGAGGGGCCCATCACCCGAGGCCATTCACTGACCCAGATGATCCCTTAACCAGTCACCATACACACTCACTCAGTGTCTAATCAATGAAGAAGGGTTCAAGTACCGCATTGAATGAATGGAGGCCTTTTTGATGGGGGTTGCTGTGTTAAACTAACACGTTTTGCTCTTTTGCATGGATTCTTCAGGGTTTGATTAGTGTTAAATTATTATCGCTCTTTCATTCAATTACTGACAGCAACACTGATGAATAACGAGGAGTTTGTTGTGCTTCCTGTCTCTGCTGTCATGATGGATGCAATTCTATCTTGATTTCGACGTTGAATTGAAGGAAAATGCAAATCTAGCAGGAATCAAATCTGGATTGGTTTAACTCCCACTCCGATCATCTTTTGATACTTTTTCAAAGCGTTTGCAGCATTAGTGCAGTGGTTTTTTTAATCATGATTTAGCAAAACCCTGTTGTAAGAGTAAGCATACCCACATTACCCATCATCCCTTTGTTTACACACTGTCCTGCTAGCTTACAGCCCCTCACACCCCCAACCTAACATCAGTGGTGCAACAAAAACGACCAGTAATATTGGAGCTATCCAGCCGTAGAGTTTGGATCCAGATTCCAGCTCAGACGAGGAAAACAAAGACGGACTTGGATCTATTTGTCTGTAGGTGGATGCATTCGAATGGAGCGGAGCAGTAGCACCTATGTCACTGCTGCAGGCGTCTTTCAACATCATTGTTTCATTTGCTTCTGATGATTTGAACAAAGAGATACTCAGAAATGGCATTTTTAACCTTCATTTTCTTCATATATGGCCTTTATCATGAGAAGCATGCCACAAGAACATGTTAAAAACACCAAAAACAGGATTTCTGTTGGAGTGACGTAGGGAGAGGCTGTAGGGGAAGAATTCAGATTCGGCTTTTCCAGAACTGTTGCTGAAAGGTAACAAATGCAAGTATAAAAACACTCAAACTAATGGACGTCAATGTGTTACAGAGGCAGAAAAACACATTTGTGCGTTGATGCACACTTACACTTGGAGAGTGTGTAAATAGCAGTGTAATCCACAGACTTATCACTACATCATCTGATTGATCCACACGGGAGAAAAGATAACACCCTCTTCCTCACAGCCTCTCCCTCTTGATCCACCTAAATTGCCTGCAGCTCAGCACACGTCAATAAAATGTTATTTTGTCTTTTTTCTAGCGCCTCATCCTTTTCTCCGTCTGCTTTTAGCAGCTCCAGCAACTGAGCTAGCTTCAATCTCCACTCCTCTTTCCGGCCTCCGTAAGTCTCCTGCTGCTTCCACCGCCCAGAAGCTTCAGCTCTTGACCCTCTCTCAGCTTCTTAAAAAAGCAGCAGCGATCATCTCATGCAGACACGGTGACCCTCCCGTTTTTTCCTATCATGTAAAATGCTAGAAGAGACATTTTAGTTGAAGTTTCTGCTCACACCTGATCAGGGAGGTGACAGACACAACCACAGCTTTTGAGACCATTACCTGAAACAACTCGCTTTTGATGCGTCCAATGGCTGGAGGGGAATGTTTGCACCTCAAAGCAAAGGCGGCTGATAGAAAACGCACTCTGACAACCACACAGACGGATGCACTCAGTAAGCAGAGCCTTTAGTTTGTTTTCTGTGAACACAGAAATTTAGCTACAAGCACCACAATTGCTCCCATCATCTTCTTAGGACAACTTCAGTGCAGAAAGGTCAGGCCTGCATGGTCAGAGCCTTTGGGGAGAGCGGCTAAAAGGGTTAATGCAGCCACTCTAGAGACCAAAAAACAGTTCAAAACACTGGACAGTTTCCAAACAGAGAAAAGTGTCAAAACTTACAGCATCAAACCACACATGAACAATGGCACATTAGCAGTCTATATGGGTCTCTGTGGAGCACAGCGGGGTAAAGGTGCTAAAGCTTTTCTGTTAGTGTGGAGCCTTCAAACAGCACAAATCAGCGAGGAATACAAAGGAGTTTCCCTTGAGGTTGGAAAACATTTTTCAGGGGCTACATTCTGATGTATATTATGCAAGTTAATGCACTAAAAGATTCCCACGAGAGTCAGGGCAAATATTGAGTGTGGAAAAATAATTTCTGGCTGGAGAAAGTGTTTAAAACTCTGCAGGGTTTTCACAGAGCCCGGGATGAAAGAGCGCAGGCCAAGAGCCATCCGCTGACTCCGGCAGCCAGGTCCTGGAAGGCACAAGAGGACGATTCTTGTTTTGATTTGCAAAAAGAGCACGTGCTGCATTCCTCTTACTTTTTTCAGCTTCTTTTTTTTACTGTTTAAGATTATATTTATTCAACAGATTTCATTTTGTATGTTCACATCCTAAAGCCAGTCTTGGTGCACCACAGGCCTTCAGACTTTAACCCATTGTATGTTTTCTAATAGGTATGATGTTAATTCTATTGTACGCTGATGACACAGTAATGATCCAAACCAGCAGCTAAAAGTTTCACTTCTTTGACCGTTGAAAATTAAAACTCTCAACAGGCACCACTGTGAAGAATCATGGAGACAAAATCACCAGAATTCACTTTGCTCTAAAGACCCACTCCAATCATCTTTTGATTTATTGTAAAAGCGTTCCTAGTCGTCTTTTTTGATGATTATGCTGTTTTTAGCCTAAATTGAAAAAAAAAAAACCTTTGTTGTTTTCTAGGACAGATTTTGCAGAGCGGTAGGAGTTATTAGAAATTTGCCCCTGACTGATGGTGCAGAGCAACCCTGACCCCCTTTCGGTCATCCATAAATGAACACTTTATTAACACCCCCTCTTGCTAGCTTACAGCCCCTCTTACCCTTAACCTAACATAAGAGGTGCAACAAAAATGATAAACAGTTACGAAGCCATCCAGCCGTACAGTTTTGATCCAGAATCCAGTTCAGACGAGGAAAACAAAGATCTATGGATCTATTTGTCAGCAGATAGGAGCATCCGGATGGAGCAGAGCAGGGAACTAGCAGCACACCCAGTGTATTTTCTATGTACCAAATATGATCTTTTTCAAACTGCATTGTGTGCTCCTGATTCACAACAATTTGAATAAAGAAATACTTTTACATCTCTACAGTTTTCTACACTTAATGCAAATTCAATGTAGAACACACTCAGCTTCACCTGTTTAAATATAAAGTAGTGCACTAAGTAGTGCAGTCCTGTTGCATAAAAGCCTTGTTGTTTCACATACTGCACAAGAACTCTTTGCACGTACTTTCAGTTTCACCAACAAATCATTTCACATTTACCAGATTGACCTAAAGCTGCAGACAGAATGTGAGGTGCACATGCACAAACCCTGAATGAGCCCCTGCAAAAAGTTCAAAGTCATATGTGGTGATGATTCACCCTCTTTCCTCCTGAAAGACGTAGCGGTGCAGTCATCGGCGTGGCACCAAACGCACATCTCAGTAAACAATGCTGGAAACTGAGAGCAGATAAGCACCGCCTGGCCTGAGCTGAAGGAAATGGTTGAATAATCGCTCCCCTATGATTGCTATTTTTTAACGCTGTGCGTCAGAAAAATATGACTGGGCGCAATAACCTCAAGTGGGATCTGTAAACAGTCAGCAGCACTCTGTATAAATAAACACAGGGAAGCAGAATACTATACAGACGTATGTAAAGGCACAGCAATGGGGTTGCTGACTGCACACACGGCTGTGAAGGAAACAAACATAAAACACTCATCCATTCATGCAAATACTCTGAAAGGCTTTCAACAGGTAAAAGGTTTGTCTGCAGAAATCATGGAAAGTAAAAGGAGCTGAAGCTTCACGATGCATGTTCAGTAATGCATCAAAGATCTGAGATGTTCTTCAATCTGAACATATTTCTTTTTCCAACATGACCCACTTCAGTGATTGGATACAGATTCGTAGGGTTTGTTTGCTTACACGAGAGTTCGCAAAAAACCGGAAGTGAAAGAAGGCAATAAAGAAAGATGGAATCTGGCTTGAAAATCTGATTTCTCCAAAAATCTACAGACTAATGCAGCTGCCTCCTGATGGGTTTGGCTCCAAGCAAAAGCAGAAGTTCTGCTCCTTTTGTGTGTCACTGCAGCCTCCTGCATCTTATGGTCGCCATAGCGGCACGGTTGTTTGTGTCCCTGTTCTGCTCTCTGCAGGCATTACCAACTCACACCTGCTTTTTATTTCATGTACTGTGAAACTGAGAAAAAAGAATTCAAAATGTTGCTGATGTCCAGCGTTAAGTGGCGAGAATGGCACATGAAAAATGCTCTTTTAGGGTCCGAACAGAGTACAAAAAGTTAAGGAAGACACCTGGATTTCAGACAATCACTGAAGCTGTTTTCTACAACTTGCTACTTGATCCTCACAGATAATCACCTTTAAAAAAGAGACAACTGCCTCATTTCTATATTCATGTTGTGAGGGGTGGAATTTTCATGTTAAACACAGTCCAAGCAGCCGTCCGCCTTTCGGAGGAGCTGTTCCATGAGCTTTTGCTGCATGTTTAGACCACAACTGCACGGGAGAAATATACACACAACTAAAGAAACACAAATAAGTTAGCTGTTCTTTGGAAGTATTGACTCACCAGCAGCTGCAACCAAGAAGTGGACGTCAAACAAAGCCCTTCACCTTTGAACCGAGCTGCTAAGTGACCCGCAATAGCTGGTTATTCTGAAGGGTTTGAACGACCCGGATTTCCATCAACGATGTAAACAGATGTGAGCTTTGAAGAGGAAACTTTCAGCCAAACCCGGACTGTTAACATGTGCGATTGCAGGCACAAACACGCTAATGATGCATGCAACACACTGCCCGCACACACAGTGCTGATCAATACATAATCACACTGGCAATTAGTTTTGTTAAAGCGCTGCAGTAAGTGCTGCTTCATGTAGCTAAACACTCCTCGGAGAGGAGAAAGGTCACAAAAAGAGAATTCGGCTGCTCAAACTGCCTGCATGCCGTCTTTTCCGGAGGTTCTCCATTGTTCTCTAATAACAGGATGAGAGTCAGATTCGACTGCGGATGACACCGTTTCACACAGAAATGCAAATTCCAATCCGGAAATGGATCAATTCCTTATTAGGAAGTGAAATGTAATATTAGGCAACACAAACTCATTAGTATGAATAACATTTAAAGTGTGGCGCCCAATCAGAGTCTCTTTGCTCAGCTCATTTAGACTGTCAATTAACTCTGTTCATCAACTCTGGCTCAATTAATCAGGTTTAATTACTTAGACACATTTGCCGCCACATCCTTTTAGATTAAGTCCACAGAAATGAGATGGTGTTTTACAAAGGCCACGCGTGTGTTACATTCATTACATGATATCCTTATTGATGGATTTAATCAGGTCTAGAGCTGGCCTCATTGTCGGTTCCACTCTGTGCGTAACAGCTGATCAGCTCAATCCTGAATCATATCTTTACTTATTTCCTCACAGACGTAGACAATCTGTGTGTTTACATGCGAGAGCAAATACTGTTAAAAGAAATCAAATGTATTTAACCAGTAAAAGCAGAACTGTTAAATCAATATACAGTTTGAAATGTTTTAAATATTTGCTTTTAGTTCTACAAGTTGATGTGACTTTATTGGTAAAATATCAAGCAGTACATAGAGTACATAGATCTCTATCTTTAGCAAAAAGATTAATTTCCTTAATGAATGACAAAGGGTTAAAGGGAAAAAAAGTTTCAACATTTAAAAATACTATCAATTAAAATTCTCTTGCATAAGCAGAATCAGGAAAATGTTGTTTGGAGTTTTTAAGTGGACTATAAAACAGAAAGTATTGAAAACAAACTTCAGCATTGATTTCAGGTTGAGCTTGGAGTCTCTTGTTCGGCACAGGACAACAGCAGGTCAATGCCGCCGTTACAGATGACAACTTTGGAGCGACTCTTTTGCTATGATTGATTGCCTGATTGATGCATTGGCTCGTGACAAAGTTCAACACTTTCTCATCCATCTTGTAATCAACAGAAAGCAGTGTGACATTTCTGAGTTGCTTTTTGAATCAAACAGAAAAGTGCCAAAGCAGCTTCCCATGAGAACCAGGAATGTACCAGTTGACGAGGGGCTATTCATCAAAACAATCCAGCAGCGCATGCATTGTTGGTTTGACGTGAGCTCATATTACCATTGTTAAGTCTTAAAACAGATGTGCAGCATTGGGTTATGACAGCTTGAATTCAAACGTAGCTTTCATGGATGTTTTTTTCTTTTATTTCCATGAATAAAAAAAGCCCATCTTCAGCTAATTTATGCTGAACATTTTTTTCCCTTTTAAATAACAGCATGTCAGTCATTCTGTCATTTTGGTTCATAGCTTTTAGACTCAATATGAAAATCCCGGTTTTGTGGCTTTCTATTGGCTATTAAAGAAAAAGCATTTGACTTCTTCTGCGATGTTCCAACAAATTCAGGAAGAAGCTCCAAAAAAAGCAGAGAAGACGGCCAGTAGGATTAATGTCTCATTTATAGTGCAACGTTTTTTAAGCTTTGTTGCTGGAAATGAATAATCATTACGTTTATAGGTCACACCCAACATTTAAGCTTTGTGCATCTTTAGGCTTTGCTTCGAGGATTTTTGAGGCATAAAAACTAGATAGCAAGCTTCTATATCTGGTGAGGTCAAAACCCACAAATCCTTCATTTGGGATTGAATGCTTTCTTTTTAGGCCCAAACAGTTGGAATGGTAATGGCAGATGTCCTTGCAGTCCAGGAGATCTAAAGCCTTTGTCACAAATGCCCTTATGGGTGGATGGAGTGGATACAGGCTTTCTGTACGGATAGGGGTGTAACGATTTGTTTTGACAGCAATTCGATTCATTTCCTAGTTTGTGACTGTCGACTCGATTCATGGGTTACATGGATTCATTTTTGAACGATCTGGTTTGATCCGATTCACTGACCTAAAGTGAATCCAGGACATCTTCAGCCAAAACTTCAACCGGGGACTCAGAGATAAATACCTGGTACTGAACACTGCAGGTGAAGGTTTCCAGATTTCTTGTATTTTGTACAAAATGCTTGAGTGTAAATTAAATGTATGTAGAAACAAAAAAGCACACAAGAATTATTGGCACTTTTTTTTCTACAGGAATGCGGTGGGCGACAGGTTGTAGTGAACACGTGAGGGTAAGTAAAGGTAAAACGCATTTGAGACGCAGGCGTGTCGTACTAATTTTTCCGTTTTTTAAGCCTTCAAAATTCTTGTGGACTGCTCAAGGAGCTTGTTACTGTTCATCTGGTCCTACGGGCCCTTAAGTATCACGTGCACACTCCATGCGTGCACATTCACAGTCAGTAAGGCGCCAGTAATCGCTCCTTACTAATGACTAGAGCAGAGATGGGCAACTCCAGGCCTCGAGCTCCGGAGTGTCTGCTTGAATTCCAGATATCCTGCTTATGACGGATTACCTGGTTCAGGTGTGTCCAGCCAATCAGAACATGCCAGAGTATGTTGGGGAAAAAAAGGAAGGAATGCAAACCTCGAGGCCTGGACTTGCCCAGCCCTGGACAACAGTGTCATGAAAAAAGGTTACCATCCAACAGGATCACCTGTACATCACAAGTACAACTTCTATAAAGTTCTCTTCACGATAAACTTGGCATGAAAATGGTGCATTCCATTTTCACTGGTGTTCCTACAAGTCAACACCCCCTACAAGTGCATGTGACTAAAGCTTTAAAGGGTGTTGGTAGGTTTTAGGTTTAGTAAAACCCTGCAAAAAGGAGAGTTTTAATCTGTTCTTGTACCTTTTTTAAGCTTTGAACCTCCAACAACCAGTAATTCTCTCCCAGGTGTTCCCATTACTGCAGTGGACACGCACCCCCTTCCAGAGGGGGCAAAAGAAACACCATTTCCAATCTAACATGACACACAGACACGCTGCTGAGCAGGACGGTGCTCTGGCCAGGTGACGGACACCGATATTATTTGTGCGGCAGTCAACGTTCAATCACGCTGTCCTCTCCTCCCGCCGCCCCCTCCCTCTCTCTGTCATGCAGCCCTTTCTCAAGCTGTTCTTGGCCGTGGCACTGAAAAGATTTCTGAGGCCATCACTCTTCCTCTCAGCCGCTGAATCACCGCCTCTCCTTCCAGCACACATTGGCTGTCAAAGACTTGCTGCTCCCTTCTCGACCGTTTTTCATTTCTCTTCTTCCCCCTGCACTAAAATTCCCTTCGTCTGTTTCATGTATTCCCTCTTTTCCTGTTTTTCTCCCATATTCCCCTGCTATTCTAAATGTACACACTGCACTGAACTCAAAAGTCCAAATGTGGTCAGAGACTGAGTCAAAGCATCTGAACTTGGACACACTTCGATCCATGTGACGGTAACGTCAAGCGTTCTGGACCAAGTTGAAGTTTCCTGCCTTCTGCCTGTTTTTAATCTTCAGCTCTCTTTTCCTTCAGGCATCCACCTTGGCACACTCACTCAGTCTTCCTCTTCTCAACAACATCCCTCAAATTCCTGTACTCTTGCCTGCATGTTGCTTTGGCTTCCAACTCTTCCTCTGCTTATGACTCCCTCTTGCTTTTTTATATCCACCCACGTCTTGCACCTTTTATTCTCCTCCTTCTCTGTCATCCTTACTTCCTGCAAATCTTGCAGCTCTTCATGTTCTCACCTCTTTACCTCTCTTGTTTCACCTCCCTCCTCTATTCACCAGCCATCTTCTTCTGTCAGTCCTAGCTTGGAAGCTCTTCTCCAAACTCTCCTTCTGTGGAACGATTTGTATTGATCTGCTCTCAAACGGTGGAGAAGGTCAAGGGTTCACCAATAAAGCTCAGAGAGAAAACTGAGACGCACAGGCATCGCATCATAACATGCAAACAGCAACACATCCTGCTAAAAGAGCCAAGGTGCCGAGTGTGTTTGTGTCCCAGGTTATAGTCAAGAAAAATGTGTTTCATTCCAGATCCACTTCTAATAACCAAAAACAGCCTCTGTGTCCATTGCTCATTACCATCCAGCACCAACCTGAGCTCCACCTTCTCATCCATCATCATGCCTGTGTGGCTAACAGCTGTCCAAGCCAGCCCACCACCCACTATGTCCTTTCCCCGCGCCATGGCGGGGTCACCCAAACATTTCCACCCCCACAGGAGCGCCTCCCACAGAGCTCAAGCTGCATTTCAATGAAGTACGCAAAGTTTGCGTGGAGTTTGGCTATGCTTAAGCCCCACAGAATTTACTGTCCCACTTCTAACCTTTAGGAGGAGGAAGGATGAATAACTACTAAAAGCAAAAGCATCAAACTTTTTAAGTTTTAAAAAATAGCATATACTTAGTATTCATTTATTGTTGTTTTAAAATCATTATTGACTTGATTTTTCACAAACATTATTGGATAAAAAAAAGACCTTTAGTGATTTTCACTTTCCACCTTCCAAGGAAAACCTAACAAGCTGAAGGATGAATTTGATTTTAAAAAGGATTTTTTTTTTTCGTGAACAACTGTCCATTGCAAATGTCTTCTGCAGGGCTTATGCTTTTCTTAAATAATTTTTAGAACCTAATTTTTGCACCTGCCCGATTCTATGAAGTCATTTACATTCGTTTTCATTTTTTTATCCATTTGACACGACTGACATTTTAACTTTTGAAACTCCAGCTTCCTCAAAGATAATTTACTTAAAATGCTTTAGTACCAAACAATCCTTTTCATCTGAATGTTTCAAAAGTCAAAGCCTAAAGAATCCTCTAAAAGATGAACGGATGAATGTTTTAGTGCAGTTGGGAGTTTTTTCCGTTCGTCTCTTGTCGGGTTCAGTCCTGTTGCGCAGCTGTCTGGCTCAGAAAAACCGCTTCAGATTGGAGATCCCACGGGCCACAGGCTGAGCTGGAGCTCAGAGTTGGACAACTGACACCAGGTCAGATTTTGGGGGCAGCAGAACTGACATTGTTAACCTGAGGCTGACCCTTCAAGCCTCACTGCTGTTACAGGGTCAGCCAGGCTGCTTGTTTGTTAAGCTGCTACGTCATCGTTGATGAAAGTCTGCTTGATAGTAATGTTTCTGTCAGATACAAATAATGTACTTTAGGATAAATCTTTGGTTTTATCAGAAAACGGCAGAATGAAAAAAAGGGGAACAACAAAGCCGTTTGAATAGAGTTTGGGTCAACGTGATCAAATCAAACTTTCATGAATTGAAGATCAGGCTTAAAGCATGGACCTAATAAATGAATTTCAATGAAACGAGATATTTCTAAATGAAAACTATCTCATCGTAAAGGCAAATGTATCTGAATTAATTAGGAGAATTCCATTTGTATTGAGCCTTGATGTTGTAGAAGCTGCTGGCTCGCTACAGTTTTATTAAAGCTCCGCACTGACAGCAAAAAGAAGATTATTGCAGACACGTAGTTTTGCTGCACCAACAAGTGGGGGCATCTTGGCAAGACAATGTTAAGTTGAATGCAAACCACTAAATTTAGTTTAGAGTCTTATCAAAAGCCAATAAAATAAACAGCGGTTTAGACGCGACCCAGATCGACTCATCTGGCTGTCATGACAGCTTTAAGTGAACCAACAGAATAAAACACTTATCTTCTTACAGAACAAGGCACAGCACACTGCACATGGAGAGCGGGACTCTTAGCGGCTCTCTGAACAAATATCCAGGATGCACAAAGATTTGTCTGAAATAAATGAGACTGTCTGCTCTTAGGCCCTAAAGCTGAAGTGATGGGCGGCGAGGAGAATAAAGACAATTGCTGACACAGCTGTACATAAGGTGGCAAAAGAGAAGAAGAAAAGGAGGGAAGGATGGAGCTCTTCAGGCACTCGCCTCACTTATCACACAAAACACACCTGGCCACTCAAGCTAATGAAGACCAACAAAGAATAAGAGCACTTTCCTTCCCCAACTATCACACTCCATTAGATGCAGCAGGTGAATGTTTTCCTTATATATGAGCCATAAAGACATCTGCCATTAAAAACGTGTCCACTGACATTTAAAGAGAAAGCTTTAAAGCAGGTCATATAATTAAACTATCTTAAGATGGAGGGGATGGATGGGTGCTTTTAAAGAGCGTGTGGTCACAGATACAAGCCATCGGGTCGACTAAAAGCAATTCACAAGTGAACCACAGGAGGCCAAGAATTACAGCGTTTGTCTGCTTTGAGGTCTCCAGCATGAGTTTTGTGTGCATGTCTGTCCTTTGTAATGTAAACACATCTGTGGATCGGATGGTAAAAACAAAATCTAACTTATGAGGACCCTGAGGGTCTGACACTGTCTTGCAATAGCCATGTTACATGTTTGTGTGTATGTGTTTGCTTGTTTGTGCATGTTAATTATGTCCATAAGGTGCATAAACACTGTAAAGCCCAAAGCATCAAAGAATTGAAAGAAAGTTCAAAATTTTGGGAATAAATGTGTTTTTTCAAAAACTCTTGATGGAATCAATACCAAATGTTTGCAATTTACCAGTAATTTTTATGAGCTAATAGTATTGATTATGCCACATTGAGTGATCTTTTGTAACAAGGTGTAAATGCAACATAAAGAAATCACTTTCAACAAATGTTACATTATTTAATGAAAACAAGCAGTTGTTTGAAAAATGAACAAATCAGAAGTTACTCCCATGATTGTAAAAATGCCAAGCAATGAGGTATAACAGGTTTTTTAAGCTAATTTGGCATTTAGCTAATATTTAAGCAATATGCTAGCTGTTTTTAGCTAAATTTTATATAAGCTAAATTGTTATTTAGTTATTGTTTTAACCTTAAGATAGCTCGTTTGGCAACAACTGAAGATTTTAAGGCTAATTTGGCCTTTAGCGAATAATTTAGCAAAACGCTATGCTTGCTGTTTAATTTTAAATTAGATATGTTTTAATAGGTTTTTCAACTAAATTGACAGTTTTTGTTTTAGCATCAAGCTAGCTCTTGATTAAGCTGGACCTTTTATGGTTTTTAAAGTTAATTTGGAGTTTAGCTTATATTTTACCAATATGCTCGCTATTGGTGATTAACTTATATATTCTTAAAGTTGTTTACGTTATTTTGGCATTTAATCATTTATTAAACATTTCTGCTGAAGCAAACTTTATCTTCTTTAACTACTTTAGCATTAACAAAACTACTTCTGCATTTTAGCTATTAGCTTAAGCATTTTCATTCATCAGTTTTAGCAATTTCAGCAGCAACATTAAGCTTACAGCATTCACACTGATCGCAGGTAATGCTATATATCTAATATACAATGGCTTTTGGATCATGGTAATGAGATAGAGGTCTCAAAACTCATTAAATTTTTTTAAACTGTTAATTTCCAAGCAGCTGGGCTCCATCAATAAATGTGATAAATCAGATAAATACGGTTAAGTCAAGAAGAAAACAGAATTTTGGTGTTTATGAGTTTTTTTTTTTAAATAGCTATTTATCTGGAAGATGAAAAAGTTCATAACTAAAAACCACAAATGTTTTCTTACCGAGTTGATGCAGATGAGCTCCTTGTTCAGCAGCCAGGGTAAGGAGAGTTTCCCGCCTCCTCTGTAACACGACTGAATCCTTTCTTTGATCTTCTCTTTTATCTTCCTAAGAGTGAACAGACACAGAGCCGACTCTTTGGGTGGTTTGGCACGATTCTTTTGACCCTGAGAAAAGATCGTGAAGAGGATGTCTTCGTTCTCGGAAATCCCCAAAGAGTTGGCCAACTGCCGGCCGGGTCGTGCCAAGAAGGCGTCCTGCACCAGGCGGTACTCTATCCCGTCTTTAGTGCAACCAATAGGGAATTCAACATAGGAATAAAACTTTGGGTCGTCCACACAGAGGCGGACAATTTTGGAGGTGAAAAACTGCTCTCCGCTGGCGTCCGGGGATGTCAGCTGAGTATCCAACTGCATGGTGAGATAATACACAAACTGTTCACTGCTAAAGCTGTAAATGTAATAGATGTCAAAAGTGGGAAACTTTGAAAGTGTGTCAGAGGGGATTTTTAACTGGGAGGAAACAAACTCATCCTGATAGACAAAGCTGAACATGTCTGCATTTTCTTCATTCTCCATCAGTTTGCGGCTGGACAACGTAGGGAAGTACTCGGATTTGCCATCAACAGGGGTTCCTATGAAAAGCTTGCTAACAGGATTTTGGGGGGAGCTTATGATCACGCCTGACATGGTACCCGACTCGGCCACGCTGGAAAGATAGTGCTCCTTTCGGTGGTGAGGCTCGCCGAGCTTGAAGAGGTCATCGAGACGCAGGAACTGACAGATTCCTTGTGAGGTGCTGCCACAGGCAATGAGGCGGTTCTGTGAGTAGTCTATAAGAAGAAGCTTGTTCACATTAGGGGTCTGGGACAGCTGAAAAGGGCAGGACTGGACACTGGGTGGAGGGTAGCATTTCTCATCATCCACCACTGGGCCAGTCACGTGGCTTCTGAGTTCCGTCAGGTTGCTGGACAGCTTGAAAATCCTGTTGACAGCTCCTACATAGACCTCCCCAGTCTTGTTGTGAACGACCAGATGTGTGAGCAAACAGTCGGGGGGAGCAAACCTTTTAAAAGCTGGAGGTTCTCCTCCAGATATAGATGAGCTCATGATGAGTAAAAGCCCCAGGAGGAGCAACAAGTTCCTCTGGCCCGGGAAAGCCGCTGACCGAGCAAAAGGACACATATTGGAGCTGTCCAGGGGCAAGGCTTTGGGGGGGTGGGGGAGGAAAAAGAGAGGAGGAGGAGCACAAGCCTGAGTTCCAAAATCAACTAGCGTGGAGTTTTTATTCTGTTCTCTTAGGAAAGAATAAAGGAGGACAGGATCAGAGACAGGGAAGGACGGGGGAGAGGGAAAAAAGCTATTGAGCCCTTGTCCCGGTCGAAGCGCTGTGAGCAGTCGCTGGGAACGGCATCCTCAGAGGCACAAGCTGGGAGTCCTGCAAGGCAGAAAAAAAAACATGTGTTAGCATCAAAAAAAACACTTGGATTATGCATCAAGCAGCAGAGAGGCCTGAAAGGTCTAAAGACTGCTCGGTCAAAACAAAAAGTTCAGGCCTGACATTTGCCTCAGTCAAATCTATAACAAATCTGTAAGGCAAATATCTGTCAGCGCTGACTTATGAGCAGCAACGTAGGGGAGGCACTGCCAGTTGTTAAAAGGCTCTGTAAACATAATTCTGGCCTAGAAATGAGTTATGGACTCGCAGCATAGATTTACTTCATATATTTGCAGTGTTGCAGCGATGGTTTCTGTAGAGGTATGTTCAGCAGCCACTGTAGCATTGGCAGAGATCAATTTATACGCAGGTTTGCTTGAAGGCTTTTATGTCACTGCGAACATTAACAATGCTCAACGTTCTCATAAGCGAATCCTTACTGCAATTACTCACGCTGTTCTTGCGTTTGTAAATGTGTCTCAGACTTCAAAAGCCTCAAAAACCTTAGTCACACCCACTTGTACGGGCATTGACCCCTCTAGGTGCTGCAAGTTTTTGGGGATCATAGAGGGTAATAAAGAGGAGCGTGTTCCCTTGAGACTCATACGGCCACCTCAAGGAACACTACTGAAAATGGAACGTGCCATTGTCGTGCGTGTGGAAAGTTTGTAGGGATGATGGGAGTTTCATGAACTTTATAACGTACAGGTGATGCTGTCGTCCGTTCCCTCTACACCACACTGTAGTTTTTAGTAAGGTGCAAGTACTGGCTCCTTACTGACTGCACAAGTGCTGCACGCATGGGGTTGCCTATGATACTCAAGTATCCTTAGAACACCTTTAGGATGTCCAAACAAACTACACGCAATTTCCTAATTTCTAACAGTCTGGCTGCACACAAAGTGCGCACACGCATCACGTGAACAGCACTAATGGACTCCTTGCGCAGTGTTGTGTCAAATCTTAAAAGTGTGGTATCGCCCATCGCCGCCTGTGTCTCACGTATTTCACCCTTACTAAACCGCGCATGTTGTATAACTATGACCAGTCGACCACATGTCCGTAGAAAATAAAATGTGCATGAACATTTTCATTCTACAGGCTCACCAGGTGCTCTACAACCTTGATACTTTGTGAGCCACCGTACAAGTATGCCCAGATTTTCACCTGCTGACAGCCCGTATCCACCCATAAGGGCGGCTGTGACTAAGAGCAACGTTACCCCAAAATATTTCTACCCCCAATACATTATCGCCTGGATATTGACAGAGGAGCTTAAGTAAAAAGACAAGACTAAATGTTTGAATAGAGAATTTTAGAATATTGCCTTAAACCAATCTCCCTTACTGCTTCTTTAATTTATACAGTGATATATTTGGAGTTGCTCATGGTGTTTGCATTTCTTACCCCCTCACAGTGATTCCTCCCCCTATAGAGCATCCAACATCTGACAGAATCACAGCAGGAAAATGGCTTTAACTACTCAATTATTTATAAGCTTTTCACAAATACAAAAAAGCATTTTACAACCAATTCAGAAAAGTGATGTTTTAATGGATAGAAGAACAAAAGATCACAAGGAAGAAATGTTTATAGGGACAGAAAAGACGGGAAGACGATTCAGGGGCAGTTTTATCGTCAGCACAAAGATGATGAGAGGAAGGGTTTCACGCTGCTAACCTGACAGGCCAATCATGCCTTTGGAATACCAGGACATTGCTTTTCCAGTATATGGGGAGGAGGGGGTTTATTTAAAACGATGCTGAACCCTTTCCAGGAGCGTACATTTCAGTTCCTCACTACTATAAAAGTGTCTGCTGAAGAGGCGTCTTTAGGCCATTTTGAATGAGATGAGAGACAGAACACAAAAGTGCAAAAACGAAAAGAGGGATGGAAAGGTAAAGGCATGAATAATGGAGACAGAAAAGAAAATCATGAAAAAATAGAATGAGAAAGAAGGTTTTCTCCTCTGCATTCACTTTGCTCTTCCTTTTTTTCTTCTGGAGAGCCATTTAGCAGCAAAGCATGTAAACAGAGAGCTCTCAGCAACACGGGGGAAGGGGGGATTACTCCACAGCACAACTCAGAGGCAGATTTCAATGAGCTCCTGTCGCTCTGCAGGAACTATGTCCAGGAAAATGACGAGGGGGTTGGCTAAAAACAGCATCATCATTTTTATAAAACCACGGGAAACGCTTTGCCAATAGATCAAAATATGCTCTGGATCGGACTAGTGGGCCGATTTCTTGCTTTATTGGTGCAGAATCCTCATGCATGGAAGAACAGTATATTTTCTGACTAAAACAAAGACACAAAGAGAAATAACCTGAATAAAAATACACTGTCATCCTGGTTGTAGTTTCTCTTCATTTAGGGCAGAAACCCTTAGTGTAAGACTGTGAATTACAGGGCAAATTGCATCTCGAGTTTGTGACGGGTTGCAATTTAGCAGGCAATAAGGCATAATGAAGCACGCTTTTAGAGGGGATGAAACTGGATGGGCTAAAAGAATCACTGATAAAATCTTCACTAATGTACCCACCCAGCCCCCAAACTCTTACTCCTCATCCTGCCAGACACACCCAACAGTTTTTGCCTCTTTTGTGCGTTTTTCTCTCATATGTCTGTCTTCACGTTTGCTCCTTAACACCCTCTTCTTTTTCAATTTCATTCACAGCATAAGTGAAACGATGGGGAGGAAAGTTGCGAGTCATATCGGCCACTATCAAGGGAAACATGTCAATCATTTTGGTCTCTGCAGCCTCAGGAATGAGCAATCAACGAAGCAGGAAAGCTGAGGCCTTTATCACTTAAGGAGAAAGCATTAGAGACAGCTGGCTGTAAGGGTGCAAGTTGATTGGATTTGATATCGGCACACCCCATCAATTCAAAGGACTGCGCAGCATCCCTATGGACACCGAGAATTGGAATAAGCCATTATGGGGAAAAGAAGAAGGTCTCAGAAAGAGGAGGAGCTCTGGAAACTCCAGAGGCCGGTCAGGGGCTGAGCTGCTGCTGGAATTGAGCTGGATCACTCCCTTCTCCAAAGAGGCTAAACCTGTCCGCTCAGATAATGGTTGCATCTCAGCGTAAAGCTGTGCTGATTTATTGCCGTTGGCATATCAATTACAGCACTCAACGACAGAGAAGAAAGAGGAGGAGAAGGTGTCAAGAGAGGAATGATGAACGAAAAGAGAGGAGAAGAGACTACACCGAGGCCAGAGTTGCATCACAACATGTCTGTTTGGAATAAAAGGAAAGGCTTAAGAAAATGAAACTGCAACACTAGCTTAGGGACAAACGGTGGAAAAACTGAAAAAGAAAAAAACAAAGGTAGCAAATGCTCTGGAGCAACGGCGGCGTGGAGATGACAGCAACAAGCTCGTTTTTCTGAAAATGCAGGTTCATGGGTGTCTGATTATACAATGCTTTTGTACCTTCAATGAAGACCCACTCCAGTGAAAATGGCATCTGTGGTGTTTTTAACATGTTCTTGTGGCATTTTTCTTACTTTAGAGGACATATGTAAAGAAAATTAAGCTCAAAATTACATTTTTGACTTTCTCTATTTTCAAATAGTTGTGAATCAGGAGCAGACATAAAAAAATGTAGTTTGACAAAGAGCGTGTTTGTGCGAGGGGGAAGGGGGTGGAGTTGTTCCACTCTTACAGCCTCACCCAAAACTCAGGTGGATTTCAAATAAACTCATGTCGCTCTGCAGAAACTATGTCATAAAAAAAACTGGGGTTTTTGACTAAAAATAGCATCATCAGAGTTAAAAGACCACTGGAAATGCTTCGACAGTAGATCTGAAAGCTGATCAGAGTGGAACTTTAAGGCCTAAAATGTTTTATCCTCGCTCACTCACGTTCACATATTGATGGTGACAGAGCTGCCATGCAAGGCGCCAACCAAAAGCAGCAAAGTGGGGTTCAGTGCCCGACTTCCACAAGTGGACAGGCAGTGGGAAATTATCATTGTTCTACTCCAGACTCATTATTTTGTTTATTTTATGAATGAATTCAGAATCATTTAAGTCAGATTAAGAATGACACTTCATTGCCTTCAGAACAGGGTTATTTTGAAACCAAATTATATTTAAAAATCGGTGGAAATGCCTATTTTTGCAGAGAGGAGTGTATTAAAATGTGGGCAGACATCGGCCTCTGAAGACGTGACAGAATCTGGTTTTCTGACAAAACATTGAAGCTCAAGTGAAGTCTGCAGTTCTGCATCAGAACAAAACCTTCGACTCGTGTTTGGCTTTAATCAACACAAGCACATCACAGGAACACACAACAGCATGCAGCATCACCGTTTCATACAAGACTAAGGCCAGCAATAAAACAACAGAAGCTTTGCTATAACTGAAATGTTTTTTAATGTCTCATTTATTTTTCATCTTTCACCTTTCAACTGTTAAGAAACGGGTTTTATTTTGACTGAATTTTTACCCAAAGAGGGGAACAGGAGAGTGCTCCAGTCCAGAGTGCAGAGGCGGTCAAATCGTTCAATGTTTTGGGACGTCAAGTTTGAAATAAGACCTAAATCCAGAAACCCTAATCCTCTTCCGGGGTCTGCTTAATCTGTCACTACGTGCACATGAGAAGAATGGATTACCACCCGCTGACACATTGAAGGATGGATCGACAGCGGAATGGGTGGAAAATCCTCGGACAGACGGCGCAGGGTAGAGAGAACACTAAAAATACTAAACGGTCTGACTCCCGTCTTTGTGGGATCAGGGTGTCGCCCGCTTTATATTTGGGATTTTTTTTGCATCCTTTCAGACCAGATTATTCTCCGCTCTCACTGGAGGAAGACAAGGTGCAGCATCATCATTTGCACACTGGTTATCCAGCCACTCTGACGTATGTCCACATAAGACACTGGAAAGCTGAAAGGGAAGACTGTGGTGGACGGGATGCTACCACTCCAAAGCACGCAGGCTTCCAAGGCTCTCCCAGAACGCTGAAATTTAATTCTCACTGTAACTAAATCAATCTCTCCTCCACAGAGGATCGCTGGAATATTATCAAAAATATCCAAGCCCATCTGTCAACATACACGGACATTTTTTTATGAAAGGCCCCTTTATTCAGTTGGATGGCAGCAGAATATGATAAAGTGGTTTTCAGAGTGGCCCTTTAGGTCAATACTGCTAAGCAGAATAACTGTAATATTTATTTTGGTGTCAGTATAGTGTCAAAAGAGCATTTAGAGATTAGACAGAACAATGACGAATTGGTTTTAGTCTGGAAACATAAGAGGAAGAGAGCACTGCGGTGCATTCCAACCATCAAACAAGGAAGTGACAGAATCTGGACCATGTTTCAAGAGGAACGGCAATAAAGCAGAATTGTGTTATATATTGTGGTATCTTGTGTCATTTCCTTCCTGCTTTGGCTCCAGGAACAAACTGACTGGAAAGCCTCGAAAATCATGAAAAGCTGCTACGACTTGTGTTCTGGTGCCAAGGTAAATCAGGTTTTGGAGGACAGACTCCTGTTCTCTTTCAGCTGACGGTGGCCGGCTGCAAACAGGCGCCCTGTTGGAAGAGAACAGGCTGTGTTTGTGTGAGGAACCCCAGCAGGAAAAGGACTCCCATCCATCATCACTGCTTCATCTCTCGTCATTTCCTTCATGCAAATTGCTTTAAAGCCTCATTCCAACTACATTTTTTCTGCTATAAAATTGTGGTCTTTTAATTATGATGATGCAGCTTTCTGTCGTCTTTTGCAGCGTATCTTCTGCAGAACTGCAGGAGCTCATTAGAAATCCACCTCTGAGTTGTGGGCAGAAGCCAGCCTCCACTAATTTCCCATCAACCCTTTGTTTACACTCTATTCACTCTAGCTTATAGCCCCTCACAAGCCTAAGCTAGCATTAGCGTAGCAAAGAGAAGAAAATGGCGAGCAATATCTGAGCTATCCAGCTGTACAGTTTAGAACCAGTTACCAGCTTAGATGAGGTAAATGAAGACGTACATGGATCTATTTGTCTACAAGTGGAGGATTTAGAAATGGAGCGGTGCAGGGAGATTGATGACAGTTGCTACGTCACAAACCTGAGCTTTGCTCCTGATCCAATACCATTTAAATAAAGAAACAGTTATAATCTTAAATTATTTTAGACATTTCCTCCATCATGAGAAAAATGCTACAAGAAAATGTGAAAAACACAATTTTTCTTTGGAGTGGGTCTTTAAAAAGCTCAACTTTACAAGCTGCCCTATTAAATGTAGAAGACTGGAAAACATTTAGCTTTTTGTCACATTCTTTGTCTTTAGACAGCATTTTTGAAGTTTATCACATTGCAAAAAACATATATAACCACAGAAAATCAATAGAAACATGACAGACTCCACCTTCAGGACTTATCCTGGGCTTGGATTTTGGAGGTTTGCACAAATGTTGAAGCCAAAACTGAAAAGTCTGCTGTGACAGCAGGAGACAGTTGTGTTTGTGACAGCTGCCGTTCCACTTTGCCAGAAGAGCTGAGATGATCGTGTGTCACAAAACATGCAAGAAAGTCACAAAACCTGAATAATTCTATTGCTGGTCAGGCACAGCACAGATGAAGTGTGCTGTCTAATGCTTTTATTATCCTTTTTGCTTTTTAAAGGTTGATTTTTTGGTCGGACACCACCAGTGAAGCTATGAACGCAGATTCAAGCTTCTAATCAGATTACAAAGAGCCACCTGAATGCGTGTCAGCAATGCAGCAATGGCAGCTTTAACCTTTTTAAATGCAAAATTAAACTGAAAAGGGTGAGACAGGTGAGGCCGTGTTGCTGGTCAACAAGTCCTCATGTTGCACTTTTTGTTTCCAGGCACCCAAATGAAAATGACTATTAATGAGTTTTCATCTGTTCAGAACAAATGAACCAAAGGAAAAAAGTCGCCTCCCTTCTCGCTGAATCATCGGGTTTTCTGGTTAACCTGGAATGCTGTGCTCGTCTCGCTTTCATTCTAAAGCCAAGCTTTACTTTGCTGCTCATATTTACTTAAAACAGACGTACATCACAAACACACAACAGCGGATGCTGTTCTCACACTCAGGGATTCATCCATTAATGATAAATTCAGTTTAAGAGAGATTTTTAAACCCGTTTTGCTTGCTTTTAACTGTTTTTTATAGTAGCTCATAGAGCCTCTCTAATCCTTTCTTGATCTCTTTTTAAAGTGTTCCCAGAGGTCTTTTCATTTTCATTATGCTGTTTTAGCCAAATTCGAAAACCTGTGTCGTTTTTTAGAACATAGTTTCTGCAGAGCGGCAGGAAGAGTTGTGGGCGAGACTGTTGGCTCAGAGTAACCCCACCCCCACTTCCCATCACCTTTCTGTTTACAAGCTGTATAAAATAAAATAAAAAAATGTTCCATCATGATACTAATGCCACAAGAAAAGTTAAAAACACAGAAAACGTGCTTTTTGTTTGTTTGATTGCTTTATTGGAGTGAGCCTTTAAAGTGAACTTGCTTTATCCAGTTCTTACATTCAACAATTCACAAGATTTCTTTTTCAACCCTAAAAGAAAAGACACGAAATAGCTTTAAGGACAATCCTTGGGTTTTATGTTTTTTTAAGAGAGCATTGATTTGAATTGATCTGTTTTCCTCCTAAACAAGCCCTGGTCTGACCTGTGTTCTGCTCACAGAAGAAGAAAACTTCAAAAAAATTAATTCTGCAGGTCGCTTGAACTTTAGAAATGAGATTAATTAAAATAACCTGAAATATATTACATTCAATTAAATTGTTTTTCATTTCCAAAGGAAAGTCAGATAAAAAGTTTCATAAAGGAGTGAAAAACAGCCGACCGCTCCGGTAAAGGCTGTCAGTGGAAGGAAGGAGGGTTTTAAGAATCCAGTTCTGGATGTTTGGATGTTTGCACATAACCGTCTGAGAGCGAGTTCCTCACAGATGTAGTCTGTGATCAGGAACAAAACTCCAAAAAATGAAACGCCTGGATGGGTTTCTGTTATGAGGAGAATGCAGACACATCAGATCTGCAGACATCTGTGAAAAAGCAAATGAAATACAGCCACACATGCACCCTGGCACGCCACACTGACACCAGTTCTAGCTCTCTGAATCTGACCTGTGACCCCTGGTCATGTCGGAGCAGGAACGCAGAGGGAATGCGCGGTAACCAAACCTCCAAAGATTCAAAACACCTCATCAAAAACCTTCATCGTTTGCATTTTTGTCTGTATAAGGAGGTCTACTTATCACTGCAAGAATGAGAGCAGCAGCCCTTTTGAATCCTCACTGAGCAGGCTGACATACTGGATGGCGAACGCCACCATCTCGGCGCTCTGAATAGCTCGTGAACATTGTCTAATCTGGCTGCTGAATACAGAGCCATCGCCCCAGGCTGGCTTCCAGCCCCTGTCATTAAAATAACCCATGAACAGCAGACAGACTGTATTTGTCTCTCTCTTTATCATCTACCCCAATAATCCCTGTTCAATCACCATCGTCGCTCGTCTTTCCCGTTCCGTTCTCCATCTCTAAGACTCGCTGCATGCAGACACCCAAACAAAAACAAAGCACATTTTCTCAATGTTTTCAGTCTGGGGTGAAATACCTCACAAAACAAATAGGGCCTTCGCTCCAGCTGCTAAGACAGAATGAAGCGCCGCTCAACCAGGAATCCGCTAAACCCAACCCATATTTTCAAAAGGAGCACGCAGACACACAAGCGTGGAGATGCAGGCTTCGCCAGATTAGTGCTTTACTCTTAATCTCTCCACTGTGTTGTGTGATGACGAGCTCTTTCTTTCTTCAGCAAATCCTGTGCCGGTTGGTGTGCACACACGTTTGTGGACGCAAAGGTGGGAGCAGCCGGCAAAATGTGGGTCAAGGCCACAGTGAGGCTGGTAAGTATGGTGAAGTCCCGTGGTGCGGCTGCATTCCAGCATTCCAACAGCAGCTCATGAAAGAGCGAGCCAGGCTTTAGCCTTTTGTTTGATGCATTAGGGTAATGCTCGCTGTGTTTGACATGGCTTTACACCAACAACAGCCAAGATGAACCATTAGATGAGGTGCTGACATTCAGCAACAGGGTGTTAACCCAAGTCCTGGTGTTTCCACAGTGGACTTGGATGTTCCTTTACAATTCTGAATTCAAACGCAGATGAAAAAGTTTCCTAATTTATGCTAAATGTAACACTTTGTTACCTTGCAATCCTATCAAAATGACTTCCAGTTACCGTGGACAAATTTATGGAAAACTTGCCAACTCATGAAAAGGAAATCGTATCGTCTCATTTCTGCACATGGCAAACAAATGAATCCGTCTGCTCTTTTGACAGGTGTCTGTCTTGTCTTAAAGACAGAAGAGTTAGCAGTAAAAGAATCAAGGTGAGGATAGGAAAAGTACTTGCCAAAGTACAAATCCAAATCTGTGTCTGCGCCTTGGGTTTGACCAGCCAGCCACATAAGCCACATTGCTGAGTTTGTGTTGCACTTTCTCCAAGAGTTTTTTTAGTGCCAGACCAGATAATGCTGCCGGATTCCAGAATGGGGCGAATGTTGGCGTAATATGCAGTCATAGGAGCTTTTTTGGTCCCATTTTTGTAAACATTTGTACGCTGCGCTACCGTGACAACAGAATGACTGGCAGAAAACTCAAGAAATGAGTTCAGCTAAGAGTCAAATAGAAGTGACAGACAAACGGAAGTTTGTGAGAGATTACAGTGATATACCGTCTGGTGGACTGAAACACATGCATCCTTAAAAGGAAGCTTTTGTCATTCGTCACAGAACAGATTTGTGAATACCAGAGATGCTTACAATTCCCTTTAGTTAGTCTTTAGTCAAGTCTTTAGTCTCAGAATTTTAGAGCTGTCAAAAGTCCCAAATTGTTGCTATGGTTCCATAAAAATACCAAAGCAGATACTAGAAAAGGTGTTTGGCCTGCCTGCAGTACCACAAATCGGAGATAAGGGAAAAGCCTCTTTATCATGTCTGACTTTATTTCTAATTATTTAAAAATATTCTTTCTGTTCAACTTGATGCTAACTTAAGTGGAGTCCTGGATTTACTGATACGTTAGGAATTAAACAAAGCAGTTTGATCTTATGGTGATAAGAGAGAATGTTAAACATTATTCTGAAAGTTCACCTCTCAAGTCTCAACTTTTTGATGCTCACTTGACTCATATCAATTGAATTGAGACTTCAGTTCCATCTGGTCCAATTATCACATCACAGAAATAACTGAAATGCACAGAACTGCAGCAAATACTGGTGTGAAGCCCATTGAGACAACTGTGTTGTAATGTTAGGTTATCTAAATATAATTGAATTGATAAGGATCAGAACTAGAACTACTTTTCAAGCAGTGAGATGTTTTTTTAAACGTGTAATGTGATGTTGCCTGTGGGGTCGGTGATAAAAAAAAAAAACAGATATGGACCAAATCTGGATTTTAGCCTGCAGAGTCAATCCAGCTCAACTGTTCTTTATCATGAGATGTTTTAACCTCTGATGAAAACGCCTGTTCTTAGAGGAAATCTGCTTAGCGCCAACAGTGAACTCGTATTCTATTTACAGTTAAACACATGCAATCAAGGTTTTGGGACAGCCTCAATAGATTGACCAGAGGGCCAGTTCTGACAACGGAAACCATCCTTAAGACTCATGATTCCGTGCTTTTAACTGGGTTCTTCGTTGTGCTCGTGTTGAGTGTGCTGTGGTTAATGTCGTCTAAACCGGTTGTACAGGTGTTGATTAACTGAAACCACAGTTGAGGAAAGGTTCAGTCAGTGGATAAAGCTGTACTTTATGAGAAGAAATGGTTACTCTATGAAGCGACCTATGAAGGAATGGTACGTTCCTCCGAGTTGAACACTGTCCTGAAACTGTAAGTATAACGTTCACAGTTCGTTTTGCAACACAAAGGCTGTGCAGTCTTCCACAGCGCTGCTTATATTCTCCTTCTGAGCTCACTGCCCTGGAATGCAGCCTGATCAGCCTGAAGCTGCTTATTACCAGACTCCCAGGTCCTCATCTGCAACTCCCTCTGACTGTGTCTGCCTCATAACTTTCATTTATGAGCATTATTGACCCTTGAAACTCAGGGCTCTGTTTTTTACTTGCAAGAGAACAATGATTGATGACGGTTGAGCAGAAGAGTTTGTTCATTAATGGAGTCGTAAAAGTTGACGCTTTTGCTTCTACTCTGAAGAACAATCTACACCAGACAACTGGGTTTATCAATGACACGTGGATGATTCATTACATTAAAGAAATTAGGAATTAGGTTTCAGATCAGAGTTTTGTTGTGTAAAAAAGGGATTCCAACGTTCAGACCGACGACATCTTCTTATCGCATCCAGTCTCAAGCGTGAGAGCTTCAAGAACAACAGACGTATGTTGGAACTGTTGTCTACTTTAACCATCACATGGACAAACTCATCCCCTGAGCCTCGATCTGAGTTGCCACGCCCACTTTTGTTGATACACATTTTCCTTCCTGTGTTGCAATGACAGTCAAGGAGCACACACACACACAACAGCTCCCACAGTGCATCTGGGCTGGTCCACAATCGACTCAGGCAGCATCTTTATCCATCTATGTCCATTAGGGCCATACTGTCTCCGGATGTATGCTGTTGAGTAGCATCAGTAACCGTATCATTGGTTATGACTGTGCAGCTTTATTCCATCTCTAAATGCTTTAAGACGGGCGTGTGGCTTATGTCACATGGTATTTAGCAGATTTATGTCAACCAATGGGTCAAAAGACAGCTGGGTGAATGCAGATGTCCCAGATTGGAAGGGAGGGTCGTCCCTGTTTCACTGGAAATTGTGCTAAAGATGCTACATATAGAACATTCTCAGTATCAGCTCCGTAAAATGATTCTTTCTTCAGCAAGACAACATTTAAAATAAAGTGAAACCAGGACATCATGACAAGCCAGATATGTTCGATTCGCAGGAGGCTCTGCATCAGCGGGAAGACCGCATCACGTCCAGGAGCTCAGTGGTGCAGGGCTGTACATTTTGTCCGACACCAGTGCGTTGAATCATGCGAGGCCAACGCCAATTATTTCCTGTTGCTGCAAGGTGGGGTGGAAACACAGGAAGCATATTGATGCTGGCAGCGTCGGGCTCAGGAGGGACCGGCAGACAGTGTGTGTGTGTGTGTGTATGTGTGTGTGAACTCTGGTGATTTCCTCTTTCTCAATCAGGAACAGAAGACCTAAATGGCACACTCCACCATTTCCCAACCCAGGAGGCGTCATAAGGTGTGCACCTGACTATGCAGATGAGACAGACGTCCTCGGCACAAGAACTATTGCATGTCAGCACCTCAGCGTTCATTTACAAGGGAACAATTCAATTAAAAATGTTTTCTTTTCATCACAAGACACTAGACTAATATTACTTACTTTTCCAAAGTGCATTTGTAAGTTAAAAAAAGATCAGTATCCTTGTTTGCCTTAATGAAGAAAATAAAATGATTAAAAATGTTTTGTTTGGTAATCAAAAATCTTTGTATACATAAGTTTTAAAGGAAATAAATTTCCCTGAACTCAACAACCTTAAATAACAAACTAATGGGACTTTTTTTGGCTCAATAGATCAGGATGCTCTTTGACTCAAATCAAATCAACTGTGCCCAGGTGGCCACTGAACATATTATTTTAAAAGAGATGAGATTGACTTGGTACGACACAACTTCCAAACACTGTAAGTCAAGACTGACTCCAATGAAAACAGTCCCACCCACATCTCTGAGGTGAATTTCTAATGGACTCCTGTCGTTCTGCAGAAACTATGTCCTAAAAAACAACACAGTTGGTTTTTAGATCTTGGGTAAAATTGGCAGAATCATAATTAAAAGACCACGGGAACGCTTTTAAAGTAGATTAAAAGATGATTAGAGAGGTTGGGGGCCGGTCGGATCATGCTTTCTGCAGGGTCGGCCATGTTTGTGCACGTTTAAGTTCAGCTTCATGCTTCGAACTTAGATTACATTCATATTATGATTCTTGAATCTCAGCTATACAGTTCATGATTAATCTATCTCATAATCAATCCCCCCACCACCCCTAACTACACGAGATGAAACATTCAATTGAGCTGCTGAGGACTAAAAGGTCCAACATGGAAGAAGAAGACATGTTGTAATGACAGAATCCGATCATGAGAAAAGGAAAAGGCTGATTGGAAAACCTGAAGTGAAATGAGGAGTGATGGTAGAGTGCAGATGAAAGCAGCTCATTCCTCCCAGATAATCAGCAGATTGCAACAAAGAGAGATAAAGAGGACTGCAATCTGTCTGTACATGTTTACCCAAAAAGAAGTTTTTGTTCGAGCTGGTCTGAGTGTCGCACAAACAGCCAGTGCCACTTCAACGCCACTCCACAGCGCTTCAGCAGCCGCGTGTTTACTCCAGCTCAGCCCTTCAATGGGGTCAACCCAGACTCAGGTACTTTGGACAAAAACGCCATCTCTGATGTTAAACTTTTTCCATTTATGATCATAAATTAGCTTCGTTTGGGATCAGACTGTCGAAGCAAAATCCCAGACGTCTATCTGGAAACCGACCCCGAAGGAAGGGCCAAGTCTACTGGTCAGTCCAGAAGGACGAGGACATTCGCCATTGTACGTCAGTTGCTGGGCAGACACGGGGAGGGAGGCTGAACACACAGAAACCTCGCTGGCTCTTTATTAGATCGCATTACAGCAAGTGCCTTTAGAAGAGCCAGAGAGGACAATTAATAAAAGCCTGGACTGTGTAAGCTGAGCGTGCTCCTATTCTGTGGGTTCCTTTGTGTTTCCCCAAGTTTACTTTACTGATTGTCACCTCTGAGGGGAGCAAGCCACATAAAGTCAGGAGAGAAGTCAAAAAGTGTCCGACCTGTGTCTGAACGCCGGATGAGGCGGAGCCCTGGGGAGGACGACAGCGTGGAGGGAGAGCAGAAATGTGATGGAGAAAGAAAAACACGGTGGGAGACGAGTTGGAAATCAGAAACGTGAGCACAGAGAAAGAGCAAAAAGAAGAGCGGTGCGAGCGGAGAAAGATGAGAGGAAGAGTGATGAGGGAGAGGAATGCCAGAGACAAAGAGGCACAGAAGGGGGAAGAAGACAGGACAGAAAAATAGCCATCAGCACCTTTGCTGTGCGTAACACTGATGGTCATTCAGAAAATCACTTCTGCACTTTTACTAAAATCTTAGATGTTTTTTAAGGTTTTTGACAAACTCAGCAGAAGATCTCAACCAGAAGCATTTTTTGAAAGACAGCATATTCTGAATATGTCTATACCAGCTCGGCCTGCTGGATTCTCAGCCAGACGCCTCACAGTTGCTCTGAAATCTCTCAAACCAATGTGGCGGCCATGCAGATGACCTGCTACGCTTCATGGTTCCTCTGGGACTTACTGCCACTCACTTTTCCCAAACCATCTCTTATTTCAGCCACTCGGTGGCGTATTCGCTGCAGGTTGAAAGTGTCAAAGGTGTTATTTGACTGTTATTACTCTACAGTGTTTTAATATGAACCCCAGCTCCATCACAGTTTTTTCATGATATTCTTCATGAACTGACCGATCAGATGCCTGTAGGCGTCCTCGTGTCAAACGTTGAAGGGCTGAGTTCAGAATAAGGGGCGTGGTCTTCTAACATGTTCACTCCTGATTGGAGAGAGGGATTGCCATAGAAATGACTCAGACCGACTCGGGCCAATCACTGCTTACAAACAACATCTGGTGACGGCCATATTGACCAACAATGGCTTTTCCTGAAGAAACTCCATCATTAGAAAAATTATTTTTTTTGTTTGTTTCCATGTGAGCTGTACACCACTGAGGTACAAAGATTGTCTTATGGGTCATTTTTGACCCATGATTATAAAAAGTCTTTGAACACCAGAAAAACTTTAAAGGGGACACAATCTTTCTCTAATTTACAGATACGCACAGTAACAAACTCAATTCAATTTCAGTTCTTGTGTTAAAGGAGCCAAACTTGAATTTCGGCAGGCCTTTATAGTGCCGGACTCAAACTGGCCAGGAGCATAAGTGAAGCAGCCCAGCCTTATAAAAGTACAGTCTCACTGTGTGGAAAGTGGTGCTTGAAGCTGCTCTGTTTCATTATAAAAAAGTTAAATTTCTTATAGTCTTTAAGATTTTAAAGATTCCTTGAAGCTGAACTTTTTTTCTTTTGTTTTCCCAGCCCACACTTTGGACTGGAGTGTACAAAAGTTTTTGAAAATCCTTAAAAGTTCATTTGATTCGTAGATTTTATAAACCAGTATTGAACTATCCAAGTGAAAATGGATTTCCTTTTTTAAACTCAGACTTTAGGCTTAATGTTACATTTATCAACAAAACCTTTTTGCATCAGCACCAGACCCTGTTTCTGTTCACATCAATGTCACTTTTAGACATTTGTAAATTAAATAGTCCTACCTGCTAAATACAAACAGAAATTCTTTTCTCTCAAGAAAGTCTTCTCACTTCAAACTGAGTGCTTCATTTGAATTCCATTTAAAAACGTTCAAACTATACTTTTATACAGTAGTTACATTGAGAAAAAGCATTTTCTTGGAGGTGACAAATGAAATGTCGATTAGCATGCACGAGTTTAATGGGCGACTAAAAACCACAGGGTTTGTCCAAGAACAGAACCAGGATCCATAACTCCTGATCATGTTTATATTACAGTACTGGGTAACAAAAGTGAAATGAATAATGGATACAAACAAAAGCACAGGAACACTCCAGTTGTTTTACCCAAAAGGTATCATTAGCATCTGAAATGCAAATGAACATCATCCCTCCAGAGCAAACAACTTCCTCTTCCACTTTACAGTAAAATGATATATAAAGTGTTCTCGCCATCCAATGGAAAGCCCAAAAGCAGTCTGAATTTATGGCTGTCATTATGGAGGCTACTCTTTTCTGTGAAGCAAGAAAGCATGAACAAAAACCAGGATCTGAGCTAAGTGAACAGGCAAATAATGTGTTGGTTCTGTAAAGCCGATATAGAGAATTTAAGACTGAGACCATCGGTCTTGATTTTGACATCTGCCACTTAAGAGGGGATAAAGTGGGGCTTTAAATTGAGCAACGACATGCCTCTATTTTTAAGCTGATTCCCTGAAAGAGGAGAAGGAAGGAAACGAAGGCAGACTTGAGATAAAAGACGAGCAGATTATGCAGAGTGACCGCGGCTGCTGTGGCCGCCGCTGAAACTGCTTACAGCAGATGTCACGGCGCATAAGCCCGTTCCTAGAAAGTCACAACTGTGGCTCCTTGCTGGAAGCAGTTCTTCTGCGAGCTCCCAGCTGAGAACAACCAAATCTCCTGCTCTGCGTGGATTTGTAAGTCATCCGTCAGAGCGTGGCGTACTGCTGCAGCTCATGAAGAGATGGCGATGGCAGATGATGCTGGAGGTGCTACATGTGGCGGACAACTGGAAACCACCCAGATCCAGCCTGAGAGCGGAAGAGGGTGCATCCAAGCTTATTTGGGTCACGGCACTGCCGGGCTGAGGCCCGTCTCTTCAGAACGTGGAAAGCGTGCATGTGGTCTGAGTTAAACTTCATCCACTGTCTGTTCTCCAGCTGTGGGCGTTTCCTGTGCTGAGCTAAGCTAGACCTCCTTTTTTTTGTCTTTTTTTCATGAGGTGGTGTTCATTAGCGGCCCGGTGGCGGTGCTGCCTGGCAGGAAAAGGCGTTTCAGCTATGTGTTTGTTCTCCGTCTGTGGAGTGTCTGGTCCACAGCGCTCTAAAGTGTAAAAAAAAAATACCATTTCTCAAAAATAATGCCTAAAATATGCACAATAATACTCACACATGATGGTTCAGAACATGAACAGAGATGTTTTAGAAGACTTAAAGGGTTTATGTCAACGGAGGAAAAATATTTCAATTCCTTCTGGTTTTTTGAGGCCTCCTAAGACGCACAATGAAAAAAAAGCCTTTCCTTTTTTGTCTTATGGCAGCCTTAAAGCACCGCCTCAAGATAGATAGAAGTGTACATAAAACACGCGTGTAGTGGAGGTGTGATCACACACACACGCAGAAGCTGGCTGGCCCTTCACCCAGCTTCCCTGCTCTACTTGGAAATCAAAAAAAGGCCCGTTTGCTCTGCAGGAGGAACGGCGGCGACACCACAGCTGATGTGCACTGCAAACAAACCCCCAAACCCGCTGTGCACACAGACGCGGGGCTGGGGCTTTACCACAGTGGCGCCGGGGCAGCAGCAGCAGCTACTAATTAAGCATGCGTGTAGGGCTGAACCGTTTTAGTGCGAGCTGGAGCTGCAGGGCTGAGAAAACTAGGGCGACAGGTCTGAAGCTGGGTGCATGTGTGTTTACTAGCGGCCCCGGGGACTGTAGGGTAAAGCCCCACTTCCACTCTTGCTGACTCGACACAGTCTGGCTGTAATCCTTCTGGCATTGCTGGGAGGTGAAGACGGAAGAGTCATTTGCTTCTTCCCCGGCTCTACGTCTGTGTGTATCTTTCAGTTTTCCTTCCACTAGTCACTCCTGCACTCCGGTTGCCACCCACGAGCTGGGCGGCACTTCGTTCGCTCTCATCCTCCACATTAGAAAAAACGTTACCAACAGCGAACGAGCCTGTAGGGCAGAGGTGATCGTGAGGACTCAGCTGCTTCACTCCTGTTTTTGCCACCAAACTGGATCGTCCTGTTCTGCTACTTCAAACTCCTCAGACAGCTTGGAGAGCTTTGAGCTTCGTGGCGATGTTCAACACAAACAAGAGAAACCCCGAGCTTCTCTCAGGACTCACACGACTTTTAAAAATACTATCCAAACCACAGGGTCAGCACCAAGCCAAACTGGAGTTACACGACAGCGGAACACATAAGCATGAGGAGAACCTTGTGACAGAACAAGAGGCTTGGTCCAGTCTTTCAGAGAACCTGCTAATCCCATTGTTGTCGTCTCAACTACAACTGCTGAGCTTCTCAGTCACGCCGTTCCACATGAAAAGGCCTACAACAACTGAAGTGAAAGCTAATGTTCAATCTGAAGAGGTTTTCATGCGTACCACAAACAATACTGTCAAGGTACCATTTCAGGGTCACAAACAGGCAGAACCAAATGTTTACTCAAGACCCATTCTGACTGAAAAACTCCTTCAAACCACAACCGGAAGGACAGCGTGACTTTGAGAGAATTTGTTTGACTTTTCATTGCAGGCAGTGAACCAATTCCAGTGAACACCTAGTTTACTTTTTATTTATTTAAGTTTTTGATCAGATCTCATGGTCATCGGGAAACGACATCCTGGATTGTTCAATAGCTACAGATGTTGGTTCCTCCCTTCTACTGAGGACAGTGCATTCTTGCTCAAACATGCAAACCTTTAAAAGAATTTGTGAATGAAAATTTAAAAAGTAGGTTAGAGACTATATGTCTGCAGCGTCCTGCAGTCCAGATCTTTGTCTCTTTTCCAAGACTCACACTTTTCAGTAAACAGAGCACTCACTTGACTCACTCCCTGCTTGGTGTTGTTTACTGTCCAAACAGGAGTGTGTCACTTGCTTTGTGTGTTCCTGGATGTTTATCCTGGCGCAACAACGGACGCAGGGCTGAACACTGCAGGCCCGGTCATGTGGACGCCACTCGTTCTTCTGTCTGTTGCAAATTTGACCTCATTTCCATGTTTCATATGACTAAAATCCCACTGGAATCACAACAGTGAGTTGAAAGAAACGTGGCAGCTCAGCCTCACATTTCTGCATCGTTTTGCTCAGTTAAGCTTGTCTTAATGGGGGGGTTTATGCAAAGTTTTCACAGAGCGCCAATGTTGGAGCACACAGCCTGAGGCTGCATCACATGTTAATTACACCAAGTGGTACAGGTCTATGCAACTGCATCCAGGCTTGTTAATTAAACAGTTTCAGTCGTTCAAATTTACACGTTCATCTGGCAGCGGCGGGTTAAAAATACAACCAAATGTTCGCACGTTTCTGAAACCATGAAGAAAATGCAGTTCTGCTTTAAAGTCCCACTCTGATGAATTTTTTGAGTTTTTTTCAAGCGTTCCCAGTGATCTTTTCATTATGATGCTGCTTTGAGGCTAAATCCAAAAACCTGTGTGGTTTTCTGACACATAGTTTCTGCAGAGCAGCAGGAGTTCATCAGAAATTCACCTCTGAGTATTTGTGGGAGCATTGGCACAGAGCAAACCCCCCCCCCCCCCCCCCCCCCCCCCCCCTCCCATCCCCGCTGCTGAGAGCTCTCTGTTTACAAGCTCTTCTGCTAGTGTTTTCTTCGATCCTTTTAGAACAGCATTTTTTCCTCTACTCCTAATTCACAAGGATTTGAATTTGAAATTTACATTTGAAATGTAAACCTTTTCTAAAAATATCTGTCCCCCACCATCAGAAAAATACCTCAAGAACATTTTTAAAACACAAAAAAACCTTAATTTAATCAGAGTGGGTCTTAAATAAATGACTTCACTGAATATGGTGACGTGTGGTCTAATAATTAAAGAGGTTTCACTCTCCAGAGGACATTTAGAACTAGTTTGTACCACGTCAGCGTTTCAATAACGGTGAGTCGGTCTTCAGCGTTTGGCCACAGTGAAATGTCCGAGACAAATGTGAACCATAATGGCAAAGGATGGGTCAAATCCTACCCCCCCCCTCTCTCTGGGAAGCATCTTCATCACTCCTCTAAACTCCTCGGGTAGCATCTATGCATTCTGCGTGTCCAGCTGAGCAGCATTTGTCAGTCTGTGCGTTTGTGTGCATGATCTGGGCCTCCAGCCAACCAACAGTTGGGCTCCATGTCTCATGTGGGCCCACCGCTGAGGCCAACATTCGCATGGCTCCCGCGACTGGACCCAAACGGATGCACAAATAAAACGGCGTTCCTGAAATGGAAGCATTTATACTTGGAGGTCTATTTCCTCTCAGGGATCCTTCATCATCTCACAGTGTTATTTCTGTAACTAACACCTGTGAGGTGAGACCTGCAGGGATTTGCCAAAGTCTGTTTGCTTGAAAACAACCTTTTTTCTCCCCTACTGTTATGAATTCTCGACAAACAGAAAGAATAATTGAGAAGATAAAAGTGCGTTGCATCAGAAGGCTGATCAGTGAGAGGCCTGCGCCGTGCCCATGCGCTCTCTGGCCAGACGCCAGGCCTGCTCCAGCAGAGCAAAAACAGAGAAAGGGAGGCTGTTGGGCGCGTGCACGGATGTGTGTGTGAGGGGCCAAACATTCCCCTGGCAGGATCCCCGGGACCTGGTGGAGGGCAGGGTTCAGCCGCTGAAGGAGAGGCTGCGTGCCCGGCAGTCAATTAGCGGCTTGCATTTACACAACAAATGGAGCTCCCACAGTTTTCCTAGACCTCAAACACACACACCACTCGTGAGCGTACCCACTCGGCGCTCATCAGCACACGCCAACGCAAGGTCGTAGAGAAGAGAGGGGAGGGAGAGCCAGAATGAGCGAGACAGGAAGAGGCCAGTTATCTGCTGGAGTGGTACTTCACAACGACTAACTCACTGGCTGGATCAGAAAGACGAGCAGAGAAACCGTCAGCTAAATCTGCACACAGGCCGGCAGCTTTTAAGCAGGAACGGATCATAAAACTCATCCAAACAGCAGATCTCCGATCAATCAATTTAGAAAAACACAAAGAAAAAAGGGTCTTTTTAGAGCCTCAAAAACTAGAATGCCAGCCAGGATGCACTTTCACCAGGATTCAGTTCAAACCTTCATTTTTGGGTCACGTTATTGTTCCAGTTCAATACATGATTTGTGTACCAAACAACGACAATTCTGAAAATCTGTTTTTTTATTTGCTAATAAGCAAGTAAGAATCAAAAAACATCAACAACAACCTTTTCCGAGTATTTTCAAACCAAAATCCATCATCTATTGCAAAGCTTAAAATCAAAATAAAAAAAATCTTTAACATTTTATTTAGTTTTGGGACTCTCCAATGATGTTGAATATTTTACAAGTACTATTCAACTTTGAAGCAGATGTTTGAGCAGATGAAGACCAATAAGAGACCAGAAACATGCAGTATCCTGTCTGGTATTGTAAAACATTCAATTAAACCTCTAGAACACTGAAGCCTCTGCAGCAGGACAGTGAAAACAGCACTTTACTGAGAACATCAGTCCAAGTTCTCCTCTACTGTTCTCCTACTAGTCAGGTGAGAGGACGGCTGTCACTGACAAGCCCCACAAAACCAGAAACACCATCTGTAACCATGACAACTCACCCAATAAATGTGAAAATTGGGGCATCCCCAACTCATTGGTTCCTAAAAATGATATTGTGTATGAACAGGTATGAGAGCTGCTGTTCAGTCCAGATGCTGGTGGAGATTCAGAGAGCTGTCAGCTAGAAATCCTCTCTCATCTTTCCTTTTGCACAGAAACAGATCTTGTCATAACAGCATTTCACAAACTGACCATGTGGACCAATCAGCTGCAGAATTAAATCCAGCAGCAGGTGAGGAGGATAACGCTGCTCAGCCTGTTGCTATGCAATCTTTTAGGAGGAAGAAATCTGCAGATCAGACTCTCCTTTCCAAATGTGATAAGATCACTTCCCAAAGAAAGAGCAGAGCAACAACCATGCAAAAGAAACAATAACAACTTAAAGCTCGACTGATACCATCCTGACCGGAGAAACATGTCCACGTGTCCCACCTACAGCCTCAAGAGTCCCAGGCACCAACTATGAGCAAAACATGAAACCCCCACTTATCTCAGATCGGCGTGATTGTGGATACAAAAAAAAACCTCCACACAATGAGCAGGAACCAACAAGTTCAGTTCTCTTCCACAGGTCATATGCAGACCACATGTGCAGCAGCCAGCACACAACCTCACGCAGGGAGCTTGTCTCAAACACAAAAAGGAAGTCTGACAAACAAGTGATGTCACAATCAGCCACCTTTAGACTGGCTTATATCTGCACAAACACATGCGTTGAAGCTCACAGAACTTTTACAGTATCAATAAATTATATGAAGTCGGCACGCTGAAACCCAGAACACATGACACTGCATGAGTCACACTTTCAGTTTCTTTATACAATTCAGCAAAAATGAGTTTCCTTCATTTTCTGTAACATGAAAACTGACATGGCGATGCTAAATGGTAAATGATGTATACGTACGATTTACAGCGCTTTACTACCTTCTTAGAAGGCAGTCAATGTCCAACTGGATGGACGGAAATCAGAACTCCTGAATGAACTTCATTTCTACTGAAGTTAGTCAGACTGTTGGGTTACATGATGACCTTTGCACTTCCAGCAGAAGGTAGTTTGAAGACCTTAAAACACCAAAGATGGCTACAAACAATTAAAATCAGACACAATTTCTGCTTCAGTGACAAATATAAGACATTAAATTATTTAAAAATTTTGTTTTTAAATGAAATAAAATCGAGAACCATCTTGAAAAACATTTTGAATTGTAGTTCTTAAAAATAAACCACTTGGAACTGAAATCTAAGAAGAGAAATGGTTCCCGTCAGATCTTTACTAACTCCTTCCATGAATTTATCTTTAAAGTCGAGCCCCGGAGGGATTGAAGGAAGAGGTGACCTATGCCATAAAGCAGTCAAAGACGCTCCCTTCGCTCTTTCTTCATCGCCCTGCCTCTCCTATCCTCTCCCTCCAGCTGTGCTCTGAATGGGCCTTCAAATCACTCGGCCTGAGCCCTTTGATTGGTTGACCTCTCTGCATGATTAAGCAGACGTTTTCATCACATCCACTGGAAAGAGAAGGAAAAAGGGGAGAAGGGGATCTCTGCATGTTGATGATGAAACATCTGAATCAGAGGAGGATTAAATGGAAGCGGTGCAGGTCAGTGTGAACGTTACCAGAATACCTGGTTAAATGTCAGACAATATTTTCTCAGACCGGCCTGCTGGAGGCTGAAGGAGGCATCCGATTCTCCAGATTCCTTTAACTTTGGAGCGTAAAGTGTGCCTTCATGCTGTGTGAAATATCTGCAGCTGCTTTAAACGTTCTTTGTGAACCAGAGTTCATGTAGGAACCATTAAAACGGGATACGATCAATGTAGAAGCTTAAAAATCAGACGCCAACTTCAGCCTCGCCTGATTTTTAAAGGGATACATATAAATGTAATTGATATATGCGAATATGTGGAGAAGCTTCATTAGCAGCATCCTTGTAACATTAGACAGCCGGTTGCTGAATATTCTGCATTATTGTTATGGTGTGTGGGAACAACTGTCACAATAAATCCATGTTTGGAGTAAAGACTCCTGGTTTTTGTCTGTTTCTTTTATTTTGAAGGAGAAGGCTCTTCTTCTGTTTCCTCTCTGGCTCTGTTCTGTCAAAAGAAACTTTCCAAATATGTTTGGTTTTTGTTAACTCTGTTAGCGTGGGGGTTTTGATTCAGTAGCCGCCGCTTTTGGAGAGCAGCGCGGGGATTTTAGACAAGAGTGAAATGACATGTTTTGGGGAGAATCCATTCGTTTTCCAAAATAAAACTTTCTTCAGAATCAGATTATGAATAAAACAGGAAAAAAACATGTGTTTTTTTTTCTCTGCCCGGGGAGCTGAGGACCACGGATTGAAATGATGGCCACATGAGTGATTCTCTTCTGCAGGCCTTCCTCCAAATTAAATGTTTGGCTCCACGGAGAAAAGCACAATAAAGCACCAGATCCTAAATGACAGTTGCAAGATTTCGAAAGTCATTCTGAGCAACAAAACTGCTGTGTTTCCCGTAACGCTGGAGCTCAAAGGCACTTCAACAGTAAATAAAGTGTTAGTTAGGCTGAAAAGTTGGGTAAGCGAGCAGATATAATTCAGCTCAGCTTGAACCTAGTGGGGAGCAGAGTTTGGAGCTTCAGTTCCGGCTAACCCTGAAAGCAAAGCTCTTCTTTAATAAAGTCACCGCCTCCTCAAAACATCTGTTTGGCTTTAAAATAAAAAGAAAGAGTAAATCTGCTGCGGCATGGTGGTACTGCAGCTGTTCTGAGCTGCAGTCGGGTTTTAATTACATTCTGATCAGCCTCCCTCCGTTCCGTCATTCCACTTTCACCACAGTCTTGGTTCCCCCTCTGCCCGCTCTACCATCCCAGAGTTTTTCCTCTAAAACATCATGTATTATTTTAAAGGTGTGAGCTGCTTTTGCTTTTCTGCAGAGCAAAACGCTGCCAAGTTCCCTCCTTCGCTTCTTGGCTGTCTCTTTCTTTTTTCCCCTCAGCTGTTTCTGGCAGCATTTTGTTCCGATTCCCTCCATCCCGCCCTTTCACAAATCTGAACACTCCAGGCTTTTATGTTGATGCAGCTCCAAGCAGACAGAGAGATGGGCGACTTCTGAGGCATTGTGACTGCAGCAGTTTGGATCTGTGATTCAGATGAAGTCAAACCTTTCAAATCACAGAGAACGTCCAAAGCACTAAATTCTGTGCTCAAACGTTGGCACATATTTTGAAAGGTTTCCTTCACTTGTTCTATGCAAACGTGTGTCAGAGGACTGACCTCCAGACCAACAATAACGCTCTGAGCTGATCAACCAGCACGGCCGCATTCCTTCACATCGACTGGAAACCCGGGAAACAACACATGGTGGTGAATCAGGCGGAGAGGGAAGCGGGGGCTGGCCCTCCCCGCTCACACCACTTAGCACACAAGTTACACAAGTCACAAGCTACACACACCCCAATCTATCTGGAACGCGGAACATTCTTTCGGGTTTGCTGACTGCGTCACGTCTTCATCCAGACCCACAGAAACCTCCTCCTCCTCCTCACCTGAGCCAGCAGCTGACCTCCACGACAGCTCCCGGGAGGAGGGAGAAGAGGTCAGGGCGGAGGTCACGGAAAACAACTGCAGCCATCATGGGACAGCGGCCTGCAGCTCACACCCACGCCCCCTCCCCCTCCTCCGCGAGGCAGGGGCAGATTACCCCAGGCTGGGCAAAAAGCAACAAGAGAGCGGAGCAATAAAACCTCCGTGGCCCCACCACACCTTCAAAGTAGGGATCAGTCTAACCTCTGACCCCCGCGTCCCATCCTTCTTACACAGACCACACCCCCTTTCCCCCCGCACTCCACCATTGTCTGGACTGGAGCCCCCCCGCCCAGCTTTGCTTGTCTTCTCTCAGCAGGAGGTAGAGGAGGGAGGCGCCACTTTAAATCAGCTCCAGGATTGATCCTGATCCTGATCCTGCGTGGAGATGTTAGAGGTTCTGCACAACATGTGCTGGACGGGGTTTGGCTGCGTCAGGGAGGAAGGTGGAGGGACTCTGGGTTTTATGGTCAGACGGCACATGTTTCCACTGAGGCTGGAGGGGAGGAAAACCCAAACCGTATGGAGCGTCACAAGACTGCTGACTGAAGTTCCAAAACGTTACAAAACTCCACCGTGCATGTGGGAAAAACACCAAACCACAGCATGCGTGGCCCAAAAAACTTTTTCCATGTTTCCTTTTGGAGCTCCCAATGAAAATATCACCGTTGGAAGTATTTGCATTGCTTTGCAGCTGGTTAGTGTAGTATTGGGTTACTGTCGTCTGCATGAATAGTCCTTTGTACACATGTCTGTGATCAGAATGCGATGGCATAATGCCATCATTCAATAGATGGAGAGCAGCACTCGTCGCTTTTCCCTCTTTAACCCTTTCAGAAAAGCCGACAGAAGCCGTGGACGGATAAAAGGACCGAAGCATCCGAAGCTCCGTGCTGCCTTTGTGTCATTTCAACGTGTAATTTTAGCTTTTCTACAAAGAAGCAAATTGGACAGAATTTTCCTGGAGTCAGCAGTTGTCAGCGAAGACATTCAGCTTTTACCACAGATCAAACTTTTTAGGTCTCACTAAACTCTGACAGGAAACGGTTTTAGCTTAAAGAAAACTGTGTACTGACACTGACGTGAGGATCTGGGAAGAACTGCGAAAAGACACTTGGGTTAAGCTACTTAAGTTCGTCTCCTTTCTGCAGCTGAAGAGGGACTGAAGTGGACTGAAAGAGCCCTGCTGCAGGTTCTGTTCCTCCAACGAAGGAATCCCAATCAGAAGATCCAAAATAGGAAGCAGAGTGTGGAGCTGATGCCGCACCAACAGCTGACCCCCCAAAATGAGTTTCCACAAACATGGAGGCTGCTCTTTTGTAGAGCACAACACAAACACCGTAAAGCAGCCAGACAGGCAGCCAGCTGATTTATAGGCTCGCCCGCAGCCATGCCTTCCCTGGGCAAGTGGCTCTCTTCAGAAACCTGCCTTCTATTAGTCTTATTTACAGGGTCAGGGAGTGGAGGGCCAACTGAATTATTTAACATCGCTATTGGTAAACACAACAGGAAACCAAGAGACTGTGCAACATGGAGTGTTAATGAAAGAAGGGACTGAAAAGGGCCAGATACCAAGACCTGCTACGGGAAAAAGACCTTCCAGACCTCAGTCATAGCTGTCCCTACATGTGGATACAGGTGGATTCAGGCTGTCTGAGGGCGGAAAACGGGCAAACCTGTACACGGGCGGTCTGCAGGTGGTTGTAAGAGTCTCTGCAAGACATACTGCAGATCCAACTGCTCCTCTCTACATGGGCTGGGACGTCCCAAAAACCTTCACTTTAAACTTAGAATGTTTCATGCCAATTTCTTTCTCTGTTAATGTTTCTCATGTTAATGTTAAAGACCATGATCGAAGTTGGACCGCCTGTTTGGTTTGCTACCACGTGCATTCGTCTCTTTACAGTCTGAACAAAAACAGTTATGATTGAACAATGTGGACATATCATCACATCAGGTGACTTCAGGTCATAAATGTCTATTATTCAGCCATAAAAGCCTGTGTGACTCTGTAAACGGCTGCCTGGTTCATACACCACAGTAGAGTCCTCACTCAGACCCAGAGGGATTGCATCCTGCACATCAAAAAAACGCACGTCAACCATGCAGGGCTTATCTCAATGCAAATGCATGCACAGGCGCACGCCCACAGCACGCCGCTTCATCTCTCACACGGCGTTTCTCATTAACAAGCCAAACATGCCTGAAGATGCAGACAGACTCAAGTGAGCACAGTAAACAACCAGTGGGCTCCCCAGTCTAAACTTAGACCATGGAAGCAGCAGCGGCGCACCGGCTCCGACAGCGTTCCTGACAGCCGGGTCCAGAAACCGTCACTTCCGATTCTCCCCCGCTGAGCTCAAACTCATCGGTCAATGAAAGCAGAACAATACGCTGAATCACATATATGCTCCATCACACAGTAGGGTAAAAAAATGACCACACGTTTGATGCTGCAATTCTTTTGAGGTCGTTAACTTCAGGGTTTTTTCTGTGTCAAACAGATTAGAAAGAGTTTATGATGCTTTACATAAGATGAGTAGATTATTCCATGATGCGTTTTAAAGGGATCTGCGCTGCGTATCTTTGGCTCAAACGGGCTTTTAATTTTTCATTTACAAAAGAAAATAATGAACTGTAAGTACTGGATATCATCAAACAGCTGCGCAGCTCCAGGCTAAGATGAATATGGAAGTGACATTCCAGTTTCACCAGCAACCATGGAGAAGGCTCCACAGATGAAGACATGATTGCAGGAGAACACTCAGAAACACATGAGTAAACTGAAACTGGACTTTGAAAGTCACGGCGCAGAAATGCAGTCCACGCCTTTGGGTTGAACACCTTAGCAATAAAATTACACAACAATACAAATGACAGGCATCGGTCTTGTGTTGTGTTACAGGAAGGAAGTGTGACTTCCTGATCGATGGCAAAGCAACTTCTTTTTCTTCACGAGAGGATAGAGGGGGTCATTTTGATGTCCCCACACACAGAGGGCCCCGGCTGCCTGTCTGAGAGTCTGACGGGAGACGGGCAGAATGCTGACAAGAGCATTAGCATGCCAGGGAGAAAACCACTGATGCTGAGGTTGTGCCCACAAGCTGCAGTGACGGCGGGATTTCCGCAAAAAGGCCAGTGGGTCAGGAGAGGAAGCGAGGCTTCCGACCGAACCTCCAGGGTGACGATAACTCAAACCATGCAGCCAGTTTCAGGATGATGCTCGCCCACAACCTCGGACAGGTTTGGATGTCAGGCTCTTCCGCAAATTAAAGTGCCACCGTGACTTTATGGGAAAAATAAATCAGACGCTTCCTCAATCAAAAAGAAATATAAGAAAATAAGAAGACAACAGCGTTCCAGAATCACCCCCCACCAAAACAAAAGTTCCCAAACGGGCACCGATACTCAACACAAATTATCAGGCAACTTTCCATAAAGTCCCACTCAGATCATCCTTTGATCCATCTTCAAAGCGCTCCCTGGAACTTATGGCCCGCCCAACGTATTTTCTTTGTCATTAATATGTTCTTTTTCAAATTTCAATATGCTCCGTATTTACATATAATAAAGAAATCCTCAGAAATGCGATATTGAGCATTGTTTTCTTTATACATGTCCTTCGTGATCAGGAATATGCCACAAACATGTTAAAAACACAGGCTTTGCTTCCTCTTTAACCACTAAAAACTACCGGTATGCAGCGCTGGACACTATGCTGACCATTGTTTTAATGTAAAAAAAGAAGTCACAGATTTCCTGAAATAAACCGAATGCATTTGAATTAATTCTGAATCTATAAATAGCGCTCTGATGATGAAAAAGTGTATGATTTATAAAAAAGAAATGATAATACTTTGTTTTTTTATTTAAAAAAATTGCTCAAATGCAATGCATTGTGGTCTATATTCGCCAATCTAATGACCACTGATGCAGACGGGTTTTTCATAAAGACTTCTGGGAAATTTCTTGGAATTGTAGATCGGACGGCTCTACAAAATGGCAAGCGCGGTGAAACAATTGGGACACAACAACCACGATTTTCATAGGAGGTCTTTAAATTGTGATTTGTGGTCGGCCTTTTCAGTGCCTGCTTGGAAAAAAACCCAAGCAGCTGTCATTTTCAGAGTACAGGAGCGGGGGAGGGCTTCTTTGAAGAAACTGTTAAAAGCGAGCGATAAAAATAAACCGAGAGAGGAGAAAATTAATTATACATAACAGGCAGTTCACTTGGATGAGCACTGCAGAGACGGAAGAACTAAGGCTGCCTTCTTCCAAAAAAACAGTCTGTTCCTCGCTGCTGCGCCACATTTCTGCTCAAATTAGCTTAGTGACAACTGAAGTTTGGGGGGAGGGTGTGCTGCAGGGAAGGGGTCAAACTTTTACACATCCAACTTTCACTTCAAATTCTCCACTGCGGAGAATATTCCACATTCCAGCAGCTTCAGGAGAGCAAAAATAAAGCCGTTTGAAGCAGAAATCAGGATGGCGCCTGCAGAAGGCTTGAATTTGTCCCTGATTGGAACTGATGAGGGTTTATGCCGACGGCTCACCTCCAAATTCACCTCTTGATATGATTGGTAATGCACCAGCACTTTGCAGGTCAACAGCGCCCACGGACTCTCCATCCCAGCTTCTTATTTGGGCCAAATGGAGGTCATTCTAATTTGAGAGCCAGTCAAGTTCGACCCGTCAGGGATTGGCAAGCTGGTCCCCTTTCATTTTCGGGCTCGTCGGCTGCATGGGTAAGTAGCGGCACCATGAGAGGTGTGTGTGTGGACGCATGTGTAGATAGGAGTCTTCAAAAGATGCCGCTGGCCCCCCTAAATGTGTTTTAATATCGCCTCTGAGTGGCTCCTCAAACACACACCGCAGAGCCAGAAGATCTCCGAGAGCCGGAGAGGACGGAGTCCAGGGAGTCAGGGGTGTCACTACGGAGGAGCCGGAGGAGGTATGTCAGAGGAGAATTTACACTGAGGTGTTGGAAAAAAGATGAGCGGATGACAGGCGCGTCAGCGGAAACCTCCAGCTAACCTCCTCAGGATGACTGACACAAACGAAAACCTGTGTAATAAAAACAAGCCATGTCCTCGGAAAACAGATACGACTTCACAGCCAAGGAGGCTCTTACACATGAGGGGCGGGGGGACGGCAAAGCAACAGTGGGTTTGGGAGGAGATCCTCCTTCAATGAGCAGTTTGCCAATCAATGACCATGACCACCTGTGGATGAAGAATCCACACGTGTGGGGAAAGATGGAAGAATGAAAACGAAGGCAGCCATGAACCGGGCTCTCGGGAGCAGGAGAAGTGCGGAGGAGCCATGAGAACAAAACCAAATGGAAGAAAAAGGCGGAGAGTCAGAAGCTTCTGACAGTCAGAGCGATGGGGGAAAGGCTGAGTGGCAGGAAGAGGAGCAGAGGAAGGAGACAGGAGGAAATGCCTAAAGACGAGTGTTGCACTGGTTTAAAAGGTCAAAAAATATCTGATTTTAAGGTCAGCAGTGCACAGAAAACAACTGCTGGTTTGGTGCATGAACGGCATGAATCAGTGAGCAGCACAGCCTGCAGGAGCTCTCTGAAAGTCCTCACAAATGTACTGAGACGGGAAACTTCATTTCTTTTTCCAAACAACCCTAATAAAGAAATAAAGCATATTAATGGCCACATTTACAGGGCCATGTGCACGCTGGCCCCAGCTTCAGCTCTTGTGTTTTGTCATCCAACTACAATGCAATTAGCCCTGAAACACGCCTGACGGGTCCAGAGGAATGTGACGCGGGGATACCAGCACAAAGGCCGGGCCAGAGGCCTGCAAAGTGCACATGTCAGCTCGGATTCCAATGTTGGGACATCACTGACTTCTGAGCAGCAGACGGAGTTTGAAAAATCCTGACATGGCTGCTCCGCTGCGGAGCAGATCTGTATCATAATTAGGGATGATTGAGGCAAATTGCTTGTAATTTTCTGGCTGGGTTGCCAACTTTTATGCAAAGCGCCTTACAAGGTGACATTTTTTTTGCAAAACAGTTCTGTGAATTCAGTTTGATGTTGCCACACACGGCGGCGAGCCCAGGAAGGCGGCAGTTGCTCAGAACATGCCTGAACATGCAACCATAACATTATGATCCTATTACTGTCTGCTAATTACAGCAGGACTCCTTCACAGGGTCCTTAGGAAGCAGCCAAACAACAACAGCATCTCTGCAGGTCTGGCTGCTCTGTGGATGTCCACATTATTGCCTTTTCTCTTCAGATCAGGCCCAAAAGGATGCTAAATGTGGCTGTAGGGATGCTGTTGACGCTCCTGCACTGATGCCTGAAGGAAGCCACTTCCCTTGAACTGCATCCTTCAGGGTCTGGCCACTCTCCTGCTTCAAGCCCTCAGAAACAGACGAGCTCCAGCTTCCGTGCACGCCTCTGCTGGGTTCAACAGAATGTATGAAAACGTGTTTAAAAGGGGCTGCAATTGAATTCACGCAGCGTGCGGGCGCGGAGGCTCATTTGGTTACCCGGGATTTGATTAAAAAGCCGAATAGAAGTGAGGAGAATCTGACGAGAGCGCACAGCCGATGCGCACTGCGCGCACGCACCCGCGCACCCCGTCCCCGCTCAAAGAGGGAATTTAATTGCTGTCGAATAACAAAGCTTACAAATTGCCTCTCATTCGTTAGCAGATTAGCGCTCCTTTCTCATCACTCCAACACCATTTCTAATTATTTCAGAGCTAATAGGGGAATCGATTTTTGTGCGCAAACGCTGCGTCTCTAAAGCCCCCAGAGAAATCTCAACTGACCCCCCCACGCACACACACCTCCCCACTCTAAGGTGCTTTTAATGGGAAAAATGAAGGGTTCCAATCCGGAACCACAGACGGGGAGACCGCCTCCTGCGGGGTGGAAACCCCGGCGCCAGCTGAGCTGAATACCTGGGATTCTGTGACCCGGGGGGGGGGGGTCTGCTCCACGCGTGAACGTTCAGCCTCAAACTCTACACTCACTGCGCGAGCCGGCCGGAGGAGAACACGCGGGTGCGCGCTGGTTTCCACGCTGCGCAAAAAGAGAAAAAAAAAAACCTCCAAATGGAGCAAGTTGGTGGAGTGGAGCATCTGCGCCTTCACGCAGCAGACACGCGCCTCAACCCAAGTGGATCCCCGCGTGGTCCCTTTCCACGCACAGCCCCAACAGGAGCTCTTCAAGAAAAAAAAAGACCCAGAGGAGCCGCGTCGCGGGGAGAAATCCGGAGAGCAAAGAGAGAACGAGCAGGAATCCAGCAAAGCTGCGGCTCGGACTTCTGCCGGTACTTACGGCTTCACGGGGTCCTCGGGACGCAAATCCCCGCCATGCTTTTAAATCCCAAAACTTGGAGACATTTCCACGCTGGTCACGCAGCGGCGGTGCTCCCTCTCCGACGGCTCCCTGCGTGTGAATGGAGAGGAGAGGAATGCAGCTCCGCTGTGAGAGGGAGGAGGGAGGAGAGGAGGAGGAGGAGGAAGAGGAGGAAGAGGAGGAGGCATGCAGTACCTCACCCCGCCTACAGGGGGCTTCACAGCACCAGATGTAACTGAGGAGACCTTCATACATATTTTAGCAATTGACACTTTCCAAAGCAATTTCAGCTTGAAATTATTGAAAGATTTGATTAAATTAAATATATTACTTTAAACTTTTACTAAACTTTAGATAGATAGATAGATAGATAGATAGATAGATAGATAGATAGATAGATAGATAGATAGATAGATAGATAGATAGATAGATAGATAGATAGATAGATAGATAGATAGATAGAATAGTAAAAAAACAGAGAAGATTAAAATAGTTAAATATACATTACCTAAAAACACAAAATGAACAAGTTAAACTGGGAGGGCAAAGAAGCAGCTCCACCTGTTTCCAGGTACTAGATCTGAAGCAAATGGCACTAAACTTCATGTTGTGTCTGCAACATAAGAGTGTTTTTAGTGGAATCCAGCCTACACATGAACTTGAAGATGAGGCTCACTTGCACTCGTCCTTCTAGGCTTTCCTAGGAGCACGCTTGAACCGTCATTCCTGCCACCTGCAGCTTTCTCATCCATGCTGTCTCGCCGTTCACCCAAAGACATGCTGTGTACAAAGAAGAGCAGGAGGCCTTAAACAAAGTCAGCTTGACGCCTTCTGAACAGAAGCTAAACTTGCATGAGAGGGCGTTGGCTTGGTCAAACAACACTCAAGCCTGTCTATACATATCAGCATTTGAATCCCGCCTGCTCCTTCCATCACCCTCAACTGAGAGCTCTCTGTTTACTTGGCTCCTGCTAGCTTACAGCCCCTCACAACCACAAACTTATATTAGCGGTGCAACAAAAATGGTGAGCAATATCTGCGCTATCCAGACGTACAGTTTGGATCCAGATGGATCCAGACGAGGAAAACAAAGCCGGACACGGATCAATGTGTCTGCAAATGATTGCATCGGAATGGAGCAGAGCAGCGAGACGTTGGCCTGTCTATCTCAGTTTTTATGATTTTTATCGGGGGGTGGAGGGTTGATCTGCCCTATATCCATCACGATTTAAAAAAGAAATACTCAGAAATGCTTTTTTAATTTTAAATCATGTCCTCCGTCATGAGAACAAGAAGTTTGTGAGGAAAAGCTTCTGGTTGAAGAAGAGCAGGTTACATCCTCAGAGGTTGTGGACGCCAGCAGAACAAACTAAAAGCTCAGCTGCAGTGAACCAAACATCCCCTTCAAGCTTCAAGGAATTTTCTTTATTTAGATTGAGAAAAATAACTGCAGGGGGACACAAGACGTGACTCCTGACGACTGACTTCTGTAAAAACCTCATAGATCCGGTTGATCTTCTGCTCTTAGTGTCACAGGATCTCTCTATAAAATCTTTCTGCCTAATTTATCTGCTAACGTCGTCCTTGATGCTTCTGCAGAGCGGCGAGCCCCTGCAGAATCAGAAAGTTGTCTTGTGAGCAAGGCGGGTCAGTCTGGTTGAGCAAAGAAAGCCCAGATAAATAGGAATGAGCGCCGTGCCCCCCCCCACCCCCCACCCCCAACAATCAGTGGAAGCTGACAGGAATTGAGTGACATCTTGATGACAGATCTGAGACGCGCTGAACCCGCCAGGCCATCTTTTTATCAGAGCATCGCCTCCAAGGAAATTCAAGGACATTTTAGGAATGCGGGATCTTTTTATTGTTCTGAACATTTTGTGTTTGAAAAACTTTCACAGATTTTCTACATTAAAGGTGTCACAATGTTTCATTTTTATGACACAACTGTTGTTGGCTGAGGCTGTGATTGTTGGTGGGACAAAGGCTTCAATGAAAATGGTGTTTTTAATATGTTCTTGTGGCATTTTTCTGACGATGGAGGACATACAGTAAATTAGGAAAATTGAGTTCAAAAGTGCATTTCTGAGTGTTTCTTTATCGAAAATTGTTGTGAATCAGGAGCAGACAAAAAATGGCAGTAGTGACGTAGACGCTATGGTGACCGGCCACTTGCAGACAGATGGGAGATTTCAGAACAAAGATGAAGGAAAGATGAACCATCAATGAAAGAAACCAAATCATCTTAAGAAACTTGTCCAAAAATTCCTTCAAAATTACAAGAATGAACCACACAACCAAAGTCCAGGGACGACTTCGAATCTCAGAAAAGGACACAGAAATGTCCACTGTGAGGGTCATTTCAAACAAATACTGTGATGTAAACAACAAAGAAACCCAAAAGAAACATTGGATACAAGAGGTGTTTATGAAAGGTGTTTTAAGATTCAGACAAAGATTTTCAGTCATACTATTGACATGAAATGTTTTTATGTCACAGTCTTGGGACATTTCTATCAAGACATGTGTATCGTGATTTGTATCGTCAGACGTCGCCAACACAGCGCCAAGTAAGCACCGTTTCTTTAGTGACTGACTCAAACCAGCTTCACATGAAACACTGCTGAATAAATATGCTTTTGTTTGGGTTTCATTTTCTATTCAGAGAAAGAAAACAAATGTGAAATGAAAAGACATTTTTTAACAAATAACTTTTCCTTAATGAAATATTACTTTTCTATTTTAATAAGTTCATGTGACTGGAGTTTGTACAATTTTCAGTTTTTGCAGCAAAGTTGTCCAAAAAAGGGATCAATTACATTTAAAAACTGTCGTTTCTAAAAATTGGAAATAATAAAAAATGTAGGTAATGTGAGCCGACAACAGGCTAAGATAGCTTCACTGCTAAATATTTAAATAAACTTTGCATCGCTCAGTCCACTGCAGGGATCCGTTATTTTACACACAAGACATGCGTGAGGTTCCGCAGGATGAGATCAACAAAGTCCCAAACATTACCCAGAATGCTGTGTTGCCTCCATGGTTTCTGAGGATAAAAATAGTTCATTAACAGCGTTTTTCCATTTGATTCTGACAGGAGGACTTCACTTTACATAAAGAAATATTTCTAGGGAAAATGCCAAAGAAAATCCTCCTCGTTTGATAGGAATCAGTTAGGCGCAGAAAAACCTTTAAAGACACAAGTGAGGTGACAAGATGCTGCAATCATGTGCAGAATATACTAAACATACATCATGTATGGGGCTGTTTTATTAACAAAAAATAACCATGAACAGTCAAACAGACATGATCCAAACTCCAACAATGGGAAACCAATGAAACGTCCCACAGTTAATAAACATGAAGTGTTGGATAAAAAGATGTTTCCGATTCTGCTCCGTCTATGATGTTTCTGCAGCAAAGAAGCGTTTGCAGTAAGTGAGTCATTGAAACAGGCAGCTCCGGTTACCAATTGCACTCAAGAGAGCAGAGAGCGAGATCTGGCAATAACCACACCACCTGGACTGCTACGCTGAGCCTGCCTCTGTGTCAAGGAGAATGTGTGTTCGCTGGCATGGGTAGAATTGGAATTTTTGATGAGTGACAAGGACATTTACATAAAATGAACGAGCAGCAGAATTTTAGCACTTTGAGTTCATACCACAGCCGAGCTTTTAAACGGCGGTGAGAACCCACTGTGAGAGCCTGGGTTGGACTCAGACTTTCATTGTAACAGACCTGCAGACTGAACCATTCTCACAGACAGCACACCATGTGAAAACTCACCGTTCTTCTCCTCACATCTGTCGTGTTTTAAATAAGTCATGAAGAAAAGTCTTCTTAAAAATTAGGACACCCCATTCCACGTGCACTAACCTGCAGTGTACAAGCAAAAGTAGTTTTGTCTACAGAGCTCAGTGACGCTTTTTTTAATGAAGCAGATTCATCTAAGCTGTCAGGAGTTCAGCAGGCAGCGCACAAGCCGAGCAGTATGTGGTAAAAACATTCAGAATATTAAATAAATCTGTGCTGTTGCTGTTTTGCTCTTTATTTGCCTTTCTTTAAATTAATACACCTCTAATGGGACTAAATTGGCCAAAAAAAACAAGCGTAAGAAGAGAGCAGAGAAACGTAACTGCTCACCAATTGTGGAGGGAAAAAAGAGCCCCAGTTGCCCTTGAAAGCAGCACAGTTTATAGCCATATTTATGCAGTGGAATATATGCGTTTCTGGGAAAACGTCCAGCGGAGAATGGATGTGAGCCTTGTTCCAGTGAAACAGAAAAAAAAAGATCCATTCATAGAGTCACTGTCACAGAACCCTCAAAGGTTTCATAAAAACATTTAACTGTAAAGACAAACATTATAGAAAGTCTTTTTATATTTAGAATACATATCTAATCAAGAAAACACTCGTTTCCTCTTCCAAATTACCCCCCAAAAAAGAAGGAAAAGTCCTGATCTGCATCAATTAAGTGAAGCCAATCTGATTAGAGCCAGAGGGTGAACTGCTGCTTTGTTGACCCTGTAACCTGAGGGGGCAGAGCTCTTGCTAAACAGGTAATGGGCCATTAATTGGCTAATAGCAAGATGGCCAACAGCTAGAGAGCAGTTTATCAGGAGGTCATGTGGTGAGACTCATCTGATCTGATTTTACTGTCCCTTCAGAGCCCTGTTTCTGCCTCAGCATCCTTTGTTTGTCCAAGCAGACAAGTAAGAACAGAAACTTAAATAAAAATCATCCCTGTTCCAGCATTTTTGGCTTTGCAGTTCAGACCATTGACTGTATATGAAAACTGGACCAAGTGAGTGTGACATCACCCATAGAAAATGGTTTGATTCCCGCTCCAACCAAATTAAGTCACATTTTTTCGTGATATGGATGCCGCCACGTTGGAGCCAGACATCGTCAATAAGAAGATTGGTCCGAGTTGGTCTGAGTTTCTATGGCAACCACTCTCGCCAATCTGAAGCGAGCCCGTTGAAAGTCTACACCGCTATCACTTGAAGGCAGGCTAAACAAAATCTGTCAAGTGTTTGAGTGTTGGAGGTGGGGACCAGCAGGCTCCACCCACATTTGTTTAGGCATTGATTAGTCAGTTTCTAACTTGAATAATTTGCAACAAAGAAAAATTCAGCATGAAAACAAACAGGGATTAGCAAGAACATGTTAAGAAAAAGTTATGAGAGAAAGAATGGCTATTCTGACCAATAGAATGACTGAGGAATAGCTGTTTATTTATCTATAAAGGTTTATGGGATTTTGGCTTCTTGGAACCAGCAGGTACTTCCTGTTTGGAACGCCAGGGGGGAGGAGTCACTCAGTCCAGTTCTCACATACAGTCTATGGTTTAGACTAATATTTTAAGTTGATGAAATGTAAGGAAACTGCAGCAGCTTTTAAAGTCAGAATGAACAGGGCTGGTGTAAGAAGAAATGCTGAACAATGACAGCAGAGCTGCTTTGAAATCTCTTCTGACTTCAAGATTAAAGTCATGGATTTGATATAAGAAATACGTTCACATGCATGGATGGATTTCTTTATCTTCCAATTGAACTTTAAAATATCAGAAATCTGAATAAAATACAACAAATGCAATCTCGTTTTATTTACACATCAGTAAAACTGTTGTTTACAAAAACACAGAAAACAAAAACATGTTTTCAAAATTTTACATTAAAACCTGGAAAAAACAAAGTTTATACAATAATTTCAGTTGGTTTTACTTTAAATGTTTTATGTTCAAACATTACACGTTTTTTCACTGGTTACTTTTTAAATTATTACAAACTAATTTTAAAGGTTTTAAAGGTTTTGACTTGTACTTATGTCGAATGAAGTTGAAGTAAAACGTGTACTCTAACATTTATTTGGACGTCATGTATTTCAGGTTAATATATGAAGTCTGTGATATGATTTTAGGTCTGGAATTTTTAGTCAAGACAAGCGAGTACAAAACAGAATGAATGTGATTCCAAATTTGAGTGAGCTTGATGCGCTTGGAAGAATCCGCAGTCGCTTCCTAATTAAAAAGATATTTCAGATTTTTAAACACAGCCTGGGCTCTGAGTGACTCTCAGATGACACGTGCATCCTGCTGAATTATTTAACTAAAGGTGGAAAGCACCTCCAGAAGAGCGGAGCTCATTAAGGAGACCAAAATCAATCAGTAACAGAGAAAACTAAAGGCTGCTGTCAGAGGATGGAGCAGTCTGGAGTCGGTGGAGATTTTCATGCCTTATATGTAGGGTTTTTGGAACCAGGTCGATGTATTAGTTCAGTTACAGTCATTTCCGGTTTTATTTTGTTGTTACTTCCTGTGTCTTCCGTTTGTCCCAGGTCACTTGACATTCCTCCCTCAGATGTCCCCTCCCCCCTTGCACACCTGTTTTCCATTTGGACATCCTCTCTTTTCGTTATATACCCTCGTCTCCCTTGCACGGGTTGTCGGGTGGTTTTGTTTGCTCTGATTTAATGGTCCTCTCTCGAGTCATTAAATCTATTTCTTCTTTATTTCGAGTTCCGTCTGCATTTGTGTCCGCACGTCAACCTTGACATTACCACCCGACCAGTATAATGGACGCAGCAGACGCGGAGACATTACGGGCATTACTCCGCCAACAGGAGGAGCAGATGTCATGCTTGAGACAAAGATTACTCGAGATGTCGAGCCGTCACGAACGGCAATTCGCCGCACTGGGAGAACGCTTTGAACAACTGACGGAGCGTTTTCAACATCCGCCGGCTTTTCCCGCGGCACGCCCATCGCCTCCCACACCGATCCAGGGGACCTGGGAGAGTGTTCCGGTCGCTCCAACCGCGCAATTAGCCCGACCAGAACGTTTTTCGGGAGATTCTGGGGACTGTCGGGCTTTTATCACCCAGTGTGAGCTCCACTTCCAACTGCAGGCGCCTCACTATCCTTCGGACCAAGCTAAAGTGGCCTTCATCATCTCTCACCTCACCGGGAGAGCAGGCGCATGGGCGACGGCTGAGTGGCAGCGTGGAGCACCGACCTGCGCGTCTCTCGCGGCATTCCTGGAGGCTTTTCAGCAGGTGTTCCAGCACACCAAACCGGGCCGAGAGGCAGCTCGAGCCCTTATGCAACTTCGGCAACGGGGCAGAAGGGCAGCTGACTATGCTATCGAGTTCCGCACCCTGGCCTCTACTAGTGGTTGGGACACCACTGCGCTCATGGACGCATTCGTGGAGGGACTTTCCGAGGAGTTAAAGGACAGACTAATCGCTCTAGAGCTGCCTTCCTCCTTGGAACCTCTTATCGCCATGGTCATCCGGATCGATAACAGACTTCAGGATCACAAACTGGAACATAGCAGATCTACACCCCGCTTCCAACACAGTTCTGTTGGACGCAGGAACTCGGACTCACCTGATTTTGCTGTTTCTCCCACAGAAACCCCGCCACCTATTCTTGAGGAACCTATGCATCTTGGCCGGGGTAAACTGACTGCTTACGAGCGACAGCGACGAATGGTCTCAGGTGAGTGCCTTTACTGTGGTAAGCGGGGTCATTTCTGCAGGGAGTGCCCAAACTCATCTGCTCGTTCAGTAAGAGTGGGCGCGCTGACGAGCGGCGATTTGGCGCTCACTAATAAGGGTCCTGCTGCCTGTTTACTTAAGATACAGGTTGTGTTTCAGGGTAAGGGGAGATCTATTGAAGCTTTAATTGATTCAGGAGCAGAGCAGAACCTCATGGATGCCGAGCTAGCTAAGCAAGTCGGGCTTGCTTATGAGCCACTACCTCGGCCGTTACAAGTAATCTCCCTAAACGGCCAAGAGGTAGCCACCATTTCCCACATAACCAAACCAGTTCATTTGATTATCTCTGGCAACCATCATGAATCCACCAGGTTTTTCATTTTTTCCTCTGCGCAGAACCCATTGGTTCTGGGGTACCCTTGGCTTCTGGCACACAACCCCGTCATTGATTGGTCCTCCAGTCGTATCTCCGGCTGGAGTGAGAAATGCCATAATTCTTGTCTACGCTCAGCTCGGCCTCCTGGGGAAGACCCCGCTACCCCGGTTGGGCAGCCGCCCTCACCTGATCTATCCGGAATCCCACCGGAATATCATGATTTAGCTGAGGTATTCTCCAAATCACGAGCTCTCTCTCTACCCCCCCACCGACCTTATGACTGTGCTATCGAATTACAACCTGGCGCTACGTTACCTAAGAGCAGGTTGTATAGCCTGTCTAAGCCCGAGAGAGAGGTCATGGAGAAATACATCGCTGAATCATTGAATTCTGGGATAATCAGACCTTCGTCGTCACCAGTGGGATCTGGGTTCTTTTTTGTGGGAAAGAAGGACGGGTCGCTCCGACCGTGTATAGACTATCGGGGGTTGAATGAGATCACGGTCAAGAACAGCTACCCCCTTCCATTGATGAACTCTGCTTTTGAGGCATTGCAGGAGGCTCGGATTTATTCCAAGTTGGATCTCCGCAATGCTTACCATCTCGTGCGGATGAGGGCTGGAGACGAATGGAAGACCGCCTTCACCACCCCTTTGGGACATTTCGAGTATCTGGTCATGCCTTTTGGTCTCTGTAATGCTCCTGCTGTGTTCCAGGCAATGATCAATGACGTATTAAGAGACTTTATTCATCGTTTTGTGTTTGTGTACTTGGATGACATTCTGATCTTCTCCAGGACTGCCAGCGAACATAGGCGGCATGTTCGTCTGGTTCTCCAGCGATTACTTGAAAACAAACTTTTTGTTAAGGCGGAGAAGTGTGAGTTCCACTCTCCGTCTGTTTCTTTCCTGGGGTTTGTTATTTCTGAGGGTGAGGTGAAACCCGATCCGGCTAAGGTGAAAGCGGTGGTGGAGTGGCCTACCCCTTCTAACAGGAAACAGTTACAACGTTTCCTGGGGTTTGCCAACTTCCTCCGTCGCTTCATCCGGGGTTACAGTTCGGTGGCCGCGCCGCTCACAGCTCTCACCTCATCCTCTTCCCCTTTTTTCTGGACTGAGGAGGCAGAGGCAGCTTTTAAGAAGCTTAAACATCTTTTCACCTCTGCCCCTGTTTTGGCTCAACCAGACCCGTCCAGACAATTTGTTGTGGAGGTAGATGCCTCGGACACAGGAGTGGGTGCAGTCCTGTCCCAACGGGGGGCTTCGGATAGCAAGATGCGTCCTTGTGCTTACTTCTCTCGTCGGCTTTCCCCAGCCGAACGCAACTATGATGTGGGGGATAAGGAGCTGCTGGCTATCAAGCTAGCACTCGAGGAATGGAGGCATTGGTTAGAGGGGTCCACAGTGCCGTTTTTGGTCTGGACAGATCATAAGAATCTGTCCTACCTACGGACTGCTAAACGGCTTAATGCCAGACAGGCTCGATGGTCTTTGTTTTTCAACCGTTTCTGTTTTATGGTTACTTATCGACCTGGTTCTAAGAATGTTAAACCGGACGCCCTATCCCGTCAGCAGGAACCGGTTTCCCAGGATAGTCAACCGGCCTGTATTCTCCCCCCCTCATGTGTGCTGGGCGCCCTTTCCTGGCAATTGGAAAGAGACATTAGGTCCGCTCAGACTCAGGAACCAGATCCGGGGGGTGGTCCTCCCAATAAACTGTTTGTACCCAGCTCTCTCAGGTCTCGAGTTCTCCAGTGGGCCCATGCCACCCGTCTCACCTGTCACCCCGGGATCCGCAGAACAGAATCCTTTCTGCGTCGTCGGTTCTGGTGGCCCAGCGTGACCAAGGACGTCCGGGACTTTGTTTCTGGTTGTCTGGTGTGTGCTCAGAACAAGGCGAGCACACAATCTCCTGCTGGACTATTACACCCACTCTCCATCCCGGGTCGGCCTTGGTCACACATTGCTTTGGACTTTGTGACCGGCCTGCCGTCCTCCGCTGGAAAGACCGTCATCCTGACCATAGTGGATCGGTTCTCCAAGGCCGCCCACTTTGTGGCCTTGCCTAAACTCCCTTCAGCGGCAGAGACGGCAAAACTGGTAATAGAGCACGTATTCAAATTACACGGCATTCCTACAGATATGGTTTCTGATCGAGGACCTCAGTTCATCTCGCAAGTCTGGAAGGCGTTCTGTGGGGCATTCGGGGCCACTGCCAGTCTCTCCTCTGGTTTCCACCCACAGTCTAACGGGCAGGCGGAGCGGACCAACCAGGACCTGGAGGCTGCGCTCCGGTGTGTATGTTCCCGACACCAGGCCTCCTGGAGCACGCTGTTGCCGTGGGTGGAATATGCACACAACTCCCTCACCTCATCTGCCTCGGGTATGTCCCCTTTCGAGTGTTCCCTGGGGTACCAACCCCCGCTGTTCCCCGAGCAGGAAACGGAGGTGGCGGTTCCATCGGTGCAGCATCTCTATCGTCGCTGTCGGCGCATATGGCGGGAGACTCGGGCAGCCTTGTTGCGTTCCAGGGAGACCAACAAGAGACTGGCGGATCGCCGGCGAACTCCAGCTCCTGAGTATCGACCGGGCCAGTTCGTCATGCTCTCTACTGCTAACATCAAGCTTCGGACGGAGTCCAAGAAGCTGTCTCCCAGATTCATTGGACCATTCGAGATCGTCAAGGTCATCAATCCTGTGGCAGTTAGGCTACGCCTGCCCAGGACCTTGCGCATCCACCCGGTTTTCCATGTCTCGCAGATTAAGCCTCACGTCACGAGTGCCCTTCAACCGCCGTCCCCTCCGCCACCTCCTCCTCGCATCATTGATGGCCAACCGGCCTACACCGTCCGTCGCCTGTTGGACGTTCGGCGACGGGGTCGTGGTCTTCAATACCTGGTGGACTGGCAGGGGTACGGACCTGAGGAACGTTCCTGGGAACCCGCTTCTCGCATCCTGGATCCTGATCTCATCAGAGACTTTAATCGGCGGCGCCGGAACCAGCCCCCTTCTGCGCCAGGCGGCGCACCTTGAGGGGGGGGTACTGTAGGGTTTTTGGAACCAGGTCGATGTATTAGTTCAGTTACAGTCATTTCCGGTTTTATTTTGTTGTTACTTCCTGTGTCTTCCGTTTGTCCCAGGTCACTTGACATTCCTCCCTCAGATGTCCCCTCCCCCCTTGCACACCTGTTTTCCATTTGGACATCCTCTCTTTTCGTTATATACCCTCGTCTCCCTTGCACGGGTTGTCGGGTGGTTTTGTTTGCTCTGATTTAATGGTCCTCTCTCGAGTCATTAAATCTATTTCTTCTTTATTTCGAGTCCGTCTGCATTTGTGTCCGCACGTCAACCTTGACATTATACTATTTGGATGCTTTAAACAGTAAAGTCTTGAGTGAAGTCATTTGAATTGGGAGTATTTCCATTTTAATAATTAATACATTTCAGTGGTGGGAAGTCTTACAAGACTCCAGAGACCTTTTTTTGTAATTGCTGCAACCCTATAGCCAGCCTCATTGGCCATGATTTAGCGCGCATCTTTTCATAGACCTCAGTTATCAATTAACTGTAAGTGTACACCACTGGGAATACCCTCTGCCATGTCTGCCGCATTAACATCCATTAGACAAAAATCACCTGTCTTTGCCGGAGATCCTCCTCTGCCGAATGTTTTCCTTTGGGCTGCAATCTGTCATCGTGAGCGAAGAAGAATAGAAGGATAATAATTTGCAGCTGCCTGAGGAACATTTTCAGGCAATCATGAATCAGAAAAGGAGCCGTTTGGCGTGTGGTGAATGAGCTGTAAGTCTGAAGACGGATTCCTCTCATTATGAATGTGGCAGAAGAGTTTGACCATTAAAAACACAGGAAACCTGCAGTGATAATAACGATTTGGGATCTTTCCTTTGATCAGCCTCATTAGGTGTGAAACTGATCATCTGGAAGTTTTTTTTGTCACTTTATAAATACCTCACCACCTCAGTGGAAAAATGATGTTCATTAGATCCCATTCCTGCTTTAGATCAATTAGAGGTAAAGCTTTAACAAGCTCTTTCATTTAACATGAATCAGGACTCATCGTTAGACCGGAGGCTCACCAAAAACACTTTCCAGGAGGCTCCGGCTCAGGCAGGCGTTCAAAAACTTCATGGTTGACTGACTGGTAAAGCTTTCCTTCTTCCTGTCTTTATGGTGCGATATTTTCACCATGAGACCGACTGAACCTACAGCTCCAAACGGCGTCCTCGTGTCGTCGCTATTGAATACCTGAAGGCTTTTTAAACTTTTGGGACTGTCTGCCACAGACATGTAGCTGCCCAGCTGTCACCCGATTTCGTAATGGCGTCACCCCCGCCTGTCACTGGACTGCCACCACATGACCCCCAAATATGTCTGGGCGACCACTGACCGATGGTAACTTTTAGATAAAATTCGTCAAGTTGACGTACATTTTTTTCTTTTCTTTTAAAACCTCGGCGGCGCTGTGCAGCGTGTAAACTGCCCCAGAAGTTGCTAAAATTATCCAATATGTCTTTGTTTGGATTGAAACCTTTGTTGATTGTACTGTTTATGTATTAATTCTTGCTTTGATTGCTTGAAATAATCAATTTCAAATCAAAATCCGAATTTTTTTTAGGAACTATTTGCCAGAATGAGATTTTGATCAAGCGCTGTGTCGCTTTCCGAATCACTTGGACATGTTTTAGTCTTTGGACTTTTTTATTGATTCATGAACTTAATGAAGTTACATTTCTGAATGATTGAATTTAAAAGGTATTCCCAGTCTGAAGCATTCATCAAACATAGAGATTAATAAACTGCAGGATGCAGTGGAAATCCCACAGATGGAATTTGGATCTAAAGGCTGATCTGCAGGATTTCAGACAGACAGGAGGAGTTTCATCATCAGCTGATCTTGGCTCTGCTTTCACTTCTACTTCTATCAGGCTGGGTGTGACAGTAAAGGGCTTTCATCTGAACTCTTTTTCAGAGCTCTAGAGTTGATCCATTTTGGTCCAGGGATTTCTCCTATAGGTAGCTGTGGGTTGTAGTGTGTCAAAACATCCTTTCTAATGATGACTTCCTGCTTTGTCTGGCTGGTTTTAAAGCCCAGACCTGGTGCCAAGCCTATGCTGGTGCCAAGAAGTTCGGTCTCAGTGACAGTAACAGTCTCAGTCACTTCTTGGCAGGTTTGACTCACTCTGAGGCTTTCTCTGAGCAGGAAGTTTGAGGTTGGCCTGGTATTAAATGAACAGAGTCTGTCATCTCAGCTGGGTCCAGAGCTGGAATCATATCTCACACTGTACTGTGCCGCTCTGCCAAAGGCTGACGGCTTGTGTTACCTCTTGAAGCCCCGACAGACTTGCAAATGAGTCCAAAAACCCCACTCTGAGGATCCTGAACGAAGCGCTGCATCTGTGCGTAAAATGACTTTTTTCAGGAGCAATATTGTTGGGTTCCTGCTAGGATGTTTAGCTGGGCCGGGGTGGTGAGTTGAGTTTGTTTGGAGTACAAAAGCAGCGCATGCTGCCGTCGCTCTCCTCCGAAATTACCCCAAGTTTCATCAGCTCGAAGCAGATGAGGCATTCGCCGTTGTCAGGCCATCTCCGTGCTCTCCTCGGAACTGTAAAGCTCGCTCCCATCTTGTCCTTGACAGAGGGGATTGTCACCCTCACAAAGTAATTATGGCAGAGCTGACATCTCCTCTTTCCATTGAATTATTGAGAAGGTGGAGAGGACACAAGATCCTATGTAAAGACACACAGCCCCATGGCCTCGGGGTAAAAACCCAAAATGAGCACAGTCCTGCAGAAAAGAAAGCACCTGCAAATGATCCTGTTGAAGACTGTTTTTAAAGCCTCACAAGGATATGATATTATATCACAGCATGGAGGAAATATTAATACGATCCAAAGAAACAAAGAATATTTTGCAACAAAAACTATAGGAAACTGCAGGTTTAAAAAAAAAAAGCTTTTAAAGGTCAAAATGAATAAATGAAGGGACCTTTATACATTTGCATGGCTCTCTAGCACTCCCTGGTGTAAGATTGTCCAACCCCAGACCTTGATAACAAGCGCCCCACCTTTTTCATGTATTTTTGCCTTTGTTGCCTCCCATTCAGAGAATAAGCAGTACAACATTGGACAAACAGGCAGAACATTGGCCCTGAAACACTGGGACTGGACTTACCCACCCAGGTTTATGCACCTGAAGGCATTTTCACTCCAGAGTCCGCAGCCTTTTGTTGTTTGGGCAGGTATGAAGCTCACCTGAACGCTGGTTTGGACCAAACAGGAAAATCTGTGAAAGCCTCAGTTTACTTGCAAGTGAACACTGGTGCGGTTCACCTGCAGGTGAATCAAATGAAGTTGTAAATCCACCTTACAGAATATCTGAGCGTCCTAAAGGCTACTCAGAGCACGCCGTGTGATTTTTGGGCGCGGAATGCTCAGACACCAGCCTGCAGCACCGTTAAATGGACCCAAGAACAAAGTGTATCTGCTCCTGTTGTTTAAGGCCCCTAACCAGGTTTCTGCGAGAATCCTGCTAACGAAAGGAATTGGTTTACCTGCACAGTGTTCAGGTTTTTACATTACAGCATCACCTCTCATCCACCTTGAGAGTGGAGTCCTGAGTCTCAGCAACCTTGGCCACAAACATGCGCTCTTACAGAAACCTAATGGAACAGTTTCATGGTGTTCATTTGCCAAATTGAGGTAAAAATCGACCTCAGGAAACTCGGCAGGAAACCCGGTTTGCTTCACTCCTCTTTCTTGTTGTAGAAACTGTTTACATGATAGCGCAAAAACTCATCTCAGCTAAAAAAAACTATCGTCCATGGTTTCTGCGGAATAGCAAATGTTAATCAGAAATTTTTCGGCTGTTGGCGCTCCTCAGCTCATTTCCCATCATCCCCTTGTTTACACACTCTCCCTCTGGCTTGAAGCCCCTCAGCTTGTAAATAAATGTTTTTTTTTTTGTCCGCTCCCGTTTCACAACAATTTGAATCAAGGAATACTCAGAAATGCAATATTGAGCTTAATTTCTTTCTATATGCCATCATCAGAAAAATGCTACAAGAACATGATAAAAACACAAATTTCATTGGAGCGGGTTTTCAAACATTTTATTAACCAGCAGTCTGAACAGACAGCCTTCCAGCCTGTTCCTATTTAACTGCCCTGCACCTCATTTACTGCCGTCCTTCATCACGCCTGCATGCATGTGAGTTGTCACTTCACCCCTCATCTGGAGTGAAGGCCAAAACAAAGTTCTCTGAATCAACAGGTGCTTTGGCATATTAACACAGATGAACCTTATTTAAAGCTCCTCTGTGACTAAAGGGCACACAGCAGAACCTTGTAATGTTTTACAGATAAACATCACAACTGGAAAAGACACTTCGGATCATTTCTCTGCCAAACTGAAGGAGTTTTGTCAACTTTTCTTCTGAAGAGTGAGAGCCACACATGTCACAGCCAGTGATTCTTATATAATCCACATGAGGGAGCTTACATAATCTCTTCTATATCAGGCCTTGATGTTTCTGAAGATCTGTGCTGCAGGGCCTGATGTGGCATGTTTACCTGAGAATTTTTCTGATTTTTCTTTTCACATGTGCTCACACAAACACAGAGACTCACAACACGCTACTGAGATCTCGTCTGTGGAGGAAACGACTGCAGACAGAGAAGAAGGTGAGATGTGGGAGGAGCGCGGCAGAGCTGGCCTCAGTTCAGTGCCTCCATCTCCAGCCGTGGCAGAGCTGCTAGCGGCACTCACACTTGTTTTGCTCACAAAGTGCACCTCAAACCTGGAAAACAACAATGTTTTTGGCTGCTTAAATCCCGTTGGCAGAGCTGCTTTCTTCATGGACAGCAATGATTGCTGGGACTGCAGGCAGCTAACCTGAAGATTTTTTAAAGATGACAATTATTTGCTTTATGCTGTTTGATATAAAAAAGATTAAAACCTTTGAGACTGAATGGAAGAAGTATAGATTTTCTGTAAAATGATGTTCTTTTGAAGCAACCTGAGGTTCCTATTTGCCAACACTTTGTTTGACTTCAACTTTTATTTTGAAAAATCCATGACAGTAACTTGTTGATTCACAGCTTAGCCTTTGTCTGCTATTAACTATTATTGGTTTTTAGCTTAAATATGATCAGAAGCTGAGATTTTCTATCTAAAACACGAGACTAAGGGTTGCATGGTGGTATAGTGGTTAGCACTTTTATCTCACAGCAAGAAGACCCTGGTTTGAATCCCAGCTGGGACTATTCTGTATGGAGCTTGAACGTTCTCCCCGTGCATGTGCGGTTTTCTCCAGACACTCCGGTTTCCTCCCACAGTCCAAAAACATGCTTCACAGGTTAATTGGGGACTCTAAATTGTCCCTAGGTGGGTGTGATTGTGTGGTCTTGTAACAAACTGACAACCGAGGCGTTCCCCGTCTGCGCCCAACAGTGGATGGGTTGGCTCCCATAACCCCCAGAGGGATTCAGTGGGTGCAGAAGACGGATGGACAAGACCCGCTTGTTCTTTTATTTGTTTAAAACCCAACAGCCATGGACTCTGAAAGGCAGCAGTAAAGCATCAAATCTACATCCTTCGTGCTCAAGTTTCCATCGAGAAACCGTAACATGAAAGGACATTTCCATGAATTCTGCAATTGTGCCTTCATTTTAACTCTCTTTATCAGGGGAAGTAAAAACAAAATTCCTCTGCTGTTAATTATCACCACTGGGTGTCTGTGTCAGCACAGAGAAGAGAATGAAAAGCAGTGGGTGTGTTGAAAGGTGTGTGTTCAGCCCAGTGGAGTTGTTGGCTTCAATCATGGTAAGAAACGGTAGAGATGGAAACATGATTCTCTGGTCCGTTTACAGCTGCAAAGAGCCAGTAAAGGTGCAAACTGCATCTCAAGTGCCTTTGAGCAAAGCAGACAGAAGAAGTCTATTGTTCAGCGTCTCCATCTTCTTTTGTCTCACCACACACACACACGCACACACACACACAGAGGAAGCTCCACTGCCATGTTCTCTGTTATCTCATGACCTTGTGCGGATAGTAAAGATATCCCCGTTTGACAAAGCTAATTGGACGACATGTCTGAGGATGTTTAGCAGCTTAGTAAATCACATCTGCTCATTGATTAGCACACATTCACACACTCATGCACACAACAGACGCTGCATCACTTAATCCAGTCAACAAGTCATTGTTGTGAATCCTCGACGGGCAGCAGAAGAGGCGAGGAGGAAACAGAGAGACTTTGAGATAATGAAAGAAAAGGAGAGGAAAGAAGTGATGAAGAGGCTTCTGGGAAGGTAAATTAGAGGGAGGGGGTTACTGTGAGAGCATGAGGCTGAAATGACGGCACAGGTCTGACATCAGAATGCAGAGGACACTCATTGTTGCACATAAGCTGCTACAAGACCGCATGACTCCACGTGATCCTGAGATGATGCTGAGCTGCTGTGTCATGATATTGTCTCAGAGCTTTGGGTGTGACTCTCTTAAGATTAATCAGGATGAACTACTTCAGCTTCACAGCAGGTGATGAATTAATAAAAGATTCTTCAGCTGCTTCAAACATGGAGGGAATGCACCTTTAACGGCGCCTACACTGAGCAGAAACATGGACGGCACGCACAGGCAGAGCATCTCTGATCTTCCAGTACAGTTGCTATGGAAACAATGTTTGTCCAGTAATACAAATAAAGCCTTATATTTTTTGTGACCTTAGTTGGCTGGCCAAACTTGTCAATTTTCACACTCCTGCCCACTCTGACTGCTGTCAGCCCGAAAACACAAAGGGGTTTCTGTGAAATCACTTTACTGAACGAGGCCCACGCTGTTTTGACAGGGGAGGCTTTCCAATGCGTCACATGCAAACCAGAGCACAAATGATTCATTATGGTCCATAAAATTCTTAAGTTGTTCAACACATTCTGAACAGGAGGTCTTCGCATTCATTCGGGGTAGATGACCAGATAATCTGAACACAAAAACCAAAAAACGTTTGCTTTGGAGCAAAAACTGAATCTTAGAAAAGTTTTTTAAAAATCATTCTTTCAAGAAAACTGGTCTTATTTTCTGTTATGCAAGAAAAATGTCTTTTTTTAACTACATAATTTTGTTGAAAGGTGTATTCAGAGTTGTATTCAGATTAGATTGCTCAAAGTGAACCAGAGTTTGTTTCCCCCAATAATCCGGAACAAATGTTCAGTCTGAACACACCTAAGTGGACCCTGGTCCAGGAATTCTCTCATTACTTTGCTCTGCCCTCGTACATCATCGCTGCTCCAGAACACATTTTGCTTTCTGCTTTCAGGTTGGAGAACAGAAGATCGTTAGAGATCAGCTTTAAAGCTTTGGGTTCAGCTCTGAAGTCCAACCCATCCAAGCTGACAGAACTGGACCTGAGCTGGAACAAGCTGCAGGATCCAGGATGTCTTTACCTGTGTGGTTTTCTGGAGAGTCCAAACTTCAAACTCTGAAGCCAGTAAACCATCTGAACTCCCTGCAGGATGCCTGTGTTCTTCTTCAAACTGGGTTTTGACGTGAAAAGAATTGTGTAAAATCAATGAGTCCCCGATAGTACATCTGAATCACAGTTAAAGTTGACCAAAACTCAGAAAGAGTAAGAAGACGTTCAAAGGTTCAGAATGTTAAAATCATTATTTGTCATCAAAATGGAACATTGGTCATAGGTTGCTGGGAAAATGCTAAAAATGAACAAATACATCCAACTTCAAGTCAACACAGCAACCATGAAAGCTTATTAACAGAGACGGGCCCAGGATGGGGGTGTGGGGTGTTTGAATGTGTGTGTGTGTGGGGGGAAAGTTTTCAAACAGCTTTGTGTATCAAGGTTGCATCTTGCAGAATGACCGCCGCACTGATCCATGTAGAAACTGTCAGACTGTTTGTGAGTTTGTTAGATTCCCGTCCCTTCATCCGCCACCAAGTTCCTGGGAGTCCACGTATCTGACAACCTCACACGAACACAGCACACCTCCACCTCTCTGCAGAAGGCTCAAAACAGCGCCTGCACCTCCTGGAAGAGGGACCTGGCTGCAGACAATACGGCATCGGACATTGTCGGCTGGAAGCGTACATTATCCAACTTACCCTAAACTAAAGTGTTCAGATTAGTAAAAAAAAGTTAGAGGCTGTAAGTGCACGCCTGGTCCATGGATCCTCCCCAGCTTCTACAGAGGCACTATTCAGATTAACCAGCAGCATCTCTCTGTGGTATGGCAGCTGCAGAGAGCTGAGGTCAGCAGAAAAAAATCATTGTGGTCGCACATCGGGACCTGCCACTCACCCATCTCATGGACTTTTGTCCCTCACACCTTCAGGCAGGAGGTCCTACAGCCTGCCATGCAGAACAGTGAGGCTGCAGGACAGCTTTTACTGCCATCAGACTCCTGAACTCGTGTAAAAACGTATTCATCCACTGAATACAGCAACGTTTTGTGGCTTGGCGTTGCATCTCTGATGCTCTAAATGACTGACAAATAAAGAATCCGAAAAATAAAGTGTGTGGGGGGGGTGTCAAAGTAAAGAGAATTTGTCCTCTTTTTGTGTGATGTTTGACGCAGCTGAGTTCCATCCTTCCTGAAACACCGTTTCCATCCAAAACAAGCCCGGCCCCTCCCTGGTTTCTCCAAAGTTTACTTAGCCCCGGACCCCCCGCTGCTCCTTTTCATTTGTTCCCCTTTTCTTAATAAAAGGGAAGCGAGTTCAGAGTGAAAGGAAAATAATTTGACTCTGCGTGTGTCCTTTGAGATCAGAGAAATGCTCCAAACTGAAGAGTCTCAAGTTTTTGGGAAAAGACAAGAACATGAAAAGTAGAATAGAACATTTTGGTTTGGTTTCTCTTCCTTTCTTTCCCAAACCCTTTCAGCAGAAACTTCCAGAAAGATGCATGTACTCACAGCTGCTTGGATTTGCTTGCCCCCCCCCCCGATTAACATTACCCTTTGCCTTCGATCTGTTTGATATTTCTTGCTGCTTGACAGAAAGCCGCAGCCTGATAGCGTTGACTCTGCTGCTCCGCTACTTTAATCTCTGTTGAACGAGAGGAGCTGATAAAATGTAGGACAGCACTCGTTCGGTCAGGTTAAAGGGAGCCTGTGAGGCTCAAAACAAATGCTGAGCATCACACGTGCACAAAGCAACTCAAAAACCAAAGATCAGAATGAAATCTGTCATTTTCCCCGGGGCGGAGGAGGCCTCTCTCTTTTAGCCGAAAGCTCAGCCTCCAAAAACAAGTTTGTTGAGAGAGCCGAGTGCTGACAGCTCATGGTGTCCCGGCTTTATTTAGGCTGGACGTGAAGTTGTGTGACAGCTCAGCAAACACACACAGCATCTCTCTGTCTCTTCCTCCTTTTCTCCAAGTGCAGCTGGAACATGCATGTATTATTCATGCAGCAACAAGCTGGATGTGCGGCCTTGTCAAGTGCCGAACCCTCTGTGGTGACGGGAAGAGGAGATCATCAGGAGGAGGGATGGAGAGGAAGAACAGATACCAGGCCATACACCTCAGATTTCAACTCAGAGATCAGGCTAAACTTTAGACATTTCCTTTTTCTTTACTTTCCAGCTGAATCAACAGCCTTTCTTTGAGCTAAAAGTAACTTCAAGTGCCGCTTCACCAAATCTGAGCAGAATATTTTAAAAGGCCGTCTGCTTCCTCTGCGCGCCCGGTCTCTGACAGCGATCTGACTGCTGTTTTATCTGCTCTTAAGCTGTCACTCAAGAGTTGCTCGTGGTTGAAAGAGTCGTAACACTCAGGCTGGAATGAGCCACTTTCACAGACGGCGAGGAAAAGGAGAAAAAAAAGGAAAACCTGAATGACAAGTAAAGGTAAAGTGTTACTTCTGGATGGTGGTGGAAAAAATTAATGAGGGTTCATAATGAATAAAGTGAATGAAGCCCTGAGGAAGCGTTGAGCTCCATGTGGGGCTCAGCAGGAGCCTTAAACGACATTAAATTCTGCATCGATGAAAGTCAATTATTTTGCTTCTTGCTGCTGAGATTCAACCCATTTTCAATCTGATCAAATGAGAGCAGATGTAAGCAGTGTTTAGTGATGAAGGTCAATCATCATCACCAGACTCTGCAGTTCCTTCGGCTCAGCAGTTCGCGTAACATGTTTGATATCAACTTCTCGAGGGCAGCTGTTTACATTCTAAAGGCTATTATACTATTTTTTTTTTTTTGCAGTTTTAACACCAAAAAACAACGAAGTTAACGACTGCCTGATAAAAAAACATTTGGGAACTGGAGACGCAGATGTTTCCCTTAAGGAGTTTGTGGAAAAATGAAAAGATTTCAACATTTCAGCAACGTCAGCGTCGCTTGGTGCTGTTAAAACCTTTTTCCCACCAAACACTTATAAAACCAGAAACTGTGCGGCTTTTCTTTTTGCAGTTTTAAATGATAAATCCTGGAGTTTTTACATGGAAACCAAAAGCTTTGTGTTGTTTTAGTTTCACAAGATGTAGAACAGACTTTCTGAACTGCCTGATGAGCTTTGTGAATGCTAAACTGTTGATTCAAAAGTACAAAAAGGAAAAATAACATTTAGAAAAACACAATTCTCGGTAAATGGCGTGTACTTCTATAGCGTTTAACTACCTTAACTACCTGTGCGCACACACACATTCACACACTGATGGCGGCTCCACTGGCACCAACCTATGACCACAAGGAACAATGTGAGGTTCCGGTTCTTGCCAGAGGAAACTTTGAAAGGTGGGCAGGCAAGAAGAGAACCAAACCTGCAACGTTCCAATCAGAGGTCGACCGCTCTACCACTGCACCACAACCACCCATCTTAAAACTTTGAAGTTTAGCTCCGATCAGCTTCAATGAGGTGTTCTGGTCTCATGTACCTGCTGCTGCTGCTGCTATATTTTATATTATTGATGGTTCTTTTTCTGCAGGATCACTCAGAGCAAATACTGCTTGTGTTAAAAAATATATTCTAGTCTGATGTGTGAAGCTAAATCAACCCTTGTGAGGTGTCTGTGATGAATGAGACTACTCAGAAAGAAAAATGGTAAGGTCAGCTGTAACTAAGGCTTGAATACCCTCTTCAATGAGATTGTATTTTTAGTGTTTTTAAAATGGTTTCCTCTTGATTCAAATACATTTCGGAGTATTTCTTTATTCAAATCGTTGTGAATCCCGTCCAGTGAAAGACCACTGGGAACTCTTCAAAGCAGATCAGATCAGAGTGGGACTCCAAGCAACTACAAACTCTCGCAACTTCCCAGAAAGCTCAAATTCAAAATACTGCAAACATCTGTGTGGAAAAGAACTTGTTTTGTGTGACTGATTGTAAACTCTGAGTTGCAGTCTTTGACTTTCTCCCACTCAGAAGGGAAATCTTTGTTTTGCTTTGTATCGCTCCTGTAAATCAGGTGTTTTTTTGTACTTTCTGACTCTTAAAACACAGAACCTGCAATAAATTCTCCAAATTTCAATAACATTAAAAAAATCAAGAGAAATCTGGAGGTCCAAAGATGTGCAGCAACCTTAACCTCACGTGTTCTATCCACACTGACAAAAGCATCACTTCCTCTGTGTTCAATGACACATTATACAAGTCTTAAAAATGACAGGGTTTTTTTTCCTCAGGAACACGAAGTCACACTGAGACGTTACACAACCAAATGAAGAGGAACGGCTTATTAACAAGCGGTTGTCGCTTCGGATCATCATGAATCCCCTGATGAACGACGTCTGCACAACAACCAACACGGCTGTGAGAAGAAGCAGAGCCTCGGGGGGCAGCTGACCTCAGACCATGTGGCCCACCCTGACCGCTCCGCACACACTGTGAAGGCATATCAGCGCAATCACATTATTGCAGATTAATGCGCAACTAAATATGTGTGGCCTATTTATAACAAAGAGCTGCCACATGCCCCCAATTCTGAGAAAAAGAATCCCAGATCCAGAAGATAGAACTTTATGTGTGTGCAGTTACAATGCCCTGAAGCCGGACTGAAGACAGCTGCACAGTAGTAGGGAGAAGAGCATTCTGGGTCATTTTTCCAGATTTCACATTAACCGAGCTTCATGAAATCCCAACACTTTTCTATCATCAGACACAGCAAACACATCACTCTGACTGTCTTCTTTCTGCTTTGCTACCAGACCAATCACGAGGGGAGAAGTCTGTAACATCCGTGACGGTGGAGAACACGTTCATGTCATGGGGAGCCTCACATGTCCAGTGAATTCTCTCCAACCCCCTTCTCTCCGCCCTGAGCGTGAGCGAGAGTCGCCGTTTGATGGCAGGTGTCGTTATCCGCCAGCATCCGTCAGCGAGAGCTTCACAAACAGGAAGTGATGATATTACACCCGCCCTCGCAGGCTGCAGATGCCTGTCAGGAACGGCGGTGTAGACGTTACAAAAGCGTTCCTTCGTTTGGCAGCCATTACTTGACCTCTTTCATGACCTTCCTTCCAGGGCATTTGCCTGAATATTAAGTGGTTTTTATTTTTAATTCTAGGTTTTCAAGTCCTTCCTTTTTTATATTTTGGATCAAATGTGAAGAGGAGAGAAATAATTTCCCCCCGAGGTCCCGCTTCAGAGCTGCTGCTTGATTATCCTGTACACGAGGGGAGAGAGTCCGTCATGGAGGAGCAGATTCCTACTCCAGGAATGAGTTAATCCCATAATGATTTCCAAGGATGGAAAAAGTTGGACCGGCTTCTTAGCCTGGATGAGAGGAAGACGAGGAGAGATTTGGGGAAGAGGGAGTGGGGCGGCTGCCTTACACCACCTGGGGCAGCGTAATTACATCTGAGGATGAGATGAATGTCCTTGTAAAAACTCTGTACACACTCACACAGACTCACACACACTCAAACAGAGACCCCCCCGGGTCACAGTTGTTCCAGACCTTGGGCATTTCTCCACGAGTCTTTGACGGTGTGAGCGATTCTTTAAACTGCACCCTTGGGCCTTGCTCCAAACATAAGCCAACCTGACATGAAGGACCTGCACATTTGGTTAACTCCACATCCAGAGTGGCACACACACACAAACATGCACACATCAACACACAAACATGCACACATCAACACACAAACATGCACACATCAACACACAAACATGCACACATCAACACACAAACATGCACACATCAACACACAAACATGCACACATCAACACACAAACATGCACACATCAACACACAAACATGCACACATCAACACACAAACTTGCACACATCAACACACAAATATACACATCAACACACAAACATGGACACATCAACACACAAACTTGCACACATCAACACACAAACTTGCACACATCAACACACAAGCAATTTAGGGAGCAGAGGCCTGAAACAGTGCGAGAGGGAAATGGGTGATAAAATCCTCATTTTCCTTCATCGTCGGGCCGTTTGTCTTCGTCATGCAGGCGACTCGCCTGTCATGGAAAAGCTGGCCCTCAACAGAGCTGAGTCACTGCAGTCCAACATCCATCATTCACTCCTTTACTCTTACTTTCACTGGCTAATTTGTTTTTTCTGTCCGAGCTGCACGAGCATCCCTCGCTCTGTGGCCACCCGTCACAGACAGATACTGAGTGGACACCAAGTCACTGCACACAACATCTAAACTCATTCCGTCCCCTGAAGAGAGGACGGTTTTTGGATTTCTTTCTTCTGAAATTTACATCACTGAAATGCAGCACCTTCGTTTACAAACTAAGAAAAAGTTTTTTTCAGGAAAAGGTTTGCAGAAATGAAAAAGGGAATCTCACACAAAACAAAGCAATTCAGCCGAGTTTGGTGATGTGACAGAAATATGAAAAACGTCTAATTCTCTTTCAGGTTATGATGTTTGTAGATAACGTGGTCATTTGTAGTGAGGGGCAGGAAGGCACGGAGGAAAGTCTTTTTTTGCTGTGGAGAGGACAGGGAGGAAAGTTTTCTGCAGAAAGGCAGAAGACCTTCACAAAGGAGAAGAACCTAAGAGCAGCAGCAAAAGGGGATGAAGGTTGAGGATTTAAAGTACTTAGACTGTAAAGCAGTTCTATTAAAAGCAACAGAACATGTGTAGAAACAAGGTTAGAAGGTGCATGCGAGCGAGTTGGAACACGTGTGACAGATGTGTGACAAAACAGTTTCAGCCAGAATGAAAGGGAAGATGAAGAATTACCACATGCACACAGTGGGTAAGAGACAGTGGACGCAAAGCTGAAGATGCTACACGTTCTCTTTGGAAGGGATGATGGATAGAATCAGGAATGAATCCATCAGAGGAACAGAGATGCTGAGGGTGAAGGAAAGAGACCCTGACAAACACCAAAGAGGAGGTCCACGGGCCTGAACACAGCTGATTATGGAGAAGAGGAAACCAAAAAAGAAGGGAGTCGTATTTATAAAATGTAATTCATACAAAAAGTCTTCTCTGATGCTTTTGATCATCATGTAACGTTCACATCAGGCTTGTGATGTGTGTTCTTGAACGTGCTGAAAACAGATTCTTGACCACGTTTAGCTCGTGGTGTTCACACCGATTCGAGCACATGTATCTACTAGGCTTGGTGCAAAATGTGGAAGAGGTGCAAATGTCATCACTTGTGCACGAAGCGGTTCGGCTCATTGCTATCGACCCTGCAATGACAGACACAGTCCACCATCGTGCCAGGAGAAGCCTTGGTTTACCTTTTTTTGAAAAGCAAACGCAGACGTGGTCAGACTCACCGCTGTGTCTGAGTTCACCAGAAACACCAGCTGTGGTTCGGTTTGCTGAGTTTCACCTCATCACTACCTAATCCGATTCCGTCTGGTCAGTTCTGCCTGGCAAAGTGTAATCAAAGGCCACACATTTTATACATAGAACCCAAAAAGAGTCTTAAAAGCGTGCATAGCGATGCGTGAACGCAAGAGTTTTGAACGTAGAAGCCCCAAAATGCACATGTGCAAGCATTTACATAGACTTTCTGTTTGGAAGTGGTCACTGAAACTCGCACTGCTGCGCTTGGTGTGAACACAGCTTGACAGCTGCAGACAGCAGCAACGGTTTGCAGCTGCATCAAATTACAACAAGTCCACCATGAAAGGTGATTTGTACCAGGATTTAAGCAAAGACTGACTAATGTTTGAGCTCTAACAGCAGCAGACGATTGGAAAACGGTTTCACCGTCCAGATTTGGTTCCTGGTCTCTTCTCAATTTTGTTTTCTATGCATTTGTCCTCTGGTTTCTCACATCACACCATGGCATCATAAGCTATCAGATAATCGGGGCGTGTGTTTCTGTTAAGAGTTTGCATTCATTAAATATGCAGCAAACGTTGAAAGACAAAAAAAAGCAGCTGAATGAGCAGCATCCTTCTGATTTTACCCCACCTTGTTCTTATTTGCTGAGAAGGAAAAGACTTGGAGCTTCACCGGGATGGCGAAGCAACTTTCAACCCCCCTGAGAACACAGACTGACAGTTAGAACAAAGCTAATAAGACGCCTGCTTCAGCCAAAGCTTCACCACAACCCCTGAACACAGCAGAGAGGCGGGACAAGAGGATGAAAACGCTGATGTCAGACTTAAGATACAGGGGGGGGGGGGTCTGCCATGTTTTTACAGCCAATGTGCTGCGGTACACCAGAGGGAGATCATCAGGTGGGAAATTGTTCATTTCCACCTAATTGGCCGGACAATCAGCTCTGTTCATCCAAACAGTTTCACTCGGAGTAGTTTGGACTATGAAAGGTCAAAAGATTTTCTTCATTGTGTTTGTCAGATTTCTACTGAAGGCATTTTTAGAAGAATGACTGTAATTTTACGACTTTTATTCATTTATTATTGTTTTACATTTTCAGCTGGACATGGAATTTCATTAACAAAAAGCTGAAAAACACTGAGCTAAAAAGAACATATTGCAAGAAAGATTGTTGCAGGCAAAAACTCCATGAGAAAACTTGCAAACTGCTTTTGCTTGAGTCAAGAATTCAATAACCTCATGGTCATATTTTATTTTTACTAACTATTGTAAAAAAATTAAGTGTTTTGTCTTTAAACAAAGCTGAGATTCACACAATAAATATTGCACAAAAATAATAAAAAGTTGAACCAAAATGTGAAGGTTCCGACATGTATGAAAACCTGTGAAGCTAGTAAGACAATCAGATGGAAAGAAAAGAGAGAAATCTTTACCACTTGAAGTTTAGACAGTTTTTAAGAAACAAAAGGAAGAAGCAAAACAAGAGGATTACAGGTGATGCATACCAAGCATCTGAGTCATCTAAACCTAATGGACACATGATGCAGCAAAACGCTCCCATTGGAAAAATCATACAGCAGTCGTCACCTCAATCTGAAAAGACATTCAAGTTAATACATTAAAGTCAATGTGTGAAATTCATTTCAAGTTAAATATTGGTGACGACTGGAAATCTAGTTTTCTATTTCTATACTATGTTCTATCCTTCTTTCTGAACACCAGGTTTGACCAAGTTTGACCGTTTGCATGATCCAGAGGAATCATGGGAGGTAGTCATGTGATCAGATGTAATAAAACTTTTTTGTCTTAATTCCACTCACCGTGTTTGGAGGAAGAAGAATGATGAGCACCATCCCAAGAACGCCATTCCCACTGTGAAGCATGGGGGTGGTAGCACCATGCTAGGGGGTGTTTTTCTGGACATGGGACAGGACGACTGCACAGTATTACGGACAGGATGACCGCGGTCATGCGGTTTTAGAGAACGGCCTCCTTCTTTCAGTTAGAGCTGAAAAAATGAAAATGTCAGACCTCTCTATGATTTCTAAGTAGGAGAACTTGCTAAGTCAAAGCTTGTTCAAATTCCTATTTGCCCCACTGTTTAGATCTCAAAAGTCCTGTTGCCTTGGTTACCTAAAAAGGTCATGGAAACGTCACCTTTGGAACACGTTTCCTGTCTGTGCTTACTTTAGTAAAGAATTTCTCATAACTTGATCCATGAAGCTCCATTTTAGATCCATTCACAGAAAAACAGCAGTTAAAGACCCACGCTGATGAAAAGCATGTTTTTGGCGTTTTCAACATGGTTTGTGGCATTTTCTCATGATGGAGAACATGTTTAAAAAGAATTCAGCTGAAAAGGGCTTTTCTGAGTATTTCTTTATTCAAATTGTTGGGAATCAGGAGCGTGTCTTCAAAGATGTCGGTCCTCCACATCTCAATGCCAGAGAAACTTTAAGTCGTGGATGAGATCTGGTGATTTTGTTTTAGTGTCTGAAGTAACAGACAGAGGGAACCATGCTAATCAAAAAAGCATCTTAAATATAATGTAATTTTTAATCAACATGCAGATATAAAATATAGTTCAAGCTTATAAAATATGTTTTATGTTCATTAAAAGCACTTTTCATACTGCATTGTCAATCTTTCCTAATGTTCAAAATAAGAGCTTGAAACAGGGATCTTTTTTATTTATTTTATTTTTTTTACCAAGTCTACAGCCTTTTAAATGTGTTCAAATGAGCTCAGAAAAAAGGAAGTTCTTCTGCTGTGATACTTGCTCAGAGAGATTTCCTAACTCCTACAAAGACACCCACACACACACCCTGGTGCATTGACACATCGACACACACAGTCATTTTTTTGAGCCTGTGGGCAATGTCTGGCACTTTTGAGTCCAGAATAACTGGACCATGATGCCTGAACGCGACTGTGCGAACATGTGAACACAAAGCGCCGGCTTTGAGGTCAAATGGGATGGAGGTGGCTATTCTTGGTGTATTTGTTAAACAGCTATTCAAGTAAGTCGTCCGCTGCAGTTCAAACCAGAAGAATCTGCTAACACTGAGCCGGTTTTATGTCTGTCAAGGAGAAACACATCTAGCGGGAGGAAGTGAAACATTTCTGGATGTGTGATTTCACAAATTAAAGCTTTGAGGATTCCTAAATCAAAAGAGACAAGCGGGAGCATTTTTACAACCCTAAAAAAAACTCTAACTGTTTGAATGTGGTGGAGACTTTGAAACCAAACACACCCAGAAAGTCAACAACACCACGAAAACATCCCTCAAACACCAGCGTTCCACTTTTCCAGGAGGTGCAGGACTCAAACGTTGTGAGAGGTTTGGGCTTTTCCGTGCCGTTTGTGTTTCTGCGTCTTTGAAATCTCACACAACAAAGTTGGTTTCTGCTTCAGATGCTCCATTTATACCAACAAAAACCTGCAGATTATTTTTATACCTGATTGGTGCAAGTTTGATACAGTCATGGCAAAAGAAACAACATGCTATTTACGTCGCTTGTCAGGAAAAGTCAAGAATAGTTTGGGTTTGGACAAAAGTTGGAGAAATATGAGACTTGAGTTAAAATAATTACTGAAACTTTTGCATAAAGTTGTTCTTGTAAATCTGGAGAAAAACATTTTGTGGACTAATATTTACACGGCACAAACAGGCGCCTTCCAAAAAAGTCATACATTCCCCCCATTAGCAGTTTTTAGCAAAAACAATCTGCCAGTGGGGTCAGACAACAGTTCTTACCATAGAAGATTATTTTAAGGAAAACATTCTAGCCACTAAGACATGTTTTAGCAAATTAGGATTACATTTTTATTCAAAAAACTTTTTCGATAAGATTACTTTTCTTGCAAGACAGAAAATAAGACTCGTTTAATTGAAACAAGGGTCTTTTTCCTTTCCTGGGATGACATTACTGCAGTGAAGCATTTTGTCCGACAGATTTGTAAATTTGACATCTTCATTTTTTAATGTCAGGATAAAGTAAGATGTGTGTGTGTCTTTAAGAGATTATTTTCTCTTAGTGTCCACTTCACCGACTGCAGGAAACAGTAAAGCATTTGCACAAAGGTGAACAGTTCTTACAGAAGCTGCAAACTTCTCATTATGTGCACTAAACATGTCAAACTATGAACAAACACATAGTTAGAGTCACTCACATGTCGGACCAAAACCACAACACAACTGGGAAACTGCTGAACGGAGGCGTCATTTCAAAGATGTCACTTCTCTGATTGCATTCCTCATCTGATTTTTGTCTAAAACAAAGAAAAGTGCCTAAAAACGCTACAAACAAACTTCTTTTGGCAAAACAACATCAAATGCTCACCATTTTGGTCGGTTAGAATAAGACAAAATAAACTGAAAACAAAGGTTCTGAATCCTAATGAAAGCATAAGCAGCAACTATGCAAATTATGACTGAAATCAGAGGAGTGTAGCATGAAACCAAGACGAGGGATTAGGTTGGGATTTTCCAGATATCCTGCCTGACTTCATCTGTGCCTCGGTTGCACAAAAACTGGATGAGTTAAACCCAGTCCAGGTGACGCCACAGAAACCGTCGGGTTCAAACAAAACTCAACCCATGACCAAAACTTCCAGAAATGATCCAGAGCGTCACAAACTGAAGAGCTTAACCAGAAAACAAATAAAACCCCACAGCTGGGAAGTCGACAGGGTTTGTTTTTATGCTTTACTGAAACAGTTCGTGTGAATGGAAGTTTTATTTTCTTCATTTTTAACACATAAGTTTAGATGAACCTTTGTCAGGAATATTGTGACGAAATGTTGGAGGACTTTTTATTTATGTTTATGTTAGTTAGTTAAAAAGTCTATTTTTTACCTCAGAACCTTCACCTTTAGAAAACTCAGAAAACCTTTAGAAAACTTAGAAGTTCAATCATGAATCTCCAAGTTTTCATTTTGCTACAAGGAGGCAAAAAAAGATTATAATTAAGTTGGTTAAAAGTGAATCTTTGTTCAGCTGGAGCGTTTTAAATCACCAGCTGAGCAAATCAACTGATTACGCTGCACTCCTGACGAGTAAAAAACAATCTGCAACAGCGAAGCAGCAAAACTCCATGGATGTGTTTGTGGCTCTAAAACCAGAGCAGCAGAAATCCAGAGAGCAGCATCCGCCTCATGAATTATAACGTCTGCTGTCAGGGCTGGACCTGTCGCAGCTCCATTGCAGAGGCGCAGCCGCAGAGTGTGTACGTGTCTATGGATGTGCGAAGGTGGAAGTGTGTGTTTGTCTGTGTGTGTATGCGAGTCTGTATGCACATATGCACACATGTGTGTGTGTGTGTGTGTGCACCTGTGTTTTGTGCATATGTGAGTGTGCATGTTTTTGTGTATCCATATGTGCGTATATACATGTCTGCATGAGTGTGTCTGTGTTGTATAGGTGTGTGCATCTCCGTGTGCACGTGTGTGTATATGCACGTGTGTGTTTGTTCGTGTGTGTATACATTTGTGTGTTTGTGTGCACGTGTGTGTGCTTGTGTGTGTGTAAGCTCATGTAAACTGCAAACAGGCAGTGTGGTAATCAAGCCTCCTCCAGCTCATCAAGTCTGGCAGATTTGCATCACGTCAAGGAGAGAGTTGATGATCAGAAAATAAAAATTCTCCAACAGCATCTGAGAAACATTGAATTTCCACCAACTACTCTGGACCGAGTTTTTCGGTTTCTGGAACTCCTACAACATTTTTTTTGGTGAACCTGCAATATTGGGTTTGTTCTGTGACTTGATGTGTGTCTAAACCATGCATGGCTGCACCTGCACAGGAGCTGCACTGCCTGTGCATATTAAGTGACAGTAGGTAACAGACTGGAGAGGGGAGGTGCCCCAAACAGGCAGCGCGGTGGGGAAGGAGGTGAGAGACGAGGAGAGAGCCCCCGAGGAGTTTTCCATGGAGCTGTGCAGGATGTGAAGGTCATGTCGCAGAGCATCAGATCAGCGGGGCCGTGAGCCTGGGTGGAGCGCGTTTGGATTTATCTCAAAGAGCGGCTTTGTCAAAGTGTTCTCCCGTTCCTGCAGCCTTTGTTTGTTCAGGCTGGTTGATGCATCCAAAGAAAAGTCCGTTCATTTCTTTGGCAAACGCTTTCAACTTTGGTCAGAATCACAGTAAAACACGAGTATTTCATTATTTTTACATTTAACATGTCGTAAATGTATTTCATTTCATGTGTAAATGGCATTTACTTGTATAGCACTTTTCTACCTTTCTTGAAGGCCTGAAGTGCTTTACAGTCACACCCTTTAACACATTGACACACTGAATTTAAAGTAAAACATTTTCAATTTTCTGTGTATAAACTTTTAGCCAATCTGTTCGACTAAATCGCTTAAAGTCTCCGGCCTTTAGAACATTTCCACAACTCCAATCAGGATTTGGTTTGTTGGAGAAACGGTCGTTCGCTTCACTAAGCTCAGGTGTTCAGAGACTCAGGGATTTCAATGTGCTCAAGTCCTGTAGCTGCAAAGCAAGCCTTCATCATGATTCCTCTCTTCAGATTAGGGTTGAAATTATGTTGGAAACTGTAGATATTCTGTTTTTGGTTGAAAACCCAAATTGTTTTTTAGGTTTTTTTATATGTGGGAATGCTTTTGTATTCATCTAAAACAGCAGACATGAATACCAAACACAATTCCCAGATCCATAGCAGCATTTTAGCTGTTAGATAAAAAAAACACAAACACAAGAAAAAAATTTGTATCCACCAAAATGTATCTGCGTTTAGTTTTTGTGTTCAGTAAATATTTGGCCTGCTTTCTGCAGCCCTGCGCTGTTGTTAGTGTTCTGCTTTTCCCCTCAAACATGCTTTTTATTAGCACAGCTGCCTTCAGGTGATTGAATGGCCTCCTTTGGTGGTTTGGGTTGGTTTGAGTTAGGATAGGAGCAGGAAAAAATGGCAGCTGGCTGGCCCCATCAACAGTAGAATTTCTGTCTTCCCCTGTGCATTCAGGTTATACATGCATGTAGGCTCTTTCTGTGCATGCACGTTATACATGCATGTAGGCTCTCCATGTGCATTCAGGTTATACATGCATGTAGGTTCTTTCTGTGCATGTAGGCTCTCCCTGTGTGTTCAGGTTCTTTTTGTGTGAGCAGGTTCTCTCAAGTAGGTTCTAGCTTTTCCCATAGTCTTCAGATGAGATACTTAGGTTATGTTGGGACTCTTAACTGCCTCTTGGAAGTGAGCGTGAGTGATAACCTGAACATGACAAAAGACTTTCTTGTAAGTTCAGGACACGTCCCAAAAGTTTTCTTTAAGTGAACACAATTGTCTCACAAAATTCCATCATATTACTTTTAAAACATCTTGTTGGGACACAATAACAGACTGTCGGCATTTCTTCATCCCAGCAATGACTTTGCAGTGGAAAAGGGAAGAACATTATTCTCTGGTCTTCAAATAACAGTCAAATCGTTTAGCTCGCTTTAGCCCTGCCCTGACTTTAAGACAAAAATCAGAGAAATTCCAGTTTTTGCTTGACTTCACTCAGAAACATCGGATGAGGAGGAATCCAGGGACCATGATGGAGGAGAAGCATCCGTCTCGCAGCTAAGACGTAGCATCTGTCTGCTCTTAGTCGACACCAAAGCTCGTTACATCCTTCATTAAACTCGCGTTTTGCCCTCTTTTGCTAACATGTTGCTTTTCACTCCACCGGCTTCTCACTAAACAGAACAGAGCCACACTCGGGTTTCTTGGATCATGTGTACGATCTGACAGACGTTCCCCTGAGGTGTTTCTCCTTCAGGTCTCTGACGTCTCTGTTTACATTCGACAGCCAAACAGCAGCATTTTTGAAAGGTAGGATTTGTGCTTGTTTGACTTTTTCCTGGAGTCTTTGATTTAAGCTTAGAAACATATTTGATTCCGTTCTTGTAAATGTCAGTGGGTGAGTGAGTGAAGTGAGTGTTGCAGTGATGAGAACATATTTTACCCAGAGAGGGCTCCACACTGAGTCACGGAGTGGGAGTCGAGCAAACACGGAGACGGGGAGGGAAATCCCGAGTGGCTGCAGGGTAAAAGGGGATCCTCGCTTGACCGGTCTGCATGAAGTTCTTTTTGTGAGGTTCTCTGTGAGGGCGGGGCTGCATTCAGTCTCACCTGTGGTCACGTGAACCTTCAGTCCAACCCTGACTGTTTCCAAAATGGTCACTTTCACTTGCAGGTCTGTTTCGCTGCAGTCAGACAGGAAGGAATCCCCGGGGAAATGGGGAATGAGTCACGGCACAAAGACTGCTTCCTGGAGGGGGCTGCTGGGAGATGCAGAGATTCGTGACTCAACGGTCATATAAACACGTCTTTATCTGGCACGTCTGCTGTCCTGACCGTCTGTTTAAAATATCTGTCATCATCTTTATCAAACCTGAAGCTGTGTAATGTCAGACATCACAGTGCAAATGGATAAGAACAGGCAAATACTAAGACAAGTACAACATTCAGAGCTTTTGGTCTCAGTTCTGGAGAAATCGAAATGAAACAAGCGTCCAGATATCATAAATAATTAAAAGTAACTTCTGGGCACTTTTGGGTTGGATCATAAAACAAAAGGATAGACTAACTTATAGCCCGGGGGGTTAAAAATCCTTAGTTTTTCACTTGATTGATTTAGTACGAATACTAATTTTAGGCCTTAACCTCCCCCTTGTTACCCCTTACCCCTCAAAGGCTCAGAGGTTGGGCTGGGGGTGGGGGGGGGATGACAGAGTGTAAAATGCTCAAACTACAGCGGATTTCAGTTCAGTTCTGTAGAAAAACTATCTACAGATTAACACCTGAGCACAACTGATCCGTAAATATGAGGTCAAAGTGTGTTCAAGAAAATCGAACAGAGAAAAAAATGGATGAGGTGCTTTAGTGCTCCTTTGTGGAGTCTCACTCCTAAAATCTGGGAGAAAAAGTGGAAAACATGGAGGGCCAAAAACATCAAGTCCCAACACTTCAAATTGACCACTTACTGATCGAGACAGAGGCTTGTGCTAAAACCAACTATCCTCCCAAAATATCGTTTTTAAAAAAACAAATTTTTCAGAAAATGTATAAAATATGCAAGCTTCCACAACAGAAAAAAAAATCATCAAAAAATGAGGATTATCAGGAAGATTTTAAGAAAAGGTATCAGAGTAAGAATGGTTATTCTGCTCAGTAGAATGACTGAACAGCTGGTTATTTCTCTGTTGAAGTCTGTGGGACTTTGGCTTTTTGGAGCCAGCTGGTACTTCCTGTTTGGAACGCCAGGGGGGGAGGGGTCACTCAGTCCAGTTCTTAAATACAGTCAATAGAATGTTCACTTGGGAGTCCTCAAGTAAGAAACAGTGGATCCGGATCCAAATTTAGTCCCAAAATCTATAGTATTTCGCCGAATACATCAGACCAATGGTTCTGACCAACTCTGATCAAAAGCAACAAACCATAAGTTCTGTACAAAGGAGACAGCTTAGAGTTAAAGTAAAGTCCAGACTGTGTGTCACAAACTTGAATGTCTTCATCAAATCTCTAAAAATATTTTCCTCCTAATCATCATCACTGATAGGAATATCTTTCAATCAAACCTGTGTTTTGCAGGAGCTGTTTGTGAGCGTTACAACATGTTTTTGTTTTCTCTCCACAGCACACTCACATGTTCTGCCTTTACTGTAACCTACAATACAACCGTTGAAAATGTGGCAGCTGCTGCCAAACCGTACAGGTGCTTATCAACAACAGAGGAAATTCAAAAGGAACAACTAGCGTACACATCATGTGTTTGTAGTGGTGAAAGAAAGGTCAAAAAGCCAACAGGAATACATCCCGCGGCGCTGTGAGCCATAACACCTGATGACTGATGACAGGTGGAGGGAGGAGTATTCAGGAAAAACGCAGAGCTGGCTGCACCCAAAGCAGCACCTTCAAACTCCTGCAGGCGTTCATCTCCATCACCAATTCTGGAGCATTTTCAATGCATTTAAATCACAAGCTTTCACTTTGGAGACATCATTTCATGATGGATCAAACCATTTCAGTCTCCTCAGTGATAGAAAAAAGCTGGTAAATAAATATCAGCTGAAAACGGCCTAAAGGCATCGCTGCTGAAACTCAGAGGTTTTGTTGGTTTTCTGAAAACTTAAAGCCCAGCAGCAACAGTCAGCTGCAAAAAGCAAAATCATTGAGATAACAGGCAGCAGGTCGGAAACATGATCGGATGCAAAGATGTTCCCAGAGAGGCCTGCTCCTTTTTATGAACCAGATCATGCAAATGGGAAATTAATAATGTCAGATACTTTGTTCGCCATCGCCCCCTGAAAAGTTCAGAAATGTTTCCCCCAGTTTTGTTTCTACATCCTCTGATCTTTTAAAAACTGAACCGTGTTTGCTGGTTTGTCATGACCTCTGCAGGTTGCCATAGTTTCACCCAACAACTGTCAGCCTCATTTGCCCCACCGATGCGTCCATTGTTGGAAGGGGTTGGTTAGGGCTTTGATGATGTCATATCTGGTTAAGATGGCGCCAATTTAAAACCTGAGAAAATGTCTTCAAATTAGTCCAACCAGGGGAGGACTGACCATTAGGAAAAGGTAAGCGATTGCCTGGGGTCCCAGCACCTTGGAGGCCCCAAGCGGAACACTTAAAAAGAAAACTAAAATGATTGCCATTATTGTGAAAGTCTGTCAATAAAAAACCCAAATCACCGAAAAGGCATAAGACGGCTCATGTGAAAGGGTTTCATCCTCCCCCGTCCCTGTGTAGCAATGGACTATTCCGTCATCAATAGTTTAGCAAAAAGAAATTCTTTAAAGAGATTTTTTTTAAAAAGAGGTGAGATGAAGCATAGTTGTCTTCGCTGTGGTGAAAATGATCAATATGGTTATACTGTTGATGCAAGAGAAGCACCTCACACTAAATTCTAATAATGTGTGTGAAACAACATGTGCAGGAAGAAAGAAATCACAGAAAAAAAAAGAGCAGAATCAAAGTAACTTCAAATGAAAATAAAAAAAAAATGTTAAAAAAAGACAGAAAAAGAAGGGAAAAGCAAAAAGAGGAGCAGGAAATTGTCATTTTGGGAATTTTTCTTGCTTTTTTTAATTGTTTCTTTGTTTTTTGACACCACCCAACAGTGTTTTGTTTAATCATTCAAGTATTTTGTTTCTGATCCAGATCACATTAAGAGGACTCGGTCTGGACCCAGTTAAGCAGACTCAGTTTGGACCATTAGATTTTTCCAGTCTGAATGCACACAAAATCATGATTTTCATTGGAGTCTGTCTTTAATACTTAAAAATATTCTTTGTCTTTATGCTTTTTTAAACATTTAAATTCTTGACATTGATGCTGTATAAAATCTGACCACAGATAAAGTTATTTGACGGATGTTTTATTCTATGAATTTAAAAAAAATCATAATTATTACAACAACTACAGAGGGAGACAGAGAATCTCAACCTCCAGAGTCCAGACCTCAGAACAGGATTCAGAGCTCAGCTCACAGTTACAGACAGGAGAGGCCTTCAGAACCAGGTTCTGCCCATCGATTCTGCCTTCAGCAACCGTCTAAATTTGTTGCTCTCTGGGAAAATGAAATGAACCCCTGTATTGGGCTTCTGCATACGGTGCACATCTGTTTATGGCTTCCAAAAGGCTTGTGGGTAATAGGGGCTTTGAATGAGTCAGATTCTGCACGTGCACAAAAAACCAGCTGTGCAGCCTGTTATTTCTGTCTTTCAGGCAGAGCAGAGTTCGTGCATTAATATGTGACCTGTGCTGGTTGACAGCCAGAGTGAAGCATGAAGGAAGGGGTTGCATTTGCAGCCACATGGACAAAGCCTGTGGGCACAAAGACGCACGTCGCCACACCGCCACACCGCCACAAACACTTTTAACACCTGCTTTCAAAGCTTCTAAAAACATCACAAAAGCAGGCTGACACACAAGCCAGCACATACGCTCAGATAATGTGCCTTGATAACATTATGAATGGATGAGTGAGCAGCTCCGTAGAACAGTGATTACTGGCTGCAGTGTGTGAAAGGAAATAGATTAGTCACTGTCTGAGCTCCCTCCCTTTTAATAACACAACATATAACACTCCTTCATGCTGTCTGAGTGGGAAAAATAAAGTCAGAATTTGATGTTGGGTTTCAAAGGGAGTGCTTTGTAATGGGGGGATGAGGCAGAAAGCTAAAATAAGATGAGAAATATTTATGATTCTCTCATAATTTTTATGTCGTTTACTAATGTCAAATGTGTGCTCTCAGTCCGGAAGGGTTTCTAAAAAACAGAGACGTGAAATCCAGGAGAGGAGAGCCTATAAAGAAGACTTTTTCCATCACCGGGGCATCGCAGGCAGGCAGGCATGCAGGCGATGAACTCTGGCTCAGAGCAGCTCCTCTGCAGATCCGTGGACAGACAGATAACAAGCAGGAAATATGCCTCTCCAGCTGTTTTCCCCGATTACATTCATTTAAACTTTGCTTTCCTCCAAACCAAAAAGCTCTTCATCACTCAGAGGAGCTGTAATCCCTAAATGGCCAAAAGCAAAGTTCACCATCAGTTTGTAGTCACATTGAAAAAGTAAAACGAGACGCCTCATCCCAGCCTCCACAGGAGCCGAAGACCCACAGACCGAACAACAAACGCTGTTGTTTATTAAAGGAGCTTGTGAGGAGACAAATGAAGCATGAAATGAGACTCTCACACATAACGCAGACATATCAGGTACTGTACGCAGGAAAAGAGGGGCAGCGACCTGTGTCACGCTCCCAAAACATGTAGATAAAAAGAATCCATTTCATGGCTCATGGATGGAGAGGAGTCTGTACAACAGACGGCCCCGGCGCCTTCATTTGGACAGCAGGTTCTGGTCAGTATCCGCTGCTGTCCGGGCCCCAGCAGGGACGACGTGGAGCTCAAAAGACTGTTTCCAATAATCATCTAACTTGGGTAATTGACTGAAGAAAGTCTTCGCCTGTGGGGCCATTTCTCTGCTGCTAAATGAGATAGCTGATCAAATTAAAAAGAAAATTAATAAAACACGTAGAAATATGCAAATGTACTGAATCCTGCTGAAAAGTGAGCTCATTAGGGTTTTTTTTCTGTGCCCCACCTGCTGTGTGTGAACAGGTGAGGGCATCCGGGATGAGCCGCACATCCACAGACTGCAGCCACCTGATCCTGGAGGCTCCTTTCAATTTCCCATCATGCTCTTTTCATCTCAGTGACAGAGCTGGACACAGTCAGCACCACTCCACTCCTCCATGAGTGCCTCTTATGGAAGAGAAACCTCCTGGTAGGTGGTGGCGACACACTGAGGGGGGGGGTCCCACTTCTGTGATCTTTACAGAAATACTGAAGAATAACTTTGAGCGTTCTGTCACCTCCACAGGCGTGGGGAGGGATGGTCAGCTCCATTCAGGTGACATTGTTGAAAAATGCACACGTTTTAAAGGATGTAGGGCCAATACCTGCTTATTTATTACAAGGTGAGCTATGTGTAATAAATGTTTTGAGGATGTCAAACCTGCATTGATCTCCTAAAGGAGAAATCTGGGAGTCAATATGATCATGAGCTTTAAAGGAAACAGTGTGTCCCATAGTGACAGAGTGTAATGCTGCCATCTATGGGTTTTGCTCCCCTGCAGGCAGCACGTCCACTGCTGCTGTCCATAAATAGAGGAAATCAAACTGCAAAAAAACCTAAAAAAAACAAGGTTTTGAAAGATGCTCGTAGCTGTGGCTTCATACGCCTTATGCATCAAACCAGACAGATTTAGCCCAGCTTGTGTCAGAAAAAAGGAAAATGCATAAAAAAGGAACCTTTAATATAATAAACACCAATATTTACAAAAACCGAATATTTGTGGTATTTTAAAAGCAATGTAATATATTGTGGCTGTTTTAAACAAAAACTTGGCTAATTAATTTTAAAAACACTGAAATAATAATGCTTTCCCATTAATAAAAAGGGTTTTCTTAACCAAAAGGTTGAATACTTTCAAAATACAGTAAAATCAATCAATCTTGGAGCAGCTCTTCTGCGTAATAACACATCAGAGTGGCAATGCAAATGAAAACTTGTTTTTTTCTTTTGCCTCATTTACAAACATTTTAGGAAATGAGCGCCTCCTTAGGTGAAACATGGAAACGCAACTCCTCAACGAGCTTTTTGTTGGCATTGGTGACTAAAACAATGTATTTTACTTTTTATTGTGATTTATCGTATTATCATATCTTAGTATCATCATCTTATCTGATCAGAAGCAATAGGTTGGGGTGTAAAGAGAGAGAAGCTCAGAGAGGTACAGCAGTCCATGATTCAGTAAAAACAGATTTAAAAACAAATAAAATGCATTCACAGACAGCCAAAGCAGGTAAAGAAAACACACGATCATGCAAAACATTTCCCTTCCTAAATCCATCCTTCCATCAGATTCCTTTATCCAAGGATTGATAAATGATTCTAAGAACTGTTATTAAGATCCACTTAGATGTTATTGAACATTTGCTTCATGAAAGTCACCACATCCTGCAAGTCTGATTTGCTGACAAAGTTTGCTCATTAAAATATTGTCCAGTGCTGCAGCTCAGCCCCTGAGCCCCTCCCTCATCAAAGCTTGTCCACATGTGACCCCCAGGTTGCTGCTGATTGGCATCCCGGCGCCCTTTCGCCGCCGGCCGGCATCTCTGCTGGCAGACTCCCCGCCGGCAGGTAAAAAGGCAGAAGGCTTCAATGAGAGGTTCCTCACCCCGTCATTTTTCTGACACGCAAACACTTCCCCAAACATCCCCAAACTCTTGTGAGCACCAATGACTTCAGTGTTTTGACGCCGATCTGCTGCTGAAGCTGCTCAAGAACTGGAGACGTATTTGAATGTTTCATTTAACGGATAAGCACAAACTGAAGACGAGCAGAGCAAAACGACGGAGCAATATTTGACATAATTAAATCTGGTTTTCTTTTTGAAACTTCCCGACTGTGCTGGTTTGTAAACATCATTTCACCGCTGCATCTGTGGCGAGTCTTCGTCAGCCAAAAGCCTGTTTACATTCTACTGATACAAAGACTCACGCCTGTTGCCAGTTAATCAAAGCTTCTGTTGACACAGGAAGTCTTCTGGAGGGCCCACAGAAGAGGCTTTGCGTGTGTGTGATCCACATGCATCGCCTCTCTTTGTGTGACACACAATGCAGATAGCTCCTGGTCTATCTGGGAAGATTGGATCACTGCACAAACAGCATCCAGCCTTTTTTGACAGTGTGTTTGTGCACAGATGACACGCAGAGTCAGACCCGAGAAGCAAGAGCGAGCATCTCAGGAGGTACAAGCTAACTGAGACAGATGTGCACCAGAGGCAACTTTTACAGATGTTTTAGTACAAAAGTAAAGGAAGGAAATGGAACCTGAAGTTTGAAAACCTTTCTTTAAAGTCAGACATGTGAATCCATAATCTGGTTAATGCTAAAGCTGTAAAAACAGAACTGTGTCAATCAGTAATGAAAAAATGTTTTCGCATTAGGTAAGAATTATATTTGACCATACCATGGTCCAGGTGAATGCTTAATTCCGATTGGCTGCAGGGCGTCCATTTCAAACATGATAATCCGCAGTGACAATGGAAGTTTCGGTCACAGCCCAAATATTCTATATCATTGTACTGGCCTAAACACCAGTTGGTAACCATAGTAACAAAGCAGAGCTGAACTGATGCTTCGTTTTACTTCTCGTGATGTTTCACCGCTGCTGTGCACCTTTGGTGTGGGCTCTGAACCCGTTACCATGACAATGTGCCTAACCACGTATCAAATCGTCCACTTTTTGTGAAAAAGCAATTTAAACCTAAAAACCTGACAAGATTTAAGCATTAAACTAAGATTAAAGATCTCTGTCCTTCATATGTCTCTGACAGGATCTCTGACACGTTTTCCCATCAACAGAAATGCTGCCTTTAGTTAGAAACTTTGTTGTCTGTCTTTCTGACTCGTTTACCTATTCTGCAGTGACTATGTGTTTATAAATCATTTGATTATGAAAAAATGACAGAAATAGTTTGTTGATCCAAGATCAGAGTTAATGGTGGATATTTCTTAAACCAAAGTCATCTAGGAAACAAATTGTGGATTTTGTTTCTGTAAAACAAACTTTTGCTTCATCGTCTGGACAAAAACAAGCAGTAAGAGGTGAACGTTTACTCTGAAATGATGCTTTGGATCACTTAGCATGACGTTTAGCATATAAACCACTTTCCTCCACTGGTTAGTCCTCAGCAGCAGTTACCATGACAACACATTGCGTATCAAATTGTTTCTTATGAAATATGATTCAAACATAAAAAGTAAGAAGATTAAATAACTAATAACTTGTTTAAAATTAATGTATTTTGTAAAAGACCATGTTATAAGTTTCCTTAACTTTTAACAATTACACAAACAGCAAGTTTATCAACAGCAACCTCAAATACAGAACACCAAACATTTGATTTTTGGGAATAAACCGATTACTGCAGTAATGCAACACATCAGTAATGCACTGGTTTAAATGCTTCCATTTATCTCCAGCAAACTTTCTAAGTTTCTGTGCACATATTTTCACGTTTCCATGTGTTTTAGAGGCTCTCCAAAGAGGTTTATGGATGCAGTGAACAAAGACATGAAGGTAGCTGGTGTTAAAGACGTGATCATCAGCAGAGCCGGGTTTAAATGGGAGTAAACTAACTGTCTCACTTTGGAGATTCAAACAATTCTTTCAACTTTCTGTCACTTTCAAAGCATCCCGCTGTTCTTTGTGGACATAAAGCCAATCGTCAAAGCAATAGTAGAATGCTCAATAACTGCCAGCCACTGGGTTATCCCGTTTGCATGTCACTTGAAAAATCAGATTTTGAGCTGATTTTTTATGTCAATTAAATAATGAAGGTCAGTTTTACAGATGTGCATTTCAACTCAATATGACTGAATTAATGCACATGCATGTAATACAGAACAGGGAAGTCCCGTGATCCAGATGTGAAGCCTGTAATAGAGTTGCCGTGGAAACTATCGTTCCTGCCTCGCAGAATGCTTTTGACACCTCATCAGTACTTTTCATTCCTTTGCTCCTTCTACAAACCATCACTAGACGTCCTTTTGAAAAGTGCAGCTGCTGAGAGACCCATACCATGATACTCACACTGTGGACTTTTCTGCTGTCGGTAATGTTGGTCATGTTTATTAAACCTTCTGTTGTCACTACTACAGCTGTCTGATGTTTACCCTCCCTCAGAAGTACATTTCTGAGCAAATTAAAACTCTCAGTTTATTCACAGCTGAAAGAAAAATCAACAAGAGAATCAGAGGGAACAAACTTGGAAGCATCTTTGATCATTTTTATCTCAACAATTAAGATTCTCCATTAAGTCTGCATCAATTGCTGAAGACACAAGTTGTGAACGTGACCAAAAGGTCCAACTAAAGGTGGAACGCATTTATCTGTTTAGCACCAAGAAAATCAACAACAAATTTCTTTGCTCTGACTTTCACAAAAAGTTTGTTGAAGAACATCTCAGCAACTTGTGCCTTTTCATTTTGAAGGGACGCCTTTTCTTGATGAGCGAGGGCATTTGTCTGCACTTTTTGAAGACGGCCTCAAAGACGACCTTGAAGGGATGGAACTGTTTTCACACCCTCAACAAATCCCTGAAATAGAGCAACAAAGCTGCAGCTCATCTGTGAACGTACTCCAGCCTCTATCAGTCAAAGTCACTGCTGACTGGTGAAAACAAAAATACACAAGTTAGAACTTGATATAGTTTATTCATCATAAAACTAGAGTGAAAAAGTTGATTTTCTGATTTTTTTAAATAGATAAGAAAAGTGTCACTTTTTTATATAAAATTATTGATAAAATTGGTTTATTCAATAATCTGAAAATCAAATCAGTTGAGTTAGAAGATTTAAGATTCAATAAAAAATGTAAGAAACTCTACAGCAAAACCCCTTAAAAGCTGGTAGATCCGTTTTCCTGCTCTGAGGGACCAACACCATTCCTGCCATAACACTGCATTGCTGCTTAGCCAAGAGCTGGTGGGATGATCGTCCATGGCAGCAAAAACCCATCTTCCACCCAAAAGCTGCTCACACGTCCCGAGCAGAACTGGCCCGAACAGAAATACAGAATGGTCTGGCCGGGTGAGAACGGCTTCCAGGCCTTAAATACAGAAGAATGAAGCATTAAAGTCTGCAGCCGTAAACGCTGGTAATAATAACACCGAACAAGAGAGCGGGAGAGCAGAGGCTGTAATGGGAAACTGCACAAAAGCCTCCGAAGGAAGAAAGTAAGGAAAGCAGGGAGAGGGAACGATAAGGCTGCTGGCTTATCCCAGTTACTTGGAAAGGATTAAGAAATGCTGTTTTGGTGTTGCACACATGCTTGATCTGTCTTTTGGGAATGTGCTGGCGCTTTCATTCAGCTGTCCTCTGAGACGAACACAAACATGCATCCCGGCGCGTGCCGAGTGAGGTTAAGGAGCCGCGCCGCCCTCTGAGTCAGCCTGTAATGACTTTAAACTGTTTTTATCCACCAGAGTGATGAGAATGAAACCCTTTTTCAGAGGACTATAATTCTTTTTTAGCATCTTCATCCTCTGCTCTCTCTCTTCTTCGTAACCTTGACCTTCGCCCCAAATGTAGTTCTCCTGATATGTAATTAAAAATACCTGATTGGTTCTTTCAAAAATAATGAAAACATGTTTGAACCAAATTGCAAAGTCGGACACTCTGCAAATTGTTTGATTCTTGCAAAGATTTCAAACCTTGTTTTTAGAAATTCAAGATTTTTGACCAGGTTTGAAGTTGCTTTAACTTCTCTTTGCTCTACACTTTAAGCTTTTCTTAAAATCAGAAAAGTCCAGAATTTTTGTCTCATGAAGTTCAATAGAAATTCACCTCTAAGAAATGCAGTTTTTAATCTGAAATTCTTTTATGTTCACAATTTACAACAACATGTTAAAAACACTGTTTTTTCGTTGACGTCGATCTTTCAAGGAGTTTTTGCAGCTTTGCAGATTCAATCACAAAGACTTTGGTTTGGAATGAATGAATTCATTGACTGAGTCAATTAAGACTCCCAATCAGCCAATCAAATCGCAGTGGCTTGCTTTGGCATGAATGTAGATTAGGGAAGAAAAAGTGATGATGAGTTGTCGTCAGTTCAAACTGAAGTGGATTCATGTTTCCAGATGCTTCCAGAACACCCCACCACCACCACCATCACCATCACCATCACCACCACACACACAAACTCCTGCACCTCTTGGAATACTTACCAACAATTCCATGTTCACTCAGCTTGGCTCAGATGGAGCTGCTGCTCTCTGAAGTTTCATATTTGACACTAACCTACCGACAACCTCGTCCTTTTTTTCTGTTTTCTCCTCCTCTCCTTCATGCTGGTTTTCCTCCCACATTCCCACTGTGCTGCATGTTTGTGTGTGTGTGTGTGTATTGTCGCTGTTGGTGATGGTGGTGGTGGTGGGGTCTAATTTAATTCAGCTGCAACCCTGTTCCAGCTCACATTAACGCAGTTTAATAAAAGACTATTCAATTAGTCGGAGAGCTCCATGCGACAGTGCAAAAACAGAAATTGATGGAGAAACAATTAAGCTCACTTGTAATTTCTCGCAAACGAGCCGGGCGAGGAGCAAGCCAGCAGATGTGTGCTGCTCTGATCTAATGCATGTGAGCTTCAAGCGTTTGCTTCCCCTAAATTGCTCCTTCTTAAGTCTTCAAAGTAAAAAGTCTGACACCTACATCAGGTGGACGACAAACAACAGCCGGCAAACAGCATGCAGAGCTGAACAAAGGAGACGGCGCAGAGCAGCAACATTTGGCTCCGTGTCTGACTGTCAAGCTCATCAGCAGCTCAGGTTCAAGCAGCAGCAGCAGGAGCTCTGATGGAGGAGAAAACACGTGCACCGAAAAAAGTCTTGTAAGTCGGCTGCACAGGCGTAAAAAGAAAAAAAACTGACATTTTCTGCAACTTCTTGGACTCAACTGGACCCAGTAATTGCCTGGAAATCAATAGCGCCGCACCATGAGGCATGAACAGCCATTGCCTAACCTTGCACCGCGCAGGCTGTCTCCCCCGGTTAAAGCCGGCCTGGTTTCCACGGCAACCTCAATCCCACATCTTCCCCATTAATAAGGCAGGAAAAGAAAGGCATTACACCGAAGGTGCAGGACTGAGATGGAGTTGGAGGAGGAGAAGGAGGGCGAGAGCTGCGGCGGCGTACAGCGACGAGACTTAATCAGACTGAACAAACTCGGCTTCTAAAAAAAAAAAAAAAAAAAACATGGATCCTGCAAACATCAAGATTGTGTTTGTCTCACTTCGGAGACAAACCGCATTCAGCACATCTCATAAAGTCTGTTTTTTCCCTCCATTGTGCTCTTTTATTCAATATATTTTCAAAATATCCCTGATATTTCTGTAATTCAAGCAATTTAATTAGAAGGGGTGGGTTTCTAATAAAAGCCAAATGGCAGATAGCAGCGGCTGAGCTTGTTTAATCAGAGAGTTGTTGAAAGGCAGAAGGCAATAACAGAGTGAATAGAGGCTGGTATTTGTAAAGAAATGTCAGGCTGGGAGGGGGGGGGTATCAGAGTCACCAGCTGAAACCTCTAATATGAAGCAGGCTTTAATAACGATGACATGTGTATGTGTGTGTTGGAGCTGCAGGTGGAGTTCGGACTGGCAGAACACGCCAGAACCTTGGCGCTGTCCGGAGTGTGTGCAGCGAGGGATCGATGCCTCTGTGGTAGGCGGGAGTCTAACTGCGATGGGTGGATGGCAGCCATCATTACCAGACGTTCCCATCGAGTTCCACTTGTGTGAATGTCTGCTCAGATCCAGGAACAAACACTTGTTCCTCAAGCATCAATATTCTGAGCATCAACTTTCAGCAACTTCTGCCCAGTAACAAGCATCTGCTTTTTCCAAAGGTGGCCAACCATGTCCAAACATACCAGAGAAAATACATTCCACTGAGTCTGAAGGTACAGAGTGCTGCTGTGAGCTGAAGCTCTGTTTTCTGACCTTCAGGGTTATCTGGAAGGTTTCTCCACACCTTGCCGCTGGCATAAAGCCCTGGTGTAACCATGGAAACAAAGTAAAAAAAGGGACAATACTCGCCCCGTCCGGAGGGATGCTCATGTTTGAGCACCTGTATGTGATGAGCTGCTTTCTTATGTCAGCAGCACACTCAGAAAATAAGACTTGGTTGACACACGAAGCCTGGATTCACTCTTCATCTGTCCTCCACTTCATTTGTTCCTCATTCCCTCCATCCGCTCTCTTCTGTTTAATGAAACCATGAGCACAGCAGAAAATCAAGCCCCTGGGCCTGCACGGCTTTGTCAGAAGGGTGCACGCGACCCCATTTTCAGAGGAGGAAGCATTATTAGTTTGACAAGAGACATCCGCCGCACCACTGTATGCGCGCACACAGAAAGACACACAACCTGCAGCCTCATCACTGAATCATTGGAATTTATTTTCAACGGCAGCAGGGGAGAGCTGCCTTAACTTGACAATAAATCAACACGTCGTACACTTTACAGGGAGGTGTCAGGAACTGGAAATTCGAAGTTGGTTCAAGTCCAGGGGGTCAGTCAGAGACGGGGGGGCTGATAAACAGACGGACGGATGCAGAGTCAAACGAAAAGGTAGAAAAAAAGGCGAGGCTCTCCTTTCTGCCCTTCTTCACTCCTTCATCGCTGCGTCCTTTGAGCTCCTCAGCCGTGATTCGTCAAGGAACTCTGAGAAAAGAAGACAGGGTGGGGGGAACAGGAAAAGAAACGGTTCAGTTAGGAATCTACAACACACGGTGTCGAGGGGAAAGTCACAGGAATCAGGAGGCATCAAGAGAAGTCTCACACATGAACACCAGAGCTCAGGAGTCGTGCCGCACATGAAGAAAATACTGAGAGCCGCATATGAGCGTCTGACTGTCACTGGCTCACTGCTGGAGCTCCGCCTCTGCGGCGTGGAGACATGGATCACTCTTCAGGAACTTCCTCCCAGAGCCAGGCAGCAGCCAGCCTCAGAAGTCCTCATCCTTTCAGGAGCGCATCCTTCACATCAAATTTTCTAAGCGCAAACACACAGCTAGATAGCTCAATGGGTTGTTATTCTTTTACTATTAAAACTACTAAAACATCTGTGAGAATCAGCTGCATCGCTGTGGCAACAGCCGAAAAGAGAACAACTTCCGAAAAAAGAAGAAAGTGGTACAATCAAGACAGAAAAGTACATTTTTAATATTTGTTAGAATGAAAAACGTGATTTAATCGACAAATTTGAAGGAATCCGGCAGCTGCAGGGAAGCTCTGACATCATCAGAGGAAGCAGGACGGGTGGGACTGTGTGCATCTTCATTTCTCTTTACTGCACTGAAAACATCATCTGTTCTGCAAAAACAGTCCAGAATCCGATTGCATTTCCAGAAAACACTTCTGAGGCTTCCTGGTGCACAGCTACATAAACGGTTTTAAATTTAAAAAAACGAATTTATGCTGAATATTCTGTTCATATGTCTGAAAGTCAAATCAAAATGAAAAGTGTGCTGATGTTAATAGAAAATAAACAACAAAAATGCTGATTATTCTACCTGTAGGATGGTGAGTTGGCAGCATTTTCTGAGTCTAGCCCTCAGTAATTAATCTTATTGTGCCTTTTTTATCATTGATTGTTTTAAAGAAAGCCTGTTCACTATGCAACAGGGTGCAACTAAGCTGCCTCAAGAAGCAACGCAGGGCAACTGTGGGTTACCGAAGCGTTGGCTGGTGGCGGCTGGGTGGCTAGCTGCCATGCTAACTGGCTCTGTGCTCGGCTGGCAGGCAGATCCGCCGGCGGCCAGGTTAGCTGTTCACTTGCCAAGTGCATCCGAGGGCATCGCAGCCTGTGCCTTTGAATTGGAGATGAGAGGCAAATGTGACAAGGGGATTTAGCTTTACTGTTCCACTCACGTCCCCAGATATAAAAGGCGGCAGTGTGTGTCAGTTTGTGTGCACCAACGCTCGCCATTTGTGTGCAGACATCTCTGCATGCAGCGGCCTGCGCGTGTACACGCAGCGGTTCGAGGCCACACAGTTCTGCTGCTTTCACAGCCGCAGTACGCTGTGTGCCTGATGCATAGTGTATGAAGGAGTCCCTGAATTTTAAACTGACCCGTGGCACCTCCCACAGAGCGAGCAGTTCAGTTTGGTGCCCTGGGGGTCTAAATTTGGATTATAGCCATCCAGATGGGAATAATTCAAAGACAGGAAAGCTTTTTATGAGCAACACCTCGGACAGTGGGGGCAGCCAAAGACTCAACCTCAAGGTCTGAGCTAAATTTAACCTGACGGTTTATTAGGCCCATTCAGAAACAGCAAAAAGGTCCTCAGCTTACAGAGGTTAGGTTCACACAAACAGCAAAACGTTGTTAAAGATATTTTAAAAGTCAGAATCTGTCACACAATTTATGGTTCCCTTTTGATATTTTCTTCTTTATAGGAATTCTCACTTACAATTACGCTCTGAAGCTCATAGAAGCTCACAGCTGACAACAATCTCACTTCAAGAGTCTTTCAAGATTAAACGCACAAAATGCACACAAAACACCGCCTCCTTTCTCCTGCCAGTCTCTGTCCAATTAGCGAATAGTGTGAAGAGAATAAAGTTGTTGTCCGAGTGATAAATTGTGTTTGCTTTCTACTTTGAAAGGCAACGGCATTGAAGGAAGACAACAGGGTGTGCCAAAACATACACACATGTATACGATAATGGGAAACATACACACATCAAATATGGGGAGGATCCTGTCCTCGCACAACCACACAACCTAACACACATACACAAACCGGCCTTGAACGTGCGTCTCTTTAAGAAAAATAAAAATAATAGACAAGTAGAAAATCAATATCTGTCTTCTCTGCTCAATGCTAACAGCACTCAGCTCTCTCCTAGTCTCAGGAGGGAAGGAGGTAGTTGCCAGGCAACGTTGTCAATCAGACCCTCACAGCGGCCATGGCTGAGGCTGCTTTATAAACACAGTCATTTACCGATTACACAGGCAGTACGACAATCAGACGGTCAATTAGCCCCTTCAAGAAGCCTCTTTGTCGCTTCTTTAGCTGCTTGGTGATATTCACGCGACCAATGAAAAGAGCAAAAATACAAATGTGCAGCACTGACCTCCAGCTAATACAGAAACTTGGTTTTAATTAGGCCCCGTACAGGCAGGATTCTGCTCAAAGAGTAAAATAAAAACACTGGAACACTTGCAGTATCTCCATTCTACCTTCTGTCTCTAAGACTTTTTGACTCACTGATCTGGGCTTTTAAGCTGTTCAATCATACCAGTTTAGTCTTTTCAATGACCGCACTTTCCATCTGCATTCACAAGTGAACCGAACCTTTCTTGGAGTTCATTGACCGTTTCTGAGAATTACAGCGAGTGAGAAGATGGTTTTCTTCTAACTCCAATCAAATGAAGTCAATTCAGTCGCCTTTATTTTGCAATTTGGACATCACCATGTTGGAGCCAGACAATGTTAGTAACCAGTGAGTGGTCCGAGTCAATGTTTCCATGGCAACCAATATCACCAATCAGGAGTGAGCTTGCTGAAGGGCCACATCCCTACCGCTTGAAAGAGGAGCTACACGAAATCTGCTTTTATTGAAGCGTCTGACTGGCCAGTTTATTACTTGAACTACAGACAAAAATGTAAAAAAAAAAAGGAATAGCAAGAACATATGAAAAAAGCCCTATAGAGGCGATGTGGCAGACTTGTTGCTTTTTGGTCAGCTGTAGCTTTTACATTTCCAAGGGAAGCGGAGTATCCAAAGCATCAAACAGGTCAGGATGAAGCCTGATCCTCAGACCTCCAGCTACTGTCAGAAAACAAAACTACACATCATTCCTCAGCTTTTACTGCTCCACAACTCTGAACCTGCTTGACTGTCAATAAGAAATGCTGCAGAACGACGGCATGATGGTTGGAAGGTGGAGGGCAGAGACAAGCCCAGCGTTTTCAGGCCTGTGTGTCCATGCATCTGGGACATGATGAATGTAAAACAAAAACCAAAGAAAAACAAAACCGAAGAGGAAAATGGGAACTGGCCTTTGTGTTTAGGCTTAAGACACTGGTATGTAAATGCTTTCGCAGTAATCCATCAGGAGCTGTAATCAGGGTAAGGAGGAGCGCTGGTGTTGTTGTGTATGTGCGTTTGAAGGCTGCTTCGAAACAGAGTGGCAGTTTTATTTGATTACTGTAAGCGAAGGTGGAAATGCAAATCACATCAACAAATCCTGCATCACCAAACCATTTTAAAGATCATAACAACAATTAATATTGTTACAATCATTCAATTATTATTACGTTCTCAGAGCGGTAAAATACATGCAGAAATACCAACCATCCTTTACAGCAGCAAGGTTTACAAAGTCATCAGAAACGTCTGTGAGAGGATTATGTATGAAGCAGCAGCTGCGGAGAAAAACCTGAAACGCAGTCCCGTCATCCACAGATAAGGTATGGATGTACATTGATCTAATAAAGCAGTCGTGCAGTGTTAAATGTGGTTTATTGGTGGGCGTTTACAGACAAACCGTCATAAGTTAATGATCAGTGGGAGTTCGGGTCACATGGGCAGGTTTCTCAGACAGGTAACCCAGCTGCATAACCAGCTACGCTGTCAGGTAAACTGCAGAAGTTTATGTTTTAGAAAAACTAACATTCATGGATGCTTCTTATTCCCACCTATTCAGATCTGGGACTTTAGAGCGTGGCATTGCACATGTACATGACTGTAAATGACTGCGTGTGCACGTCATCAGGCGTGCCACTAATGGTAGGAAGGGGCTGTAGTTACTGTTATGTCTGCCACATATCAAAGAGACATATACTAATAAGAAAACATTTGGGATTTTCAGGCAGAGGAAAATATCAGTTTTATAGAATATATTTTATAAGACTGAATGAATGTGTTTAAAACTGAGTTTGGTGTTTCCACTCAATGCTATTCTGGGGTAATCAGTTTTCTCCTCATGTTCATGAACTTGACTTTTTTCTGAATGAAAGACCAACAGCAGCTGGTGGTTTTCTGTGGGGATTTCAGTGGAGCTGGAGTCCGGTGCTGAGGAAGCTACTAGCATGTATGAGCAGGAGCTGGGGTCCATTACCCAGGTATCTTCATCTGGAGAGGATCTGTTCTCAACAGAGCACAACAGATGTGATGCTGAGTGGCAATGTGGACAGACTTTCCCTGACACAAGACTCTTTCTGATACAGTAGTTAACCACAAACAGACTTTTTCCAGATGAACATTAACTTGTTTGGAGTTGTACAAGTGCTTGGTGCAATTCCTCATGGATGAGGTTTTTCAGCTCATCAGCCAGACACTTTAGGCAGGAATCACGGCTCCTCTTACACTCCCCAAGTCATCCTTCACAACTAATCAGGCTTATGCAGTTAGCTGAGGAAAAAAGGTTTTTTCCAAAGGACCCGCAATTAAAAAAAAATGTGATTAAGGTTAAATAATAATAAATGTTTATATTGCACATAAATCTGTATTCCCGTGTAGAGCTGTCTTCTGTTCTTCTGGTTCTGCACAAGCATTTCTGCAACTTTGCTTCTAGAAACTTGATTTTTTTAGTATTTTTGAAGTTCATCACTTTAAGTGTCAGTTTATGTATATGGTTCAAATATCTACAAAGAACTTTAGTGATATTGTTGCACGTTAACTTGTTTACTAATTGAAATATGATATAACACTGGTCCCATATAATTACTGTATGATAGCAGAATCATCAAGGCGCCTATGTCATAAAGTCACTGAAAACGGGAACAGCTGATCTTGGCAAAACAGCTCGTCTCCATCGGGTTCCTTTTGCGCACGCAAGTTTCAAAAACCAACAATTATATTGTCAAAATAATACTTCTAGCAATTTAACAACAACAGAGACATGTGACTGAAAAAAAAGATCAAAGAATTGAGTCTTACCTGGAAAATGACGATGATTAATAGCGTGAGCCGGACAGCCACAGACATTAGCGTCCAGCTTTCAAAATATGACCACACAAACTCCTTCCGGGTTTGTTTTTCAATAGTAGTTTATAAATTGATAATCAAATAAAGTCTTTTTTTTATTTTTTATTTTAATGGGGAAAAAATGAATGATTCATGGTCCCTATCTTTTCTGATTTCCAAAAAACTCATTTTTTTTTTTTTTATGTTTTCTTTTTTACGTTTAATTTTGTTTTCTGAAATGTTTTTATTTTTAACATTTAATTTTGTTTTCTGAAATATTTTCCTTTTTAACATTTTGCTCCATCTTCTGTACGTTACTTTTGTTTTCTGAAATGTTTTTTTTTCATGTTTGTTTTTTACATTTTGGTTTTGTAAATGTTGTGTTGTTTTCTAAAGCATAATGCTGTTTTCTTATAAATGCTTTGCTTTTTTAATTGTTGTTGGGATCTTTAAACAGTTTTTGTGTTAAGCCATTTGTTGAAGTGATTTGCACTTCAGGGCCACCGTAGTTAGCAGGCAGGTGCAGGCTGCCCACCTGCTGCTGGTGATAGCCATATAGACAAAAGCACATTAACTTTAGACCTTTTTGCTTTCCATTTCACCACCAGAAAGAATTTGTATTGTTTTAGTCCCCTTTTCTTTCCTTGCGTTCAGACTGACAGCCCTCCCACCCATTCTCTCCTCTTCCTCCTTTAATTCTTTCTGCCATACCCTCACTGACAGGACCTCCTCTCTCTAGTCATTCTTTCTATCCATCATCCACTCATTCCTTCTCTATCTCTCTCTTACAGTCCTTTAATAAATGCGTCTCAATGAAGCTTTCAAAAGCCTTCCTACTTTTGCCTTCTGTCATTCGTCTTTATCCATCTCTCAATTGACAAAAACTCCTTTTTGGACTGTATTTAGTCCACTTTCTTACAATTCAAGTAAGAACTCTAAGATTTAGTGGCAATTTATTTCTTTTTTTTGAGACTTTAATTTGACATCATGCTAAAATGGAAATTGGGTCTGATGAAAAAGTGTTTCAAGATCCAAACGTGGAGCGGCACTTTGAGTTTGGGCTAAATGTCATAAGTGATGTGCTTAAGATGCTGCCGGCGCCACAATCTTGATGGAAAAAGTTCATTTGTGGTTAAATGTGGCTGCTGCAGAAAATGTCAACTGTTTGGAGAGGGTTGCTACACAGATACACGAGACATGCAGACAGTAAAACACAAACACTAAGCATGGCACAACTAATGGAGGTGAGAAGGAGGGAAAAATCTTTGCAGCCTGTAACACAGCAGGATCCAATCAGGAGCCCACGCACGCCGGAATTTAGGCACTTTTCTGTCGCACACATAACACCAACATCCATTTATTGTGCTCATTTTTTCTTTTACTTTAAAGCCAAATCTCTGGTTAGTTAGAGCTCACAATGAGGTTTGATGAAACCCATTACTTCAACAATCAGGAACATAACCTGTGTTTATGCATTCTTGGCTCTTTAGTCTAATAGCGACTGTTGCACAGAAACCAGACTTTCTTACTGAAGAATCAGCTTTTCTGTTTGAAAACCGCCTGCAGTGAATGTATGTGTAGTTTCAGCGTGAATCACTCAATCTACCGAGTTAATGTTCCATCACTATTGTGTACATTAAACATTTTCAAAACTGTAATACAGTCTTAGTTCTAGATTTCAGCTCAGCTCATGAACTTTGGTTGGAGTTGAGTTTTTTTGAGGACATGCAGAGGAACAGGCTGCTGCATCTCGCATGATCATGCTGCCTTCACAACAAAAGTTTTATTTTAATAATTTATTCTAAGTGAACCAGGTTACAAACAGGACAAAAAAATCCTTTTAAATAAAAATGCAAACAAATATGTTAAAAAGTAACTTAAAACTCCTCAAGTGCACAGTTTACTTATGTGAGTAACAAAATGGATTCGCTACAAAAGCATTTCAATAAAGGTCTTAGGGGTGATGTCAATTCACTGGAGGGCAGATTTAAGGTATATTCAGACTGGACACACCTGATTCACTTAAAGTGAAGTGGAATTAGTTTCCCCAAATAATCCAGAACAAATTTTCAGTCTGAATACATCCAAGCAGAACTCTGGTCCGGGACCAGGAACCGTTCTCTTACCCATCTTTAGAGGTGGTCTCAGTTCGTTTCCGATCAGACAGCTCAGCTGCTTTCCTTAGTCTGAATAAGCTTCATGCTCAGAGCAGAACAACTGGACCAAAACAGTCACTGTAGCTGAGCATTATGGGATGTAAACAGAGTATCGGGGCAACAAAAAGACACAGCGACCTATTAAAATGAGGTTGGATGGCAGCAGGCTAACGAAAACAACTTTTAACATGACACACATTGCTTCTCACACTGTTTTTCGGAAAATCTTTGTGTCATAAACTCTTATCAGTGTACCTTCATAGTCGTCTCTTCAGTAACCGCCTTGCAGCCTGCCTCCACCGTACCAAAGCAGCAGTAAAAAGTGTTGTACCTGACGTTGGTACAGACGTCTGGATAAAGTTTGTATAAGTGAACTATTCTGACAAGAATTGCAAAGCTTAGCATTTCCACTATTCTTCAATCATTGCTTTGCCCCGCCCTCATAATTCCTGGCCAGTGACTGAAGAGATCAGAACCGAAATGTCCAGTTGACGGCAGACTAAACGCAACGTTTACGACTCGATCTGAACCAAGATAAGTGAACTCAGTCCGGAACAACTGACTTTTCCAGTCCAAATACACCATAAGAAGCTATCTGCCCATTGACTGGTTGGTTCAAATCCTACACCTGACAGTAGTAGTACCTGTTGGCAAACTTGACCTTTTAATTTTCAAAAAACACACTTATTCACAATCTGCTTTCAGTGATCTATTCGATGTGTACGCTTTTTGGTTCAGTCCAAGACACAAGTAAGCAGTCAGGTTGATTAAAAAAACATAAAAAGAAAAATGGAAAATATCCATTAAAAAAGAAAAATCTGCCCAAATTACCATCATCAATTCAATTGTTCTGACCTTATTAGATTTATGAAAAGTAGGAGGATTCACCAATGGAATTCAACAAAACTCTCCTCTTTGGCACAGTTTGGAAGTGGGCGGTGCCAATTATGGTCAGTGTACCAGTCGGGATTCAAGCTTTATTTCAGTCTTTCGGATTCCAAAGAGCAACTCTAGAGATTATATAAACATGTCTACAGAAATTGCTACACAGATGTACTTTTTTGGTTAGATTTTAAAAGTGGTCTCTGACAAAAGCTGCATTTTAACTTTTTTTACCAGATTTTACTGATCACTTGGATCTCTTGTACAACAGGTAACATAAGAAGGTCTAACAGCATAAAACGGAAAACTTCAGCAGCAGCAGCGTCTTTCTGCACAGAACTGAGAAAGAATTTCTTCTGTTTTTTTACTTTCATAAACTTTATTAACTTATTTATCCCTAAAGGGAAATTCTTGCTCTGCATTTGACCCATGACATGCTCGTGTGTTGCTGCGGGTGAAGTTCCTGGGAGCAAGTGGGGCGATCTCAGTTTTATGTAGCAGAGGCCACAACAGAAAAGGTTCAAAGATGTTATTGTTAAATCTTGAGTTAAATTCTGTTGAATCTGCAAAGACATATAGCTCTGAAAAGAACATTTAAACACTTAATGAATCAGTTATGAAGAGGAGGCAGATAACGTAATAGCTGCACACTTAGACATTTGTTTAACAAGCGTGAAAAACTACTACAACTGACAACAAAACCCAAAAAATTACAGTCAGGAAAAATGTGAAAACAGTTAAAGAAACATTAATTTGCAGACTTCTTTATTTGCTTACAAGCATTTATTTACTTAAAATATTCATTCACCACCGTCTGGAGGGAATTTTTGTTTATTTCCTGTCAGGAAATGTGATTACATTCAGAAAAAGGCTCTTAATTTGTTGATGTTTATTTGAGGGGATTTTTACAGAACCATCAATGAGGAACAAATCGTTTTCAGTGACCTTCCCGCCGGTGAACAAACATGTGAAACCTGACAGAGGCTGTTTTCTGGGTTTTAGGCTGTGAAAGAACGCTGCATCGCAGCAGATAATGAGTTGGGTGGACTTCAAAAAGGAGAAAAACACGAGTGATATGTTGAAGCTACAGTTAAGTCAAACCGGACCATGCCCTGAAAAAAGAAAGAGAGCAGATAGCTTTGTTGCTGCTTTCACCGGCAGACAGAGAGGAGTAGATATTTATGGCAGAGCCATCAGACTTTGTCTGGACAAGAACGACAGAAGTGAGGCTGCTGACTTTCACACTGATGTCTGGTAAACACCCAACACAAAAGAAAATACTAGAAAAACAGAAGTTCAGGTTAAATGATGAGCAGGCGGCATGAACGGGCAGAAGAAAAAACACTATTGGAGGAAAATGTGTAACTGCTGAAAGGCGACAGTAACACAAATAACCACTGGTTACAACCGAGGTCTGCAGACGTGCACCTCTGAACGCACAACACATTCAACCTTAAGGAAGAAGGGCTACAGCAGCAGAAAACGCACCGGGGGGGGGGGGCACTCCTGTCAACTGAGAACACAAAACTGAGGCTACAATTCATACAGGATCACCCACATTGGGTGTGGGGGATATCTGCAGCAACCGCATGATGCTATCATGTCAATTCAATTCAGTTTTGTTTATAAAGCCCAATAATACAAAACCCTGTTGTCTCACTGAACCAGATGTCAATGTCAAAGGTCAATTGGGACCAAACTCTGAGGAATGTTTCCAGTACCTTGTTGAATCTCTGCCACTAAGGATTGAGGCAGTTCTGAAGGAAAAAAGGGGAAAAAACTAACTAGATGTACCCAGAATTTGCCAAAGAGTGTAGGTTATAACTTTTGGCAGAAGTTCACACAACTTCCTTTCAAAATAAAAGACACCCTGTGTCACATCTCAACGCAGCAAATGCAGTAGTAGATATTATGTCAGAAGTTAAGAAAAAAAAACTCTTTATTTTACTTGTTGTTGAAATAATAAATCTAACTAAATCAAATGAAATTAAAACGAGGGAAACAGATTCATTATTTTTTCATTAACCAGAGAGCTACAATGAAGGAGCAAAAGAGTCACAGTTTGCAGACCTCTGGTCTGTTGTAACACATGACATGATTAAAATATTACTCCGTATCCATTGGGAATGCTTTCCACTGCTTCATTACAGTAAAGCTAAAGTTATTAGCAGCAGTTTCAATAACATACAGCTCTAAAAAACTTTAGAATATGTCCATGTTAAATTTATTTCATTCTTGCAGTTTCATTTAAGAAATAATACAAACTAAAAATGAAAAAAAAAAACACAGTCTACATCAGTGGACTAATTAGTACATTACTACAATACTTCATTAAATTAGTCGACTAGGTGGGTTGACTTTGGTTTTTTGGTGCACAGAAAAGATCAAAGTAGAGTTTTATCTGCAGAAGTATAATATTCTATGCTTTTGTTGCCTTTTTTTTCTAAATCAAACAAGCAAACAAGGAATCTGTGTCGTATTAGAATTTAAAGGAAAAAAAAAGGCCTTCAAATTGCTAGAATCATAAACTTTCATTAAAAAATTCCTTTAAAGATGTTTGCTTAGAACAGACAGTGTAATATAGGATAAAGCGCTGGTTGAAAGCAGGTAAATGCCAAACTTTAATCTGGAGTTCTTTAGGTGTGCAGGTTTATATCTTAAATCTAGAAGCGATTTCAAGCTCTTTCATGTTTAAGATTGGAAGGGAAAACTTCAAAAGTGTCAAAGGTCAGCCTTAAACCGCACAATCTTCAAAACTGTGATGCTGGCTACTCTTTAAAATGAAAGTCTCAATTGATTCCATTTCCGATAGATTATCCCTATAAAGAAAGGTTAGACAGAGAACATGCCAACCAGAAAACATCTCATTCAGAAGGATTTTCCTTCTGAACAGACTGAAAATATGCCACTTCCTGTTAGGTAAACTACAATGTTAACTTTTAAAATAAAGTTATTTTAGTTTTACTGAAAGTGAAAGGAACAACTGTTCAGTTTTATCAAACGACAGAAAAAAACATGACAAAAATGAATTTCTGCACAAAGAGCCTCCCCACTGGCAAATCCGTCTTTTCAACCAATTTAAAAAACAACGAGCACTTTTTCTGTTAGCTTTTTATTTTATCAGCAACGGACGGTTCTGCAGTTATTGTTGTTTTGGGCCTTTTATCTACTTAGGGGTCTCATTAATCCACGTTGTCATGATAATAATGTGAAAAGTGCCCCACGGTTTTTTTTTTTCCTTTTCTTTTTTTGGCCAAAGTGGGGGTCAAAGTCTTTTGAAGATAAGCCCGCTTTTTTCAAAGAATTCGTTTAAAAATACTGAATACAGAAGCAGATTTTGGCTCATTTAAAGCCATAATCTTTCCAGCACAGTTTCCAAATAAAAGAACGAGTCCACTGCACTGGATCAGTCCTCAATTTTGCTTCACTTTCTGTTGTTATTTTTTAGTGTGAACGTCTAAAAACTCTCTATTGTGACACAAATGTTTCCAACATATCTTTGCTTTTTGCATGTCTCTGTAAAAGTTTATTTTTAGGGCTTCATGGTTTGTACAGTCTTACCTTTGCTTGTTGAACGCAGCTCATGTACTGTTTGGCCAGGCTGGAGCAGAGCAGGGTCTGCTGTGGATTCTCTCTGTAGCACTGGAGCACCTTGGCCTGCAGGTCAGTGCAGAAAGCTTCAGTCCTCCGGGGTCTACAGGCAGAGGGTTGAGAAAAAGATCACTGACAGAGCATCGGCAGCCTGGCTCAGGTTATGGTCCAAAATGAACAAAGCAGAACTGTGAAGCTGCAAAAGATGATTGGAGAACCCAAAGGACAAAGTCTGCTGTGAGTTCTACCTGAGTCGCATCTTTAGAGGCTCAAAAAATAATTACAAAAAAAAAGATTTTTTCTATAAATGTTTAAAAGAAAAAAACAATTTTAGAAACAAATAATAACAAAAAAAAAAAACAGAATAAACCACACTTTTACTAAACAGAATCAAAGATCTGATGTCTAAATGGAACACTAGGTAACGCGTTCATCTTTAGTTGACTTGTTTTTAGGGGTCTACCAAAAAAGGAGGAGTTCTGCCAAGGACCAAAAAAGTGGACCCCATCAGTCCACTTCTGAGGTCTTTACAATGGCTTCCTGTCTTTAGGAGGATAGACTATAAAGTTCTGTTGCTGGCTAATAAAGTTTGAATAGTTTAGCACCAAAGCCTAAACCTAAACCACCAAAACATCCTGATCCAGTATGTACCAGCTACACCTCTTCAGTCATCTGAACCTGATCTTTAGAGTCAGAACCAAACACGAAGAAGCTGCGTTCAGGTTCTATGTGCCATAGATCTGGAACAAACTTCCAGAAAACTTTAGATCAGCCGAAATACTCAGGTTAAAGAGCCAGTCCGATAAAAATTGTTTTTTTAACATGTTCTTGTGTCATTTTTCTGATAATGGAGGGTAAAAAAAAAAAAGAAACTTTTCTGATTACCATTTTTATATTTTACATTAGTACATTACTACAATACTTCATTTCTTTCTGATTTTCTGATTATTTCTTTAGTATAATCCTTATAAATAAGGAGCAGACAAAAAAATGCAGTTTATAAAAAGATCTGATTTGTAATATATACGATATTTTAGAAAACATGCAGGGCGGGCCTAAAGCTCTCTGCTTCGCTCCATTCTGATGCATCGACTGGTAGACCAATAGTTCCATGTACGTCTGCGTTTTCCACCTCTGAGCTGGAAACCAGCTCCAAACTGTACGGCTGCATAGCTCTGATATTGCTGACTTTTGTCGCTGTTAAGTTAATGTTAGGTTTGTGATATGTTTTAAATTTTTGTTGTATAATAACTTTTAAAATCTTTCTTTAAAATGTTTTTCTCAACCTTATAATGATTTTAATGCTTCATGTAAATCACACAAAATGAATTGTCTTTGTACACAAAATGTGTTATAAAACTAATTTTGCCTTGCCTAAATACTGTAAATATTAATGGTGATGCATTCAGTGGTTGTCAGAAACAAGATCTGCAGGCTTGCTTTGGCAAAAAAATACAACCTGTAAAAAAAAAAAAATGTGTTTTTGAGCTGCAGTTCAACACATTAAAATCCTTCTGTAAACTCCTTCTGTTGAGATGAAATATACAACTACTGAATAAAAGTTAAAACTCTTCTGTTATCTGACTCACACATAACAGCACATATGTGCTGACAGAAACACACAATCACAGACACACACCAGCAGTAGCACAAAAAGCAGGTACTGGATATTAATCCTGCAGAAGGGTAATCCTTGAGTGCTCTGCTGCTTGCAGTAATTTACCTGCTGTTGTGACAGACTTCAAAACTGCAAGAACTGGGACATGTACAAGAACACAAGCACAAACACACAGGCAGCCGCGCTCCCTTTTGACACATTCTTCATGAAATACAAAGGCGGACTGAACCTTTATAACCAGATTATGAATCTACAATGAGATTTATTCAGACTTTTCTTTCTATGAAAGTTTGTTCTCACAGGAGCAGAGAGATGTTTGCTGTAGACGTCTCACGGTTTACAGTTTTCATGCATTTCTAAGGACAACATCACTTGGAGAGCTCAACTGGATTTGACTCAAAGTTTAGTTTTGCTGTTTTTTGATGTAAAAACTTCAGATTAAAACTGTGAAAAACACCAAGGCAGTCAGCTAGTTGGGAAAAACAACATGAAAACAGTTTGGGTGAACACTTTGGTTTTTTTATGCAGTTTCTTAACTTAATACTAAAACACATTGAACATTCAAGTTGAGAATTCAGTTTGAAACAATATTAAGTTTTCCTTTAAAATGTATTTGAATCCAGTATTTTATGATCAATTTTAGGTTTTTCCCAGCAAAATCTTGAAGATGAATGCTGAAACATGATCAATCTAGTCATACACAAAAGCAGATTACTAAACACCATTTTTCCAAACGCTCATCATGTATAGTTTTATGTCCAATATGAACGAAAGTTTAAATACAAAACTTTGTGGTTCCCTCTTAGCTTTTGCACATTTTTCTTTTGTGCTCACTTTGAAATCTGTAAATTGACTTTTTGATGAGTCCAGGTGGGGCTGATCCACCAATGAGGTGAGTTGATCTCCTCACCCGACTCACTAGCTGCAGCGCTGACACAAGCAGGCAGTTTGTTTCACAACACAAACGGCTGAAGTGGTTAATTCACAAAGAGGGAAACAGAAACAAACCTTCAAAGATCAACAAAGACACCGTGAACCAGCCAAATGGCAGACAGCTTCTTTGGGTGTATTCAGACTGGAAAAGTCGGTTGGTCTGGATCGAGTCCTGAACCTTGTGCTTGGTCTGTTTTCAGACGGCCGTCAAGCGGACATTTGACATATAGATTGTCGGGAAAACAGTGTGAGAAGCAATGTTTATCGTGTGGTTTTACTGAGCCTGCATTCATCTGACCACTTTCAATAAGTTGCTGTCTCATGGTTGCTTCATTCATCCCATAATGCTTTGCTGCGGTGGCCATTTTGGTCCAGTTGTTCCGCTCTGAGCTTGAAGCCTATTCAGACTGAGGAAACTCAGTCCTGTTGTTCTGGATTATGAAACAAACTCCGGTGAACCAAATGTGTCGAGTCTGAATACACCCTGAAAGACTCACAGAAAATCTTGTTCTTGTGGCATTTTTCTCATGATGGAGGACATCCACAAAGACATTCAACTTTCGTTTCTGAGCATTTCTTTCTTCAAATCGTTTGTGAATCAGGAGCAGACAACTAAATGCCGTTTGACAAAGATTATATTTGTGACAAAGAAAATACATTGGGTGGACCACAAGCTCCTTGCTTTGCTCCATTCTGATGCATCCTTTGCAAACAAACAGACCCAAGCACGTCTTTGTTTTTCTGGTCCGAGCTGGAATCTGGCTCCAAATTGTATGGCTGGATAGCTCCCATATTCTTCACAATTTTTTTGCACCCCTAATGTTAGGTTGGGGGTGTGAGGGGCTGTAAGCTAGTGAGAGAGAATGTAAACAGAGAGCTCTCAGTGATGGGGACCAAAGGTTGCTCCACACTAACAGTCCCGCCCACAACTCAGAAGTGAATTTCTAATGAATTACTGCTGCTCTGCAGAAACTGTGTCCTAGAAAACTTCAGTTTTTAGATTTTTGGCTGAAAAACACCGTAATTATGACTAGACCGCTGGGAACGCTTTTAAAACAAATCAAAAGATGATTTGAGTGGGTCTTAACCTACTGAACTACAGTCACCTCCACAAACATCTTCAGTTTTCATGAGGTAAAATCATTTACATTTTTTTTACAATCTGTATTTTTTAAAGCAGGAAAACCCTGCTTCTCTTCTGCTTTTTAAGCAAATTTGAAAGTTTTATTGTGGAAAATTCCACCTTTGTTTGGTCACAAACATTAACTATGACCAAACAAAATGAAAAAACATTTTTCACAGAAACTTGACTGCTGAATTCAATTTAATGGCAAAGATTAATATTTGAAGTGGAATGGGAACCGGGGTTTTACGGAACGTAGCAGTGATTCCCAGCTCAGGTGACTCGGCATAAAGACCGGATAAAGTCAGCAGATCCAGGCTGAACATACGCTGTCAGAGGGGGACCAGCTCCATTATAGGTTAATATATAAGGCTGTCCGTTTGACGGGAACGCCGTCATGCGTTGGTAAAACTGATGACTCTCACAGGCAGGGCTGCCCTCATGACACTGCAGAAAACAATTACAGCATATCCTTAGAAACAAATGAGCTCGATAGTCTCCGTCTTTACTGGGAAAAAAAACCCCAAAAACAAATTGTGCGTCTTTGAATTGTGCTTTTGTGTGTGCATGCATGCATGAGATAAGCAGTTCACACAAACAGGACGGGATGGGACACATTTCCATGCACCAGTATGTCTAGAGTCCAGACTTGGTGCACGTGGCTGCACACGCTGGCATGTGCAGTGGAGGGTAAAGTGACAGGATTAAACAAATCACAGACGAAGAGAATATTCATGAAGGAGGAATGAAAGCAGCCTTACAGAGAGAGAAAGCCGGGGAAAGTGACAGTGATGTATTAAATGACCCATAACCCCAGCAGCTTGAACGGACAAACAGTAACCCGTAGCAACTATCACATCCTGCGCTTTACCTTTGCTTCAGCATGAAGTGCTGTGCCACTTGGTGCATGACAAGTAGTCAACTGTTGGGGCTGGTGAAAAATGTCTGGGAATATTTTCCCATAAGGCATTGAGGCAGAGCACAGATGGATTTTATCCTCTAATAATGACCAACATGGTTTTGGCCATTTCTAGGTATACAGGTAACTATCACTACATGTGCTTTTAATTCTTATACGATTTCTAAATGATAAAGATCTTTGGAAGGAATTCAGTGACAATAGTCCAACAGAGAAAATCAGTTCTTTCGCTGAATAGAAAATGTTTATTTTTCCAACACCTTCCATGTAAAACTGAAGCTGCAGGTTCCTTTGAGTTAAACATCACACAGTTAAACATTCAGGTGAGCAACAGACTTGTAAAGAAGTTTTGATGGTTTCCATGGTGACATTATGCAAAACTTAGTCATGGCTCATGTGGATTGACCTTTACACACAGCAATTTCTGTAACGCTCTGTGCGCGTGAGTGTTTTTCAAATCATCTTTGTTCAATTTATGACTGCCAGGTTGACTCCGTGTGACAGTTTGGATCTGTTTCCATGAGCTCCATCAAAGGGAGTTGCTCAAAAGTTCTTGGGCAGAGAGATTCCTGCCTCAAACTTGGAGGTGAATTCCGTCAACAGTAAAAATCTTTTTCATGTCTTGAAACATGGACCAATTATTTGAAGATTTGTGCAGCTTTGATGTGGTTGCAGTTGCCATGGAGACATTTTGCATGGACTAAACATGCAAGGAGCTTTTTTAAAAAGGGCTTGTTTCTCATTCACATCTCCAGTATTTGAAGACAATTTGAAACAGTCACACCACGACATATTTTGTTTAACAAAATGGTGTCTAACATTTCAAATGCAAATGTTTTACTTTATTGTGAGTCGGAAAACGCATAAGCATTTAGGTTTGTAATTATGTTGGAAAAACGTTTTCAGTCCATGTTGCCTCTGATAAAAGTAACAAAAAGTATTTTGTCTGTTTTCATTTTTGTTTTTATTCCTACCCAACCTTTTGTTCATGAGTTGATCTTTAAGTTCAGTGACGTTGAACTTTTGTAAGTCGACTATAGAATCAGAATTAGGCTCACAGAATGACAGCAACAATAGCCTAAAGGTATTAATCCAAACTCAAGAAAAGAAAAATAATTCTTTTTTTTTTCCATCCAACACCAGAAACTTTCTGATAGCAGGGGTGTTTTAATAATGGAATCTGAAGCAGAAAATTGCCTCTGCTAATCTGCACCAACTGCCTCGTTTGACTGAAATTAAAGGTGAGCTCTTATTAGAAAAACATTAGTCGACCCAGCTAGTTTGATGGCTAACTTTTTCAGGGAAAAGAAGCACAACAATCCTCAAATTGCTTTCTGCCACCGACGTTTTGCATAGATGCGTGCAAAGTTGAGGCAGAGAGATTAGGCTCAAATGGTTAGAATTTCTCATTATTCTTTGTCTCACCTTGGTGGCGTGCGGCTTTTATGAAGAGAGCCTGAGCTCCTCGTTGCTGCAATGCATGACATTGGGGAATAAAGCAATAAGGAGGAAGAGAAAAACTTGAAAGGGCATACCATCGCATTATTATCCATCTCCAGGAAGCCTTTGTTTGTGTTTGTGTGTGAATGTTTATTAATGTATGATGACAAGGATTTGGAACGCTTTAAAGTAGAGGTTATGGCATTGTAATTTTTGGTTTTTAATATCACTCAGAGTGGAAAGGAAGAGAGGATCAAAGAAAGCATTGCTGCAGTGAGATCAAAGAGCTGTCAGAGCATGAATGCTGTATTGTAAGAGGCTTTATGAAGTTTCTGTCAAAGTATGATAGGTATAGGAGGCGCAGTGTTAAAAACGCAGTTTAAAAATCATCATTTCTAATGACAGAGTCAAACTAAGGATGAAGGTTGTGAAACTAAAATCAATACATTGAAAAGGGTTAATAACTGGAATTGTTTTTAGCCACATTTGGGATGTCATTATGCTAACGTCTGTTTCGTCGGCCATGTTGGGTCTCCTCACCTCACTGTAACTGTGGAGACTAAAATAACTCAAATTATTATCAACAAAAATCGAAAAGACAGTTGTGTTTCACACTGAACGCCACCACTCATTACTTTACATTAGTATAGGTCTACATCTGTAAAACAGCCCTAATAATACGGTCAATATCATTTTATAGATTATCTGCATTTACAGTGAAGAGATAATTTTATTGCACAGAAAGATTTATGGTTATTTTTGAATGTAAAATGGTCTCTCACTACATCAGGATTCACCTGATTCACCTGCACAAAATGCTTTCAGTTTGTCAAATCGACACAAATCTTTGTTCAGAAGCAGATGTTTGTTTTCGTTCTATTACACATTAAAACAGTTGTATATTAAAACAGTTCAAGGTGTTTTACAAAAGTAAAAAGTGGTTTATAGATAAAGTTGAACTGAATTTAGACTGAATGGAGCTGAACCAGTATGTGGTCAGGCAAATGCCGATGCTCAAGCTCTGCGCGGTGGTTAGTTACTGCCAAACTTGTTTGGATTAAATGCTGGTGAGTCTTCCCAGGTTTGTCTGAACCCTCTAGCAACTAAATGAATGTCTGGGTGAATCCGGTCTCAGAGAGAACGCTGGGTTTCCCCAGAGGCGGTCAGACAGGCGGGGTGCATAGCTCTCCATCGGCCTCAACGGTAAATCTGTGTTATCCCACAGTTCAGACAGGTCCAGTCTCTGGTAATGACTAGCAGGGTCCTGCTTTGGAGGCCAAACGGATCTTTACAGAAAGCCGTCTGTCTGCTTTACTAATTGGAGACCACATAGACACAAGAAGAAACACAAACTGAACAAAGAGCAGAAAGTTGAGGTTGAAGGCTTTAAGCTGCAGTCACTTCATGCAAACATCAACCGGAGGCTCACTTAGGTTCTGTTTTTGCTAACACCTCGAGAGGAGCACATTTTTCCCTCTCTATATATAAGAGGATTAATGGATTTTTAGATCTTAAGGTAAGCTCTGCTGGAATATAGTGGTTCTCCTCAGTGAGGGGCATTTTGGAGGATATGAGCAGTAACATGCCCCAAGGCAAAACAAACAGATAAACTCCTCTAAATGCTATGGAAAGTAAATCACTCGGAATGTCTGCACACGAAAATGTTTTTGAAAGTGCAGGAAGGCAAAAGCAATTTCCCAGGAGGGTTTCTTCTTTTTACCTTGATCTCTGAAAAAAAGAACTAAGTTCTAATTTACTCTTATCTTATTAGCTGCCTATAGTTTCTAATTCATTTAAGCCAAATGGTTTATGTCTCATAACTCTAAAAATACTCCGGATAAACAAACAAGACGGGATAATGTGGACAGATTTAGGATAATATTAAGATACATTTATTCTCTTACAAATAAAAGCAGAGTTTAAAGTTTAATGGAAAAAGCTGGTGTGACTTTTTAAAATCATGAAGGTCTTCTGGGTCTCTGAGTGGCAGACAATCTGCAGTAATAATATTTTACTATGAAACCCAGACAGACTTGGAATCTCCATCTAAAGGAAGACATGGTCAAATCAAACAAAAGAGCCAAGAATAATATATATTTAATAACAACTGAAAAGAGGAACAAGTAGAAATTAATAAAAGAATATTTAAAGTCTGCAAAAAAAAAACCTACAGCAAGCATGCCTCCATCTTTGACTTAAATGGATGAACTCACTCCGCTCACTGCTGGTTTGTTGCTTTTTGTTCTCACAAGTTGGTTTTTAGCAAAATCTGGATTGGATGTGGATAAAAATACAAATAGCAGTGAATACAGAACCAAGCAAACGAGTGCTTTTGACATTAAGAGAATATACATAAAGGCTGAAAGGATGAAAATTATAGAGATGAGAGTGAATTTAACATTTTAAAAATGTTAAAATGAGACAATACTGTGGAAATGTAAATGGTAAAACATAAAGATATATTCTAGCTACACAACATGCTAGATTGAGCGGTTCCCCCTCCCCAAGGTGGTGAATAAATAGAATAATTACTGGGCAGTCAGTGTTGTGTGAAATGACTGCATGACCACAATAAAACACGGTCCAAATACTGGCAAAACCTTAAATTGTGTGCTTGTGAACTTAATGGAGCAGGTGGAAGAAGATGTCAGAACATGCAAAGGGTCGGTCCTCATCAAAATGAAGCGCATTTATTTCAGCTCAAGATGCTGCTTCAATGACCTATTGAGTTCAGAACATTCACAACTGTGTGAATAAATAAAAGAATACAGCATGTGATGCAAGTCTTAGTAGAAATGTATTTAAAAGACAGATGAAAATGGTTCATTTTCAATTATTTTGATGGAAGATGAAAAGAGCTTTATTTCTTGTTAATGATGTCACTCTTGGATTTTTGCTACGTTTTTGTAAAGATGTGAAATCTTCAGCCATGACACTCCTGTAGGTAAGACGTAATGATCCAAAGTATTTATTTTCTGGAAAAACTCAAATTTCTGTCCTGGTAAAAGTTTCTTACAATAGTAGTTTGGAGAAGCACAAACTGTGGAACATTAACCAGCAGGAAAAAAAAAGCTACAGCAAAAGTCTTATTTAAGTAAAGGAGGTTTTAGATTTGTAAGGTACAAATGATGACTCAGAAGTTCTAAAACATTGGACAGATAATGTTTAAGATCGCCCATAAGACTCTAAATAACAAAGATGAAGCATGAAGTGGGATGAAAACCACACAAAAACCTTCAGAAAAGAGGACATTTGGAAAAATGATTAAGATCTTTTAAGCATTCACCCACATGCGAGTCAAGACACACCAAAAAAAAGCAAACATCATAAATCATATAAAATCAAAACAGTGGATTAAATAAAATCTCCACTGTTGTAATGAGTTTTTAAAAAATGCACACTGAAAACATCCATTAAATCAGCACTAAATATGTCAAAAATTGGTGGAACATTGAACTTTGTAACATTAAAGTTATTGGGAATTTGCTCCCAATTACAAATTGCCTCCAGTGGTCTTTTAAGGAACTGCAGCATCAACACTTCAAGGTTTCCGATTGAGAAGTTTGTTTCAGAATGTTAAAATTACATTTGCAAAAGGGAACTTTTAACAAAAATGACAAGTTTTCTGACAAAAATGAAATCTAAAGTTACAGTTTATTTTTACTCAGGGTTCACAATCTTTCACCATATTTAATTATACAGTTTCTTAAATATGTCATAACATCCTAAATCTTTCTAAATGGATGAACTAAGTTTTTATTCAAATAAAAATCCATACATTTAGAGTGTTGGGGACACGTTAGCAAACATCTTTGCAGAAAAAACAACAACTGTTTTTGTTTTTTTTAGGCACATAAAATTTCAGAAACATGTCATTTCTTAATTTAACCGTTTTTGACATTTCAGTCTTAATGCTAATGAATTTGCAAAAAGTAAATGTTTCAAATGCAATAAATGGTTATTCAACAACTGAATAAAACACATCTGGATCATTTTTGTATATATTTAACTATTTACAACATTTAAATCATCAAACTATTAAAAATAAGCAAAAGGCTGAAATAAACTTATATGTTAAAAACTTTTTTTCCAGACAAAAAACTACTTTCAGACCATTTGTAAATTAAAATTGTGTAATTTTCTTCACAAATGTATTTTTTTCTCAGTTTAAATCCCCAGTCTTGTAAAAACAGTTTTTGTAACTAAACAAGTATTCAATGCAAATTTAACAAATAAGGAGAGTAAATTTAATTCAACCCTGATGAATTGTAAATAGCACAAAGTGGGAAGGTTTTTTTTTTAATTCAAGTTAAAATAGATGATCAGGAACAAAATAAGAACCTTCATAACTGTAATAACTATATCTAAAATTATTTTAGGATAGAGCATGACTTTGTGAGGAAAGTGACAGGAAAAGAACTTCAGTCATGCATCTCAGAGTGGATCTGTTGTCACTTTTTCTGGTATTTCTGAAGCAACAGGAAGGAACATCCACATGTAAAGGAGTCAGGGCATTTTTGTAACTGATCAGCAAAGAAATAAAAACTATATTTTTCTGTCTGAGCAGATCTTAACATCACAAAAGCCTCCATCTGTGATGTTTTCTGCTTTATTCTTTTTTTCTGTGATCTCTTTCAAACATGACACATCATTTCTGACATCAAGCTTTGCACCAGACAGAACAGAAACTTGTGGAACAGCTTCTTTAGACAAACCACAACAGAGTTAAAGCAGATTATTTACCGTAAGTGAGCTTCAGCTCTACTGGCTGCCTGGTTGTACTCTTCAGCCGTCTGCTTGTAATTGTCCAAGTTCTGTGGAAGCAAATTGAAGAAATGTAAAAATAATCAATTCAGAAGTTTGATATCTGACTCTGCTTCCTGTACCAACTGGTGCCTAAGTCACATGAACCTGTATGGGGGGTTGATCCATACAGGTGATGCTGTCGCATGGTGCCCTTATGCCACACTCTAGTCTTTAGTAAGGTCTGAGTGCTGGCTTCTTACTGACCGTGTGCAATTGCTGCACACACGGGGTGTGCACATGAAATGTAACAGTTCGAACAATCCATGACACCGTCAGGTCTCAGTTTTTCCAAAGGGGGCGGTGCATACTATGAATTCTGCATGGTGCCCAAAGTTTTGCACACGTCATTCATTTGTTTTCTGTTATTTTGAATGAGTAAATGATAGAAATAAAACCTCATTCTTTTTACATATTAAAAGAATGTCTCGTCTGTGACCTGATGCCTTTAGGAGATTTTTCAATCTTTCCTTGGGTTCTTTATACACAGTAATTTAACATTTTACCTGGGGGGCTGAAACTTTCGATCCCCACTGTAAATGATTACAGTTGCATGTATTTTTTCAGGTGTAACGAAGCCCACAGTGACGAGGAAAATGCATGAAGCATCAGTGGAAATGCCACTTTCCATAAATTAGTGACCTTTGAGTTTTACAGCCTGCTTACAAATCTGAGTATTGACAGCTGGCTGGTACTCCATTATGTTTTATTTCAAGCAAGAAACCTTGGCATTTAAATAGCAATTACAGCACAGATGCAGCACGCGCTCCGTCAGCGAGGTCACACGCAGCACGTTTACTGCAAAACCCAGACTTAACTAAACGGCTCTGCAGAGAGTCGAAATGCTAACTAGGATGCAAATAGGAGTTTGCATCTGGTAGTTATGGAAAAATCCTGCATTAACCCAGATCCCACATTGAAGAAATAATAATAACAACAAAAACTTCTGAAGGAATAAAATATCAGCTTCACAAAAATAATTTTAAATATTTTAAAAGTAATATTTGTAAATAAAAATTGGCTTGTTATATATATTCTTTTAGGGGTCAATAATTTAAAAAACTTGACATATTTAGTCTTAAATTATTATAATTTTTTAGTTAAATAAACAATTGTTTTTTTGTAAAGCCCTGACATAGAGAACAAAAGCTTTAAAAACTCACATCTGTAAACCTAAGGTCATTTTATTGTGAGCTTAATTTAAATATTTCCCATATGAGTTGTTTTTTGCAACTAAAATACGTAAAAAAGTTTGTTGGAAACACCACCAAAGTGGAAATCTGTCATCCAGTCCAAGATGTTAACCGTGCAGCAATCACATATTTAAACAAATAACTGCGGCTCTCAAGCCTTTTACTCAATTATTTCTCATATTTCCAACAGACGAGGTGATAGGAGAGAAGGATAATTGAAATGACTGCAGAGGAATGATGGGATCAAACCTCCCTTGCCCACCACTCCTCCAGTGCTCACTTGTCATTTTCAAATCTCATTATTTTCAGCTGATCCGCAAACATCAGCCCAGACTGAAATGTCTGCTTCTGGAGAAGACTCAGGTAACGTCACAGGTATGTTTTTCTGTTTATTAAAGAACAAAAAGCTAACAGGAAGTCATATTTTTCACATGAAGAAGTGAGGAGGAGAGAGTTTAAATAGAAAGCAGCTAAATAGAAGTTCTATATGTTTAGAATTTACTTTAAAAATACATTTCCATTTTTCTACCTTTTATTTATCCAGCTAAGTTTTAATATTAGATTTGGAAGTTTTAATCACAATTCATGTTGTTTTAACCAGAACATTTCCTAAACCTTTAAAGTCTCACTCTGATCATCTATTGGTCTCTTTTAAAAGTGTTCCCAGAGGTCTTTCAATTATAATTATGATGTTTAAGTCAAAAAACAACAAAAAAGTCAAATAATATTTGAGCTATCCAAATGTGCAGTTTTTAGCCAGATTCCAACCAACCAAGAATGATCATGATGAATGATTGTCTGCAAGTGGATGCATCAGAAAGGGGCGGAGCAGGGAGCTTGTGGCTTGCCGACTGTAGCTCCCACGTCACAAACACATCCGTTTTCCAACTGCATGCTTTCATCTTCTCATGATTTACAACGTTTTGAATACAGAAATACTCAGAAATGCAGTTTTAAACTCAATTTTCCTTATACATGCCCTCCATCATCAGGAAGATGCTTTGAGAACATTATAAAACACCAAAAACATGATTTTCATTGGAGTGTTTCAGACTTTAATGTGATTTCTCTTTATAAAAGCTTTTGAAACATTTGCATTCTTGACAGTGATGTTGTCTAAAAAGTGGACTAGAATGGGTCTTTAAAAACTTTGGACTCCTTTGCCTTCTTCTCCACACAGCAAATGTTGTTTCAGAATCTCTGAGTCAGTAGTAAATGCATTGAATGAGCATAAATATAACAGGTTTGATGGGATAAAAGAATTTCAAATTTAGGTTTGACTCATCCAACATCCTCGCAGAGGGAGAGAGGAGCCTATCTGAACCGTCAGGCCTCCAGAGCATCTCCACAACCGTTTCTAACCTTAATTTATGATTTATTTGACATATTTAACCCTGAATTTATAGACAAAAAGTATCAAATAGCTTTCGTTCTCAGTGGGGTGAAGCAGGCTAAATCTTGGCTCTTCGGGAGAAGGAAGTCACTTGAGAGTCGTAGCGCCTCTCAGGTCAAAACCTCAGTGGCTAAACTCAACAGAAGAAAGTTTTCTGAAACTTGAAAGTCTTTGGATGCTCAGTGGGACAAGACTCAAGACAAAAAGGAGTTCCACAGAGGCTTTAAACACATGGGTGCTTCTGGTTTTGGAAGACAGGAAGCAGAAAGAAGAATATGGATGGTGTGAATGACGGATAAGCTTCCACCTTACGGTTGATATCGTATTCAACATGAAAGCTGTGCTGCAGTACTCAAATTCATGTCATTACATTGAACTTTTTACTTTGTCTTCAACCAGAATTTCCTTCAAACAAAAGTCTGCAAACATCTTACAAACAGGCTGTTAAAAAGCTTTCTTTCATGAAATTAGAAACGAATGTGCCTCAAACATGAAGGTAAGCTAACAGCTAAAGGACAGTTTTTTATCCAACTAAATTAGAGGGAAGAAGCAAAACAAAAGGTGCAGCAGCTGCAGCTCCTCTATGTGAAATGTTTGTCTGCTTTCAGTCATTATTTGGAGGCTCGTGCACAGAAGTGATCCTGGGCAGCAGCCTCAATTCAGCTCTCATGATACCAGAAGTGGGGCCACTATCACTGGCGTGCACGTTCGGAGCTCCTCTCACTCATTTGCATACACAGGAACCAAATCCCAGCATGGAGAGGCAGAAAAGGGAGAGGGGCAGGAAAGGAGAGGGGCAGGGAAAAGGCTCCAAGGTGGAAAGTGGGGTTCTAAAGCTGTTGGAAGGGCTCATGGGGGGGATTAGTGAGGCAGCATGCAGGCTGTGTATAATCTCACATACATGCAGGTGTGACTAAATCTGTGTTTGCGTGTTTTGATGATCCTCACGTCCACACGTGTCTGAACCCTCTTGGAACTGAGGGCTGAGATGGACTGATGTCGGGACTTAAAGGGGGGGGGGTTGTTTCACGCTCCTTGCACGGACCAAGGCGGATTAATTTCCCTTTCTGTGGGAGACGCTGACAAAACGGGGAGGAACGGCGGATTAAAAAGGGTGAATTTTAACATGAGGTTTGTTTACACAGTCATTAAGGTTTACTCCCAAATGGTAAACAGGTATACTTCACTTTTACAATGTGGGGATTAGGGAGGCATCCACCAAGAATAAATTAGAGGGCTAGAAAACAGAGTTACAGAAAAAAATAGAATTAAAAAAAGTGCCATTATTTGGTCACCAAATATCACATTGTGTGTTCAAATAAAAAACCACCTTTAAACATACAGCTGATTTAAAATTGACTTGAAATCATCAATACCATTACAATATCTGCTTAAACAATTTAAACTTTTTTCAGATAAATATCTGATTCTAATGTTAATGCCATCCCAAACTAACTTTAGTCTGAAGATGAAAAACTGTGTACCTTCGCTGTAAAGCAGTTCACCTTTTGCTGACTATTTTCATTTTTTGAGACAGGTCTGCATCCTGATTGGCTGCAGACTGTTGTCAATCAACCTCTTCTATGTCGTTTCTTCTGTACAGAATACATTCAGCTCGACACGTTCACATAAACCTTAGATCTGTTTTCATTTGATAAAACTAAACTTTTTTGTTGACAAAGGTTGGAACTTTGAGAGTGTAAACAGAAGAAAAATGTGAAATTGTTCCTGTCTGTCTGAGAAAAGATGATTATTAGGCAGATTTTATTTATCGCAGGTTATGTTTAGAACTTAATGTCAGAGTATTCCGAATGGCATGTTTACACAAAGCATCTGCTCAGGTTTTTAATGTAAACGCAGCTAATGACTGTATCTGAGACCTGGAGCGCCACCCATGACAACTGGTTCACTACCTTCTCCAAACAAATGAAGTCAAATCAGTCGCCATTTTTGCAAAACAAAAGCCGCCATGTTGCAGGCAGGCGTCATCAGTAAGCAGTGATTGGTCCAAGTCGGTCTGAGCCAACGTTTCTGTGGCAACCGCTTTCACTAATCAGGAGCTCATACCTGCCAGTTGAAAGAGGGGCTGCACGAAATCTGTTTCATGTTTTGAACTTTAGACATTGAGACCTGCAGGCTCCACCTATTTTTATTGAGCTATCTGACTGGACAGTTTATAACTTGAATAACTTGAACTAAAGAAAAAACATCCAGAGAAAAATCTGGATTATTGAGAAAATGTTAAAAAAGGTATTAGAGCAAGAATGGTTATATTGATTAATAGAAAAAATGAGTCATAGCTGTTTATTTCTCTATAGAGACTTTGTGATTTTAGATTCTTGAGGCCAGTGGGGGGGGAGTGGTCACTCTGTCCGGCTCTCATATACAGTCAATGTTCATCACTTTAAACTGAGTTTTGCTGACAGGAGTTGTTTGTGGAGCAAAAAGGTTTTGTTTACACCAAATATTAATCCTCTTAACATCATTAACAGTTTGGCTGGTGTAACATTAAACACGTTTTTCCCTTAAAACGCCAGAATGTGCGTTCTTTAAGCCTCAGAAATGTTTTTGTTCTAAATACATTTTCATTTAAAAATCATGCTTTACATTTTGTTTAGATGATCTGTGTCACACGTCTCCCAGCCAAACTCCACAGCCGATAAGAGAGAATAAAGGCGGTGAAATGGGAGAGCAGGCATGAAAGGAGGGAGAGGATGAAATGATGTGTTAGACTGAAAAATGAAGGAGGAGAAACGGAGAGATGGACGCCAGCTCAGGATAAACTGTCTGTTTAATGCACAGCCCATACGGCCTCTTTATCTCACCCACTCATTCTGCTTCTTTCTTTCTCCCTCATCCACATGCAGGTCAGCCGCGAGACGCTGAAGGATGGAGGGAAAAAGGAAAAAGGGACCGCTGTGGCATGCGGTGAAAGATAGAGTATCCTGCCCTCTTCTGCCAATCAGGCGCTTCCGTCAAACGCGGGCAGAGGCCTTTCCATTTAACTTGCCTATGTAAAAGGTTTTCTCAGAGGCCTTAGAGGTGAGTGCCGGGGACTAGATAAGGTTCCCCTCGTCTGCCCGACGGGCCCGTCTGCACGGAAGGAGAGCAGGAGCAGTGGGGAGGAGGAGGCAGACGCAAGGACTATCTCCTTATTACAGGAGGGGACAGCTGTGGGTGTAAGCAGACACTGAGAGGAGGAAAGGGTGGAGGAGTGTGTATTTGATTACTTTCTCAATCCTTAAGGCATATTCTATTACCTTAAAGTAAATCCCTAAAAAGTACATCATCAACCTTTTACCATCGATGTACCTCTCCATTTACTGCCAGTCATTTTACTCAAATGTGCTTCCCTCAAGTATCTGCACATCCTTAAATTAAAGGCTGAACCATCTTTTACATCCTTTCCTATGTGCTCAATAAAATCTGAAAAGGTTTCATTACATCTCTGTTTCTGTGGCTTTTACGCAGCGCTCCTCTCCGGCATTAGCGCTCGGGTTGATGGAACGTGGCGGATAATTTATTAAAAGCATCCAACAAGCTACTTTTACCTTTTTCTGGTGCTGAAAGGCGAGAGCGAAGCTCGCCAAAAGGACATGGAGATGAAAAAAACCACAGCATATGTCATTAGACGTGTGCCGTGGTGCTTGAGTGCTGCTCCATCAACTCCACTCACTCCTCCACCTGTGCGCTTTTATGTCTTTTACGTTTTGAAAACAGTCAGTAGTCTTGACATTTACAGTAGAGGAAAGAACCGGGTGGGTTTCAGCAGGATTTCAGATTCCTTGCAGAAATACTGATAAAAGTAGTTTTTTTTTTAATATTTTATTACTGAAGTATCTTTAAAACTTTGTGTTTGTTCAGTTTTATCCACATAACCTCTGGGATGTTTACATATTGTGCACTGCAAACTATTTAATTATAAAACGTAACTTTTAATATAAAAGAGCTAAAATTCCTGAAGAAATTAAAACAGAAAATAACAGAAATCTTTGTCTAAGGAGCATCTTTTATGCACAGAGGCGATTCAAGAGATGCAAAAAATATTTGAAGCATCTGCAAAGTGGAGCAATATTTTAAGAAAAGCAGCAGAAAAGAGACTAAATGAAGTTAAGAGAGCAGAGCAGCTCAGAACAGCTGATTTTAGAGTTCTGCTGGGTTTGTGAACCACCAAAAGATCTGAGGTATTTGGGTCCTTCAACACTGACATATTGATGAACGAACGCTGTATCTGACTGATAGCCAGCGTGTGGACTGAAGAACAGAGAATGCTTGATCTAGTTCAAGCTGCAGTTTTCTCACAGTGTTTTTGCAGAGGACAAACAGAGGACTGTTACAGCAGTCCAGCCTGCAGGAGAAGAAAGCATGAATCAGCTTCTCTGAATATAGTCTGGACACGAGATCATGAGTCTCATCGTTTGATGGAGATGGGTTTTATTTGAAGGCTGAAACTCTGGAGTCTTTCATGTCACCAAGCTTTAACAAAGATTTTGTTTTTTTTCCTTTAGAAAGCAGCTCTTTACTTATGCTAAGGTAACAAGTACAACTGCCTCTGCGTGATGGGGAGGCATCTGCAGAATCTCTGAACTTCAGAATCTCGTGCTGCCGCCTAATTTTTTTAAAAATTGTTGGTGTGCTCATGAATGTAGACGTGGCAGTCAGATGGCTGTCAATGGTGCAGAATGGCCCGATGTTTATATACCCCCAGGCTACCAGGCAGCTGACGGCCGCCATTCTGAGGCATTTACACATCGTCCAATCGGAGCTCCTGGCACCCAGCGCTCTCACCTGATTTCATAATGCCGTTATTCCGGCCTGTCATTAGTCTGCACTGCACGACCAGTCTCCATAAAATTGTAACTTTTTCTTAAAAGTTCTGCGGCCTCTGCTCAGTGTGTAACAATGCGACCGCCGCCTCCCGATTACAAATGCCGCCGCGTGGCCTCCTGCCGAATTTGCTGAAACACTTGCATTTAGGTCGCAGCGTGATGGCATATTGGTAAATGTGACTGAAGTCTTACCTTCAGACTTTTCTTTATATTTCCAAAAAACATCCAAAAAGTTTGATTACATCCAGTAGTTTCCCTTCATTTCATTTTTGCTCTAATAATATGCAGTTCAACCTGCAAGTTTCCACTTCATTGTGCGGGAACATTGTGTCAGAAGCTAATGCAAACTGTAAAGAGAGAGCCCTTACCTTTTTTTCTAGGATTTCTAATTGCTCCTTATAAAAGGTGGACAATGTGGCGAGCTCCGCCTCCTTTCTCTCCAACTGTTTGGCCTGAAAAAGAAGAAAAAGGTTAAAAAAAATAAGAAATTAAACTGTGAGGTGTAAGAAAATCCTTAGTATTAATTTATATTCTTGTGGAGAAAAAAAATGTTCACCAAAAATATTTATTTTCCATTTTAATAAGATTGAAGGTTATGCTCTGAATTCACAAATGTGTTGTCTGTTTGTTTTTCAGTGCAGTCGTCTACAGACGCCTGCTTTAGATCAAGTTCAGTTAAAATCAAATCAAATGCAGAGTAAATGTGTATCGTCTAATGAGTAAATCTGGATGAGAATGGAATAAATTGATGAGACAAGTACAAGTACAAGATGATGAGTTGAACAAACAACAATCTTGGAATATTTGGTTGGATGTGAACATGCAACAAAACTTACAAAACTACTGTGGGGTCGTGACCCTGCACAGTTGTGGCAGTAGTCGACATGGCGCCGTTGGCGTTAGGATGAGGTGATAGCCTTTAATAAGCCCTCTGAGCCAAGCTTTGACAGGAAGCAAGGTGGCAAATTGGTCGCAGGAAGACCCAGAGTTTGGGCAAAGCAGCATGCAAGCAGAGGAAAACAGAAGGCAGATGTCAAATAAGAGGAGGAGGGAGAAATAAGCAGGCAGTTGAGCTGGAGAACAGACATTTCCATGCACTGGGAGAGTTCAAATAAAAGAATCAAATCTTTGGAAAGTCTGGATAGTGATGAAATGTGACTACAGAGAAAAAGACTTCTTTCAAAGAATGAAGGTTAACAGGGTGCCAATGTGACAGCCTCACTCTACAGCGAAAGAAAGCTGGACCGGTTTTTAAGGCACACACATCAGACTTCACCAAGCCCATAGAGATCAGTGACCTTGAGTTGCAATATTCACATTAAAGAAGTAATATACATCCATTTCTTGTGGTCTGTCTGTCTGTCTGCAGCTGTGAGGGAGATACCCCTGGAGTCTGCAGATCAGGCATGTCCAAAGTCCGGCCCGTGGGCCAAATGCGGCCAGCACTCAAACTCCAACAGCCAGCAGGCTCCTGTCATAAAAACCAATAATATGTGGACCCAAACACTTTTTAAAGACTGTGTGTACAATTTCTTGATTGTTGTTGGCTAAATTACATTTACATTTTCACCAGAGGCCCGCTAATGTTAGGTTGGTAGTGGGAGGGGCCATATTCAAGCAGGAAAGAGTGAAAATAATGGGATGATGGGAAATGGAAGCAGGCTTAATCTGCACCACTTATAAAAGGCATAATCGTAATTAAAAGACCACTGGGATCACTTTGAAAATAGATCAAAAGAGGATCGTAGAGGGTCTTTAAGTTGCACTTTTTTACTAAAGTCAGTGGAAACTTGCTCCTTTTTGAAATCAGCCTCCAGTGGTCATTTAAGAAACTGCAACATTTGGTGGTTCTGGGTTAAATTGGGAAAAAGAAGGTCGAGGTTTGGTTTAAAACTCAACTCATGGTCGTAACATGTCTGTGAGCTTACATAAGAAATAAAGCTGACTGCTTTGATCTGCATCAGATTTTCAATATGTGTTGCCTTAAAAAGAAATGAAAAAAGTAAAACACATGAAAAGAGGAAGTAAAAAAAACAGGACAAGTTTGGCAAGCAAGTTGTCAAGTCATGGCGTGGCTTTTTATCTTCACATGATTGTCTCTCACTTTCCTGCCATTCAACATGACAGTGATCTTTTCTGTTCAATCCCATTCAAACAAAAATGTACAAAAAATTGAACAAATAATGAAATAAATAAAAGGATTCTTCCCTGAAAAAAAGCAAGATTGTCCGCTTTTTAAATGAAGAGTGGTGTGTTTGAGGATGATGGCGGGAAGCTCGACAAATTAACAAAAACGTGATTTTCTGAAATTAATGGATACTTATATCTTATTAAACAAAAATGTTTTCAAAAATGGGCAAAAAACTTCCACTTTCAAAACAAAACATTGTACATTGGGATGAATGATGACAAAAGCACAACAGCAGCATGCTGTGTATTTTGAGCATCCTGACATTGAGACATTTGAGCGATGAAAGTGATAATGGAACTCATAAACACATGAAACTCAAAGCAGAAGGAGTTAAATGTGAATCCTGCACAGTTTAAGCACCATGATCTTGATATAGTGGGTGAAGTCTATGAAAGAGGCAGCAGGAGGAGGCAACGGGACCGGAATGTATGTTGCGCTGAAAAGAAACGCATGCACACATGCATAATCTGTGTCACGGTGTAATGATAACTGTACATCAATGAGTGATATAGATCAGTTAGAAAAACATTTTCCGTGACTGATCCACTGATTATCTGTGCATTTACTGATATGGCAGATTCAAGGGTGCAGGCACACACTTTAACTGATTGCATTTATTTTAATCCAATGTAATCTCAGCCTCACTTAGCAGATGCACACAAACCCAAAAAGCACATTTGCAAACTCCTAGCCTGCATCGGCTGCGCTTTTCTTTGAACAGCAGCTTTTTGACGCTTTGAGGATGTGTGCTTGCATGTAAAATCACCTCTGCTAGAGGCCCAGATGATGTGTAATTTTCTAGCTGAATACCTCTGAAAGTGTTGTTGTGTGGAATGGCAGTGGCAGCACACTTGCAGCCTTGCTTTAAAGCACTATGAAAACATGACATTTGAATAGAAAAAGAGACAGAGAGAAAAGGGAGAAGCCAGACTAAGGTAATAGAATTGCTGCTTACCCATGCATCCAAATCTGCTGGCTGGGAAAGAAAGAGGGAGCCAGGGTTAGAAAGGCGGCAGGGTCCAGGGAAAGCAAAGCCATGGAATCATGGTCTGAGAGACCTTCAGATACTCAGTTACCCTTTATTTGATCTACTTCAAATGTTGGTACTTATTGAGAACACAAGGCAGTATCCCAAGTAAGGTGTTCAGGTAGATCATCATCTCAGAACCTGTTGTTAAAGTCTTAGTCACAGGCATCCATATGGGGGTGCTGACCAAGCTTGAAGAAACGTTTCAGGTTTTTCATTAACAGATGATTAAAATGAATCAAAGTTTCAATCAGAACTTGTTTAAGCCACAGTAACATGCACTTGTATGGAGATTGATCTGTCCAGGTGCTGAAGGTTTTGGGTTGTCCAGGTTCCATAGAGGATCGTAAAGAGAAGTGCCTGCATCTTAAGGGGAGCACAGGTGTGCCTTACAGCTGCCTTGCAGCTCGTACGGCCACTTCAAGGAACGTCATGAAAATGGAACATACCATTGTCGTGCGTGTGGTAAGTGTATCCTGAAGTATTTGTAAGAATAATGGAAGTTACAAACACTTATGATGTACAGGTGATGCTGTGGTATTGTACCCTTATGCCACACTCCTGTCTTTAGTAAGGTGCGAGTACTGGCTCCTTACTGACCACACGCAAATGCTGCATGCAAGGGGTGTGCAGGTGATAAGTAAATGCTCCTGGGACGCACGTAGGATGTCCATGCAAACTACACTTTGATTGTCTCATTTCCTCATTTCTAACATCACTTGAACAGCAAGTAGAACAACAACCGTTGAAAAAAACTGTGCATCAAGATTTTCACTCTTTGCACTTACACACGTGGACAAAATTGTTGGTACCCCTCAGTTAAAGAAGGAAAAACCCACAATTCTCACTGAAATCACTTGAAACTTACAAAAGTAACAATAAATAAAAATTTATTGAAAATTAAATAATCAAAATCAGCCATCACTTTTGAATTGCTGATTAACAGAATTATTTAAAAAAACAAACTAATGAAACAGGCCTGGACAAAAATGATGGTACCTCTATAAAAGATTGAAAACTATTTGACCAGACTGACATGATTAACTCAGGTGTGTCCTTTAATTGACATCACAGGTGTTACCAAACTCATAATCAGTCAGTCTGCCTATTTAAAGGGAGACAAGTAGTCACTCTGCTGTTTGGTGAAAAGGTGTGTACCACACTGAACATGGACAACAGAAAGCCAAGGAGAGAATTGTCCCAGGACATCCGAAAACAAATGATAGATAAACATCTTAAAGGTAAAGGCTATAAGACCATCTCTAAACAGCTTGAACTTCCTGTGACAACAGTGGCTCATATTATTCAGAAGTTCAAGACCCACGGGACAGTAGCCAACCTCTCTGGACGTGGCCGCAAGAGGAAAATGATCGTTGGAATTGTATCCAAAGAGCCCAGAACAACCTCCAAAGAAATTAAAGGTGAACTCCAAGGCCAAGGTACATCGGTGTCAGATCGCACCATTCGTCGCTGTTTGAGCCAAAGTGGACTTCATGGGAGACGACCAAGGAGGACACCACTGCTGAAAAACAATCCTAAAAAAGCCAGACTGGAATTTGCAAAAATGCATGTTGACAAGCCCCAAAGCTTCTGGGAGAATGTCCTTTGGACAGATGAGACCAAGCTGGAGCTTTTTGGTAAGGCACATCAACTCTATGTTCATAGACTCAAAAACCAAGCATACGAAGAAAAGAACACTGTCCCTACGGTGAAACATGGAGGAGGCTCAGTCATGTTTTGGGGCTGCTTTGCTGCATCTGGCACAGGGTGTCTTGAATGTGTGCAAGGTACAATGAAATCTGTAGACTATCAAGGCATTCTGGAGAGAAATGTGCTGCCTTGTGTCAGAAAGCTTGGTCTCAGTCGCAGGTCATGGGTCTTCCAACAGGACAACGATCCAAAACACACAACCAAAAACAGCCAAGAATGGCTGAGAGAAAAGCGTTGGACTATTCTAAAGTGGCCTTCCATGAGCCCAGATCTGAATCCCATTGAACATCTGTGGAAGGAGCTGAAACATGCCATTTGGAGAAGACACCCATCAAACCAGAGACAACTGGAGCAGTTTGCTCATGAGGAGTGGGCCAAAATACCTGTTGACAGCTGCAGAACGCTCATTGACAAATACAGAAATCGCTTCATTGCAGTGATTGCCTCAAAAGGTTGTGCAACAAAATATTAAGTTTTGGGTACCATCATTTTTGTCCAGGCCTGTTTCATTAGTTTGTTTTTTTTAAATAATTATGTTAATCAGCAATTCAAAAGTGATGGCTGATTTTGATTATTTAATTTTCAACAAATTTTTATTAATTGTTACTTTTGTAAGTCTCAAGTGATTTCAGTGAGAATTGTGGGTTTTTCCTTCTTTAACTGAGGGGTACCAACAATTTTGTCCACGTGTGTAGGGGTCTACAACCTTGATATTCTTTCAGGGTCACCTGCAGGTTTGCCTGTTTTTCACCTGCAGACAGCAAATGTCCACCTGTGAGGGCAGATGGGACTTAGGCTTGAGAAGGGATCAGGATTTTGTTAAAACACAGCCTAAATGTTGCTGCTAATATGCAAAGATTCAGGTCCTCTGGAGCTTTTTTGTGTTAAAAAAACAATTTAACTGATAATCACCAAAACTAGCAAAGCATCATGGGGTCAAGCCACACAGGAACAGAAAACTCTTTTGTTGATTATTTTTCAAAGGTTACACTTCCAAAACAGTATATTTTCATGGGCCTGCATAACTGTGAATGTTTTCTCAGCCATATCCAGGCTTTAGTACATTCATAAAAGGTAGTGCCACATGTTTTCTGAATCACAGCACTGTTATTTTCTGACATTATCGTAAAACATAAGGGTGTTTGCAGCAGTTTCCTGCTTGTAGCACAGAACCTTTTCTTGGGTTTGGGGCCAGAACTGCGGAAGAACAGCTTCAATCGAAGCTCACATCATCATTTACAGACACGCTTAACATTGACTCTGGAATGCAGACATCCACCACCGCAGAGCCACATATGCCTAACTAGCATTAAGCAAAAAGACATTCGGAAAGACGGGCAGACTGGTCCGAGCAACTGCTCCCCGTCTGGTACTGGACAAACAGCTGAAGGGGACAGATCAAAGCAGTAGGTGGCTCTAATGTTGCCACGCCTCATAAAAAAACACCATCAAGTTAAATGAGGTGAACTCACAAAGCCGGCTAATGCAGGACGAGTATAGGAGGTTCTGGGTAATGTGTGCAATGGATACAGTCGACGCCATCTGTTAAACCTCCCTGCTCTTCAGTGGCAGTCCTGAAATGAAAGTCTAACTGTGACTGTGTGTGAGCATTTAGACCCCCACACAAAACGCTCACAGCAGTGAAGAGGGTCTATTTCCATAGATAAGCGGGGATAGAAAGGAGATGAGGAGGGCATGTTTTTGCAAACATGAGGATAAACTCAAACGCTTGTCAGTCACCCATGTGAGTCCATAGACCTAAACAAAAGTTCAAAGGGGTTAAGGTCAGGACTACTGTCAGACCACTCCATGATCCATGATCCTTCTCCCACATTCCTTAACTCTAGAGTTAACTCTAGAGTTGTGGGGGAAGGATCATTATGTGGGACGATAGAGTTTGATTCCAGGCTTTGGACCTTTGGACCTCAGACAAACACTATTTTGAGTTTACATTCAAGGATGAGAAGCCTCGTTATCAGGGCTCGTTTGTTACAGCGGTTCATTCATATCATAGTTTGTGGTTGCCAATCCGATTCGTAGTGGATATTGGTTGATTTTGAACAATTCGATCCAATTCACTGACAAAATGCAGCCAGGGTATTTTTATCCAAAACTTCAACCAGTGCGACTCAGAGATAAATACCTGGTACTGAGCAGTGCAGGTGAAGTTTTTCAGATTCTTGTATTTCTTCAAGATAATCAAATGTAAATTAAATATGTGTACAAACAAACAAGTAAACAAGAATTAATGTCAAATCCAATCACCTTTTATCTTGGTAAAGTTCAGCCCACTGTTGTTTTTCCAAATCAGAATAATCTAAAGCAAACATCATTAGAACATTCTACAGTCAACATGTCTTTGCTAAACTCAAAGTGTTTCCTCACATTGGACTGGAACGATGGTTGATCACGTTTGTTGACTGCTGTGATGCACTTGGTTGTTTTTACGCTGCAGTAAAATGAACCTTCCATGTCTCAATCCAAATGGTGTTTTCCAGTATCAACTATCGATTTATTTTATTTTGAAATCATTTTTCAAAACTATTGCCTGCAGGTTGATGGATTTGATTCCGCCTCAGACAGACTGATCTGGTTGGATTGTAGGATTAGAAATGGATTCATTGAGTAATCGATACACCCCTATTTGCATAGATACTGTAGATGCTATGCTGCCCCACACCATCATACTGCCTCCACCAAAACATTTTTCTCTATTGGTGCAGCAATCAGTGAAGTTTTGTGGACATCTCCCCCAAACTTCCTCCACATGTTTAGGTTCTGATGCTAATATTGCCGAACCCAGTGCAAATGAGCATGAGGTCAGTCAAAATGGCACGATACTTCACCAAACGCCTACAGACCACCTATGCAAGACTCATACTCACATGCGCTGCTAATCAGGCAGTAATCATGAATCTGATCAACCATCAATATTTGAGAAAGTTTGGATCCTTTTAAATGGATAGAATCAACATATTGAGTTCTGCTGCTCATCCAACAAAGGTATGTTCTTTACCAATTTAGCATCATTTCAAAGGAAGATAGACCAACTTTACAACTGTGCATTGAATATACATTTTAATTTTTGACATGGTCTTGATAACAATGAATAGTTAACATAGTATTAATCAAATGAGGCACATTAACTGAATTTACCACTAATGCAAATGTGATTAAATCTCAATTAGCCAACTACCCCCTTAAAATGTTGTTTAGTCTTTACAAAAATGTAATTTTGAATCCATTTATAAGGCATAAACATGTTCAAGAGCCTGAACAAGAGATCAGATTCAGAATATTTCATGCATGTCACGGGAATAAAACGTGTTTTGGGTGATCAGGGGCAAACATTGCTCTCCACAGAAATGTGAACGATCCTTCTGCATAAACTCCACTTTCATGGATCTCAATCCATTCAGTTATTCAAGCTTGTGTGTTTACCGTGTGGGTCACCAGATGCACCAGCTTGGCAACGCTTCATGCTTGATTTAGACTTAAAACCTTTGCTGTCTAACAACAACATGGCCTGTCTGTGGGGTTTTTTGTTTTTTGAAAAAGAGAACTTTAACAAAACCATGAGAGTGCGCATGTGTGTGGCTGACGAGATGAGACCTTTCCATCTCCAAAACGACCTCAGAGGATGAGAAACGCTTCCTTGGAAATCAATTATGTAAATACAAAATTATGCAAATGGGACATTTAAATAAATCTGTGTATTTGGGGAAAAAAGATTTTTGGTCTTGTTTTATACTTGGACTCGAGAGCAAAAAGAGAGTGGGGAGATGAAGAGACGGAGGGATAAAATGAGGATCAGTCTAGTGACTGCCACTGGCAGACACTCTGTACCGTTAAAGTCCTGATTTACCTTTTTAATTAGGAGGAAAGAGGTGAGGAGAAAGAGGGAACGATACAAACGCAGACAAAGAGGAGAAAAAAAACCACCTAATTCACTGACAACATTCTTCATGTCGTTGCTCAACAGGAATAAATAAGGTGGGCACATTCATCATGTGTGACAATAATAAACACAACTGGAACAGCTGAGTGCCCCCCCCCCACCCCCCCACCCCCACCCCCCACACACACGCACTTGCTTTCAATACTAGTGTTTGCCATAAACTTCACAGTGAATTTATCCCAAAATTCTGTTTTAAAAGAACACAGCAGAATACTAAGGCAGGCGCACAGAATGAAGGACTCAAAACACAGCGTTGATGTGGAGTAAAGCTGCTAAACTCCACTCTTTACTGATGAGAAACTGTCCCAATTACCACATGTCCCTTTATTTAAAAGATTGACCACATTTGTTTTCTTTCCTGATAAACATCAGCTGTGTTTTCTCACATGCTGGGCATGCTTACTTCTGAACACATTCTTTACACGTAATGTAACATAGATGCATGTAGTACACTGAAATAAGAGCACTGGTTTGAATGGGGTTGACTTTGAGACCCACTCCAATGAAAATTTGCATTTCTGTGAGGATGGTGGATATATATAGAGAAAATTAATGACATGAAAAAGATCGTAGTTTTTATGTACAAACTACAATCAGAAATCCACAAGCTCTCTGCTCCGCTCCATTCTGATGCACCCACCTGCAGATAGTTAGTTCCATGAACGTCATTGTTTTCGTCATCTGAGCGAGCGTCTGCTTCAAAACCATACAGCTGGATTGCTCCAATTTTGCTCGCCGTTTCAGTTGCACTGGTAATGTTAGGTTGGGGGGTGTGGGGAGCTGTAAGCTAGGGGGAGAACGTGTGAACAAAGGGATGATGGGAAATCAGTGCAGGCTTACTCCCACGCCAAGAGTCCCAACCACAATTCAGAAGATAATTTTTAATGAACTACTGCCACTCTGCAGAAACTATGTCCCAGAAAACAACTGTTTTTGTATTATTTAGGCTAAAAATGGCACAATTGTAATTAAAAGACCACTGGGAACGCTTTGAAAATATATCAAAAGATGATTGAAGTAGGACTTAATATAGTTTATCAGCTCTCATTCAGCTGTGAAATCCCCAAAAAACTAATTTGACAAAAATGAGGAATTAAGTGAGACTGACAGTTGTTGGAGAACGCCCACTTAGAGGTTCTAAAGTCTTTGATTCAAAGGTCCTGTGTCAGTCACATTCCACACAAACACAAATTAATTACACGTCAGAAGCCACCGTCTTTCACTTTGCGTCGGACGGTTCAGGCTTCCAGGGCCTGTGTTAACTTCTGAAAATACACACTTCGTTCAATCGATTTTTTTGTACTTCTATTCTTGTTATTTTTTCCGTTGAGATCGCTTTCTCACAAAAAGCCGACTATTTGATTGATTGTCATGGTAACACGTCATCACATCAATGAGCCGGCAGACCTCGACCGCAGTGGCAAAGGAAAGCGATCCTGATCGATACAATAGGTTCCACAAAGCATCAGTTAAGAGAGAACTTTTATACACACCCGGCAGCCAATAAAGTATTCACCCGGACCATTTAAAGTGCAGAAACACAATGTTTGTTTCCTATGGCTGTGTATCAGATCTTTGTTTTTTGGAGTAATACTGCAGACGTTAAAGTCTTTCCAGCTCTGCTTTTCATACTGTTGACGTGTTTATTACATTTCTGGAACATCCGAGTTGACGGTTTACAAATTAAACCATTTCAGACAATAAAAATGAAGGGAAAGATCAGTCGCAGCTCTGATCAGGGTGGCAGGGACAAAGGGGAGAGTGAGGGGCGTGTAGTGAATGAATGAAATGATCTGATTCGCAGAAGGAAAAAATAGAACAAAGCAGGAAAACATTTTCACGACACTAAAACCCAACAGTTAGGATTTGATGAAGCAAAAAGAACAAAAACTCCTCGTTTTAAACACCAAGGGCATGAATAAGTGGTTCTGGCTGAGTGTCACAGTAAAAGTGAGCTCTCAGCACATAACAGACTGAGGTTAGATGCATTAACACTTTATTACCAGGCCACCGTGCCAACACAGACTGTGAAGAAAGGGAAAGAGACGGATTGTAGTGGAAGGTGAGAAGAATTATGAAAAAAGAGAGATTTTATTTGAATGAAGGGAACTTGCTTCAGTAACTCACATTCTGCTTTTTTTTGCCTTCAAAATACTATGATGCATATCAAAAAAGATATAAACTCAGTTTGTTTTGCTCATCAACAAAGTGACGTTATTCTATTTTTGGAAGAAAAAAAAAAAACTTATCCAAAAGAATGTCACACAAACAATGTTTTTTGTAGGAAAATATTAAGGATAAAGCTTTATGTTAAAAATTTAATGGGGAAACTAACGACATTCAAACAAAACCCTTGGATTATCACTTGAATTTTTCAATATTCTCCTCTGCAAGAGCGATCATTTTCAAAACAACAGTTTTCCTTCAACACGGAACCTCGTCCAGTTTTTTAGGACGTTGAATCTCCAACAGGACAGGTGCCGTGCTGGATTTGTGCACAGCTCTTTACCTCTGCTCTGCATACATCAAAATCCCCCAATCCGGTGAGCTCTGCTCGTCAGCAATTACCGCTGCTCAGGACGGCGGGGGGGGCTGCGTGAATGGGTCTGAGTGAGAGCGCACAAAGGGGCTTAACTGCTTTAACATGCAGAAAAGATGTCAAGTCTGTGATAACACCGCCTGATAGCGGCTCAAATCTGTAAAAGTGTGTCTAAATCACTGCAGCTCGCGTGTGCGTTCACCGGGAAACTTAATGTGTCACAGAGACAGCCAAAAGTCATTGCTATGCTAACGAAAAGCTTCATCTCCTTTTTACACCACATTCTCTTCTTGGTTTTTTTATTTGCTTCTTGTTTCAGCCATTGTCCTCTTTGTTCTTTTCATTTTTTAGCCTGATTTGAAAGCATTTAGGTGATTCCTGCAAGTACTTTGAATGTTTTTGAAATGTTAAACTCTTTAAAAAATATAGTAGAAGCTTCAAATTTCTCCAAAACATGGTTCGGTTTAAAGATCCACTCCAACGAAAATGTGTTTTAGGTGCTTCTAACATGTTCTTGTGGCATTTTTCTGATGGAGGACGACTTATAGAAAGAAAATTAAACTCAAAATTGTATTTCTGACTATTTCTTCATTAAATCATCGCGAATCAGGAGCAGAAGAACAAATTCAAGCTCCCTGCTCCTCATCATTCCTCTAAGTAACAGAGAGGGATGGGAGGGCAGGGTCGATCCACACCTGCGGTCCTACCCTCAACTCAGAGATGAATTTCTAATGAACTTTGCAGAAAATATGTCATAGATTTTGACTAAAAACAGCATCGATTAAAATAAAAAACAAAAGTAAAGTAAATGAAAATACGGTGATGGACTTTAAGAACTTTAGCAAACTTTAAGTAACAAAGATCTTTAAACATTAGCAGCCTTTTCATTTGTACAATGCTTTTTTTTACATTTATTCAGCAAATTCAGCATTTAGCAATTATTCAAACACTTTTTGCGATTTTTAGCAGCTTTTACAAACATTATTATAATTTAGCAAATAAAGCTTCAACGGTTTCAGCTGTTTTCATCTTTTTCAGATAATTTAGCACTAAGCCAGTTTCCTTAGTGTTTTAGTAAATGCCGTTTTCCCACCAAATCCTTCTTGTTAGCTAAACCTTCCATCATCCTCAGTGACTGTCATCTATCAGCATCTGTGTGTTTTTGCAGGAAATAGTTGATTTAAAAATGCATTGATTATTAGTTGTATTGCCATCACTGTAATCCCAGAGATTATCCAATGTAATTAAAGCATGAAAGATTAAACAAGGTCCGGTTTGGATGTGTCTGCAGAAATACTGTCCGTTATGACAGAGGGGTGGTGCTTGAACAGCAGGTAACTAAAGTGCTGCATATTCAGTTGAAGCGCTGTATCCAGTCCCTTATCGGTGTCTTCTGCATGTGTGGCATCAGCAGCTGCGGCCTCACTGCGTGTCATCTCAGGTCTGGTTTGAATGAATGTGGGTATTTTCGCCTGGGTTTTCCATCATCGTTCTGCTGGACAGTGACAAAAGCTTTTCCTCTGACTCATCCCTCACACGTGCACACACACAGTGTAGTGAAGATAAAAAGAAAAGACGAGAGAAAGAAATTCTGGAAGAAACATGTTGCCCAGCAGCACGGCACCAAGTCATCTTCCGCTTCAACCTAAAAATGTTTCAACACTGCCATCTAGTGACCATTCTGAAGGACTCATTATTTTCAAACATTGAACATGGAAGGCTTAACAACAACGTATTGCAGTGGCACAAAGGACGCCCTGGGCGAGCCACCCCCGTTGATCCCCTCAGTGTGCCAAACGGTTTTTAAAAAAAGGGGGGAAGGTGAGAAGAGAATCGGTTCACACAACACAAAAATGATCTGTGTGCATTTTGATCAGTGAGACCCACTCCGATCATCTTTTGTTCTGTTTTCAAAGCTTTCCCAGTGGTCTTTTAATTATGATGATGCAGTTTTTAGCCAAAATCAAAGAGTCTGTGTCGTTTTCTAGAACATAGTTTCTGCAGAGCAGCAGGAGTTCATTAGAAATTCACCTCCGAGTTGTGAGCAAAGCAACCCCACCCCCCCTTCCCTTTCTTAATGTTGAGAGCTCTTGGTTTACACGCTCTCCAGCTAGCTTACAGCCTCTCAAACCCCATAGCTACAATTACCAGTGCAACAAAAATGGTGAGGAATATCGAAGCTGTCCAGCCGGACTGTTGTGATCCAGCTCAGACCAGCAAAACAAAGATGTTCATGGATCTATTTTTCTGCAGCTGGATGCATCTGAACGGGTGGAGCAAGGAGCTGGTGGTCTGCGCCAGGGTATTTTCTACATCACATATATGATCTTTTTCAAACAGCATTTTTTTCTTCTGCTCCTGATTCACAATAATTTCTACAGGTTGATTGTCAGAAATGGAATGTTAATATTCTTTACACGTGTCCTCCATCATGAGATTAAAGCCACAAGAACTTGTTAAAAACAGTTTTCAAACAAAAGGGTCTTTAAAAGGTCCCTTTTTATAACAGAACTTTACGTTTTTAAATAATTCTAAGTCTAATCATAATAAGACCAGATTTCTAGTTTTTATTTTGACACAAATTCCTGCCTTTATGTATATTCACAATATTTTTGGGGTTCATTACAAAAACGAAACAACAATAATTAAATTCAGCTGAAAAAAAATACACATTTTAATGGCAAAAAGATTCCTACAAAGGTAGAAAAAACACCTTTCTTTCCACAGCTTCGTTAGCTTTAAGCAGGTCTTCGTTACAGCCTGCATGTGTGTGTTCAGCACGTGATACTTCAGCATACTAATACCTTTTCACTTTTTCACAGGAACAACACTTGTGGAGGTGAAAAGAAAAGACTGGAAGAAAAACAAACACAGGATGTGCGAAAATGGAGAGGGAAAGAGGTGTTAAAGTGCTGTGACATTTCATTTCTTCCACACCTTCGTTCAAGTGTTAAATGTGGTCTTGTGACAAGATAAGACCATATTGCAAAAAGCTGTGCGCTATTGCACCTTTACAGGTAGAGTGACAGGTTGGACACAACAGTTGTAGAAATGGTGTCAAAGAGGAAAAAGTACACGATGAACTGTGATTTTAAATCTAAATTCCTTTGAAAACATATCTGAAACTAAAAGACAACTCAAGCGTAAAATAATAAAGTTGATTTAATCACAAGATTTACTGAATGCTCCTTAGCAACAGCTGGTTTACATTAGGTCTTATTTCTTTATTTTAAGTGTTTTTTGAGGGCTCCATCTCTTCTTCATCAAAAACTAGTTTGATTGAAACCAACCTTTAAGAAAAATCTATCCAAACAGAGCTAACCCTGGGGTTTCGAGGTGCAGAAAAGTGCAGACCTTTTCTTTCTGTTGTATATATTCTGGACAAAATCTTAAAAGAAAAATCACTATTTTTGTAAATTGGTTTTAAAGTATCTTCATATTACGGGTGGGTATGGACTGTCTGTGGGGGAAAAAAATGGGAAACTCGCAAGTGGCCCACTCAAAAATATCAACCGGTGAACAAATATAGCAAAAAATGTTCACACACACACACACACACACGTTTTTCTTCTGGTATGCTGTGGGGGACAGTTTGTTGCAAACACTAATACAACATGCAAGGAGAAGTAAAGGTGAAGTGGGTGAGACGCAGACATGTTCTACGAATTTCTCGTTTCTTCAACCTCCTACAACATGTGCCCTTCACAAGGAGCCTGTTAGTGCTGTTCTAGTGACGTTAGAAATGAGGAAATTAGACAATCAGAGTACTGCGGTGTGTGTGGTACCACACTGTACGGTCAAATGTCTTTGCTAAATTTCTGTTTCTGGCTAAGGATTTTCAGCCACCACGGCGGCGCTCGCGAAGGGGGGGGGGGTTCCGGAGCATAAGTCGTAGGAGCCAAGAAATGCATAAAAAAAACATATATAAGTCACTTCGGAGTATAAGTTGCACCCCCCTGGCCAAATGATGCAAAAAACATGACGTATACTCCAGCATGGCAAATACAATAATTATTGTAAAAAATAAATCCAACTGCTTTGCAAATTTTGATCTTTAGCTGATTATTTTCAGAATGCAACTTCGACAATAAAGTAGGGAACATTGCATACCAATGAAGATTGAACTTGCTTTTTATAAGTGGCATGCTATAATACTTGCAGTTTGATTTTGCTGTGAAGATCCAATCAAAATAAAGTGGGTATTAATGGAGGCAACAAGGCACAGATAATGGGATTTTTCTCCATTTCAGCACTGCGACAGTAAGAATCACCCTCAGATTTTCTGTACGACGCTGCGTCAGTTTAACAGCAGTAAAAGCTACTTATTCTGTTATCTTTGATTTATTTTATTTATTGCATATAAACACAATGAGGAGCTTTTTTTCAATGGCATACGCACCGGAGGGCTTTGAAAAATCCTCTAACCCAGGAACCGAGACCATTTTCTTCTCAGAGACATAGACAGATTACACTGTCGATGTACACAAACAAACCTAATGCACTGACAACAAATATTGACGATAGAAAAAGCAGAAAACAAGCTTTTAAGGTGGAGTGCGGAGCTTCTCATTGCACTGCAAACATTATTAAACGTCCAGAGCCTGTATCGCTGTAAACTAATCCGGCAGCCGTTCTCACTTCTCATTAAAACTGGCAGACACACCAAAAAAAACAAAAAACCACAGGACAAATCAATTGGGTAGAACATGAGAAGAACTGTGGAAAACCCTCAAGGTTCACTTTCAGCTGAGCTGGCAAACAAAGAACACTTCAGACTCATCATTACTCAGCAATGTATGTGAAAAATTAGAGCACATGTCCGTGTTTTTTTTTTTATTTTATTTACACAGGTTCGTGTTTGATAATCCTTCAACCAAGGTTTGTCCTCTAATCACTGTTATTCACATAAAACAGGGTACTTCCGAAACAGCAGCATGTGTGTTATAATTCGTGAAGATTGCTTGAGCAAAAGTTTCCTTTTTCCCATATTGGGAGAAAACAGGAAAATCACCAAATCTCACACTTTCCCATTAAACAGGCGCCAAGCAGCAGGTCTTGTGGCCATCCCACCATCATTTCAAAACTTCCTTTGGATATCCCCGACACCTGTATTCTGGTTTCGTTAGTGCATTTTAAAACATTTTTCTCGGCTCCATAAGTAATTTTTGGCTAATTCATTTTTGGATGTTTCGCACGCCATGATGACATCGTCTTGGGGGACGGGGGGTGTCATTCACTAAGCCCAAAACTCATCACAATCGAATAGTGTCATTAATCTGATTATTTTTTTGAATCGATTACAAGTTACAACAGACTTTTCTCTGGGGTTTTAGTTATTTTTTATTTGACTCATGATCCTGATGGAAGACCTGCGACTGAGACTGAACTTTCTCACTCCAACCGACAATACAAAGCCTTACAAATCTAAAAAATGTCACTGATTCAGGACACCTTTAGCCAGAGCTCGTGAAAAGGCTCCTGTTTATCCATCATCGGTCTGATCAACATTCTTCCAGAGTATTGGAAGCTTCTCAATGTGTATGTTTTTCAAAGGGTTGCATGATATTCTGCACAGCTGAAGTGTAAAAAAGAACACGCACCTGAAGATTGTGGAAAACCCTCTAAACGTGCATGGCTGAGTTCTCACATGTTCTTGTGGCTTTTTTTGTCACGATGGAGGACTTATATAAAGAAAATTTAGATCTTAGATTTTTAAAGTTTAAAACTGCGTTTCTGAGCATTTCTTTTTTCAAATCCTTGTGAATCAGGAGGAGACAAAAATTGTGGTTTGAAAACATTTGTAGTCGTTATATAAAATCTACAACCAGCAGGTCACATGCTCGCCCCATTCTGATGGAGCCACTTGAAGACATATAGACGCCTGTACGTCTGAGTTGGCATCTGTACGCCTGGATAAGTCCAACATTACTCATCATTTTTGTTGCACCACTAATGTTGGATTGAGGTTGTGAGGGGCTGTAAGCTAGCAGTAAAGCGTGTGAACAGATGGATGATGGGAAATAGGAGTTGGCTTCCTTGCATCAATCCCACCCACAACTCAGAGGTGAATTTCTGATGAACTATTGCCGCTCTGCAGACACTGTCCCCTAGAAAAAGGAGGGTTTTTTGGCTAAAAACAGCAAAATCATGATTAAAAGAGCACTGGGAATGCGTTTACAACAGATCAAAAGATGATCGGAGGAGGACTTTAAAGACAGAATTCTGCAGCTATCAGGTTTAACAGAAACACAAATCTTGTGAGGACACTGCTCTGCAGTGAGAAAATATCTAACAGGGGGTTCTAGAGAACACGTGTGAACACAGGAGAACATCCAGAGAAATGATTTCAAACAGTTCATCAACATCTAGAACAAAGTTCTGAACTCTTTCAGGGTTTAATCAAGCAGTGAAATGACAGCGACAGCGTCCCTCACCAGCATCTTGGCTTTTTCTTGCTCATGATGGGCCCTCCCTTTCTCCATGATGGCAGCGGCGCTGGAATCCTTCAGGCCTGCGGCGGAAATCTCTTTCTCCCTCTGGGCCAGTTTGGCCAGCTGCTCCTGCACCAAAGCCTGCTGATGCTCAAAGCTGAAGAACGGGGAGATACAGACCATTAACCTTTGAGAGCAAAATTGATCCATTCAGTCAAAATCTGTGACACACCACCCTCTAGTGGTGAGAGAAGGTAGAGCGCAGGTAAAACCTGTGAAACCCTGTTTATCTCTCCACTTTGTAGCTTTGTGGTACAAAATTAAGATTTAACCAGTTTACTGAAATTTTTTTTTCCAAAATTGATGCCAAATCCACCATCTAAAACTATTTTCAATCCACTCCAAGAGCAAAACACTTGCAGCCTTCTTCTTCATCATCTCTTTATAGGAAATGAAATCCTGAAACATTAACAGCATTATTTTGTTATTTAACCATAGATCATGACTGAATGAAGAAAAAAAAAGACATCTTTCTTAACTTAAGGACACCTACTTTTTACGCATCTCCTCCTGTGCCTCTTTAGGGGAAACTCCTTCTGGTTTTGCTCCTAACATATAGAAATGAACAAGAATAATAAATACTTAATAAGAAATATGCATTTTGCATGTGCAATAACTAATTTATCCAAAAATGTATCATTTCAGTCTAACTTTAAGATAGTTATGGTCTAAAAATAAGAAAACTTAGACTGTTGTAAAATATTTTTGTTTATAAGAGACCTTTGCAGCCCCGTACCTGGTTTGTGACCTTCAGGTGGACTTGTGGACGGCTTGGGCTTCTCAGACTTTTGAGCTTCCCTCATCCTGCGGAGAACATCTCCTGACAGCTGGACAAAGAGATGTGGACAGATTAATGTGATTGGCTGAGATGAGATTCTCTCTGGCTCTGATGGCGCCAAAGTGATTGACTTGTGACTCGTTAAAGGGGACGTTTGAGCAGAATGGTGACCAGCATAAAGGGGAGGAGTCAGTTGAAGAAGTCTTGGGTTCTGCCACCGGTCCTGAGGAGGGATTCCTGTTAGTTAAACTGAATTATTGTCTACAAATACAAGTCAATGATCAGCTATGTGGCACAATTATAGACTATATCTGAGAACGGGACTGAGTGAGTGTGATGTCACTCATGGAAAATAGTTTACTTCTAACTCCAACCAAATTAAGATAGTTCAGTCACCCATTTTTTGTAATATAGATGCCGCCACATTGGAACCACAAATCATCTGTAAGATGTGGTTTGTATGAGTCAGTCGGAGTTAACGTTTCTATGGTAACCACTCTCTCCAATCCAGAGTGAGCTTGTTGCCTGTAATCAATGAGTGTGCACAGAAGGCCAACCAGCTCAGAGACACACCTCCAAACGTCTGGACCAAAGTCATTTGGAGAGATGAGACCAAAGATTGAATTTTATGGCTGCAGCCATAAACACTATGATGAAAATAACACTATTCCTACTGTGAAACATGGAGGAGGATCGCTGATGGTTTGGGGATGTGTGAGCTGCAAAGCCACAGGAAACAAGGTGAATGCAGCAAGCTATCAGAAGATCCTGGAGGGAAACGGTCACTCTTCAGCTCAGAGGCTGCACATGGGGAACACTGGGACATTTCAACATGACAACAATCCAAAACACAAGGCCAAGTCCACCTGCCGTTGGTTCCAACAGAATAAGGTGAAGGTTCTCAGTCTCCTGACCTCAGTTTTATGGAGCCACTCTGGGCAGCAAGACAGTTAAAGAATTTAAAGGAACCTGAGGTTTCTGCTTCCGGTTCCTCTGTGACCCCAGATGACTTTAATGAATAACCCCCAGAATCAGTTAAAAGTGTTTCCGAAACCAGGACAGCTTGACGTGACGTACCCGGACGCCTTCAATAACCGTGACCTTCTTGTCGTCATCCAATCCGTAAGACACGTTCCTCGCCGAGCTCCCGTTTGCCCCCATTCTGACCAGCCGCCCGAGCCCACGGGGTATTACGAACGCTAAAAGCCCCCTCGCGCGCTCTGCCAGGAGGTCATGAGCTTCACCGACAAGCGAGAGTCGCTCCTGCAGCGACTAGTGGCTGGAAAATGCTCCAATAAAGGTCACTGTGGCACCGCAGTATCCTTGAAGCTCATTGGCTAAAGGAAACCATTGATGACGCGATGTGTTTTACCATAAATAAACTAAGGGTTGATGGGAAATGTAGTGTTTGACCAATGGCGGCTCAGAGGAAATACATTTACAGTGTTCCCCTTAAGGTAAAATTTTACTTCATGAAAATGAGGTAATACTTTTACCACATTTAGATATTTCTTCCCACATGTGCTTCAGTTATATCACATTTTCACTCATTTTACTTTTTTTCTTTTCCAGAAATACAAGTTTTATCTGTGATTTGAGAGTATTTACCTTTAGATGCAAAATATAAATTATGAATGTAACACATAAACGTCAAATGTAAAGTTTCTATGTAAATAACAACTGTAAATCATAAATCTAATTGCATGTCTAAATCCCAGATATACATATAATGCGTTTCATGAAGGAATTTTTCTTTTGTGTGCAATGTAACATGCTTGAAAACCTGAATATTTTATATTATGATGTATTGTCTGATTTTTCAAATGTCAACACATCTCATGAATTTTTTTCTATTTTATTTATTTATTTATAATACTAAATTTCCCATCCACAAATGCAAATTTTCTTTAAAAAAAAATAACTATTTGGTCTTTTGTTAATTAAAATTAAAACTAAATTAAATCTGTGAAATTCTCCTCAGACCTATGAACTATCAATAGTCATAACACTTTGGAGTTTGTTGGGCTCATGGATTTTATTGCGCATTTTTCTTTATTTTTTCTGAGGAGATATTTTACTGTCACCTTTGGTTTTCTCCTGGTGATAATGTTGGTTTGATTTATTGATAGATTTTGAAAGTAAAAGAAAAGAACTGCAACTCACCTTTCACAACTTCCTATTTGCACATTTCCATCCATCCATTTTCCTAAGTGACTTGTGGCAAGGTTCACGGCTGGTGTGGCGCTGACATCAGTCAGATTTACACACGTGGACAAAATTGTTGGTACCCCTCAGTTAAAGAAGGAAAAACCCACAATTCTCACTGAAATCACTTGAAACTTACAAAAGTAACAATAAATAAAAATTTGTTGAAAATTAAATAATCAAAATCAGCCATCACTTTTGAATTGCTGATTAACATAATTATTTAAAAAAAAAAACCTAATGAAACAGGCCTGGACAAAAATGATGGTACCCATAACTTAATATTTTGTTGCACAACCTTTTGAGGCAATCACTGCAATGAAGCGTTCTGCAGCTGTCAACAGGTATTTTGGCCCACTCCTCATGAGCAAACTGCTCCAGTTGTCTCAGGTTTGATGGGTGTCTTCTCCAAATGGCATGTTTCAGCTCCTTCCACAGATGTTCAATGGGATTCAGATCTGGGCTCATGGAAGACCACTTTAGAATAGTCCAACGCTTTTCTCTCAGCCATTCTTGGGTGTTTTTGGCTGTGTGTTTTGGATGGTTGTCCTGTTGGAAGACCCATGAGCTGCGACTGAGACCAAGCTTTCTGACACAAGGCAGCACATTTCTCTCCAGAATGCCTTGATAGTCTACAGATTTCATTGTACTTTGCACACATTCAAGACACCCTGTGCCAGATGCAGCAAAGCAGCCCCAACATGACTGAGCCTCCTCCATGTTTCACCGTAGGGACAGTGTTCTTTTCTTCGTATGCTTGGTTTTTGAGTCTATGAACATAGAGTTGATGTGCCTTACCAAAAAGCTCCAGCTTGGTCTCATCTGTCCAAAGGACATTCTCCCAGAAGCTTTGGGGCTTGTCAACATGCATTTTTGTAAATTCCAGTCTGGCTTTTTTAGGATTGTTTTTCAGCAGTGGTGTCCTCCTTGGTCGTCTCCCATGAAGTCCACTTTGGCTCAAACAACGACGAATGGTGCGATCTGACACTGATGTACCTTGGCCTTGGAGTTCACATTTAATTTCTTTGGAGGTTGTTCTGGGCTCTTTGGATACAATTCGAACAATCCTTCTCTTCAATTTGTCATCAATTTTCCTCTTGCGGCCACATCCAGAGAGGTTGGCTACTGTCCCGTGGGTCTTAAACTTCTGAATAATATGAGCCACTGTTGTCACAGGAAGTTCAAGCTGTTTAGAGATGGTCTTACAGCCTTTACCTTTAAGATGTTTATCTATCATTTGTTTTCGGATGTCCTGGGACAATTCTCTCCTTGGCTTTCTGTTGTCCATGTTCAGTGTGGTACACACCTTTTCACCAAACAGCAGAGTGACTACTTGTCTCCCTTTAAATAGGCAGACTGACTGATTATGAGTTTGGTAACACCTGTGATGTCAATTAAAGGACACACCTGAGTTCATCATGTCAGTCTGGTCAAATAGTTTTCAATCTTTTATAGAGGTACCATCATTTTTGTCCAGGCCTGTTTCATTAGTTTGTTTTTTTAAATAATTCTGTTAATCAGCAATTCAAAAGTGATGGCTGATTTTGATTATTTCATTTCCAAGAAATTTTTATTTATTGTTACTTTTGTAAGTTTCAAGTGATTTCCGTGAGAATTGTGGGTTTTCCCTTCTTTAACTGAGGGGTACCAACAATTTTGTTTACGTGTGTACAAATGCATGAACGTGACAGAATAGCTTCTTCACCATTTGATTGGCAGCAGTTAACGTGTGTTTTTTTAAAAATTTAATTTCAACATTTTTCTTCCATTTACAAACTGTAGCAGAGGGAAAAAACACTGAAATTGTTATTAACTTACTTTTACTTATAAATGAAATGCGTACCGCTCCCTTGTTTTATGTCCTTCTGAAGCGAAGCATTAAAACCCTGTTTGTAGAAGTCTTCCTTTAGTTTTAAAAGTATTTCTGTCTCAGTGGAGATCACCACCAGTGACGTGTCTAAATACATTCTTAAGTTTAGGGGTTTAAAAACATAATCCTCCATTTAGAAAATGATACTAAACAATATGAAATATGGACATGTAGAACCAGCACACTCAGCACAAAGTCCACCAACCACGATTTAAACTTTTCCAGCCGCTCTGCTAAACTTTGAGTCAAGAGCACCAATCACTGCACACCACCATGCAGCCCTTCTGTGTTTTTCCACAGATTAATATTCCTTTAGAAAACCAGTAAACTAGTAGCTATTTGTGGTTAATACCATCAAAAACACCCATATAGTGTGTTTGGAACTCGTACTTTTCACTTTATTTCTCATCAGGTTTAAAATTATAGACGAGTCTCTTGAAGCGGGAAGATGGGAATATTCTCAGTTTCTCATCAGAAATTGGATTGTTTATGAATTCCAAATGTTCTTTAAAAACTGAGCAGTAGAGATCGAGCAGAAATCCAGAGTTTATTCTTTAGGAATGATCAATACTTGAATGCAACAACTTAAGCAGAATACTGTAGAAGCCATCCACAATCAATGAAGGTCATTTTGAAATCATTTGAGAGATATTTTACACCAAAAAGACAATGATTTGTAAGGAAAATGGAATCGTTTAAAGCACCTTGTGGAGTGATGAAACAGAAGCAGCTTAACCTACAATCATCTTTCACCTGCACTCAAAATTACAAAATCAGGCAGTTCTTTAGAAGCTCTGCATCCACTTTTACAGCGTTTTCAGTTTTCAAATATAATTAAATAACAACAAACCTTTTTTTGGCATACAGCTCACAAATGGACGTTAAATCAAATACCTAAACCCTTTTGTGATTTTGGATGCAAGATTTGATATTTTTAATGTGTAGGTATAACAACAAAGTGCCAGAAACAGATACTGCTCACATCTTATCCTTAAATATTCTTAAAATTGCCTACATTTGACATCTTTCTGCACAGCTTTCTTAAGAATCAGAAATTGGAATTCTTTTAGAAAAGTTTTAAAGCTGCTGCATTGCATATACTTATGTGCATTTCGGTTCCCACCCTTTGTTATACCAGGAGAAAGTTTAGAATAAGCAAAATTTTGCTCAGAGAAAGGGTTTGCTAATTAAAAACAAAACCTGTTTCTTCCCTGGTGAATAAAGAACTGAGAAACATCTAGAGGTAATGGAAGCACAGGCAGTCTAACAGTCAGATGGGTGAGAGGATGCTGCTGAGTTGCGACTTTACCCCCATCCTTTCAGACCCTTTGTATCTTTTTAAAGCAGCGTAACACCAGGAACTTGCATTTTTCATTTGCTAACAGCAGGAACTCAAAACTAGCAGACAATGGTTTTGACAGCTTAGCTGCACATGAATGCAAATCAGCTCATTACAGAATCAGCTGCTGGAATGTGATGGAGCAGCAGAGGGTTTGATTCATTAACAAATTAAGGATTAACATTAGGTTAGAATACTGGTGGGGGGAATGATTCCTGATGGTTCTGTTACAAAGAAATATGCTGAGACGAACCTGAAAGCGCCAAAGTCTAAGAGGCTGTGGAACAAAAACCATGAAGACTTTCAAGGCCACAGCAGATGCAGCAGATGTGCACTCTGCTAACAGTGTCACAAATGTTGATGCTAAAGTTGGTCCTTTTGAAGTTAATGAGCTTTGACTTATATCTTGCAATAAAAGAGGCACCGCTCCTCTTGATGTCCAAAAACTCGGCTGTGTTTGATCAGGTTCTCTGATCTCCATCCAGTCAACACGTGCCCACGGTCCAGCGGTACAGCCAATCAGCGTCCCCTCACACATGTATAGGTCTCCAGCGATCAGCTTCAATGCTGTTAATGCTGCTGGATCCATAGGGCCCTGATGCAACATCATCCAGGTACGCTCCCAACATGCGGGAGCTGCCGGGGCCAGAGCCATCAATCTGTGTGGAGGAGTAGTAGAGGCCCTGATCTGTCTGGTGATTCCGACCAAGCCCTGCACCCACTGTGGGGGGGAGGTTGACATCACTTTCATCTGGCTCGTCTACCTGGGACTTGTAGGAAAACAGGATTTTGGGCTCCGAGCTGTAATTAAAAACAAAAAAAGAAAACAGTTGACAGAGATATAAAGTATTTTGATTTATGACAAGTATAGACAAGTTTCCATAAGGCCACTCACTCACAGCTGCACACAAAACATACACAAAGGAGCACAGCAAATCGGGAAGTACACATGGATACAGACGGGGTTATAAAGTGCTGCTAAAGATCCACTCCAATGAAATTTGTATTCTGCTTTGTTTGTTTTTTTTTTTTTTACATGTTATTGTAGCAGTTTTTACTTTTAATTCAAAGTAACGTACAAGCTCAACTGACAATTTAATTTGCAATTTGATCCTGCAATTTTAAAAATGCAACTGACAATATGAAAGTCATGCTTGGAATATTAAAATGGATTCTGCAATTTACAATTTAATATGAAAAATTACAATTCAAAGTTTTTTAAATTAAATATTAAAAACAAAATTCGTGGCATTTTACATTTTCATGGGTTTTTTGATGCCATAATTAAATGAAAATGCATTTTGCAATTTATAATTCAATATGTAATTCAGCGATGCATTTTGAAGATGCATTCTGTAATTTACTATACAAGATTACAAAATGCCATTTCATAATGACATGTTGGGGGGGACTTCTACCTAAATAGGCTAAGCTCCGCCTACATTTTCTTTCAGTTGACCAATTAAACATGTCATAGATACTCAACCAACCAATGTGATCATTTGGCATCAGAGGTTATGGAAGTGAATGCGCAATCAGCTAATAAATGAGCTTTTATGTTTATGACTACGGCAGAATCTGTTACAGCTCTTAGGAGAATCAATCATTTCTCCTCTCAGAAGGATGCTCCGGCATTTTCCTCTGACAAAGAGGAGAATGGCAGAGGCTCCGGACCACCTCAGCTCATCATTTGCTGAATTCAAATAGCCTCAGTTTACCCTGAAAGTTCCGTCTTTATAAAACAGAAAATCTGGTCAGACATTAAGATTTTAGAGCCTCGTTTTTAATGAGCATTACTGTCCGATCCAGGAAGTGGACCCAATAAGCCTGACTGAACTGTACCATTTTTGGGCCCTGTTGGTTGTAGGTCCACAGAAAAACGGAACAGACTTGTTAGCGCTACTGTTAGCTACTGTTCAGGACATAAGGAAGCGGATACATTCCTCTTTGCAGCCCACACTCTTTTCTCAAACAACAATAAATTCTTTGAATATTTGAAAAACCAAAAGCTAATAGAAAAAAATGAGCTGCTGGATGGCCTCCATTGTTGTTTTTGCTAACTTCACCTCGCATTACGCCGTGACGCGCCCATTTTGAGTGGAAACCCTGAATTACCTGGACCATTCTAAACCGGACGGGACTGATCAGTGGAAACGAGGCTCAGGTTTACTATCTCCAATTTAATTTGACTAAAAACGGACTCAAAGCATCTTAAGAGCTTCAAATATTTTTATTTTAGGTAGCTTTCAGGAATACATACCCAAAGAAGTTCTTGAGGAATGCGACATAAATGAGCGGCGCAAAGATGGAGAAGTACAGGAAAGTGGTGACATCTACGCAGCTGAGTCAGAGAAAAAAAAAAAAAAAAGAGAGTTAAAGCTCAAAGAGAACACACCTGTGAGCAGACATGACTCCATGTAGAAAGATGTCAATATACGGGTTTAGGAAAAATGGGATTTGAAATGGGAAAAATCCAAGAATCCCATTCTGCTTTGTATTGTGGACTTGTATTTACTTTTATTACTATTGTTTTAATAATTTTAACACTCTACTATTGTTTTTAATGACTGATGCACCTGTTATTAGTTTTTAGTGAATTATTTTGTTTTTTGATGAATGATGCACACTGACCAAAAAGAACTTTTTTAATTTCTTTGTGCGTGTGAAAATGACTAAAATAAAAGCATCGATCTAATATTTCCACAGAAAAATCCTCCTGATGGATTTACTGTAGGAAATCAGCCCTCATTTACACATTTCTGCTTTATTAATTGTTGTCCTACAAGCACAGATAGAAGGGTCTAAATCTTTTAGTTTGAAAAATAAACAAAACACGATACAGACTTCAATTTGAGCAAAACTTAAACAGAGAAACTTTCAAATTTAAATATCCAAACTATGAGCTATGATTATAAATATGTGATTCTAATATGTAGTTGGAGTTTTTAGAAAGTAGTTTGACAAAGAAATTCTCTCAAATAAAGAAAAGATGAAAGTTTGCACAGTTTGTTAAACTGTGATCCAGTCTGGGCAAAGAAGAGACATTTAAGTAAAAAGGAGTGAAAGCCTTCATAGCACTGGGAAACGCGTTCTTTTTTAGTGTCTGAATATAAGCATAAATGTAAAAAAACCAATAAGACCATTAAAAACACCCACCAGAGTCCTTCAATGACCCCAGCACACAGCAGAGCGCTGCCCAGGCCCTGGACAAAGTTCAGTAAAGACAAGATGGTGGCGTACACATAAAAACTCTTCTTAGCTGCAAAAACATGTAAACAAAAAAACACAGAGACAGAATATAAACACATCCAATCTACTTATGCACTTCAACATCAGTCAAGATCATTCAAAGAACTTCATTTATTATCAAACTCCATAAAAATGCAGAAAAAGTGTCCCAAACGTAGCTCCAAACTCCAGATTGTGCTTTTGTTGTGAAATCTAAAACTTACATGGCAGAGATATCCTGTCTCTGACTGGGGTTTTTGGCAGGATCACAACCAAGGAGTACACCTAGAAGAATGGAATCTTTGAGTTAAAGACACTTTAGTGAGAGAGACGTTTATTCCACTTTTCCCTAGCAACAAGTTACACACCAGAAAGAAGAAACAGGAACTGGCCAACCAGAAGTGGCGTCCGCCATGACCATAGATGTTGAAGTCCTCAGCTGACAGATGGCTGTCTGGATACAATATCTCTAGAGTGCCCTGAAAAAAATGGTTTATTTTGCTTAAATAGTGGTCTGCTTTTTATAGCTTTACAATGTTATTTTTAAATGATTGACTTCCTTCTTTCGAGTACAACCCCGGCTTCTTCTGTTTCCCCTTTTTACAAAGATTTCTAATTATGTTTCACATCATTTCCACAATAAACCTGAAATTGTACAAAAGTCAGTTCCAAGCAGTAAATTTTGTTCTTTTTTACAGCAAAAAAAAAAAAAAATCCCAAATAGTTTAGATTACGTTTTTGATTAAGATTAAATTAAATAGATCAAATTTGTAGAGACAAAAACATGTTCATATAAAAAAAAAGCAAAGAAAGTCAAAATAATGTGAAAAATGTCTAAAAAGAAGGTGAAACTCCACTAAATTTGAAGGATTTATTCCATGGGGTATGACAAGTATGTGTCATTACTCTTTTTATGTTTATTTAGACTAAACTTTTAAAAACTAAAACCTTTGAAAACCTTCACGTTCAATTTTAAATGAAAACTATATGATTATGGGGTGGTGGGATTGGCAAATGAACTGATGAGTTCAGAAGTTACTGAGGATTAAAAACATGAATGTTTCTATTTTTGCTAGCCCTCTTTACCTGTGTAATGGAGTATCCCAGAGCTAAAACAGCAGTTATGGCCAAGACGCGCTTTATACTGGACTTGCTCTCCAGGTGACCTGAAACCACAGCAGAAAACAAATACATGTTACATACACGTTAGAGAGAATGTCGCCCTATTTCAAATGAAAAGAAAATAAAAAACTTCAACCAAAGCAAGTTCCTGTAACACATTTGATATTCAAACAGAGACTGAGCAATGACACTGGATCCTGAAAGAAACCAAGCAGCGCACTGACCAAAAGCCAGTCCCAGGATGATGACACTGAGCTCAATGGCCAGCAAAAAGAAGCGAGTTATTTCCCAAAGAACCTACAAGAAAAAAACAAAAAAGGTCAGGACATTTCACCCTCATCAAGAGAAAACCAAAATCCCTGATTTAGACAGGAAATGACTTTTTTTTTTTTTTCACTGTCAGCTAAAACAGGCAAATAGTTTTTTGTTCAAAGAAACAATCCACTGGTTTGCCAAAGGGCCGTCTCTAGAATGTGAGGAATTTCCAGGACTTTAGTCTGAGACATTAAACATCTGCTCGAGCAAATGTGAGCCTCTCTGGGAAACTCATTCAAGTCCTAGTCCATCTCCTTTTCTCTGTTGTAAAATCATTCCCGGCGGTCTTTTAATTATGATTACGTCGTTTATAGCCAAAATCAAAAACCCCGTCTTATTTTTAAAGACATATTATCTGCAGAGCAGCAGGAGGTCATTAGAATTTCCCCTCTAAGTTGTGGGTGGAACTGTTGATACGGACATTAACCTCCACTAATTTCCCATCAGTCTTTTGTTTGCACTCTCACCTGCTAGCTTATAGCCCCTAGGTTGTGTTTTTTCTCTGTGGCCCAGTACCATCTGTACCACGAACCTGTACCGGTCCACGGCCTAAACCAACAACTTCAATGAAAAGATGCATCAGTCCTTTACAATCTCTTACTTTATCCACAATGGTGGCAGCACTGGAGGCGCTGACAGTCATGGAAACAATAGCACGGGTGATTCCAACTGCTGCAACAACAAATACCTAAAAAAACAATCCAACAGAGAACATGCAGGAACACATGTCAATGAGGCATTTAGCTTAACGTAAAGCTCATAATAACAGTTTAGCTAGTGTTAGTGACATATAATATAAGGAGTTGCTTTGTCGTCTTAAATATAAACTATTCTGGTTGTAATTTGGTTTCTATTATATTGGTTGCAAACACCAAAGGAAACTATGGTGGCCCTAAACTGTAAATCACTCGACGCAAAAACATTTTAAAGATCACGAGAATTAAAAAAACAAAACAAATATTTTAAAAACAGTGTTAAGTTTTAGAAAACAAAACAAAATTCCAGGATTAAAAAAAAAAAACAAAAACAAAAGATTTGTGAAAACAAAATGAAAGGTTACAATAACAAAACACAAAGAAAAAACCAGATAAAGTAGTTACTATGGAACATCATCCAATCAGCCATCTCCCATAGTACCTACCTTTTTCCAGTTTCTCCTTGTGTTTCTTTTTTTTTTACATTTAGTTTTCTGGAATTTATTTTTGTTATTTGAAATGTTTTTTTTCTGCTCTGGTTTCTGTATTTTTTTTATTTTCTAAAGGGCTTCCAGCGTAAAACTCTCTGCCAAACCACTTGTGTAAATGAGTGAAAGCTGACTCGCTGTGGTGACCCCTGATAAGGCTGTGCCAAAAGCCAAGGTGAACTTTTCTAAAATGTAATACTGGTTTTAAAATATTGGTTTTGCTTTTCATTGTAATCTTTAAAATGTTTTTTGTGTGAAGTCCTTTGTTTATGTAATTTGCACTTCTGGGCCACCGTAGGAAACAAACTACTAATAATAACATTACAATATAAAGATGATTTTCATATGAGTATGTTTTACAGCAATATATACATCTCAACCACAAGACACAAGTGAAGGTGAATAACAAACAAACAAAAAACCTTTTTTAAAACAACAAATAAAACTTTGTCGCTGGAAGAAAACGTGACATACCAGCAGGTAAAAGGTGACAAAAATGGGGCTAGAGGTGAGTCGGATCTTCGCCCTGGCAGAAGGCAGCTTCCACATCAAGAACACAAAAAACGCCACGTTTGGCACCAGCAGAAATATGTCCCAGAACCGGACCCTGAAACATGCCAGAAAAGATTAACAACTGCTTTCTCTTTTTAAAAACAAGTTTCTTTATCAGAAACAAATATACCTGGAGTCTCCAATGTCCTCATAAAGGACCTGCAGACATCTGTGGGGCTTGCTGATGTTGGAATCAGGAGGCCAGGTAGGTTGCGTTGAGGTGTTCTCCAAAGGTGAAGGGGAAACTGTGACATTTTCTTGAATACTACTGACCACAGCAGTCACTGTGGCGAGCATGGTGTCAACACCTGAGGGGTTAAAGGTTTGGTTATGTCTAAAATTAAACATGGAATTTGAGTTCTGAAAGCTGAAAATCCAAATTTGAATACTCCATTCAGTCTTACGGCATTTTCACGGGAATGTCAGCTGTTAATAAGGAAACATTTATGGCTAAAACGACATAATTCTCAGGCTTTGAACGCAAAAACCAGCTTCCTGTTACGTAAGGAGGTGTGTTTGTGTTTCCAGTTAAAGCGATACTACCTACAGGCTAAGCCCAGACACTACATTAGCTTTTAGCTCGAGCTGCAACGTTCAGCCTGCTAAAACCCGTCAAAAACGAGTCATTTTCAAACACAGTTATGATATATCTACTTTACTAAAGCGATGCTTGTGTTTCCCAAAGACGAAAGACTCGCATTAGCACGAAAACAAACCCAGAGGATTGACAAAAACGCTTTCAAATGGTAAACATTCACATCTTACCGCTTCAAGAGGCTCGTATTTAATTTAAATTCGACAGAAAATAGCGATAAAGTAAAGAATACGAGTTCCACACAAGCTACACACGTGTTTTTATTCTAATTAAACGCAAATACGGATCACTACACCGAGACATGGCTGTGTCGTCTGAGACTTGACAGAATTTCCCTTGTAGTCACATGACTAAACAATCTCGTTCTCAATCGACAGCGCAAATCTCGCGAGAGGACACGTTACTTCATATTTACCCGCACGCCTTAGCGGTTCGTTTTTGACTTTCTTCACGTAATGGTTATTTTTTTATTTTAATAATATTCTCTGTTTTTTTATTGGCTTCAAATGATAACATCTTCCATTAGTACTGGGAAATAATGGCACGAAAACTATAAATTGTGGTCAATAACTTCAGTTTCTGTAAATGATTAAAATACTTAAATAAACATTGGATATAGATCATATTCTAATTGGTGGTGATTGGAGCATGGTTATGGATGAAGGCCTTGATAGGCATCCTAGCAGATTTGCAAACCCCCATCCAAGTCCAATTTTATCAGATTTTTGTAATGGTCTGATTGACTTGTGGCGAGAGAAACAACCTGATAATATGCAGTTCTCCTGGCATAAACCAGGTGCAGTCTTAAAATTTATTTTATATCGGTGTCAAGAGAGAGAACCTTCTTCAAAACAGGGCAGATCATTACTGAAGTTTTTAAATTTTGCTCATCTGTTGCACTTTGTATAAAACCAATGCACAGAAGGAGCTGGAAAGTAGCTGGAGAGAGGAAAGTCTGGTCATCTCTGCTTAGACTGCAAAGATGACCCAATAGACCCATTCCAGTATGAGAAGGAAAAAGATGGATGGAAGAACTCACATTTTAAAGAAAAATCCCTTCTGTGCCCTTAGTTGCCATGAGGAAAGATGCTGCTGCAGTGGTCAGTAGATGTTTGCTCTAAAAGCAACCTTAAGTTTGTGTCACAGAAACCCAAAATACAATATTATTGGGTAAGCTGTCAGTGCACAGATCTAAACTGAAAGACAAGTGTAAGGTTGTAAGGTGGCATCTCACTCACTGGAACACAAGAGTATTGTCACTGACAGATGGAAAAGGTAGAGTAATAAAGAAGTGGCAAAGACGTTTTTCAAAACTGACAATTTATTGCCAACAAGCATTGCTGTGACAACAAAATGATCAAGCTAACAAACAATTTGTTTTTGAGCTGTGATTGAAATCCATTGAGGAAAATTATATCAGAGTGACACAGGTTTAGGTACGGGTAGTGAACATTTTTCCAAGTAATCCTCAAAGATCTGCCAGAACTTCTTTTAGGTTGTTCTTGAGCACAAAATCCACATATTTCTGCATGTTTTATGAATATAATGACATAATTGACATTTTTGCAGCTGATTTGAAGAGATCCCTTTTCTAAAGACAACTCAAATGTCGGTTGCTAAAAGAAATCAGGAATGTTTTACTTGTTTGTATAGAAAGAACAGAAACCTTACGTCAGGCAATATTGTCCTTCCTTTCAAAAATTCTTTTTTAAGCAGGAGATTTTTATAAATTCTAAGCATTATTTCAAAGGTAGTGAAAGGTAAAATTCTAGCACTACGAATAAAATATAGAACTCCAAGTTCATCTGCATCTCCAAAACTATGTCTTAAATGTTGTTAATGATGCAGCATGTACATTAGGCAGAAAATAAATCTTCTCATATGGAAAAAATACAGACAAGTGTCCAAAATTGGATATCCACCCTGAGCTTACAGGCCCTCACACCCCCCAAACCTAGCATGACCAGTGAAGAAAAAATGGCAAGCAGTATTGGGGTTATCCAGCCAGACAGTTTTGATCCAGATCCAGAAGATCCAGAATGACATTTTAAGCTTTTTTTTGTTTATAAATGTCCTACATAATCAGAAGGAAAATGCTACAAGAACATGTTAAAAAAACACAATATTCATTTGAGTGGATATTAAATGAACAAATAAGTTCTGAACTATTCCTGAAGCTTCTTGTAAAAAGCAAAACCCAATTAAAAAGTTCTGATCTTTATCCTCTGTAACCAGTTCTGACTATCAATAAATAGTGACGCGAGCTTTGGGGTGCCCTGACATCATCCTGTAGGCCACATGCACGGGTTCAGTCAGTTTAGCTTTGAATGTATAGATATGAGTTTTTCCCGCAGTTGGGCTGATGTTGTAGAAGCTCAGCCGGTGAGTCTTGAAGCTCAGCTTGATCTCTAGCCGGCGTGACACCGTTGTCTTCTTCAGGGGGACGCCGTGGCTTTGCTCAAAGGCCGTTAGCAGGTTATTGAACCACATCAGACACCAGGAGCTGCGGCTGCTCTCCAGGGCAGATGGTAGACCACAGCGCGCCAGCCTCTCACTGCAGCAAACGCCTACGATCCATGGAGAGCCCTCAAGCTCCACCTCCCAGCTGTGTTCGCCTCCGAAGAAGCTTTGAGTGCTGAGGACCTGGAAGAAGCTGGTAAACCTCTGAGGGCAGGAGGAGTAGGGCTGCTTGATGGGACTGAAAGTCACCGTTTTCAAGTCTTCTGAGAGGAGGAGGTTAGGGTGAGCGGTTTCGGGGTCAAACGTCACCTCTGACGGGTTGAGGCTGTTGCGAAAGCAGCGCTGAACCTCTGCCAGACTTTTCCTCAGCTCATCGTTCATGTTTTCCAACTTGGAACAGGCACGTCCAGAGTTGATTCTTGACTCGACGTAGTTTTCCTCCTCTTTCTCTGGTTTTGCCAGAAGCTCCATAATGCATGGTTGTAAACTACAGAGCTCTTCGTTAAAGGCAGTCTCGTCCTCTTCGGTCAGCAGGGACTCCGCTCTGAGCACAGTCTGCCGCAGCTCATTCGTCACCTCAGTTGCTTGACTGACTCGTCTGTGTGCGTCAGCCTCACTTGGACCCAACTCTTCCTCAACCATCTGAGTCACCTGATCCCCGTATCTCTGAGCCAAGTCCCTTATTTGTCCCAGCAGTTTTGCAGCTGTTTCCCTCAGGTCAGAATTGGCTGTGGTCACCTCCAACTCCCGCTCCTTCTCTTTCTTCAAAACACTATCAGCCATCTCCAACTTGAGGTGCAACTCTGTGACTTGAGATGCCAGTTTAAACTTAGGTTCTTTCATTTCATTCTTTGCTTTGGTGCCTTCATCCTCACCTAAAAGCATCTCAGATCCCACTCTAAGCCCATCCATTGTCTCATTTTCTCCATTATCTTCTTGACTTTGTCCTGGCTTTGGAAAGTTGCTGTCATCTGAAGGGTCTGCCGCAGAACAAGGGTCTGGAGGGTGCACAGTTTTCTCTACCGACGCTTTGTACCTTTCTACAATGCTGCAGATCTTGAAGTTTCTCACAAAGTTCTCGGTTTCCCGGTACTCCACCTGACACTCAGGGCATCTGTGCTGGTCAATGCCTTCTCCCATGGCCTGAAGGCAGGAAAGGCAGTAGATGTGACCACAGGGCAGAGAAACCGGCTCGTTGAACAGCAGTAAGCATATGGGGCATGTGAGCTCCAAAGCCAAATCTTCTGAGTGATCCATGTTTAAAGACATGCCGGAAGACGCAGGGAACCTTAAACAAAAAAAACACAAAACAGATTTCATTTTTAAGCATTATTTTTTGAAGTAAATCCATATTAAATTTACTGCCCATTCAGTAGTTTTGCAAAGACCTCTAGTATAAATAGAACACAGACTGTTCTGGGAAGTTCGGCTCTTTTAACTCCTGAACGGCTAAGTAGGATTTTTGAGGATCTTCATTTTACCTTAACTTTGAAAAAAATAATGGTTTGTATGTTGAAAAACCTTTTATGTGAAGTTTTTTTTTTAAATGAAAGGTCAAATAATTGCCTCATTTTGTGCAAAAACTGGAAACAAAACTATAGAACAGAACTAGACCTGAGACTGGGAACTGTGGCTTAAAAATAAAATCTCAGATTGTTTCTACAACAAATTCTATTTCAGATTCTGATTTTTTTCAACCTCACTTTGCTTTCCTAAACATTAAATACAAAGGAAGAAACGTATTGATTTTAACATCTCCTTTGGGAGGTGACCTTTATACAAAGTGAAACTAAATACAAGCTGTAAAACCGCTTGGAAAACAATGCGGCTGGAGTTTAGTGAGCTGCTGCTCGCTTGGGTTTTGACAGAAGCTCATGGTTGTAAACTGCTGAGTTCTTCATTAACCCTTCAACCCCTGAAACGTTGTCAGCAACAATAACACACACTTGTTTACATACTGTAACAAATCAATAATGAATGCGATCAATGTAATTCCAGCAGGTTCTGAAGCAGAGAAAAGCGGATTTCCTTTCAATCAGCAGGTGCTCTGAGAACAGTCTGCCACGAGCTCACAAAACACTTGAGCATCTCAAAGAGAGCAGCACTCCTCCCACTCTAAAAAGGGCTTTTGTTTCAGATGTTGGAACACATTTGTTGCACTCCCACTTTTAGTAGCAACATCCTTCTGATTTTGCAGCAGGTGTTGGCAGCAGACTTGTCTTTGTTGCCGTTTTATCGTCTGCAGGTTGTGGGATAAATACAGGCTGACCTTACTCCAAACAATGGAAGCTATGACAAATTCAATTTCATCAATATAATCACTTCATCACCCAGCTCGAACTGCAAACAACCTCAAGCAAATGGTTTCATTACAGACTTGTAATTGTACGGTGGCCCTTGAGACACAAATCACAACGACAAATTAAATTGAAAAAAAAAAATTAAAAAGCAAAACCAATTTAAATAAAAACATTTAATTTTAGAAATTAAAACAAAACTACAGAAAACAAAACACAGTTACAAAAAGATAAAGAAATGAAATAAAAATCAAGCATTTTGGTAAACAAAAGTAGTTTTCAGAAATCAAAATGATATGTTGAAAAACTTAACACAATAAGAAAGGTCCACCATATAATTGCCTAATTTGGGGTTTTTATTCCATTACAAAACAATTAAGGACAGCACAATCCTTACTGTGCACAATACTGTGCACGGCCGGGTCCACTTCATCCGTACAAACGTTTTTTTCCGTCTTCTGTTTCGTTTGACAGCAGTTTATTCCCACGTGTATCAGGGTACTGGCCCTTACTGACACTTTATTTACTCAGTAAACAAAGACATGTTTTCAACGGCAAAAGTAGCAGCCTCAGATCCCTTAGGGCATCAGAGTAAAATGTGCTCACGTATCCTCTTTTCCTGTTGCCAAAATATAAAAATGATCAGACACTGACTCCATATCGTATTATATCATATTGACGATGTTTTCATAGGTTGTAATGACAACAACATACAAATATCCAGTGTTGCATTTAGGTGGCGTTCTTTTATCTTTCTGAACTGTAAATCAGAGGGGGAAGCGTTCCACATACATTTGTCTGATCACAGAGTTATCGGTTGTTTCAATGGCTCCGACTATCAAATAGGAGGTAGAACTGTTGGCAAATGCTACCGGGAGCTAATTTTTTCTTTTGGTTTTTCATTTTGGCTAAAAATGGCATAATCCTAATTAATAAACCACTAGGAGCAGTTTTACAATAGAAGAAAATATAGTTGAGGAGGGGCTTCAATGAGTTACAAGCTATAAAATATTGGAATAACAAACGTACAAAAAAATGTACAAATTGCTAAACAAATCTTAATCAAATTACTTAACTGTTGCAATGTTGGCCACAAAGAGGAATATTCGTGGATGTGGTGATCGATTTGGTAGCCATAACAGATCAGGCAGTAACTGCTATTGACTTTGTAAGAGAACTGGACCGAGTAATTGTGACATCACACAGAAAATGCCTTACTTCTGGCTCCAGCGAAATTGTCAATTCGGTTGCCACTTTTCCATTATTTGGATGCTGTCGTTTGGAGCCAGACGAGGTTAGCAAGCAGTGATTGGTCCAAGTAGACCTGAGTCGTTTCTATGGCAACTACTGTCGTACTTCCTGTTTGGAATGCCATAGGGGAGGGTCCAGTTTTCTTATACAGACAATGACATGGAATGATTTGACTTCATTTTCTGTTGATTTTTTCCTTCCATTTTCACACTCTGCGCCGTCCTATGTTGATAATATTATGTTTGTCATGCTTTTTAAATTTTCTGTGGGTGGCGTCACACTCGCTCAGTCCAGTTCTCGTGTACAGTCAGTGGTTGGGACACTTGTGCTTCTTGTTGATTCAGAGAAACGTCAGCATGTCTAAGCGCAAAGAAGAGGACACCAACATATCTGAGGAACACAAAGGAGAGATTTACAGGGGATGTAGAAACCGAGTCGGTTAGGTTTCGTGCAGATCGGAACCACTGTGCGTGTTCTTGCCTCCGCGCGTTTCCAAGTTTCAGTTTCCAGCGAGACGCCCTCAGACTGCTGCTTTCTTATCATTATTGGTGCGGGAAATGTGCGGCTTTCTAGACAATCGCGCGTCACAAAAGCGAACATTTTGAAGGCCAAAATCAGCAGATAAGTGCGCAGACTTACCAGCTGCAGACAGACTTCCAAGCTGCGAGCGTTCACGCTTCCTGATTCAAATGAGCGCAAACATCCGCCTGCCGCACCAACCTTTGGCCTGTCATAAACACTGACGCATCCATCCATCCAAACAGGCCACAGATCAACCGCAGGAGCTCCACGTGCGTTTTGACTCTGGGTGTGGTTGTTTAGAAATCCAGAAACTTTAATTACTTTGTGAAAATCCAACATACAGGTCTGTTCCCAGGGATTTTGTTGCAATACTGACAGCAAACTAACAATAATCCTCTCTTTTAGCTTCCATCCATTCATCTTTTTCTTAAGATTTTATTCTTCAGTTTTGACAAAACACCAACGAGTTGACAAATTAAAGGCCCACTCTGATGATAATATGGTGGGTGGACCACAAGCTCCCTGCTCTGCTCCATTCTGATGCATCCACTTGATTTGATCTGATTCACTGACCTAACATAAATCCAGGACATCGTAATCCAAAACTTCAACCAGTGTGACTCAGAGATAAATGCCTGAGTACTGAACACTGCAGGTGAAGTTTTCTATATTTCTCATAGTTTTCATCCCTCTATGTGGCTCTTTGGCCTTGAAGAGAAATGCAAACAAATTGAATAAATATGGGGTTTGTAGTTTTGGTTATCTTTTTTTTAGTTTCGATTTTTTGTACATGTCAGATCACTGAGTAAAATCATGGTACACGTTTCATGAACTGTCAGAGGTGTTTCTTATTACAAAACCATAATCTAATTTCATTAACACGCATACATATATTTTGGAAAATGTGATTCTTCCTCGATGTTATGTTAATTTTATTTTTTTATTTTGAAAGGAATCAATAAGTGCTGCTATCAAGTTGAATAAAAGAGCTAAGTTGTGGCTCTGGAGCCTTGGGTTGCAGACCTCTGGTCTAAACCAACACTGATTTGTTTTTACTGAGAAAAAAATGGGCAAAAGACACAAAAATGTTACAAATAATTTATGTTCTTTTGATTGATAGAAAAACCCATACACAGATTTAAAAACTATTTGAAACATATGAACAAACTCAGAAGTCAGCTTACACAAGCTGTGAAAGAAATGGAAATGTTCCCACTTATGTCATGTAGTGCAAATACCTTTTAGTTAAAAACACATCACTTTTCTAGACCTCTGGAATGATAAAATCCAGCTAAAAGACAGCAGAGAAGCTTTGTGTTATTTCAGTAACTGGAGTTTCTCATCATTTTCATTCACTCAAGTGAAGTGCAGTTTGACAATAATCACCCGTCAAACCTTTAATTATCAGTAATGATCAAAGTAGGATCTCAAACTGTTTAAAATCAAAGTATTTAACTTTTACATCAGAAGAAATAAGGTGCTTTTTGATACACGAGAGATAAAACACCCAAACATTTCTTAAGTTTCACACAGTTTTTGTTTTCCCCTCAACGGTTTTCAGACAACATAAAATGTTTTTTGCAAAGCTGGTAACATTTCCATAATAATATTCTTTACTATCAATGAGTTCATGACCTAAGATTTGTATTTGATTCAACGATTGGTTTCCCAGTTCCACTGGTGGCTCAAGAACAGTCATGAACCGTGCACCAAAGGCATGCTGGGACATATTGGAGAACTTGAATGTTCTTTGGGCTCAAAGCAGTGCATCCAGTTCCAGTTCTGGCAGCGGCTCCTTCCAGTAGGAGAAGCTGCTGAACTCAGGACAGTCCAAAACAGAAGAGGTGTTGCTGCAGGCAGACAGCGTGGGGAAAAAATGCTCCACCAACTCACTCAGGTGACTGTATCTGCAACGAAACGAAAACACACAAACCTCTGATTCCAAATTCCATCCAAACAAAGGAACCTTTATCTGGGAATTTTTTTTCTTTTCATGTCATTAAGTCACAGAAGCCTCACAGGTTAGACATTTTTCAGGTGTTAAATTAATGTTTCAACCATTGACTGTACACGAGAACTGGACTGAGTGGCCCCTCACCCTGGTATTTCTAACGGGAGGTGCCCTTCGGCTCCAAGAAACCAAAATCCCATAGACGTCTATAGAAAAATATGCAGCTATTACTCAGTCATTCTACTGGTCAGAACAACTATTGCTCTGATACATTTTTTACATGTTCTTGATAATCATCATCTTTTTTTTTTTCCGTAATTCAAGTCGTTCCGAGTTATAAACTGATCAATCAGATACCTCAACACTGATAAACGGTGCTCCATCTGTGGGGCATCTCCGTTAGGTTGACACAAAAAATACAAGGATCATTAACTTAAAATCCAACATTTTTCTTTGTTTTTGAGCAATCAAGACATCATTCCCGAATTTTATTTTTACAACACTCCACTATATTTATAAAGATTGCAAATTAGAAATCTTGGACGTCGCGAATATTATACTTACATTTTCGGGAGCGGATCGCGAATATTCAAGTACTCAGATTCTTGTTATATCCCTAACTAAAACACAACATCATTTATGACACAAAGCATTAGATTACAAGGACTCAGTGAGGAAGGGGAGGGCAGGGGGCTTGATTGCCAAAGTTTGGGATGACGTACTCGACATGGTGGTGGCTGGTCAAACCACGGACTGGAGATGACAATGTAAACTGTCTTCAGAAGGAGACGCGCCGCAGACAGACCGGTGTAAATCTGGCGTCAGTAAAAGTATGAGCAACATTCAAAGCATTCGGCGGGAGTGGTTACCACTGAAATGACACAGACCGACTTGGACCAGTCACTGCTTTCTGATGTCATTTGCCTCCAACATGGCGACGTCCATATCGCAAAAAAAAAACATACCAACTGAACTGACATCATTCTTTTCGAGGTGACCTCACGCTCACTCGGTCCAGTTCTCTGAAACAGTCAATGATTTGAACTTACGAGGACTTGTTGCCTTTAGTCATCTCCTGGGTAAGCTCTCCTTTGGGGTTGACCGTAAATATTCTGGTTTCAGGCACTCCAACCTCCTTGTAAGCATAAGCATCCTGCAGAAACGGTTGGAAACATTCCCAGAATTAGAATACTTTACTCATCCCATGCATTCAGAAACAATAATCTAGAGCTCCAGTCCAGATTGGAAACAACAACCAGGCACAAAAAGATGAGTGTGAACACGCATGTATAAGAAGCCAGAGCGCTACATCACTTACATTAGTTCTGTTGCCAAAGGCTGCATAGAACGGCTGTCTGCCGGCGTTGAAAAGGTCTCTGATGTCATTGAGGCAGGCAACCTTAAACACCTCCGGTTTCTTCTCAATCACCTCTCTGCACAGATTATAATCCAATACACAATCTAAGAAAGTCAGAAAACTTGTCTTTTATTTTTCTAAAAAGGCAGACATGTGGTCAGACAGCAGGAGAAAAAGCCGATGGAGAGATAATCTGAGAGGAAATTAGTTGGTTTAAAGTGGAAGTAAAAGGAGACTAAAAAGTGTTTGCAGGACGTTGGGCCTCTTTAGAAGATTTTTGAACCACAAGGTATTCTGGCAGGCTGCCATTTATGCGGTCTGCACTAAAGCTGCAGACGTTCAAAATGCACAATGTGAAGCAAAGATTCCTATGATAAACTACTGCCTGATGGCATCACCAAAAAATGGCTGCATTGACAGGTTTAGTCGGCATGTGGATAGAAGTTTACACCACCAACTTTATTTACAAACAAGCATAGCTTTTACCTTCTAAAATTACTTTTTTCACAAAATATTACGACTTTATTTTTGTAAACTTACAACTTTTTCTCATAACTTTACTTTCACAGCTTTTTACTCATAATATTACAAATGTATTCTTCTAAAATGATGACCGTTTTCTCAATTTTATTACCTTATTCTGGTAAAATTACAACTTTTAGAACTTTATTCTAATTTATTTCTTCATTTTTTCCTTTCGTGGTGGCAGTACTCCATCAGAACATTTAAAAATGACTCATAACTCAAAAAACAATTTAAAACACTCCGCAGTTTCAGAGTATCAAGAGCCACCACTAGAGGGCAGAGTTCTGCCATAAGATTTAGGAGATTTGACTTTGAATAAATATTTTACATTTCTAAACAATTAGAACTATAGTTCCACTAAATCATGAGTATTATGTTTCAGCATTTATTTGATTGACAAAAGGATGGATTGATTTAAAATGACTCAGTTGAGTATTTTCCTTTGAATGTGTGTTGGTCATAAGTGTGCATAAGTATGAACAACAACGATAATAATAATAACAAAATATGGGCTTTCTTGTTTTATTTTGTTGATGCTTTCTTGTTTGATCAATTTTAGTTGATAAAATAAGATTTGGAACATCATTCTTGTATGTAAAAAACAAATTAATGCAATTTTGACAAAGAGAAAAAAAGATGTTCTTAAAGTTGTTCAAACTATAAGCTTTTCATGACATTCTGCCTTGTTGATAGAAATCAGCAGAGCAGTGAGTCGACAAACTTCTTTGTTTTGTTTTTTTTAATCTTCCAGCCGACGTTTGCCAGTAAAAAGCTGACAATGATCTTTTTCTGTCGGAGAATATTCACCTGTGTAGGGCTGAAAAGAGGCTGCTGGGGGCCAGTAAAACGGGCCCTTTGGGGAGGACGGTTCCTTTGTCGTTGACCCACTGCAGGTAGTCCTTGGTGATGGCAGCCATGCCTATTGCCCTCGCCGAGCAGTACAAGAACTTGTAGCCATTTCTGAAAGAGAGAAAAGTTACTCTGTCTGTTTGTGAACGTGTGATACGCCACCCCGACTGTTGAATGCCACGGACTGGTGTATTCTGTGATAGAGTTTGGCGATCCCTTTATGAGTCCAGTCTTTTCCAAACTGAGGTAGAATATGACCCAAAGCGTCAGACCTGAAAAAACACAGGGTTTAAGTAAAGAAAAGTTTCATTTAGGGAGCTGAAGTGTTTCAAAAGTCTGTTCTACTTGGTGATGGTGCCATCGATGTCTGATATAATGACGCGGTCGTCCCACTTCCACAGGTAGATGGCGGCCTCGCAGCGGCAGGTGCCCTGGTATTGGGTGGTCACGCTGAACACCACTTTATTGGCTCCTTGTCGCAGGTTCAGATGCTCCTGGGGATTGGACAGAAGAGTTTTGTGTGCTCGGCTCACACCGATGCTCATCCTCTGCAGTGATGTGTGAGCGGCTGGTTTCTTACTATCTGCTGGGAAGTCAGGCGGAGGGATTTGCGGTACACTTGGCTGACAGACTGCGTGGCGGTGCGGGTGTCTGAGGAGAGGCTGGATGGAAGGGTGGCTTTCTGGTCGAGTCCTGCTGCTTCATTACTGTCGGCGTCATCCAGCGTAGCTCTGAGGGAAAGACGCCAGAACACAGAGCTCAACAGCTGGGACCTGCCTCCTGTCCAGTTCAAGAGACGGGACATCCCGACGTCCTGAAGGCTTAGTGACAACTTCCATTATAGGTGGTTAGTGAGCTTTTGCAGATAAAAATGGGGAAACCTTTATGGGGCATGCTGGTCACCAGCACAAAACATCAAAGCTGTTGACTGCACGGTTCTTATCTTTAAGATTAAAACATAGTCATTATTATAATACCACTGAGAACCGGGAAAAATTCACTTCTGAGTTCTGGAAGAGACTTCCCGACATCCCTCTGATAACACGCACTCTCGCTAGCTTACAGGCCCTCACACCGCCAACCTCACATTAAAGCTGCAACAAAAATGGCAAAGGGGCTTTTCAACCGGACAGTTTGATCCAGATTCCAGCTCAGACGAGGAAAACAAAGACTTTAATGGGTCTATTTGTCTGCAAGTGGATTACTTCTCCTCTCCTCTGATCTTTATCATTTATCCAGATTTACTTTTTAGACAGATGACGTCTATGAGTTCGGCTGATGACGTCTCTGACCACTAAAATTAATTGGTGGAGACAAGTTTGACGGGTTGAACTTTTTCCATCATCAGAGCAATTGGCCATCAATTGATGCAATTGCAACACTGCAAAATCCTGGAGGCTCTGACAATCGTATCAGGAAATACAGGCGTGACTGCAGCATCAGTCGCCCTGCTGGTGCCAAATCCTTCCCCATCGACGTCACTTACCTCACAGTGGAGGAGGCTCCTGCCAGCGGCTCCTCCTGCTCCTCCTTTGACTGTTTCTGATAAAGCAGCATCAAGAACAGGCTTTACTTTTGGTTTTATCTGTCATTAAAGCAAAGTGTACAAAGCTGCCCCGCCGCGGGAACCGAGCATGTTCGAGCATGTTTTCCTCCTGCACTGCTCAGCAGTCTCTGCGTAGATACCTGACTGTCGGCCATGTCTCTGCGCCTCCATGAGAACCACCAACGTCCAGACTTCTTTGGCATCTTATCCTTCACCAGACGATCAATGGTACTCTGCAGAAAAATCCACGTTTTAAAATGAAACATTTATCTCGTCTTTTTTTCCCCCTAGAAAACAGTTTAGCAATTACTTTAGTAAAGAAAATTGCGTGAACGATGTAAAATTAAACAAATACTTGTAGCTACTTGATGCTTTTTGTGTAAATGCAGGGAAACTTTTTTTTTTTCAAAAAATAATGTTATTTTTGGACATTGATGGCCCTCGTTACTCTTGTAGAAGATACCTTTGGCAGGTTCTTCTGGAAAGCAGTCATGGAGAGGATCATTGGTGCAGCCACGGCCCAGTTGTAATAACTGTGGAAAAGCGGAGTCAGACCCTGAGCGGTGCTGATGCTGTTATCCATGAACACCTCTGAAGGACATTTTATTCTTACTTGGAGTTTACACAGATGACAAGACTGGGATCTTCTATGATGCCTGGATTATTGATGAAGTCCTGGTACGTCACGAGGTGTTTCTTGAACTTCTCTAGAAGTCCGACAAATAGAAAGTGTTACTCTGCCTCCTCCCTCATGACTGACACAGCCTGGCACTCACTCGAGCGGTCACCTTTGGTAATCTGGCTGGTGTCGCCCACTCGTCCGCAAAGCGACATGCTGACATCCATGCTGTAGGAGGTGGAGTCTGACAGGTACTCGGTTCCGCTGTCCATCGCTCCACTGCCCACCGACTGCGGCGTCTGGCTGCCGGAGCAGGAATTCGGCTCCGCCCCTTGCAGACACACCGCCTCTGTGTCACTGAGGAAACAACAGACATTAAAGAGCTACTCCAGTGAAAATGGAGTTTTTAACATGTTCTTGTGGCATTTTTCTGATGATGGAGGACATCGATAAAGAAAATGAAGATCAAAATTTTAATTCTGAGTATTTCCTCAATCAAATATAGTGAAACAGGATCATACAAATATGCTGTTGGAAAAGTTTTGAAGCAGTGACGTAGGTGCTACAAACAGAGAGTCACTAGCTCCCTGCATTTACTTGCACACAAATAGAGCCTTGTACGTCTTTGTCTGCCTCGCCTGAGCTGGAACCTGGATCAGAACTGTCCGGCTGGATAGCTCAGATATCGTATCCATTTGTTGTTGCATCGCTAATGTTAGATCGGGGTTATGAGGGGCTGTTAGCTAGTGTGAGAGAAACAGATGGGTGTTGGACATGGGGGTGGGCTGAAGGCTGATTTACACTGGTCTGTGTCTCCATTGTGTTGACACAAAAAAAATCAAACGTTAATCAATCAGAGTGTTTACATTGCCTCCGCGTGTTGTGTCTCATGTCTGCGTCTCACGTCTGTCCCTCCGCAACGCAGACATACGCAGGAGTTCTAATTCCAGTCTGTTGACATGTCAATATCGCAGCAAAAGCTGGGGAACAAATCCGGGTTTCAAAATAAAAAATAAAAAAAACTTTGGTTTTACTTTCAAAATAAAACTTTGTAACATTTATTTTATATTTAGAGTGATGTTCCCACGCAATAATGAACTCTATTACTGCATATAAAAACATCGTCCATTTTTACTGTATAATGGACGATGTTTTTGTTTTTGGTTAAAAACGCCATATTATAATTATAATTAAAACTCTACGGGAACACTTTGAATGTAGATCAGAAGATGACTGGAGTGGAACTTGAGATCCAAAGGTAAGGTAGCAGTGGAATCATAATCCAGGGACATCTCACCTTTTGGGGAAATACCGCGCAGCCACCTCAGGGTCAAGTGAGGTCAGATCATCCAGGTAAATGTCTGTTGGTCCCAGATGATGATTCCTCTTACCTGCAACCACAGAGATAGCACACAGCACCTTAAAGAGGGTCATATCTTCATTTTGAACAAGCAAAGCCAGGTAAGTTTCACACCTTTCCTCCTGTCCTGTGGCTCCTCTCTGGAGCACGTTTCAGAGGGAGGGGTCTTCCTGACCCCGCCATCTTTCGAGTCTGCTTTGGGGGCAGATCTGTCATTAGGTGGTTCGTCCATCACTCTGGATAAACTGGTTTCCGCTCCTCCTGCAGCACAGGGATCGATTCCTCCCCCCTGTTCCACAGCACCTCCACGGCTCTGCTCGGACAGGAGTACCTCCTTCTGAGGGTCTGCTGTTTCCTGGACCACACAGCCATCGCGCTCTTTTGTGAGATGTTTTTTTGCATCGTTTGCTTTGGTCTCATCGTACTCATCCCTTCCACACTCGGCAGTCTCAGTGCTTCCTGTGCTGCAGAAACCAGTAATCTTACTGGCTGGTTTGAGGTCTTCTGGTTGTTGCTTAGTGTTTTGTGTGCATTCAAGTATATTTGCAGAGTCTGCATCCACTGATGTAGCACAGGACACAAAGAGCTCATTTGAGGTAGAGTGGCGAACGTGAGGGTTCCTGTGAGGAGACGAGGCTGCAGCTTGCATGGAGCAGCCTTCTGGAGCAGCGGTGCTCATCCTGGGCTGTGGTTTAACCACAGTCACACTGGAAGCTGTCCTGCGGTAGATCGCAGGCTCGCAGTCCAGATCGAAGGAGTCTTGTCTCTCAATGGTGCGGAAATGAGAGCAGGAGGGCTCTGCTGATGTCTTCTCAGCCTGACAAAGCTGTGAAGGGGAGCAGATATGTGGATCAGCACATCTCTAGTCTGTTTGATTATCAAACTGATAAATACTGTCTTCAAATGGAAAACATTAAACAAAAGCAAATAAAATATTAAATATAGGAAAAGATCATATTTAATTTCATAAGACTCTATTTCTGGATTAAAAGTGTAGAAATGTGCCAAGAATATAGATTCCGAAAAATTGAATCCCACAATCCGGTGATGTAACAAACTTAAGGCAGAAAAAGTATTTAAAAAGACCCACTCTGAGGAAAATGGGGTTCTTAGGCATTTTTTCTGATAATGGAGGACAAATATAAAGAAAAATAAGATTAAAATTGCATTTCTGAGTATTTCTTTAATTGAATCGTTGTGAGTCAGGAGCAGATGGAAAAAAGACATTTGAAAAATATCTTATTTGAATTGTGGCGTAGACAATACGCTGGGAGGGCCACAATCTCCCTGCTCCGAGCTTTCAGCAACGGGGAGGGGAAAAGGGGCGGGGTTTCCCACCCACCACTCAGAGATGAATTTCTACTGAACTACTGCTGGCTAAAAACGTCATAATCATAATTAAACGACCACTGGGAGCGATTTGGAAATAGATCAGAAGATGACCGGAGTGGGACTTTAAAGTTCACATGATGAACTAAAGAGAACTAAAGTGAGACTTTGAATCAGCTTTTGTATCCATCAGTGGGGGTTAAGCTTTAAAAGCACAGAGTTTGTGTTCCACAGTACCGTCGGGAAGCCCCCCCAGTTCCACTGCATCTGAAGCCCAGATGAATCCTGGCTTTCAAGAAGATCAGAGTCACTCCCTGGAGATGCTGGCTGGCTGCAGAAAACGCTGCGCAGGAGGACAACATTTGCTTGTGTGTTTTTACGCTCCTCCAAAACTATGAACATGCATACAGGTTTTTTTTTTTTTTACCTGCCTGAAGGTGACAGCTCTGGATGTTGGTCCGCCTCACTGGTCTGAGCGGCTCCCAGCTCCTCACCGGGCTCCTCAGACAGCGAGTAGTAGATGGATTTACTGAAACATCCACACAAAAACGTCTTCTCTAATTATCTTTTCATGAGAGTCAGAAAAACAGCCGTAGATCAAAACAGACAAGGACAAACACACGAGATAAAATAGAAGATAATTCCCTCGGGGGTTGCACAAGTGCTAAAGATTGACAACCTAAAGGTCAAGGCTCAAAATCAATCAGAGATAAATCTAATCCGAGCACCATGACTCAGTCCATGAGCCTTCAAATGATGCTTTCATTTCTGGTAAGTAGAGAGTCTTCACAGTTCTAACGAGTGGTTTTCCTGGAGTGACCTGAGCTGCAGCGGTGTGGACATCTCCTCCGACTCAGGACTGTCCTGTGGATCCGCCTCTCTCTCCTCGGATGAGGTGCTGACCTCCTCTCTCAGGTGGTTGTCCGAGCGCACGCGCTTGCGCCGCCGTTTCTTTTTGCGAGACCCGATGACGGGCAGCCCTTCAGAGGCCTCCTCCACCTCTTCGGGGAGTTCAAGCGGAATAGGGGAGGTACATAAGTAGGCTGGGACCTAGAAGAAACAAAAAAATGTAATAAAATTAAAGTTAAAGTAAAACTAAATCCACCATCGTAACTCCTTCTACCTCCATATTTTGGTTTTCCTCAACAAAAAAAGCTTCTCCATTATCTCCAAGCTTCATGTGCAGGTCCACTGGCTCTCCATTTATCTCAATGTCCACCTGAAAGGACAACATTAGCTCCAACGATGACCAAGAGAGGAGCTTTAAGAAATAAGGAGCGGAAGAACTGACGATTTTCTCCTTGGAGCGCAGCACGCCCAGCTTCCCAAAGCGAACGTGGAAGGGTGAGCACTGGAAGGAGCCGTCGGGCTGCTGCACCACGATCACATCGATGCCTCCAGTGAGAGTGGCTGGGTTTAGGCCGTGGTACAGCTCCTTCACCGTCACAAACACCGTCTCTGCAAGCTGGCCCACAATATTCATGGTTTGGGACTAGAAACAGAAAAGAGGGTTGGTGAGGCTCCAGGAGATGAACAGGAATTCCTCAAATCTGCATTTTTCTTTTTTTTTCCACTCCTGCCAAACAAAGGATGTCTCATTCAGGGATTATAAAGTTGGATTTGTTTTTATTTGGTTGTGAAACCCTCGTGACCTTTGGTAGGAGATCTTCATCATGACTAAAGGGAGTAAAGGTCAGGAGTTAAGTCAGAATCCACACCGTGAGACAAAAGAAACGGCTGCCGTCATTATCTGCTTCTGTTGCAGTGATTGAAGGAAAAAGTTCACGAGGTGGAGTTGAGCTGCACAGAGCCGACGATGACTAAACCTGCTGCGACAGTCATCAAGCAAAAAAAAAGAAACTTTTGAAGGACCAGCTGTGAGGAAATTAACGAAATGAAATGGAATCTGAAATAATTATCCTGAAATTGCGTTTTTTTTTGCTAGATTTAGTTCGATGAAAAACACAAGTCAAAGCAGAATCCCACGCTTGTTCCCGACAGGCTTCGCGTCTTACCCAGAGTGAAGGATGTGATGGGAGATGCCCCCCCTCAACCAGGTTTTGATGCCCTGACCCCCCCTCCGCCATCACCTCAAACATGAAGACAAAGATACGAGCTCAAACGCCAACCGGGCTCGCCTCTTCAGACTGCTGTGCCCCATATCTGCCTGTGGAGATCAGGCTTCGTTTTGTGGTCTTGACCCCTTTGATACAAATTTACAAAAGCCACTTGTATCTGCTGGGTTAGTTTCAACCTTCCTCTTCATCTTCCTCATCACAAATGACAGCTCTGCAGTCCTTTCTGCTCTGAGCCAGCAGATAATCCAGCAGAGTCCTGGTATATTCACATGCGCACACACCCCGCTGCTGAACTGGATTCATACTTCCTCTCCTCCACTTCACATGACAGCTAGACCAGCAGTTTCTGAAAGGCTGTTCAAACCCGCCTGGCGTGAACTCTGATGTATGTGGCGCACAGTTTCTGGTCACGACCACAGCTCTCCTTTGACCAAGACGACGAGAAAACAGAAACCTTCTACCAGGGTTAAAGCCAGCATCAAACCAGCAGGTTTGTTCAGCAAACAGCTCGAGAGTTTGGACGTTTGCACTGATCAAGCTATGAGGAAACCAGGACAGACAGCCGGGGTAAGTGTCAGTCAGTAAGTAGCAGTCAATACTGTCAACAGGTTAAACACTTTGTTGTCCACTAAGTAAAATGTAAAAAAAAGGTTTCTTTTTCTTCCCCTGCAGCTCCTAGTTGAGCCTATAAAAGTCACAAAAGAGCTGCAACTTCTGGATGTTTCTTTTCACCAATGCCTGTTTCTTTCTAGCAAACCGCTTTGTCTGAATTGTTAAGGTTCCCACACAACAAATGGAAATCTGGAGCGGACTATTCAGTAACTTTTCCAGCTAAATATAGCAAAAACTGGGGGAAAGCACTAACCACTCTTTTTCAAAGCAGTCATCCTTGCTGGCCACCTGTAGAATACAGGATCATGGCGTGTTATGTGTAGTTCACCAGTTTCCTTCTTTTGTTTTGAAAGAGGCAGCCTGGAGCTTAAAAGCGTCTTTTAAACCCTTTTTGTGGTCAGCGGCCTTCTTGAGCTTCTTTTCTGCTTTACAATTTGCTCTATTAAATTTGCTTTATTTATCTTTAAAGTCCTACTCCAGCTGTATATTTCTTTCTTTTGTGCAATTGTTCCCAGTGGTCTTTTAATTATGATTAGGCAGTTTTTAGCCAAAATTAAAAATCCTGTGTTGATTTTAAGACATTTTCTGCAAAACCGCAGGAGCTTATTTGAAATTCGCTTTGGGGTTGTGGGCGGGACTCTTGGAGCAGAGGTCGTCCTCTTTAATATCTCAAAAATCTCAAGCTAACATTAATGTAGCAAAAACCAGAAAGAAATGTCCGAAATATCCAGCCGTACCGTTTACAGCCAGATACCAGCTCAGACTAGGAAACAAAGACGTACGTGGATCTAATTTTTCTGCAAGTGGATGCATCAGCAGGGAGGTAATGGTTTGCCGTTGTAGCTCATATGTAACATCTGCAACCCTTTTCAAACAGACTTTTTTCATCTGCTGCTGTACAATAAAAAATAAAAACTATGCAATTTTGAGGTTACTTGTCTTTATATGTGTCCATCATCATCAGAAAATTGCCAATAGAACATATTAAAACACAATTTTCATCAGAGAAGGTCTTTGGGTAAAAAGATAAGGAAAAAAGCTTCCAGTAAACCACAGTATAAATGAAGGAAGGAGAAATGTCCAGTTTCCCTCACAAAGGTCACAATAGCCATTGCTTCCCCCTGTATCTGCACCAAAAATTGAAGTATTTCTTTACCATTCAGGTACATTTGAACAGAAAAGCCCATTTTAACTTTAAAAACATTGTATGAAGCTGCAACACAAAACTTTGATGATGTTCCAGGTATTTTTAAGTGTTATAAGCAGTGATTTTTGTTTGTTTATTTACATTAGTGAAACCCAAATACCGAAATATTGTAATTACTTTTAAATATACTTGCCTTGCAGCAAAGATAAAAGTTGTTTTTCATTTGTATACTATAGACAGATTTTCAGATGCAACTTTGACATAAATTTAGTTCTAGGTGGAAATCTGAGAACCGTTTGCATTTCAAAATAAAACTCTCGAAAGAAATGGAACAAAAAGATTTGACTAATGACATTACGGCCAAAATAACGTATAGATAAACATATACTGGAACTTAGCTGGGAAGACTTTTTTTTTTTTAGAAAAGAACACAAATTAATTAAATACGTTCTGAAGGGGAAAAAAACTATATTTAAAAAAATAAAGTGCTTTAATCAAGCAGCTTCCGCGAAGGTTTCGTATGTCTGGTTGACTAAATCAACAACACAACATTTTACAACTATTTTCAAAAGCTTGCAACACAGAAAAGATCTATTTTCCACTGAAAAGGAGACGTATTTCATAAAAAATGTAAATAATTTCACGGAGAGTTTGAACTTCAGTGTAAAAAAAAAACTTGTAAAAGAAGGACTAAAGTGAGGTTAAAACAATCCAACATATTCCCAAACTCTTCCCGTTCTCGCTCCATCGTTTATTTAAAAAAGTCCTATAACCCTTAGTCGAGAAAACAAAAAACTCAAAACATGATTTTGGTGAATTTTAATGTCGACACAGTCTGAACAAAATACTTACCTTTCGGGCTGGGGTTGCCTTTCAGACTCGCTTCGCGTCCATCTTCTCACTGCACTGCGCCTGCGCGGAAAATAGCCAATCAAAAGGCTGGACAGAGAAAGAAAGCCCCGCCCTAAAAGTTAGAATGTAAATCAAGAGATTTGTGACATGCAGAGTATACAAAGTTTTTTGTTATTTTACAAATATTAGAAGTGTATTAGCAAAGGTTGACTTTTCGAGAAAATCTATCCAATCTGTTTACATGTTTGTTTTAATTAATAATATTTACTTTATGTAGTTTTAAACGTTTGGTGCTACTTTGTGCTGTTTTCAGTACTGGCCAAATGTCCTTAAAAAGATGTCTGGGAGATGGTTTCCCGGGAGCTAAAAAATTTTGCACAGAACAAAAATGCTTCTTTATATTTCAGAAATCATAAGTCTTTTAGCCTTTAAGAGGAGGATATATAAACAATTAATAAATACATAACTACATGACTTGTAAAAAGTCTGCAATGCTGGAAATTCTTCTTTTAAGAGGTAAATAAGGAACCAGTCCAACCTTTCGCAAAAAGTACACTTGAAGTTTATTTTATTAAGCATATTTGACTACTGCCGTGTTTCATGTAGTGCAGGAACTGAATACGTCTTCAGACTAAATTGAAACATTTTAAATTTACAATACAAAGATAGTACTTTTAGTATAGAATAAGTAAAGAATACTTTTTGCCACAGGCAATGCAACAGTTATAACTAAACATGATAGAGAAGCTCCACTTCTAATGCTACAATAGTTTTGACAAGTCATAGTAAATTATATATTTAAAATATGAAACAATTAAAATAAACAACAAAACATGTTTACATTTGTGTTGAATTATCCAGCAATTAAAATCTTATGCCTTTTTGAATCTTTAAACAAAGCTTTTGGAAACATTGTCTCTCCCCACTAGGGGGCGTCAGTGCACTCTAACAAAGTTCCAGGGAATTTTTCCTGAGACATTATTTTTGTAGAATTTATAATAAAACGGGAAAAAAAAAACCAAACATTAGCCAATACAGCAGATTGAATTTAGTAAGTAAAAAGACAATTAAGCATATTAAAGGGGGGAGCACAATGACAACCTCTAAAGACTAAAACATTTGAAGCCACTAGAATGTATAATTAATTTATAAACGTAAGAGAATATTTTTTAAGTGAAATAAAAGTTAAACTACAACAGTACTTAGTTGAAGTAAATAATGATAGCTATTTTTCAATTCTAAACAGTTCAAATGTGTGGGAAGTGTTTGGGGCGTTTTGGTGATGAAGGTCTCCTCTGCCTTTTTAAGGAAGCCTGGTGTGTTTCAAAGCAGACGCCGCCTCTGCATCCTCTGTCCGCGCGCGCGCGCTCCATCCTCAGCCTCGCGGTGTTTGGGCTCCTTTCTCTAAATAAGGCAGCTTTATCGCAGTTCCTGTCATTTCAGGCCTTTCCTCCAAACATCCCGAGCAGCGACGGTTGATGGCGGCGGCGGTCCTCCGCCTGAGCATTCCTTTGCCTTGTATGGACAAACGGCCCCGGCTTGTGCGGGACGGGCCGCCCTCGCCATTGGCCGGGGCCGTGGAGGGGAGGGGCCCACTGGGAGCCTGATTCTTGAGGCAAACTTTTCAGTAGCCTTGCCTGCTTCCCTTCGAGTGCTGACGGACAAAAGGAGACTGAAGGACTCCCTAACACTTCTGCCTGAAACCGAGGTAAGAGCAAGACCTCCTTAAAGTCTGCGTGAAGAGGTCCTGCTGGTTGGGTGCTGGAAACTCAACTGTCAGAGATGAGGGCAGGATAGAGATCCTTCTGCAGGAAAACATTGACATTCTCTGTGTTGTTGAGCAGGAACATTTCAGAGGAGGTTCAGTTTGGATCTGTGGGGGTGCAGAACCATGCATAGCTCACTCCCGTCTCTCCCTGAGGCTCATTTATCAGAAGAATTTCCTGATGCATGCACGTCATCCACATATTGCCTTACATTGGTTTGCTTTTGAGATTCTACAGGACTTGAAGAAAGAGAAGTCAGCCTGACTGATGATATCAAACCGATGCTGAGTGCTCCTGTTGAACAAAAGGGACAGAGGAGCTTTGTGATTCTCCAGTGAATAAAAGCATCCATAGAGGATGCCAGCGGGCTTGGAGAACAAACACCATTGTTGATCCAAGTGAAGCCGGCGTGCATCAGCCAGCTGCTGACGTCAAAAAAGCTGAGAGTTTCTTCTCTCTGAGCAGATGACTGCCTCTTTTCTGTTCCCATTAAATATAGCTGATCTTCATATTTTCATGCATCTCTGAAGGACACAATAACACCTGAAACTTCTCTGATGTCAGTTTAAATAAGAGAAGAGTAAACTTAGAAAGAAAATATTTCTTTTTTATAATTGTGGCACCTTTACATCAGGAAAGGAAAGCTTCCGCAGCCTGAGGAATTCCTTTGTTCTTGGAACTTTGACCCTCAGCTAGATGTGGTTTTGTTCCTAACTTCCTCTGGGATTGTGAGCTGGACGATGAAAACGGCACACCTTCTCCAGATTTCATTAATCCAGCACACAGAGGCAAAATGCAGCCTAACAAGTGTTTAATTGTAGGAAATGTTTGTCCGAGTGTCTCAGATAAGATGGAACACGGGAAACCCAAATATGGATGAACACTGTCTGCAATTAAGTGGAGTCAAATATTCACCTCGATCATAAACGGTGAGGGCAGCTGCAGCAGCTGTGCTGGATTTGCATGCACAGTAGAAGTGCGGTGACTGACACGCATGCTTCCATTTGAATGTTGGTGATGCTGTAAATTCAGTGCAGGATAAGACAGAAGCTGCCATCTCCTTTCTTTTTTTTTTTTTTCCGAGGCCTTGTTGGATCACACATCAGTGCATCATGGAGGCATCCACGCATCAGTAACACCAAACCCCTTCAGCGCTAGCCGGGTGGACAAAACCAAAGGCTGTTAGCTCTGAAATGAAATGGAGCAGCAAGGATTTAAACAGCAGGGCTTCAAAAAATACACCCTGAAAGTCTGAAAAAAGGGCATTTGGAATTGTATTGGAAATGATTTTGGAGTTGGTTCGTTTCAAGCAATCAAAACAAAAGAAGACAAACAAGCAAACTAATAAATATATATGTATCAAACCTAGTCAGGATGTAGGGATGTAGTCATGAATTATCTATTTTCACACTGTAAAAACTGACCTTAAGACAGCAAAAAAGTCTCTTGACTCAAGAAAAAGACTTTTTTTCTGTCTTGCAGGAAAAAATAATCTTAAGAATTTGTTTTAAAAAAGAAAAATAATCTTACTTGAAGAAAACTGGTCTTAGTGACTGAAACTTCTTAAGCATTCTCACTCAGACCATTTTTCTTTCCACATTGGCAAATACTTAGTTTTTGCTTATTTTAAAAAAGATGTACCAAATTTACTTAAGCTTTGACTTATTTCTAGGGAGCCTGTTTTAGTGGTGCAGATTTCAGTGTGTCTGAACAGCCTCATTCTGTTAAACCAACCGGAGTGAGCAGGTTCGTGCAGGTCTGTCAGTTTGTCACCACTGGGGTGTCACAGTGGTTTCCACCACACCTGTATAATAACACACATATAAAATGATGACTCCTGGTGGAACAGTGCATGAGTGACAGTCTGTGTAATCCTGAAACCACCTTTCCATTTTCACACCCGTCACAGAACCTGGCGTTCATGATGGTTGGGATCGTTCTCTCCTTTGGGTGTAATGAAAAAAAAAACCTGCCCCCGTTTGCAAGTGTTCTTTATAAGGAGAGGAAAATAAAATCAGCATTTCAGTTTTTTTTTTCCTGCACAGACCTACAACCAGACACCACGATGTCAAGCAAACGTGCCAAGGGAAAGACCACCAAAAAGCGTCCTCAGAGGGCCACCTCCAATGTCTTCGCCATGTTCGACCAGTCTCAGATCCAGGAGTTCAAAGAGGCCTTCAACATGATTGACCAGAACAGAGACGGGTTCATCGATAAGGAGGATCTGCACGACATGCTGGCCTCACTGGGTAAACGGACGTTTTTATGGTTAGCTCCATAATAACTTCACCGAGGGGCAAATTCTCCCCTCAACCGATCACAGACAAAAATAAAAGGATCTATTTAGAATGGTAGACAGATGAAGTGATGTCACCAGAGTATTTTCCAGGATTTCTGGGTCTGATATATGAAACTGAAATGATGGTAAAAATGAACTTGTTTATATTTACCGGAATGAGAGGTACCCTCATGGTAAATGGTTTCCAACCAAATCCCTTTGAAACAATAGTCACAAAGGGGGAAAATGATTGTTGACTTTTTTGTGTGTGACAGCATTAATTAAGTGACATCATACTCCATCACATTAGAGGTGAGCAGATTACTTCTAAAGTCTTAAAATCAGCCCTGGTGAAAAGCCCATTGACTCTAAATGAGAACTGGACTGAGTGACCCCTCCTCCCTGGCATTCCAAACAGGAAGTACCTGCTGGCTCAAAGAAGTCAAAAACAAACAGCTATTACTCAGTCATTCTATTGGTCAGCATACAAATTCCTGCTCTGATACATTTTTTTAAAACATGTTCTTGATAAAACTCATTTTTTCACAATATTTTGTTCTCTAGTGCAAGTTATACAAGTCAAAACTGACCAATCAGATGCCAAAGATGACTTAAAACACTTGACAGATTTTGACCAGTTTCAAGTTGTAGGGGTGTGGTTTTCCAACAAGCTGACTCCTGATTGATGCAAGTGGTTGCTATAGAAACGATGACTCAGACTACTCGGACCAATCACTGCCTACTGATGACATTTGGCTCCAAAATGGTGGCATCTATTTCTTGGAAAATTGACGACTAAGTTCACTTTATTTGGTTGGAAAGAAGCCATTTTTTATGGGTGATGTCACTGCAGTTCTCAGATACAGTCAATGGAATAGCATTGACTGTACTCCCAACAGAGTCCAAACTTCTGGTGTCACCAACACATCATCTCTTCAGTACATTTGATCAGATGTTTGCCAGTTTATAACCTCTTACTCCTTTCAAGGGAAAAGATGAGTTTGGTTGGTCCAAACTCCTTCTGGATTTCCAGTTTAGTTCAGTATTTGATTGTTTTTGTTGTCAAAGTGTGACAGACGTGATCTCCCTCAGGTAAGAACCCCTCTGATGAATACCTGGAGGGAATGATGAGCGAAGCACCGGGACCCATCAACTTCACCATGTTCCTCACAATGTTCGGAGAGAGGCTGAACGGGACAGACCCAGAGGACGTCATCCGCAATGCCTTCGCCTGCTTTGACGAGGAAGGATCAGGTAGGAATGATCCAAACCCACACTGCATCTGCCACGCTGGAGTCCCACCTTTACCGTGTTTTTTGCTCTCAAGGCGTGATCCACGAGGACCACTTGAGAGAGCTGCTGACCACCATGGGCGACCGCTTCACAGATGAAGAAGTGGATGAGCTGTTTCGGGAGGCACCTATTGATAAAAAGGGAAATTTCAACTACGCCGAGTTCACTCGCATCCTCAAACACGGAGCCAAAGACAAGGATGATGAGTAGGGGAAGAGGACGGCTCTCCGGCATCTCCCTGCACACCACAGATGATCCCCACATTCTGTCCCAACGCCTCAAATGGGCAAAGAATTAGCAGTTTAAAAAATACTCTTATCAGTGAGAAAAGGGAATGGTTGAAATAAGTCAAGTCAACCCGCTTGAAACCCAAAGAAATGTTCTTGAAACTCGCTCCGAACAGGATCAGCAGCTTCATCCACAGTTCTGGGATGACTCCAGAGTTGTATTTCAGCGATGCATTGGATTCCAGTGTGCGTCTGCGCGTGCGGGGGCTTTGAGATGCAGCCATGTTTACCTCTTCCTGCCAGTTAGCTGCCACACCTGCACCTGCACTGTAATGTCTTTGCATGAAGTAACCAAGCAACTAATGATTCTGACTTTGACAATCAATACAGTTCATTATCTGTTCTTCTTCTTAAAGGAACTGGCTGTTTAACCTAAAATCTTCCTGATGAGGGATCAGACGTGAAACTGTTTTAAAGGAAGTCAGTTTTCAAACTGCTTTAGCCACTAAAAGAGCTGAAGATGTCTCGGATCACTAAGCTCCTGTTTTCTTTTGTCATATATTTAATGCACCATTTTTGAGTGTTACTCTCAAATTGTCCTCAATGTTTGTATGAATCTTCTTCAGAAAACTCATCTTGTACAAACTAAATAAAAACATTTAAACACATTTATGCCTGAATGACAAGAAATTTGAACCCTTTAGCTTTAAAAAAAAAAAATCTTGATTTGATTGGAACATCATCTGCTCAAGTTCTGACGTTTCCTCAGAAACAGAATTCTGGGTGTTTGCACATTGGTGCTCCTTTTTTATTTTTAGATGCCCGTAGAAGTTTGTTCCAAAAGCTGAAAAAGAAAACCCGAGGTGATATTGAACTGTTGGTCCCTATCAATCACACCTGAATCAGACTCTCGTCTCGGTGCATTATGCTGTTGGTGTGCAGTACTGTGGACCTGAAGGTTGATGTTCCACAGGACCGGCTTCCTTTCATGCATGTCTTCTGTTCCACCAGTCACAAAAGCAATGAACAACCTGAGTGCTGATCCACCAACGTGCGTCTCAGCATCACTCCCAGAATTCATGTCGATAAAAAACCCAAAAACCTGAAGCTTGGTCTTCATTGGAAAAAGTAATTAAATATTAAGAAAGCACGTCACATTTTAGTTTGGAGCGAAACTCCTTCCAGTCCGGTTCTGCTGCCACACGGACCGTTCACAGCGCAGAACTAAAAGGAAATAAGAGTGAAGAATTCAGACTTTGCATCAGGAAACTAAACTTATGGTGCAGAAGAACAGTCTAAAATGAGAATCAAACTGTGGAAAATAATTTACTTGTTTATAACTTTCTTTTTTTCTTATATGAGAAAAAAAATAGACTCAAAATTGTCTGGCTAAAGCCGCTTGGATGAGTGGGGAAAAATTTAAGTCCAGATGCCATAACTCGACTTCAAGACGTCATCTGGATAAATGAGAACCTTCGTGGGAGGAAGGAGTATAAATTCATCTTTGTGCTTCTGGTTTGAATGAATAAAAAACTTTATTTAAACTGGAAGTAGCAGCAGGTATGGAAGATGAAAAAGATGTGCCAAATGACAGGTGTGTGGTTCAAGATTTTTCTGTTGGTTGCAATACTTAAAAAGAAATCTTAAAAATCATCCTTTAAACCATTTTCAAAGTGTTCCCAGTGGTCTTTTAATTATGATGGCGTTTTTCGCCAAAATCCCAAAAGCCTGTTTTGTTTTCCAGAACAAAGTTTCTGCAGAGAGACGGCAGTTCATTAAAAATTCCCCTCTGAGTTGTGGGTGCGACCGTTAGCAACCCTGTTGCCGAGTTCCCCTTTTACATGCTATCCCACTAGCTTACAGCCCCTCACATCCCCAAACTAGCATTACAGGTCTAACAAAATGGCGAGCAACATCGGAGCTACGCAACTGTACAGTTCTGATCCAGAATCCAGTATGGATGAAGAAAACAAAGACGTTTATGGATCTTTGGATCTGCAGTGGATGCATCAGAATGGAGCAGAGCAGGAAGCTTGTAGCTCACCCAGCGGATTTTCTTCGTCACAAATACGATCTTTCTTTAACGCCCTATTTCGTCTGCTCTTGATTTACAACAATTTGAATAAAGAAATACTCAGAAAAGCTAGTTTAAGCTTATTTTTTTTATATTTGTACTCCATCAACAAGAAAAATGAACAAAAACATTTTAAAAATAAAATGTTGATCAGAGTTGGCCTTTAAGTAAAAAAATAAAAATAAAAAAAAGGAGACAAATTTATGAAAAATTCAACTTTTATTCCTTTGAAATGTTCATACAAAAACACATTTAAAGTTTAAGGCATGTATTGCACAGACTATTGAGTTTATAATATATAAAAAAATAAACCAAAAAGAGGAACAAAATAAAGAGGATAGATCCCTCAGACATAAGCTTAAGGCACAGCAGCCGCTCAGACCGCCAGTCATTCACAACAAGAAACTGAGCTAATGCCAGCACAAAGAAACAAGTTCAACTATTTACATCACCACATCGGTTTGTGTCAGTTTGCATCTAAAAACAGGAAGAATTGCCACATAAAACCTAATTTTCCTGCCAGCTATTTCCAGTATCAGCGATCAGAGGGATGAAGGATCAACATTTAGAGGCCTACACAACACGGTGCTCTACATACGACTGTAACGTGAGGTATAAAGGCAGAAAATAACAAACCTTGGTGGGTGAGGAAACGTGAGAGCCGTAGGTTTTTCTAGGAAGAATCACAGCGGTATCTGCTCGACCCAACATCACACTTCCACAGCTTCCACCTGAAAAACCGTAGAGATGGTCGCACGCATCTCGGTGTCACCTCTAACCCCGACAGTACTGAGGATTCATCTAACAAACTCTGCAACAGGAACTGACTCCACACACTGCTACTGGCAATAGATACTATCATGGTAGCATTCAGCATTATGGTTAACCTGAACAGTTTCACAGAAACTACAGCTTTATGGATGATTAGAAACTATTTCTGAACAAAAAACAGGAGAGAACCTAGACGTCTTGTGATCTTGTACAAACACAGCTACATTTGTTTAGTTGAAAGATTATTGAGTATTGTTTTTGCAACACAGAAACTCCAAAACGTGGATAAGTTAACGTTTCTATCCTCCAAACATATAAAGTCATATTCTGCACTACTGCTTAACGCAACTTTACGCTAAATTCTGTGAAAGAATGAACCGGTCTGCTGTCAAGAAAACGACGCATCTTTTAGTCACCAAAAAGAAGATACAGGAATATGTCTATGAATTGGCACTCAAAAGCAACTGTGGTGACATTTCATAAAGTCCAAAGAAGAATAACGGAAAAAAAGGGAAGCAATAAAAACCAGGAGCAAGAAAAACAAAAAAGTGATCAAAATTCACCCAAAAAAGGTGAATTCAATGCCACAAACGGTTTTTCTACATTCAATCGAGTCCAGCATGACGACTGAAGAAACCAACTGTGCTGTGCTGATGACTACAACAATACAAGCCAGGGATGTTGTAACAGAAAAATCCAAACTTTTTTTACAAAACATTGACGGTGAGGAATGTCAGGTCGGAGAAACTGCAGTGATGCTGTTTCTGTCTAACAGTGTTTTAAAGGATAAAAGAACCACTCTGCTGCGGGGGCTTCGTCAGGAGGAAAATACATTCTTGTATTTATTTACACAAGTCTAAGAGAGTCTGTGCTGCTCATGCGGAACAAACTCCAACACCTAATTCACAGGTTCACTCATTTTGTGCAGGTTGTGCTGCGGCCCCCACACTGGGGTGACGGGGGTCTTTACCATCTGTCGGGTGCTGGTGTGAGCCATGCTCCAAACGCCGGGCTCCACGGCTGAATTCCTCTGTGAAGCGCCGCTGCCTGCGGAGGGGGGCTGCAGAGCAGGAGCGAGGTGGGGGCTGAGGCCCAGAAGGGGGGTTATCGCAGACGTGGACAGGGCTGCAGCTGGAGCAACAGTTGATGCCTGCGCAGAGGCAGGCCCGGGGCCTGGGGAGGCAGAGGAAGCGGGCAGCGGGATGGAGAGGGGCGGGTAGAACGGCAGGTGAAGTGGGACTGCGATGGAGGCCGCTGGAGAGGCGACGGCCGGGGTTTGGGGCGAGTCCAGACTTTTAGCTGAAGCAGATCCAGGTGCCAGGACCGGCTTCATTGCTGGTTCTGATGCATCTTCCAGACACAAAGTGGGAGGCGGGTTTGAGGAGGGAGCCGGCGGAGCTGAGGTGAAGGCCGGAACAGCAGCTGTTTTTTTGGAATCCGGTGGCTCCAGAACTAAGGCAGACATCGGCACTAAAGTTGGCAGATGGGCCGGGATGAGCTGGAGCTGGTTCGGACTGGAGGATCTCTCCACGGGGCTCCATATGACCTTATTCAGAGGAAGAGGAGACATCCTGGAAGCTGAGAGGAAGACTGGAGCTGGTGCAGAAGCTGCAGAAGACTTGACAGCAGCTGCGTCTGGAATGGCCATAGCTCTCTCCATCAGACTCTGCACCCTGGAGGGGTCCATGACTTGCTCCTCAGGAGGTGGAGTGGGGCCCGTGTCATTCCTGTAAACCGTTGTCTTTGTATCCGCCGGCTCTTCCTTCAAAACCTCTGGAGGTTTGCTCTCCTTCAGGTTCTCCTGCTCCGCAGCCCTCTGCAGAGCTGCATCTACCAGGAGCCTCAAATCACTGAAGTCCTGGGTGGGGTACAGCTCAGGGGGGGTTGGGGGAGGTGTGTTAAAAAGACCACCAGAGGGGCTGGCCCCTGCACCCATCTGCGCCCCCCTTTCCTCAGCTTCCTTCAGCAGGCTCTGAGTGTCCAGCTTCATGAGCGCCTGCACAGACCCCCCCTTACCGGGGTACCCCGCTCCTGTCAGGATGGCCGTGGCCGTGTTTCCCAGCAGACTGAGGTCCAACGTGGGGGTGGAGCGGATCACTGATGGGCGCTGCTGGGCAGAGCTCGTCGAGGCGCCCATTTCCAGGGAGCCGGCACCGCCGCCGGGAGACGACGCCTCGCTTTTGCCGACCTTACGAGAAATGGTGAACTTGGTCGGATCTTTGCCATCTTTGCGGAGCAGGTCGGGAAGCAGGCGGCGCCGAGCGTTAATGAACCAATTACAGATCTGTGGAGACAAGGGGGACAGCCGACATGAACTACACCGGCGCTTCAAAGCAGACTCCAACCTACAACTCATGCGTCACATTTGAGATCCAAAATCATCCAAGACATTTGGCTCCAATTAGCACATCATTGACTGAAGCCTCCAACGGCTCCCCCTAGTGGTCACCAGAGAAATCAAGGAGGGAGACAGACGGATGAGAGCACTCAGACAGCTGGGAGTAATGAAAGTCTGAGCTCAAATATGCTGAGCCACAGACGCATTCCAGTAAAGTGACTACATAACAAGAAGCTCTGCTGCATCCACCTCCCACCGCTTCACAAAGACCTAGGGAGTGAAATGGAAAGAGGAAGTGACTGCAGCTTATGTAACAAAAGTGAAACGGAGACGACTAGGAAGATGTGGGAAAGAACAAACTACCAAACTCAACCAGGCATGCTCCACGACCACAGCTGCAGGTCAAAATAATCCTCCTCACCTGTAGCACAGAAAGATTGGTCTGGCCCGACAGGCTCAGTTTCTCCTGCTCTGATGGGTAGGCGTTGAAACGATGCTCGTATAGCCAACTTCGGAGAATCTGCACGGCCTCTTTGGGCAAGTTGCCACGGCGACGGCGCTTCCCAAGGAGCCCTCTCCCTGACAGGTCAAGAGGGGAGCCATCGTCGCTGTCCGACACGGCTGAGGAGTGCTCCTGCTCCGGGCGATGCTCTTCCTCCAAAGCTGACGGAAACATCAGACATTAGAACTTCATAATAAAAGCTCTGTGCACACAGAATCCACACGGGGATCCAAAACCTCCTGTACCACACTTTAGAAAAACATATAGTCTTAATTAAAGTCAGAGACCCACAAAACAGCACGTGCAAACAAAGGCCTTGCAGCTTGAAGGTTTCCAGCCCCAGCGTTGGTCACTGAAGGAAATCTCCCTCAAAAATGGAGAATGCCTGATCCCAGGGGTGGGCCGCAGCCTGCAGTAAATGTCTTTCTCTGGGGCTGGGTGAAACCTGACCCCCGGGGGCAGCGCCTGTCCTCACAAAGGAGATTGTGTGCATATCAACATCACAGTGGCCAGTGGCCCAGGAATCTATTGACCATGCAAAGAGGGCTGTTTTCACCCCATGCTGGTTCCTTAAATCTGGGATCCAGTGCAGGAGAAGCTGCGTTTGTTAGGATCAAACTTACAAAATAAAAGTTTTATTACTAAAAAATAAAAGTCTCTTCTCTTTAACCAAAAGCTTTGTAGGTATTTTTAGCAGATGTGTTGGGATCAAACTTACAAAATTCAGGATTTATTTAACACCAAAAGCATTTAAGGTGATATTTGACGATGTGCTGGGAACCATTTTACAATTTTTGTTTTACTTACATCTTTTGTTTTACTTACATCATAAAAGCACCACGTTTTTTTCTAGTTTGTTTCATTTGAGTGAATATTTACTTTTCAAAAAAGAAACGACCATCATCAGGTAAACGTGGAATCACACAGGCTGTCAGACAGGCCAACCTCTTGTTTACCAGCTCGAATAAAAGTTCGTAAATGTTGCGTAAAACCTTCCAGAAATCCTGAAAAGAGGCTCAGAGTTTGAGTTCGGAACTTTTCATCTCCCCGCTTTCAGGTTTGCTTTCGACCGTTAGTATGAAAAAAATTGAAAGAAAAGCCCCAAACCGGCCGAATTCATCCAGAAAAATACATCTGTCGACTAAAGTTGCTGAAACGGAGGCGTTCAGATGTTCAGCCGAGGAGACATTTGGCACAGGAGCCATCTGGAGCGCACAAAGGAGGCAGACAGGAGCGCACAGCCTCCCGCATGTCGCTCCGCCAGATGGACACCATGCCTGCCTGCTGCCTCCACGGAGAACTAGCTGGTTAGCTCCGAACCAGAACACGAACACAACAAAAAATAAACTCCCGGAGTGGAGCCGTCCGCGCACATCCACGGAACCGGGACAGAAGCCGCGACCCGCGCGGGGCTCACCTCGTTTCAGCGCTTTCATTCTTTGTTGATGGCTTGAAAACACGCAGCTGTCCAAGTTGTTTGCAGCACAAAGCGTGGACGCGACAATGGTTGACACTTTCTTCCACGCTGTCGAAGGTGTTGCGCTTCCCGCCCGATTAAAAGTCCGTTTTTGGGTCTTGTTCGTCTCGAAGCGGCTCCCGCGTTTCCATAACTCTGCGGGCTCTCTGCCCGGGACAGTGTTTTGTTTTGTTTTTTCCTGTCGCTTGTTTGTTTTACCTGCAGCAGCAGCGCCAGCAGCAGCAGCAGCGCCAGCACTTTGCCAATCTTGACAGTCGCAGCTGAAAAGCTCCCGCCCCCCAGGCGGCCGTTAGCCAATCAGATTGGAGGACGGCGCCTCCAGCGTCGCAGCTAGCCAATCACGACGCTCCTCCAGACAACGGTCAGAAAGTGATTGACGGTAAAACCCTTTCATTCAAAATATAGCGCCGATTGTCACTGAAACGCTATTTTTAGTTAAAAAAAAACAAAAACATGGTTGCCACGTCTAATCCCCCTGAAGACTGCTGCAGGATAGGGATTTATTCTAGGAATTTTTTGTGTGTTAATATTCCTCGTGACAGAATAAAAAGAAAACATTTGGAATACTTGGCAGTAAATTGGGGCTTACAGAAATCTTTTTGTGTGTTTATTGTAGCCTTTTCCTCATGATGGAGGACATATATCAAGAAAATGTATGTAAGTATTTATTCAAATGTTTATGAGTGAAGAGCAGACAAAAAAAATGCTGTTTGAAAAACACTTTTTGACATAGAAAATACAGTAGGCGGGTCACATGCTCCCTGCTCTGCTGCATCCACTTGCAACATCTTTATTTTCCTCGTCCTATCTGGCGTCTGGCTAAAAAACTAGCTCCAATATTGCTCGCCATTTGTGTTCCTCTGCAAATGTTAGCTTAGGGGTGTGAGAGGCTGTAAGCTAGCGGAATGTAGGGATGATGGGAAATAAGGCAAGGCTTACTCCACGCAGGGTCCCACCCACAACTCAGAAGGGAATTTCTAACAAACTCCAGCCACTCTGCAGACACTGTTTTAGAAAATGAAAATCAAAGAATCATAATTACAAGATAAATGGGAACGCTTTGAAAACAGATTTAAAAAAAGATTGTAATGGAACTTTAAACTCTGTTGCATTTGTAGACACATAAACCACTAAACTGCGCAATCTGTAATTGCTTCTTCTAAAACTATCATAAATTAAAGTATTGTAACTAATAATATAAAAAATAAACAGAATTATAACAATAAATTACAATTTGGAAAGATGAAAAAAGATTTTTTCAATTCAGTCCAAACTTAAATTTAAACTTACAGATTTTTTTAGATAATTACACGCACAGAAAACAATCAATTCTATTAAAAACAAACAACTACATAAAAAAAATCCTTATTTATAATAACCTTTTAAAATCGCTTTAATATTTTTCCAAAAATGATCAATTTTTTCTCTGCCTTTTTTTCCACAGTTGAACCCGATTTCAGTAAAATTTAGCAATAGTCCTACAGCTGGTTTCATTAATAAATTTGATCCTCTCAGACTATTAATTTTCTCTGAAATGGAAAGGCCTTAATATTTAGCATTACTTGCTTATTTTTATTTTATTTTTATTTAATCTTGAACATGATTTAAATGAATTAAATGATTTAATTCAACTAGTTCTCCAATTTGTTAAACAGTAAGTTATATTCATTCATTCATTCATTCATTCATTTTCTGAACCGCTTTATCCCTTTCGGGGTCACGGGGCTGCCGGAGCCTAACCCGGCTACTCATGGGCGAAGGCGGGGGACACCCCTGGACTGGTCGCCAGTCTGTCGCAGGGGCCACACAGTCACACACTCATGCACACTCACATCCACACCTAGGGGCAATTTAGAGTAACCAATTAACCTATGAAGCATGTTTTTGGATGGTGGGAGGAAGCCGGAGTCCCCGGAGAAAACCCACGCATGCACGGGGAGAACATGCAAACTCCACACAGAAAGGTCCCCCATTGGTGACACTGTTTCAAGGCCCCCAGCCAGGACTTGAACCAGGAACCTTCTTGCTGTGAGGCAAGAGCGCTAACCACTGCGCCACCGTGCAGCAGTAAGTTATATATTTCAAAATAAGAGTCCATGTTTCAACAGTTCTGAGAAGTATCTTGTGCATTTTATTGAACATAATTTTTCTGCATTATACACGTGAACAAACTTCAAATTGTATAAATAGATCCACAGCTTTGTAAAATATGATTCATATTTACAGAGGGTGTGAAGCAAAAGGGCAGAAATGTAGAATCCTTTCACTCTGTAATTGCAACCACTTTAAATATTACAAGAAGTAGTGAACAGGAATCTTTATCTCATCCACTCACACAACTTAAACGTCTAAGAAAGCCCACGCTGCGTGGAACACACACACGACGTAGTAATTTAATAAAACTGAGTCTATTCTTTAAAATATGTGCTTGCTTCAAACAACATTTATGTCTTTAAACACTTTTGCTACATCATAAATCTGGTGATACAAACTCATTCACAGAAAGCCAATTTGTTAATAATCCTTTTTAGCAAGCAGACCTTCAGTGTAACCTTCATTTGATTAACATCTTATGAGCTCTCCTTTGAACCAAACAGTCCTTTCCATTTCTACGGGTCAATATCATTTGTGTTAAAATCCTAACGCGTCAATAAAAAGTGAAGAGAACAACAGTTTTCACCTCGAGCATTCTTTAGGAGCGCCACTTCAAAAGGTGAAAGCCGTCTAACCATATGCATGGGGGGCATTATCATCCTGAAATCAGTGGCTTTGCAGGGACAGGCCACCCCCCCCACTGTGCAGCTGTGTGGAGCTCTGATTACTCCGTCCTAGGAAACAGCACTATGCATGTAGATATTGGAGAAAAGCATTGCTGAATGCATGAGATGAGCTTTCTTTTGTCTTCCAGTAAAGCTGCAGACGAGTCTCCGGCAGTTCACACATCACACAGCCGTCAGCAGATCGGAAAAGTGTCGACTTTCACCTGGAGACGGCCGGCTCACATGGCAGCCCTTCCTCTGCACTCTTACATTTCAGCTCAGTGGGATGTATGTTGGGTTTGTCCACAATAATGAGAAAAATCATTGGAAAAAAATTCAATGATTCTTGAGGGTTTTAACCAGATTAGCCTCTTTTTGAAATTTTTGTCATGGTAAGCACCATCCAGGATGGAATATATTAGAAGTGGCCGTTAGAAATCAAATCAGGCCACACAAAAGGCCTTTGGGTGCGAACGATGCAGTCAAATAAAGAGGGAGGGGGGTCATTGACAACAAGCAGGCAGCTGCCGATTGACACCTCTGAGGCATTTTTCTTGCAGAGTCTTCTCCTGCAGGCAAACATCACTAACAAACAAAGGAAAGCTCACTAAAAGAAGGATGCTGCTTAACTGGCTCTTCTGATTTAAAGTTCAACTCAGAGAAAGGCAGGAGATCACCTGGTTAACATTTCTGATTGGGGAAGGAGAGTTCTTTTGTTTGTCCACTAAATGGGAGCCACTGGAAGACACATCTTTCAGCAAAAACATTTTAAATCCCCGTTTAGAACTTAAATGTGCGAATCTGGAAGAAACAACACAGAGAAGTGAAAACACACGAAGGTCCTTCAAATAATGCAATGAGTTCATAAGACGTTTTCTGGACATTTCTCCTCAGATGTTGATGGTTTGGAGCAGATAAACAGACTGCTGCTGTGGCAGATCTGGTAGCTTCCTAGTTCGCATGCATAAAAAGACTTGAGTTTGTAATAAACATGTTAGTGTAGCTAAAAGTCCACTGCATCCGTTTTCACAGTCACAGTTGAGCTCTCTGCTGCTGCTGTCTTTTCACCACCTGAATTTTTAACGGTGAACTCATCTTTGGCTTTGGGTTTATCAGCAAAAAAATAAAAGCACAATGAATGATGCACCTCTCACTTTACTTCAATATATACTTTTACATTTTACTATTTGGGGAAAAATAATCATATAAATGAAACGAATCTTTGTCCAGAATAATCACTCTGCCTGTTACAGAAATATATATTGGTGTCAAAATAAAAGCTCCTAAACGTTTCTAAAAGTACTTTTACTGAATAGATTGGACAGTGATTGCACCCCCCTTCCAACTTAAAAACTATAATGTAAAATAGCTTTTAGACAAAATAATTATTAATACAATTAATAAATGAAAAAACGTAAAATATTTGGGCACCAAAAACAAATGGAAGTCTAAAAACTTCCAAAACAAATTTAACTTTTTAAAGTTTTTCAGTTTATTATGCCAGCATGATCTATTATAGTTTCAATTAAAAGCATTTTTTAAACAAATCTTGATCTATGAAAACATAATAAAAAGAAAAGTTTAAGGAAGACAAACTGTAGACTGTGCGCAGTGTGTGTGATGGCCACAAGGTGGTGCTGTGCAAAGCTACGAGATGGCCAGTGATCTGGGAAGAGAGCAAGACAGTGAGACAGAAGCATTGATGCTTTACTTCTGACCACTTAATACATCTTATAGCCAAGATACAAGAACTTTTAAAACAGTCTTCATATAGATTATTTGACCTATTATTGATTTATTTACCAACAGCTTCTTTATTTTAATTTTATATCAAGAATAGTAAGAAGAGAAAACGTTCATCAGCTGAGGTCTTCAGTCTTTCAAGTCCACAAGTGTTTGGTTCTCTATTTCAACCAGGACCAGCCTTTGAATGGTGGGACGTTTCTTCTCATTGGACTCCATGCAGCTTCAGACCTGAAGTGGTCGTCCTCCTCCTCCTCCTCCTCCAGACTCTCGTTTGTCCTTCAGGATTCTTCTCAAAGGCGAGTTTGGGCCTCGGGGACGTAAATTTCGATGCTGTCAGCGCTCTCCGTGGCAGAGTTCTGGCGAAAAGAGGCGGCCTTCTTGGCAGCTAGCAGGCGCTTGCGAGCTTCTTGTTTCTGCTTTTCCGCAGAAGCAGACGAAGACGTGGACGAAGAGTCCGCGCTCTTCTCGCGGCCGAGCGTCGGGCGTCCCTTACCAGGCTTTTTTGATGCCGGGGGTGCCGTCCTCTCCTCCTGGTGTGATGAAGGGGGGGAGCAGGGAGAGGAGAAAAGACAGGCGCAACAGTGAGAATATGAAATCAAAGGAGCTGTTTTTGCCCTCCTGCTCTGATGATATCAGCCAGACGAGACGTTCCCCTCCAAGCTTCAAAGGACAGTTCAGGACAAACACTGACAGCACCAACGGAAGAGGAAAACATCAAGGATAACTCAAAAAGACGTGAAATGGAAACATGAATTGATGACCGAGACACTGAAACCACAGCGTTGGGATCACAGGACAACACATTGATACCCCTAAGCAGTCAAAGCGGAAGCAGCGCCTCCACAACTCCACAGCCGTGTGGAAAAACACACCGGCTTTGACACCAATTGTTAGAAAAACAAAGAGCTCTCCTCGCGTCACAAACGCCCGTGCATCTTAGCCATGCTCCATTACAACAGGCAAACACACCGCCATCGAAAAAAAATGAGCCATGCATGCTCAAAGCAGGGCTTTCCTCCTCCAAACACAGCAGCCCTCTTTGAGAGGATTACTTCCCCATGCATGCCTAGAGGGATCTCTCGAGCCCCTCTGCGTTGGACAGGGAGGCCCTGTTAGATTACATCCCACGCAGGGGCAGGGTTAAAAGAAGAGTGGGAGAAATGGTGGTGGTGGTGGGAGGAGAGAGGCCGGTTTCGGCGGCTTTCCTACCCCAGCCAGGGCACTGGGCTGCATGGGTGGGAAGTACCTTCCGCTCGGGGGGCGACCGGGCAGCAGCGGATGGCGCGGGCTGCCAGTCATTGGACTTGAGATGGTAGAGCTCATCAAACTTGAGGCTGATGTCCTCGATGGAGAGCTGCAGCAGGTCCCAAAAACCAGCCAGGTCCTGGGCCGTGGGCCGCGGGTTGGCATTCACATTCTGACCAGACGACAAAAGAGGAAGAAGGGATGAAAACAAGAGAGCAGCGGATGAGTGAGCGTGTAATTAGCGCTCTAATATGGAGAATTATACTGGATTTTACGTACATTAACTAAACAAACCGAAAACGTTACTGTCACCAGTAGTAAATAGATCTTCAGGATAAAGTGTCAATGAAGATTCCCATTTTCAAAGTAAAAGTGTCAGATGTTTTTGGTCAATAGATAAACAATGACACTAAAGTTGAGTTCAGTGAAATAAATTGAAACTATTTTGCTTTAAATCCAGTTGACAAATTAAATAAAAAATATGATGAATATGAAGTTAAGAACATTACAAAAGTCTTGTGATCAACGATGTGACTGTCTGCTAGCACGGTGGAGAAGTCGTACCAGAATGTTTAAAAAGTTTTGGAAGTTTGTTGGTCATTCCACTAAAGAAAAAAAAAAAAAGTCAGCTCATAAAAGTTGTTGGAAAGGCTGTTGTCAGGTCAGATGAAAGGACTGCAAGTGTTTTCTAGTTGTTCCATTTCTATTGAGGTGCTGCTGTTTTCATTTCCGATCTTCTTGTCATGGATCTACTGGAACTGCAGTCGGTTAAACTTTGAGGAAGGAAAAACCAGGGAGAACGTTTTCAGAAATTGTTGTTGAATGATCCAAAACAACAGTGATGTTTATGTTTTGTCTCCTGCAGAAGTTAAGAAAGTTGACAGAATACATTTGAATGTAACATTGTTTAAAGTGATAAATCTAATCTTTCTAAATCTGTTTTTTTTTATCTGTTATGTTTAACTGATTCTGATCTTCTGTTCAAAATAAAAGGCATTAATGATGGTGATAAAATACATATTATTTAAATTTTCATGCATCCATTAAAAAGACAAAAATATAGTTCCCGTTCAAGTATATTAGGATTAAATAGGAATAATTGTGGTTTGATACGTGACTCGATCTTGATTTGCAAATCGACTCAGATCACCACCTAAGTAATGATCCACAGACCTACAATATATATATATATATATATATATCCATTTTTAAACAGTTTTTTAAAAATCCAAAATGTAACTTTAACAAAAATGTTTTATTTAATTTCCAAAAAAAACAAATTTCAATTTAGTTTTTGTTAAATATGTCAGTTGTCCTCTTCACTTTAAGGCTGCTTTTATTTTGTCATTGCTTATATTTAAACTTTAATTTAAAACTGAATTTGTCTTTCAATCCAAACATTGTTAGAAACCAGCGGTTTCAGTTACAAAGACAACTTGGACCAAACACAGGCATCTCTGGCTGTTAGGAATTCCTTTGTGCTCCAATGCAAACCTTAAAGTAGAACTAATCTATTTACCTCTGATTTCATCAAGAAGGTTGTAACTGTCTGCTTATTTTTTGTGTTTGTTGTGCTTCTTGACAGTTGACAGTAGCGCAGAAATGCTGTCACACTAGACTAGCCCGATGAACGATGGAAGCTGTAAATACAATGCTTAGCTGTTATTTTTGTTGTAAATGAGAGACTTTATGAGCCACGTCGAAAGGAAGTGAGGATGTGAACCATGTCGGATTGGTTAGATTGATGATGTATATGATTATGCCTCCTGATTATGCCTTTTAGCTTTTTGATTTAAGCTAAAAACCGCATTATAATTAAAAGACCACTGGGAACGATTTTACACTAGAAAAAAATATAGTTGGAAACGGAAAGGGGTCGAACTTTTTCCAAAATGAGAGCAATTGGCCAAAGTTGGGGTATAATTGGGGTACAGTCATTCTTATCAAAGTGTATTATATAGGAATCACATCAACACAAAGAAAAAAGTGTTTTATGATCTCTCATTTTCCTAACTGCTCAGTATGAAACCTGGGCCTGGTTGGATGAACAGTGAATTAAATGAAGTAAAAAGAAATTCCATGACATACTTGACCCTCTTTCCCTGCACATTAGAGTACCACAGCTATTGGTTGAAAACCACTGATGAAATGCAGACCCGCTTTCAGTCTCTTCTCTGTTTTTTTTGTATGTTTGGACCAGGCTGACCTTTTCCCTCCACGCATCAACCTGTCAGAAGTGATCATCTGCTGCAGGCTTGTCTGAGCTCCTGTTTCAGGCTTTTTCACCAGTGGATTCAGCAACAACCCAGGTGATGGTGTCTGGAATGCTGTTCTGTATGTGAATGTCATCGTCCCAAAAAGTAAGAACATCGAAAAAGAAAATCGAGAACATGCATTTATAAATACATCTACATTTGTGTATAAAGAAAGTTTAAAGTGGGCTAAACTAAAAATATTTTGTCCTAGATGTGTCCAGGATGTGAAAATGGGACGCTGGATGGGTCATGGCTGTTATTGTTGGATGGAGCTGCACGGAACGGTCCACTTTTTCTTTACATTTAGTGTTTGTTCAGCCTTAGCAGCTGAGGAAACTGCTGTGTTGCTAGCTTTAAAAAGACAATAAAAAGCATGAAATGGGTGGAAAACAGTTCTCATTCTGTCATTACAGGTGAAAGCCACTGAAGTGTCTAACTTAGGAAAAATCCAAATGTACATAAATGTGTATAGAGGACCAAAGTTGACAAATTAAATGAAATATTTGTAAAATAAATAAACGAATGTGTCATTATTTAAAACAAATACCAATTCATTTCATGTAAGAAATACATTGAGTTATTTAGCTATTTCATGGTCCTCTGTTGCAGCCATCGACTGTATATGAGAACTGGACTGAGTGAGTGTGACATCGCCCAGAGAAAATGGTTTACTTCCGGCTCTACCCAAATGAAGTCAATTCAGTCGCCATTTTTTCGTGTTACCTACGCCACCATGTTGGAGCCAGACGACATCAGTAATCAGTGATTGGTCCGAGTTTCTATGGCAACCACTTTTGCCAATGGAAGTCCTCACTCCTACCACTGGAAAGCGGGCTACACGAAATCTGTTAAAGATTTTGAGCGTTTGACACGAGACCACATACTTTCACTGAGGCATCTGATTGGTCAGTTTATAACTTGAACTCAAACTCACTCATCGAAGTCAATTTGTGACCCTGTCCATCTAGAGAAGGCAAATCAAGTCCAGAGAAACGCCCTGATCGTGTCTGATCCAGTTGCACCCCAGGACCAGCGAAGCGTTGGATCATTTCTTCTAAAGTTGCTGTTATTTTTGCATTAATATCTGACAACTTCAACCAATCCCTCAAACACATACACTACATGCTCTGAGTCATAGGACTATGCAAAGTCAAAAGGTTGCTATAACGTTTGTGAAGGTCCACCATCACTGTGGCCATGAGGTCACGAAAGCTTCAACACTTAAAAGCATCCAGGTCGATTTCTCATCGCCCAAAACCCAGAAGGAGTTGTCTCACTTCATTACGGAAAAATAAAGCATGATCTATTACATTGTTACTATTGAGATAAATATCTATTGTTTTTTATAAATAAAAAACAAATACAAAGAGAAATAACTTTTTCTCAAAAAATGAAAGAGTTTATAACTTTTGACAGACGTTCACATGACTTTACGATTTGTTTGTGGTTCATTTCAGCCAGAAATGTGCACATTAAACTGTTAAGGTTAAATCAGAGCTAAAAGGAGCCTCTTACGTGTATTTTCAATCCACAAGGCACACTTAAATTCCTTTCATTTGTTAAATACAGAAAATCTCCTTTATACTCTGGTGCACCTTAACCCAAGTTTTGCTTACTGACCTCAAAATTGATTTTCTGTGGTAGCGCACAAAAATCTGGCATAATGTCTCAGTTCTAACTGTTTTACACCGTGTTCTTTAACTGTTTGTGAATGAGTATGACTTAGTTTACTTTACTATTTACTATACTGTTATGTAAACAGACTAAAATAGACTGGGTCTGAGTTAGTCTCACTAACATTGAAACTTAATGAAGCGCTGCACCAGACCATGAAATAATTTAATGTATTTTTGACATAAAATGAACTGGTATTTGAATCAATGAATCATTTGTTTATTTAATTTATCTTGAATTAATTTACCTTTGGTCCTCTATAAATGTGTTTCTTGTTTTGCTTTTATTGGCTTAAAAATGCAGTGGAAAGTGTTTCCCACTGGACACTGGAGGGCGCTGTATGACAGCACGATTTCAGACCCAACAAAAAACATCTGTGCTGCTGAGGTTTAAAGCTCGTCTGCACACAGGACTGCTATCTTTTTTAATATTTGAATGAGCAGCTGTGAGCACCACCAACGCGACACGGACGCCAGCCTGAGTTTGGCGTCTTTGGATGCCGCTGAACTGACTAGAACAGGTTTCTGCTGAGTGATCACTGCATCTTAGCTCCCATCTTTGTTCCAATCACATACCAGACACACTTATCACTTAATAGTCATGTGCCAGCAATTGTCTACAAACTGGATAATCACATTTTCACTAAAAAATGTCACCTGAGAGGAAGGGCTTAAAGGTTTATTAGAAGCTCCTTGTATTTTGTGTTCTTCACCATGGATTCTGTTGAAGCTCAAAAGTGCTGTGAATCTTCTCAGATTAGTCTGCTGTCATGTGTGGGAAAGCGAGAGACAGCCCAGGCGTAACGCTGGTTTTAGCAGACGTGCCGCAGAGTGACGGAATACGTACCAAGTTCTGTTCACACAATCCTCGGAACTGCTGGAACTTCTGAGATATCAGGAGCTGAGCACTTCCGACTGCGCTCCGAACTTTCCCCAGCACTGCAGAGAGAAAATTCCAATAAAGGACAGATTCAATTCTGCTCACCCGATTCTGTAGTGTTTTAGGATGGAGATTTTGGGTTAGTAAAGCTGGTTTGTGTTGGGGAAAAAAGCTGATTACCGCTGGGACAGCAGGTCACCGGACCAAACGCTCCTGGCCTTGCAGTTTGTTGCTCAATGCGCTCCAAAGGAAGGCATGAAGGCGCTTACAGCGCACTGAACAATGTGATCCTCTTTACACAAATCTAAGCTTATATGGATCCTGCAGCTGCCTGTTTCCAACATCTGGTAAATTCATCCCCAACAACAAAACATGAAACTAAGAGGAATCCGACACACGTACGGATCAGAATTCAAGCAGAATTTTGCTCGCAAAGATCAAGCTCTGCAGCCAAAATCTGAGCATGACCTGCATGAATGTGCATGTGTGCTAACCGCTGCATGTCTCAGCCTGATGTTGAGCCACTAATCTGGAGGTTTAATCAGTTTCAGACTGATTTGTGTAAATCTGGAGATTATGAGTCTGCTTGTGAGCGGTAACCCCAGGTTTTACCGCCTCATTCCTCCCTGCTGCGTTTCCCTGACAGCCTGATGACGGAGTCGCCACATAACTCGGCTCTGGAGCACAAACCCGGGTCAGTAAACCAAGGATCTTAAAGTTGACATGTGATCTTGAACCTGCAATGAGCAGCTGCTGGACCTTTTAAAGCTAACAGTTAACAGGAAGTCAACAATCTTTGCCTTTTTTTTTTTTTTTACTAAAACAAGAACTTGTAAAACATTTTGCAGATATATATATATATATATAAACAGTAACACGTATAAACTTAAACAGGTTCAATCACATATTTTCAGGCTAGATAGAAATCAGATGTTGCCTCCTGATCAGGATTCAGATATTTATTTTATTATTTTTTTGATTAGTGCTAAATATTTAAAACTTATTATTATTAAGCATATTATTAAACCACAGCAGAATATGGCACTACTAAGTTTGGTAAAGTTTGCAAGATTTTCACAGATTCTGGCTCAATAACTTCCTAATAAACGTTTTAAACTGACAACAAGTGTCTCTATTAGTTTGTCTTAACTCACACAACCATCAGCAAAAAGAAAAGAAAAAACTTTGTGTTTTGGCTTCTTTATAGTGAAAAATGTACTGAGTACTCACTGACCACATGCAAATGTGCATGAAAGTGGTGTGCACGTGATATGCAAGTGCCCGTTGAGCGACTGTAGGACGTCCACACAAACTACACGGTCTAATTTCCTCATTTCTAACAGTCTGGCTCCATGACGAGCACGCACGTTTCACGTGAAGAGCCTTAACGGGCTCCTTGAACTGTTCGAAGGATTTAAGAGGGAGATGTGAAAAATAAAACAAATTCATGTGAAATGCCTACGTCTCACCTACAGTACTTCACCCTTACGTATCCTCACGTGTTGTATAAGTGTTTGCTACAACTTGTAGTTCACTTGTGTGTGAACATTTTCCCAAGTCTCATGAAACTTGCTCCAGAGTTTCTCTTTCACAGCACAAATCCAAGTCTCTAATTTGAGAGGTCATACAAGAGAGAAAAGTGTAGAAAGTGTGTAGTGAGGAGTTTGATGGCTTTAAAACATCTAAAATTATTGTAAATAAAAAACTACTTTGTGGATTTGGTCTAAAATAAACGAGAGAGCGCCGTAACTTAAACCTGGACATCAATAGCAAAGTAAACATCCTGAGGGACACTCGACAGATGAGTTCGGCTGCTCTCACCCTCCTCTGACAGCTGGTTGTCTTTGGTTTCCTGCTCCATCTGCTGGCACCACCCTTCCATGCGTCCCGTTTCCGCCTGCAGCAGCTTCAGGAACCAATGGCCGTCTCTCCTGCATAGCGTGCCCCCCCCTCCGCTCTGCGGGAGGCCGCTGTGACAGTCACTCCCGCTGTCCAGCCAGGGGTCTGGCGGAGGCAGAGACGAGGGGTCCAGCGCTGGATCCAGGCTCTCCGAAAAAGAGGAGGAGCTGCTCCGCGTGGTGGAGCGGTTGAGGATCTGCCTGGGTGGGGGTGGGGGAGAGCTGTCCCCGGAGGGCTCGCCGTTGTCCAGAGAGTTTTTTCTGGGAGGGGAGCTCATGGATTGGCTGGCACTGCTGACCATGACCTTCTTCTCGGAGGGTTTGGCGTGATTGATGAGGGAGCTGATGGAGAAATCCTGCGTGTCGGAGTCCGTTTCTTGTTTTGAGGTCATACTGCTGGAGCGGCTGAGCCTGAAACGAGACAAGGCGAGGTTCCATCAAACAAACAAAAGCGCCTTTTTAGGAGACATTTAACCTGCAGAAACACAGTCTGCTCAGTTCCAACGCAGAGTCCCTCCTGCAGGACAACACAGACATAAACAAGCTCCAGTCTTTGTGTGAACGCCATTAAAGGTAAGGTGGTGTCCTCCAATCATCTACAGTTCCTGTAGCATTTCATCTGAACACAGACAAGAACATAAACAACAGCGGAGGAAGATCAAGAGAATGGGAAGAGAGCCAAACATACACAAGTAGGACAAAGAGAAACACAACTCGATTCCAGGCCTTCAAGCAGAAACTCTTTAAAGTCTTCCTCATCTTGACTTTGGTCAGTTTCCCTTAAACCCACAGAGCTGAGAGCTGAAAGCTGTCCTTTCAGTTTGAGACTGAGTTTAAATTGAGTTGCTGTCCTTTCAGTTTGAGACTGAGATTAAATTGAGTTGAAATCAAATCAATGTTTGAATTTGTTGTTCAGTAAGATTTCTGTTTTTTGGAAAATCTTTTTTCCCCCCAGAGAACCCTGCTGTTTTGGGTTTCCGTTGTACGGTGTAAAGCAGGGGTATCCAAATCCAGGCCTCCTGGGCCGGCCTCCTGATGGTTTTCCTGTTTAGGAAAACAGGGAGGACTATTGCTCTTGAGGCCCGGATTTGGACACCCCAGGTGTAACGTAAGCTCGCCCGTCTCCCTCGATGCGCTACGGTAAAATGGTAACTAGCAAAAATAATCTTTTTCCTCAAAAAAGAAACGGTTTCTTCAATTATATGGAACTAGTTCTGGTTTACAACTTCCAACTTGGAAAAACAAAGCGCATGCGGCTAAAAAAAAAAAAAAAAAAAAAAAAAAGAATTAATTAATAAAATCATGAAAAGAAAAAAAGTCATTTATTTATGAAAAAAGTTTAACTTTTTTTAGACTAAAATTGTAAAAATTATGAGGAAAAAGTTACAATTTTTACGAGAATACTTTCGGACATTTATGGCAATTTATGAGTCAAAACTTTACGAGAATAAAGTCGTAAGATTATGAGGAAAAAGAGATAATTTTACACATATTAAGTTATACAAAACAGGAAGAAAAAAAAAGTTGTAAACATATGAAAAAGAGAAGTCCTTTTTTTTTCCAGACTAAAATTGTAAAATAATGAGAAAAATAAGAAACTGCTGAAAAGTACATTTATTGAAAAAAGTCAAAACTTCATTATTATAAAGTGATAAAATAATAGAGACATTTTTTGTAACCATTAAGTTGTAAAATGACAAGAAAATCCAAAATTGTCCAAGAATAAAATCTACAGAAATAAAGTTGTCTTTTTATGAAAAAGCATTTTTATGACTATAAAGTAATAAGAAAGAGTAAATTTGTGCAATTACGGGAAAAAGTGAAAACTTCATGAGAATAAAAGTTGTAAAATCAGAAGAAAAAAACAAAACTTTACATGACTGACATGATAAAATTATGAGAAAAATGTAAAAATTTTACAAAAATAAAGTCATGCAAATAAGAGAAAAAGTCGTACAACGATTAAAAAAATAAAAAGTGAAAATAGTAGTACATCTATGTTTCAAAAAGTCATTGTTTTAAAAGGAAAAAGTCCTGTATTGTTAAAGAAATAAAATGTGACGTTTAGCTTTTACCAAATTCAATCCAACATTTTGTTGCAGATGATTCAGAGAAATCAGGTAGACACCACGCAAACCACGCTACTCAAGATTTTCCTGAATCTGCTTTCCTTTTTTGTAAATGTAATACTTTATTTTCATGAAATAAAGCGAAATGAATGGAATAAACGATTTATTCTGCAGAATATTTACCATTTTTTGTCGTACAGATATGTCATTTTTTCCTCATAATTGTATTTTCATATATTTATTAAGAGAATTAGCAGATTTCTGAACTTGTTCTGAGAGGAGAACATCCACATCACAAAAACACACACAGGATGAGTTCACATCCACAGAGGAGGGAGAGAACAGTCAGAAGAGCGAATATTTCTATAATATAAATTCCTCACGTTGTTACAAGGACAGGAAGAGGACTTACTGCCACCCGTCCTCCACCTGTACCCCAATCGACTGAAACTTGGCCGGGGGTGGAGTTTCCTCTCTGGGAACTTCCTGAATGCAGTCAACCTTAAAAAGAATTTTTAAATCGTTTAAAAAAACAGTCTTCTCAAAAACGGTTCCAGTGCCTAAATTGTGCAAAAAAAAACAAACAAAAAAAATAAAACAATTCTGGTATATAAACAAAACACAAAAATGAGAAAATGTTGTGTTCATCGATAAGACTCGTGCTCTAACCCTAACCTCTGCTCCACAACTCAACCACAGACGCGAAGTCATTTTTAAACACTTATTGAGCGAAATCACAACTTGCCTCGATAAAATCACAACTTGACTTTATTTTTGTCTTCAACTTTCTTTGTTAATGATCATGGTTCAGTGTTCCCTTGTTTATCATCAAGGATATGTTCCATAAATGACTGCGATGGGTGAAATTTGCAAAAAACAAGGACATTTTTATGGCTGTAAAAGCCCTCACTACACACATTTTTCACACACAATAATTGATTTCTCTTATTTCAAAGCTGATTTAGTGGGGGTCAATTCGATTAACAACTTGCCTCAGTCATATCGATCTGGTTGGATTGATTCATTGATTAATTATTAACATTCTTTTTCTGTCCCTAAAACAACAGTATTAAAGCTTCAGGAGGTTCTACCTTATCAGACTTTTGTCTTGCACAACAGCAGAGTGACTCGGATGTTTCCGACAACACAGACCTGAACTCAGCAGCAAAGGTCAAGCAGCTCTCAGTCTACCTGGATGCCGATGGAGGAGAGTTTGCGTCTGGGAACTGGGGGTACAAAGGCCTCCTCTGCAGCTAGACTTCCTTTGTTGGAGCTGGACTTCAGGAATTCGTTCTGGACTCTGGAGTCACCCGTCTCAGTGGAAGCGTTAGCGGTTCTGGACGCAGCCGGCTCTCTGGTGGTTGCGACCGGGGTAGCGATGATGTGTGGAGGCCGAGGAATTCCCCGGGCCAGACTGTTGGCACGGGTGCTATCAAGGCTGTCGGAGGAGTTGCTGTGGGCGTGGCTAGACTGGCTGTTGACCTCAGACCTGCGGTCCTGCTGATCCAGGTAGTTGTCCTGCGCCGACTCTGTGCTGCTCTGCACGGTCACCGAGATGAAGGGCTTGGAGGTCGTACGCGGCGGCACTGGAGGAGGAGCAGCCTTTTTACTGGTCGTTATGCAGGTGGAGACTAAAAAGACACAAAAATCAGGGTGAAAAAGAGATGTTTTTAGAAAACATAATGGAGTAGATTCTGTTTGGCGTTCAGAGTCCAAAACAAGAATAAACCGATGACACGAAATCCACAGAGAACGGATAAAAAACGACTCAGGAACGTCCAAAATGACACAAACAGAACAGCGAACAAGAAAGCAACAAAAATGGAAACAGAACAAGTCTGCCACAGCATCTTCACTGATGACTCGACACAACTGTAGAAAGACCGCACCAAAATCTGTTGTTATCGTGGCTGGAAAAAAGTTCTGCTTTCTGCAAGAAGCAGTCAGACAGCTGGTAACTTGAAACTGAGAGGTTTTGTTTTGAAAAATATATTTTGAGTAACATTAAGAGAAAAAAAATTCTGTCAACCAAGAAATGCGTTTGTTGTTTACCAAAAACACATGAGATAAAAACCACTATGGAAACAAACACTTGATATCTTCAGAGATATTTGCATTTTACACAATTTAAGCATAAACGCAGGTACATATTTTAACAACTGCCCTTTTCTTTTTTTCTATTTTTTAGATAAAGTTGTGGTTATTTGTAAAGGGCGAGCATCTGGAATCATGTTGTGAGATGAAGACCAACAACTGCATGAATACATTAGCCATTAGAGAGCAGACCAGTTGGTTCATGTTCAGAGTTTTAACCACATGGCCTTTTGTTCTGGAATAATAATTAGCCAAACACAAAACCAAAGGTGGAACCCCTAAAATCACACCAGAGACAAAACAGGGTCAGTGGCATCTTTCATCGGAGGATTGTTCCCTGGATTTGAATCCTTTACACAAGTCTGCTGTACAAACACAGCTGAACAAGCATCAACACAGACATGAATGTGTGTAACAGATCACACCCGCTTTGACTCCCAGCAGTATGGAGTACGTCAATTGCTTTAAAATGAGCTGAATCTGCACAAAAACATGACTGATCGCTTTTCAGGCAGGAATTCACGATGGAACACAAACAAATGTTTGTGCAGAGATGTTCTGCATGGAATGTGGAGTGGGTCTGCGATCCTTCAGGCCATCTGGACAGTGGTTCTGTTGTCCACTCTGATTGCTGGATCATGCACAACTTTCTCGTCACGTAAACAACTATCAAAAAGGGCTGCAGAAGCTGAAAACAATTAAATGATTCCATGATGCCTACATATACCGTCCTGCAGTCACACTGACGATACGCCAAATCCCTTTTTTAATTACACATGGATTTAGACATTTATCTATTAAAAAATATTCAATTTGCTTATCAAAGAAGTGGTCAAAGACTTGAACTAAAGATCAATGAACAATTTTAACAATTTATGAATAGTACCCTCCCACCCCCCAACTAAATAATTGCTTTACAGAAATGTTAATCTAAAGATCTGACATAAAATAATTTCTAGATGACGGCCAGTTTCATTAATTCATCAGTAAATGTTGACATAATTGTCATGAAGATCACAATTCCTCCACTTTCAGGTCAAGTGTGATGCGTTTAAAGAAGGCTCCGTATTTTTCGCTTTGCAGATTCTTAATTGACATAAATACAATCCAAGTTAGAGGAAACGAGAATTCAACATTAGTTTGAGTGCTGGGTTAAAATAACTTCAATAAAATAACCATCACATGATCCCCATTAAAAGCCAAATCCCAGAAATTCGAAACAAGCAGCAGCACAGAACCCTGTAATCGCTCACAACTTCAATTGATCGACTGCTCGTGAACGTCTCACTGGCTTCTGCATTCGCAGCGGTAAAATATGAAAGTTAGAAACAAAAATAAAATTTTAAAAAGAAATCTGTTTGCCGTGTAAAGCTACACAGAAAACGTTCAATTTCATCTGTAACCTGTATCTGTAACCAAATAAACAGAGAGATTAACGGAACAAAAACGTAAAACAGAAACTTACCTCTAACCGAGACACATTAAAACAAACAAACAAACAAACAACAACAGAGCAGCACTCCCGCCTCTTCTGTCAACATCATTTGATTAGAGTCTGGGACTGGGACTGTCGGTCGGACAAGCCTCCCCCGCGACCTCTGAGCAGCAAAGCCGGGTTTGGGGTTTTGTTTGGGGAAGACGCTAATCTTAAGGCGGGGTTTGCGATGTGATGCCTTCAGGTACACCTCGGAATATACAAATATATCGTACATCGTTGATGCTGAGGTCCATTTTAGGGTTATGTATCTTTGTCAATCACATGATACGCATCTCAATACAAATCGATGAATAAAACAACTCTGTGGCGAGGCGTCCTATTTTTTTTCCACCTGAATTGATTTATTTGGCATTTTAAAATTTAATGAAAATGCATATTAGCATGAAAACTTCTTTATTCACTCCATACTTTTTATTTTAAACAAAAAACAAAACAAAACAAACAAACAAAAAACACCACAAAGTTTTTAACGTAACAGCTTCAAACATAAATATACAACATTTTAGACTTTTTTTTGTTGCTTGTGGTTAAAAACGTGTTGTTCACCTTTCCTATATGAGAACTGGACAGAGAAAAAAAACAAAAAAAGTTTATTTCCGGCTCCAGGAAAGTGAAGCCAATTCAGTCGCCATTTTCTGCAATTTTCCACAGACATGACTATGTTGGAGCCAGTGATAGTGATTGGTCAGAGTCAACATTTCTATGGCAACTACTACCACCAATCAGAAGTTAGCTTGTTCAAAGTCCACACCCCTTTAACTGAAAGCGGCTCAGGAGAATCTCGTTAGGGTTTGAGGTGGGGGACCAGCGGACACCACTTGCTTTTATCGAGGCATCTGATTGGTCAGTTTATAACTTGAATAACTTGCGTTAAAGAGAAAATGTCATGAAAAAAGAAGATTATCAGAACATGTTAAAAAAAGACATCAGAACATGAAGGGATATTTTGACAAATAGAATGACATATTTAAGCTCACATTTTTTTAAATGAGTTAATGATTTACAATGCTCAGTTCATTTAACGGAGGGACGTCCTAACACAGTTTCAATCATGAAATGAACACAGGGCAACAATTCCGTTTTTAGTACTGTTAAACTGCTCAGCTTTTTTCCCAACAGATTAGCCCACGTCGCTTAAAACTGGCCCCAACAATCAGTTCAAAGCCTTTTTATCCAAAGTATATTGTCACAAATCATTTGAATCTCACGCAGTTTTCAATTCCATCATCATAGTCAGCATTTCTATGGTTACATGTTTTTTGTGTGTCCACATGCAACTCATTTCAGTGATTTTCTCTTACATATCCAATAAGTGAGACAATGATCAGAAAAAGTTTGTGCTTTTTCTACTTTGGGGATCAGGGAATATTTAGGGAAGGAGGAGTTGCTTTTGAGCTGTTACCTGTGTGTGGGGGTAGGATGCGTGGTCTGTCTTTTCCAAAACGCTGAAGAAAAATTGCGAGCTGTTTCTCCTTTGGGGCTTTGTCCAAGCCAGTGGCTATCAGGTAAGAGGCAAACTGCTCTTTCCATGTCTTCCACTGTGCAGAAAGGTCATCTAGTATGGGCACAAAAGCTAAACGTGTCAGTGTGGGCAAGTTCGAGGACAAATCTTCCACCACGGAACAGGGACGATGAAGAACGTTTTAAAAGGAAGGTGCGGGGGGACCAGAAACTTCTCATGTGGTTTCATCACAGTGAAAAGGGGAGGTGATTAATGTGCCAAAATATCACAATTGTGGCTGAAAGGAAAAATGTGAAGTTGTGTTTTTATCGTGAACTTCCTTTGTAGATTACAGCAGGCGAGCAAAATGCAAAGAGTGCATCATTGTCGGATAAAAAAGTAAAGACTCACCAGTGCTGGTGCTGTATGTGCGAACGGTGGAGTCGCTCGGTGGTGGAGAGCAGCCTGAATCTATGGACGCAGTATCGTCATCTTGGGAGCATCCAGCCTGGATGGCTCTCAGGTAGCTGTGGCTGCGGGATCGGAAGCATGTCGGCATGGGCAGATCTGGAGGCTCGGAGTTGTCCTGAGATTGGGAACGGGAATCTCTGAAGGTAGACTCTGAGCTGCGGTCTTCATAGGGATGACTTCTCTCCAGGTCCCTCAGCTGGAGAAACACAAGTAACACAGTGATGTGGATGAAAAGGACAGCCCTACTCCAGCTCTCAAGATGACCCTGAAGGGCAAAGCTAAAGCCTTAGTCACATGCACCTGTATGGGTTGACCCGTACGAGTGCTGTGGAATTTTTGGTTGTCTGGAGGGTCATAGAGAGGAGCTGCTGCAACTTAAGGAGCGCGCACTTATCACGTGAACAGCACTAATGGGTTCCTTGTGCAGTCCGCAGCTTAAAAACATGAAAAGTCCGTATGACACATCTGCTTTAGCAACAACCTGTCACCAGCAGCATGCCCACAGAAAAAAATGTACATTAGCATTTTTGTTTTATCTAATCGAGCGGTCTATGACTTTGATATTTTGTGTGCGTCTCCTGCGTGCCCCATACAGATTTGCCCTCCATCAACCCATTAGGACAGGTGTGACTATGGCTAAAGGGTATTTTTAAGGAGTGGTCTATTGCTGTGGTATTGATGCGGTTTAATAAGATGAGGAGGCTGCCTAGGTAACCCTGGTAACCTGTGATGCTTTTAAGTTCTTCTGGGAAACATGAGTCATTTAAGTTACAAAAAACGTGTGCTTTGGAGAACACAAAAGAGTAAACATTGTGCATCCAACACGTTATTGTGGAAACCATGCATTGTCTTAGAGACATCCGACAGCCTTGGATTCTGTGAAACATCTTTGCTGATGCCGACTGAAAAGGAAGCACAAAATTACATTTTGATGACTTTTTGGCTGATGATGATGGACAGCACAGAACCAACTACAAAGTCCTAAATGTTTCAACTTTGGTTTTGCAGAAGCAACTTTAACTGACTTGAGTTAATTCACTGTACAAGGGAGTGTACATCCTCGGACAAAAGCCTGCGTGTTCTCCCTTATTTAATGCAGGAAAAACCAGAGCCGCTCTGTGCAGCTCATCTTTATCTCGTGGTCATTTCAAACCTAAAAGCTGATGGCGTCTTTGACATTAAACAAATTAGAACCCAAACTATCAGTGTCATTCAGTTATCTTCAAAGGTCGTGACATTAATAGAAGACAATGGGATGAGGAGATTCTTTGTTCCCATGGATGCTATTCTATTACTTTCTGTAAGTCACAGGACTTATAGACGAGATGTGACCACATTCACATCTACTTTTTACAAAATTAAGGAAAGATTATTTTACTTTATGACAATTTGTTTGAATTACTATATTTTTATTTTGAGATCACTAACCTGACCCAAGCAGCTTCGTCTGCCCAAAGTGCTGCAGGCCTGGCTGAAGTCATCATCCTCCCACGGCACCAGAGGTCCTGCTCCTCCGATGCAGTCCAGATTGTCCAAGCTGCGATTGCTGGACATCTCTCTGAGAGATGGAAGACAGCTGGAAAGGGAGGTGAAAAGTAAAAAAAAATGAGACAAACAAGATAAAATCTACAACTTGAAGATAAAAGAAGATGAACTGAATGGCAAAATGAGCAAAACCTGCGGTTGAAAGAGATAAATGAAGATCATGTCTGCAACTTAGCACCCTTCCAATCCCAACTACCGTCCCTGTTTAAGTTCAATCTATTTTGTAACTATTTAATGAAAGCATTGATTCATGCAAAGCCAGTGACAGCAGACAAAACATGTTTGCACGATTGAATAAATCTGCTTAAACATGTTTTACACAGCCTTTGGTTGGCCCAAATGACACTAGAGTTGTTTCAAAACTCCATGCCATGACTCAAAGAACTAAAATGTGCTCTTACTTTGTAATACGCTGAGCTACTATTTGAAGTACTGGGGCAGATGGTGTGTATAAGCTTTAGGGAAGCAAGCAGTTTTTCTGCAGCAGGATATGAATTTGGAGTTTAGAGTTTCCAACTTAGACTTTTCAAAGGGGAGAGTGCAAAAGTAACGGGGGACATCCACTCACAAATATCTTTGCACTACACCCCCAGAAGAAGCCATCCTACAACTGACCTGCTCATTGACCTGCCCAGCTGGTGCAGAGAGGACACACTGTGGAGCGGAGACCACAGGGCGTCCAGCTCCCCCTGCAACAAGGTGTAATCCAGGGTTCTGCTGCTCACGCCAAACAGGAAGAGAGCAGGGTGGAACCATCAGAGACCGGCATGGGGGCGGGGTTAGAGTTTGGCATACAAGCATGCAATAAGGATGTACAAGTAATATCTATATTTGCAAATGCAATTTTAACACTATTTAATTGGGGAACAACTGTTATAGCTTGAAGCCGAGCATTTGGGTTGGTATTTTTATTGGAGTTTTACAATAAAAAAAAGGCTTTAAATCAGGAAAAAAGGAGTTTGTCTCCATCCTTTTATTAGTGTAAATATGTAATTACACCACTTGAAATGATTTAAAGTGATTAAATCTGACAAAATCTGCTTGTTTAATAAAATCAATCAAGTCTATTAGCAGAAATCTATTGGTCATCGATCTGAAAATAATTGCCAATATCAAAATAAGTTAAGCTTTAACTTGAGCTTTCAAGCTACTTGTGTGCATCTCTACTCTTGGATCAAATTCTGGGCAACATGAATGTTGCAGAAATAATGAAAACAAGTGAGGCGCAATCGCAGTGAGTCTGAACATTAGGGCAGACCGAGTGTGCTTCTCTTTGGAGTGCAAAGTGTGCCTGTAATGCTGAGCTGCTGTCTCTTTATCTTGTCTAAGCAGACTCTTTGTGTGCCAAGAAGAGAAAGGCAGATCCCAGGTGAAGCATGGCAGCAAGTCGGGCATGTGGACAACAACAGGGTGTCTGACTCAATTTCTTTGCGTGAGTAAGCCCAGCGTGAACAGCGTGTTCTTGTGTCTGTGGTTTTTCTGCATGTCCAGACTAAGCGTGAGGGTTTCTTCCTGTACACACAGAGACCAGCTGACTAACCAGCATCAAAACATGAGGAATGCTATTGAAAACCAAACACTATCTTCCAGAAAATGTTGCAGAAATGGCTTGTAAGAAGCAACTTATACAAGTTTTAAGAAAACAATCCTTCATATTTGAAGGAATGATGTTATTTTAATTTTTATGGGGAGTTTTGAGACATGTTTAGCATTTATTTGAACAAATATATTTTTGAAAATGTGTCTGAATGATAGTTCTAGCAATGAGACTGACAGTTTCTTTCTAGATATTTTCAATCAAGCATTGGTCCTTATATATTTCCTCTCTTAGGTTGATCTCTACAATGCTCTGCATAAATAATCACAGCTGTGCCTCTCAGTGTGTTGTCTTACTTGCGAGGGGGCAGCTGGTCACTAAGAGACTGCTGGGTGGCTCTGAGGTAGCTCTGGCGGCGAGCAGCAGATTTTGGTGAAGGTTTGGGACTTCCATCAGAGTCGTCGCTATCCTCCATATCTCCCATCGCCTTCACGTAACTTCCACTGCGCATCCGGCGGCATGGGATTTCGTTGGGACCCCCGCTACGACCCAATGTACTGCTCCAATCCCCCTATGATGATCATCAAAATATAGTACATTAGTTTTCCTTAGACAGAATATTTTGTTGCCTCTTTTGTATTTTTTCAGTATTCTGTACTTTCATAAATACTTCTCCTTCAATGTATGAAATTTTGATTCTCAAAATGCTACCAACATGTGTGTGTGTGTAACCCCACAGAAGTATTTAGTGGGCTGCTTTGCTTAGAAGTGAGCATGGGACCAATTCTTGAATTTCAAAGTGAAATCCCATGGGGCTGACATTAAAATCACTCCTGGAATCATCTCAAGATAACCTTACCCTCCGTCCAACCTGCAGGTAGTTGCAAGTGAGGTCTTGTTGGCAGGACTTGGACTTGAGCATCGACCTATCCAGAGTGGCCGAGCCCTTCTGGATCACCTGTCTTGGTTGGCCCATGGTCAGAGTGGACCAAGATCCTCCTTTCATGTAGTCACTATCATTCACCAACATGTCTGCTGTTCCAGCTCGTCCTCCAGGTGCAGCAAGTGCCGGATACTTCATGTCATTGGTGCTTTTGGAGGAACTGATGGTGTTGTAGCCACTGTGTATGTATCTACTTTGTCCAGCTTGGCTGTCATGGCCAGTTGGACGCCCCTGAGTCATCATACCCATGGTGTTATGGTAACTGCTTAGATCACTGCTGTCCAGATCGTCTGAGCTCCAATAACCTGACATGTTAGATCGTGGTCGGCGCTTTGCTGTTGCCTCTGATTTTGTTCCACGGTCTTTACTTTTTGACCTTCGATGATGCCTTCCTCCATCCTCAGTGCCGGATGAGCCCCCGCCGCTGCCAGTAGATCGTCCGTTAACATTTCCTTTCATGTTGTGAGTCTCCATTGACTGGGATTTTGCAAAGAGTTTCTGCACTGAATGGAGCATGTAGCGAATCCGACCAGGACTGTCCGTTCTTTGCTTGGCAGCAGCGGCAGCAGATGTTCGGTGAAACTGCAAAGTGCTAAAACCGTCATGGCCCACAGGAAGCTGCTTTTCAAACTCCAGCAGGTTAGGTGGCACCTGATTCTTGGTCATATGATGGGAAATTGTTGCTGAGCCACTTGTAATCATGGGCATTCTTCCACCTAGCCCTGCCATGCCCATACCGGGAGCCATGCCCATGGACATGGACGGCCCCATTGTCCCAGTACTTATGCCCCCAATACTATCCCCAGGGGGTGAGAAATCAGACTGGTCATAGGAGTTGTAGTGAATCCTGGGAAATGTGCTGCTGTTGGACAGCTGGTTGTTGAGGGGCAGCATGCAATCTGCTGGAAGGGAGCCAGGGTTGTTGGAGGGGTAAAAGTGAGGATCCATGGAGCCATAATGATCCATTGCGGGACTCAGGAGGTATGGACTGCGTGGCAGTGTGCTGGTCTTTTCCGTGTAGAAGGCCTCAGAATGCCCAGAAGAGGGGTCACAGGAGTCAGATAGGTGTCTATTACGATTGGTCCCCAATCCTTTCATGATGCAATGGAGGTCCAACCATCTAGGAGACCTCCGTGCCAAGAAGAGATGTCAGAAGGAGAGTCCTAGAAAGGAAGCAAAGCAAACAACAAATCTGATTATATCAAACATGAATCACATAGAAACACATTAAAAATATAGCTCAGACACACAAATCCCCCTGCTAATGTGCTAAAAAAGACAATGCAAAAAATAGCCGTTGGAGTAGCAAAGCAAACAGAGGGTTGTTAAGAATGATCCTTTGCTGTGATCAGCGAGCGTATGTACCAAGACGTTGGAAATTAATGAGAAAAGCAGCATGTGGAACAAGTGCATGCTGGAGCTCGTGGCTCAGGGAATACATTAGGAGTGAGAGAACAATTGCCAACAGACACTCCTCCGTATTTATGCAAAGTGCAGCAGCGGGATAACAAATACCTCCTTTTGTCACATTCAGAAAAAAAAGTCAGGAGAACATTTGTCATCGTAAACATTAAACGGTGGAAAGTGTTTCTTTTCCTGTCAACCAACAAACATTCAAGACTGCAAGTTAAAAAATGTTTGTAACTTTTTATTTTTTCCTTGTCTTTCAGCTTAAAGGGAACTGCTGATAAACAAAAAAAAGTTTTTCCCTTGAAGCAGCCCATTTTCCACAGCTTCTTCTCCTCTCCTCTCATCCAGAGGATAGAGCAGTAGTGACCAGGCTCTGTCATTGTGTTGATCTACCAGCCAAAAATAATGGCGAGTAAATGGGACTGAGCCAGTTGGTGGTGGGCGACACACGTTGGCGAGTAAAAGCCTTTGTCTTTCTGGTCGAGCTGTTGCAATGCTCGTTTGGCCAGGAAGTGAGGGTTGTTCTTGACCTTTAACACCACTGTGATCGAACAAGTCATGTGATATCAGACTAGTAACTTCATTTCATCTCTGACAGATTCACAACAGTAACTTTTTCATCTGTAGTTGCCACAACTCTGCACATCTTCCTTATTCTTAAAAAATGGGCATCATCACACTTCTCCTCCATTCGGAATTTTGGGGAGATTTCCAACAAACCTATTCAAAAATGATATATTTTTTTAGTCTAATCCCTTCTGCACATCATCTACATTGGGCAATTGATCCTTCAAGTGCTAACAAAAGTTAATTGAAAATCACAAAAACACTGAATCTTGAAGGTTTGATGTTCAAGGCACTGAGAAACCTTCCCAGTTGTCCTAGGTCCCACCAAAACAGTAGACTGCACAATGACCTGCCCCTATACTGTCACACACTTCATTCACGTTCGATTCTGTGCTCATGTTACCACACAAAAGCCATAATCAAACTATCTCAGGGTTCGTGCCATTCTTGCATTGTAAAGAAGTTCATCAACGACAACCAGAACCTCCATTTAAATTATGAGACAATTTTCATTCCACTATTATTAGCATGCTGGAGGCGGTGTTTCATTCGTCATTAACCTTCTGAAAGGCATCTCTGCTGATAGGGTCAAATCCTCTAAATCCTTTTACACAACATTAACTAACTGCCTCCTATCCTGTCGTGACATGCCACTCAGCTAAGCTCGGCGTGCCTTCTTCAATGTGTCAACCAGTACGGCACAAAATGACAGTGATAGCTCTGGTGGAGGCGGCCTCGTCTGATTAGCAGAGCTGAATGTCAGTCAACATTTGTTTATGTTAATTGTAGAGTTGACACAAATGAGGAAACAGAGTGCAGAGATGACACAAAGTTAAAAAGAAAATATATAAAGTAATATATAAAATGCATAAATAAATCTAAGGGTTTTTAAGCTAAATGTGCACTGAAAATGTGTCAATTTAAAGTTTCTCTACAAATGAATAAAACACTTGAGCTACTTAGGAAATGTCAAAGTCTGTTTACTGGATCTTAGACAGATCCGAGTTTGCACTCCATGCTTCTTTCATGAATGCAGTTTGTGCATTTGGCACTCTGTTTGAAGTGTCTTGTGATGACACCTCTCTACTCTGCAAACTGGGGAGACATCTGCTTCTCCAATGTGAAATAATGGGGGGCGGTGTACACTTCCTCTCGTGTTTTTTTTTTTTTTTTTTTATTGTACACATCACAACACACTGTAACAAACAATCTCTTGCAAAGGATGGGAACATAGTTTACCGGTGCTTGGGCTGTACAAAAGAGACAAAACACAGTCATTTACTGATGACCAAAAACACGGAATACTTTGAAACAAAATAAAATATGAATAAAAAAGAAGCCAAAAAACATGACACCAGAAAACTAAAACAAAACCAAGCAAAGATTTGTTGACACTTTATTTTGGCAGGTTTGCATGGTTTTTAATGAGCTGTAAAATATATTCATTTATCAAACATGGAAAGATTGGGTTTGCTGCCTCTCCATTTACTGCAAAGAATTTAACATTTGTCAAGAAATAAAACATGAATAATATTTAAAAATAATTCATCTATATTTTCCATTAATGTTTTTACATCTGAAGCACAAAATGTAGGAATGAAAAGTCTTTAAAAAATACCTTCTAATCTTAATACAGTAAATCTCATTACATTTGAATATGACTTGAATAAATTCAGCAACAGAATACATTTGGTTTATTCCTTTATAACAGTTATTTAAAGGTAAAATAGGTCATTTAATATGTTTTAAACGATACTTAATTATAGTAGGTTGACTGTTCAATTTAAAAACACGTTCAAAATGGAGATTGTTAATAATTATGATCCTTTTTTTGTTTTATATTATCGCTTAGAAACCTGTTATTACATTTGAAATCCTGGAAACTGCAGCCAATAATGTGTAACACTGATTATGAGACATTTACTCTTTGAGAAGATTAAAAAAAATACATTCTTGATGAATTAAATCACAGCAGTGGAGATTGCTCGACAAACAGTCTTAAAATCTTTTAGGCTGCACGAATGATGTTATTTTTCTGTGCAGGTCGTGAAAGTCAAAAGATTTCTTCTCTTTACGGAGAATAACTGTCAGAGCTGCAGACAGTTTGCAGTCATTTCCAGAAGATGGCGACATACTCAACGTGGATTTGCTGCTTGGTCCCTACATGATGTTCTCAAAAAAGAACAGTAAATTATTTACAAGGAACCTCATTTAAAGCTAAAACTCTCAGACTTCTCGGTGAAGAATGAAGGAATTTTAGATGTGCTGAACCAGCTTTGCAGATGTTTAAAAAAAGAAAAAGAATGAAGGAAACAAAAAGCATTAAACGATCTTTGGCTTTTATTGTGTTAAGTTATCTATTTAGAGATTAAACTTTTCCATTTTTATTTTTATTTATTTGGCATGTTTTTGGATGTATTTCGGCCTTTCTTATCACATAGTAAAAAAAAGTTGTAATTCATTATTTTCTGTCTCTTTCCCTCAGGGTTTCCTCATCAAATCAGATGATTTCTTGATTGAAAACCAAAGTGGACCTTGACTGTTTCCACAGGAATTAAGATGGTAAGTAGCGGCCTGATGCAGCTGATGAAATGTATTTGATGAAGTGTTTCGAGACAAGTGGCAAAACGTCTGGACTGCAGTGTTCAGCTAAGGACACGGCAGCTTTAAAGTGACAACAACTGCTGCTTATCCATCAGTGAAGGATTGCAGTGACTTTTCCAATCAACCTCTGATTCTGGAAAAGCCAGCCAGTCGTCTCAGGGAATGAAAGTTCCTGCAACTCTGAGTTCACATCATTTAGCAGTCATTAAGTCCAACATAATAGGAATGAGCAAAAGGCTTCGCCAAGTAAACTCCATATGTTTTAGGAAAGATGATCAGAGTTCTGATCTATTGTAAGTATGTATTGTTTAAGCAATTTGATCTATTTTCAAACCCAGTGGTCTTTTAGATGTAATTATAAAGTTTTGGGCAGGACTGTTGGCATGGAGGAACCCCGCCCCTCTACCCCTCCCCGTTAATAAGAGCTTCCCGTTTACAGACTCTCCTGTTTGCTTCCAGCCTCTTACACCCTCACATATGACAACAGGAGCAAAAAAAACGGCGAGAAATAGAGCGATCCAACCGTTAAGTTTGGAGCCAGATTCCAGCTCATTCGAAAACACATACAGGAATCTATATGGAGCGGAACAGGCAGCTTGTGACCCGCCCACAGTAAATACTGCGTCACAAATACAATCTTTTCAAACTGCGTTTTTTATCTGCTCCTGATTCACAATGATTTGAATAAAGAAACACTCAGAACAATTTTAATCTTAATTTTCTTTATATGTGCCCTCCACCACAACCTGATTTTTCATTGAAGTGGGCCTTTAAAGTCTTCTTGCAAAATATGACTCTTTTCCCACAAAAAAATGAGTATTTTATAGTCAAAATAAAGTTGGAGATGTTTGGTCTGCACTTCCGTCGGTGAAAGACAGACAAATAACTTAAGCTTAAAGGAACAGTAGAACAGGAAAAATGATCTGGATTGGTTCACTGCACCTGAAAACTTTGCAGACTTTAAGTTAGATATGAACTCCTCTGTATAACAAAGTACTTGCAAGTCCAAAATGTGTCTGCACAACACTCAACGCTTGGTTTGAAGTGTCTCTGGCAGTGCTGCAGTTACCCAGCTCTCAACCCTCCAAATGATTTTGATGCTGTGGGACCAAAAGAGAGCTGTGGCTGATTAATAAACATTTCAATTAACTGAAGCAAGTTTGCAAAGAAGAGATGGACAGGATTGCCCCACATAAGCAGAAAAGCTTCGAAACATCAAACGGAAATAAATACTTTCAGTGACTGCCATGAATGCATTTTTAAGGCTGTTGAATGAGTGAACTGCTTTTGCACGCTCCCCATTTCTTCAAAGAGTAAAATCTCACACAAAAACTACAGAAGATCCAACTCATTTTAAGAAAAAGTCATTTGACATATTTTGGCATTAGAAATATCCAAATAAAGGTCTTTGGTCTAATAGTAAAAATTGGTATCCTTAGTATTTTCCACAACGGGTGTTTTTTTTATGAACCCAGTGCTGTTTCAAAATCCTAAACTCTGCATGAAAATACTTCTGTGTTGTCTCGATTGTGCTATGTGAATAGCCAGATTTTTGAACAGCTGCCAGTTTCCATATTGGCTTGTGTCAACCTCCAGATTTAGATGAGAAACTTTGCTCGGGACATCAACCTTTCATCTGAGCGACAGTGTCCAGAGCAAAGCGGAGCTCAGACAGTCCTGAGTCCATCTGCAGTCCAGGGTTCTGCAGCAGTGTGTCCTGGGTTTGGAGTGTGTTACATGATAGATGAACGCTTCCAAATGGAGGTGAGGAGGAGGAAGAGGAAACAGGAAATGAAGAAAAGGCTGTAGGGAGAAAGGTGTGGGGCTTTGAAAGGAGTGGAAATGAAATCAATCTCAAGGAAAGAGAAGTTGTAAAGATGAGTAAAAGTGTTGTAAACTGTCCACTTGGGATGAGGTAATAAATACAATAAAGTAAAGATAGACAGCAAACGAGGAAAGCAGGGTGACGGATAGAAAGAGAATGGCTGCATCCACCGTTTTCGCTGCGATGAGAGAAAGGACGAGGAGATTTGTGTCACTATACTGTCAGAGCTATGTGTTAAATCCACAAAAAGGTGTGAAACTGTAAATGAGTGTGAATATGTTAGAAATATACATGTGGAAATTCTTGTGATAAGCTTTTTTAAGTGCAATCTCAAAGCATTTCCACTGTTAACACATTTAGTACATAGAAATAAAACTAAAGATTTAATGTAAATATTTGCAGTGATGGTGTTAAAAATTCGATTATTTTGTCATTTGATGTAAATGAGAAAAAACATCTAAAATACTCAGACAGTTTACATATCAACACAGTTTCTAAAAGCTTTTAGTTTGATTTGTTAAAAATAGTCCTAGGATTCTTTTAAAGCATTCACACGGTTGCAGCAATAACAGAAATATATTTGTATTAAAATGGTCTTTAAAATGATGGTTTTTCTTTACAGACAGCAACTCCAAAATTCCTGCCAGGGCTCCTTTTTTAATTTAAACATGCTTTGTAAAAGTTTGTTTTTAGTAAGTTTGCAGTAAATAAAATGGACGAAAGCTCTGGTTTGAATCCTGATGGGAACCTTTCTGTGTGGAGTTTGCATGTTCTCCCCGTACATGTGTGGGTTTTCTCCAGGCACTCCGGCTTCCTCCTGAAGTCCAGCGCATGTAAAATGCAATCTTTTAAGTATCCCTGCAACCTGGCGCTGTAAAAGACTGGCGAGCTGTTCAGGCTGTACCCTGCCATAGCTAAACAGCAGCTGGGTTGGCTCCAAACCCATGACCCTGAAAGGTATTCAGTGGGTTCTGAAGATGGATGGATGGTTCAGGTCAAATAATCTGCAGGAGGAACCAAAGCAGCAGCTCTGTAATGTAGAGCATCATCCGTCTCTGTGTTTGCTCGAGCTTTTGAAAGATCTTAGTTTTAAGATGAAGAGTCTCATGTCAGATATAATCAGTTAATTAGGAAACATCTCTGAACGTCTGAAAGGAGTAATCCAACATAAATGTTTGTTTCCCCACATCACTGTTAACACAGGGTTTTACCACATATGTGTGTGAGTGTGTGTGTAGAAAGCAGGCTAACCTTGTCCTAATTACTCTCCATCTATTCCATCAGTGCGGCACTCTGGCCTATTTTCAAAGCTATAAATTTATCACTCTCCTCTGTTGTGATAGATGACCCACTCATTTTAGCCCATCTCCAAAGACTGTAAGTCAGATAGGACCTCGCTGGAAGATAGTGGCACCACTTCAATGCCTGTAATGGCAGCTGGGAAACTTTCCGTGTCCTCAAAACTATTTCTGACTTTGAAGCCAAGACATCAAAGAAGCATGGTTTGGGTTTTACCGTTGCTTTGATTGGTGTTTGACTACCATCTCATGTTTGCATAGATCATTGTATGTCATCTTCAGCTGCTAGACTTGTGGTCACAAATGCAACTTTCCGTCTGCAAAGTTAAAGATGCAGAGCAGGAAAGCTCTGAAATGACACTCTTTGAAGAGTCTTCACAAAATCGCAGAAGCGTTCATTCACAAATCTGACTTCCTGTTGTTTTTTTCTACAAATATTTGAATTAATCTTGCAAATGGTGATTATGTAAAACTTTCTGTTGAACTCTCTTGGGTTCATTTTAACATGATGAGCACCAAAACACAGATTAAAAACTCACAAATGCAGGGCGCAAACAAACACTGAAATTTAAAAAACGGTGTGTCTCATAAGCTTAAACTTTGGAATATTCCCCCTAAAACCATATTTTGAGACTGAATTCTTGAAATGAGTTTATTACAAGCAATGTTCAGATGCTCAATCTTCATGGTTAACCGGGTCGCTTCAGCACTTGCAGACACATTTGAGCTGCCCTGACAACGAGCAACCTTTGTCACTGCTGTGTGTCTGTGACTCCACTGCAGCTTTTTTACTCTCATCTTGTTGGCAGCAGTCCTCGTCAGCTATAGAAGTCTGCTGGAAGCTGAAGCTGCATCTCAATCTTCCATTTGTGTTCTCTCTGTGTTCTATGTTTGCTCCTCAGCTGTTCTATGGTTTCCTGTATTTTTCCTTTCCTCTTGTCTTATTTTTACTTGGTAATTTAGTGAGGGTGCATTCAGACTGGAAGAATCATTTGGTCCAGAGTCCACTTTGTTTGATCCAGATTAAGTCCTGAACTTTGCATTTGTTCTGTATTCAGACTGCTGTCAAACAGCATTTCCTGTTTTGAGCCAAAGCTTGTAAACACCACGACGTGACTCGAGATCTCTTCAGTGATTGTCCAAAAAAAATAGCCAGAGAGAAAGTTTTTCCTTCATTTTTACCGTCTGAAATGCCTTAATTTGTAAAGTGTTAACTAAGATATCTCAGAAATGTATTTTGTGTGCACAAAACACATCAACAGTAAGATAAGCAGAACTCTAAAGAACTGTAAAGACTTTTATGTCTGCAGTATTACTCCAAGAAAATAAAGATTCTAATATATAGCCATAAGAAACTAACTGTGTTTCTGCTTTTTAAATGGTCCTGGTGAAAACTCAAATCTGGTTGGCTGCTGCTACAACATCAACATCCACTCTTCTAAACTTGCTTTAGTCCCATTTGGGGTCATTGGGATGCTGGAGCCTATCCATTTTATCGAAGGGTGAAGGTGGGGTACACCCTGAACAGTTCAACAGTCTGTTGCAGGGTGTATTCACAAAGGGGAAAATTATTTGTTCTGGACAGAGTCGGCTTAATTTGTCCTAGATCTAGTCCAAATCCTTGGGTTTGGTCTGTATTCTTACTGTATTCTTACTGAGATTTCTGTTCTGTACCAAAGCTTGTAAACACAATACTGTAGAACGCAGAGACTTCATCTGTTCAAAGTCTCTATTTTGTGGTTTATTCAGGTCATTACCAGCACCTTACAGCTTACACCAACAACTCAACAACAGCAAAAGTTGTTTATTCATATTTATCATAGCTGGAGCTACGCTCCTTAAACGCTTTGATACAGTCTCATGTATCAGCCCCCTCTATTTCCTTAAAACCCACGACAACTGGTTTGAACGACAGAACTCAGGGCCGCTGAGAGTCTCAACGTGATGTTAGCTTGGGGTTGTGAGGGGCTGTAAGCTAGTGGGAAGTTGTGTAAACAGAGAGCTCTCAACAACAGGAAGGGAAAGGGGGTGACCTTGCTCTGCGTGAGTCCCGCCCACAACTCAAAGGTGAATTTCTAATGAGCTCCTGCCGCTCTGCAGAAACTATGTACAAGAAGTTCACACTAAAAACAGCTAAAAACATCACAATCAGGATTAAAAGACCATTGATGAACGCTTTGAAAATAGATCAAAAGATGATTGGAGTGGGATTTTAAAAAATAATTTGATTCAAAAAGTGAATTCATAGTCTTTTATTTCTTAATTTATTGTTGAAAATGTATACACATGTTCTTTTCCAAGATTTTAAAACCGGAGTCTTGTTTTCAGACTACACAAGTGTGAGAAAAAGCAACGGGAGTCAAGTACAACAGAATTGTTTTGAAGTCATAAACCAACTGATGAATACATCTCTGACAGATGCAAAAACAGCACAGAGACACGAATCCTTTTGGGAGACTGTATGAGCCGTAGGCACAACCGAAGTGGTCTTGATGGGAAACTATAATTAAAACTGCAACATGTTAAAAAGAAAAAAAAACAAGCTAGAAGAAACCCTAAGCTTATCTGCACCCACAAATCTGACTCTAAGCTGGAAAAATAGAAATCAAACATGATCCCAATTCTATGCTTTGAGACATGGAGGCATAACACGGCCTCCTTCATTTTGGAGTGTATTTTTATATGTGGGAATAAGAGGCGGCAGCAGCTCACTGAGTGAGGCACACAGAGAGGGTTGTGGTCCGCAGCTGTGGCCTCTTTCTCCAGATTCAGGGCAAATCCAAATGACTAATGCAAACTGACAGAGATGTGCATGCACACACGGACCCCGGCATTTCTTTTTTTTTTTTCATGAATATACATATATTAAGATGCAAAAACAACATCCAAACACATACTTTCACACAAAAAACGCCTTCAGTAAGCATCCACTCCAAATGCTTAACAGATTCAAGTGTTATCCTTTATACCAAGGCTTCAGCTATTAAGCCTTCTCCGTTTTGATCCATCCAGTCATTCAAGTATTTTGGAAAATATAAAAAGCACAGACCTCATCCAGCATTAAATATGATATTTGGCCAACATTTTAATGTATATTTTTTTTAAATCCTAGTTTGACCCCAGGTTGTGCACAAAAGCTTACACACCATCAAGCTTTGATGAAACCCTTTAATTCTTACTCAATGAAATCTTTCCAAAGAGCCTGTGAGGCATGCATACCAGTGCTGCGCAGCAGTCACTCACGCTCTTTTTACAACGAACGGCAGCCGACACAAGCCATAAATCCCACCAGGATAAGCTTTAAACCTCTACTCTAAAGTGCCCTTGGCTTGAAACACAGCAGCCATAGTTCATGGTTTTTCAGACGTGTACGAGGCCTCAGCCTCCAACAGAGGGGTCAGCCACGAAAGGAGAGCGCTGCAGAAGAGGGAAAAGTAACTTCCTGTTGGGAAGGCAAGGGTCACCATGAGATGAGGGGGAAATGACAAAGGGTCCTCACCATGTGGGTCACAAATGTATTCATGCCTCTAAATCCTCACTGGACGTCACAGTAATACCCTAATGGCTATCTGTCAACTTATCAACCAGTCAGTGGCGCAGGGATGAGCCATGCCTCATGAAACCAGCCAGCAGGATGGGCACGGATGCTGCGTATCGCTCTGTTTCATATCGTGTAGCGCTTTGACATTTAATAGACATCAGCTGCAGTCCTGACACTACAAGGACTACATCAATCCTACAATCAACGCAGACAAAAACTTGATATAAATCCCAGGAGAACACAGAATACTTTCTAATTATTATTTCCCACTTTCAGTCCCAGCTGTTGGAACATATGGTGCTAATTTTGAAATAACTCCAGGAATGGTAGACCGGCGGCGATGGTTGATTCCGGGGGGGATTCTCTCCACTTCGCTTTCAGGCGACTGGTGGCGCTTTGGGCGCTCATAAGCACAGCTAAGTGGGTCAGCCGTGGACTTGGCAAAGTTGCTTGTTATAGATGTTTTGTCATCTGGCTTTACTGTTTCGGACCAAATGAGCTTCAGGTCCACCACGTCTGCATGTTCCCGATTTCAGCTGATTCTCTGGTGAAAAATGTGGTTTAAAAAAATTCAATTCCAATGTTTGCTTTTTTGGAAACAGCAGCTTTGTTAAAACTTGGTAAATCTATTCTTTCAGTACATTTTGGATGCCTGAACTGAAACTGTCAAACACAGGTTAAAGGGAAAAGTACATTTTTTCGGAAATGTAGAATTGGAGTTTGACACACTCCCTTAAGGCTTAGATGTTTCTGACTCAGTGCGGCACAAAGGAAGAAAAATAGGACAGCTCAGCTTCACACGGGGAAAATCTAATTTCTTCTTTATTCCATCATTTTCTGCCTCTGCTTTCTCGCAATAAGAAAAGCACCAATTAAGAAATTAAAACAAACTAAATCAAACTTTAAATCTGATCTGCAAATGCAGAAAACGAACAACGAAATGCTTGTTCCTTTGTGTTCCAGGGTTAGATTTGTAAATGTACCTCCTACATTTCAAATATCTGGGGAGCTTATTTTCAGCATTTGATTGAACTCCTGACACTCTTTTCTGCAGCTTAGCTAATGCATCAGCAGATGTGGATCACTGCAGACAAGATTTGGCTGTTGAACAGCACACTGACCTTGACAGCGTAACATGGTGTGACGATTCATTTTTAACACAACTGAATTCTTACTGACCTAAAACCACATTTCTTTTTACCTTTTTTATGTGATGTATCTTGGAGGAAGCAACGCGTCTGAATTGTGAGAAAACGATTTTGCTTTTTGAAATGATCAAACATCATAACATAAAGATCTGGTTCAGTTCTTTGGGAATTTAAGAGTGAAAGAATGCAAAGAGCGACAATGGAGTATTAGAGCCTCCTTAATAAAGAAATAAATGAGAATAAACCGAAAAATATACAAGAATGAAGTTGTAAAATTGAGAGAGTAAAGTCAACTTTTTATGTAAATAAACTCATAGAATTATGAGTAAAAAAGTTATTATTTTATGAGAATACATTTATAATTTCACAAGTTGTGAAAAAAAGAACTTATGAGATAAAAGTAATAGATTTATGAGGCAAAAATCTTTTTACTGAGAGATTGGCTGGATTCACACAGCAGTAAGTCAGACCGGTTCCCGGTGCATGTTGGAGTCCAGGAGGGCTGCCCTTTATGTTCATAGTCTTTATGTACAAACTCTAAGCACAGACAGGGTCCAGAAGGGGTCTGGTTTTGGGACCACAGGATTCTGCTCTTTGTAGATGATATTGTTCTGTTGGCTTCATTGAGCCGGGACCTCCAGCATGCGTTGGGCCCGTTTGTGGCAGGGTGTTAAGCAGCTAAGTCTGAGGCCATGGTTCTTGACCGGAGAAAAGTAGTTTGTCCTCTCTGGGTGGGTGCAGTGCTCCTGCCCCAGGTGGAGGAGTTTATGTATCCTGTTTGTAACAAGAGGATCGGAGGGGGAGATTGACGATTGACAGGCGGTCGCTGTACCGGTCCGTTGTGGTGAAGTGAGAGCTGAGCCAGAAAGCAAAGCTCTCAATTTATTGGTCGATCTTTGTTCCAATATTCACCTATGGTCATGAGCTCCAGAGGAGCTGAAGGAGGTGGCCGGGAAGAGGGAAGTTTGGGCATCTTTGCTTAGACTGATGTCCCCACGACCCGGTCCCGGATGAGTGGAAGAAAATGGATGGATGGAAAATACCATTTGGATTAAGATATGGTTGATTTTTTTTACTGTAATGTAAAAGCGACCATGTGCATCACAGCGAACAACACGCGTTATACAGCAAAAGATGATCAACCATAACTCCAGTCCAATGTGTGGAAACACTTTGATCTATACAAAGACATGGGACCTGTGTGACCAGTGGCGGCCAGCAGTAGCTCAGGTGGCGACATCAGTAGCTTACCATCACCAAGTATGAATGAGGAGTGAAGCAATAAATAACACACATTGTTGGTGCTTTGAAATTGGAAAAAAATCCAAACTATTACTATACAGAGTGGTAAAATGTTCCCTATGCAGGGGTGAATTTCATTAAACTAAAATATGAGTACATTTACCATTAATTCTTGTTTGTTGTTTGTTTGCACACATATTTCATTTGCACTTGATTAGCTTGCAAGAAATACAAGGAATCTGGAAAACTTCACCTACACTGTTCAGGGCCGGGTATTTATCTCTGTGTCACACTGGTTACAGTTTTGGTCAAAAATGTCCCGGATCAGTTTTAGGTCAGTGAATCGGATTCAATCGGATTGTTCAAACTATCATCTATAACTTGGATAGTCAACCACAGATCATGATATGAATCAAATCGCTGTCAGAATGAGTCCTTACACCCCTACTTTTACAACTTTATTCTTTTAGATTATTACATTTTCTTTCATAGTGAATCTAATATTCCACTGTTGAAAGCAGCAAGCGATTTCATTTTTCTGCAGCAACAGACAAAATGGGAAAAAGGACAGAATTCGTGGTGTGCTGTGATTTAGAGGGTTGCATGACAGGTAGAAGCGAGTGACGGATCAATCACAGCTGACGGTTACAGCGTCGGTCTCCTTTTAACATGCTCTTTCGCACTGAGGCACTCTGGGAAATTTCATCAGTATAATCGGAGCATCCTTCCACCTGTTTTTCTGTGAATCTATCATTAATAAAAGCATCTTTGAAAGCTGTAACTGGAGTGTTACTGTCAGAAGGCCAGGTGTCAGGAGCTGCAGCGTGGTCTATAGCGGGTGTGATGTCTGTAACACCCTCTCATCCTCCACTCCAGGAAGACTCTCATCAGGGGTGTTGTAGGCCGGATTGAGAAAGACTCTGTGATTGGAGCTTCCTGTTATCTCCACACTGCAGCTCTGCAGCTGGCAGCTCCCTGAATCTGGAGAAAAGGGGCAATATTTGTACATTTGTGTGGGTCTGCAGCAGAGTGCTCATGCACTGTGAGTATTAGCTTTATTTCTATGCCAGTATAAACAGCCAAGTCTTTTTGAGCTCGAATATCAGGTGTAAATGTTGTGATTTCCAATAGTCTGTAAATGATGTGATTGTGTCTGAGTTTGTGTCTCCACAGGCACTTTAGTTGTAATATTATGACAAATTTGTTGGTTTCTTTACAAACACAAACTTGAAACTTATTTTTGCTTAATTGGAGATAAGCATTTATTCACCTTTTTAAAATAGGAACTTTATTTTGTTGACCAATCAAGTAACAAACAAAAGCAAGTGGAAAAATGACTGAGAGGATTTTCACCACATTGATCAATTGCTTAGGGTTGTAAAATGTAAAATTGCTGGAAAACAGAAGTTCTGGTTCAATTTTTTTAAATCTCATTAGATTTGCTATTGGAGATTTTTATGTTAAAATTCTTTTAAAAAATTGGCCAACTTTAAGCTTTGCTCTTGCACACTGAAGTGCATTTTAGTCATTGACTGTACATGAATCAGAATCACTTATTGTCATTACAATTATAAATAGATTGTACTGAGATTCGAGCAACTTCAGAACAGACAGAAGACATGAACTGTGTAAAAATGAGAGGCAGACATCAACTGCTCTGCAGCCAGCTGGTGGCTCTGTTTTGGTTCTTCACAACTGTTTCTAACTGAGGTGTCAATTGTTTGATGGGACTGCAGCCTTACTGTGTTTGTTCCAACCTTTTTTGGGCTCGTCCTTTTGTTTTACAAAAGTTGGCAGAGAGGATGATTTTAGCCGAGCTGAAAAACTGGTTTTGAGTTGACCCAAACAGGTGTTAGGCCACACTGATTCTAAAATGAATTCAATTCAAATCAAAATTCACAGACGCGTTCAATTCAACTTAAGATCAGTTCACTTGTTTCCTTCCACGAGGAGCTTTTAACCAACAGCTTAACCTAAATAAAGGGAAAACTTTGATGAAAATGGCATTTTTGGTGTTTTTTGCATGTTCATGTGGCATTTCTTTTGATGATTGATGACATATATATATATATTTATATGTAGAAAATTAAGCTTAAAAATGTGTTTCTGAGTTTTTATTTATTAAAATTGCTGTGAAGCAAAAGTGGACAAAAAAAGGGTGTATTAATGATAGCTTATTTGGGATGCAGGAAATAAGCTGGGAGGACCACCAGCTCCCTACTCAGGGAGGGGAAGGGGGGTGAAGTTGCTCTGCGCCAACAGTCCCACCCACAACTCAGAGGCGAATTTCTAATGAATTCCTGCTGCTCTGCAGAAACGAGGTCCTAGAAAAAGTCACAGGTTTTTTGATTTGGGCTAAAAACGGTGTAAACACAACTAAAAGACCACTGGGAACGCTACAAATAGATCAAATGATGATCGGAGTGGGACTTTAATGAATCTATTTTGGATTTTGAAAAGATTCATTTGGATCAGTCTCAGTTGCTGAAGCCCTCCAAAGGACAATGCACTTTGCTCATCTTCTTTAAATCAAAGCACTCCAACTGATGGCATGGATTACTTCAGCATCCCAACCTGTTGGTTAGGCCTGATGGAGGCTCATGCGAGTTTGACCTGTTCCTTGTCGTCAGGCCCTAATGTTGCTGCTTCAGGATCCAACACCTCAGGATCCAACACGTGAACCCCAGAGAGGATTTTTCTCAGCACTTTGGGGTGAGAAAGCTTGCTCCTGAGTAGATCAAGTGGAAACAGACAAAAAAAGCCAAAAGTATTTTTATTAATGTCTTGGTTTACCCTTTTTCTGAGACGACCTGAGCTGCTTTTTCAAATGCAGCAGACTTTTAGTGTCTCTGAACGAGTGGAAAAAGCAGCATAATCCCACGATCATGAGTTAACGTAAGGTCAAGGGAAGCTCTCTGGTTTTATACATTTACAGCTGACTGAACTAAGAAATTCCATCTGTCCAGACTTATGAATTCAATTACAGAAAAGGAGATAAAAACAGAATGTTTTTGCTGTGGATAGTGCTGCGGGTTACCACAAATATTAATCTAATAAAATGTGAGTGAAAGAAGAAAAATGTTTCATATGTTCTATAATCTTATGGTAAAATCTGCAGAGTGTAGCTGACAGTTGCAGCTTCTTATCTGTGCAATAGGCAGAGCTGAGGAGCTGCTGCAGATTCTGTGACGTGTAGGTGTGCAGAGACTCAGTCACAGAACCACAAGATGTTCTAGAAAAGAAAGAAAATCTCTCATCCTTACTCGTTACTGATGGGGCCTTAAATCCTCTCTCCAAGTGGGAAGACGTTCATGGACAGAGTTAGGGTTAAATTTGGAATCAAAGTGACTTCTACTGCAGTTGATAAACCTCTGATGGGACATTATTGTACATGAAAAGAAAAGTAATATGCTGCTGATAAAGTTTATGACGAGTCCTGTCTCTGCTGGTTAGGGATATGAAGGTAAGAAGCTTCATGCAGTGTTTGTGGGTTCAAATTTAACCTTTTAATCAGGTTCATTAACTTGGACAAGGGTCTGAAACTTCAAAAATGGTTGGTTTCTACCAACCAAAGCCCAGCTAGAACCCCAAGGTCCCTCTTCACCTTTAAGAAAACACTTTATGCTTCAGTGACCACTCGTTTATAATTTTAAATATTTACAAAATTTGAGTTATAACAGGGCAGGAGCGGAGCGAGAACATTTTACGTGTGTATGTGTGGGGGCAGAAAACTTTGCAAGGGTGGCAAAACACCAGAGCAGAAGGCGTTTACAAATGAAAAGATTGTATTAATATTATTAATAAACAAACAAAACAGTTTTATCAATATTATTGTTTTTCTTTCATTTAAAATGATTACTTTTGTTATTTTTGTCATTCTCAAAGAAGCTTGAATTGATCATTTTTTTAACTCCTGCCAATAATTATATTATTATTGATTCAAAAACTTGTGTGTGGGTGGGTGGGGGAAAGCATTTTGCTGGGGGGCAGCTGCCCCTCTAGCTCCGTCCTTGTAACAAGGTTAAATTGTTTTTATTTATGGCAACAATGCTTTTATTTTTGACAAAAGCACCTAAAAGTTCCTTTCAAATTAAAATGCAGCCTGTGCCAAATGAGATCCTCACTCTTCTTACTGGAATTTCAGGAAAACCAAACATGACATTTTCCAGTACTATGGTGGACCTTCATCCTTTTTCTTCTTTTACTTTCAAATATAAACAAGACAACATTGGTGTAGAATGCAGCTTATATAATCTTTGTGAAATCTATTTCTGTTTTTAGAACTTTGCTTCTGAACAGCATCTAGACATCTTAATGTTTGTACAGCTGGATGGCTCTGATAACGCTCGCCACTCTTGTTGCCAACCTAATGTTAGGTTGGTGGTGTGAGGGCCTGTAAGCCAGAGGGACAGCATGTGAACAGAGAGCTCTCATTTTTAGGGAGGGTAAGGGGGTGGGGTTAGTCCACATTAACAATACCCCTCTCACAACTCAGAGGCAAATTTCTAAAGAACTGCCGCTGCTCTCAGAAACCATGTCCTAAAAAAACAACACAGGTTTATAGTTTTTGTCTAAAAATTGCATATTCCTAAATAAAAGACCACTTGGAACACTTTGATGATAGATCCGAAGATGATCGGAGTGGGACTCTAAGTTTATTCTAATGATGAAACACTAGATTAAACTTGTCATTTGCTTGGTTATCTGACAATTTAAAAATATAAACTTCCAAGAAAGACTTTGACTTCAACTAATTAACTAAAACTACAACCTATTTTTTCTTCAAGTCATTAATATTTTTCTCTGAAAGGCAGATGTATGTGACTCCACAGCCTCAAGTTGCAGACCTCTGACTTCTAGAGCCTTTGTGCTGCTGGGGTCAGGACACTTACATTGGGAGCTCATTTCTCAGAAGGGTTCATCTCAGTCGGTTTGATTCCTGGAGAAAAACAAGAGAATCTGTTATAAATTTGTTTGTGAAAAGAACAAAACAGCAACATTAGGCTTTAAGGACACCAGCAGAAAACAGCAGAGTTGTCTTAAATAAAAATGCAGATTTTAATCTCAATAGGATGTCTGTGGTTAAATAAAGGTAAATGAAATACAATAAAATAAGTATAGTTTTAAAGCAATAACCTTGTGCAAGGTGCATGGTTGAAGACATAACCTGGCTTCATTTGAAAGCAGCAATGTACTTTGATCAATCCCCAACTCTGCGCTCACATGCATGCGTCAGTTGCTCCATTTAAATCTCTGTTTTGCTTCATTTAGCCAAGAGAAAATGTCAAAGCCTACAAGACCAAAGTAACAAAGTAACGAGCGTTTCTATAGTCCAGTAATTATTTACCAGAATTTGAACTGTAATTCATTACGTTACTCATTGACTGACAAAAGTAATTAAATCACAGTAATTTGTTACTTTTTAATCTGTTAACTCCAACAGGAGTTGTGCCCTACTTTTACTCTTTTCCTCCTGTCTCACACCTCAGTAAAGAACAAAGGCACCACCTGGGTTTTTAGTCTCAGTCGTCTACTCATCCACAAGCAAACGCTTCAACAACACCTGCAGTGCTTCAGACGACACACAAATATCAAACTGTCCAACAACAATGAATTCCTCAATTATAGCCTGACACCGCTGCAAAGAGACTGATGGACACAGAAAAATGTCACTTTTCCTGTGCAACAGCAGCTCTCTCTTGTCTTTCTACCACACACCCTTTTGGCTAGATCCTTCTCATTTACACCAACCTCCCTCACGTCGTTCACTACATCTATGAGGCTCCTCTTTGGTCTTCCTCCAGACCTCTGTCCTGGTTGTTCCAACCTCAGCATCATTTTACCAGCATCTTCACCTTCTTTTCAATGAATATGTCTAAATGAATGTTGTCTGGCTTCCCTGCATTGATCTCCAAACATCTACCATGATTGGTTCCTCTGAAGGATTCATTCCTGATCCGATCCATTCTGGTCACTTCAATGAGAACCTCAACATCTTCATCTGTGCTTCCTCCAGCTCTGCATCAGTCTCTAAATCACAAACATGGCTGCTCTCACAAAAGTCTTCTGCACCTTCCTTTTAATTCTTGATGACACTCTTTCGTCACACATCCCTTCCAAAACCTTCCTCCGCCTTTTCAAACCTGCTTGCACATGCCCTTTCTGTTGACCCGACATACTCAAAGTCCTCCACCGTCTCCACCGCTGCTCCATGTGAGTTCCTCTCATTCACACACAAATACCCTGTTTTTCTGCAGCTGACCTTCAGTCCTCCACCTAAAGTATCTCATTTTAGCCAGCACGAGAAAAAAATGTGCATGTGGAAACACGTGAACACCAGTGAACGGAAAAAGGTCAAACCCATAATGTACCCCCCATTTTAACCCCGGACGCCTGGTTCACACCAGTCATGGAAGAGCTGACCCCCCTGGTCCGTAGCCAGCCCACTACTTTGATCTGTGTGTTTTTTGCCTATTTGTTTTTGTGTGTTTAATTTCATCTCTGCAGTCTGTTTGGATTAAGAAATATGATCGCATTTGTCAATCTCAGTATTTTATTGTGAAAAATTGGTATTATTTTGAAAATTAACCAGATTTTCTCGTGTGTCTTGGCATCATTTCCTGCCAGAATTGACGCGGATCACGCAAAATAGACCGGACGCCGAAACGATTGCTGCACGGCACGAGCAATGAAGCATTTTTCATGGTGTCCAGGATTACATTTTTATGTTTTTGTAAAATACAGATGTAGATGCGCTTTTTGAAGTTGCTTTACGGGCATATGGAGTTCTGCTATAGTGAACCGTCCAGTTTATCCACACAAAATAACAGTACACAATAAGTGTTTTCTTATTATTCTCAGGATTTATAAGGAGAAAGCCAACACTGGCACCATTATGGCTAGCTCCGATTTTTGAGACCAACTTAACAAACCCATTTGAAAAGTGCTGTGACCTTTTATTATAAAATGTCAAGAAAAATTGCAAAGACACAAGCTCACAAACACACACCTCTTCACAGTGTTAAATGTCATCTCACATTGGCTTCAAAGTGTTGTTCAAAGGGATCTAAATAACAAAAAAAGCACATAATCCAGTCATGTCAACAGAGGCTGACTTTATTTGACAGAATCAAGGCAGTTATGAAGTAAGTCAGACACCCACTGCCAAAAACAATGAATATTAATGGATAAAAGCTGATCTCCTTTTTAGCTTTTGTATGTGAGGACGAAGCTACACTGTAGATGAATTCTCTTCATGAAAACAGTATTAAACTCTTACATAAAGATCAAATAAACTTGAATTAAAGACAGATGAGAGGAACTCGGTCATTTTTATGGGTCTGAATTCAAAATGGGATTCACGTCAAACTGTTTGGATTAACTTCATTACCTCTCCTCACTTTTGAGGAACTACAGTCAAACCGTACTTCACCGCATCAGATTTGTTGGGGCAAAGCAAAATAAATTAGAACTAAGATTGGGAAACTGATTGAGGTATCAGGCTTTGGGGATCTGCTGATTACGCTCTTCATGCAGAGAATGCATTATGGAAGTTGGCTCAGTGCCGGGAAGAAAGTCTCTCAGTCGCCGAGGTAAGTGCGCTGGACTGCATTCATCCTTACAATGACGGCTCTGATGAAAATTGGCCTTAATTGAGAAAAAGATTGAATATTTCTGATTCTGAGGTTCAATTGAGTGCATGGATAGTTAAGAATTACAGTGTTCTTGATACTTTGTTGGTGCTGAGGCAAACGCACACGCACAGATATACTCGTAAAAGTCTCTGAAACTGTTCTTGTTTGAACATTGATTTCCATTCACTTGAAACCAGCTCAGCATAACCGTTATCTGTTTAGGGTTACCTCTCTAGTTCAGTTTTTAACTTAAGTCACAACTGCCCTTACGGCTGAAGACGGCTGTCGGTAGTGAAAAATGGGCAAACCTGTTCGGGGCACACAGGGGTCCCAAACAGAACATGAAGGTCATTGACCACTCAGTGAAGAGAGAAAATGTTCGTGCACATTGTTTTCTATGGGCCTGCTGTGGGCTGTAGTGAACATTTATACAACGGTTAGGTAAGTAGGGGTCAAATTTGGCCCTCGGTTTAAATCATTGAAAAAAAATTTGAATGGACATTTAAAAAAATATTTTTTGGCTGATGTTAATTACTGCTTTCCAAAAAGTACAAAAAACAAATATGTTTAATTAACTTTTAAAGCAGGTTTATTCTGAATGCATCATGTTTTCTGTTGTTGTGTGACCAGACAAGGAAAAAATATCTAAAGTACACTATAGTTATCATTTTTCCCCATTATTGAGACTCATAATCACACACAATCCCAAAACATGTCAATCAAAGTGAGAATAATCCCGTAAAAAAATGTCATCTGTCACTGTTGTCTTCAAACACACTGCCTTCTGACAGGTTTAGCTCTGATTTATATGAACCTGCTGCATTCTGGACATGAGTTCTTCTCACATGCTTCTATAACATTATTCAGATCGAATTGCTTAAAAAAACATTAAAAATCCTTATATGACTGAGTCAATGGAAATAAACCTAAAACATTCTCCTGATAAAACAGTAGAATCCATCAGAATTGATCAACTGAATCAATCAAGTGATTTAAATCAAATACATTTTTTTCTCCTTTTAAACGGTGAAAACAGATGTATTCAATCAACCGACCTGGGTGCAAATATAAATCAAATAAAGACTTGCAAATGAAGTTTATTTTTCTAATTTGAAAAGTCACTCCTTGTATTGAATTGAGGCAATAACAAGAACAACAGGAGGCAGCAGACGGCCTCTGGGTTTGTGTGAAACTCCATTTAATGAACATATGCATCAATTATGAAGAGTAAACATGATCGATACATGTTGCCTTTTGCAGAAATGGAAATACAATCTAAAAACATCGTCCATGAGCACTGGTCCTTTCCGTAATGGTTTATCTTACAGATCTGTGTCTGTTGAGCGTCGCCAGATTGCAGCACGCAGCTGCAGCATGGATTTTTTTTTAGAGGTTCCCTTGAATTTCTTGTTACAGGTCAATGCACAGAAGTGGAATATCAAGAGACAAGCTTTCAGATGGCAGAAAAACGCTCACTGGAATCGATGTCCTATTGTCACAGTGGAAGTTTGTTTCTAGTCTGACTCAGTGCTGTTAAAGCTGATTGATTTCTGAAGCTGCTACTGTGCCTTTCCTGCAAGTTTACTGGCATTTTCTATGGTTCCAAGCTTTCATTGAAGCACATGAGGGATCACTGCTGCTGTTTCCACTGCAAGTGTTGTTTTATAGACATTGGGCCCAAATAACATGAAATATTTTTTATTTATTTGCTTTTTTATTTATTTGCATTATCGCTTTTAACAAATTAATTATCCGTTAGGTCTAAAAATATTAATAGAATTTATTTATTAAATATAATTAATTACATATACATGTATTAAATACTTATACATTTGTGTGGGATACACCTTTGAATGCAGACTTATGAAATGAGCAATTTTGTGACAAGTTTTCAGTGAAAACATGCACCCTCAGACCACCTCTCTTAGAGCTTTTATTTATTTCTTGCATTATTTTCCTGAAATTGTAAGTTGCAATGTTATAATCTATTGAGATCGTGCCTTGCAGAGAGCTCAGCCTTTCTTTTGAATATTAAAGAAAGCATTTACTTCTCCTGCATCTCCTGTACAGCAGTTCGGTTACATTTCCTAGACGAACAAAAGCCTCCAACACGTTTCTGCAGGGAGAAGCTTCTAAAGCTCATATGAGAGGCTTGACATCATGAAGTTCAGGAAAGTCTGTGTTCTTAAGAGTCTAAAGCTGATAGATGTGACTCTGAAATTTACAGTCAAGATGCAAAAACATATTGGTTTGTTTTTGAATTTTAGTTAGATGAAAAAAACAGTTAATCCATAAAATGTATCGTTTTTAATTGAAATAATAGAAAGAGCGAAGAACCTAAATGCACAGACTGAAAAACACTGAGGGGCAGGTAAGTGAAACAGGTGTGAAAGTGATATTACTGTGCAGAAAAGACCTGAAAATAGAGGATCATCTCAAGAAAACCCAGGAAAGATAAAAAAAAATGTTGACCCTCACAGAGCTCTGACTGCAGCGTTGTCATGCTGGAGACATTCATGTGCAGAAAAAAAGCTGAAGAGGCAAAATGCTGGAGCAAAACGCTAACAGAGGACACAGGCTTTTGACTCCAAAGAGGGAAGCAGAACTTCTGCTATTTATACAGTTTGTAGTTAGCAGGCTGTGAGCAGACAGGGGACCTCTTCACTCTGACTGAAGATGAAGCCCAGAGCTGAGGCAGAGAAACAGCAAATCTCTGGACGCTGTAATTAAGCTAATGACACACAGGCTGGCAGCCGCTCTGGAAACTGGATTAAATGTGACTTTGACCAAAATAAAAGTGTGCGTGAGACAGAACAAAATTGGGAAAACACTTTTAACATATTACTGTTCATTTGAAAAAAAAGGAAACTTTTTTTTGGCTACAAGTCGCGAAATAAAGACAGTCTGGTAACACTAGAAGCTGAGAAGCATGCTTAGTGTAAAAACAGCCGAGCTCTGCAGTTTCTGAAGCTGTTTAACACAAAAATATGATATGAAAAAAACGCTGTAAAGAGCTGATCTGGGCTGGTATGGAAATTTATATTAAATAAAAAAAACAGTTTTATTGACAACGTCTGAAGGTGTACATCCTGAGGTATGTCTATATAGCCTCCTACATTTTCTACAAACTGTTTTTGGATACTGCACGGTAATGCCTTCACACTTTCTCATCAGCTTTGGTTCATTTCATTGCTTTCATTGCTTTTAACTCTATTTCCTTTTCCATAGGTGTTCCAGTATCATTCCTGTAGACTTTTATGAATAAAGAGTTGAGAGCAAAAGCACAAAGACTTCAGACACTTCTTTGTTTTCATGTTTCATGTTTGAACTTCCGCCGTGACTACTGAATTCAAAAACACAGAAGGAGGACTGGAGACAAACAAAAGCCAATACAAGAAGACTTTCTGCATTCATGTGGATTCTTGAACTTTGATGAATTTGGCTTCAAAAGATCTAAAAGAAATGGATTGGTTTTAGAGGAGCGTCTCATTAGAACCAGACATGAACTTGTTTTTGCTTTTTCATTGAATAACTTTAAAGTAAGCTTTATGTAGATGCAAATGTAGGTTTGTGTAATTTACAAAAACTGTCTATGAATCTCAGGACTAAATACGATGTATTTAAAAGTCATGAGGAAGAATCCATCTCATAATAAAGTGATAGCCGCTATTTCACTGAATGACAAAGAACACAAGCCTAAAAAATGCTAATTTTACAACAGCAGTTTTGATTCCGACATTTCACATAAATTAAATTACATCTTTTTTCTTTATATGAGTGTTTTATGTTTCGTTGGTTTCTTCATTTTTGCCATACCTTTTCAACGAAGTGCTTTAGATAATAAAATCAATCCTCTGCTGGAACTGCATGGAGTTTCCATGTACTTCGGGTCAACAAACGGCAAAACAAGTCAAAGTGTGGCTTTTCAGCATCCCTGCTCATTAGAACTGAGCCTGCAGGATTTCAGCGTGAAAGCGCCTTAAGATGTTCTCTGTTGTTACAAAATAAGTGTGGATGCAAAGTCAAATGATGCACTTGGTTGCCTTCAGTTCTGCCGACAAGATGAGGATTCTGTGGATGTTCTAGCTGTGGACAGTCTGGTGGCAGACGGTATAAATGAAGGCTGCTGCTAAAACGCAGGCTGACTGTGAAAGCAGCATGTGAACTTTACAGGAGTTGGCTCGGGAGGGGAAAAAAAAAATACATACACAACCTAAAACACGTACACACACTGGCACATTCATCCAGGGACGTTGTGCACCTGCAAGGCAAAACGGGCACGTATGTGCACACGCTGCAAAAGGGCCAAGAACCCAGGGAAGGCAGCACCTGTCACTCTGTCTATCTGCCCGTCTGCGGCCTCAGCCACCGCTCGAGGGGAAAAAGATGAAAATAGAGTACCAGAAGCAAAACGCTGTTTTGAGTCAGACTCATACACAGACAAGATCGCAGGGATGCGCTCAGACACAGATGACCAGCATCTTTGCCTCAGCGAACAGATGGACGGACGGAACAGTGAGTGAGGACGGAAACAGGCACTTGGCCTGAAAATCTTCTCAATCTAAGTTGCTTTGGGACATAAAGATGAAATAATTACTGCTTTTTACAAAACAAATGGATTCTTGTTTGATTGAGGAGCATCTAACCGTTTCAATTTCAGTTGATGGCTTGTGTTATGGGCTGTTTTGTGTGCTTATTTGCTTCAGATATGTTTGATCAGGGATTGCTTCAAACTGCTGCCAGTGCTCAATGTGGACATCCTTGCAGTCAAACTGCATTGATTTTGTTATTAGACTACAAACAGCACTTTTTACAAACTGCTTGTTTTGGCAGAGCGACAAATGTCTGTCTCTCCGATCAGTGGAAAGGGTTCAGGTGAAGTGCACTTATAGGGTCTGCCAAGAATCAGACCCTATAAGTACAGCCGGCGCTGGACGGCCTGCAGGCACTACCATTCCCTCCTCTCACGCTCTGAGCTGCCTGTTACTGAGTGAGCGGCTGCTACATGCCCACCAACCATGTCTTCTGCCACTTTCATTTGAGCTACACATGACAAATAGATGAAAAAACACTTTTTCAAAATGGGGAAATATTTGAGGGTTTTTATCTCCATCGCAACCATTTCATTTTTTGATCCCCTGGGGTTAACGAACAGGTCGATGTAATTGTTTGAGGAATCTGGAAAAGTTAATCTTAGGATTTCCTTGGCAACAGAGGCTTTTTGTTAGTCCCATGCACATTCCTGTAGTTGTACCCATGGATGAAAGTAGATTTTTGTTTATGTCGGTAGTACAACAAATTACGTCCATGTAAATCTTTTTAATGGCAGTAAATGCAGATTAGGAGTGTTTAGTTTAGTTTTATTAACTAATTAATTATTTATTTATTGATCAATTAATTGATTGATTTATCCAAGGAGATCGATCTGTCTGAGGCAAGTTTTAACCGAACCAAATCGACCTTTACCATTATAAAATAGTTTAAAAAAATGAAAAGAATGATTGAAAATACCATTTGGATTGAGGCACAGTAGTTTTTTTTTTTTCTACTATAACTTAAAAATAACCAAGTGCATCACAGCGGACAACACACAAGTGATGAAGCAAAACTGATCAACCATCATTCCAGTCCAATATGTGGAAACACTATACATTTAGTAAGGACGTGTGACCATACAGTATAGTAGAATGTTCCTACAACGTGTGGAAAACAACAGTGGGCTGAACTTTATCAAACTAAAATGTGAATAGATTTGTAATTAATTCTTGTTTACTTATATGTTTGTACACATATTTAATGTACTCAATTATTTTGCAAAAGAATACCTGGGATGTGGTAAACTTCTGTGTCACATTTTTGGCTAAAGATGTCCTTAATAGAATTTTAGGTCAGGTAATCAGGTCCCAGATCAGATTATTCAAAATGTACAAATACCAACTTTGAATTGCATCAGGAACCATAAATCATCATATGAATCGAATTGTTATTAAAACGAATCATTACAGCACTAATACAGATAAATACGATGGCCCAGAAGGGTCGCAACACAACACATTAGGTATGTCAAAACGGAAATATACCAGCAACGGAAGTTTGACCGACAACGAAAACATTCTGAAATTTCCATCCGGCTAAGCGGCAAACAGAAAGTTGCGTCAAGGGATGTGGTACCGAAAACCGATACAGTTTGTTAGCGGTGCCACGTCATCAATTTTTACCGAACTGATAAACTTCATCCTTAACGGTACTGCTTATCGGTGCCGGAGTAGCGACATGACAACAGCGACACCTTGCACAACTTTGTAGCGTGGCTAAACAGACAGCCGTCTCTCCCTTTCTCCTCCCTGTTTTTCTGCTCCAATGTCTATCCATCTATTCATTTGTTTCACAGTTAAATAGGCTTCAGGAGTCTGAGTCACTTTCTTGCTAAACTTCATATTTTTTATCCTCTACAGACATTTACCATAAACTCAGACTGATTAAAATGAATTTCAGGAGAATGATAGTTTTTTAAATAACCTGAAATTGATCCAAAGCTGAGACCCCGGGTGACTGAGGCTGACAGCAGATTTATCTTCATTATACACTTCAAGAGGCAGACACTGTCTGGCTTTACGGGCTTTTCTTCATTCAGTCGGAGTTTGATTGTACCTGTCTGAGACAGAACAATAATTATAACTAATAACTCCTCAAACACATTGAGATGCTAACAGATGCTAACATCAAGCAGCCACTGTGTGGATGTGCAGCCTTGCAGCAAACAAGGTTATTTCTCATGTGGTTTGGGGGGGTGCGCGACAGGAACCTCACCAGAAAAAATGTGTAGTACCCTCCCTGAATAGAGATGCAACATGATAGCTTCAGTTTTCAATTAGGCTGGCAGGTAGTGGCCATTAAAGTGCCATTACTGTTATTAAGCTCTGTGCTTTCTTTATGGCAGAACCAACCTCAGGAGACAGTTTCCAAGCCCCAGTGGGAGACATAGATTCATATGTGTAACTGAATAAGCCGCATTCAATTACAGCCTGTTGATACCACATAGCTTTTCCAGTGATGCCATAGCTGCTGTCTGGGAAACAGCTGATTGGGCAGCCAATGACCTGACTGTGCCGCTGACTCTTGTTTATTCATTCAGAACAGGTGCTGATGACAAAAAGCGCAACCTGAGATGTTGGACACAGTCCCAGTGTCCTATGCGAGTTAGAGCCTTAAAAAAGGGAAAGAAAATGAAGCACAAAAGAAACAGAGTTTGGAAGGGGAGGGAATGAACAAATGATGCGCTTGCAGCATCTGACCAGCCTAATACCAGCAGGGATGCTCACACAGGAGGATGGAATCGAATTTCACAGAGGCAAGATGGATGTGCAGAGTTGTAGCTTCACAGCCACTGGTTGTGCTGTCGGATAGCTCGGTAAGGTTGGTGAAAAGACAGCCAGCACGTCGCATTTAACAGACAAACAAAGACGGAGGACAAGCAGGCTGCAAAGTAGGGCAAATCCAGTCTTACTGTAAAGGCCTGTGGGATGTGGAAGGATAAAAAAAGGAGCACTGACGGCAGAAGGCTGCAACCGCTGAGTCTCTAAACGACCACGACAGCCTGTGGGTTTGTAGGTTTTCTGATTCTGCCACATTGAAAGTTTTAGGTTAGACTAATATTTGCCCCTTTCTTCCTCTAATATCAGCTTTTACTGCACTGCAAGTTGTGTGCATTCAAGCAGGTCACTGGAACCAATAGAATGCCTCAGAATAAAGACTTCATGCTGATTTAACCCAGAAAGAAAACAAAATAAAACATTTTGCAGGAAAATCCTGCTTTCATGACGACACTGTAATCTGACAATCAGTGCGGGACATTATATTTCCAATTCCATTTTCATGGAGATTATGCTAAAGGAATTAACAGCTCCAGTAAACAGTGACGTGAAAAAAAAGAACAAACACAAGGGACTCCGGGCTAAGTACAGATTGGTTTCAATCCAGCCGTCCTCAGGATAATTGTGTGTAAATGCTCCCCATAGATCAGTCGTGCAGCGGCTGCACGTGGTCTCGTGCAGGTGTTTCTACTAAAATACTCCACCATCTGTTCATGCTGGAAATGGTCATAATGGAGTAATTGATTTCAGGTGTTTTGGCTTGATGGTTAAAAAAAGAAGAATCGCCATGAACAGCTGCATTAATTCGTCAACATTTATGCCACAAATGAATGCTGATGAAATGAAAACGGTGAGAACGCTGATATATTACAGCCGGTTTGAGTGACACTGAGGTTTACCGTGGTAAGGTTTACATTTATAGCAGAAAACTGAAAGAGGTTTTAACCTGTCAAAAGTGAAAACGCAGAGTAATAAACGACAAAAATAATGATGCCGTTTTAAGGCATGACGTAATTACAGTTGAAACTATGGGGATTTGTAACCATGATTTCATTCGGAAGCGTTATCCACTAAATGCTAAGATTGTTAGTAGAATTGGGGAATTGGGGAGGTTTGCTCACATTTTAAAAGAAAAATACAAAATCCACCTTGAAGAAAAGTAGGAAAACATTTCTTTATTTGCTTTATTTACTAGTGAGACGCAACTTTAAACTGTTTCAATTTACAAAAATCTTCTTTATATTTGATAGGCATTCTGAGGCACAAATAAAAATAATGAAAAAGTAATTAATAAACATTTGAAAGGACTGTTACCGGTTGTTATTTCACAAGCACATTTCAGTTAATAAAGGGAGACACAGAAAAAGACTGAAATATTCTGTCATGGTTGTTTCTCTGTGAGGAAATTGGCAGTGTGCTAAGGGACAGACGGACAGAGGATGGCAATAAACGCTTGTGTACAACGTCTATGCGTAAATGGAAATACAAAAAAATGTGGTCGGAGTAAATTTATGGAAAAAAACATTTAAAAAAACTGAAGGTGTCTGTGAGGCAGAAACATGTTAATATAATCGTTTCACAATGAGCAAAAAATAACTCAATTACCAAACTGAAGCAAGTAAAAAACATTTCACTTTGCCTCAGTTAGCCGAGTTACTTCAAAACAAGTGTCCAAACAGGTGACAAAAGACATCAGGCAAATCAAGGAAATCAACCAACAAACTATTTCTATCTCCACCTACACTCTTAATATGTTCATTTTCATATAAGTCAGGGAACAACACTTTTTTTCAACAATTTTTCCTAAGTAGCTTCAGATGATGCTCAGTTAGGAAGGAGTTAGGAAGCAATAGATTAAGGCTCTTGAGGACCAGGATTGGCCAGCCTTGCTCTAGAAGGAGTTACTAAAGGTGAATATCTTGTAAAATTCAAGATCATAGCCTCTCTGCAAAGTCAAAGGTCAACAAAACTTCAAGCTTTTTTATCCTCCCACAGTGTTTTTCCACAAATTTCCACATTTCACACTTTGCTAAAAAAAAGTCCACCAAGACGCAAGTCCTGTGGCCATCCCATAATAATTAAAAACTTCCTTTGGATTCCCAACACACACACACGTATTATATTAATTTATCATTTGTATTAAGCCCCATACATTTATTTGACAACATAACCCCCTGTGATGTAAAAAAAAAAAAAAAAAATCACTATGTCCAAGATTTTCCTATCACTGGGTACTGGGGCTGTGCACATTTTGGTGAATGAAGTGAGAAAGAAGAATTGACCTTGCTGATGTGATGAGCATCATTTTGTGTCATACTACATTCATGAAAATGCTGCTCCATCTGAACACCTGCATGCAGAGTTATGTGAACCACTGAGCAGGTCAAACTCCTGCTTCAGAATTCTGTTCTGCATCTTTCTGTACTGTTTGTAACTTTCAGACCAAAAATCACTTCAAAGGTTCAACATTCTACATTTCATTGTCTCTGTCATTTCAATGCAAAATTTTCTAAGAATGGGAGCTTCCACCTCCGTGGTTCAAGATGAGAATGGAAATTAGGCTTATGCTCAGCGGAGCTTCGACTGCATGTCTTATGATTTATGAATGAGACCCCTGAATATGCATGGATTGATAAATCTGCTACACATCTGACTTTGCGCTCATACAAAATGTTACTGAAAAGAACATTGCAAAATGACTTTTACATAAATGTGTGTCATGAACTCTTGATGCGGCAGAAAAGAGCAGCAAGGATATTTTCAGTTATTCTATTAGCAGAAACAATTTTCTAAAGTTCATGTATTATTTTTTAAAGAAAATGTTCCAAGGATGTGTCTGCATGTAGTCTTTACCTGCATGACCATTACAGGTTTTTTTTCTGAAAAGCACTGTTATATTTTTGCAAATATTTGCGCAAACTGTGGGATCAAAGTTTAATACAATGAGACGCTGGTTTGTTGAAGTTCAGTGCCGGTGCTGCATTCATTTCTGCAATCCTTCAGGTCTAACTAGCAGGATTTCCAGCTTCAGGGTTAAAAAGATTTTGGTTTTTCTCAATAAACCTGAGGAAAATCCTAAAGCATCATGAGGCTTTGGGTCAAAATCAAATAGTTCACAGTTTGCAGGATCCAAAGCAGCCAAATGGGAAAATGCTGTTTCTTATTCAAGTGCTGCTTTCTTTACTCTTTGGTGTGGAATGAAAATATAAAATCTGGACATCTTGATCGCATCTTCAGCTCAGGTCTGTCCTCTGATCAGAGTCAGTGCAACATCAAAGAAAAACTTTAGATTTTCAGAAATTCTTTTCTGTTTGTTTCAGTTCGGAGGGCCCACAAAAAAAATATATATATATATTACATACATTACATACACATTACATACATTACACATACATTACACACACATATACATATATATATATATATATATATATATATATATATATATATATACACGATTCATATATAATACATTACTGGTGCGTATTTTTCACCGGAGCCTTGTAAAAAATGTAATATATGAATCGTTGGCTCAAGCTGAACAAAACAGTATAACATACGGTATTGGCTATTGTAGGAATCTCTGTTGCCATGGAAATCCTACAGTTCCCTTTAGATTCTTCAAAATTTGACAAAGACCTGTTTGTCACGCCCGGGTGAACCAACACATGCAAACTGAGATAAAACCAACAGAAAAGCTGCCATTAAAAAAAAAAAAAAAAAAAACTTTTTTAAAATAAATTCGTCACGTGCAGCTCGATTACGCAGGGGCAAAAGGGAAATATGAGGGGCGTGTAGCAGCTACTCAGCCAATGCTTGCGGGTCAGAAGGGGGCCACGAGGGCACTTTGAGACCCCATGTGCAGTGCGCAGGATTTGGGGGATAAAGAAGCCACTAAAAAGTCTATTTGCCACACCTGTGTCTACCTTGACCTTTTCCTCGACCTTTTCCTCGCAGCATAATCACAGAAAAAACTTTGCTAGAACATTTTGGCTCCATTGGAATACCAAGTGGTCTACAAATTTGTACAGACCACCTGGGTGCTCCATACACGTAAGAGGAGTTGTTCCTAAAACTATGGAGAGGATAAACTGAGATGGATCGCACATCTCTTCCAAATGCCATCTGGTTGCTTCCATGGGAGCTGATCTGGATGAATGGATGGAACTAGATGGAAATATTATAATTAAAGTTAAGTAAAATTAATGTTTATTTAGGTAGAATGGAAAAAACATGGAAAAAACAACAACGTGTTTTTGTATAGTAAGGATTCAACCTTGTTAACCAACGTGTGAAGGATGGCAGATCCATTTCAGAATAACGTTTTTAAAAAACCCTTCTATCTCAAAGACTTTGAAGACTATAGCCTCGTCCCCAATGACTTCATTTGTCAAGTTGAACCAACTCCTGCTGAAAACTCACCACTATTTGACCATCAGTGATACTTTGTGTACCTGACATCTACAACAGGAAACATCTGTGAAGAGTCACAGTGAAAGGCCTTGACAAGAAACTTGGTCATCTCTGAGTCACAGCTGTTGGATCACTGTCGTCTTCTTCCGTCTGTCCTTCCTAATTGTGACTGTGTTGCTTTAACCCAAAGTGATGAACTTTCCTCCGCCCACTCTGTCTCCAAGTTGTGCCGAAAAAAGTCCCTTCACTCTGTGTCATTCCCTGCCGCTTTATCTGATCTTCCTCCTCCTCCTTCGTCTTTGCTGTGTGGCAGCTGAAAGCTCTTTAAAAACGCCCGGGGGCTTAACCACTTTGACGTTATTACATGAGCCTGACTCACTCAAAGCCATCCCAAGCTAATTGAGAAGCTCACATCTTTACCACCTCAGGAGGAGGAAAGTCCGCTGCAACTCTGACTGTGATCAGAACACCTGCAGGATTTCTGCAAAAGTTTCAAACAGACTTTTATGTAAAAATTTGCCACAACATCAAGATTGTTATGACTGATGCCACAATATTCTATTATTATATAGTTACATCATTTACATAACATAATTTGAAAGCTAAATATCCTGTTGATTTCACCTGCAGTTGATAGAGGACGTTTTAAAGTCCCACTCTGATCATTTTTTAATGTATTTTCAACGTGTTCCTAGTGATCTTTTAATTCAGATTATGCCGTTCTTTGTAAATAGTTCCTTCAGAGTGGCATGAGTTCATTAGAAATTCACCTCTGAATTGTGGACGGGACCATTGATGTGGAGGAACCCCACCATCCCTCCCCATTGAGCTTGTGCCCCGCTCAGCATAATCTCTACGTCACAAAAAAGCTCCTTTTGAAGATTTTTTTTTCCATCTGCTCCAGATTTACACCAATGTGAATAAAGAAATACTTAGAAATGCAATTTCAAGCTTAATTTTCTTTATATATGTCCTCCATCATCAGAAATGTCGCACAAGAACATGTTAAAAGAGACAAAGAACTATTTTTCTTCAGGGTGGGTGTTTAGGCACTGGAGTAAAAATGTCTACAATAAAGTTGACATTTAAACTAGTGCTGTCACATGATTTTAATTTTTTTTGTGCCATTAATTAATTGTGACCAGTAATTAATTAATCTAATTAATCTATTTCAATTGCTATTATTTTGACCTAATAATTGTCGTGAAAAGCCACATTTTGAGATCTTTTCACTTAAATTCATGATATTGTGGCCATAAAAGAACCAAAGAACAAAAAAAGTGGATTTATAAAGTTTTCCTTTTAAAACAAACTTCTAACCTTCACTTTTACACCAACAAGGCCTTTTTTTTCATCATCGAACAATTACGAAAAAGAGCAAAACAAAACACAAGAATTGGGATCTAGAGTGGATGATGTCACAGCTAGAGTGGAGCAGTTTAATTTTTTAAGATGAAAATTTTATTATTATTTATCATTACTCGAACACAGTTTGTCACAGAGTCATGATTTTTCAGCAAAACGTTGTAAAATTCCTCTGAATTTAAACAAATGTGACCCTCAAACCTGTGGGGCAAACATATTTGCCGGCGGTTTTTGAAATGTCAGTGATCCGTTGGATATTGATGCTTCTGTAGGTAATTACCACTGTTGACAATTGCCTCATGTCATGAGGCTGAAGGCCTTTCCTGTAGCTGTAAAGTCGGTGCTTCAAAATGAACTTAAATGCTAACCAAAGTGCTTAAGATCATGTGAAGATGGACGGATAGATTTGCTATTTGAGTAAAGCTCAAAGCCTTGCTTTGCCTCGTTTGTTAATTTGATAAAACTTGAGTTCTATGAGCAGAAGGCAGCTTGTTCCACAGTGGATCCTTCTGTTTTGTGGCTGCATGTAATATGTGGATTTCCTTTCATCCAGACAAAATATCCTTTCTGACTCTACCTCAAGGTTTTCTCATTAACACATGAAAGATCACAGATATTTCTGTAGACCTGTAGTTTTCAACTTTTTTGAGCCAAGGTAGATTTTTTCCTTAATAAAAAATACAAGGTAGCTCACTAACTGAAAATGAAATGGAAATAGAAAAAGGAAGCTCTTTGGTCATTTTTATGAATGTCTTGAGGGTTAACTTAATAAACACAAAGACAAAAATCTTTTATGGTTTGTTATATATATATATATTTCTACCTTCTCTTTATGAAACCTGGGTCTGTTTGGATGAACACAGAGCTGAATGTCCTGCAATGTTTTTTTTGGCCAATTAGGTAAAATTGAATAATTTCCTGAGATCTTTCACAGCATGCTTGTGTGCCGCAGCACACAGGTTGAAAACCCAGCTTTGAACCATCCTGCTGGACCTCAATTTAACATTAAAATATTTCACTGATATCAAAACCAGATACATTTCCAAGATGTTTTGGATTGAGTCCCTGGCAGGTCTGTTGTCTCTTTCTTTCTGTCTTTCTTTCTCTTTGTGAAGGGATTGGACCAGCAGCCTCTGAAGCTCAACCTTAGCTTTTACAAAGTTCTCTGAACCAAGAGCTCAATCAGACTGCTGGCCTTCCTCTCACATTTAATAAAACTGTGTGGGTGTGCATTGAATGTGATGGGACCACTTTGTGGGACAAGTACACAGTGTTTATCTAATGGCGATGAATGTGGAGGAAACTTAGGGAAAGTCCAATGTAATTCATGGGGAGAACATGGAAACTCCACACAAAGGAGCTCCAGCTAAGAATTGAACCTGGGTCTTCTAACTTTGAGGAAAGAGAGCATACCACTGTACCACCGTGCAGCAGCTGTGGTTTCTAGATCTTGGTTCACCTTTTACAGTCTTGCTGTTTTGAGACTTTTTTCAGTGCAATTTTGCATCCTTTTTTTTTTTCTATAGCGCATTTTGTTCTTCGTCCTGATTGGCTGTAGACTTTTTCAATAAATCTCATCAGTGCTGTATTTCATGTCCAGAGTTCATTCAGTTTGCCAAACCGTCTCAAGTCTTTGATTGTGAGCGGACCTTTGTTTTCATTCTATAATACTGGACTTATTTTTCTATAAAGGATTCAACTATGACAGTTTAAGCAACAGAGAAAAATTTGAAAATGTTCTTGTCTGTCTCAGAAAAGTGTATAAAGTGATGAGAACATCAAACCAAAAGTTGACATTTTTCCACATTTAATTGATTAGAAACAACAAATCTTTTACATTTTATAGTCAAAATGTACAGATTGACTTTTTAGGATATTCTAACTTAATTTCTGTAAAATAAATACAAAATTTAAAACTTTTTATGTGTCCTTCATATCTGACAATTTGGCAAACCTTTTTAACCAACTGACCGATTTTTGATGCAGCAGCATTAAAAATTTAATGGATTTTTCTTTCCAGAGTTTCATTCTTTCAACAATGACTTTCACTAATGTTCTTGAAGATCACCAAAGTAGTCATTTACTAATAAAACGTCATAAAATGTGTAGTTTGAGGATGCCAAACAAGATGGACAAACCCAAACAATGAAAGAAGCTGTAACACATCAATTTATGCATCATCTTGTGATGAGTAGGATCTGACAACCTGACAAGTAACAGAAACAGCTGAGCAATAGCAAACTTCAATGCAGGGTGAAGGATGGGGTTTGCAGAACACAACTGAAAGAAGGAAACAGAACCAAAAGAGTCCAAATCTCACAGAATGAGGCAAAAGTGAACATCAGACCCTCTCAGTGGAGATACGAACACCAATGGATGAAAATAGAATGATTATGTGTGAATGTGCCAGTTATTATGATTTTTTTTGTTGTTGACATTGTTATTTTTAGACTTGAGCGTTCCAGAGTGAAGGATGAGACTCTGAAACTGGAACTTTGCTGTTAAAAACGGTAAAAGCATTTCAAAGTCCCGGTTGTTTCTCTTCAGCATCATGCAGAACAGACCGGGAAACCTTTGAAAAGACCACGTCAACCTAAATTAACAGAAACCAGAAGCTTAAATTAGAACAACTTCACTGCAAATGGGTTTCAATGATCGGAAGTTTGCCTCCAACCTACAAACATGGGCCATAAAACAAAGCAAAATCTAAACTTTGAATAGTGACGATGAGGTTAGGAGGACAAACTATGACAATTCACACAATGCAGGGGAGAAAGCTGCATCAAAAATGCAAAGAACACAAAGAGAAAAAATGCATGAATAGGTGATCATATTAGAATTTAGACACTTTTTCGTCTTTGATCTTGGATATACAACATGATTTATTTTGTATTTTTAAAACCTCTTTGAATGTTCACTGGTTTTGTCTTAAAAACCATGGCGGTTGTGTCACTCACGCCCTTTAATGTTCAGAAGGTTCTGTTTGAAGAAACTATGATTTTCTTCTTCAAAAAAGGCCATAAGACATTTAACCAGATCATCTTCTATACAGCTGGCCAACTCACTGTTCAATTCATTAAAATTAAAATGTTGAGACCAAGTTAATTTCAAAATGATACAAATCATGTTCAATAGAAAAAAAAACTATTATTCAAATCATTCAAAGATTCTCCTGTTTAAGGGATAATAAATACAGTCTGAGAGGATCAAATATGAAACCAACTGTGAGAACAAACAGATCTGGAGTACTATGAAGAACTATGCATGGATTACTGCAGAGAACACATAAAAAATTGTTAATTCATAAATCTTAGCAGCTATAAGGGTGATATAGCAAATAGATAAAAAAGGCTGTAATTGATTGTTTTCAGTGTTTATTTCTGGTAATTCTTTAAAAATACTGTTTTTATAAATGTAAGTTTGACTGCATTGAAAAAAGGGGCTTGGACTCAATTGTGAAAGTACATCCTATAAGCTCGTTTTGAACTTTGTGTATTGTCATTCATCACTTAACTTCTGTTTATTTATTACTTCTGTTTATTATTATTTATTAATAATTACAAAGACACCAGTTTTCCGGTTTTCCAAAGCCAAAGTGATGCCACTAAGTTCAGTTCGTAGGGTTAGAACTGTGGGGTTTTAGAATGTGAATCATGTGAATTTGATCTGCTTGCTGCGTCTGCTGATCTAGAGTTAAGTCAAGAAACTAAGCAAAAAAAGTATGTATGTATGTTTTTATATATATGGTCATTCATAAACAGATATGAAAAAAATAAAATAAAGAGAAAAGTCACGCAGAGGTGAATTTAGAGCTCCATCATTTATCATTTATATCCTCTTTTCAACCTTAACCTCATTCACCGCATGAATGCACAAATTTATTCCAAACCTGGCCTTAAAAGCCTTACAACTTCAGAGAACAAATGCACTGAAATCTCATAATAGAGTGCAGCCTGTGTGATCAAAGTTTAATGTACATCTGCTGATATTTTAATCAGTGGCAGAAACCTTCAATGGAGGAGCTCCGGCTTTGAGAGGGGCAGGCGTAACTCAGTCTGGGAGCTAAACCCAGCTGTTTCCAGTCTTCTACACAAAACTGGACACTATTCTCTGAGCATCACGGCTTAATGAGCTCCTTTAAAACAAATCTGGTGATATTTGCAGCTAATTTATGTTTTCTTCAACATTGGTGTCTCCTTTACTAGAGACAAGCAACAGCCTTGTCCTCCCGTCTGCTCCAGGCTTTAGTATGATGTTATTTATTTATATTTTCCTGCCCAGATGGGATGCTCAACTAGCACACGCAGACGCACACGTACACAGACATCTAAACCCCAGATGTGCTTTTCTGCTGTTTTGCAACAGACCACTGGAGGTCATGGTCAACTGTGGCTCGCAGAGCAAAAAATAAAAACACATGCTCAATTCCTGACAGCATTGTTAGTTTTACCATCCACTTTCCTTCATCCAACTCTTTGTTCCAGATTTAGAGAAGATATCAGGTGATGTTAAACCCTGGAGCAGACAAAGTCACACGGCTGGATCTGGAGAGGCTTGAACACACCGTAATGATGTCATCCACCACTTTAGCTGACCGGTGACAAGAAAAATATCAGATGTTGGTTTTGAGGTAAAATAGGACAGAAATATGGATGATAAGAATATTATTTGTGAAAATAAAAGGCAGCAAATATGAGCAACTAAAATAAAAAACTGGCAGCATCCTGCATTCCTGAGCATCTCCAAGTAAAGCGATGAGAAAGAGGCAAGTTTTCGGAAGGTTGCTGCAGACAAAGGGCGTTTTAATGAAGCTTTTCACATGGCTTGACACGTTGACATCCTGAACTGATGTGTTGATGATGCCAGAGCTTTAGCAGTTGGCACTGCCTTAATCCCATCTCCTCCCAGCCTTCCCTGCTTCTGTTTACCATTTAATTGCATTAGCGTTATTGCAGAAAGCGAGCCCCGAACAGAAACCGGAGCACGCGGCCGCACAGTCTCTTTTTGCAAATGTGCTGGTTGATTATATTTGTCAAAGAGCTTCTCTATATCCAGAATGAATGCATTTCAAACTAGCGCAATGTGATGTAATATGTTAGCTGTGCACTGTTTGATAAGCTTCTTTATTTAAAAAGCTCAGCAGAAATGACATGCTGATAATGCTAAAGTTAGCACTGCGTGGCAGCTGTGGGGTTTAATTTAAACCCTTTATTCCCTCTGGTAGACTAATAGTGCACCACACCTTAAGAGATTTCTACAGGTCAAGAAAACAGTCAGACATTATACTATTTTGTTTCATCTTATTTTGGATTACTGGACTTTATCTAAACTGTCTTGATGTTATAAAAAGTAAAGAGGCAGTTATGAATAAAACAATTTCCACACTTTTTTTAAGTGGAATCCAAACAGCTTTTTGGAGTAAAAACAAGACATTCACAATTTCTTGTCACAGTGTCTTACAATATTTGTGAGGTCAAATGAACTGGCCTCCTCATAGCGTTAGTTCCTGTTCCTGAGCTCCACCAACCAACAGCTGTAATGAAGAATATGTTCACAAAGCGTAACTATGTGTAACTAATGTACTAAAACACAGACAACATTAGTTTAATAGTGCACTGATTATTGAGAGTAAGGATAAAACACTGTTACAAAAAAAGTACTTAATATTGATAAGGTTAATGTAGAAAAAGATTTGTGCTTTCTTTTTTTTTTTTTTTACATTCTATTAACCACGTAAAGGATCTGGCAGGATGTTAAAAAACTTTAACAAATTCACATTTTTATCCTAATGCTTACCTTAAATATGAAGGAATAATAATAATAATTAATAAATACAATGATAAAAATAAATGATAAAAATAGGAAGCAAAAACTTCCCTAAAATGACCAGTTTAATGCCAAGAGGTGTCCCAGCATGACTGTATCCTTTCCTCCTTGGTTCTTCTGCTACAGAAACATTGGGGAAACAATTGCAGTGCTTTCCTAGCATTCAAAGCACAACGTGCTGCTGCACTGGTGGTAATTCTGCCTAAGTCCATCTCTTGACTGATGTTTCAGCCCAACTAAATCCATTTGGATAAACAGGATCGACTAGACTGGAAGGCATTTGCAGAAAGCCAAAGAATTCACTTCTGTCTACTTCTTGTGAATTTAGCCGTGCATGTTTTGCATGATTCCATTTGCAGCTAGGCCTACTGACTGGACAGAGCATCTGAAATGTAAGATTTGAAGTTACTTTGCAGAAGAAGCGTAAATAAAGTTTTATTTCTTTTGATAAAAATTCATATTTTTAAGGAAAATTCAAAATGTCTATTGTACTCTAAACTTGAAATTGATTTTTTCCATTTTAAAAGTGCCAACCTTAATTTCACCCTCCTGATCGTATTAATTAGGATTTTTCCCACAGAAATTCTGGATCTCACCACTTAAAGGCACTTACTGCTCCAAAGTGACTATTATCACACAAGTGTCACCACCTTTTAGTAAGTCACCGGAACATCAACCATTCTCATTATTCATTACAGTCTTTTTTCCATGTTTAAGAGGCCTTTGAATGGGTTTTACAAGGTTTGAGTGGATAAACCTGTGACAGCTGTTTTTCTACAGCGCTGCATCAGAGCAAAAAGACCCAACACCCTGTTTGAACAGCCCTGCAAAAATGTAAAAATGCTATTAATTGATCCATGTGTTGTCTTGCTCAAGGTCATATTTAGCTCTGAGGCAATGCTGCAGTGAACTACATTGAATGCATTTAGAAACTGGAACTCAGATCAATGAACTGGCAACAAAAGGAAACCTTCACAATGATTTTTTTTCATGTTTTTGCAAATACATTCTGCAAAAATAATTCTTGGCTTACGAAGTTACTGCACAAGCTTCAAAAAATGAATAATGCCGCTCATGGCCATTTTAATGTTGACATTTACAATTCAGAACGTTTTAGCTGGAGAAACGCATTTTCTTTCTTGGAAAATGAACAAAAAAAGCCAAGTTATGCCAATTTAAACTTTTCTGAGATAAGTTTGACCCTAATGACTAAGGATTTACTCAAATATCTTGACATTTGTTGCTTCATTTTCAGGAAATGGGTTCTTTCTGTTCAAAAAAGGATGTTTTTCTTTGTCTCTGCACGAACACACATTCCTTTCAGAGCAAATCAGAGCTAAAACCAATGTATCTCAGTGCATGGGTTTTTGGATGTGCCTCAGATTCTTTCATTTATGTGGTCTATTTACCACTTTAATTTAAGACAGGCATTTTAATTAGATGTTATGTCTGTGAAAAATGAAAAAAGAGGGCTTGAAAGAGGCTGGAAGAGAGGTAAGAACACAATGCTTTTTTTTCTTTTTTAACAAAGTCAAACTGCCCTAATAAACACAGAAAAGCAATTATGTTTTAACAATGATTAAATTATTAAAGCATGCAGTTCAGCAGGATGCTAAGCCAAAGAGTTTGTGTTGTGCCATGAATGAAAAGCCATGTATTTAGTTTGAACTGAGTATTTCCCTTCTAAGCGGAGGCTGTGAGTAACAAGGTCTTACAACAACACGGAAAGGCGATGTCAGCTGGTGTGGTGGATGTGACCTGCATGCAGGAGAGAGGCTTGATTATTGCTTACCAAACAATATTACAACCATTTCCAAGATTTTTGGACAAACATGTTGGAAGCTTATGATTAAAAGAAGCTAAAGTTTGTAGAAGCTATGCAGCTTTTATTATGTCATTATACATGGTGAGGGGAGTGTAATGATCTGGGACTGAAAACATGAAACTAAGCTTAACCAATCAGGCCTGTTTCAGTTTGTGTTTTATGCAGCAGGACAGTGAAATAACCAGCCAAAGATCTGTGCCACATAACATAATTTAATGCTGAAGAAGAAGGAAAAAAAAGATGGATGAAGTCTAAAATTTGGTCCAGTGGAAATCCCTTGGAATTAGGATTTTTCTGAGCAGTGCGTCACATTTCTAATTCTTCTGTAAAGAATAATAGCAAACAGGAGGAGAAATTTCCACTAACATACACTACCATTCAAAAGTGTGGGGTCACTTAGAATTGTTCCTAGTTTTGAAAGAAAAGCACATTTTTTTCATTGAAGATGACTTTAAACTAATTAGAAATAAACTCTATATATTATTAATGTGGTAAATGATTAAAAGATGACTATTGTAGCTGGCAATATCTGCTTTTTGGTGAGGCCCATTTCCAGCAACTATCACTCCAGTGTTCCAGTGCTCTTAATGACACTATGAACAGAAGATATTGGCATCTGAGAATGCTTTGCTGTCTTCTTATAGCTTTCTCCTCCTTTGTGAGCATAAACTATTTTCAGTTTCATTGTTCTGGAAAACTGCTTGGATTGATCCATGATGCTGATTGTTGGAATCATTGAAGATTATTGAAAATCTTTGAGATGGAAATCACCTGATCTTTGCAAACGATGACTGTGGACAATCCATGACACTGTCTCAGGGTATAAGTCTCAGCTTATCCAAAGGGAGCAGTGAATACTTTAAACTCTGCAGGGTGCCCAAACGTTTGCACTTTTGTTCAAAAAACTATTTTGGTTTTTGTCATTTTGAAAGCATAAATGATGGAAATAGCATTTTTTTAAACATATTAATAGTATGTCTGATGCCTTTAGGAGATTTTTCAATCTTTCCTTGAGTTTTTATACACAGTAATATAACATTTTATCTAGGGTGCCCAAACTTTCGATTCCCACTGTATACAACATGTCAGGGTAAGTAGGCAGGGGAGATGCAGGCATATGTGTAAGGGATCTGCTATAATTGCACCACAAAATCTCCAACAGTTTGGTACTCCATATTTTCTTTGGGCAGGGAACGTCTAACTGATGAAAAAAAAAGTTTTTCTTTGTCTGCATGTGAATCTCCAGCAAGGATTAAGTTGATAGTATTGTTTTAGAGCCTGTATGTTGAGTCTGTATGTTGCCTCCACATGTTGAAAATACGTGGAAAAAAACTTTTCTATTTCTACACGTATAGAACAATTGAATCCCCCCCCCACCCCCCACCCCCCCAAAAAAGGAAAAATCATAAAAATGCAAACAAGAACTGTCAAACCGTTGCTGCAAAGATGAATCAAAAGGAAATGTTTCCCCCTTGAAAGCTGGTTGGTCACAGCTGCCTTCAAGGTGTCAATGCTGCATATAAAAAAAAGAAAAAGGCTTGTTCATCTGCTCATGGCCAGCACTAAACTTCTATCCTCTCAATAATCCCTATCAAAATGAGCAGCTTATATCTGCCTGAAGTTCACTCTAATAATCTTGTCAAATGGATTCAGAGAACACGGATCCTGCAGGCAGACACGAGGCTCAGGACAGACGACCAGATGGCGTTGCAGATTTAACGCGGAAACAAAGAGCAGTCATTGGAAATAAAGACAGGAAACAGAAGCACATAAGCATTCATCATGCTGTGTGAATGAAGAGGTTTTAGAAAGGGACATGGAGGGAAAGAAATGTTACGAAAAGAAACCCACTTTGGGCAGAGGGTGAAATGACATGTTGTGGCTCCTGCTGCCATGCTCTTTCAGATGGTGAGTTGTAGTGCTTTCCTAATACAACTGCTGGGTAATACATGCAGCAAAAAGTCAGCTCTCTGCTGAATAATGCATCAGAGAGGGTGAGGTGGAGGATGAATGAGGCAACCACAGCCGCACAAGTATGTGCTCAAATGAGATGGAGGGGACAACAAATGCATGAGCTTAAGAAAGAGAAAAGGAAGGTAGGAATGCAAAATGTAGTTGTTATAGATCCAGCAGGCGTGTGTGCATCAAGACTTTGGATCCATGGAGCTTTTATGCAAGAATTATTTTTGAAATGTTTCGTTGTTTTGTTAATAAGAGCTGACTAACAAAACCCCCAAATCTAAACGACATAAATATTTTGTGTTGGCAAGAGTCCACACAATATTATGACCCAATTTATCCAAACCCTGTAACTGACATTATCACATTTTTTTAAAGGAGTATGGCCAAATCCGAATTGCTTCGCTATCCCCTAACTCCAGCTGCAGGGGCACTTGAACTGTACTGGTGTCCAAAAGCCACCAGTACAGTTCATAGGGACTCAGGGTTGGCAATCCTTCTGTTGGTAGGGTGATTGTGCTGGTGGACGGAGGAACGAGAAACAAATTTCTGTGCTCTGAAGTTTACATTTAAATGTATTTTATTAATCAGTGTGACACTTAAATGAGTTTTTGCGTGACTTGTTAAAGTTATGAAACCGATGTTGTGTATTTTCCAAGTCCTGGCGGACTTGAAGACCAATGGAAACATAATAAATCAAAAGACGATCAGAGAGGGACTTTAATTAAAAAGGGTTTCGGCAATATTTAAAATCGATATCAGTATTGCCAAGTACAACATTGCAATGTTTCTCAGAATCAGTTTTTCCACCTAACCTAATGAATGTAAAATATTTTTCTTTTGATCCGATGTCATCTTAATGATAGATCAAGCCCAGTGTAATCCTAGTAAAGAGAACCGGCTTATTTAGCTTTGACATGTCCCATCAAAGATTCCAGCATATTATCTGGATTGAGCAGCTGAAGCATCTATTTGTGTCACATTAATTGGGCTTTTGCATCACTTGACTTTAGTAGATTCTCTTTTACTAAGCAGCTGCAAGTGAGAACGATTCTGGACTCATCAGGAGCTTCAGTGATGTTGATCTGTGAAACTGGAGGTCCTGTTTCCATAGAGAACAACAACTGCTTCACCTCCTATGATTCAATTGCACTAATAATAAAAATAACTGATGGCTGGTATATATTAGAGTCCAGATGTTAATCAAAGGGGTCCTGTGATGGACTGCACCTTGCCTCTCGGCCCACAGAAGCCAGGGTGGGCTCGCTGACGCTTGCACAGAAAATAAATGGATCACTGTTAATAATAGGCTCATTTCCTCTTTTTGTCAAAGTAACACCCTTCCTCCAAATGAGATATTTTTAATAACAGTGGCAGAGAAAGGAAGAGAGAAGAATTTAATTTTCCCTTATGCTAAGTCATGTTCTGTGGAAGAGCAGATAAAAGCCTGTCTGAACTGTTAGATGTATTCCTATTTTTGTCCTTATCCCTGGTCTGTGTGTGTCTGTGAGTATGTGTGTGATGTAAAATTGGTGCTTCTTCATGATGCCATTGCCTTTTATATTAAATATGTGTGCAGAAAATGCAGATTTGGATGGAAAATAACTAGCATTTCATTTTGCATTAATTAAAATACTGTCAAATGCCAAAAATTCAAATGTGCAACTGGTTGAAATGTCAAAGTTAAACTAAAAGACTTACTTTTAGTTGTTACTTTTTTGAAAGCCAAAATCTCAGATTGAAACCCAGTCTCATTCCAAAATGTGTAATGGCTTCCAGAGGGCAAAGTATACCAGTTTGACAAAAAATCCATGAGAGTAAAACTATCTACATGCACAGAACTTTAAAAAAAATGACACATATGTTTGTAAATCCAGTTTTGTGTGTGTGCGTAACAACCGATTGGTTGATCTCACGAACCCAGACATGGAGACGTGATTACAGATGGTTTTGTTAAACTGTTCACAATGAATAAACCGGATCTCTCACCATCTCTCTCATATACAGTCAATTCATACATTGACAGTATATGAGATCCACTGTCAATGTGGTGGAGCTGACAGTAGCTCCTCCCACTTGCAATGGAAGCATCAGGTTTATGAACACACCTTTTGACAGGTGTCAAGCAGCAAATTTGCTGGTGTGACCACAGCATAGATGGGGAAGATCAGCAACAAATTCTAAATCAGAAAGAAACAAACTTAAACTGAAATACCCTCTGCTGTTTATTTACATTAAAAAAAACATTACTGTATAGCAGCAATTTAAAAATCAAACGTGGAAAATGTTGAATATAAGAAGATTTTTGTAGGTTACTTTGACTGAAGGAAACTGCTGTAGATCCATCACATGACTGAAGTTCAAAGATAAATATGAAAATACTAACAGGGTGACAGAAAAACAGATGTGAAATGCAGTGTAGAACTTTCCTTCCGTCTCTTTTGGATGGATGGGTTCATAAAGCAATAGAAAAAAAAAAACTATAACTGCAAAGTCAGACGCTTTAAAAGCTTTGGGAGGGATTTGTATTCAATAAGCTACACACAGGATTAATCCACGTCAATGCAATGCCCACACAAACTATACACACAACACACTCTTGCACAGAAATGATAACATTAGCTAAATAACAGAAGCAGGCCGGCATAGTGTAGTTAGAATATAAGTAAAAACTGATTAGTTCTTATGGAAAAACAAACCTAAAAGGCTTTTTCTATGCTGCGTATTGTTTTACTGTAATTGTGTGTCTAAAAGTGAAGGTAATACCTAAAGAATTAAATTATTTTCCACAATTAAGATCTTAAACAACAGAAAGAAATAGCAAAGGAATTGTTATACTAAAAAACACACAAAAAAGATGGAAAAATGTCTTTTATGCAAAGTTTATAAATCTAATCCTTTGGTGCAATGCAAACAATTAGAACAAAAAGCTCCCACAAGAAGCAAATCCCCCATGAAGCTGCAGCTTTGGGTCCAGACTGTAAGTCACACATCTCTTCATGAGCCTCATTCAGAAAAACAGACAGAAATGCAACACCAACTTTCACCAACAGAGGGGTATTGATTGTGAGCTTATTGAAGGCAATGGGATCGTGGCTTTGGGCTCAGCAGGTCTGCTTGACATTTACAGTTGAAAAGTTTTCAAGCTGGAAAGAAACCAACCAAATCTGCAATCATCAGCATCAATAAGAATTCTTCTTTGGGTCAGCAGCGTCTTTGAGAGTTTCAATGAAGGAACCAGACATGTTCATTCAAACATCTGTGTTGGGAGCATGTTATGTATCCCCAGAAATCGTTCCTAGAGTTGTGTCAAATCAGTACAACTAGTGTTTGTGGAAAACAGACTTTTCCAAAGATCAGTACATCCAAGTTTTCACTTTGCACTGCAGAAGTCATTTTTTTAGCATCTGTTGTGAGTAAAAATGGACCCGGCTTTGGGAGTGCGAATGACCAACGTTTTAGAGGAGATGTTCAGATGAAGGGAAGGGGCAAACCAAAGATCAAAGAGGAGGTTCGGACCACTTTTTCTTTTGATTACCAGAGAAAAACTCAAGATTTCTGGAAAGTAAAATGGAGAAAGATGGAGTGCTAACTAGTGGTTTATGTGTTTATCTCTCATATTTGCAGAAGCATGTCTTATTGCCACGCCTCTCCCGTCTGCTGTCCTCAAAGGCAGAAGTGTCAAGAACTAAGAAGAGGAGGTTAACCTGTTTTTCAGTTACTGAATAAACTAAAGGTCTGTTACCTAAGTTAATTAAATTGTGCAATTTTGGTTAAAGTACATAGCTTCCTTTTCCAAAAGAAAGTCACAAGCTGTTGCTCTTTTCAACCGTTGGATAACTTTATTGAGAAAAGAACAATGTATATTAATGAACATTAAAACACATGTAAATATGACAGATTATAGCTGCAGGCTGATTTCCATCTGGAGTCTCTTGGCAGGTTGATGTTAAAAAAAAAACAGTTTAAGAAATAGACAGTACAAATAATATTCTAAAACACAGGTAAAAGACAGTAAACAAATAGAACACATTTTTTGGATGCCCTCCGCAATGTCTCCTGTGAGAGCCACAGGCACTTTCTATTTCTTATTAAACTCACTATTTATATATACACATATATGCAGATATGTATGATGTTGCCCCTTGATGTTGTTTGCCTGAGGCCCCCAAACTGCGAAGCCCACCACTGAAGAAACTTTGTTATGCATGTTTGAATCTCAATTTTTTATTAAGATGCCATCCTCTGATGGCTTTAGTGAATCTGGATGCTGCTAAGATCCTCTATGTGAGTTTGGCTCAATGCAGTTCTTTTTTTCCCATCTTATACACCTACACAGAGAATTTCAGGTCCATCTGGAGAACAGGGAAGGAAGAACTGCAGAAGAATTTTGTGGCATCTTTTGTTTTGATTTTTACATCTTTGACTGTAAACTTGACAAAAGTGATGAGACATGTTTTACAAACAGGGGAAATAAGTCAACCTATATTTACAATCTGAGACAAACCAAAAGAAATGGAGGACATCAGAGACCTACGTTTTCACTGTACAAAACAGGGATGGCAAACTGCTTTGAGGCTGTTTTTGATGTAGTGCTTTTTTATTTTTAGGCACTCCAGTGTCTGCATTAAGATAGAGAATGTCTTGGGAAAGTCTGTGGCACAGAAAGCAATTTTCTTTCTGGCTCTGCGTTGGAGTACTGAAGACTGAGTCAGAACAAACCAGTGACGAAAGGCGGGTTCTGTCAGACAGCACTGCCCACCCAAAAGATCAAATTTCAATGAAAATCAATAGATAAAAAAATAATCTGAGACTTGTGAAGGTCTGCAACTTAAAGTCATTGGTGCAAATTGCTCCTATTCAGAGTGCAAAAACAAACCTTGATCATAGGGACACTTTTATAATTCTTTTTTTATGTTAAAGGTATAATAAAACTGATTTCCTTTTAGTTTTATTGAGCTTTAGATTGGATCATTGATGATCAACCCTAAAACTAATTTGACTTTTTCCTCAGTTTTTGTGAATTTTAAAGTTCTACTCCGATCATCTTTTGATCTATTTTTGAAGGTTTCCCAGTGGCATTTTATTTATGATTATTCTGTTTTTAGCCAAGATCAAACCCTGTGTCGTTTTCTCTGACATGGTTTCTGCAGAGCGGCAGACGTTTTATCATTTGCCTCTGAGTTGTGGGTGGAACCGTTGTTGCTGGTTAAATCTGCCCCTACTTGCTGTAACCCATCTGTTTGCACGCCCTCCCGCTAGCTTACTGACCCTCACGCCGCCAACCTAACATCACGGATGCAACAAAAGTGCAGAGCAAGAAAATATCCAGCTGTACAGTGCTCATCCAGATGCCAGCTAAGACAAGGGAAAAAAAGACATACATGGATCTACTTGTCTTACAAGGTGCATCGGAATGGAGCGGAGCCAACCGACTGTAGCATTTCCATCTCTGCTTCAGGCTTTTTCAACAGCATTTTTTCATCTGCTCACAGCGATTTGAATAAAAAAATGCTATGTTAGGCTATATAGATATATTATAGTTTTTTCTTCTCTCTCATCCATCATGAGAAAAATGCAGCAAGAATTTTGAATTTTCATTGGAGTGGACCTTTAACCAACTTTGAGTCAACTTTCCTCTTCCTGGACGTTGATGTGTGCTGTCAGAAAACCTACCTCACCTTCAGAGCTCAAATATGTGATGAGGTAGCTTCTCTTTAATAATTACACACCTCTTCTGCTTCACCTTTTTACCTTACATACTGAAATGCTGCACACAAATGTGCTGATGAAGAACAGGTACGTTTTTGTAAACCGAGGAGCCAGCATTGGTGCTTTGAACGAGTTCAGGAAATTGACAGAAAGCTTTGTCTAAAAATCAAGATCAATGTGTTTCTGAGTAAAGCATTGAGGATAAATCGGCATCTTTTAGTGTTTTACATGTAAAACAAAAGTCGGCACATATGAAGCAAGTAATTTGATTTTCTATGAACAAAGAAACGGTTCCTGATAAAACTGCTGTTTTAGTACTTTCTCCTATTATGCTAATATTCTTCAGTGGACTGGCTGCGTTTTATGTACCATCTTTTTCAGACCATAAGGCACACTTTAGATCCTTTAATTGTCTCAAAACTCGACAGTGTGTTTTATGACCCTGTGCGCCTTATTTGTGAATTCTAGTTGTGCTTACTGACCTCCAACTAATTTTCTGTGGTACATGGCACAAAAATAAAAACTGTCAGAAGGCTTTAGGACAACTTCTGAGAACTATAAAGCCACGCTCTTTGATGGGGGCTGTTGTCAGGAGCCTGGAAGAGTGATGAACCTCAACATAATGAACAGCTAAAGTCTGTTCTTTTTTATGTGTTACAACAGAGCAATGTTTAGTCATTGTGAATATAATCTGACTGATCTGTTGTGTTGCTGTCTTTGCACAGGCACTCATGGGTAACTACAAGGTTCCCTAGAAAAACACCAACTTGTCTGACCAATCGCATGGCTCTTCTTAGCATTCTGAGTAGTGTAGTCATAACTCTAATTATTAATGCACTCTATTATGAGAAGTGCTTTATGGCCAAAACAAATACTAAATATACCCAACAGGACTCACACAGGTGGAGTGGATTCACTTAAAGCTGCAGAAAGTCTCTGTTTGCAAATATTTCCCTGATGTGCTTCTGTATAACATGAATATGATAACACCTGTCTTTACACAGATGTCCATTTTAAACAGAGCTAGTACATATTTAGTAAAAGTAATCAGATTAGAAATGAGATTAAAATAGGCAGAGCTTCACTCAGTTCTGGAGAAAAGAAAAAGTGAAGCACCTGTTAACTGCACAGATGAGACTGCTGAACATGTATTAAAGTTTACTCTGGTGTTGCATATGATGAGACCATTGACTGTATATGAGGACTGGACTGAGTGACCTCTCCTTGCTGGTGTTTCAAACAGGAAGTACCTGCTGGCTCCCAGAAGCCAAAATTAAGCTATTACTCAGTCATTTTATGCTTTAGAATATCCACTCTTGCTCCGCTAACTTTTTTTTTTTTAACACGTTCTTGATTATCTTCATTTTTTGGTGATATTTTTTGTATTATTATATATCTTTTTGTGTGGCCTCATTAGAAGTAGGTGGAGCAAGCTGACCCCCACTTAGAACTTCCAAAACGTTTGACAGATTTTGGACCATATACCGCTGATGGCGATGTCTGGCTCCAACGTGACGGCATCCACATTGTGAAAAAGTGGCGACTGAATTGATTTCATTTGAGCAGGAAGTGAGCTCTTTTCTTAGTGGGTGACATCACAAACGCACACGGGAGACCCCTGTGTGTGTTACAATACACCCACTTTAAATGTTACACTTTGAGCATTTCTTTGTAGCCAAACAACATCATCTTTGATGCATCATGTGGTTCTTTGGAGAAAACTGCAGCAGTTACTGCTTGTGTCTACTGCTGTGTGATCCCTGCACTAAGATACTTGTTCAGATTAACTGATGGTTTAAAGGTATGTCAGGGTCAACTAAAGTTCTCTTTTCCTTAAGGTTTCATGTTATAAATCAGGTTAATCGATCTGTAATGTCAACATTTTTTAGACTGTTTTATAACCAGACTGAGTTTTGTCTCAAGACCAAAAAAATGTTTTCTTTTAAGTATTTACTATTGCTTTCACCATTTCAGAATGGCTTGATGAATGGCTCAGTGTTTTGTGCACATAGCATGAAGTTCAGTGGAGCAAAAGACAAAAAAAGGGAAAAAAATCACTAATGCATCAACTGCGGGGAGGATATTGATTTGTTTCTTTGAGCAAGAAAACCCAGCAGGAACCATCAATGTGACCAGAAATCAAACAGGTCACACAGTCACAGATCTTGTTTCTTTTTCTTGCTGCATCTAATTAGAATTTTTACTTTTTTTTTTACCTCAAACCCTGGAAGGTCTCAAAGCTGTGCACTCTTATGGAAAACATCTTCAACTTAGATTTGCACTTTGGAAGAAATTAATTCAGTGTGAAAATCACGAGCTAAGTGTTTCTCCTCAGGGAATCCCTTTGAGAAAGGACAACCACCATGCTCAGCACTGCAGCTATGCTCCAGCACAGCGCTCGCAGGCGGCCTGGTGACTGTGTGACAAAACACGCCTCTCATCCTTACAGCAGGATGACAAGGATGGACATACTTTACTCATATCACACTGAAAGGGTTTATCATCAGCTGGACACTAGCATTTGCATTTTTGATCAGATGCTAGACTCAGCAAACACAACAAGGTTTGTCAGCCCAAACATTAGAAGTAAAGCTCCGTCCTCTACTGCTTCATATGATGTTTTTGTCAGTCTGAGAGACAAGCCGAGTCTAACCGCCTTCAGGGTTTATCCTGGTTCATTTACTTCATACAGACAAGGTCAAGTCATGCCCTTTCTGTGTCCTGTGAGCAAAATTCTCCTGATGGCTCAGCTGTTTGCGTGCATGTGTTACCAGCATCAAGCACGCCAGCGTAACATGGCTTTTATCAGAAGATGCTCAGACAAGCAGAATATCATTGTCCTAAATTGAAGAAGACCAGCTTACCTTCTTGAAGGACTTGAAGGGTTGGCTAATGTCCCAGAGGAGCAGGCCCAGTGAAGATAAAAACCCTGAAAGACAAAATGGCTCATTAGCTTTTAGAATTATGACAAGCTGAACATCTTTGTGCCCAATGAAGTTCTCTTCTTATGCAGCTCTCTGAGCCCTGCTGACACACTGAGCTGCAGAAACAACCCAAGATCGCTCCAGGACAGAGATGCTATTGGGCTAAAACCAAACCAAGTCATTGAACCTCTTAGTTTATTCTTTCACTGGTGTAGACATTTGTCCCCTTTAGATTAGTATGAAATGCACAACCAGAGAATATTTTTAGATTTCTCAGTGGAAAAAAATAAACTGCTTAATTTGAAAGAATTTGTAAAAAAACTAAATCCCAAAATTAAAGCCACGAGTGAGTAGACGAGCAGGCCCTGCCCTCGCAGCCCCTGCCCTCGCAGCCCCCCCGCCCTCACTGGTTGAGTGGTTGCTAAACGCTCCTCACTTTCTTCCTTCTGCCCTTCCAGCCCGGTCAGAGCTGTACGCAATGGATTCATGATAAACAAAACATAAAAAACAAGAAACACAAAAAATACCAGCTTTTCTGTTGGTTTCATCTCCATAGCAACCATTTCATACTTTGGTTAGCAACCATTGGATAAAGTACAATTTTTGATTTCCTTGGCAACTGAAAGTTTTTGTTAACCACTCCCACATTTCTGATGTATTAATGTCATATGTTATATAATTTTGTTCAGCTTGATCTGATGAATAGTGTTTCAAATTTTCACAATATTTCTGTAAAAAATTAAGCAAGAAACATGTTAACGTTGTTCAAAATCCACAACTTCTAAATCCTTCAAAAGCTTGTTTTTTTTCCCACATAACTTCCCAATGAGGCCCAAGGAGTTAAAAGGTGATAGATAGAAATCCCTAGGAGTTTTATTTTTTAAAGGTTTTAAAGGTATTTTTTTTAATTCAAGATGGCAGCCTCCTTCTGAGGTCAAAGGTCAACAAAGCTTCGATTGTGGTAGTAGACTTGACCTGTGAAGTTTGCTCAAACAAAAGTTTTCTTTTCTCATATTGTGCAAAAATGTGAAAATTGCCAAATGTCACAATGGCCGCCAATCCATTGGTCCAGTCTCCATCCCATAATAACTTTCTTAGCTTTTTTTGGATAACGCGTGTGTTTTGGCTTCGTCATTAGATTTGGAACCATTTTTTTTAACCCTATATTTTGGGTCCATTCATTTTTTTGTGATGTCATCATTTTTTTGGGTGGAGGGGTTGTTCACCAAGTCCAAGGTTCGTCTTCAGCGGGTATTAGGTGTGTGTACATTTTGGTGAGCTTTAAAGTTGGGGGCGAGGGTGAAGTTTTCACTCAAAGGTGCAGAAAGAAAGAATAATTGTGAAAACGATCTGCTCCTTCAGTCCAGGACTGCTGTGGGGATAAAAAATATCCCACAAAACCATGTTCCACACCCAGAAAACACGCTATCATGAAACAAAATGTAGCAATAAAAGACAAATGAGATAACTGTCTTATGTGTCCTGCTGTGTTTTCCCCCAAAGTAGAGTAATTTAACACCATGCAGTACTACAGATTTCACTCAACGTCATCGTCTACCTTTGCTGTTTCTCTCTGTGGTGACAAAAGCCTGTGAAATGCATTGTGTTCTGAGCCAGGCAGCTATGATTCACTTAAACCAAGCACCATCTAAAAGACATTTTCTGATTCATTTCTCACAGCACTTCTCTTGGCTGTTGCCAGCTTATTTTGATGGAATTATACTCCAGTGTTTAAAGTTACATGTTTGAACAAGAACTGATGAAACACTCGCTGGATCCCCCCTGAGAACACGCTGAAATAAAACGACCATGGAGTGAGAGATGTGAGACAAAAACCTGAAATGAGTTGACAAAAAATGAAAGGCTACAAAGGCTATTAAAAAAATAAAATGTACAAATATCTTTATGTGAAGTTGAATGAGTTTTATTTTATACGGTTGCATGTAGGGGTGGAACAATTTGTTTGAACAGGATTTGATTCACTTCATTATTTGTGGTTACAGAAACGATTCCTAGTGGAAATTGGTTCATTTTGAACAACCTGATTTACTGACCTAAAATTGATCTAAAACGTCAACAGTGTGACTCAGACATAAATACCTGCTACTGAACAGTGCAGGTGACGTTTGCCAGATTCCTTGTATTTCTTCATGATAATCAAGTGTAAATTAAATATGTGCACAAACGAGTAAACAAGAATTAATGTCAAATCCATTCACACTTTAGTTTGATAAAGTTCAGCCCACTGTTGTTTTTCCACATCAGAATAATCCAAAGGGAACATTATTAGAACATTCTAGCACACTGCATGGTCACACGTCTCTGCTAAATTCAAAGTGTTTCCACACTTTGAATTCCATCACTGGAATGATAGTTGTTGTTCACTGTGATGGTTGGTGCTATAATAAACCTGCTGTACCTCAATCCAATGGGTATTTTCCAAGATCGATGATTGTATAATAGATGTATTTCCTTTTAAAACGATTTTTAACAGTCGATTAGAAACCCACCAATGTCTGAAAGTTCAGAATAAGTGAACCACATCCTTGATTTAGTTTTGCTGCTAACATTATTTTTTTGTTTGCTGCTGGTTTGTTTTTTTAACGTATTATAATTTCCTGCCTTAAGTCTTTTTCATTTTGTTTTTTTTTTTCTTATATGAAAACTTTTTGTTTGTGCGGTTTTCCTTTGCAATTTGCTGACTTAATCTGATTCTTTCATAGTGGTTTGTTTTCAGCAGGTAACACAACCATATTTGATTTTAATCATTTTATCACCTCTAAACTATTACAGAATTTATTATGAAGTGGTTTAAAATAAATATTTTGTTATATTAAAATAATTTCAACTCCAAAGTTGTTGCTAAATCAAAATTAAAAGCTCCTGTTAAAGCTGATTTTAAGAATTACATTTAAAAAAGGAACATCTCAACAATACAGATATTATATTATCTGAATTTGGGTCTCAACAAACCCAATTGATATCAGTGTTGTTTTTTAAGGCTTTCTTAAATGATGTAATTCATAGAAAGAACTTGTTGAATTTAGACAGACAGACAGAGGTTTGTAGTTTTGGTTAATTAGCTTTAGTTTATTAGGTTTTGTATTGTTTTATTATCAAAAGAAGCTTAAAGCACTTCTCTTCTGAACCACAACAAATTCTAACTACAGTTTTTTTGTCATTGGATTCTACATCAGTGTATTTACAGTTATTGTCAATTGTAAAAGGAGAAAAATGATGAAGGTACGCCAAGTCATAAGTCAGAAATCATAATAATAGAAAATATCTTGAAAATGACGTGTCTTTCTTGAATTTTTAATTTATGTAAATCTGCAGCAGGAGAATCTCATTTGACTTTTATTTTCAAAGGAGCTGGTAGTCGCTGCAGTCAAAAGTAAAAAAAAAAGTTACATTTTAATGTTTAAAAAATATATGATGCAGTTATACATTTCTGTATTGCAAATATTTAAAAGTTTTTTTATTCTTTCAAAGGGATGACATAATAATCACAAAAACTAAAACAAAGTGTTTTTTTTTCTAAATGGTTATTTTGCTATTCAATCATTATTTGTACAGGGACAGTGCACATTCATGAACATTTCTGTAAATGTTTCACATCTACACAGCTAATTTTCAACCGTAGTCTATGAGCGAGTTGTGACTTTGTCAAGAGCAAACACACAAAACACATAACATTGTAAATAAGAATGACGACAATTCAGTAAGAGTTTGAGGCCTAAAATAGAGTAGTCATCAACATAAAAAAATGACACACCATTTGATAAATTACTATAATTAAACCACTAAAACAGTCAGAATGTGCTATGTATCCAAGACTAACATACAGTATTTACATTTGCAAGTTTATGCAGTTGTTTGACATGAGCCTATTCAAGAGTCACTGCATTGTCGTTTGGAGTTTAGCTACATTTTAAGTTGCTTCTTAAATGTATTAAAGTTTCTTGTGGTTGGAGGGACACTGTTCCAGATGTTCCAGCCTTTAACAGAGAGAACAGTTTGTCCAACATTGGTACGTCTTTAGGGCACAACAGTCATCTCTGGCTACAGATCTTGTGGTCGCACCAGCTCAATGGTGTCACTGATGACATCACTTTTTTTTTAGCATAAAAGTTGCAGACCTTTGACTAAAAGGATTTTTTCCAACAAGGGTAAGAGAACATAAACTACCAACCAACCAAACCACTATAAACTAACCAAAAACAAATACAGTTTTATTATCATTTCTATGAAAGCTGTTTGAGCAAGAGCCTACCATGATCCTTGTTGGTTTCAATCAGTTTATAAAATGCAAATGTTGGCATAACACTACCAGTGTTATAATTCATACAGTGTTGTATAAAAAGCTCAGTGGAGAGGGGGGTTTTGCCTTCCATTAAAAAAAAACATTGCTGTCATCTAAGCAGTGATTACTGAGGAGTGCAGAGCCTCCCAGTTTTACTTCTGGGGCTTTGCTCATGTACAAAGCTAAACTCTTCATTGTGGCTCACTTTGCTCTGGTTTTCTGGACATGACTTGTGCCAGCAGTAAGTGCTGAATTCAGCAGGGATTCACTGAAGCAACATTAACGCGGTGCATTAGCCTAGCTTTCTTGTGACACACTTTCAGCTGTCTGAGGAAGCCACTCTTAGCCCGATCTAAGCTTTGCAGTTTGCACTACGAGTCACACAGCCTCTCTGCTGTCTATCGGTCCTGCTGTCTGCCACTGCACATTTTCATCTCTGTTAATTCACTGTTTTGTTCTAGTTAGTGGTTCACAAGTACATTTTATCCTCGTTTTCTTTGTCTGACTCGTCTGCTTTTTCTGACTTCTCCTAAAGCTGCTATTGCATCAACAATTAATATTTCTTTTTCCTGCTTGTTTCCCCCTTTATTCTATTCAAAATGAAGTGGAATCCACTAAATCATAGGCTGCCATACAACCGTTTTCTGTCACATAAAAACCTATTGTCACTTTTTGCATTGCACAGAAAAACCTTATTTTACATCAGGGGCACATCTCTCTTCCACTTTAACACCGTTTTTTCTCTTTTCTATTTTGTACCCGGAGCAAAGCATCAAAAAATGGCAGCACAGAGAGCCAGTGTGACACACCTTTTATTTATATTTAGAAAATAAAGTGTTTTTTTAAAGCAGCTAATGCAGCTTCATAGATGTTCAAACAAACTCCAGGTCAAGCATTGCTCAGTTGTCCCTTCGTTTTTCTATTAAAATGTCAATAAATGCTATTCTTATCTCAGCATAAGAGTCATTGTTGCAGTGAAACTGAAGCTCATTCCTGGGGGAGCTCTGGAAGAGACTTGCTTTCGTTTAGCTTTGCCCTCAGAGTGCTACTTTCTTGATCTACTTCCTGCTCTACTTCTTGTCCCGAATAAAATGCCTTGCTCTGGCATACTTTACTTTTTTAACTAGTCCACCTTTACCATTGCTGGTAACACAGCCGCACGAATCATGGAGTGAAAAAAGAGACATTTCCAACCTTTTTGAGATTTGTATGTATATTAAATTGCTTGATGTTTTTGTTTTCTGTTCACTTCTCTGACCACTTCTTACCTTTCTTGCTTTCTTTAGTTAGACTTTGGCTTTGTGTCTGTTTGATCGTTTGTTTACATTCACACTATCACTTTACCTGCTACAGGAATGAACAAAGCTGACCATCCAAGGAAACAACTCAGAACTCAGCCCCTAAAGTCCCACACTAAACATCTTTCCATCTATTTTCAAAGTGGGCTTTCAATTATAACCATGCTGTTTTCAGCCAAAATCAAAAAAGCCTGTCATTTTCTAGGACATAGTTTCTGCAGAGCAGCAGGGGTTCGTTAAAAATTAAGCTGGAGAAACATTGCTCCACTTCCCATCATCCATAATTGAGAGCTCTCTATTTACTTGCACTCCTGCTAGACTACAGCTCCTCATACCCCCAACCTAACATTCACAGTGCATCAAAAATGGCAAGCAATATTGGAGCTATCCAGCCGTACCGTTTTGATCCAGATTCCAGCTCAAACGAGGAAAACAAAGACATACATGGATCTCATCGTCTGGAAGTGGATGCATCAGAATGGGGCGGAGCTTGTGGCCTCCCCAGTGCGTTTTTGTGTCACAAATAAGCTTTTCCAATAGTTTTTTTTCATCTGCTTCTGATTCGCAAACGATTTGAATAAATAAATACTCGGAGATACCATTTTAAGCTTAATTTTGGCCACACATCATCAGTAAACTGCTTCAAAAAAATGTTAAAACACTTCAGAGTGGGTCTTTTTATGACCGCTGTCCAGATAAACATTGTTTACACCAAGGCGGATCGGTCCAGACCGGAGTTTGTTTCCTCTAATAAGCTCTAAAGCAAAAAAAAAAAAAAAAAAACAGCAAACAAGATGGAAGAAATTATGAAAGCACTAGAGATGCTACAATTCTCTGTTTAAAACTGAACTGTATGTAACACCAATTGTAGCGAAAGTGAATCGTTGCATCCCTACATACGTTTTGTTGTGCTAAATTAAAGAGTTTTTTGTTTCATTACATTACACCAGGCCTTAGCATAAGCCAACTGAAAGGATTTTCTTCATTGCCACGTTCTTATTAGCAATTTGTTTTCCTGAATGTGCTGAATTTTGCTGTTTTTTATGAAGTACATAAATTATATATCGAATTAAAACTAAACTATGCCCTAAAAAGTTGCGGTTTAAATTGAACTGTGGGGAAAGTACATTTTTTCCAAGTAAGTAGGCCTACTGTGCATTTAAGGGTAAACAAATAAAAGCACAAATGTGAAAAAGATCGAGTTTGTCTGGAAAGATAGTTTGTGCACGATGCAAAACGCAGATACCAAGCTTGCAAAGGGATCTTGAATAGATATTAAACAAACTTAACAGAAACAACTTCAATGTGATATAACTAAACTGTAAAAACATGAAACAAAGACAAAATTACACGTAAACTGTCTGACAAACTGAAAAACACAAGCTTAAACAGAGAAAAGCAGCTCTGGGTGAAAGTCAGATAAAACCGGACGAGACCGGGAAAGAAATACAAACACAAGACTTGAAAACAAAGCTTACCAAAAGAAACCAAACTAGAACAAGGGACCATCCCTCACAAAGACAAAAACATACTGGGAAATGTTATCTGACCAAGAGAGGAGCAGCAGCAGCACGGTCCACAAACACGCGGCTGCTGCAGCTCACTGGCTTGTTCTTGAGTGCAACCTCACAAGGAACAATAGAAGAAGAACATTTGTTGCTGGATCCCTTTTCATTGAAGGAAATCTGTCAGAAGAGTTGATTTACAGTCAGTGATACAATGCAGAAGCTCTTGTTTTTTGCTTGCATTTCCTGTTCATAAACGTAAAGATTTAGTCTCCAACCCCTTTACACAACAACACGCATTTATCTTCGTCTTACATATAAATTATGATCAGATATTTATTGTATTGTTAGCCATGACTCACTATAGTGACTGATTCACATAACGCCCACAAACAACCGGAGTCTAACAGCGATTGCCACAGTGGAAAAACCAGTTCTCCTATGATTGTCCCTTGAACCCGCCTTACTATGGAAACGACCCCTAATGACCACCATTGTGACAGCAGCTGTAGTCTTAGCAACAATTGGTTAGAAGAGCTCTGGCACATGCAGACAAAAGGATGAGAGTGAGGAGGAAGAGAGGGCAGTAGGCTGTCTGTCATCAACAGTCAGATGAGGTTTCATTTGCATCTGCTGAAGCTCCTCAAAAACCCATCCATCCACTTTTTTCATCTGCTCATTGTTCATCCATCACGGCCCACTTTTATTCCCATCTGTTTCTGATGTTTCTGCTTCTTCGCCACAGATAATGAACGACTTGATGTTCCTCTCAAGTGACTGGATTATTAGTTTTAAATTCCTTGATTATTCCTGTCATTTCCATCTGTTTCATCTTTTCCAAAGCTCAGTTCATAGTGAAACATTGATATGATTTCATGAGAAATTCTAACCAGAAGAACATGAACTAAACAGGTCATATATCTTCGGCACCCACTTCTGCCATCCTCACACTGTCCCATTTTTGTGTTTGTTTGAAATGCAGACCATGACTTCCAGATTATTCTCTCCCTGTTTTCTCATCTTTACAGTAATTTACTGGAACGCCTCCTCGCTGACCTGTCTCTCCCTCGGGGTCTCACACATGAAACCTCATCACTGCCAGGGCTGAGAAACCTTGAAATATTGATGTCCCCAAGAAAAGGCGACCCTCAGTACACTCTGCAGGGGGTGCAGGTCGTGGCAGCATCAGATAAAGTCAGGCATGCTGGTATTCAGACCCACTCTGATCATCTTTCGATCAATTTTCAAAGCGTTCCTAATGTTTTTTTAATGATGATTATGCCCTTTTTATTCTTCTTCTTCTTATGATGTCATTTTCTCTGACATACTGTATTTTTGCAGAGCAGCAGTAGTTCATTTGAAATTTGCCTCCGAGTTGTGGGTGGGACTGTGGACATGGTGCAACCTGCCCCCTCTCCCCTTCCCATTGCTGAGAGCTCTCTGTTTATGTGCTCCCCCACTAGCTTACAGCCCATCACACCCTAAACTACCAGGTTTGGCAAGCCATTTTGCAGCCATCCAGCCGTACAGTTTTGATCCAGATACCAGCTCAGAAGAGGAAAACAAAGACGCACAGATCTGTTTGTCTGCTGGATGCATCGGGGCGGCGGAGGGAGCTCGTGGCTCGCCCAGCATATTCAAGATTTGAATAAAGAAATAAGCATAAATGCAATTTTAATCATTTTTTTTAATATGTCCTCTGTCATCAGAAAAATACCAACAAGACCACCAGTTTGATGGGAGCAGGTCTTTAACTACTCAGGGAGCTTTTAACAAAATGGTAAATGATAAATGACATATATTTATATATTGCTTTATTGCCTTCCTTTAAGGTTCAAAGTGCTTAAAGTCACAGCCCCATTCACCCATGCACACACACACACACACATTCACACACTGCCAAACACCTGCACCAACCTGTAACCGCTAGGAGCTTTGTGGGGTTTCAGGCTGAATACGAGTTGTTTTACCTACATTTATTCAGGTTAGCCAGCCCTAAGCCCCTACAGCTCCTCCTTAAAAGATACTTTTGGACACCACTACAGCTTCAAATGACCCTAGAATTGGAGCAATAGGGAGAAGCTGTAGGGGTGGGGAAGCGGTTCAGATTCTGCCTTAAGATGGATTTACACTGGTCGTGAGACGGACTTCCCTCACAAAGCACGGGAGACGTATCACAAACGGACCAGTGCAAATTCGGGGAAAGTATCTTGCCCAAGGACACTTCTACACAGGAGCGAGCTGGGCGGAAACTGAACCTGCGATCTTTTAATCAGAGGTCAACCGCTCTGCCTCTGCACTCATGGAGTATTCCACTAATTACTAAAGTTAATGGAGTTGTATGCTTTTTTAATTTTGGTCTGTGAACACACAATCACTGCTTCTGTCATGCTTTGTTTTCTAACCGCGGATCTCATCACAAGCCAGTGGTCTGCTAAAGGAGCCGTTTGTTTGTCCCCCTCCCCCTTCCTGACACCCCCCCCCCCAACCATCACCATCCTCTTCCTCTCTCTTAATGCCTTCATTCTCTCACAAGCACAGCATTTCACTTACTTTCTCCTAATTTTCTGCCTCTTAGTCACAATCCTTTTTCATTTTGGAATTAGCAGGAGGGAGACACATTTCTCTGTCTTATCAGGTTCATTTTCTCACTGAAATGCATGAGGGACTGCAGAAGAGAACCCTGAGAGTTGGAATGGAGACAGCTTCCAGGAAAGGGATGATTAGGAAAAGAGCGAGAAACCACAACAAAGAGAGAAATATATAGTTTGGGGAATCAGACTATAAAATCTCTTCTTCTCAAATTTGTTTTTCAATGTTTTTTAATGGTAGATATTTCTAATGTACCAGGTTTTGTTTTAAAACACACAGTACACAGTCCTGTCTGCTTGAGCCTAACTGTGCAGAATTATGACCTTTATTTTGGTTTTAGTCTCTTAGGAAGATGGTAAAGAATGTTAATTTTACAAAGCAACAGAAATCTGCTAAACATACACACTATTTTGACAACTCTTTTCAGGAATCTAGAACACAAAAAATCTGAGTTGGAGGTCCAGCACATCAACCTTTTTTTGGTTTTACATGGAGCATTGAAGGGAGAAAAAACTTCTAATTTATGCTATATTTCCTATTTATTCTGCCTTACCTTTGCATCAAGAGCGACTTTTTTGTGTGGTTTTCCACACTGTTCATTTGTTTCAAAGTTGTTGTCTAACTCACCCGGTTTTGGATGAATCTGTCTTTTGATAGATAAAAACAACAAAAAAAAAACAAAACAAAACAAAAAAAAAAACGAACACTTCTTTTTTTTGACTCAGTGCTTTATATTATGGCTGTTGTGACAGACACACTTTTTGTTTTATAACTTTATGCAGTTCAGCTGATATTTTGCATTCATTTGGCTCTCTCCACACAGAGACAAGCTGTTGCAAAGCTGATGAAAAATAGATGAAGGAAGTAAAACTAAAAGTGCAAATTCTTTGATATTTCTTATATAGTCAAAAACAAAGCGTCGGTTAAAGCTGAGAAAAAAGATTCAACACAGTTCAGTTGGGGCTCCATCCCTCTTTGAATCAACGTTAATGTTCACAAGTGCTTGTTCTACAAGTGTATGTTGTCACTGCTCTCCTTTTTCTTTTGGATGCAAACATCTACACTCCGATTTAACAATTTAGCTCTAATGTGTTCAGGATACTGATGATGAGAAAAAATGACGCGTCGTAGGCCAACCCACTAACTGCATAAGGTTACAAATGCAAAAAGAATTTCGACATAAATTCAAACATAGTATAAAAACATTCCTAATATTGAGGAAACTGTGTTGAACAACAACTGCCATTTCCCAACACCGGCTGCTACCTTTGACCCATCTTCCTCCTGCTTCTATCATTTGCAGTCTGAGATGATGGCTCCCACTCGGAATATTTTTTGGTTGCAACACAATAAAAGGAAAGATGAGAAGGAAGCTTTTTACACAATTGTCGTCAATCTTTTCGACTTTAAAGCCACTACTTCAGTGCATCAGAGTTTTTTGACATAAATTGGAGGAGGGCTCACTTCAGCCTCCGTAAACACTGAATGAGAGGAAAATGGTGCAATTTAAGAAATATAACATATGTATGAGAGGAAGTGTTTGCTTTTGACACATGCTGATGCCGGATGAATGTTAACACACTTCAGATAAACTGCTGCTATTGTGAGGAAGATTAAACCACTGAACACACCATTCAACAATTTAGCTAGAGAATCGGTATTAACTAACTTTAAAGCGACTGTTAAAAAATGAAATTTTAGCCCTAAATTTACTAGTACTTTAAGGAAAGGTAAGCAATCAAACCCAGAGGTGCATTGTGTATTTTCTAAGATTGTAATTTGAAGTCCCACTGACGATCTTTTGATCTGTTTTAACAGTGGCTCTGTTCCGGCCCTGAGCCGTCCTGGTTTGTTTTCTGTGGCCTTGCTTTAGTCTCCTCCTGCTGCACAGATGCTGGGGTCTTGGCATCTCAGTGCCACTAAATGGAAGCTCCACCTTAGGACCTCAAGAAGAGACTGGACTTCCGGGTCACTGCCAGGTACCTCGCTGCAGCGCAGTGTTCTTCCGTGCTCCTGTGGATTGATGTTTCTTGTGCACATTAAAGTGCTTTGGAGTGCTAAACCCGGTTCCATCTCCCCTCTTATTTGTTACGGTCCAGAGCCAGTAGTATGGTCTTTTAATTATGATTAAGCCGCTTTTACTCTTGTTTTCTAAGACATAGTTTCTGTAGAGCACAAGTCAAAATCATTCTCTGAGTTGTAGCTCAGAGGATCTTTCGGGCAGAGCAACCCCGCCCCCACTTCCCATCACTTAGAACTGATCGTCCACGGGATCCACGGGATCATCCACTTATACTAATCAACTTTTTACACAGTCAAGATTATTCAAAACTGCAGGAACTTGAAAAGAATCAAACAGTACTTATAGCATATAAAACATATAGCTACTTGCTACCAAATAACATCCAGAAATTATTTATTGTAACATTTCCATGAGCCAAGAAAAACTGGAATATTACATTTACCAACAGTGTGAAGATCCCGTTTGGAATTTGTCTGTCTAAAATCGGGAATATTCTGTTGTCTGAACAAAAACAATGATAAAATAATCCAAAGTTTAAAAGTAGTTCTTAGTATATGATGAGTCAGGGCATAATACAGGAAAAGACTGTATGACCAACACTAACACTTATAAAGCTAATTATAAAGACATTACCCAAGAATGTATATATTAAATGAACACGGTTGTCATTGTCGCTATTATTAAGTAGATGAACATGGTTCAGTTTTTAATGATTTAATATAATTATAATATTATTTGTTTTCTTTTTTAGTTTACAATTTATTTTCTTTTTCCTAATTTATTTCATTTAGAGATGTTATTTTTCGTTTTTTTACGAGGAAAACCACTAGTGGATGCATCAGAATGGAGCAGCGCCGGGAGCTTGTGGCCCATCTAACGTAGTTTCTATGCCTTATATATAATCTTTTTCTAACATTTTTTTCTGCTTCTGATTCACAATGATTTGAATAAAGAAATACCCAGAAAGCCAATTTAAAGCTCAATTTTCTTCAGAAATGTTCTCCATCATAAAAAAAATCCCACAAGAACATGTTAAAATCACCAAGAACACTTTTTTCATCTTAGTGGATCTTTAAGATACCATTCACAAACATCCTGCTGCTTGTGTTGGCTCAACCATTCATAACACATTTTAAATGCATCTCAAAATCACAGTTTGAATATTTTACCCACAAATGAAGCTGTCAGTCCCTGTTGAGCTGTTATGAATTGAGGCAAGTTATCATTTTCTGTCAGGTTTGTTGAGGTGTAAACTGTGTCAACACAGAACAAACACAATTAGCTCAAAAAGCACAAACTGGGCCCGGGGTGCGGCAAATCATAATTACACAGAATTAGTTGCGCTAATGGTAGATGTTTGAAAAAAGTAAATCCTGGGATAGTAACGCTCCGGGGATGAGGCGTTGCCATACTCATATGTGTAACAGATTTATGCAGACCTACTTAAGGACGCAACTTCTAAACACAAAACCTTACAATAAACACAACTGACAAAATACAGAAAGTACAGTGACATCTTTTTCACATTTATTTCAGTATCAAAACAAATGAATGTCATTTAAGCATGATTTGCAGTGGAAAGCAGAAGTAAAATAAAAACCTTATGGGTTTGGTGTTCAGAGTTAAGGCTGGTAGAAAACCACCCAAGGCAAAAATGTCCCAAAAGACATCATTTTTGTCTTACTCACACACGAAATGCACAAATTGTTCAGCTTTAACATCAAAAACCTTCAGTCAAACTTAAACATGTGCAACTTTGCAAAAAGAGCAAAAAAAAAAAACCCTCACACATTCCCAAATGAGGTCAGTCCGGGAAGAGCTGAATGAAGCTGACTCACCGGCTTACTGCGGCAGAGAGTTGCTGCAGTTGTTGCACAGCAGTCTAATGAGCCAAATGAGGCTCTGTTGGTTACCTCTGGGCTCAAATACGGTTCTGGTCAGTTGGACACCTTTTGCCCAACAAAGGGGTACATCTGACATAATGCATTTGGACACCTACAGTATGAGTAACCCAATTTGGGTGCAACAAGCCAGTCATATTTGGTGCAAGAACTATGTAGAACACAATGGAGGCTTTTGGCTAAAACTACAGTCTTCATGTATTTGCTTTTCTTGGTTTTGGTCATTTGGTTGTAATTTGGCATGTTGAATTTGCTTGGCAATGTTTGGCTCACCTGTTAACTTTGTGGTAATCACAATCTTTGTTCCTCAGCCAGACTGATGTCTTGTCCTGTTTGCTTTTCTGAGCATGTTTCCGTTTCGTCATAGTTGGTGGTGTTTTGGTTTAGTTATTTTTCTTTTTTTTTTTACATTGTTTTAGGAACCAGTGGAGTGGGACCCATCATGCAGAGGACCCAGCGTGGTTACAGAAACCTCCAAATTTTTAGTTGTTTTTTTTTTTTCAAAACTCATGGAGAAACAAAATGGTGACAAAGCAGATGACCTTTCAAGGAAACACTGAAATCCAGACACTTTGATACATGGAGGTCAATTAACTGAAATTGAGACACCTGTGGGTGATTGGCAACCTAAACCTGGTTTGACTGACAGAGAAAAAACAGAACATGACCAACACCAAAAAGCCATCTGAAAAAACAAACTAGAGCACCCAATCTTCACACACTGCTTTCATACCAGAATAGTACTCGTTCAGAACAGGCAGAGACAGCAAATTAATTTCACTCCTTCTGGTTTGGCCAGCTTTCACACACAACGCTCTCGGGCAAAGCCAATGCTACCCAATATAAGGTGCTACATGAGCTTTCATGTGGCACCCATCTCCATCTGCAATTTCCACCTATAATCAGAAAGCACAGTTTTTATAAGTGTCTTTAAATCACATGTCACGTCGCCAACATGTCACTCAATTAACATGCTTAACTTAGTAGAACGGAAAGACATTCAAAATGAAATCATAGATAAATATAAATACCCCAAAACATAATGGGATGATAGGTGAATAAATAATAAAAATATTAATATTGGTATCAGTTTGTCACTGATTGGAATAATATGTTTATGTTATCTGCAGATGTGTCTTCTTGAGACTGGTGTTGCCACCTCAATGGACGTGAAAAGGGAACATACAATTGTTGCGTGTGCGGTAAGTGTGTCATGACGTTTTCATGAGACTAATGATGTATGGGTGATGCCGTCATACAGGTGCCCTTCGCCACACTCTAGTCATTCGTAAGGTGCAATTATTGGCTCCTTACTGACCCCACACGAATCTCACAAGGTATAGCTGAACATGATGCGTTGGTATCATCATAGGATGCCCATACTGCGCCTGCAAGACGCACACATTTATCACATGAACAACACTAACGGCCTCTTTGCACTGTCTGCAGGATTTTAGGGTTGAAAAGAATAAAAAAATTGAAAAAAACGTGCGTCCATTAAACGTCTGTTGAACTTTGACCAATTTGGTGGCAACATATGGGTAGTGTCAATGTTTAGCATGCCTCTTTCAGTCACAATAACTATCTTCCCATAAGACTGAACCACACAGGTTTTCTAAAAAAGAAAAAATGATAAAAGCTGAATATGAGCAACATCCATATTTGTAATGATGCTGCACAACAGTAGACAGAAGCCCACACAGATCTAGCTCTGTCAGTAAAACAAGCTATGATCTCCCAGCATGGGCACCCCCTGAAGGATTAAGCACCAATCCTTAAATCTGCCCTCATGATTAAAAACCATGACACAAGCTCTCACAGGGACACTGTTGTTGCACGACCAGCAGTTATAATAATACAAGCGGACACTGTCAGAACCCAATCATTACCAAGTATCAGCAGTCTAACTCCACCAGCCCGCTCTGCCCTAGGGTTCAAATGTCAAACTGTCACAGCAATTTACTAATCCTGTTGCAGAAGTTGCACTGAGAAGTCGAGAGCTTCCTCTTGTGGACTCAGCCTCCATAAATGTGCGCACCTTCTCTGTTTCGGGAATCACCTTGATGCATTTTTAAACTGGAACATACTGATGTCATCATAAAAGGGAGCTCTAAAGCGTTAGAGCAATTATTTATCAATTTTAATGTGACATCAAGCAAATGAAATTCTGCAAAAAAATCAGGCTTTTGATCAGTTACATTTGAATTAACAATGTTTTCTTATCTACAAACAAGATACAAGTATCCTCTAAAATGAGAAGTAAAGATGTTTTCGAATGGAGAAATGAAGACGGCTGTTTGTTTGAATCAAACTGTAAATCTTCTTTAAAAGAAACAAGAAAAGACTGCCATTAGTGAAGCCAATTCTGGCACTGTGCAAAGCCTAATGGTTCCTTGTGTTGTCAGGACATGGTCCAAGTTATTATGTAGGGCAAAAACAAGGGCAGTGGCAGTTTCAGGGTGGGGTGGGAGAAAGAGATGTGGGATAGCTGGGAAAAAAGAAAGATAGAATATTGAAAGAGGAAAGATAACAAAAGAGGAAAGATACAGTATCATTACTTACAATCATCATTAATTTACCAAAATAATCCACATCAGAGAGTGTTGGCTCATTAGGGAGGCTCAGGAGCTACACAAGCAGCTGGATATGAGCATCCCTGTTATACAAACACAAGAGCAGGAAGGACGGCATCAGTTCACCATCAAGCTGCATTCATTCCACAGTGCAGCACCTTGTTTTTGTCATTTTTAAAAATTTGGAGGTGTTCTTCCTCTGACGTCACGGCAGGTATTCAAGTCAACTGTTTATGAAGCTCAAGGAAGGTGCTGTGTTTGCTAAAAGTCTTAAGCCTCAGTCACATACACGTGTACGGGGGGTTGAGCTGCACAGGTGATGCTGATTTTTTGTTGCCTAGAATTATAGAGGGTCATAGAAAGGAGGAGCTGCATCTTAAAGGGAGCTCAAGTGTGTCTTGCAGTTCGCTTAAGGATCGTATGGCCTCCTCAAAGAACATAAAAAAAGGAACGTACCATTGTTGAGCGTGTGGTTAGTGAATTGTGATGTGTTTGTAAGGCTAATGGAAGTGGTAAACATGTAGCACACATTTGCCAAGTACCAACCGCTTGAAAAGTAATCACGAAAGAGAAATGAATAATTACGGCTCCAAACATCTTCCAACTGTGAGCATCACTAGTAGCACGAGTATCAGGTAGCGACCGATTAGTGCGAACGCCTGCTGAAAGTGCGTTCAAGAACCCGCGTTCAGCGCTTTCTTGAATGTGCATCACATGAATGGTGTGTACGTCTCATTAGGCTATAACAAGTTATACGTGCAAAAATGTCCTGATACAGAGCAGTACTTTGGAGAGACACTTCAATATTTGGTTACTGAACTATAAAAGTCAAAGTTGAAGGTGTACTCTCTTATCAGAGCTTTGACCACATGAATATCTATCATATCTGCATCTAGGGTACGACAGCTTCTTTACCAAACCCAGCAGCTGCCAGCACACAAAGCGGAACCTCTTACAGTGGCACACAGAATGAATTATACTTTCGACCTTCATCCAAACAAGGCTTCTTAGATGTTTAATGAGTGCGTGGATTGACTGCAGCAGCAGCAGCTCTGGGGGGGCAGCTGATTATCACAGGGGCCACTAACGTTAAATCAGGGTGACCTGATGTTCCTGACTGTCATGAAAATCAACACTTAAAGCCTTGAAAGATTTGTGGAAGCTCAAGCAGCTGCTGCCGGCTAATCTCTGTTTAAAGAAGAATTCATTGCTGCTGAGAAATTTGATTTTGTGCTTATTTTGATCCCCTAAAAAAAGCTATTTACACCAAAGTCCAAAAAGAGTCCCACTTCATAAATACTCATGCTTACAGCAGGTCTTTCCTTCCCTTTTATATAAATAAGCATAAAAGGAAAAGCAAAACTTAAAGAGGCCTGATCAGTTCCCAAATCTCAGCTGACTTTGAAATAAAAAGACTTTTTTATTGAAAATATGTATCTTTTAAAATTAAATCATTGACCCAAAAAATCTGTGGTAAAAGTAAATAAAATGGAAAAAAGCTTCTTTATGTGTAGTTTTTCTTTTTTTTTACCAAAGTATATCAGTTCACTTCATGTGAAGCAGAATCTGCAGTAGATAACTGCATGTAAACCCCTGCGGGGAGAATCTACTTCATAAAAAGTACTCATTCCCAATGGAAAGTAAAGACTGTTATCTGTGGGAAAAAACAGCCTGAAGGCAGCTGTGACCATCCTGTAAGAATCCCAGCAGTGACGTTTCCTTAGGTCTCTGCCAGCGAATTATTCTGAAACTTTGTCTCCTTTTTTATTTAGTTTTTATTAATTTGAGTCTGTTTACAATAATTACAGAGTTTGTGGATTTCCACAAACATTTTGCCACCCACACTCAGAGCTGATGAGTGAGTGACTGAAGCTTACTCTTTCCTTCTGATTACTATTTTATAAGAAGATGCTATAATCATTTTAATTTCATGATTTCAGAGCATGGAGCTGCATCTTAGGCTGTACAAGCCTCAGTGAGCAAATTACATTTTAGCTCCATTTCAGCTCATGATTCTATGACTAGGAAAAAAAACACTTGTTGGAAAGGTTTCCCAAAAGAAATACTCTTCAAAGAAAAGTGGCGGTTTACAAAGTTACATCGGAACTCTTCTGTGTAACGAAGTCTTGGCTGGTGGAGACCAAACAACCTAAATCTGGGAGGAAACATGCAGCTTTACCAGGATCAGAGGTTGAGACTTCACAATGATGAGAAAGTAGAGAAACATAAAGTGTTTTAATGAAGAACCCAACATGTGCTACATGTAGAAGGATGCTGTGACAACAGGCAGCACAGAACAGTGAGGAACAACTGATGCTGTTTGAAGCTTCATTAATACTTTAAAACATAGAACTAAAGTAACTCTTCAGAATAAGAGAAAGGAGAAAACATAGTTTTATATTTTGGAAGTACTAATCTGTAGAAAATATGTCAGAAGACTTTTCATTCAAAAAATACAGTAAAAACTGATAAAACGCGTAAAAAACACAAACACATATCTATGAGTCAAAGGGCTTTAAGATTTGTTGTAAAACCTTGTTGCATATTTTTGAGAACAGACAGCAAAGTGGCGATAAAGAAAATACTATTTCACATTCACTCACAAAGACTGGAGTCCGCAGCCACAAAAACTATTTGTCTTTTTCCAAATTAATGCAAAAACAAGAAGGTTGTGAGGTCATAATGTGCTCTGTAATGGATCTCACTGCCTGTTGGTCAGAGTAGTTGGTCGAACGCTGCTGGCATGTGAGGAAAATCTGCAAAAAGACCCTTTTCATAGGGACGTTTTATGTGATTCACTCAGACATGACATTAGTAATAATGGAAATGCCTCGCAGTCACAATGAGGAAGAATAAAGGCCCTCTTATCTGAGGAATTCATTCGTGGTCCTATGTGTGACAACGATCGGTGGAGCCAGTTTGAAAGATGACGATAAGTCAGCCTGCATTTTTACCGTCAACAGCAGAGAGGAGGCTTTGATAAACGAGCTCTTTATTTAAAATAAAACATTCAGTAAGGTGTAAAAGATTAAATCTGATTTATTTTTCAAGACAAGTGCAGAGCAGATCAGATGTCCTCACATGACATGGGTCCTTTTTCTCCGTGCGTACTTTCCCGTTTACAACACAATGAGAATGAAAACCTGTTTGTGTGGAGGACAGACAAATATAAATCCTCATAAAAAAACCCTCAACAGTGTGTTCCTAAACAACAGCAGGTGAGGTAGCGGTTCGTAAGGCTAAAGAGGCGTTTTATTAAACCATTTTTAGCTACTTAGTTTTTAAGTAATAATCTGAAGCTCCTTCTACAACAACTGGCCAATGAAGGGAGAAATACAAAACAAAAGTAATTATTACAGTAGCACATTATTTTTTGCTGCAGTAAAGAAACAAAAAGGTGATAACATCTTTTTTTGTGTGTATTTGACTCAGTAGACTCACATACTTTGGTTAGACTTTAAGTCTTTTTTTGTCACAGAGTAAATTATCATTTACGAAAAGGATAATGCTCGACAAAGTGAGCATTATCAGAAATGAACGAACTAATTAAATGAAGGCTTAATTGATTAAGCCTGACCCGTCCAACGTGAAGCAGAGCACTGTTGCTTCCGCGAAGTGCATTCATTTTTGATAATGCACACTTCAAAGGGTGTTATCCCACTTTTTCAAAAAGTGCCCTATTTAAAACATTTTTTGTCCAGTTTTTGTCCAGACAATGAAGCAAAAGTTTGTTTTAAAGAAGCCAGAGCAGTGATATAGAATATTTTGGCTATGTAATCAAAACCCCTTATTTAGGTGTACATTATCAACGCGGATTATCACTTTTTAATCCACGTCCAGCAGCCAATCACAATCCAGTATTCCCTCAGACCATAGTATAAAGAGAATTAAATGATGAAAAAAAGGAACTCAAAAAAAAAAAAAAAAACAGGAGGCAAGCATAGCATGTCCCTGGGTCAGTAGTTTTATCACATAATGTATGACTTTAAAAAAATGTTATGAATAATCTGTTTGCATTTTTAATGCATTTTAACACTGTTAAGAGCAAACGAAGATGGGAAAGTAAAGCAGAACATTACAGAAACAGATAACAGAAAAAACAGAATCTTCTGCATTTACCAGTACTTTTTTGAGCATCCCTAAAAGATACAACAAACAAACTCAAACTCAAACTAAACAGCTATAGGTTGAGATGCAGAAGAATCCAATCTTTTGTGTTCTGTAGAAGTGTGCAGTTGTTAAATATGTTTGTGTTCTGCTTGGGCCTTCGCTTGCTTACTGATAATGCTGCAAAAGTTCATCATATGAACTTTTACCACAGGTGGAGTCCTTTGTTTAATAGAGTCCCCCTGAGTCAAACAGTGCTGAGGGTTCAGTGTGTCTGAGAAGCAGAAACAGCAAAGTAAAGGGCACGACATTCTCAATCTGCGTCAACTTTGCAGCTTTTTACCCACTAAGCACAAGGAAAGCCAAGCATGAATGGATTTATCCTGAAAAGCATTAAAAATAACAACATTTATTAAAGAAAACAATCCAAATGAGCTTTATCTCATGTCATTGATATCAGGAATGTCCCTGCATTTCTTCATCAAATAGATTCTATAAATTCTTCGTTAGGTCAAAAAGAAGAGTTTGCTTTTCCATCACAACCCTGATCCTACTTCTTTGCTGATAAAATACTTTTTTCTATAAAGGGAATAAGGCATAGATAGCAGAGTCCAAATCACGGCAGCAACCTTGGATTTTTTCTTTCTGATCAAACCGTAAACATGAGCAATCTATCAGAAGTAAAGATGGTTATCCTTGTGGCCATCCACATTGTAAAACCACGGATAATTGGAATTTTAACTGCATTAGTGCCTCTCAAATGTCACAACAAGTTACTTTCTCACAACAGGAACGGAAGGACGGCATAAATTGGCATTCCAATGCTGAGCTTTTGTGATGCAGCCAAAAAGGATGATATAATTAGTGTCACACTCTTCAGATAAGCTCAGGTCACATCAGGCCTTTCAATCAAGTCCCACCACTGGTTGAACTGGGTTAGATAACCTCGTTAATCTGCCATGATTGGATAAACACTCTGCCATGAAGGCTGAGGTTATGAAGGGGGCGAGCTCATAGAGGAGGATTGATACCTTTTAAAGTTATTGAGAAGGTTCTGGTTTCATGACATTGTTTTGTAGAGATACACACCACAGTGCTTCTATTTTCATTTGACAAACTCGCAATCAAACTGTTTCTCCAAATTGATCCTATTGACAATTTGGAGTTTTTACCAGTCGGAAATGATCTAATTGATAAAGATACAAAGGTTTTTTTTTTTTTTTTTTACAGTTCATCCTGTGAATAAATGCTCATCGACCTTTTTAGCTAATCTGCTGTTTTTGCATTTTGGTTGTATATTAATATTTAAATATTTTGCATGAAATTGTTTATTTTTGCAGCGACAGCAAGCAGAACAACTGAGTGCCCAGCTCCAGAGCTTTAAATCCACTTTCCCGGCACTAAAAGCCACCCATTGCTTTTCATTAGAAATGATTTTTTTTAAAGTAACACAGGGTTATATTACTGTCTGGAATGGACTTGGACACACAAGCTCACACATGCATCACCAACAGAAAGTATCTTATTACTCTATATGGGTTTTTGTACTTTATTGCTACGATTTCCCCCAATAAGTCTCTCTAGAACAAGTATAAAAAAGGACACTGCTTCAGTTTAACCGTATTTGAACAACCTAGATGAATCTGTTTAGCTCTGAATATACCTGTGTTTTTCCTCTTTTTCTGACCTTGTTCTATTAACACAATCTTCTACAGTAAATTAAACCTAGAAAAAAAACATACCGCTTACCAGAAATGGAGACTCAGAGTTGAGTCACACTTTTGACTTCTGACAGTCTGACATTGCAGAGACTTGACTTGAGACTCTAAATAAAAGACTTAAGACTTGATTTGAGATTTGAGGCTTGTGCACAATGTTCATTAGTTTAATCTTAGGGTTTATTCTGACTTAAAATGTCTGTTGGTTTGGACCAAGTCCACTTAATTTGGTCCAAATCGGGTCCAGAACTTTGCCTTTTGTTTCCTTTATTCCGACTGCCGCAAACTGGACATTTCTGTTTTGAACCAAAGCTTGTAAACAAAAGCTTGTGACTAATAATCTCCTCAATCATTGGCCAGGACTTCTGAGGGCGGGGCAAAGCAAAGAAAGAAAGAATAATGAAAGTCCTAAGCTTTGCAATCCTTGTCAAGGTAGTTCACGTATTCAAACTTTGCTGACCAATTTTGAATGTCTGTATCAATGTCCCCCTTCAATGGGTGGAGGGGTTTGAGTGCTCGGGTGATCTCAGGATCTATGCAGTCTGGAGCTTCAGCCCCTGATAGGGAGAAGCCAGTTGAGGTGGCTCAGGCATCTGGTTCAGATGCCTCCTGGACGCCTCCCTATGTGTTCCAGGCATGTCCCACTGGGCAGAGGCCCCGGGGAAGACCCAGGTCACGCTGGAGACACTACGCCTCTTGGCTGGCCTGGGAATGTCTTGGGGTCCCCCCAGAGGGGCTGGAGGAAGTGGCAGAGGAGAGGGATATCTGGGCATTTTTACTTAGACTGATGCCCCTGTGACCTTGTCCCAAATGAGAGGAAGAAGATGGATGGATGGATGGATATATCAACATCATATACAACTTTTAACAACTTTTACAGCTATTTTTGTACGCTTTGGTAGCATGCTGCAAGGTGGTTATGAAGGGAGGCGCTGCCTATGAAGGTACGCTGATGAGTGTTTCTGACCCATAGATTGTTGGGAAAACAATGAGAAGCAAAGTGGATATTATGTTAAAAGTTCTTTAACGAGCCTGCATTCATCCAACCACATTTCAAAAAGTTATTGTCTCAACATTTCTCCACTACTCTGTTTATATCCCATAATGCCCTGCTATGGTGGCCGTTTGGTCCAGTTGTTCCACTCCGAACACGGAGCCTATTCAGACTGAGGAAACTCAGAGCGAACTGGAGTTCAGTCCGATTGGAAGCAAACAGAGACAATCTCGAATGATGAGTCAGAGCGGATCCTGGTCCCAGACCATGAATGTATTCAGACAAAAAATTTGTTCTAGAATATCAGGGAAAATTAGTTCTGGTTCAGTGGAACTAAATGTATCCAGTCTGAACACACCCCGTCCAGAACATTGGAGTCAGGTCTAAAAATAAAACTCTCTTCACAAAAGTTTTGAATTGTGAATGTAAAAACACCAACTGCCTGGTTGAGTTCCTACAAGCTGTTTAGAAGCAGTTTAATGACAATTTGTGATAAAGACATATTTTGTTTGTTTGTGTTCAATTCTTGAAACTTGACTTGAAGTTACAGAGAAAGCCTTGCAAAAAGGGATTTGAGAGAATCTCTTCCTGCATCTAAGTAACCACATTAGGCTTTTCCAACCTAACCTGGTTGGTAAATGTTTATTTGAAGGCAGACTCCAGTAAGGACATTTCTATTGTCTCAACAGTTACACAAAACGATGAGTGTTCATCGCAAAGATTAGATGGCATAACTGCGTGTTGGATGAAGAGTGCTGCAGTGGGAGGCTCCCATAAGGACTTCACAGAAGCTGGGCATGAAGCAGCCTGTGCTCTTTCATATATTTCATGAGCAGCTTTTTCCATCAGCTTTCTGCAAGAGTGCATTTCCATGACAAAAACTGCAGATATTCTACTTTTGGGACCAGCTGGAGTAAAGTCAGAGGACCAGAGTGCTCCTTTCTCCATTTTGTCAGATTTTTAGAAACCTGGTTTCTGAAGAGTGTTTGCTTAATTTCAAAGTGTTTACAAGTGATCACTAGAGACACGTTTTCATATTTTCTAGCTGTAAAATGAAGGTTGAATACACAAAATAAATGTCAAAGTTGTCCCCAAACACTATTAAATACACAGATCAGCGTGAAACTAAAAAGGCTGCTTTACTGTGTTCAGTGTCCATGTAAGAAGAGGTCAAAGGAAGAACACCTGCTGATTTTGATGGGAAAAATCTCTTTATGGATCAAAACAGATTGGATTTTTGAGGATGTTAAAAAGTATGTATGACAAAAATGGTCCAGTCAAAAAAATACACAACCAAACGGAAATATTTGGATAACAAAAGGTTTACAAAATGCCTGTATAAAGAAGAACTGTCTTTATAAAACAATTTTAAGATGTAGAAGCCAAGAGAATGAAATCAGATACAAGAAATATAAAAACCAGTTAACTCAACTCAGCAAGAAAGAGTATTACAGAAATGTACTTGAAGATAATAAAAATATTAAAGGCACATGGGATATTATAAATGATATTCTCAAACAACTCAAATCATAGTGACATACCTGAATACTTTCTTGACAATGACAGTGTTGTGTCTGATAGAGGTGATATGGCTGATAAATTAAAAACATCTCTTTGTAAATGTTGGACCAGACACAGCAAAAAAGCATCTCCCAACAAAGCACAATAGAAGATAATTTCAATGAAATGATAGATAGAAATGGCAACTCAGTGTTTCTAAATCTTGTCAAGGAACAAGAAATATTGGACACAGTTAACAAATGTGAAAATAAGTCAGATAATAATGAAAAGAAAAAAGGCAACAATTCTGTAAAACTTTTGTTCTTGTTTGATTGCAAAGAGGTGAGATACATTGTTAAGAATCATTTCTTTCTTCATATCGTATGATATTAATTAAATTGATATCAATTAAATTAATAAATTAATATCAATTAAATTTCTCAATTTTCTGCCATTTGAAAAACCCTTTCCTTTCAAGAAAATCCCATTTGAGTGGATTTTTCTGTAGAAAATCTTTTATAAACATAAATCTGCAGAGTTTGATTCTTTGAAAAAAAAATAAATAAATGCGGTAAAAATGATCATCACTAAACATGAATACATGTAAACAAATATTAATTATGGGATTTTACCCCAAATTGTGCTATAACTTGATCTACAGATGATCCATTTACCACTTTTTCTTTTCCAGTCGGCAGAAAGCAAACAATCCCAGAAGCTGACAATGCCCTTTTTGATCACTGACACTCTACCTGCTCAACAGAGACATAATCAATGGCATTGTGCTGCTCTCAACGTACAGATGGATCATTTTTCCGTTTTGACGGCTGCTGTGTGTGAGACAGGGAAGAGCAGTTGATCCCTGAGGCGCTGAATGGAGATTTAATCAGTAAAAAAATGGTTTTGGGTTTCCATTACAGGAACTTTTTGTTTAAATATACATTCATGCTTCTAAAAATGATTTTTAATGGTTTCGTGAACTTAAGGTTAGACTTGATGGACAGCAGCATAACATTCAAAAACACAAGATAATGAATTGTAGGCTACGGTTCCATTCTACCCACATATAAAGTCTTTTATAGCATTTTTGAAAAGTGTAAAATTGATGTTTTTCAGCCAATAAAAAGTGACTTTTTTTAAGCTACACGCAGATTTTTTGAGTGAGATGTTGCATGTTTTAGCACACTTATAATTGATATTTTCATTCAGATTTTTGATTAAATTATTAAAAAAGCACCTAAAAATAAAAACACAAAACAGGTCCATCTGACTGAACTCAAAGGAATAACAGACATTTATTTACTCCTCAGTGCTGAGAATTATTATAAAGGAGAAAACTCTAACCATAACAGAAGGGTTTGATTTTAATATTTTTGCTTCGCTCCAGTCAAGAGTGTGTCTGTCATCCAAGTAAAAGCCAATACACTCGCTGGTTTGTACACAGAAAGGGATTCAAAAAATGACTAATGCCGCTGGCCAAACTATGGAGGAAAAAAGCGACTTATACTCTGGAAAATATGGTAGCCAGACCAGTTCGAGTCATAGCCTTACAATGTGCCGTTCTCCACGTCGCTCAGTCGACACATTTTGGTTTGTTTCTCTTTGATGACTGCAGGTAGTCTAATATCCACGCTCTGATTCACATGTTTTTTGGTTGTGTCAGCCATAAACACCACAGGTATTGACCATTATTGCATCTCAAATTTAAAAGAATGAACTCAGCGAACAGCGTGTTGATGTGATGTTGTTAAAGTTCACTTGCGCTCCGGCATGGTGGACAGGAAGTACTATGATGTCATGTACAACCCCTCTAACTATAACAGCCAGAAATTAGTGTATTAAACTAAAAACACGATTTTGGAGCTTCAACCAATAAGAACCCAGACTCACTTTTCCTTAAAGTCCTCCTCCAACTATAGTTTTTTCTATTGTAAAATCCTTCCCAGTGGTCTTTGAGTTATGAATATGAAGTTTTTAGCCATAATAATTAAAAAAAACTGTCTTTTTTAAGACATTGTTTCTGCAGAGCTGCAGGAACTCATTAGAAATTCACCTCTGGGTTGTGGTCGGACTGTTGGTGCAGACAGAAGTTAGATAATATCCCATCAGTCCGTCGTATCACTCTCTCCTTCTCGCTTGTAGCCCCTCACGAGCCCAAGCTAACACAACCATTGAAAACAAATAAATAAAATTTTAAAAACGGAGAGTAATATCGGAGCTATGTAGTTGTACAGTTTTGAGCCAGTTACCAGCTCAGATGAGGAAAACAAAGGCATACATGGATCTATTTATCTGTAAGTGGATGCTTCAGATTTGTAGCGGAGCAGGGAGACTTTGGCTCGCCTATGGCAGTTGATGCGTCACAAACCTGCAGTTTTGTCAAACTGCAGGTTTTCATCTGCTCCTGATCAAATACGATTAGAAAAAAAGAAATACTCGGAAGCGCAGTTTTGATCTTAAACTATTTTATACATGTCCTCCATCATGAGAAAAATGTCACAACAAAGTGTTAAAAACACAAGAAGCATAATTTTCCTGGGAGTGCATCTTTAAAGGAAAATCATGAGGGATACACCACTGACCAAGTGGGCCACAGGACTTATTTCTGTTTGTTTTTCTGCTGCACTGATACAGTCGTGGTTAAAAAGGAGGGCAACTTGTTAAATCTATACAAATTCCAACAAAACAAAAAACACAAAATAGATCAACCATGTTATGATTTTCTGTGCTGGTCAGCGTAATGTCATGCAAACAAGTATCAAATATCTGCCTGATCTTTGTGACCTGGGATGAACCCCAGCGAGTCTCATTCTGATCTCCTGGACTGTTCCTCCTGTCATTGTGCCGGTCTGGACCTTTGCCTCACACGCAGGTTTCCTCTGACCTTTAGTGTTCTCTGCTGTGGGCCTGACAGGGACCTTTTCTCTCCACCAACTTCCCGGGTCTCACCTTCAACAGCCATGACTGAGCCGCTGACAGCCTGACCTCGCTTCTCAGAGAGCACTTCCTTTGACTGCAGCCATTTTCTCCTTGTTATGTTTAGTAATGAGCCTGCGCCTGTCAGACAGGAGGCCGGTTGGTGGAGCTATCATTCATCGCACAGAGGAGGGAAGGATTAAGGCCACTGAGAAAGAGCAGATGAGGGAAGGCTCTGCATCTAAATAGAGGCTTCAGTGAGGAGCAGCGTTGTTATTGGGCTCTTAAAGGGAGAGAAAGATGCAGAGGCAAGGAGACCGTTAGGAAAAGGTGGGACTGTGGTGACAGGAAAACAGCACATGTGAATGAAACCGAAATGAAACAGAAAGCAGGAAGGTAAGAGAGCGGATAAAAGGAGAAATGGGATGCATAAAAACTCTCTTTTAGTGGTTCAAGTGGTATGAACAGGTCCGGGTGGGGAAATATCCTGAAAAAACCTCTTCCACCTCTTCGTTTCGCCCTTCATCACTGGACTGAGAACAATAGAAAATCAGTTTGCTCAGATAGATAAAACTCTCGAAATTGACTCTATTTTTTATTTTTCAAATCAGACACAATTGGTCCAGCAGTCATGACTCACAAGGTTTGCTGTCACCTGCTTCATTCTAAAACACAAAACAAAAGTTTCTCTTTTAGTGGCTTTTTACACTCCATTGGAGTCAGATGTCTGCTCTTACACTCCATTAGGTTCCAGTCTCGAAAAAAGCCCTCTTTGTACCAAAACAGCTGGAAAAAAGGCCTCTCATGATTGTTTTGAAATGACAAAAGGCAGAATAAATTGTTCTTACTCACAGAACCTGATTACAGTTGAAAATCTTGTTTCGTTCTTCTATACATTCTGCTTTTTACAAACTCAAGCATGCCCAACAAAAGCTACAAGCAAACACAGTAATCTCAGCAAGGCAGCAGAGGAAAACACAAAGGGTAGAGCAAACACTGCCCCCACCATCACCACCACATCGTTCAGGGACCTAATGTCTGTTGACAAGTCAGCCAGCTACACCAAAATAATCCCTCTGCACAGGTAAAGACTCTCAGCCAGTCAAGGTGTGTTCCAAGTATCACTTCGTTCCTGTTTTATGTCTTTGTCAAAAAGATTATCAACTAAATCTCACGAGGCACAAAGGATCATGGGAGAAAAAAAAAAGAATCTGCAACCATCCCAGTTTTTCAAACAGAGCATGAGTCACGCTTCAACTATGTTCTCTAAGCACCTTTTCGCTTTCAATTTGGAGATTGGATCACAATATAAGCGCACTCAAGATAATGAGAACGCATTTTAATACCCCCCCTAAATGAAATGACCTATGGATTGGATGTCAGTGTCCAGACAAGATTGTTGTCTCCAGTTACAGCATGTAAAGACTAGTTATTATTGGGACAAAAACAAGCACAAAAATACTTTTAGAACTTGAAAAGGACTTTTTGCAGAAAGAATTTCAATAATTTATTTAGTTTAAAAATTACACAATTAATTTTCACAACATTTTGCAAGTAAAACGTTATCATTTCTTTAGTTAAAAAACACACACCGAAAACAGCTAATGATACTTTTTTTTTACATATTTAAAAAAGAAAATGATTCATTTTATGTTTTAAAAGCACATAGTGTTACACCTCTGAAGCATACAGAGCTTTAAATGATACTTTGTCAGCAGTTATGTTATTCATTGATGTTTTTGGATTTGTGACCCAACAGGACAAATGGAAAAGATCCATTAGTGACAACCTGATCCAGGGCACCATGTCCTCACAGAATTCAGTTATGACAAGTCCTTCTGGTTTCCCTGTTGTGCTGGGACAAGCACAGCAGTCCAACGACTACAAAAAGCTTGTCTAAGGTGTGAAGGATTTTAAAGACTTTTGATGAAATTCAAAATGAAAATGCCATTTTAGGAATAAATGCACTAAACTGAATGATCTGAGGACATTGAATCAACTCAGATTACATCAGAGATGTTGCAAAAATCCCATTTAGCTTGTTGAGGGTTTTATCTTTTCCAGAAAACAGCCTTTACTCTTGAAACCTTCTCAACATTTTGCATTAGTCTTTATTTGGGATTCTAAATGAGTGCGTTCTAGTAGCATCTCTTTCTTTCATTTGCTCGTGTTAATGAGTGTTTCCTGTCGTCCCACCAGTGATAGTAGCACGTCATGTTGTGTGCAGAATTACAACAGCCTGTGTGGCAAAGCTCCCTGTGGTTAGCCTAAGCTCTTGCCAGCCCTGCCTTTGAGGAAGAGTACAGGTCGTGTAGCATTGCTATTAGCGGCAGAGCAGGTAAAAACGAGAGGTTTGGCGTTCATCCTCAGCCTTTTGGTTTTTTTTGTAATTTGAGCGTCTGTTTTGGTGAATTAGTCAACATTTTAATTGATGTCAGAGTTTCTTTCCTCGTGTCAGAAATATCCAGACTGCACTGACAAGATTTCAAAGGAGCTCTTTGAAGAAAGTTTGGTGTTCAGCCTGTTTCCTGAACTTTTGCAGTGATTTAGAGTGAACAGAGTTTGTGGGTATAAATGCAAAAATCTGAGTGACGGATGAGAGAATATTTTACCAATCATTTTCTAAAATAACACTCAATTCAACATTTATGATGGTTATTTTCAGCAATAAGAAAAGAGGCATTCTTTGTGCTGCTTTATTTGACAAAGAAACGCTGCCTTTGTTCAGTCCCATCACACTTTATATCAGTTCCTCTGAGCCCTTGCTTTGCACAATCTAGTTTCCAGTAAGTTTTTTGGTTAAAGTCTCACTCTCATTTTCTTTTTAGTTTTTTGTGGTCTTTTATTATCATTATCTTCTTTTTAGCTAAGATTTAAAATAAAAATGTTGTTTTCTGGGACATAGTTTCCTCAGAGCGACAGGAGTTGATTGGAAATTCACCTCTGAGTTGTGGGTGGAACTGTTGGCACAGAGTAAGCCCGCCCCATTCCCATCATCCAACCGTTCATTCTCTCCCACTAGCTTACAGCCCCTCAACCTAACATTACCGGTGCAAAAAAGTTGCTAGCAATTTTAGCCGCACAGTTTTGAGCCAGATACCAGCTCAGACAAGAAAACCGACGCACGTGGAGCTATTTGTTTTCAACTGGATGCATCGGAATAGAGTGGAGCAGGACAATTGTGACCCGCCAATCGTAGCACCTGCAACAAGCTTTTTCCAAGGGCAATTTTCCATGTGCTTCTGATTAATGATGATTGCAATAAAGAAATACTCAGAAATGCAATTTCAATCTGAATTTTCTTTACATATGTTCTCAATCTTAGGTAAAATGCTACAAGAACATGTTAAAAACACAATTTTCATAGAAGTGGATCTTTAGAACTCTTTCAGACGGCCTTGATGCAGAAGGTTTGTTGGCTTTGCCGAAGATTATCTTTGTGATTTTATGGAATTTCACTTGTTTATGTAATTTTCCTTTGGTATTTCTTTTTTTCCAAAAGACCTATGATGGAGATCAAATCATAAACACGCTGTATTTGGTTTATGTTGCTAGAGACTCATTTTTCATGATTTACTGCTTGATCAAATATGTGTTTTGAACATATGTGCATCTAAAATGTTCTTTAAAGCTTTTTTCAAGGAGAAACAAACCCAAGTTGAAGGATTTGGTTTGTTCTGCAAAAGCGTCTTCCAGCTGGGGGGGAACAACAACATCATCTCTCTGGTGAGGATGTTAAATTTAGACTCCTGCTTCATCTGTTTCCAGCTTGAGAGTGTGCTGGTACCAGATCACAAGCTTCTTTTTGTTCTTTTATCCACAAACTTCATCTGCAGTGGCAGCACCTTTTTGTGTTCCACCCCCCTACAGAAGGCGTCATCAGAGTTTCACATTTAGCATGATAACATTCAAACTTAATTATTAGTGAGCCAGCACACACTCCGAACAAGTCTGCAGAGAAAGATGCGGGAGAGTTTTCCTTGCTTCCATACATTCCCTCCATCCTGTCAATGACGCAATATGGTGTAATCTATCCGCCATGACTGAGCAGATATTTAATACAGGACCAGGTTTTACATTATGAATGTCTCTCTGCAGTATGGCAGCTCTATAGAAGGGGGTGAGAGCAGGAAATGACCTGTCCTTGGAAAAACAGCAGAGTTCTGTTTTGCTTTGTGTACTTTTTCTCACCTAAGCAGGTATCTCTAACCTTGTTTTGAAGTCAGACATGTTGTCCTGAAGAGCCACCCCCCTCCACACACATACGCAAAATAAAACGCTAAAATCAGACACACAGAAAAAGATCAGAGATTCCAGCTAATATCATCCCGCATGGCTGTTAGCTGGTATGCCTCCATGGCTGTGTGTGTGGTGGAGACAAGCAGAGGGGGCAGAGTGTGGCTGCGAGTGACGAGATGCGATGAGACATGGTTTGAGTGAGTGCATACTCGCGGGGTAGGGGGGTGGAGTCAGTAAAAGTGGATGAGAGAGAGTGACAGAATAAGAGAGAAGTAAGATGGACATAAATGGCTATGAGTTAGCATGACCTACTATTTCCCCCCTTTTCTTTTTTGTGCAGTTCAATCAAATTGAGGCCACAAACGCAGCAGTTAGGCAGCTTTTCAGGTCACTCAGAAGGCTGTGCTAAAAACGATAGTGAGAGCTTTAAAAGACCAAAATTTGCTATTAATGTTATAGATTACAAAAAAGCTACTACACCTATAAGCTATATTCTTGCCATTTTAAATTGTTCTGGAACATTGAAGAGTTAAAAAAGAACGCACCATTCATTTGGCACAGACATGATCGCCAAACAGTCCTGAAATCCTTCAGTTTATTTTCATTTGTTTGTGATCTTCACTGATGCTTTGTGTTCATGTATTTCTTTTTTGTTATTAGAGAGACAAGCTGGCTCTAAACATAAAAATATTTGCACAATATCAGAAGATATTTGCATTAAAAAGGTGATTACTGGTCAGTAAACATTGTAATACATCTCTTTTGTATTTTTTAACCCTAACCCTCTTTTTTGATAAGTTATTTAGGGATCATTCTGTTGTTTGACTAACAAGTAACATTTTGGAGTAATATTCAATCATATTTTTGAATACTCTATCAGCTTCTTATGTTCACAAATGTGTTATTCTTGTTTATCCAGCAAAACAGCGCAAATATATCAAAATAGTCCAGTTTGAGCGGACACATTCTGGATATGCTAACCTTTAAAATGAGGCTTCAGCTGCTCAGCTGAAGATAATGTCGTTTTTGCTTTAGGCTTCATGACATTGTGGTTCAGAGAGATCTCTTCTACTTATGCAAACAAGTGTGGTGTGTGAAAAATGCACGAATCTCTGACATGGAAAGACAAACTTGTGGGTTGAAAAAAGATAAAAAAAAAATAAACCAGTAGAATTACGGGAAATGATGCTAAAGTCAAAACAGGTGTTAAACTCAAACTAAAAGGCAAGAAATTTACTTTTTTTTAAAAGGTTAGAAGCATATCTGAAGGCTGATAATGCAAATAACAACTCCCAGAAGCATCTCAGACGATCAGTGAGACCCGGGGACACTTACTCATCAGAAAGCTGCAGCATGTCCCCTTTGTGATGCCCCCCCTAAAAAAAACATCTTTTAAGGCTAACGCGGGAACAGGCTGGCTCCCAAACAAAATCAGGATGACTCACCTTCCCACCCACTCCGGACAAGATCAAACATCCACTCACGTCTACCACATTGACATTACAGCAGCAGCTTAGACGGGGGCTGCATGCATGCAGTCATAGGAACACAGCAGCAGCTGCTGCAGCCTCTTCAACAGTTTTCTCTCTGCGGAGCCGCTTTTATTACCTTGGCTGGAGAGCGCGGCTTGAAAATGGGAGAAGGCGCCTTGGAGGAATTATCCCTGCTCCCCCCGTAACTTCCCATGCAGGGCATCTGTCTCTGACGACGTCTTCATAGAAAGTAAGAGGAGGAGGATGATGAGCAGCGATGCTGAGCGGCGCGTTCAGCCGCTGAGAGCCGGCGTTCGTCCCTCTGACGCCTCATTCGTCCGGGCACTTTGCGCGTTTCCTTCGTGGGTAAAAGCAAAAGCCCGGGTCCACTGCCGTCTCCATGAGAACCAGAATCATCTACAACAAACGGAGCAACGCCACCGCCCGTCCCTCTGCCTGACAGCCGAACCGGGACACTGACTGATCCACTGCTGCAACCAAACTACTACTTCCAGAGAGAGGGAGAGACGGAGGGGAGCGCGCAGTCACAACAGTGTTTGTCATCCATCTGGACCCAGCTGGCCTCCCCTCCACCCACGATGACCGCCCCAGCTCTGCACCCCCATCCACTCAAACGTTGATTTGGAGATGGAGCTGTGAAGTTTGCATGGAAGTAATAGCATTGAGATCTGCTTTACTCATGCAAAAAGTTCCATGATAAGGTTTTACGCCCCAAACACCTTAAAACTGACACTCACGTAGATAAGACACACATTTGTCAAAGTGGGAATCTAGACACAAGAACACTCATAAAGACAAACATAAAATGTGTTTGCAGGTAAACAAGACAAAATGGGTAAAACATTACATCAAAGAACATCTTCTCATCAGTTTCTCTCAATGTCATCACCGAGTTCTGGAAGAAAGTCCAGCACAAAGGAAACTTTTCAGATTTAAACAGGGTTATGAACTGATTCAGAACCATGGACAGCTCAAACTGCGCCACAAACACTGCTACAAACACTGCTACAAACACTGCTACAAACACTGCTACAAATCCTGTTGTCAAGCGTTCTCTGTCTGAGTTCACCTGAGGAAAAAAACTCAGATATTCTGCTTTTGAACCAAGAATCTGATGAGGAAAAACGAAAATCAATATGCAGAAAGAAACACGGAAAAACAGAGTTTGTTTGTGGCGATGCAGCTGCAGGAGCAAAAAAGCATTGCTTTTTCACTGGCCTATTTCCACCTGTCACATCAGATCCCTTTCATTCCCTGCGGGTTGAAGACCATGGAGAAACCTTTTTTTGTTTTAATACACTGATCATGATCTGTGCATATAAATAGAAAATGTTTGCAGTTCAACAAATATTGTGTAATTAAAGTTGCAATAGAGATTTAACTACAATGTTTTAGACAATTTGTAATATATTCAGCATAGTAATTGCATTAAATTGTTTCAGTTTTAGAATGAAACTTTAAAAAGACAATATTTGGCTGAAATTTACTGACGCTTAAACTGAAAAATGCAATAAATTCAGTAAATAATATGTTTATTTACCAAAAAAACGGCTTAATTTAAGAAACAACCTTAATCGCACTTTTGGATTGTGAATAATAACAATGTTTTACCAGTTACATTTTGAACAAAAAAAATGCCACAGAAAACATTTTTATTTTCTGAAATGTTTTCATTTGTGAAGTGTTAACTCAGCTGTCCCAGATATTTAATTTGTGTGCACAAAACACATCAACAGTAAGATAAACAGAACTGTAAAGACATTTATGTCTGCAGTATTAATCCAAGAAAACAAAGATGCTGACATACAGCCAAAAGAAACATTGTGTTTCTGCACTTTGAATGGTCCAGGTGAATGCTTAAATCTGATTGGCTGCTGTGTGTTCAAAAAGAAGTTCCGGTCACATATCCCAAATGTTTTATATCACTGCGCAGGCTTTTTTAAAAAACAAACTTTTTGCTTTATCTTCTGGACAAAAACAAGCGGTAAGAGGTGAACTCTCTCTCTGAACTCTTGAACCTATCGTGAAAATCAGCATATATATCGCTTTCCTTTGCCGCTGCAGCGACACTTTGTTGTGTTACCATGACAATGAGAAAGTGAGAAAGACAATGTGAGAAAGCGATCTAAACCAAAAAAAGTAAAATGAACAAGAAAAAAGAACCACTAAAGTACGATTGAATATTTATTTCTTTTGTAAGGGACCATGTTGTAAGTGGGATTGTGTCCAACGAATTGTGTATTTTCAGAAATTGACGCTCGCCGTGGAACTCTGAACCGTGCAACTTAAAGCGGAAGTTAAAGTTTTTTTTTTTAATTATTCGCGTGTGCTAACGCTTTGACTTTGAAAGCCCTAAAAAAATTGAACATTCAATGCACCAGTGTTGATTTTGAGAGGAAGATTCACTGCATATTTTATTCCAAAGCACTGCTGTGTTTGAGCAGTTTAAAATTTACATCTGACTCCAACAGGAAGATGTTTCGGCCCATTTCAATTGCGTTGTCATTAGACTTCTTCTGAGGTAGTGAGCTGTCAATAAACCGACTTCCACAGCTGTTTTTCTGACAGTTTATCAATGACAAGGAAAACTGTGGGAACCAAACTGCCTTTCTGCATTTTCATTTTACACCCTACTTTTTAAAATTAGATTCTAAGAATGTCCACTAGGGGTGTAATAATTCATTTTAACAACAATTCGCTTCACACCATAATTGGTGGGTGATGATACAATTCAGAATCAATATTGATTTATTTTGAACAATGCGATTCGGGTTGATTCACAGACCTAATATGAACCCAGGACTTTTTTACCCAGAACCTCTGCCAGTGTGACTCAGACATAAATACCTGGTACTGAACAGTGCAGGTGACGTTTTTCAGATTCCTTTTATTTCTTGCAAGATAATCAAGTGTAAATTAAATATGTGTACAAACAAACAAGTCAACAAGAATGAATGTCAAATCCATTCACTTTTTAGTTGGATAAAGTTCAGCCCACTCTTGTTTTTCATATAAAAATAATCCAAAGGGAACATTATTCAAACATTCTAGCACACTGTATGGTCACACGTCTTTACTAAATTCAAAGTGTTTCCACACTTTGGACTGGAATGAAGGTTAATCAGTTTTTACTGCATCACAAGTGTGTTGTTCACTGTGATGATTGTTTTTACGTTATTGTAAAATAACCCTAGCATGTCTCATTCCAATTGGTATTTTCCAAGATCGAATCAATTTGTCTCATTTTGAAACGATTTTATAATGATATACGTCGATTCAGTTAGCAACTTGTCTCAGACAGATGAATCTGATTGGATCATAAGAATATCAATCATTGATTAAGCAGATTAATCAATGAATAGATTAATTAACACTCCTAATGTCCACAGATATTTATCAGCACTTGTGTTTTTCCATGAATGCCTACTGGGATGTCTGCTTTTAAAATTGTGATCCATAGCAGACCTTCACTGCTGTCCTCCCACTTGCACTGAAGCGCATCTTCCTGCAGCATCTGTGAAGTGTCAGAGAGGAATGTGAGCGAGAATTAGCTGCTTAATTTTGAGAAGTGAGTTTGATGAGTGAGGACGAGGGCGCGTCATGCACATAATTATCTGTAATCAAATATCTTAATGAGAATCTATCCTGGTCCTGCCACAGAATTGTTCTGTATGCTCTATTGGAGAGTAATCTACGTTTACCCTCATTGGTTTCAGCCAAACCCCTTTGTTTTATTTACAAGAAACAAAATTATATATATTTTGACTCATTAAGCTTGACTTAGATTCACAATCAGTGTTTGAGGCAAGTTATTTACAATGCATTTGTGCATTAAATTGTGGAATTGATATGCAGCACTATGTGATGGTCTTGCAGAGATAGTCGCTCCTCTCACACACATACAGACTCTTAGACATTAACACACACACACACACAGTTTTATCAGAAATTTACAGAAAGAAGGTGACCTTCACCTCCTCGAGCACTGGTATCCCAGACTAATTAAGAAAATATCTGTGTTCATGCATGATGTCCGCACCTGCTCATCAACCTCCCTGACAACATCGATTAACTGTGAAAGAAGATGTCTGGCGTCACATTACAAAGATGAAACAAGCTAAAGAGCAGCTGCTGTGTTTACGTTTGCATTTAGAAAATATTTACATACCCACTATGATGAAAATTGTGTTTTTTTGCATTGTTTTGATGATGGAGGACATATATTAAGAAAATAAAGCTTATAATTGCATTTCTAAGTGTTTATTTATTCAGATTGTTGTGAATCAGGAGCAGATGTTGGAAAGATGCTGGTGCTACAAACGGTGAGCCACAATTTTCCTGATCCGCCTGACTTCATCTTTGCTTAATCCATTCTTTTAGCTTGGTCTGATGGACACGCCTGACAAATTAAGCAAACTCAGTTCATTTGAGTCCGGTGTTGCAGGATCAATTTAATTACAGTCAACTTTTGACTGATATCTTATTACGCTAATGAAACACAAAAGCCTGTCTGAAACCGGTTTTGTTGGGGATGACACGGACATGAGAATGTTTGGAAACACCTCCTCCTGTGTCTCACTCTGAAAAGATCATGTCGTTTTGAAAACCCTTCCTCTGCATGGAGAACCTGTTCTCACTTACTCTGATGAACACTCCTGACTGACTAAACATGTGACGCCCAAAAGAGAAGACTGCCAATTTTCAAATCAAACACACACATGAGTACACCCCCACACACACTGATGCACCTGTCCACCTTTACCTAACGTTTCCATCTGAAGAGACAGCTGGTGTCACTTGCAGCATTTTGCAGGGTTGGTAATTGGATTTCAAATTTAATGCTTCCTGCACTGTGAAGAGTACACAGCTCCATAATCATCATACAGCAAGGCTGCTGGAGCTGGAGGGAATCAATCAGTGTTTGATTTGTTTTTATTATTGGGGAGAATTGGTGCAGTAATTCTGTGACTGTTCCTGGTAATGACTTTGTTGCACAATATTACCGACCCTTTTCCATGTGTAAGTCACATCATATGTATTGAATGTGTGATTTCCAACCAGCTGCAAACTCAGTGCTTCACTCTGCCCTGTCAAACACCTCTCAGGCACACAGTCTCTCGCTTTATTAGCACCTCAGGTGCAGCTCTAATGGAAAATTGTGAAATCTGAGTTAGAGGTTGTCATTTGTTCACTTACGCACACTTATCTAATTAAAGTTAATGCTTAACACATTTTTGTACTTTACTGTTGGAACATATATTTTAATGTTAATTTTATTCAAATCATTCATTCAAATAAAAGAAAATGTTGGTTTTATTACAACAATAAATTAAAATAAATGTGGATGAATTCTGGCAAAAATAAAAAAAATCTTTTGTTTTCTGAGCTCCTGCAGTCATCATCTGTTGTTATCTTCGATCACTCTGCAGATTAAGTACACTGGGTACTCATTTTCTTCTGATGTTAAAGTTTATTTTGTTCTTTATTACTTCGCATTTTTACTACTTTAACCAACATTAACCAAAAAGCCCATCCAACAAGAATACAGGTCACACAGGAACAAAATGTATTATTATTTATTATTATTAGTTTCAATCAGGCCAGAGAAATACAATTGAAATTCTTATGCACATACTGTACACAATTACAGAAACACGTTTACTAATCCATAGATACATTTCACTGGAATTGACTAATTATTTTAAATTTTAACAGCTTCGTAAATGTTTTTACAGTATTAATTAAATTGAGATCTTTATCTAATATATTTCGAAGTTTTACATTAGTTCTGACTTTGCAGTTCAAACATAAAACATTTTTACTCAACCCACCAATTTTTAATGCATTTAATGTTTTAAATGGCAAATTTGTAGATTCATGCAAACGGGTAAAATGGATAAACGTCACTGGTAAAGACTTTTATTCTCCAAGTGGCTCCTCTGACATTTCAACATCATTTGCTCTGTTATTATTAATTTCTGCTTCATCAAATTCAGGATTATTACAGCTTTCAGTGGGCTGCATCCAGAACAGATCCCTCGCAGAAGTTCTGCATTAATCTGATTCCTTTTTATAATCTGATGAAATGTAGTTTGAAATGTTTTTCTGTTCAAATGTTTTTATCACTGAGGACATCTTAGATGGTGTGACCTTTTCTTGGATCAGAGATGATGGTTTGGTTCTTCAGGCCTTCAAGAAATCTCTAAACTTCATTCTCCAAAAAAACAAACAAAAAAAACGTAATGTTCAGAGTTAGATATTTAAAAGTGTTGCAGCAGCATGAACATTTCAGTTTAATAATGACAGTTACAAGATTGTTTTTAAGATATTTGATTGTATGCGATAGGATTATTTTTGCAAGTGGAGCCTTGAAGCTTGCAAGCATATTTGGTTGAAAAATTCCATAAAATTCTCAATCATTGAACAAAGCTTTTAGAAAAACAAAAACTCCACAGTTAGACAAATAAAAATGACTGAAATTCTGGTGCAGGACGAGGTTTTTGTAAACATTTTACTTTAAAAATATATGTTTTTTAAATTAGACTTTTTTTGTATAGTAAGAAGAGTTTCAAGTAAACAACAATAAGTCACAATACTTACAGTTTAAGTGACAGTTCAGTGCAAAAAGAGTCCAGCAGACCAATTTTGTGCAATGTGGTTAGTGGGATAGGGGGTCAGGGTCCAGAGCTCATGCAGTGAGCAGACGGGGGGCAGAGGAAGGACAGAGTTCAGCTTTCTGACAGCCTGATGGAGGAAAAACTGCCCGTTGAGCCTTCTGGGTTAAGCTTGTGCAGTTTCTTCTCTGTGACCAGCAGACTGAAGAAGCGATGGGTGAGTGGGGTCAAGTTCAGCACTAAGGGCTTCATGGGTGAGGCTGGTGTCTTAATTGTCCTGGAGGGAAGGGACTGCGATATCCAAAAGTTTTACTTTTTCAGAAATGTTCTTCCGGTTCTCTTAACAGAAGTCACTGTGTGACTTCGTTAGGTCTTCGTTTGCTGGCTTTGTTTGTTTGCATTAGTTAGATTTTGTGAGGCAACCTAAGCAGGGAGCTGCTGATTTGGACACAGCTGGGCCAGCTGTCTCCCTGACTTATGTTCTGTTTGGCCAAGGTTCCAATTCCCATTGTGTTTTTTTTGTTTGAACCAGCACACTAATTATTTTCCCTTTTGCTTTACATTCATTTCATTTTTGATAAACTGTTCTTTTCATTCCTGGTGTCCAGTTTTTTCATGATATGGGCCCTTTGTTGTGCCTTCCCTAGACTCAAGCCAGGTTTGCCTATTGGGGCAGTAACACCGAGGCTTTACTACGGTGTTGGAAATCTGGAAAAGTTTTCTGTGTCGTGCACATCGAGGATGTTGGTGCTGCCCACCTTCTTCCATTAGAGTGCAATCTCTAATGAACACACAGGAACAATCTGAACCGATATGACAGCAGAGTTTACCGATCAGACATGCCTGCTAACATGAAAATGTCAGGCTATGAGCTGGTTTGGAACAATATCAAAAATACTAGCATGCATTAAACATGGTCTGCTTTGTGTGATGTTTCTGCTTAACATCCTCTGGGAGAAATGAAGTGTTCAAACACAAAGGACAACATGAGTCATTTTCAGCCGAATCTAAAATTTAATACAATAAATGCATTTTTCTAATTACCAGACCTCACAAATGAGAGTTGTTTGCATTTGTACCCATCCCATCTTTCTGTGTTTATTTAAATTCAATGCATTGATAGCCTTTTTCCAAGTTTTTCTAAGTGTTTTTTAAGTGCAAGTCAGCTTAGCCACCAACAAAGAAGCAACGGTTGGGGTGCAGATGATTACAGACAAGTTTTTCAGGGCACCTACAAACTAAATCAAGATTTTTATGCAAGATCTTGCATAAAATTTCATCTGAATGGGGCCATGGTGTTATTGAGAAGTGACAATTTCAGTCCTGTTTTTCTCTTTTATTAAAGTCTTTGGTTTAAATGACCAGAAATAAGCTGTGAAGGTTGTTACAAGAGCACAGTCGCAATTCATGCAATGCTGAACCCTCATGAGACGAAAACAGCTCCTTTTATGAATCAAAGGATTTACTGTGGATATTGTTCTTGACAGGAAAAGAGCGACACACTAAAACCCTACATAAAAGACGTCAGAAGAAAACTCTCTAGTGCAGATCACCTGCAAACTTAAGGTAAGGACACAATAAATTCAGCAAACAAGTAGTATAATGATGCTCAGCTGTCGGCCACAGGTAAGAGCATAAAATCAATACCTGAACACCACAGCAAACACTTTAAAAGCACACACAGGCGGGATGCACTTTACAACATCACATCAACAGCTGGTCTAACAGCTCAAGGAAAAGAACTTTCATTCATTCAGCATGGATGAATGCTTGTTATTTTATCTTTAGGGTAAAGACACAAATGAACACCGAGACACATGGGCTATTTTTATAAAATGTATGTGTCACATCTGTTCACCTCATCTGACATCACAGGCCTTCCTTTAGGATCAAAAAGAAACTCAACACTTGAATGAGAGCAGAAGAAAGGCGTCTCATAAAAAACGGTATTATTATAAACAGAAGACTGTGCACATGGTCATACCATTTATAAATTACTTTTATGAAATTTCATTTTTGTAAAAAAAAAAAAAATCAAAAGTAAAATGTCTGAGGTGTTTCTGTGTAAAATTGTGTTAGAATTTGGCTGATAAAATATATGTTTGGCAGGTAGATTTTTGTTTTTTATCAACCGGTAAACTTGGCCAGTGTCTCACAAAATAAAATGTTGACTCCTGCATGTGTGGGGGTGTTTTAGATATTTAAAATCTGACAAAAGCAGAGTAACGTGCACTGCAAATTGTGCAGAAGGCATGTACCTTCTAAAACTGGAAATACCATCAACCTTTTTTATTATCTGAAGCAGTGCCACTGAGCATGCTCAATCTCAGGCAGAAATAATCCAGGATTCTTCAGCAACAAAGTTCAGACCTTCACGGCAGCAACAGTCTAAACTTCCAGAAGAAATTCAGAGGATTTGTTTTTAGTTCCAAGCTTATTCAGAAGATGTTGACAAAAATGTTTGTCAATATTATGTTTGTTCTGTAAACTCTGAAAACATTAGAATGTATTTGTAGAATGAATGCTTTATTTTTAAATGGAACTGATCAAGCAGTTTAGTGTTCGGTTTTATTGATGTTTTATTTTTAAACTTGAAGCTTTTGCTTTAATTTTCCGTTTAGTTTGTAATATTTATGCCTTTTTTAGTTTACTGGAATAAACCTGTTGCATGATGTTCCTTCAGTGCATCTTTTATATTTAAAGTATGTTAGGAAATAATTATTTAAGTCTAGTAACCCTGTTGACAATTACACATTTCTCTAATGAGCCACAGAGCATTGATATTTGACAGAAATAGTTATTTGGTTTATATCGTGATAAATATTGTTATCGCCTGATATGAAGAAACAATATCGTGATAAAAAAAATGTCCAATTGCGCAGCCCTAGTACAAGGAATCCCTTTGTGCTCTAATCCACACCTCCTGCTCGAGCACGGTAACTACAGTAAAGAATTTAACCTGCTTCATCCACCGTGTCTGACCTTTCCTTCTGTCAGAGCACAAGACAATTCTGACACAAAAACACACAGAATTGATCCGCATCGGACTCCCAGAGGTCATACCAATTATTTCCAAGCCAAGAAAGAACAATTACCAAAGCCCATCAGGAGATGTTGAGCCAAATTGTTCAATTGTTGTCTTTTTACATTTCTTTCTCTCTTTGATTTCTTTTCTTTCCATCACCAGACTTTAAATGTCACCGAAAGACATGTCAAAAAAAATCTGCTGCCTCTCACTCATCGAACCAAACCCGATTATTTCTCCCAGCACTTTTCAAGCTTGTGTTTCTCTTTCTATTCCTGTCAGCACACTAACCACGTCAGCATCCACCGCGTCATGTGACGTGTGACTCCAGCAGGCTCGCACGCTAACGTTCACATGAGGTGGCATGCAACACAAAAATGAACAAATATGTCTGGTTCTTGTGAAAAAACAGAGTCCTGATATCCTGATAACTATCACTTATCAGGATATACATTTAGGACTTCTGGGGTTCTAATCTGAAACCAGAAAATTAATGAGGAATTAGAAGGACTATTTAGTCACTTTACTGAAAATGATTTACCAGACTTTGTCTCTGGACTGTTTTAGTTCCAAATAGATCTAAAAAAAAAGTGGTATCAAATTATCACAAAGAACTTCAGATAAAAAAAAAAAAAATCAATTGTTGGTCATTTTTAGAAGTTTATCAGTAGGTTGACATCCCAGTTATTTAGTTTAATTCTACACAAAGCAAACACAAAACAACAAATTAATCCACCTGGAGAATGTTTAGCACAGGTTCAATTTAACAGATACATCCAATACATTTTAATCTAGCAAAAACTTTGATTAAAATAGACATGAAACTGATAGGAGAAAGTGGTAGGAAAAAATGCTGTTAGGGAGGAAACTTTAAGTACATCGGGTCAACAGAAGTGAAGAGGCGTGTGGAAGCAGGTTGGAGCGGGTGGAGGAAGGTTTCAGATGGGATAAAAGAGTGCCAGCGAGATTGAAAAGAAAGTTGTAGACGACTGTAGTGAGGGCAGCCTTGTTGATGGTTTAGAGGCTGTGATGCAGAGCCAGGAAGCAGAGCTGGAGGTAACAGAGATGAGTTTGTTAAGGTTCTCTTTGGAAGTGACCAGTATGGATCAGGAATGAGTCCATCAGAGGACGCGATCATGGTAGATGTTCTGGAGAAAAATGCAGGGAAACAGATGGCAATGGTGTGACAGCGATGATATTGGTAAAATGTTTTTGCTTATTTAAAGGAAAAAATGTAATAATATAAAAGTCTACTTATTTCTTGGGGGCCTGGTTTTGCACAGCAGAAGGCACACAAACTGGACTAAAGATTCTGTTTTGCTTCCTACAGGATATAACATTAAAAACACATTTATACATGTGAAGTACCCTTTCCATGTAGCTTGTTGTATTCAAAAGAATTTTCAAAAAAACTCTAAAAAACATTTGCACTCACAGGTGAACTGACTTTCCAAAGCTGGGCTGTGCTCCATTGATGGCTAAGTCTTCCACTTGGTCTATTTAAAAGTCAGAGCCTTGAGCCAGCAGCCAATGAAACACAGCCACAGATGGTTCCTTAATGCTAGCCTGGGCATTAAGAGCTGGGGGAAAATAATCAAATCAGCCAAATGGCAATAGAAGCAGCTTTTGAAAGGTAGAGACAGAGGGATTAACATGAATGCTGACGTGCAAAGTTAAAGCTTGGATGCTTTTTTGACCCTGAGATAACAATAAAAAAAAGGATTTTTGTTCTTTACGTGTTTCTATTATTATTTGCTGACAGGGTTTGTGGATTGAGTTCAGCTTCAGGGACAGATTACAGAAGGCCACGGCCGGATGAGGATGATACCGTCTCTCAGAGTGGCTATTAACAAATTGTTTAGTGGCATGCATTAAAGAGGAAACAGCGTGTAAAGTGCTCCAGATACAGGTTCAGAATTGAAATGACTGTTTGCATTCTGGGCCGGTCAAGTCCAAACCAGAAATTGCTTTAAAGAAAAATAGAGAAATTGTTGTAATTGAATTTTTTCTCAAACCTCCCTTCCACCAACAGGGATTGGTGAGAGCTACCAATTAAAAAAATAAATAAAACTCATAGAGGTACCATCGTTCTTGATGCACTAAGTAAGGACGTTTTCAGGACTCTTTGTGATCAAGATATTTCACAGAAGCAGCATCAATCAAAATCAGGACTTTTTGGTCAAATCTGACACTGCAGATCCCCCTAAAAGCAGATATGAACATTTACAGGCATTGAACATCAGCTGTGTTCTTTAGATATACAAGTAATAACAACTTAACTTCACAAGCTTTGGTTTTTAAGTAAGGATCACACAAAAAGAGATTAATTTTCCTTCATGGCATAACCCTTTTTGTAGGTTTATGGATATATATTTTAAGAGACGCAGAGCGTCTGACGTCAAAAAACACAGCAAATTGTTTCCTTTCGTTTTAGAAAAGTTTAAAATGAAATTACTTTGAAATTAAAAACTTTAATTAAAACTTCGTAAAATTTAAAGAGCAAACGTTAAGAGGTCAAATTAAAGTAAAATGCACTATTCCTTTCTTGCTTTTCCCTCTTTGTTGTTTTATGTCATTTAAACAGCTAAGTTTAAAGGCTATTGACTCCTTGAGAGGAAACCTTTGGTTTTCAAGGGGGGTCCTCTATTACAGTTCCTTACAATCAGATCAGCACAGCAAGAGACCCAAAACAAAAAAATAACGCAGTCTGACTTACAGCATCTTAACAAGCAGGCGAACACATGAACAAGTATGCAAACATACTAACTCTCTATATTTATCCTGCCTTAGCTGACATGAAATGAGAAACTATTTAGAGCTTAAGTTCTAAATAGATCATTTTATATTGGTCATTTTCTAAAAAGGTCCCTCTTCCCATCACCCCCACCAAAAATACCCTTCAGATGTGGCCATGTTTTTATTTGCAGTTCTGGTTTTAGACTTGTTTGGAATTTTTTCTTTTACTGAGGTAAGGCAGCGTTAATTTTAGAGATGCACCAAAAGACATTTCTGTCTCATTTTTGCTGAGAGATTCATTTGCATGTGCCAGTTTGTTCTCTGATAAGTCAGTTATTCCACTTGAACACAGGAGCTACAGCTCAGTTTCTGCCCATTCATTGTTCCTGTGTCGTATCAGGATGCTGATGGATAAATGTATATAAGAGCCGCACAACGTGGAGGGGAGAATGACAATGACTGCTTTTTCCTCCATTATGTATTTTGCACAATCAACCACCTTCCTCCCAACGCTTCAACATAAGTCATGACTACAAGCCAGTTCTGAAAACCACAAGCTATTTTCAGAATTTTAAGAATCATGAAACCTGCAATAAATGTAATAAGTGGAGCATCAAATAGCAGCAAATTTACTGGTTAAATGTACAACATGACCAGTCAGTTTTCCTGTCGCTGACATCATGCACGACCTTGTGTTTTGTAATGAGCTTAGACATATGTGATGTTCGGCTGTGCTCGGTAATCCCTATTTCTGCCCACCAGCCCAACGCTTTCACTCACACTGTAGCTTCCAAGGACATTAAAATGACTCACCGCTGTGACTGCTGGTTATAATGCGTACACAAGCGTCAGGCCTCACTCCTGCTTCCCACCCAAAGAAGCCTTGAGCATTTTTCTTGACACCCAGAAACAGTGTAAAGGTTAGAAATGAAAGTAAAGAAAAATGAAGAAAACCAGAGTTATACAGTCATGAACAGATATTTTCACCTAAGAATATCACATAAATTAAAATGTATGGATGAGTTTAAGATTCTCGTGTCCTTGATAGTGAATTTTATTTTTTCATTGTTTGTATTTCTCCACATATACATCAAGGTTAGCTTGTGTGATTCTCTAAATGTTTTATTTTGACATGGAATTCTTCAGACATGTTTTCCACACATTATCTTCATAACTGGTATCACTTGTGAACCGGTATCACCTTCATCTGTGAATCCGAAGCAGCAGAGACGAATCTACTTACAAACAAAGACAATCAAATATAAAAACAAATATTAAAGATGCAAATCTGATGGTTGCTTTGCCAATATTTTGTTTTGTTTGTTCATGAATTATATTTTTAGAACATGATTCATAAATATTTGCTTACTTATGAGTGACCTTTGCAACTGGTCTAATTTTTTGTTCACATAGTCCAAAACTTTGAAAGTACTTTTTTTCTTTGACATAATATAAAATTCAGTAAAGCACCCAGAAGTATTCGTTCGCAGTCAGGAAAGCATTCGGCTGAAGAAAAAGCAGTTGTTAACAGCATGTCAGCTTTGAGGCAGAGCAGGTGAACGCCATTTCTGCAGACAAATCAGCAGGAGTTTGTCTTTTGTTTCTGATGTGCACAAAAGTTCCTTCAGGTACGAGCTGTGGAAGTGATTGCAGTGCCACTGTTTCACTCTCCTTGATGTTTTTTTTCTGATTCTCCAGCAACACCATCATCCAGAATAACTTGAAAAGGAGATTGAACATGGCATACGTGTTCCAATCCAGGTTCTTTGACACTTTTCAATGTGAGCTTAGAATTTAAAAAAACAACTGAAAAGTGGAAATCTATTTTACTTGAATCTTACCAATTTATTTTTAATTTACCACCTGGAATGAGAAACTGACCTGACAGAAATCCCTTTTGGATTAGAGTTTGTATTTTATTTTTTTTGTTGCTGTCATTTTGTTTGGTCGTATTTCGTCAGACTTTCCATTTCCCTTTTTGCATTTAAATAATTGACTCATCTCTGATCCAATAGTTAGGCTCTGGGCCAATGGCGTCTTCCATGATTGGGATGAACTTGGAGAATAGATGAATAAATCCGAGACCGTGTAGACCAGGAGTGTCTCTTTATATGATTTAAAGACAGTGTTTCAGCAACAATCTTTGTCACTTGTTGAATGGATTTAATTCTCCAAACCTTTCATAAAATGGGAAAATAGGCGGGGCAAGAAAACCCGACCATTGTTAGCACACGCCCATCAATGCTGTTCCAGACCTGAGGTTTTGCAACCAAAGTGTTTCTGTTCCTGGATAGTGAGCCAGTGTCTGGTTCCCCTTGATCCAGGTCCAGTTTGTACTGTGGGGTTGATTTAAACGAGTTAGAATTTCACCAACCTATTTTTAACGTTTCACCTTAAATAAGCTATTTTCTTAAAAGTAATTTTCATTTGAGATTCTATCAGTGAAGACGCTAGTGCTCCTATTTGCAAAAGTCAAAATAAAAATGTTGGGCTTCAAATCACTGGTACTTTCAGGACACTTTCTTCTCTGGAGCACAGACACACATTTCCAGGAGTTTCATTAAAGGTGGACGTGCTGCTGTATGTGCTCAGCCTTTTAATGTGGAACAAAAAAAAGAAATTAAAGATGATTTATTTGCATACTGGATGAAACGGGGCTTCTTTTTAGTGTCCTGAGATGCAGTTGGGCCGGTGTCTGTCTGTGAAGATCATTTCAGACGATTAGCTTTTGATAATGTCTTGTTTTGTCTAATTAAGCAGCTCAGATATTGATGAGTTAGTCTGTATTTAGCCCCCTGCTGCCAAGAGGCTCAATTATTCATGACATTCTCTCTGGTATTTCTCCTTATTAAGTTATCCTCAGTTCTTCATTTTTAAACGGCATACAAGATTAAAAACTAGATGATAGAGAAATTACATGCCAGCTCATTCATCTGTGAAATTTTATAAAATGATTGGGTAGAAATGTCAACCATAAGTAGGTACGAGGTGTTTTCACCAGATTAGCAAAGGCTCTCTGTTTTTCTTTATTTTGTTTTATTTATTTTGGCCTCATTTTTGAGGATCAGTGACTATTCCATTTAACTCCATTTTATTTTGCATTCACCTAATCTTTTTTCAGTTGCTTATTGCTTTTTCATTAATTTCATCTGGTTTGCCACCTAATCTTTAAGTTCATCTCCAGGCTCTATGTTTTTTAACTCCATAACTTTAGGCTTTTCTTTTCAGATCTCTTTTTTTTGCAGTTCAGGTCATGTTTAGGTTCAGTTCTTGTTGAGCCCTCAGTCTCATTTGGTTTGGATCTCTTTAAACCAACAAATAAAAACCAAATGGAACGCGATGAATGCAGGGTAACTGTGCTATAAACCCATTAGTAAGGTTTCCTGTGTGGTTTTTTTAGCCACTCACCACCATTACTGGCTACTCCAACCTCACTGATGTTACAAGAGTGTGTTTAAGGATTAACCTAAAAGTATTTGCTCGTAATGCTTGTGTATGCATCCATTAGACTCATCATTATAAATAAAAAGCTTTAGTTATGACACAGCAGGAGTATCACTGATGATGTAAAAGAAGAGCTAAAGCCAAAAAGTACCAAAGGTGAAATCCCATCAGTCTTCTTTCCACATGTCAGGGTTTTTGCATGAACATCTGCAGCAGGACTGGTCTAAATGTAAAATAACATGAGAGATTATTTATTTTTTTTAATAATAACATTATGTTATCTTCTGCTCTGAAATAACCCAGTCTGTCCTGACCACATCCATCAAGCTCTGGTTTGGATCTGCTACCACACACTACAGAAACACCCTGCAGAGAACAATCAGGTCTGAAGAAAGGATTGTAGGATCCAACCATCCAGGACCTGTACCAGTTCAAATTTAAGATCCTTCACACCCCGGTCATACCCTGTAAACTTGGTCAATAAAGCTGCTTCTGATTCATCAATATACTTTAATAAAAAAAAAAAAAACTCGAAACATGTTCAGGTGTGTTTACATGTCAATCTCTTGCTAAAGAAATGTAACCCATCATGGTGTCCACCCAGAGAGATTCTTTAACGTTTGAGCTCTTGTTATGCACCTTTAAGGCATAGTATAAAAAAAGAAAGAGAAACCTGAACCCTAATCATTCAGCCCTCAAACCATAAATACCTAATAAAGCTGCCAAGGGTTTTAGTGTCCCAAATGTAAAGACAAAAAAAGTGAAGCAAAAGCAAAATAATAAACAAAACAGAGCCAATCCAAATGACAAATGTGCTTCTTGACCTTCCACAAACCAAAAATAAAAATAAAGGACACAGTCTGTCCTCCTGAACTTAACAAAACAGCAGTGAAGATATCAGGTATGAAAATCCTCATCCTCAATCCCCAATCTCCAGTGGCCACCAATCTTCCTTCCTCTAATCCAGACCAGCTACCAGTCCTTATCCCTCCAATCCAGACCTGAAACAAAGCAAAAAGAACCAACACAACAGACAGAACTCTCACTCCACAGCAAAATTAAGATAGTTGACGAAACACAACACATGCAATGTAGACAAAAACATACACAAAAGCAACAATAGTCCTAACAGTTCTGCATAAAATGCCATTTGCTCCCCTTATCGTGTTTTAGAAGTCTTCTACAAGTCTTCTTTATCGAGCGGAGATGTACAAATCAATCAATTAGTTTGTGGTTAGCGCTCCTGCCGCACAGCCAGAGGGCCCTGGTTTTAGTCTCGGCTGGGACCTCTCTGTGTGGAGTTTGCATGTTCTACCCGTGCATGCTTGTTTTCTCCGGAGCCCCCAGCTTCCTCCCACCGTCCAAAAACAGGCTTCATAGGTGAATTGGTGACTGTAAATTATTCCTAAGTGTGATGGGAATGTGATCCTGTGACGAGGGGGAACCTGGTGGCAGAAAAGATGGCGCCCAAATATCATTAAACACATCGTTAGCCGGAAGCAAACATTCCTCAACTTCTGGAAGCAGAATTTGTGTATTTATACTTGAAAATTCCTAACCCGGCTCCTGCTGGGCGAAGACGGGGTACACCCTAACAGGTCGCCAGTCTGTCACAAGCAAGAGGACCTGGCCACAGACAACAACATGGCGCCAACATGGCAAAGCATCATTAGTCAGAAGTCCTCCACTTAAGTTTGACAGAAGGTCCTGCTCTTCCCCTACCCCTTTTGCTATCTTGTGCGGTCAAAATGGCCCCACCCTTACATTGATGTGTTTTCCCTCCCATGACAAAGGTGGACAGGATTTCATGGATGCCATGGATAGCATTAAATTCATTCTTAAATAAAGTTCTGCGGTTTGTCTTGTGGGTCCCAGATGATCCCACTCCCAACATGCCGTGGAAAGCACAAGGGCTAGAAAAAAAACTGAACTGCGTTAGGGTTAGGCTCTAGCAGCCCCCTAACCATGTGGGGGTGAAATGGTTTCTGAAAGTATTTCATGGAAACAACAGATAAATATAAGATGGTAAGACATGCTGTGGCTAATAGTTTGTATAAATTAAAATATAGAAATGGTGATAAATGTACAAATGATTAAGCATGAAACACTTAAAAGCCAAAGAAAGAAGATAATTAAATGAATCATGTAAATTCTAAGATAAAAAGATGAGCCTTTAATTTACATTTAAAAATCTCCACAGATGCGGAAACTCTCAGATCCTCAGGTAAGTTATGCTACAGATCTGAGAGTTTTGGAGGGTTAAAGGACTGAGGAGATCTCATTAATAAGAAGATACCAATCCAAGAAGACATTTAAAGAAGGAGAATCCCAAAATCCATCCTGAAGCTGAACGCCAGCCAGTGTAAAACACAGAGCAAAAGCAGGATGGATCCACATCTGAACAAAACAAAACGGTTATTTTGTGAAAAACATGGCTTATTTGTATTAATTATGTATACCCTCTAAAAAAATAAAGATTGTATGATGAATCCCCATTTCAGTTGTGCTCTAACTGACCACAAAGCAGAAATAAAAATTTTTATTTTGTTTTCATTCTTTTTAGTCACTGCTTCATCCACTCACTAGAATAAAATTATTCATAATTATGGAGTGCTTTATACTCAAAAAGATGTCAATTTCCCATGCAGAGTTTTTTCCTTACACCCTTTCTTCCTTTTTATCTTCTTTTTGGACAAAGACTCTAAAAGAAAGAAAAAAGTGAGTCTGACATCTGATGAAGTGAAATTTCAGGGAGTCATTAATCCCTCCAGAGAGCATCCCAGCTGGCAGATTTTAGATGAGCTCATTCAATACTCAGCATGCTCTGCTGCAAGGTGCAATGATCAAACATACATGCGTCATGGAGTATTTTAATCCATCTAAACGTATTAGCATGTTGAAAATGGCTTGCTCGGAAGATTTCTACTTTGGCTCCAACATGAGCGATTCAGCCGTGCTGTTCAGAAATGTAACAACTTCTCTGTGATACCCTGCCAAGAAGCAACAACTTTATCTTTTTGATGAGAGTATCTGGAGTTCATTTTTCACTTTAGTTTCATCTTGGCGAGCCGTTCATCCATCTGTCTCCTGCTTGTAGCATCATTTCCATATTTAACAAACACTGCAAACTCAAACTTAGAGAGCACACTTTAAGATGCTGTTACATAATTGTTGTCAGACATCCCTGCAGACATGTCCACACCTCCTCATCCAGGAAAATATTCCTGCATGTTTTCCAACATACCACGCTCTGGCATGTTCTATTTGGCTGGACACACCTGAACCAAGTTATCAGTCATGAGTAGGGCTTGCATATCTGAAAATGATGCTGACACTGCAGCCCTGGAGTTGCCCAACCCTGCACTAGAGGATGCTGTTGTGTTGAACACCTTTGCAGGGGTTTGAGCCGCATTTGACCTGCTTTTCCTTCCAGCCTGCAGAGCTTCAACATTCTGACAGAGAAACGTGTGGAAAATGTAAACACAGATGAGGGATGTAGGAAAGATGGAGTCAAACACACTAAAGAATATTTGCATTCCACGTGTGAAACAATGTTTATGATGAGCAGGAAGGTGCTGGATGTTCTAGTTTAAAATAATCAGCTTGGTTTGCAGATATTAAAGATGAGTCCTTCATCCTTGTTGCGGAAGCCTGCACAGTCAGCAATAGCCCTGTTTTTTTCTTTTGCTTGTTTTTTTATTTGTCAAATTTTAAAGCTCACTGATAAACTGTCAAGAATAAAATGTTGAAAAAAAATCGCAAATGGCAGATTTGACTTCTGCAAAGCATCTGTAGAAAAATGCTGCAGATGTCAGGAACCAGAGTTGTAGTTCCCAAAATGCAGGAGGTCAGGCTAGGTTGCATAGACTTAGATATTTAATCAAATCAAATCAAACTTTATTTATAAAAAAACGCTAAAAGAAATAACTTAACATGACAAAACCCACTGAAGAGGAATGGGGAGAAAAAAAGGCAACAAAGCAGTTGATGACAATAAAGATCTGAAAAACCAGACACTTCAAATCAGTGAGAATAATTAGCTAAATGAAGACAGCTGTGGATGATTGGCAACCAAACAAACAACTAAAGCACTCAACCCTCAAAGTTTTATCAAATGGCTTCATTTCATATATGTCAGCAGAATTAAAATTTAAAAAAGGCAGGTTAGGATCATAGGGCTTAAATGAAACTGTGCAAGGACAGTACCAGAGAAGAAAAGACCGCCCAAAAGCTTTATCATGAACAGACCTCCAAATTCCAGGGAGGAACTCCTTCAGCAACAGAACTGCTGTATATGGATAAAAAAATCAGCTGCATACATTTGATAATTGATGATGTAACTTACCCTGTGTCTAGCCCTACTGCCTTTTTATGTAGTTAACACAACATTTTGAGTGTAAGTCAGAATTACTGATGAAATCTTTTGAAAAATGTCATTTAAAGAAGAGGCTTCAATCACATTCTGACATCAGACTGCTGCTTAGTCATAAAAAACATGCAGGTAAAAAATCAAATATGCCAAACAATAGTCTTTAATTGATTCTCCTCTCTAGACCTTGGAATCAATTTTGATTCAGCACAAAACAGTATTTCCTCTTCAAACAACCCGCCTGCTTAAATGTATGCTCCAGCTTTGACGAGAAGAAATGAGTCATATTTGCCAAAAATACCCATCTTTGAAGTCGGCGTTGGCCTGAGGAGCAGTATTTTTCCTTCAGACAAGTTTGTAACAAATGTAGATCTCCATGATAAGACCTGAAAGGCAACAGCAAAAAACACAAACCCTGAACTCTCAGAGTCTCATCTTTATCTCAGACCTGCCTGCAGATCAAAACGCAGCTCATTAGTGTTTCTGTTTATGGCGAGCTCAGTTCTGAAGCAGCAGACTGACTCCCAGCATGCTTTTCCGGGACTTTCATTTCTGTGCACTTATCTAAATTGTCTGAAGCAGGTTATTCCAAATCTGGAATCTCAAACAATCAAGAACATGTTTGGCTGTGAACTCCTGTCAGTTTAAATGTAGAAACAAAAAGCTGTTTAGGTCAGTTCTACAGCAGGACTGTTTCAACCTGCAAACAAGTTCATGAGAAAAATCATATCTTAACACATACATTTATTTTACAGCAGAAAGCGTCTCTGGGAACAGAGATGTGACAAAACTATGCAGCCAAACCCCGCTCCTTGCCACGATGACAAAAATACTACTTACAACATTTGTTTTCTGATCCTTGTGCCTCAATAAATAATCAAAGTGATTGGTGCACCAAAACATCCGGTCTGCGCCCCGTCTCTGAACCACGGTCAATAATTAAAGACTTTAAGAGGGGGATTAATGTGTACACTGAAAGTGACCTGGATCTCTGAATGCTAACACAGGAGGAAACCCCAGATAACAACATTTCCAAGGAAGGAGGCTCTAATACAGAGGAACGCTCTTTGAAGTACAGAGATGCAGTCTAACCAGCACATCTGCAGCTTTATATCCTGCATTTGTTTACATCTATAAATGTTTTAAAAAAATCACAGTCACGTACATTCGTTTTAATGGTTATGCATAAATCCTCAAAGAGAATAAAATTAATATTTTGTGTTTTAAGCCAACTTGGCTTTAGATCAAATTCATAAACTATGTATTAAGAAACTTTTCACTTTCATAAATCTGCATCTGCTTTATTACAACCATCATCAGTGAATCAAAAATGTTCTATATGGAATCATCTGGTATTTTGCTTTTCCTTTACAAATTAATTAGCGTTTTAACCCTTTTCCTCAGGGCTTTTAAATGAATTAAACACATTTGTTTTTGTTTATTCATTTTGAGAGGGAAGCAATTAACAGCAGTCAAAACATTAAAAATAAAAACACACACAAAAAAATAGAAAAAATAATTCCATTAATAAAAAGAAAAATAATGAGGACCAAATCTGACCCTGTGAGTTCTCCAAATTAAAGGCCTACTGTGATTAAAATTGTGTTTTTGGTGTTTTATTTTAACATTTTCTTGTGGCATTTTTTTTGATGATGCAGGACATATATAAAAAAATAATCCCAAAATTCAATTTCTGTGTATTTCTTGATTCAAACTGTTTAGGAATCAGGAGCAGAAAAAGAGCATAACTGTGATATGGGCCAGAAACTCCCTGCTCTGCTCCATTCTGATAGATCCATGCACTTCGTTTTCCTCGTCTGAGCTGGCATCTGGATCAAACCTGTGTGGCAGGATGGCTCCAATATTACTCGCCACTTTGTTGTACTGCCAATGTTAGGTTGAGGTTGTGAGGCGCGGTAAGCTAGCGGGAGTTACCCGAGAGCTCTCAGCACCAGGAAGGGAAAGGAGAAGTGGGCTTGCTCCTGGTCACATTCACAATTCAGATTGGAATTTGTAATGAACTACATTGGTTCAAACATTCTGCTAAATGCTAAAGAATGAAAAAAATGTTCCTGTTCAGAATTACATGCTATGTAAAAGAGGCATTCAGGCTTACAAACATTAGAAATCAAATTACAGTTTGCTTGTATTGTGTTTTTCCAAAACAACATTTCTTACAAAGTCATTAAAAATATATTTTTACTGGAACATGGAAATGATGAGTTTACTTTGAGCTTCAGTTTATGTTTTGTAAAGTTGTTCTAACCTGCTAAGACTATTGAAAAACATTAGATTTGCTCACTGCAGTATATTTAGCTGATGAGGTTTTTTTTTTTTTCCTGAGATGCAAAAACACTTATTTTTAGATCTACTGCATTTCCTCCAGAGTCTTGCAGAAATCAGGACTCTGCTGTGGAAAGCCCATTTTAGTTTCTGATTAAAAAAAAAGGTGTGATATCAAAATAAAGTCTTATCACAACTGCCACCTGCATGTGTTTCAAGATACATCCCCTCTTACATTAAAATTCCTGAGAGGTAACTGGCGCACCGGTGAGATGAATGTAAATGTTCAAACCCACCCCCACACACTGATGCACGCACTGCAGGAAAAACCTGGCCCCAAAACATTTCAACATGGTAAGTTTTAGTGAAGCTGGTTTGTGAAATGATGTCTCACAGCATTCAAATGCACTTTATTTGTGAAAAAAAATCTACAATTGGTCAAAGTTTGACTATTTCTACCTATAAATACTTCTATTTCAACACTCTGATTGTTCTACGTGTCTAACATAATGCAAACTAGCTATATCACACATACATAGGTAACAAACACTCTGCAAACATTGTTGTATAGCCAACAGGCGATAAATGGCCCTCACGTTCCCCCTCTGCTCCTGCTACTGGTCAGAGATGCAAGTGACAAATTCATGAAAAAAACCCTTTAGTTCAAAATGGCTGCTTTTTTGATGGTTTTATCTCCATAGCAACCATGATATGTTTTGGCCATATGAGGGTGACAAACACATTTATGTAATTTTTGAAAATTCTGCAAACGTAAACTGTTCTATTTCCTTAGCAACTGAGTTTGGAGAAGTTTAAGGGTGTATTCAGACTGGAAAGGTTGGTTGATTTGGACCTTAACCTTCTGCTTGGTCTATATTCAGACTGCCGTCAAATGAACATTTCTGTTTCCAACCAAAGCTAGTAAACAAAACTAGTTTTCTCTTCAGTCATTAGCCAGAAATTACGATCCAAAGAAAATTTGAAATTATTACGGGATGGCGACAGGATCTACAGCTTGGTGGCCAAACAAACGAGAGAAAGAATAATGGAAGTCCTAAGATTTGCAATCCTTGTTGGGATAGTTCACTTACTCAAACTTCGCTGACCTATTTTTAATGTCTGTATCAAGGTCAGGTACAACAATTTTTACTGGTTTTTGGTATGGTGGAGGCATGCTGCAAGGCGGTTACCGGGGAGACGGCCAAGAACATTGACTGATAAGTGCTTCTAACATATAGATTGTCGGGAAAACAGTGTGAGAAGCAATGTGTATGACGTTAAAAAGTGTTTTAATGAGCCTGAATTCATTTGACCACATTTTAATGAGTTACCAAATTGTTGCTCTATGTTTGTCAGTGACTCATTTGTTGCTTATTCTCTGCTCTGTTTGCATCCTAAAATGCCAGGCTTTGGACTGAGGAATCTCGATCTGGAGATCAGTCCGACTGGAAACCTTGAAAGATGGGTCAGAGAGCGGTTCCTGGTCTTGGACCAGGGTCCACTTGAGTGAGTTGTGTGAACATTTGTTCCAGAATATCAGTAGAAACGAACTCTTTGTCCAAATGTGTCCAGTCTGAATACACCATTGGTATCTGGAAGTTTTGCATATACATTTGTAAAGTATGGAGCTTAATTTTGGCAGACATTTCAGCAAAGTGTCTGCAGCATTGTTTATCCTGAAGAGAGTTGAGTTAAAATTCAAGGGTTCTCAATTTGAAGCTGATTCTACACTCTTAAACCACATTCACATGTTACAAGTTGTGAAGAAGAGCAGTTAAGACTACACTAGAGTTGAGCCTTACACCCTCAGTTGTGTGTAGTTTGTACTCCACATTTGATCCATACCCTGAGGGAGTGGCGAGCTGCAGTCACAGCTGCACCCTGGAACCATTTTAGTGACAAAAATGAGAATACTTGCAAGACGGCTGTGGTTTCTCTTCAGGCGTAAGGCTCAGCAATCAGAGAGGAATCAAATGAAGATTTAGTTACGTTTTTTAGCCATCTTGCAAAGAACACCGTCTGAATGCCTTCCTATGTGGATATATGTTCAGGTGAGGGAGGCAGGTCGCTCCATGGGCAGACCAGAGATCACCTCTATACCTTCCATCATGGTCCAATCTTCCTTATGGGGATTGCTGCCCTTTTTTATCCAGAATCTGGACACAAAGAAGACATCTGAGATGGGTGGAAAGAAGTCCACCAAAATGAAAGCTGCAGGAACAAAAAAAGGGTTACAGATAACCTTAATATTGATAATCTCACATCAAAGCAAATGTGTAAAAGCACAGAACCAGCTTGAGCTTCAGCAGTGACACCACATGTTGCTCTGTGAAATATACATTCATGCTCCGCTCTGCACGGATGCTTTGGAGGCCCATGGGGCTGCTCGACCCAATTCCAGAGCTCCATTTTCTGTGACGGGTGTCAGATGGGCACACCCAGAATAGGGTCACCCCGTGCACAACTCTCCTGTGCTTGACAAACATATTCAAAAGAAACAGCATCTGTGCACAACATATGATTGAGGGATAATCGTCCCTAGAACCAGTTGACGCAAAGCCAAAGAATAAATCATACAGCTTGAAAATTGGAGGTCATGGGAAGACAGACTCGTCACAGAGAGCTGAAGTCTCTGATGAAGCCGAATGACAAAGAACCTCTTCTACTCCTGTGTGTGGAAGGACCGTGCACAAGAAAACTGTGAATGGAGAGGTGAAATTGCCAAACAGATTTGCTCCACTGTCCGATGACCCCCCGATCTCAATTCAACGACCATCCACTGGAAGGCAGCAGGATGAGGATTTGTTGAGACTCTGATTGTTGGTGATTCCACTGTAAAAGATGTTCAGTGGATCTGCAGCAGGAACATTTAAGTCCTATGCTTTCCCACAAACATGGTCAGCGACATGCAGGAGAAAATACTTAAAGCTGTGGCCAAGTATCCAACTGTACAAAATATAGTACGACACACAGGGTCAAATGATGTGTCCAAGCAAAAATCCTAAAGCAAGACTTCACTAAATTGATAAAAACTGTGAGCTCTCTGAATGCAGCTGTATTCATCAGTGGTCCCATGCCAACTATTTGAGGAGAGGAACGATTCAGCAGACTTCTGGCATGACACAGGTGGCTTTCTTTTGTTCTGACAACAGAATTAACTTAATCAACAACGTTTACATTTTCAGGGAATGCAGACAACTTTTTAAAGCAAATGGATTCAATTTGAACAAGTCAGGAGTCAAACTTTTCTACTCCAATCTTTTTTTACTACCTGAGTCATGCCAAGACTGAGATAAACAAAGACTTATCTCAGTGTCAAAGCCAGACATAAACTGGATACACACAAGAGAAGGACTCGGGACCCCACTGGAGAAAAACTTCAAAAACGGGAAACACTTTATCTGCCTCCAAGCCCCTGAAAAGCACAAGCAAGGATGACGGATGTTCTTGACCAACCCAAACATCACCAAGCCCCCAAACCCCTGACAGATCCCCCTTCTCCCTTTCTCCCTCTTCCCCCCACCTGAAATTCACCGAACAGATGATGGAGCGAGTAGGTATTGGGCTTACATCTACTCCTCATAACCCTGTCACCAGAACCTTCAAAGGGACAAAACAAAGCCCCATCCCCTCCTTTACGACCTCATATCCTGTCTCCGCTGTCAGATGTTTGATGTGTGGAGAGTCCAGGCTGCAAAAATACCAACATTTGTGACTTTTTCCAGAAAAAACTGGGACCCTGTTCATTAGAAACTTACACCATTCCTGTGCTTGTTACTAACAGGATGAATGTAGTTTGGCCAAACACAGACAATGGATTTTAACTGAGGTAAACATACTTTCTGTGCCTATCCAAAAACATAAGATAAATGATAATGTTCTTACTCCTAGACCGCTTAAGTTAGCATTCTTAAATGCCAGGTCTTTAGCAAGGAAAACAACTTTAATTAAGGATTTTGTTATTGAGTACAACCTTGATTTTATGTTTTTAGCTGAAACCTGGTTAGATGAAAATAACAGCTCAGCTCTTCTTATCAAGTTAACCCCTCCATGGAGAAATTCCATACTCGTAAAGAATGGAAAAAAGAGGGTGTTGGAAATATGAACGTAAATGGAGAAAGAGGTTGATTACAACATCTATAACAGAAACTTCACTTTTATCATTTACAACTGAGCAATGCATGGAAGTCCTATTTCTCTGACACAATTACCAAAAGCTCTCATAATACTTGTGCCTTATTTGCTATGGGCTGACTAAGCAGGTCCTGGAAAAACTAGTTCATGCTTTCATCTTTAGTCGACTTGACTACTGTAACAGTGTTTCCACAGGACTACCAAATAATCAATCAAGACACTTCAGCTTATTCAGAACTCAGCTGCTCAGGTTCTCACAGGAACCAAAAAAGTAGACCACATCAGTCCAGTTCTGAGGTCTTTACACTGGCTGCCTGTCTGCCAGAGGATAGACTTTAGGGTTATGCTACTGGTTTATAAAACTTTGAATGGTTTATCACCAAAATACATGACTGACCTCCTGACCCAGTATATACCAGCCAGATCTCTTTGCTCATCTGGATCCAGTCTTTTGTCAGTTCCTAGAGTCAGAACTAAACAGGGAGAATCTGCATTCAGCTTCTATGCTCCACAGATCTGGAACAGAAAACCTAAGATCAGCTGACACACTCAGTGTATTTAAATTCAGGTTAAAGACCCACCTGTTCCCTGATGCATTTGATTAATTTGTACTCAAAAGTTTACATCCGCCCTGTTCTATGCTTGTTTTAAATTCAGTTCTTTTAAAATTTTCTTTAAATCTTGTTTTAATGATCACACTTTTAAAATTTCTTTTGATTGTTCTTTTCTTTTATGTTTTATGTAAAGCACTTCTATTGTCATTGTATATGAAATGTGCTATACAAATAAACTTGCCTCGGCTTCTTTGTACATTGTGTAGACTATAACAATTTGCTGAAAAACGTGTGCACAGTTTTCAAAAATCAAATAAAAATGATTTTTGTTCTCTTAGGAACCAAGCAGCTGATGAAGGTTGATTGGAAGTCAAAGGAACTACTGAGAGTGTCTCCTGTTTATGCTGACATGGACATAGACTGACATCACTGTAGAGCTGCCTGATTTCTAGTTGGTACGAGCTGACAGATACATCACGGCGTGCGGGAAAAGTAAAGGAGGTGGCATCAAGGAGGTAGTATAACCATGGATACTTTAAAGTGCAGAGACTGTGAGCTGTTAGTCATTAGTATCTGTCCATATTTTCTACCTTGGGAGTTTACGAATATTTTGACTGTCTGTGTTTACATTCCTCAGGGTGCGAATGTGGAAACAGAGTGGAGGCCCTGGTTAAAACAGTGGCGGAGCCTCAAACGCGGCTTCCGGAGGCACTCTTGGTCATCTCATGGGACTTCAATCATGTCACCCTGGATTCCATGCTGCCAACTATGCACCAATATGTACACTGTCCCACTCATGGTGATAGGACTATTGATTTGTTCCATGTCATCATCAAAGATGTGTATCAAGCTATGCCCCTCCCCCCTCTTGGCAAATCAGACCACGTCCTGGTTTCCTTACTACCTACTTACACACCGGCAACTACATGAACAGTGAGAAGGTGGACACCTGAGGCAGAGGAAGAGGTCAGAGACAGTTTCGGAAGCACTTATTGGAGCATGCTGCTGGGCCATCATGGAGAGGACATTGAGGGACCAACTCAATACATAACAGGTTATATGAACCTTTGTATGGACATTGTTGTACCCACAAAGAAAGTGCACTGGTTGGCTAATAATAAAGCCTGGAATATTAGAGGTGTGAAGAGGATTCTCAGTAAAAAGTAGAGGGCATTCAACAAATAGGATCAAGAGATGAGAAAGGTGAAGACATAAGGGAAGAACTGTTTGAGAAAAGCAAGAGAGCTATAAGGAAAGGGTGAAGGGGAAACTGAACGAAATAACATCAAATTATGGGCTCAGTGTAAGGACTTAAAGATTCAAAACCGCAACGGAATGGATTCGCAACCGCAACTGCATGTTTACACATAAATCAAGTTTCATCATACAGCAAATTAAATCTGCCCAAAAAATTAATCTGGATGTATTGGAAAGCAACAGGCAGGCTGGGAGTACTTTGTGATGGGACACTCGGAGCCGTGAAGACTCAAACTGATAGACTGAACGGATTAGAGGTCAAGATTAATGCTCTGTCTGCCTGCAAGTATCGCATCGAAGTCTCCCTGGGAAGACTTGGAGGAAACCATGAAAATTGACCCAAGATCTGTGGTTTTCCACCACATGCAGCCTGGACATTCAGCAGGCAGGTAGAAGCTTCATCTGCCTGCGTGTAAACAACCATCTCAAATCAGGCATTCCCCAAGCCAACAACACTTTCCCTTGAGAGAACCAGAACAAATCCACAGAAGGTGCAATAAACAGAACCAGTTGTCAAAGAAACTTACATTCCTGCCCTCTACACGAACCTGTCCCTAGATTTCAACGCTTTGGTGACTCTTTTTCTTTACCCCCCAATGACTTGGCCATAGAGCGTTGTGCGATGATGCACGGCAGCAACAAGGCTGGTGATGTGGGAGCTTGTGTGTGTGGACCTTTTGTCTAAGTGAAATTATTGTGCTTAAATGTTGATGTTTTTTTGCTTGTACTTCAATTTATGCTGTTCTACTGTGACACAGATCGAAGATGCCTGATTTTTTTACATTATTCCTGGACCCTTCCTCACGCGTCTTTTCTAAGCAATTGGCGTCATAATGTGGCTGCTGCCAACCCACGGGCAAAATGGATGTTTGCATGTGTTGCCCACCTTATTTCCTCTCCCTGGGATTAATAAAGTATCTTGAATCTTGAATTTGAACTCAGTTCAGTTATGAAAGTCTGAGAGATTTCCCAGGAAGGTACATTTCATTCACCTGATCCACCAGATCAAGTTTCTGCAGTTCTGTCAACACAAAGAGAGGCAGTTTTGTTGAGCATCCTGCTCAGAACCTGTCTTCCTGTTTGAAATCTCCTTTCAGTTACAGACACTGATGGATGGGTGTTGCCGTGTGTGTGTGTGTGTGTGTGTGTGTGTGTGTGGGTGTGTGTGCTCGTGAGCTGTTTTCTTTGCAGAATTGCAGGATATGTTGAGTCATGAATTCAGTGTGTCATGACCTCCTGGTTTCCTGTGGCCTATTTCAGGAACAACTCTGCCTATTGTTGTTGCATGGATCCTTATTCGAGCACTTCTGGGAAAACCAGTAATCTATACGAGATATTGAATTTCTAAGTGATCACTTCAGCCAGTTTTGAGGCTATTGCAAAAAAAAACACGTTTGGTTTCGTTAGTGGATTTGGAGACATTTTTGAGAAATCTTGGCCCCATGGTTTCATCAGTTTATTGGAAGGGGGACGTTCTTTATATCAAAAAATTATTTTCACTAGGTAATAGGTGTGTGCAAATTATGGTGAGATATGAGTGGGCGAAATTTTTACTCAAAGGAGTAGAAAGGAAGAATTGTGAAAACAATCTGGTCCTTGCCGTCCAGGATGCTGCAGGTCGAAATGAAATAAATTTACTGGCTCTTTTGATAAACATAAAATGCAGATTTTGAATTATTTTGTTTTTATGGCAGTGGTAGCATCAGTACTTGTCTCCTCTCCTGTGTAGCAGAAGCACCAAATCTCCCATCCTTCTTTAGTTTTAAGGAAAACGCTTTGAAACGTCTCCAAGAATGGAAACTCTGGCAATCCAGTCAAACACAGGAGCAGACAGGTATGTCTGTAAAATGTGCGGCGTTTACTGAAGGCTGCAGGTTTGCTTCTTTCTAAGATTCAGAAAATGCACAATATTACTTTTAAATGTAAGAATATCTCTTGCAGAGACCTTTTTGGATAAATAAAGATGAAAAAAGGGGAAAGAGGACAAACTTTTTTAAAGTACATCTTTTTGAAGGCCCGTCTGCTCTTCAACTTCCTTTTTTTTCATTTCTTTCATAAACCTTTTCAATAGCTTTTGAACTAAATAGAAGTTTGTATTTTCTATTTTTAATTGAACTGTATATATTTTTAGTTTGGTATGTGGAATTCTCAGAACAAGGGTCACCAATTTTGCTTAAAAGAACAGGTTTTGTTGTGGGTTTTTACGCGGTTTCTTCACCATGAGAAACGCCTGTTTTTCTGAACTTCTGCTTTCAGGGTGAGAATGCTTTCACTGCTGTGTGCTACTGCAGAAACAGAAGACAAAACAAGAACTCTTTGAAAGCCCATTATTACTGAAAAATGTCAGTTTGAAATCAGATGTAAATCATAGTTTTTAATCCATCCCTTTACATTCTGACTGGTTTATTTCCATGTGTCATGCTGAGCTTTGTTTTTGTCCGCTCCCACTAATAAACCTGTGTGAATCAGGCTGATTTTTCTTTCTGATTTTCAGAGCTTTAACCGCGTTTGACTGATGACCGCGCCGTGTAACTCAGCTCTTCATTTTGAGCAACAGCTTACATGGAAGCAGGTGAGAGTCAGGCCATAGTGCTGTCAGAGTGGAGTGCTGATGCCATCTGGATCGATTTATCCTGTCAGGTGAGATGAGCTGGTTCTCCCAGCGGTTCTGGAGGAACACTCATGTTTGGCTCAGGCTTGTTCCTGCAGTTCAGCTCAAACTTTTCTGTGGAAACCCCTTTTTGTTTCAAGCATGAGGTCCAGCATCACTGGTTTCAGATGCTTTATAGTCAGCAGATGTGAATGTGCAGCTATCCTTGTTGAGCTTCTGCTGGGAATCAACAGCGGTCAAGTGGTGAAATACGACATCTAGTGGTACAAAACTTGCAATTGCACCCAAACAGAAGGCAAGCAAAAGTCAAAGCAAATGATAATAGAATTAAGGTTGAGTCAGTACGTTGAGACTGAGGCTGTAACTGTTTCATTGATCTATCCACAATAATGTTCATCTGTGTCAAATTATTTGGATAATTTCCCTTGAGGTTTAATAAAGCAAATTAATGAAACTAAAACGACTTGATAAAAAACAAAAGTCTTAACACAAAGACTCGATTGGAAACAAATGTGATCAAAGCTGTTATATAGTAGCACTCCAATATAATACAGAAAAACCCTGTAAATTAAAAATGTACAGAAAGATCTAGAATCCCCTGAAGAATGATGAGGCTCATACCACAGGATGAAGAAAGGTTTTTAAAATGTTTCCTCAATTCAGCGTTGAAAATTTAGCAAGATAAGTGAGAAAAGGCTTTCCAGAATTAAATGTTCAGCTTTTACTTAGCCTTCGAGAGATACTTCTCCTTAATAACTTGTTTTGCACACAGTCAATGTTTGATTCTTGGTCTCATCAAAGTGCAATTTTATCACAGATGTTTTGTTTGTGTATCTTCAGTTCCTTGTAGACTAAACAAGTTAGGATATTTGTTTTTCTGTGTTTGAACTTCTTTATTTTCTGTTATCCAGTTGAGTTATCTGACTTCCTTTTTGGTTCAGCTCTGCCCTCTGTGTTAAAGTTGTTAACCCATCAAACCCACGTTCAGTTAATCATTACAGGTGATGCTTGTTTGTTCGTCTTCTCAGTCTGCACATTACCTGCCTGCTTTTAGTTACCCTTTTAGAATTTTTTTGGTTTGTTTGATCTTCTCAGCTAGAACATATGTCTTTTCTGTCGTGTATTCAAGTCTTTTTTTGCACAAATTTAGCTGTTTTTGTGTCCAAAACATTTACATCTAAATTGAAAATGTCAGGGCTTCATAGCCTTTTGAATAAAAAATAATGTTTTTTTGTCTCTGAATTCAGAAAGTTAGAATTGCAAAGCAGAACAATTTGTGCTGAAACTATATCAATTTTTATGGACTACAGTTCAAAGATATGGAGTACAGCCTGTTTTTGCCTTATTATAAGTGAAAATCTGTCAATAGCACTTGTAGAATATTTGTTGGAGAGAACAGGTTGTGATGTCTTGCTCTTTAAAGACGAAATTTAATCTTGAAATTAGCTATAAACACTCATATTATTAAGGGGTTTAGGTGTGATAGTTCGATAATTGGAAATATTAATTCTTAAAATAAGCTAGTATTGTTTATATAAAGGTTTTATATCTTTAAAGACGGTGTATTGATATGCAAACATACATGCTTTTACCCGTCCATCCTATTTTAAGTGCTGTAAAATACAACAAACTGAATATCCAGACCCAAACAAAATTAGCATGTTTAGTTGAATTAGTCAAAATTAGATCTAAATTATGAGTCAAAAACTTCCTTTGAGAATTTTCATTTGAGATATTACTTAAAATAAAAAACTTTCAGCATAAAATGACTCAACATTTTCAAGACTTCTTGTCTTAAAAAAAGTCGTTCCATCTTCCAAAAAAGTTATTTGTAAGAAATTGTGTTTATATTAAGTAAACTGGAAACTAGACAAAAAAAAAAAAAACATAAAAACTGTGAGATATTTTGAGTTTTTGAGGTGTATAAAAACCACTACCCCTTTAATGTGTTGTCCAAATTAGGTGCGTTTTTTTTGATGGGCGTTGATGACTGTCTCCTGGACATGTGTAAGTTTTCCTCATCATCGTGAAGCTACTGATAAAGACTGACCTGATTAGAGTTTTATACCATAAGTGTAATCATTTCATTTCATTCATAAAATTCTAATTTTGTAAAACATAGATATTTAGGTTTTCATAATGACTGAAATTACATTAAAGTCTCACTCCAGTCATCTTTTGATCCATTTTCAAAGTGTTCCCAGTGATCTTTTAGTTATGATTTTAACGTTTTTATCCAAAATCAAAAAACCTGTGTTGTTTTTCAGGACACAGTTTCTGCAGAGCGGCAGGAGTTCATTAGAGATTCACCTCTGAGTTGTGTTGGAACGATCTAGCCGTACACTTTCAAGCCAGATACCAGCTCGGACGTGGAAAATTAGGTCATACAGGATCCAATGGCTTTCCGTAATCGTAGTAACTTCTACATCACACTTACAAGCTTTTTCCAACATCATTTTTGCATCTGCTCTTGATTCATACTCAGTAATGCAATTTTAAACTTAAATTCTTTATATAAGACAAAATTCCACAAGAACATGTTATAAACACCCAAAACACAATTTGGTTTCAAATGCCAGCCATGTTTTTTTCTTTTGTAAAATTATTCCCAGTATTCTTTTAATTATGTTTGTGCAGTTTTTAGTCAAAATCGAAAAGCCTTTGTCATTTTTGAAGACCTCCTGCTATTCGTTGGCATTTGCTATGAATGACCTTTTGCAAAACTACGAGTGTTATGTTACAAAGCAAGTTAAGATAAAGGTCATAACAAAGTTGGTTCTTAAAATACAGACTCAGATACATAAAAATGATACACTTGTCTAAAATGTGATGTCTTCTGTACATTTTTCAGAATGATCTTTGACCATTTTAAGTTCAATCATTGTGTGATAAAAGTGGATAGAAAGGCAGATAAGCCCCATTCAGAGACAGCTGCCTCCACACACTGACCTACTTTTACCTTTTGTTTGCACTTCTTTTAGTTTGTTTCAGTTTCATGTTGATGATGAAGATGAGGAAAAGGACAGGGAAAAAACAGAGCGAAAACTGTAACTTGAGTTGGGTTACAAAACAATGAAAGTTAGATAAACCTCAAAGTTTAGAGAATAACAAGGAAGAAGCAGCTGGCAGAGAAGTGATGAAAGATCTCAGAAGGTAACAGTGTGGAGAAGCTGCCAGAAAGAAACGATCCTGGGAGACGGAGAGGAGACAGCTGATTAAGAGATACACAGAAGGGCTGGGAAGAAAATACAGATGAGGAATGCTGACGCGTTAGACTTGTGGTGACTCAGCGGTCTCTTAAGAAACATCTGACTAATTGTCTTCATCTGCCACTAAAAAAATGTAATGAAGCTGTTTACATCCATGTCTGGCTTTGAAAAAATGCAGTTGCTGAAACCGTATTTTATAAAGTTCAGTTAATTAAAAAAAAAAAAAAAAAGATAAACAAACCAACAGCAAAAACATGTTTCAAATAAACATGTCAGGCTCTCCCACAGGTCGATTTTCACTCCTCTTCTCCTGCATCTGGCAAAAAGCAAACAACTCTACCTCTGTGAACTATTGTGTTTACGTTTCACTGGTCAAGTGTTAGCAGGGCGCATGGACGTCCCCTGAAGTCACTCCTTTCTCACACACCTGTTGTCCTCTCATTCACCTGAAACAACATCGTGTGAGTACGTAAGTGTGTGTGGCAGCCACATGTGTGTTTCTTTGAGTTTCCCATGGCCCGACAGCAGGCAGTGTTTTCAGACAGTGCTCTCCCAAAGCACCACTGAGTCAACAGCAGGGCTTAGCAGGCAAGTGGAGATGAAAATTACCATTGAACGCAGTCTTAGTGTGTGTGTTTGAGGATTTCATAATGACTGCTTCAGTCCACTAATTTCCTCAGAGATTTTTATTGGATTTTCCTTTAAAGACGTGAGTTCCTGTTAGATTATACAGATAAAGTGGGTTGTGGTTTCACTATTGCTCAGTACCTTCATGTTTGAAACCTTCTAAAGAGAGTGCTGAGGCTCGAATGGGAAAAACCACCCTTCAGCCTCCTTTGGTATGATCCGTTTTCTCCAAGCAGTGGGTCGCGGGACAAGTGTGGTGTGACGCCAGCGAGCGGTTGGGAATTTAAGTGGTCAACAAAAGTAAGATGTTGAACGACATGTTTGCTTATAAAAAAATAATTAAAAAAATCATCTTGGCAGCGTTTCAAATTGATACTAGAATCACCAAATGCGATACTGCAGTATTTTACTGAATCCATTTTTTCCTACATCCCCAATTTTACTTTAGTTTTTGCAGGCTTCACTACAAGTGCGTTGTGGAACTGCAGTCTTTACATGCACTGCTAAAGATCTGTGCAGTGTCTGCATCAACTCATGGCTAAAAATAGGAACGAGGAATCAGGTTTGAGAAAAACTTGTATTCAAATGTGCCTTAAATCATTCTGAAAACACTAAGAAGAGCCTGCCATCAAACACCATGAGGATGACAGATATGAAAGAAGGCAGTGGACAATTAATGTTTCTTCTGTTTCCTGCAGGTTTACTGAAGTCAGATCACAAGCTTTTGTCTAACAGGCTCGGCACACTGGGGTCGAGCAGGAAATTATGTCAGAGTCGCAGAAGCAGATTTCCAGACGCTGATAATGTTGTTTTTCCTGGGAAAGTGAAACAAAGAAGAGACAGATCAGCGCAGTGTTCCCTCCATCAGGCTTTCATCTTGTCTCATCAAGATAGCAACCGTTACAGTCAAAAAAACTGCCCCCAACATCCATCACTGGGACAGACCACTTATCCTAACCACACTGAAACTCCACTTTGAGGATCCAGACGTCTTCCAAAAGTAGAAGCACTCTTGGGTTTCCCTGCTGATAAAGCTTTGTCCTGCCAGTGCAGATGAAAACAAGCTGGGACACTTAAAGAAGATGAATATGCTGCAACTTTGGGAACAAATGCAGTCAGGTAATTCATGCATCCAATTGCAATGCTGGGGGTTGATAGTTGTTGCTTTCCCAGCCCTTAGTGGTGATGTTTGGTGTTTTGCCACAGCATGAGCCATGCTTTATAGACGGTTCTGACTGTACACTGCTGGATCCAGCTCTCCATAGGAGGCTAAGTGTGCAAGTGGTGACTTGGAAAAAAACCCAGAAGAGGTCCTGCTCATGACCCAGCAGTTCTCCCCCTCACTGGAAAGTAATTAGACACTTAGAGAGGAAGTAAGAATGGAGTTCACAGGACTTTGTCTCCTTAATTTCTGTAAGGCTCATGTTTATGCCTGAATTTAATAAATTGGAACAGATGTACATGTTTACATTGCCTCTGGAAAAGTGCAATGGGTGTGTGCCACAGACTTCCTGTGAGGTGTTATTGGGAAGACTTCATCTTTGTGTGCATTTCTTTGTCTAGTTTTGTCTGCTTCACAGTGAGATTAGTGACATGTGTTATGTATATCCTCTCAAAACCCCACGCTTACTGACTCACGGACTAAAGACCCCCCCCTACAGTTCTAGACGGACGGCCCATCTGGTTTTCATGTAGTGAGGGGGGGTTGACTTAACTGTCGACCCACTGTGGCCAGTATTTGAGCTGATGAAAGGCAATCTGCATTGTTGTACACCCAGACAATGAGCCAACAGTTGGGGCAAATGCATTATATTGATCAAAAGCCTCCCAACAACATCAGCAAGCCAAGCAAAGACTGGAAATCTACCCAAAGACCAGTCATAGCAATTCCCGATCATGTTTTTATTGTTTGTTATTACAGAAAAGCCTGTTTGCTTTTATTGTTGCTTTTCAAAAGACTGCTCAAAACAGTCGACGCACATCTGGTGGTAAAGACATGAAGAACTGTGTGTTTTCAGCACAAAAATGAAGAAAAAACGTGATGTGAGCATTGTTACAGCCCAGGGGATACGGCATAGGGGGAAAAGAAGCTGGGCGTAGAACCAAACCCTGTGGAACACCAGAAAACAGCAGGAAGAGTTGGATTGCTCCCCCTCACTGGCATACTTTATTTCAAGTTTAGGATCTAGACCTTAGATCCTGCATTGTAAAGCACCAAAAATAATCCTTGTAAGAAAAACTGACAACGTTATAAGATAATAAGTTTCCCCATCAAACATGTTTAGAAAACAGGAGTTGATTTTACTTTCCAAGTGTACTTGGGCCAGAATGTGATGACAACTAACTACAACTTTCTACATCTAACCGGCATTTACCCTAAAGCATTAATGTGATTGCTGCCAGACTTGTGCATGAACAGCAAAAGGTTTTGGAGTCACTTTTCTGGTCAGGAGAAGATTTGATCCTGCAGAGGCAGATGTGTTTGAAGCAGGAAATATGGATGCCAAATATGCGGGATGACTTGCATTAGTAGCACTAGTTGCATTAAATTCTGGTGTCGTGAATGTTGGAATGAAGGTAAACAAACGAACTCTTCAGACTATAAAAAAAATCTCATTTGCTGCACAAAGGGCCAAAAATACTTGGGTTACAATGTCAAGAAAATCCAAATGTCTGCATTTGGATGACGTTGAATGTCTTAATGTTTGTGTCTCCAGACTGGAAATAAAATTCCAAATAGCTTCACAATGATGCTCCAAGAATTATCATATAGATTAAAATTAGTAGTAAAATGTGTAGAAGATACTAAAGATGATTTTTTTTCCTTTAATTTTTAGATGACGACCTTTTCTGGAGGTCAAAGGTCAACAAAACTTTTGGTTGTGGTTGTAGACTTTAGCTGGTGGCGTGTGTAAATCTTTGTGAATACCCTAAATTCATTTTTACTACATGCGTGCACAGACTGGTGAGTTTTTTGTGTTTGTGGCAGGGATGAAACCTTCACGCAAAGTAAGAAAATAAAATTATAAAAAGAATCAGGTCCTTGGGGTTCAGAACTGCTGCGGGACAGAGTAATCAGATTTCCTTTTGTGCTCCATCTGTGTGACATTTATGTGTTTGCAGTGAAGGTAAACCACACAATAATGTAATCATATCACAACATATTTTTTTTAGTTTGATGATGCTTCCTCAGCTGTTAAATGATAGCAAAGATTACAAAAAGACTTCCGTTTTTTGAGTACATTTGCAGATGTGGGCTGGTAGCTGGTAAGTTAGGAAAACAAACAGTGAATGTTTTTCATTGTTTCTGCAATATTCATTAACATGAACAAATGAAGCAGATATCAAAACATTTTTTGCATTTGTTACCCTTCTGGTTTAAGAGGAAGAGCTTATTAGCTTTGGTTTTCCCTTCAGAAACTTCAACAAGTCTGGAATGTTCTGAAGGGTGCAGCTCTGCAGAGAAACCGCAGACAGTCGAGAGGCAGATTTTCACAATTCCAGCTGCAAATTGGGCTGCACTTTTTATTAAATGAACTGGCTTCTCTCTCCTCCCAGCATTTATATTTCATGGATTTCAGAGTCATTTCTGGACTTTACTTGCAGACCAGCTGGGTCTTGCTAGTGTAAACCTTCAGGGTCACACGAGTTCTGTAAGCCTCCAGCTTACAGAAATAAATGTCGGCCTGTCAATCGCTTTCATCCAGAAATGAGTGAGTCTGGTTTCCTGCAAACCGCACATACTGGCTTTCATTTTCTGTACATCCTGGATTCACCTTTTCATTTCCAGCTTTAAAGATCCACAGGGTAACGACCTACATTCCTCTGACCAAATATGACATTATAGCTACAGTCCTGCCTGCTGCTTGGCTCAGCCTCTGCAGGGAATCCCTCTGTTGCCCTCTGAAAAGTTAAGACGCGGGCAGTCCGCTGGAAGACAAAAGAAAGGAAATGTGAAAGCTTGGAACGGGCAATGGCAGTCTGTGAGCTGAAGGGGAGAGGAAAGCCGGACTTCACTTTCCAAAAGCTGCCAGTTTAAAAAGAAAGACAGGGGCCACAAACAAGGGGCTGAATCCATGCAGCTGTGCGAACTCAAAGGTGTGCAACCGTCATGCAAATCTATGTCTCCATGCACTAAAATGAGGAGATGTGTTGATTCTTTTTGGGACAGCTATCACACATTGGAAGGCTGTTTGCGCTGCTGTGTGTGCTGGATGTGTGATAAGGCTTGTGTGTATGAGCGAGGGCAAAGAAATGCTGAAAAGCCTCGAGGGGGATTTCCTCTGAAAGGGAATGCTTTTCTCCTCCCCCTCTCAGACGAGCTTCTCCTTCCCTCTTCCCAGCCTCGCTCCCCCGATGCTCAGAGAAAGCCGGGAAGCGAAGAAGAAGAAGCAAAAGAGGAGCTGGAGGATCAACAGGCAGCTTTTGAACTTTCTGAGGCACGCAGGCAGTGTGCACGGAGAATGGCATTGGCTTTACTTTTTCCTCAACCAAGGCAGCTCACTGTCATGTGGATGTATTTCAGACAGCTTCTATTGTTGATGTTCTAATCATGGCAAGTCTGCTATAGCCAAAGGGGGCTGTCCTGACACAATTCAAGGACCAAAAATGACAAAGGTTTTTGTCTCATAGTGAAGAAACTCCAGCAAACATGGTAAAGTAGCATCTCAGTTTGTCTCTTTTGTTGTTGTTTTTTTAACTTTTGGCTGGAGAACAGCAAGATTCCAGGCTTTGAGCGTTCCTTCCGCTTAGATGAAGGAAGTCTCGGTTCCTTTCACTCTCTCCAAGTGAAGTTTAAATACCAAAAAGACAAAACCATGAAAAGAACTTTCGCTGGATGTCTCCTGCACTGCAAAAACACAACATTTCACACAGTATTTTCTCCAGTGTTCAGTTAAAAACCTTTTATTATACTTGATTTAAGAAAAAACTAACTTAACTGACACATTTCTGTCAGATATAGCGACTTCTTCTAAGACTTCTTCTTGAATACTTTACTGATTCATTTGATCAGGAAAACATCTTATTTTAAGCAATTTTTCAAAATAATAATGAGTTGTTTATACTTTAAATAACATTGTTTGTTCAATGTTAATACCCTTGCTACGAATAAACAGGCTTGATTAAGGAAAAGTAAAAATTGTTACGAGTATATTTGACTCGTAACATAAATAACATTTAACAACAACAGAAGTTTGAAAGTAAACATGATCTTTAACTTCCAAGACAAATTTATCTCATAAAAGAAGCTTTAAAATAAATGTGGTCAAGGAAGAAAGTTGGATTGTTATAGCTCTTAAAATGAGATATATTTAAAAGTAAAATTTAATAAATGTGCCTATTTTAAAGATCTAAAACTTTTTTTTAGCTAAACATGCTTTCATTAAGACACCATAGTTCTAGTTGCCAGAACAAAATATCTAAAAATGAATGTTTATTAATAATTTCAAATTATAACTTTGTCTTAAAAGGTTAGAACGTCACAATTGAATTAAAGAAATCCTTCCAAGACAAATGTAACTGGTTCCATTGGTGTGTTTTTTTTTTTTATAAGGAAAAACATATGTGCTCTTAAATTTTAAACCTGTTTTGAGAACACGTTTTTTAGTGTGGCTGAGATTGAAGAAACTTTTGACTCAGCTGTGATTTCATGAAAAGATTACTCATCATTTTTCAGCTCAGTGAACATGTTGCAACTTTGTCTTTTCTTTCTCTTGTCTCACACTTCCCTACTGTTTATTAAAGAAGGGGCACAGCGCCAATTTCCCTGCAGCTCCAAAGCTTTTTGTTGTTGGTGGTTCACATCAACAGGTCAGAGCATCTTAAGTGTCTGACAAAGACCCCGAGCAGCGCATGACCTTTTGTTTTTAATCGTTCAATCCTTTCATGAAGACTTCATTGATGCAGATGGTGTCCATACTTGAGTGAACGGAGAGTGCTTTTGTGAAAAAAAAGGTCTTTGCATGTGAACATAATGGATTCTCTCTTTATTTTGTTTACATTTAAGTCTTTTTTCTATAACTGGAGAGGACTGGTCTGAGTCCAGTCACTGAGGACTGTAATTAAAGAGGACAAGAGAACCTCAATGTGGGAATGTGTCAGCTTACCAGAGATAGGCTTCATTAATTTGTTGCTGCTGCTGCTGTGAAAATTTGTAACCAAAAGTTGCTTGTATTTTATCAAACCTTATCCACCGAAACCAAAATGTACACACTAGCAAGTCAGAAATGTTACAGTTGTGTATAAAGTAGTTAAAGTATGTTTAAGATCAAACCTGGAGGACGATTACCAACCACTGCACTTTGTCTCCCTCCTCAAAACTTCCACACACACACACACTCTGCAGTACACTTGTTTGGCCAGCTTTTATAGCTTTAGCTGTTTGTTTTACTTTTAGCATGAGTGATGTTTTCCTCTGTGACCGCCCTAACGTACGGCCACATGAGCCTGTGGAGCCCAAACTGTCTGATTATTGCAGACTGCTTGATTGTGAATTTGTGTCGCAGCTGAACATCAGAACAAACCCCAGATTTCTGACACTAAAGTGCATTTAGTTACTGTGTTACAGCAAAAACAATCGCTCACCAGCAAGGGCAAACGTTTCATCCAAGGACTTTGGAGCAGCATTTTATTTATCTTTCACTCATCACAAGCCTGGTGCAGCACAGCGCTGTTTTTACCACATGTGATTAGTTGGTACTTCAACATTTCAAAATTAAATCTGTTTTTTTTTGTCTTTTTTAGATGTTAGGTTTAACCAAGTGAACATAAACTTGACTCTGTTAGCCTTTGCATGACATGAGTCAGATCATCAGTGAAATCTGTTACAAATACTGGGTTTTCAGTTTAATTTTCACTAGATTTTATTATACTCAAGATAAGAAGTTTTATTATTTAAAAAAAACGCATTTACAGAAGGTAAAAAAAACTCAAAGCAGCTTTGTAAATTGACTAAAAATCCCAAATATGTTTGGATTTATTCTTTTTTCTATGGCTTTGGTTAGCCAAGACAGGAACATTGTTGCAGTTACTGAATAGAATTTGACTTAAAACATCAATGTCTCTGTCAACCATATCAACTCCTGCTCTGCAAGTTGTGCTGAGTAAAAGAGGATCAAAGAGTTGAATCTAAGTATCTCAAAGTATTTTTTAAAGCTAAGACTAAAAACTATATTTGAAGTTTTTACGATATTCCTCCATAAAAGTAAATAAAACTACTTGAGGAATAATTTGAGTTTCTCAATCTAGTGCCTTCAAAATAAGAACATTTTGGTTTATTGCTTTAATCATTAAGCTCCTGCAAGTCTTTTGACTTCTTGGTAGCTTGTTTGCTTTATTTGAATTAGTTCGTTGAAAGAATTTGATGAAATTTTAATCAACTCGACTTGAGTTTAATTGACAATCATTATATTAAATGAATCTAATTTGAAATGTTTGTGTACTATATGCACTAAGTAAGAGTAAGAGTAATAACACTTTCAAGAAGATAGCATAATCTCCAATCATTTTTGTTCATTTTTTCATTATATTTCTAATCTAATTAGATATCTAACTGATATTTTAAATGGGTTTGATATATTTGCGTCCTGTAACTTTTTTATTATATTACATTATTTGAAATGATTCAATTAAATCAAGTTTATAAGGGATTTTTCATCACATCTGAAAGCCTCCAATAGATTTACGTATAGCAATTCCCATGTCTTCGGAGTATAAGCTGCAGTACATTCAGAATGTTATTGAAATTAAATAAATAAATTATAATAAAGTCCTTAGAACTTTTTAAGCAAAGCCTGCAGCTTGTCTTTCACAACTCCCTTTGCTGGCGTTCTCCAGCTGATTTCCCTTTTGCACGTCTGATCCTGTCATTGTCATGACATCAAGCCAAAAAGGTTTTACAGAGCCTTTGCACCACACCTTTAGTCATTATACAGGTGTTCCTTTGGAATCGCATGCTGTGGTGGTTGCAGAGATGACTCAGAGATGATTTAATTTGGGACAACTGATCAGTATCAGCTCCCTCAGTTATGGAGACTTAACTTCTTTTCTTTGTGAACATTTTTGGGCTCTATCAACATTTTTGACTTTTTAGAATAATGGTAAATGGTATATATTTATATGGCGGTTTTCTACTGCTTTACAGTCCCATTCACTGATGGTGGCTCTACTGCCATACACTGGCAGCAACCTCTCATCAGAGGCAATGTGGGGTTTAGTGTCTTGCCCAAGGACACTTCAACACATGGGCAGGCAAAGCAGGAATCGAACCTGTAATCTTCCGATCAGAGGTCAACCACCTCACTGCTGCACCACCACCAAAAACAAAAGAATTAACCCAGACATCTTGGCTTAAATGATGTAGATTTCTGGCAATAATTGATTATATTCTTGATATTATTAATATGACTCATTCAAGACTCGCATTGTCTCACCAGCTTCATGGCCTTGTGGTGGAGTGTCTGCCCTGAAGCAGGGAGGATGTGGGTTCAAATTCATAGTCTCTAAAGTGGGGACCCAATGGCTCCCTGCTTGACTCTTAAAATGAAAGGGTTGGATTGGGGGTTCAAACCATTAAATGCTTCACCAGTGCGGATGTGAAGGTTTCCTACTCCCCAAAGAAACGGGCCAAATGCTGTTAACTTATTTCACACACAAAAGTGTGACAACTTTTGGATTATGTGTGAGACTTTTGAGACAAAAATCCAGCATAAATCAAACTTCTGATGCTGCCAAGACTCATGATGTGTCTTTGCTCTCACTCCTTCCTCTTGTGATAGTGCTGACAAAACTTATTGTTGTCATGGACCCAGATAAACCACTGACTATATATGAGAACTGGACTGAGTGACTCCTCCCCCCCTGGGCGTTATAAACAGGAAGTGCCCTCAGGCTTCAAGAAGCCAAAAGCCCATAGATTTTGATGTATTGAGAAATAAACAGCTATTGCTCAGTCTTTCATTGTCTGAATAACCATTTTGCTTCTTTTATTAAACAAAAAAACGGATCCTCTTTTTATATGTTATATTACATATATTTAGCGGGTTCTAAACTGGCCAATCAGATGCATCAATAAAAGTGAGTGGTCTCAAGTAAATGTTCCAAATGTTTAATTAACAGAGTTTGAGTGGCCCGCCTTTAAATGATAGGGGTGTAGAATTCCAACCCGCTCACTCCTAATTGGCAGAGTGGTTGCCGTAGAAATGTTGACTCAAACTGACTCGGACCAATAACTGCTCACTGACGATTTCTACCTCCAACATGGCGACATACATATTGCAAAAAAATGGTGAAGCTAGAAGTAGAACATTTTCTATGGGTGATGTCACACTCACTCGGTCCAGTTCTCATAAACAGTCGCTTCACTGTGTTATATTTTGTTTATGATCCCAGCATCTTTAGGACTCTTGCAGTGCCCTACATGGTGAGAAATGTAGAGCTTTAAGAGGCTAAAATATGCTTTTCTGGATCCAAGACATGCAGAAGAAAATCCTGGTTAATCAAGGAAATACCCTTCAAAGTAAACTCTGATTTAATAGGTTCATTTTAGTGTCTTTGAAATGATAAAAGACGATACAACTCAAAAGGGAGATGAAACGCTGTCTGCAGGGCTGAGGTCCAATTTCCAAAAGTGGAATTGTTTGCTGGTTGATGAGCTGATAAGCAGGATCAAGGTAATAAAAACAAGTTTTTGCTGTTGCAGCGGATTCAAACCTTCCCCCAGTAGGCAACTATCAACTATTGGTATCTGCTTTGTAAAGGCTGAGGTGGTCAGCTTTTGTTAAACTTGTCCGTGCATGCAGAAATCACTCCAGGAGTGAATGGCGTACCTTTACTCATGTGTCATTTGTGCTTGTGTTTTGGTTTTAGCCTGAAGGTAAAACGCTAGTCCACCTCTTATGAGCAATTTCAAGTGCCAATCAAAACGGAGACATCATCCAAATGCTGTCAATGCATCCCATAAAGAGCTGTGTCTAGTCAGTCCAGGTTAACTTCCCACAGAGTTGCATTGTCATGTGCTTAACTTCACTCATCTGGGCAGAGGACACAAATGTGCTGCAATATAGAGCTTGACAGTTTGTTTAGACTGTGGCTAAAATCTGAAAGACTTTCTTCAGCCACTGCCTGAAGCAGAGTTGTGAAACCTGCACTTATTAGCTTAATAGCAAGCTCTGCAAAACAACCAAAAAAAAAAAACCAAGAAAAATCCCAGGGGGCCTAAACGGTGGACAAGACAAAGAGAGATTGAATCTTAAAAGAAATGTCTCTTGTGCATGCACATTCAGGTCAAACAATGACCTTTGCTAGCCTCTGAGGCTCTTTGGGTTAAACCACAGGCTGCAGTGGACAATAGTGAGGGCAGAGGGAATCCCCTTGTTGAAGGTGAAGAGGAGGCAGGGGTGGAATGTGTTCAGCTGGACAGTCTCTGCAGATAAGGGCTGTGTTTGACTGAATGCTGCTTATTGTGGGAGTAAAATGCTCCTGCTGTCTAGTTGAAGTATTCAGAAATGTGCAGTTAACTTCATTACAGTATTGTTGGGGTTTGTTGTTTTGTACTCCATTTGTCAATAGAATCCATAATATTTTAAAAATTTTGCACTTAAAAGTCTTTAAAATTCTAATTTTGTTGCCATAATTTCAGTGAAAGTCATGCAAATTATGTCCTGTTGAACTTCTCATATGAAAAGTGTCAGTAAATCCAGGATATGAAATCAGAGATTTCCATTTACTGTCATGTAACTTGTTGCAAAAAAAGGTCAGAAGGTTGGCAGCCATCCCTAATGTTTCTGAGATGTTTAAAAGATGTTAGTCCAGAAAAGTTTTGTTTTATCATCAAAGTTTGATTTTTTTCATCTCATTTAAACTGCTTGCTTTCATGAATTTAATAAACAATGGCACTTTTGCAAGAAACGCATATAGGCAGAAAGATATGCAAAAGTCTTTGACAACAGTCATTAAACTGCAAAGAAATTGAAGTTTAAAGTGGGAGGGGCATGTTGACTGACGTTTACTTGGCTTAATTTATCCATGTTCCCTAGTGGGAAATGGACCGGACCAGGCAGACTTAGAAGTTCTGTTTGGGTTCATCTGGTCAACCCCAGTACCAATACCAATACCAATCCACCCTCCCCCCAAAAAGAGCAAATTTGAGTCATAATAAAAACAAAAGGCTCATATAAAAGTAAATGCACATCATGGATTTCCATCCATCTTCTTCCCCTCATCAGAGACCGGAAACATAAAAAAATATATAAACAATGAACCTAAGTGGCGTGATACTTGCTAGCGTCCACTTTAACACAAACGTCACGCTTCCCAGCCTGATTTCTCTCTATTAAAATGTGATTCCTATACTTTGAGAATTCCTCTCAATTAAATTAATTTGTTGTTCTGGTTTTTGCAGTTGATTGCAAATCATTGCGTCCTCTTTTGTGATTTGTTGTGTGCTTCTTCAGACCTTCTCTGTTCTTCACTCAATGCATTGTAATGCTGCATGTCTGTCATGTCATTTGTCGCGTGACGGCCAATCTAGTGATATATATCTACGGTTGGAACCTAGAAACATGATTACTAACCCCTGAATGTTATCTTAATGTGAAAATACAAAAACAGAATTGAATTATCATATTTCCTGCACTCAAAGGCACACAGGCCCTGTTTTTTTTTCTTTCAAATTATGACTATGCCTCTTTTGATTTGGAGCACCTTATAAATGGATTCATTTTGGTTGTGTTTACTGATATATATATAAGCAATTCTGAGAGGTAGATGGCGATATGAAAGGGTTTTATCATGTGTTGATGAGAATACGCTTACGTGGCAGTGTCGGACTGTGCTTTTTTTACCTGTTACTCACAAGGTTTGGAATCAGTGTAGTTCTAGAAATGGTAGTTATCAATCTAGTAGTATCAGTCTGTATTTTTTTACGTGTTGCAAGCAAGGTTGGGAATTACAGGTATTGTGAATACACTAACCCGCCGGATGCTTTAAAGTGGATAACGTGTAGCGTTACAAACAAGTTCTAAAATTACTTTAAACGGAGTTAAGAAAGTCTTGATCGACTGACAGACTCATCTCTGATTCTTTTGGATGGCTTCATGCCCGTTCGATTCGACTTATATATGAAAAAAGTTTAAAAATAAACCATTTATTGAGGGTGCACCTTATAACCTGGTGCGCCTTAAAATGCGGAAAGTAGCATATAGACTTTAGGTATTAAGCCAGAATCATTTAAACCAGATATCCAAGGTACTGTTATGATCTATTTGATGCCAACTAATATTACTGCAGTTTAAGTTGTGATTTCTTCACCTAATCTTGAGGGATGTTCCATAGACTCGGCTCATGCTCTCGGCTTCCCCCAGAAGACTTTGGGCTTAACTTTTCACAGAACTGTGTCACATGCAGAGGCTGATGGAACTCAAGAGCCCAGCAGTCATCTTCCATAAATTCTTTTGTTTGACTTGGTCATCTGAACTGGGTTCAGACTAAGCTACGCTGAAGCTCCTCAATTATTACAAGTCAAATGCACAGAAGTAAACATCAGTCACAGAAAAAAGTTTCAGTCGCAGCCTGAGCACACAATGTAGATTTGTATCTCACTACATAAGAGTTGAAAATAAGCTGGAATTACCCGGAGTAGTAATTTTCCTGAGGTCTTAGTAGGGTTAAATTGAAGGATTAGCAAACTTGGAAAGCCGGAAAAAATGTAATCCATGAAAAGATATCTTGACACACAGTTCATTTTATTACAGTGAAACAGTGTTGTCTGTGATTAAATGATTACAGTGCTATGCAATTAGACATTTGCAGAACAATTCAACAAGCAGAAGTTGGTGAATGAATGTTTGCATTGTTTAGGTAAAGTTTGCAAAACGTGCGGCAGTTCTCTATGAATAACTGTTTTCATGATTAGACCAAGGGAACAAAGAGGCACAGCAGCAACTCCACTGAGGAGAAGTTAGGACTAGACCCCAGACTCTGGAGGGCAGGGAACAGATGAGGCCGGAGAGAAGTTGGAGACGAGAGGGAGACGGCAGCAGGAAAGTTTTTTGCCTGAGGATGAAGAGTAAATGCTTAATGAAGGTGGTGAAGCAGAAAAAGTGGATCATCTTTAAAGAACCGCTCCGATGAACACAGCATTTAAGGTGGTTTTTTTTTTAATGATGGCGGACATATATTGAATAGATTTATCTTAAAATTGCATTTCTGAGTATTGCTTTGTTCATATCGTTGTGAATCAGGAACAGATAAAAAAAAAAATGGCGTTGGAAAAATCTGTGTGACATAAAAGGTACTACGGCAAACCCCAAGGCTCCGCCCCATTCTGATGCCTTCACTTGTAGATGACTAGATCCATGAAAATCTTTTTTGAGCTGGTATCTGACTCAAAGTTGACTAAATATTGCTCGCCATTTTTGTTGTACCGGTAATATTAGGTGAAAATTAGAGAGAGTGTGTTAGAGTGTGAAAATAGATGAACGATGGGAATGGGGCAACAGTCCCATCCACAACTCAGAGGTAAACTTCTATTGAACTTCTATTGCTCTGGACAATAACACAAGTTTTGGAATTTGGCTCAAAAATGGGATAATTATAATTAAAAGACCACTGGGAACAATTTGAAAATAGTTTAAAAGATGATTGAAGCGGGACTTGAAAAATAATGAATGCCTATTCCGTTTCTTTAAGGTAAAAGCTTTGGTTTAACAGCTCTGTGAGGAATTCCCAACAGCATGACCATTAATGTGTCATTTATGAGTATTAGTAGACTCACATTTAACTGTTTAGGAAAAATCTGTTTCTTTAAACTCTAGTTAGTTTCTGCATTGGAATAATTGTAAAGTAAATCTAACAGAAAAAAACGTTATTTTTCAATGTACTGGGGTTTCACTTGACGTAGATAAGTTACCATTTATAGGTGAGGAGTCCTACCCTTTATATGAAGCAGCTACAATACTCTTCCATCTATATGGATTCATTAGAAATTGTCTTCAAAGTGTGTTTGAAAAAACAAACAAAAAAGGGTGTTACCCCATTGGACATTAGATAAAATAAGAAACAACAGTTCACATCCAAAAAAGCACTGATAAAAACAAAACTACTGTGAAAAACGGCTCAATTCAACTTTATGAGGTGCTTTTTCTTTTGGAGATGACCTCAAGTTTAGTGCTGGCTTCCAAAAATACAGCAGAGCCCAGAGTTCAGTGACTGCAGACAGTCTGACACAGCTGGGATGCATTACGATTCACGAGCTCGCCTCAAAGCTTTTCTGCGCTCCAGTTCATGATCTATTGTGACAGATGTGGACTATCAAGACAAGAAAGGAATTCTGCTCTTCTGAGGACACGCAACAACTAAAAAATGTCAACTCCTAAATATTGATATTGATTTGGATCCAACATCCTATACCACCAGTACCTGCCAAAAAGAGCAACGAACTATTTTAATACCTGTGAATAGAAATATGTTGAGATCTACATTGGATTAAAGCAAAAGCAAAAGCATCTTTTATTTGTTCCCACTTGTTTTGGAGCACACAAATGCTCCAGTGTCTGGCAAACGGTCCCAGTGTTAGCCAGTGTGAGGTCTTTGAAGCTGCTGCTCTCTTGTTTATGTTGAGCTCCTGCAGCCATCAAGCTAAACAAGGAAAGGATCTAAAAGCAGAAACTTTTGTGAGGCTGTGAGCTGACTTCAGCACAGCAGGCCGCTGAGAGCTGACTGCATGAAAGGCCCGTCTGCTGTGATTGTTGGTGACTGAAATCTGTCCAGATCCATCAGACCTGTGAAACACTGCATCTCAACTATCAATTAATAGCAAAGAATGCTGCTTTTGTTTGTTTTGTTTTTTTATCTTTACTTTTTTATACCAGTTTGGATGTCCATTCTCCCCAAATGTTTCTAAATAAATAAATAAATTATGTAGGAGTTTACTGTGCAGTCATTTACTTCCATGGTCTTGAATTTTAAGTGAGAAAAAAAGCACATGAAAATTATTCGTTTTATTTTTGAGTGGTGACTATGTGTGCCCGTGTATGTGTAACACACTCTAGGAAACAGGATTACTTTTTAAAATGTGTTTTAGAGTTGAATAGTTTTGTATAGAAAAGAAAAAAAAAACTTTATTGATTCCTCAATTGGAAATTGTTAACAAAAAAAAGTATGTCAGAAATAATTTAAAGCAATAAATAACACAATTAAAAAATCCTTAATTGGAACAATTTAACAAGTGTTCCAAATATTTTGTCCAACCCCTGTAGCTCCATCCCCGAGGTGAAAAAATGCACATTATTAATGATCCGACTGTGCTGAGTAAAGTTTATTCATGGTTGTGTCTGAGAAGCCTGGCAGTTCTCTTAATCTACTGTAATCTCAGACCTCAAACAATGTTACCTCAAAGCTGCGCTGGTTTACCAAGAATGCTTTAAAGATGCTCTCCTTTCATCTGAATAGTTTCCAAATGTTTACTTGATCTTCTCCAAAAGCACATCTGGTGCTGGAAACCTGAGCAATGCAGACATTCAGGAGATATTTCAAAGTAAAGCTGTGCATACAGTAAAGACCATCGCAGCTGGGATCACTGCACTCAACATTCTTTCATAGATGCAGACATTTTGTCCAATAGTTTTTAAAATAATTTTTAGACTGAAAGTTTGATCCTACTGGACTGCAGATACACCGGACACACTTTTATAAGCAGGTGAGAAACAGGCAGTGCATAGTCACTCAGAATGGCATGTGGCCAATAAAAGTACCCAGGACTGACCAGACCAGATAATAAACTTTAAAGGGCTGCATGGTGGTGTAGTAGTTCGAGCTCTCACCTCACAGCAAGAAGGCGCTGGTTCAAAACCTGGCCGGGCCATTTGTTTGCACGTTCTCCTCGTACGTGTGTGGGTTTTCTGTGGACTTTCTGATTTCTTCCTGTTGCCCCTTGGTCTTAATGTTACTGTGTGACCCTGCAAGAGACTGGTAACCTGCTCATGGTGTACCCTGCCTTTGCCTGACAGTATCTGGGATAGGCTCCAGCCACCCTGTCACCCCAAAAGGGATACTGGGATTCTGAAGATGGATGGACGTGTTTTGTTATTGGCCTTTGCCTGAATTTATCATGGACATTTTATTTTTCTTTTACACTATGAATGAACTATTGCCGAACGAGACCCTCAGATTGTTTTCAAACTTCACCTCAGAATTCTCTAATTTGACAACATTTGTATGTTATTTACAACATACATGTACACAACTGAAAAAATGAACATTAATAGGAATTCCCTGTTTAAGTGGATCTCTGCAGAGAAAAAGTACACATAGATTACTGGTTTTGGAGCCAAAGATGACCAAAAACACAGTTTGAAAGTAATATAAAAACATAATTTAGTGTCTGCTGGGTTAACACGTTTCTGATAGCGTTCCTGAAAAAAATAACATTTGTGATGGTAGAAAACGTGAACATAAGCAAAAAAAAAAAACCTCAAGATTCTTGAATCTTTGTTATGCTGTAATTGTGAAAAGGGACTATGCAAAAAACAAAAAAAGAAAAAACAGGCCTAAACAGAATATTTACAATAATTAACTAACATTTTTTTGGGTAAAACACTGGTTTCTATACCGAATCTTTTCTGAACAGAATCAACATTAGACTACATTTATTTATTCTCCAGCTGGCATGCAGAAGTGAAAACTGTGTTTTGGCATTAGAACAAGTATTGAAATTAACTTTACTTTGAGTTTATTTAGACTTATATATTAAATGTGATAGTTTTCACTAATATATAGTGCATAATTCTCAAAAATAAAACCAGCATTGGCGTAAACTGCTGATCCATGTTTCTTGATGAATTTCCACCCTCCAAACCAAATGCTGCACCGGTGATGGAGACTCATTAAAACAAGTTCTTTTCTCATGAGCTTGTTTGACATGTGCTGTCAGTTTCCTGAAAAAAATGTGGTTTGAGTGGTCCGAGTGTGGCCTCCCGCTGCTGCAGCCCATCTGCTTCAGGGTTGACCGCTTTTATAGCTGCTCCACTGCATGCATTTGTTGCACCAAATGACTGTTAACTTCCCACCCATGAGACACGTCCTCACGTAAACTGAAAGCAAAGTGTCTGATCAGCAAATGCCCAAAGCTTCATACACTAAACACAAGAAGGTGACAAGTGTTCAAATGGGCAACACCAACATGAACTCATCAGCTATGATCTTGCCTTGTGTCCAGAATCCAGAATCTCTGGACCTGTCCATCCAGACTGCCCTGTCGGCCCTCTTCCCTCCCTTTGAGGTCACCGCACCCATCGTCATCAGCCAGCTCTTTCGGACCATAGAGGAACGTTACCATGGCGATGCTCTGCAGTGCCTGCTGGACTTCCTGATTCCTTCCAAGCATCTGCTGGAGAGTGTCCAGCAGGCTGCATGTGTGAGTATGAAGCTTGTTTTTTCTACAGGATCCTAAGCTTGCACAACTACATCCTGGACCTGCACAAGCTCATGCTCACTCTGTGAAATCTACTTCTCCCAGAATTCAATTCATTCAAAAATGTTGAACACAATTTAAAAACAGTTTGTAAATGAATGTTAGATGTTTGTGTTGTGCTCTCAGTGTAAAAACGACTGTCAGGAGAACTATTAACTTATTAAAAAATCTGCAGAATTGTATTTTTGCGTGAGCGTGGTACCTCTGCAGTACAAACAGATACCAGGAGGGACCTTACTGAAAAAAAAAATCATGTCAGAAGAACATTTTTCATTTGAAATAAAGATACAAACAAAAGTTGACATAATCTAAGTAAGTTCTAGTTTTATTTAAGCTGCAAGCAGAGTTATAGGGCCTACCCATCCCCACCCTGCAGGCCACCTTCTGACATTCTCTCACTGGTTGAGTGGCCACCAAATACACCTTAATCTCCCCATCTGCCCCTGCCCCCTGATCAGAACTGTACAAGACAAATTCATAAAAAAAAATAAAATGGAGGCTTTAATGGTTGTTTTATCTCTATAGCAACCATTTTATTTTTTGGTGTCCTGGGGGTGGCAAACAGGTCTTTGTAATTTTTTGTAAGAATTGGCAAAAGTAAACTTTTTGGTCACCCACATTTGTAATATGTTCATATCGTGAGCCCAGCAGGGAGAGAGAGAGTGATGCATTCTGGAAAGCTTAAAGTGTTGACTGTTTTAAAGATGCCTTTTTACACTTTTTATATTAAATATCGGGCAAATCTGTTAAACAAAGTGGGGAAAATGTCAAGTTTTCACCTGATGTTATTCACGATCTTCAAAGCAGCTGAAAAAAAAACCCTGATGAACCAGCATTCTAGCAGCATTTAAATGCATCATTTACACACAAATCTTGAGTCTCAAATATGATCTGCAATGAATGCTTACTTTTTAAAGATCTGTATGTGTAGTTAGTGTCAAACTGCAGTAATTTTAGGTTGTGTGTGTAAAATGGATTTTGTAGTTTTTGGTTTTGTAATTTTTGTACAAGTGAATACATAATTGCAAGTATACACAGTTAAGGACAAAATGTATTGTAAGACTTACAAATCAAGAATTACGCTCACAGAATTCCAAACTTACGCACAAACATGCAAACACAAGTTAGGAATCAAGAATTCTGCACACAAATCCCCTGAGACTAATTTCTTTCCATACAATAGTTGTTTTGAATGTTTACCAGTCCTTACTTTGTGTTCTTTTCCCAGGCTGGATACTCGGATGTGGTGTTCCGTTGTGAAGGCTGGCCGCTGTGTCTCCATGATAAAACTGTGATCCAGTTGGCGCCTGTGAACCCCTTACTGTTGCGTCCTGGAGACTTCTACTTCCAGGTGGAACCTTTCGGTGATCAAGCAGCACGAATTGTCCTCAAGAGTCTCCTGGAGGAAGGCTGTCGAGAGGTCGAGGAGACTCCCATTCCTGAGACTTCTTACTCCTGCATCTTCACTGAGGACTGGCTGAATGACATCAATGAGGGACGCCACGGAACTGCTCTTTCTCGCTGTTTGCTTTGCACTGACCAGGGAGTAATCAAGTTGCCTTGGGCTAAAATTGCCATCCCAGAATTCCTGGACAAACCAAAGATAATGTCCGTTTGTGATAAAACAACAACGGAGACGAGACAGACCTCTACTCCTTCTCAGTTTAATTCTTCCACCCTCCCAGTGGGCGCTGTGATTTATCCAAAACAGGACAAGATGTCATCATCTCTGAGACCCATACAGTCCAGACTTATCAAAGTGGAACATGAGAGACGAGTCCCAAAATTAGGGACCAAACCGTTGATCAAACCTGTGGGGTGGGTTTCTCCTAACACTTGGGAAAGTCACAGCTTTGGGGGGATGGAGGGCGATTATGTGGATCTGGTGGACATATCCAAAGGAAAGCAGTCTGTGGATACACAGAGAGACAGCTGTGAAATTCAGAACAAATTAGTTTCCCTCCAACCTGTCAGACCTCCCCCACCGATTCCACTTGGACAGAGAGTGTTCTGCAGACATGCTCCTCAACATGCAGAGGACCCCTGTAACCCATGCACCCAAATGCATCCAGGCCAGGATCTCTCACATCCAGACTTAAAGTGTAGGTACAGAGAATCCTACCTGGCAGCACTTAGCAATCCGGTAGCGTTTGAGAGGGGGGATGCAGACCTGCTCTCTGCTTTGGAGGAGGTACAGCTGTGTGAGGAGGGGGATGGAAAGGCCAGAGGGACACCTGAAGCTCCCAAAGAAGACCTGGAGAACACCTGCAATGGCTGCAATATTCCTGTACTGTGTCATGAATCCTGTCAGTTTAATCCAAAAAACAGCTGCAAACAAACGTCTGAGAACCTTGACTGCCATCTTCTGTCCAGCCCTGAACCTGAAGTCTTCCCAAAGGAAACTCTGAGCGGTCAGACTAAGCAAGCCCCCCAGCAGTTTGGCAGCACAGCTGCTGTGCATCCGCCGTCGGATGTGACCTCGGTGACGTGCGATGGTGAACTGAAGCTCCACCAAATGGGGGAGGCTGTAAAATTAAGCAAACACAAGGTCAAAGGAAGGTCATTGTCCACCGTGTCTGAGACTCCTGCAGGGAATCCTGTTCTCTATCAGCTCAGCAGCAGAAGCCACAGTGACGTTTATCCGGAGACCATCTCAAATCTGATCCACAGTAGAAAAGGTGCACGGCTGGATCAACAGGCTGCAAGGTCGGAAAGGCAGAAGGGCTCAAAAAAAGGTAAGAAGTTTCATTCCAACAATCAAACTATGGTTCCAGCCCACACACGTAACACACACAATGTTATTATTATGCAGACAGTCATCTATAACAATCTGTTGCTCAGTGAAGGGAGAGCCTCCACGATCCAAGCCAAACAGACTGTTAAACTCAGCTATGACCTCACATGTTTGCAGCGGCGCTCCCATCCAGTGTCAGGCTTCATAAAGGCTCTTCAGAGAGGAGGTTCAAAAGTCAGAGATCAGGCTTGAGCCAGACCTTCCTGCGGGGATTCTCCCTATGCTGCCTCAGTTCTCTGCCACATTCACTCCTCTTCAGCGGGAGTGAACGGAAATAGCCCCCCCCCAGTGAATAAGCTAGAGAGGAACTGCAGAAATTTGCTTCTAATGTATAGAGACAGCATGGCATGCATGCAACTTCCATGCACAGGCATGCCTTCAGAGGAGCAAGCTGACATCTTCAGTATAGGCATGCATGCCACATTATTAAAGCGGCAGACGGAAAGCACGAAGGCTTGTTGGTTCTGAGGGGGCTGATGTGAAGGCCTGAAACCTCTGCTCAGTGGTCACGCTGCTGCTGTGACAGTGATGAAAGTCTGTCAAAGCTACTTACTTTGTTTATCTGAGAGCCACCGAGCATTAAAAATGAAAACAGGAAGTGTTTGGGGGAGTTCAGGCGTCTCATTTTTCACTTCAAAAACACACTTACATCAGATGTCCACTTACAAGTGCACAGTTCATTCTCAAGCACTTTTCAAGCACGTGTAACAAATGTAAATAGTCCCACTCCAGTCATCTATTGATCCATTTTCAAAGGATTTCCACAAGATTTCCTCTGATTGATGGCAGGGACCACTCCACCCCCTTTTCCCATTACCCATCTGTTTACAGGCTGCTCCACTTGCTCACAGCCCCTCCATTACTGGTGCAAGAAAAATGACGAGCAATATCTGAGCTTTCCAACCGTACAGTTTTGATCCAGATTCCAGCTCAGACAAGGATAACAAAGACGGTCTATTTGTCTGCAAGTGGATGGATTCAGACAGAGCAGAGCAGGAAGGTTGTAGCCCGTCCAGTGTATATTCTACGTCAAAAATACGATTGTTTTCAAAAAGCATTTCTTTTCTGCTCCTGATTCACACACATTTAAACAAAGAAATGTTCAGAAATGCAATAGTCAGCTCAATTTTCTTTCCATATGTCCTCCATCTTCAGAAATATTCCACGAAAAGCATCATTTTCATCAGCGTTTAACGTGACCAACTCAAAATACTGATAAATGCAGGACCTTTGTCATATTTTGGGCGTCGTGTACCTAAAAAAAAAAAATCATTTGGAAGTCAGTAATTTGAACCAGAATTAAGACGCACCAGATCATGAGGCAGATTCACCACAAACACTTAAATGCACTTTGTTTTCACTGCTGACATCACACTACCTACTGCTATGCTGCATTGAGATGATCCTATGTGACACAGGGTGTCACTTATTTTGAATTGAAGTCATGTGAAGCTCTGTCAGAAGTTGTTAACTATTTCATACTTTGAAAAGAAACTATTGAAAATGATGAAAACATCTTTTTATTTTTCATTTAGATGCCTTGTTTTCTCACCTTTAATGTGACTCTTTATTTATAAACATTATTTTGGTTTGTTCTATTGTTTCGTTTATGCCAAAAAACAAAACAAAAAAAAAAACAATAGTTCATTGATATTTTTCATAGTAGTAACAATGTTATAAAAAAAATCAGTGTTCTAGTATTCTGCAGGGGGAAGTAAAGCTTTGCGTCCCTTACTGGGTTGTTACCAAGGTTCCTCTCTCATTGATCTTCATGCATACATGTCCCTTCAAATCAAAAGTTAAAAAAAAAACATTTTATTTGCTGGAATTCTGCAACAAGAACATATCTAAAAATCCAACAACTTCCTTGTGAAAACTTTTTCTCAACTTTTTTTTTTAAAAATGCCTTTTTTTCACACTGACAGAGTTGCCTTCCTGCAGAAGTGAAACTCCATCCTTTACAAATGAACTTCATGCAGCTACTTCAGGCTCTCAGCAGAACCTCCAAACCTCAGAGTCTGCTTTCAGCAGGATCAGCGTCCTGCTGGAACTGGGCATTGTTTCCTTACCAGGTAAAATGATTTATGTTGTTAATACATTTTCATTGTCTCCCTGTTGTTTGCTCCATATGTGTTTTTTATTTGGCTCTTTATGCTAACTTTTATATAATTTTATGTGTAAATATCAATATGTATGTGCTCCAGCTAACCATTTCTAAAATACTGACAGCATATGGAGACTACAGTTATAAAACTATATTTTGATTCTACGTTTTTTTGTTTTGTGTTTTTTGCTGACTTGCATGCACAGGCAGCAGGGACAGAAACGGCAGGGCAGTGGTGGAGGTCCATGGAGACAGAGAGGAGTGGATGTCCCCTCTGGTTACTGCACAGAGTATTTGCGAACTGTTGCTCTACCTTCACTCCATACCAAGGTACAGCATGCAAGAACAAATAGATTTTGAGAAAACAAATGTGTGTAAACCTGGAGTGCAGCCTGACTTGTACAAAAGAAGGAATGGTCTTCTGTTCTTCAATGCATCAGAGAGATGCCATCACAGAGTTAATTTCAAAAACATCTCACAAAGTGCCTCATGACACATCAGACCACCACAGATAATGCCTATGATCGTCTTCAATCGAGCCGTGTCATCATAAATTTCCATAGATTGATTATTTATTTATTTCTTTTAGTGTTGTGATACTTTTTACAGTCAAAATCTTTCTCTTCTGCTTTGAGGATCTCATTGTCTTTTACTACGGTACAATCTTTATATCACTTACCAATGTTTTGTTATATTCACATTCAGTTTTTTACCTGTTAATTTTTGATTCTATCGCACATTTATATTTCTATTGTGGTTTTTACCCTTTTACAATGTTGTTATTTTACTCTAAATCACGTTTATGCTGCATTTTTGTTGTTAACTCCATGTAGTTTTTAGGGAGACACATTTACCACCTGTCCAGGGACTACAGGTGAAAAATAGCTTTTTGGCTCACTGATGCAATTGCAGTGATGATTTTAATAAATAATTTTAAAAAAAGAAAGGTATGCAATAAGAACACATAACCACAAGAGGGCAGCAGATAGCTTAAGTTTTGACATCCTCAGTGGCAGTGGAAGCTTTATGGATATTTGTTTCCAAATTAAATATCTTCTTTTAAGTTATCAGTCATAACGTTTTGCTGTAAAATGAATATTCTATTTCCTCATCTTCATAACCAACTCAACACTGCTGACCTTCTACCATAAAACTGTGCTTTCCTGTCACCCAACGAACTCCCCTTATCACTTTATGAGAGTCATTAGTTAGAGTAGGTTTGATTTAAATGACAATATTCAAAGTTATTCGTTGAACTTGCTTGACCCTATCATGTCCTTGGTAAAAGGACCCACTACAAGAGTGGGCAGCAGGCGAGCTCCCAGCCAGCTGTCTGGTATGCAGCCCCCTGCCAGAATTAGCAGGCACGTCTGATGTGTACTCACACAACAGCAACATCTCCCCAGAGGAATCCATTAGGAGGGGTGCATGAGATGCAAAACTGGCAACGATGTGTTTTTCAATGCCATATAAAAAGAGAAAAAAAGGATTGAAAAAGAGTTCAAATAACAACCTAAAGCACCCGATTCTGGCCCTGAACCGAAGAGGACTGCGGGGATGTGAACAAGTTTCACTTTGCCCTAATGTGAATCAATATTTTTGCAGGAAAGATGTTCGAGAGCTGGGAATGACTTTAATCATCAATGCCAGAAAGAGGCCTCCTCCGCTTCACCTCTACAAAGCTCTGCTAATGGCTCAGGTTAGAGCGGCAAACGTGCAGCCACACGTCCAAACATGGCTGACAGGAGATGAAATAATGCCAGGATTAGTGAAGAACTGACTGGAAAAGGCACTTGTCTTTTTTCTGTCAAGTTAAAAAAGGAACTGACTTAACCCTGTGAAATTATTCATCACAGTCAATCGTGCAGATTATCAAGGTGGTTAGAAACGAAGATGTCAGCTTTGCCTCACGTACTCGTGTTCTGCCTTGAACAGGAACAGGCTCTTCATGCGGTTCACTGCATCCTTCTTTTGATGGACAAAGACACCTTCCCACGACCTGAGAAACACCCCGGCCTGCAGGTCAGAGACCCCGACAACCATGAAACCCAGCAGTGGTCACCTCCAGTCCTGCTTAGTATGTGTTTTTGTGTTGAACAGATGGACATGGTGACTTCCTTGAGAGCCCTAAACAAGACTGTAGAGGTGTCACAGGTGACCTTTGACCTGGGAGGGACCTTCCCATACAGTCACACAGACTGGCTGCAGTTTCACCGGGTAACAAACGAACACTGACCTTACCTGTGATAGCTCAGACAAAAAAAAAACAACAAAAAAAACATTGCCTTTCCATCAAGAATGGAAAGTAGAGTCAAACTTCTCAAGGACTGCACCCATTTGTTGAGCATTTTACATCTTGATTTAGGTGAGCATAATCTCTTTTGTTTGTGTTGTTTCTGCGGTTTGACACCTTCCATGAGTAAATGTTGAGCCCAGATCTGATTCAGTGACACATCACTCAGGTCGTCTTTTACTTTCCCTGCCGCTGCAAGTGTAAAGCTTGTGCAGTTTCCCCAATTCAGGACAAATAAACGATTTCTTTTTCTTATCTTCGGTATTTGTTTTGTACTTGTACTTTGTTGCAAATGTAAAATGAAGCACAATGTTACTAGATATACAGCCATGTTTGGTTTTCAATTCTATCCCGTTTACGTAGCCCAAAATCACAGCCATAGCATCTGACATTTGACATTACTAAATACAGACATTACGGTACAGAAATGATCTCCTGCTGCTCTGGATTCAATATTACAAATACTTTTTAGTCATCTACAGTCATATCTTTAGCATGAATGCTCTGTGTGTCGTTTTAAGTGCACCAAAGCCACTCAGCCTGTTGTCACAGCTCATGGTTTCCTGTTTTCTGTTCCAGAAACTCATCTCCTTCATGGATGAGCTACGAGGAGCTGACAGCTTGTTGCAAATGGCCATCAAGAATGTGGACAGCGGAAAACAATTGGACACCACTCAGGTAGAAAGAGCTTTTATTGTGACAGATTTAAACACGTATTTTTTGCTGTCTCACACACTCTGTCTTTGTCGTGAACCAGGAAGTGCAACAAAGCATTCAGGAACAGAAGATTTTGATGAAAAACGTACTTGAAGATGCAAGACTGGTAACTTTGCAAAGGGAGGGAGGATCCTTACTGGCCAGGATGAAGAGGGAGGAGTTTAGATTTCCCCAGTCTGAAGATTACAGGTTTGAAATTGAACTTTAAGTTATTTATGTGGCATTCTAGTATACTCAGCCAATTCCAGGAAAATGTGACCAGAATAGATGATGTGTTTTGTAACTTTGTGCACTCTGCACCTGGTACCACACCCTGCTACATTCAGAGGAGTGAAGCTTCCATCGATTAGCCAAAAACGCAATATTTGACCCAAGAAAGGCTTTGAATTCTCAGTTACTTTGGCTCATTAAGTCTTGAGGCTTACACAGCATAAAAAAAAGAAGAAAAGAACAGAAAAATACTTTCCAATTTTTCTTTATTACATTTTCGACTTGTCTAGAGGACCCTGACACTTTTAGTAAAAACTTGCAACTTGATGCAACTTATTATTATTATTATTATTTGGTTTAAGTCAATAAGAAAATGAAAACAATTATTTTATAAGCAATTTTTCTTTTATTCAAAGCAGAAAACTAGAAAAAAATCATGCTGTCGTCCATCAGCGACACATTTCCATAAAGCTCATCCTCACACTACAAGACTGAAATAGAAAGCTTTAAATATGGAGTTGAAATATTTCTTCAAATTTCAGTGGACTTTACTTTTTTCCTAATAAATAAATAAATACTCAATGTCAGTCCTAAAAATGACACTTGACTCGCTGGAGTTCTCATTCCTTCTTTGTTCCTCCTCTTTCTGTGCAGAGATGCTTTAGAGTCAGTGACGATTCTGTACAACCAAGTGGAGGAAAAACTGCACACGCTAGTGATGAGATCAAACGAGTCGCTGCAACACCTGGAGATCCTGCTGAAGATCAGAGAAACAGAAGCAGAAGTCATCACAGTACGTTTCCTAAAGGCTGCTGTAAAAGCATGGATGTGGCAGGTGAAATTACCATTGATCATAACTGCTGTGTTGTGTTGCAGGCTGGGATGTGGTTCAGTATAGATGCTGAGCAAAGACTGAAGGACTTTTGCACAACAGATGACACAGACATTCAAAAATCCTTTCAGGACTTCAGCCTTTTTTTCGCTCTCTCAAAGGTATTCCAAAGAAAAAACACATCTACTGTATGTGTGGCCAGACTCCTAAATCTGCTTTTCATTCAGAAGGTATTTGCTTGTAATTATCTTCCATGTTTTCCACAGGAGAAGCAGCAGCATGCTCTGACTTTTGTAAGGGAGGCAGAGGAGACCATTGGAACCAGCAACTCCAGTCCTGCTGCCAACATTTTTCGCACTCTCGTGAGCACTTTTAAGTCAAACATGGAAGACTTCATGCTACGGGCAGAACAGCGGCAGAAAGAACTGAACTCAATGCTTCAGGTTTACACTTTTTGTGAGCAGGTTTGTGTTTTTATTTTCTTTTTGAACTTCAGGCAGTTTTTTATGTTTGGTTTAACGTTTCATTTTGTCCTGGACTGCAATGACCGGGATATTTTCACAATTCTTCTCTCCTACTGCGCCATTCAGCAAAAAGGTTGTGCCTCCCACAAAAAACTCTTCAATATTTAAACTTGGAGAAAAGAAATTTTTGGCGTAGCGAGTGACAACCCCCCCCGCACACACACACACACACACACACACACACACACAAAGGTGACACCTCAGCGGCAAAAAGATTATTATTTAAAAATCAAATCAATCAATCAAAAACGATGTTTCAAAATCCACTAACAAAACCAAAACCAATGTGTCTGGGATTACCAAAGGAAGTTTTAAAATGATTATGGGATGGCCACAGAATCTTGGCAAAGAAAAAGATGTCAATTTTCCCATTTTCACACAATATGGGAAAGGAAACTTTTGTTCCCAAAACTTCACACACATACTGCCAGGTTAAGTCTACAACCACAACTAAAGTTTCATTGACCTTTGACTCTGGGAAGAGGGCAGCATCTTGAATTAAAAAAAAAAAAATCTGCTTTAGTACCAGCTACAAATTTCCAAGGGATTTGAAGCTTTTTCCTCCTAACTCCTTGTGCCTCATTTGGAAGCTATTTGAGAAAAAAATGTAGCTTCTGAACAACGTTAGCGTGGCAAAGTTAGCCATGGCCTTTTGCTTACACATTCTTCATGGGAATATAGTGAAAATTTGATACATGAATGATTGGCTCAAGCTGAATGAAACAAAATAACATACAGTATGAGAAATGTGGGCGTGATTGAGAAAAAAATTCAGTTGCCAAGGAAATCCAAAAGTTTTCTTTTGCAGATTCTTTTAAAGATGACATAGACCTGATCGTCACCTCCTGGCGACCAAAAAATAAAATGGTTGCTATGGAGATAAAACAAACAGAAAAGCTGTCATTTTGAAAAAAAATGTCTGTTCTTTTGTTAATAAATTTATCATGTGTTCTGACCAAGGCTGGCAGGGACAGTGGTTCTGGTGGTGGGGGGTGGGCAAGCGTGGGTAGCGCCTGCAGGCCATATAATATACAACTGGCAGCTTTAATTATTAAATGCATTTTTTAACTCGTGTTTTTTAGGCGGCTGCTGTTGCAAAAGAATGTGCCCAGTTTGTGGAGCAAGTAGAGAAGGGCTGCTTGTCAGCGCAGACCTTGAGCACTCTCCAACTGTATAAGGAGCGATTAGGAGGCGAGTTCTCAGACTCCCACTTCCAGGCTCTGAGAGCTAAAGCCTGCACCATTGGATCAGGGGCCTCTGGGATGATGAAAATGTGGAATGCTGCTCGGTTGCGATGCCAAGAAGTCAAGCAGCGTCTAGAGGAGACGCAAAGAAAAAAACGAGGCAAAGATAAGAACCAGATCCCACACACCGCAGCTGCGAACCCTCGAGGGGAACAAACTGAGATAAAGGGAAGAAGTGAGCTGGAAGAGGCTGAGGGCTCTTCAATCCTGCAGCCAATTTCACAAACAAAGGGGTCCAACACCACAGGCAGCACTGCTGTTAGACACTCAACGCACAATCTTAAAAATGAACTCAAAGAAAATCCAAACCAACACTCCAAATCACTGCAGCTTCCTGAACCACATCTGAAAATTGCTGCAGAGACTCAAGTTTTACCAGAAAGCCTTGGCTGCCATCCAGAAGGCAAACGGAGACCAAGAGATTACCACAGTGAATCAGATCTGAGGACCACAAAGGTGTCAAAGGGTTTGCTGCTTCACCAGAACTTAGGCCGCTCCCTCAGTGACGGCTCACGTGCGACGAGCATGATGAGTTTTCTGCCTGCAGTCATCACACACAAACAATGTCACAGCAGGACACAGTCCCTGGATGAACACATGCAGCCCAACCACAACCCTCATCAGGAAAGTCCTTCAGCAAATCAGAAAAGCAAGGAGACAAGAGGAGACAGTAATGACGGGAAACTTGAGGAACGCACAGATTCCTGTAAAGATTTGAGGAGTTCTGAGACATTACAAACACCAACAGAAAACAACACCAGCAACTTTCTGTAAGTGACCCTTCATTGTTTCAAAATATGGGTTTACATTCATGACTGGTTTGGTTTCACAATAATTCCAACAATGTTGTATAAATGGACATTTTTCATTTCCCGTTGATGGTACAGAAGAGTACGGAAGATTTTGGAGGAGCTGCTGTCCACGGAGCGAGAGTACGTCAAGGCCCTGGGGTACGTCAGAGAGCATTACTTCCCTGAGCTGGAGAGGCCTGACGTCCCGCAGGACCTCAGGGGTCAGAGGGGGAGCGTCTTCGGTAATTTAGAGAAACTACACGACTTCCATCACCATCACTTCCTGGATGAGCTGGAGAGCTGTCTGAGCGAACCCCTCCGGGTGGGACGCTGTTTTCTGCGACATGTAAGCAACGTTTAGTCGGGTTGTCTGAAATGACCTGTGACCTCATGGCAGCACGCAGTTGTTTGAAGTCCCACTCCGATCACCTTTTGATCTATTTTCAAAGCGTTCCCAGTGAAAATTTAATTATGATGTTTTAGCCAGAATAAAAAAATCCTGTCTCGTTTTCAAGGACATAGTTTCTGCAGAGCAGCAGGAGTTCTTTAGAAATCCACCTCTGAGTTGTGGGCGAGACTGTGGGTGTGAAACAACCCTGCCCCCCTCTTCATGTCACCCATTACTGAGAGCGCTTTGTTTACACGCGCTAGCTTACAGCCCCTCACAACCCAACCTGCCAAAAACGGTGAGCAACATTGGAGCCGTCCAGCTAAACAGTTTAGTACGGTGGCCCTGAAGTGCAAGTCAACAAATCAACAAATCATCAAAGCAAAAACATTTTAAAGCTCAAAACGACAATTAAAAAAGCAAAACACATGTTTAAAAAAACAGCATTACATTTTAGAAAACAAAACAAAATTACAGAAACTAAAACGTGAAAAACAAAAACAAAGTAACTGGAAAGTAATTTGCAGAAAACAACACACAATGAAAAACTGGAAAGGTAAGTATTATGGAACATAGTGGATGCATCAGAAGTGCATTTCTTCCATCAAAAATACAATTTTCTACAAATAGCATTTTTTCGTCTGCTCCTGATTTACAACAATTTCAATTAAGAAATACTCAGAAAAGTAATTTTGAGCTTAATCTTCTTCATATGTGTCCTCCATCATCAGAAAAAGGCCACTAAAACACATTAGAAACAGCAAAATGTTCTTTTTCATCAGAGTGGGTCTTTAAAGCGAAAACCACATTTGCTGATATGATTCATAATGTATAAGCTTGTTTTTCATGGAACAAGGCTCCAAAGTTTCCTGCTTGACCTAATGATTATGCATTCTTATGCACAATCAGTTGCTGAGAAAGTCCCTCCAGATGTGCGATACACTGAGACAGATGTGATTTAAGCTTCAGACATTTACTCACCAGCTGATATTTAACCTCTTTGAGCTCACAGCTGATATAACAAACAGCTGCTTGATTAGAAAAGTGAATATTTCTTTGCACGTACAATAACAGTCTTCTGAAATGCCTTTTATTTCAGAGGGAGAGCTTTGCTTTGTATGCACTCTACAGCAAGAACAAGCCACAGTCTGACAGTCTCCTCATCAATCATGGACACGGTTTCTTCAAGGTGAGATAATTCAGAACTTTTTCCTTTCTGTGTAAACAGTAAATGTCACAATGTGACATGAATGTGCAGTTTAAAAAAACATACTATTGATGGCAGGAAAAGCAAAGAAACTGAAGGTTATGACCTGTTTAAACTGGTAAAGGTTGATTTTGAACAAACCATTTCCACTTTTTACAAAAAGTTTGGGTGTTTTAATCTGCTTGATTTCTGCTTATCAAACTGATGGCATCACATTTGATGATTGATTCTCTGTGTCCGCTTCGGCCTCTCCAGCAAAAGCAGCTGAAGCTGGGGGATAAGATGGACTTGTGGTCCTACCTGCTGAAGCCTGTGCAGCGCATCAGTAAGTACAGTTTGCTGCTGCAGGACATGATGAGGGAGTGCACACCCGATCAGACCAGAGAGATCTCTGAAATCAAGGCAGCCAAGGAAGTCATCAACTTCCAGCTGCGCCATGGCAACAACCTACTGGCCATGGACGCCATCCGCCACTGTGACGTAAGCACGCACCACTTCACAGAGCATTCTCTATCCCATGTCTTCATCTATATGTTTGGACATTTTTTTGCTCATTCAATAACAGTAACTTTACAGATTAGTATGGAACGTAACCGTATGATGAATGTACTTTTATCATCGATGGAATGTAGGGGAGGGGTGCGCACGTTGGAGATTTTCCTTACTGAGCATTTTTTCAACGCTAAAGATATTGAGACATGTTTGATATAGAGCAGATGTTTTTTGTGGAATGAAGCCTCACTTTCTGCAGAAACTGTACAGTGAAAATCCGTCCTCTCCTTTTCATCTTCAACAGGTGAACCTGAAAGAGCAGGGGCAGCTGCTGCGCCAGGACGAGTTCATGGTGACGTTCAGAAAAAAGAAATGTTTCCGTCACGTTTTCCTTTTCCAAGAACTCGTTCTCTTTAGCAAAACCAGGAAAACGGATTCGGGAAATGACACATATATCTACAAACAGTCATTTAAGGTACTTGCACATATACACACAGACCATTGACTGCACATGAGAACTGGACTGAGTGACTCCTCCCCCCTGGCATTCCTAACAGAAAGTCCCCACTTGTTCCAAGAAGCCAAAATACTATAGAAAAATAAGCAGCTATTACGCATTTTCATATATTTTAGGGCAAAATTATCGCAATTCATTAATTACAGAGAAATTAGCTCATTCATTTTTTTAATGAATGAATCTAATTTTCAATCTATAACTGTTTCTTGTCTTTAAAGCTTCTGGAGGGATTTGTAATTTGTAAGCTGAAGTGTATTTCTTCCTTCAGACATCTGACATAGGTATGACCCAGAACAGTGGAGACAGCGGTTTGTGTTTTGAGATCTGGTTCAGAAAGAGGAAGAGCGAGGACACATACACGCTGCAGGCAGCCAGCAGGGAGGTGAAGGAGGCCTGGACCAGAGAGCTGGAACAGATCCTGTGGGAGCAGGCCATACATAACAGAGGTACTGGGTCACTCACAATCTCTATTTGATTGTTTTTGTTTGTAGTGTTGAATTTATGTGTGCTTGAAGGACAGTTTTTGATTTTAATAAAGTTTTGGGTGTTTTTAGAGGTTCGCTTGCAGGAAAGAGTGTTCTTGGGTATTGGAAACAAGCCGTTCATCGACATCCAGCCCAGTGAGGCAGCTATTCATGATAGAGCCATTAACTATGCACTGATGGGAAGAGGTAATCATTGTATTCAGGAGAAGAGTCTGTACATCTGGTTATACTTTCCTTACAAATTGTGTTTTCTCTTAGAAAACAATGGGCTTCTGCTATGTGGGAGTAAAGTTCAGCCCTCAGGGGCCCGACCCCAATCGGTCGGTTCTGGCAGCAGCTCAGCTTCCTCCTCTTCCTCGGGACGAGGGTCCATGTCTCCTGAAGGATATGTGCGTTTGCCGAAGCGGAGGGTAGTTTCAGACGGAGGATATGCATCACCTCCTGGGTCCCTGGAGGAGGATGATCTGGACCAGGAGAGCAGCAGTCATAATTTGTTGTGTGGGTGAAAATCTTGAGTTCAAGTTCTTTTAAATGACCTTCTAAGCACTGTGAATGTGTTGTCTTTGACTTGTCTGTGGATATCCTTTGTCAAAGACACTTCACCTAAAAAAATGGAGGTCTAATGCCTCTTTTTGTGAACTTTACAGTTTATTCCCCACATGTTTTCTCCATCATGTTCAAACGTGTGCTGTGTTTGTTCCAGTGGACAGCTCTGAGTCTTCAGAGGAGAGCGTCTGTGGCTTCAGCAGCTCAGGCCACAGCTTCCAGTCAGTGGTGGGGGGAGAGATGGATGAAACCTCCTCAGTCTGTGCCCCCACTGCTCCCAAAAAGACTCACCATCTAGCTGAGGCTCTGGCGGCCTTTTCAAAGGCAAATGCTGCAACGGCACCTGCTGTGAAAACACAACCACCCGTCGCACCCAAACCCAAACACAGAGCACTGCACTGGAACAAGGATCCATCGTTCAGCAACAAGGTGAAGGAGGAAGTCTGAAAAGTTGATTTATCAAATGATAAAACCCAAACAAATCAGGTTAAAGTCTGTTTTTGGGGTTGATTTCTTGGCTCCATCGTATAGTTTTATTCAGATTGTCAGTTCATTAATGCTTTTGAGGACAAGCAGCACCTTGAATTCATTCAATGAAGACATAAAGGTCTACTTTGCTTTTGAACTTTATTCATGCTATTAAAATAGCATTTATTTGGGATGGTTTGTGGTTCTTTTTGAGGCTTCATTTATTGTTTAAGATGCAGCCACAATGACTTTTTCTTTCTTTCCATTTGCTTTTTTATATCATCTCTTGTGCTGTGGGTAAAAAGTAACCCACTATTGCAGAAAAAATACCATAATCTATTCTTTTCTAGTTTTGACCTTTCATGGTTTCCGCATTTCTGAGCATTCCTCTACATCTTTGCAAAAGTTCGGATGTTGTTTGTTTTCATGGACAAAATGCAAACACGTTGTAGAGGCCGCCTCTAGGATGATATTATGACATGAATATCACCCACAAGAAGCGAGACGCCATGCCTCTGTGGTTGTGCAGTCTTACCTTTGGGTAGGAAAGAGTTCACGAAAGTAACTCATATTACATAAAAAAAGGTTATATATCATCATATACATGGATATAGTTTCTTTAGAATAGTATGATATTGACCCTTTATGATCGCACAAAGTCATTCGAAACAAAAATGTTTAAATGTTCACAGATTTTTTTATGGTTAGTTTGATGACAGTTCTCATTAATGTCTCAGGTTCAGGACTCTGGTGCTAGAAAGTCCACCGAGGTTTGACTTGTGGAGATTTAAAGCATTCTGAGGTAAAAATTGGAAACGTTTTTTTTCTATTTCTGTCAAAGAATAACATGGTTTAAAATTGACCCTGGTCTTATAGATCTTATTCTCTTCTATCGTGTAATGTAAATATTTATTCTTTTTTCTTCAGGGATGTGAGAGGTCTCTGCATCCATCTTGGAAATGACAGTATTTACACACACATGCCAAATATTCCAGCTGTTTCTCTCATCTGTTACCATTCTGTAAATAAAGACAAACACTCCAGCAATAGGACATTTTTGTAGAATTTGCTCTTCTGTTGTGAACTTAAAGAGAAATTTGATTTCTTTTGTAGCAGTTACTGACTGTGTTGTCTTGTAAATTAGTTTAAGAACTCAATTAAAAAATGACTGAATTGCTTCAAAGTCTGTTCTGACTCTTCTAACCAAATGTTACACTAAGTTATATTGCAGTTTGAAAATACTAGTCAGAAACTGACGTATTAGTGTGTTGTATTTGATGGTATTATCCTTACAAACATAAATTAATTCACCTAACCACAAAACATTTGGATTTTTTCCTAAAAATGAAACTTAATTTGTTAATTTGTTGATAATTTGTTTTAATTAACAGTTTGAACATCAGTTCTGTTAGAAATGTCATGTTTTTTTATAACAAACAAGTGTTGTCTGTTTGTGTTGATGCCTTACAATTTTATTTTCTTTTTCCATGTTTCTGTAATAAACAGTTATTGAAATATTTGAGTTTGTCATGAATCAAATTTCACTTGGATGAAAGAAAATAACTAAAGAGAAAAGAGTCCATGGTGGATTAAATAAATATTGTTGCTTGGTTAAATACTTTTCTAAACACAAAAAGTGAAAAAGAAATGATGTTCTACTTTAAAAGAGACGACAGGATTTGTTTCATGTTGGTCTTTTAAATAAACAAAAAACTGTTTTTTTTTTTTTTACATTCTCACCTCCTTCTGGTTCTTTTTGTTCTCCACATCTCTCATCCATCCGCACTTAAAACCTGTCTCTCTTTTTTTCCATTTGCTTTGGACAGACTGACCGTCTTGAATTCTGTTAACCACTGCTTTCACATTCATGATCAAACGCTCCTCTTTGCCAGAACCACAAAGCAAATACCAACCTTTTCACCCCAAACAGCAGACACCATAACATTTAATCACCAAAGAGCTAAAAAAAAAAATAAAAAAATAATAATAATAATAACTGCGTACGTTTTGTTGTGTGTTTTATCTTTATTATTTGTGTTTAAAAATTGTGTTTTGGGTGTTTTTAACATGTTCTTGTGGCATTTTTTCTCATGATGGAGGACACATATAAAGAAAAAGATGAAAACTACATTTCTGAGTATTTCTTGATTCAAATTGTTGTGAAACAGGAACAGATAAAAAATTGTCTCTGGAAAAACCCTGAAGGGGTGTCGTACTGCAGCAGCTACAATCGGTTGGCCCCAAGCTCCCTGCTCTACTCAATCCGGATATAGCCGTAAAATCTCTTATGGGGGCTACTTTTACGAGCGAATGAAATCTTACTAAACTATTTTTTTTTTTTTTTTTTGCTGTGTTGCAACCAGTATGAATCGCTTTAACTGAATTAAAATAAACTTGTTGGCACAGCTAGTAAATGCTAGAAATGATTGACCTTATATTTAGTCAGTGTGGTGCAAATTACTTCCCAGTAGTAATACATAATAGATTACTTGCTATTATTGAGTAAAAGTAATCCTTTACCTTATAAGATTATTCCATCAAAACTGTAAAATGCTGCGTGTGTCCTCTATTACTTTTAGGTTACTTTCTTTATAACATTTGTCCTTTAACATGTGAAGGAACAAATGTACCAAAAAGTATTTCTCAGTCATAAATGAGAAATGATATGGTAATAAATGACATTTTAATAATATTTTTGTAAAGCAAAAGCACTGACAAATCAACTGGAGGAAAGAGTTTATTCCACAACAAAATAAAAACTGACTTTCTACTTTGGAAAAAGACAAAGATGAGAGAACCGGAGGTCTGTGTGTCTCAGAAAAACTAAAATTAAAATTGCTGTCTAATAAAAGCCGGTCAATGTGATTGCACAGAACTTACAACTGTTCTTTAAAAACAGGATGAAACACACTTACAGGAAAAACAAGCATGAATTAGGTGTTTGGGTCTACAAAGGCTGATGCTCAATCAAGTGCACATGAATTTAATGACAACAACATGAGACAAAAACGCAGTGAGGAAACCAGAAACATCACGAAGAGGAAATGGTTGCAACACTTTGAGTGTTTTAGTGGTCTGTCTGGAGGACAAGCACAGAGTTCAGTTTAAAATTGGACTTGAGTGTTTGCGCGTGTGCGTGTGTGCGTTTGTGTTTTTGAGGAGGGTCCCGCCACACCCACCAAGCGTCTGAGCTTGACAAAAGGGGTAGAAATAAGCCCGACCCAACAGCAGGAAGACACAGTTTGCTTCACAGGGCTGGACGTTCATTCACATCCTGCTTCGCTGGAGTCATGGCTCAATGTGAGTACTTCTGCACTTTTCTCACACTTATTAAATGATTTGAGAAATTTGTAAAACCTTTTCATTTTTGTTGTTGAACTTTTACAAGTCTCTGATTTAAAAAAAAAAAAAAAAAAAAGATCAGCAGCTGAAGTTTTGCAAGTCCTAAAGCAGATTTTCTCAACTTTAGAGTGTTCATTTTACTAAAATACTCAAACACGTTTGAGCATCTGATGCTTGGATGGCAGCACAGAGCAGCTGCAGCTTTTCCTTATTGAGTCTATATTTATGCACCCGCATGTCTACAGTCAGCAGTAAACTTTGTGCCCCTAAAGAGAGAAAAAAAATCTGCTCTTCTTCTTTTGGAGAAGCTGTTCTCACCTGGGTGCGGATTCAGAAAGTGAAATGCACGAGGAATGTGTGAGGAAAACTGCTGAACACAGTTTTGTTGAACAGCTTTACAGATATGGAGTACAGAACTGGTGATAAATTCCGTTTACAGTCTGCATGCTAACTTTGTAGTCTGGATTTAAAAGGTCAAGAAACCACAAAAATATAAGCAAAAGCTTGTTGTGCATCCTTACATCATCCTCACGAGTGATGGCCAACTCCTGTTCTGTGCACAAAGCGTGCATTTGAAGTCAAACATGGGTGTTCACTACACTAACACTTTCAGAGTGTTTACATATTTGTTTTTCCAGAATGAAAGTGGTGTTTGTGGCACCAGGTTTCCTTTTCCTTTTAAGGCTAAAAGTGGTTTCTAGTGGAAAAGTCTGAAAAGTGGGAATGAAGCAAAAGTGTCCACGGTGGATCTCTTCTCATGCATTCTAAGTCTGAAACTGGATATCAGCGCAGCATTACGTCTTACATATGTGTAACATCTGGAAACTGCCTCACTTCAAAACTCATGTTGCGCTGCAAGTTGTTTTTTTCATTCTTTTTCTTAATTGCTCAGTCTAGAGAATGTCCGTGCATCACTACAGAAAGAATGGCATCTGTCTTCTGTTTCATTTTTAACGGTTCATTGGGCTTTGAAAGGCAGGTTTTCATAAGGTTCAAATTAACTGGATTTTTCCACCTTCCTTGTCAGGTTTAATAGACTCCCCTGTCGTCACAGTAAATCCTTCTTCTCCAGGTGGTTTCTCAATTATCTCTTTAATGGAAACAGCGTTTCGGTGTGATACTTTTGGAAGATCATAATTTAGGCATTTGTACACGCTGAGCATCAAATCACTTGTAATGATCTGGATGCAGTGTGTTTTCACTTAAGGTTCAGGCCAATGCCAAGCAAATGAAACATCCAGACCATCATAACGACGGGGTAATAAGCCCAGCAGGAAGGCTTTGCAGTCGTGTCTTTGTTCATTCAGATCAAGGCCAGGCCTGAAAACAGCACCACTTCAACCTGCTTTCCTGGACTGTTCCTCAAGAATGAAGCAAAAGGAAATGAAAGGGTGGAACTCTGTTGGGAACAAAGGATCTTTGACATGATAGCTGTGAGGGAGAATTTATGAATTAACTTTCTGTTAAATCAATACTTGAAAAGTGACTGGTGAAAATGATCTTACCTCGGTTTAAACATCCTAATATATCCTGCAGATAAATGCAAGACATAAAAATGTCTTTATTTTCAAGGAGCTTTGGATCACAGACGTTTTTTTCTCAATTCAGGAAACTAAAGGTTCCAATTTTATTTAACAGCTGGAGTCAATTACACTTTGTTGGACTGTGGTAGTAGAAGTGATGTTGGTGAATATTTTTAGAATGAATGCTTTACTGATTAAAACATTTTTTTTTTGACTGATAATAAACTCGATATGTTTCCAAACCAAAGGAAAAGTGGAGCTCCCTTTTGAATACACACTGAATTTTTAGTGGTCCCTGTCTTTGAAGCTCTGGACATTGAACGCTGGAACCTGGAGTGCGAGTTTAACAACACTGACCATCGGACTGATCTGAACGGCGTGGATCGGCTGATCGTGAGGAGAGGCCAGTCCTTCACCCTCAGCCTGTACCTGCGCTCAGGGAGCTTCCAGCCTGGAGTCAGCTCTCTCAGCTTTGTAGCAGAAACAGGTGATTTCACAACCAAGGATTATTGAAGAATTGTACATAAAGGCTAAAATATTTCTGTAAAAGAAATGTGTCTTGGTATTCATTTTCATAAAACTGTGTGAACAATGATCTTGCTTATTGAACACATGTAGAAAAAGGTAATAATATTCACAGCATTAGCTGCATTTTTAACATTTTAAAGTTTTTACTTTATAAAGAAATATTCCGAAATACTTATTTAAGCTTCATTTTTCTAATATAGGTCCACCATCATTAGAAAAATGCCAAAATACAGTGTTAAAAACACTGTTTTCATCAAAGTGAATCTTTCATTGACACTTTGTTTATTTTTATTGCTTCTGGAGGGGGTTCTGCATTTCTTTTCATTTTTTACCATCCGCACTTCTTAAATACTTTTGCTGTTTCTTTTGGAAGCTGAAGAGACTGTTTCCTGGAACTTAACACCAATAACCATTTCTCTACCCTTGTAAAATTTAGAGAAACCGCTTTTGTGATAAGACATGTATCACGCCAAGAACTACAACACATCTGGCAGGGAAATGTTGCTTGTCAGAGAAGGAAGCGAGTGTATAATCACTGATAAGCTTAAAAAAACAAAACAAAAAAACAACTCAATGCCAATTTATAAGGACTTGGGAGGGGTCCTCTACCCCTCCTAGGAAAGGCTAAGCTAACAGAAGGTTGACTTTAGGGGACAGTGATGGCTGACAGATGGTGATTCAGATGCAGTGTGCAATTTGGAGACAAGTTATTGGAAGAAAATTGCAATAATTTCACTTGGAGTGACATAAACTGTATTGCAGAAAAGCTGCATTGCCTTCTGAAGAAACGTTGGCTTGGTTGACATTAAACAAACAATCTCTCATAAAGTTAGGTTCTTATTCTTATCTCTAATTAGTCTTCATTCAGTGATGCGTCACATTCCTGACACCTCCAGACTCATGGAATCTACATAAAGCATAATTGAAACTTCCAGTTCAGCTTTTTTGGAAAACGGAAAGGGAAGAACTGTATCAAAGTTTTTTTTTCTGGAAACTGTTACATTTCTTTGAGTAAGGCTATGTTTATTACTCTGTTTTATGGGCAGTTTTCACATGTTGGAGGACATATGTAAAGAAATTAAACCTATCATTGCATTTCTGAGTGTTGGTTTCTGAGTAACCAGGCTTGTTTAAGAAAGAAACAGAGAGCTTGCAGTCGTCAGGACTAGGATTGAAAATTCCTGCCTTTACGGTTGACTTCCCTTACAGTACAGAGGTGTAAGCCCATTCGGCTATATAAATAAAACTAAATTCAACTGAGATGATTGAAGTGAACAGTTGCCTTTCATGGACTCTAAAAGTCCATGAAGATTTGTGATATCTGTGCAAAAGAAAGTTTTCAGACATGCGTGAGCAGAGGGAGTCATGGAAAACAGTGTGTTTCACTTTGTTTGACATGTTTGCCTGTTCAACATCATGTCCAGGCCCACAGCCTTCTGAGCAGTACGGCACCAGAGCATCCTTTGGACTGTCTTCAGACATCGATACTTCCCGTTGGAGCGCTGCAGTCACCAGTCCTCCCGGAGACATGGTGGCCCTGTCCATCTGCTCTGCCCCCAATGCACCCATAGGCCGCTACAGCCTGACTGTGGGACAGTCAAAGATCGACTTCATTCTGCTCTTTAACCCTTGGTGTCCAGGTGGGTAAACAGAAGTGACGAGCTGCCTGTCAGGAGGAAGGCTGAAAGGATGCAACGATCATGTTTCACAGTAGAGTGGGAGCAAGGCCGGAGCAGCTGTGAACTAATCACACAAGGGGATTGTTGGAGACCAAGTAAAAAAAAAAAAAAACTATTTACTTAAGAAGTGAACACCAGGTTACATCAGTCATGTTCCAGTTGGTGTTTGCACTGACATGTCATTTCTTTTGACCCTTTGGCAACAGCGGATGATGTGTATATGGATGATGAGAAAAGTTTGGAAGAGTACGTCTTATCTCAGGATGGAATTATCTTTAGAGGGAGCCACAAGTTTCCTCAACCTACACCTTGGAATTTTGGCCAGGTACCAACACTAACAGTAAAACACTCAGCCTTATGTGGTTCTTTATAATCTCAGTCAAGAGATTCGTCATTTTGAAAAGGTTATGAATGAGTCTGAACATTCTTACTCCAGAAAAAGGTAAATGTGTCAGCTTATTAGCTAATGCAGGAGCTTTACTGTTGCGTCTGACTGGAAACTGCAGAGCAGCTCGATTTTTGCTTCAGTAGTGATCTTATCAAATAAAATAATAACATAACTTCCTTTTTTTCTTTTAGAAAAGTTTTACTCATAATTGCTTATCGTTTTACTTTAATAACTGAAAATTGTGTTTTTGTTGTAACAGTTTGAAAGTGGAATCCTGGATATCTGTCTGAAGATTCTGGATTCCAACCCTAAGTACCTGCGTAATCCAGGAAAAGACTGTTCCGGGAGGAGAAATCCCATATATGTGTCCCGTGTGCTGAGTGCTATGGTAGGATCTGCCTACCTTCTGAGTGCCTTTTTTCTAAATACCACAAATCAATATGAAAAGGTTTTGTAACAGTCTTTTTTTTATTGCCTCATAGGTGAATTGTAATGATGACAAGGGGGTGTTGCTTGGAAAATGGTCAGGTGGCTACGATGGAGGTGTGAGTCCTTTTCTGTGGCGAGGAAGTGTGGAAATTCTTCAAAACTGGGACTCTGAGGCATGTCAGCCAGTCCGCTTTGGGCAGTGCTGGGTCTTTGCAGCAGTGGCCTGCACAGGTAAGATGGTATGGAGTGTAAGAATATGAACAAACCTACACCTGAAAACATTAACACATGCGTTCATGATGTTTTGTGAACCTCAATGTGCTGTTTTCTTGGTTTTGTCAGTCTCCAGAGCTCTGGGCATTCCCTGCAGAGTCATAACCAACTTCCTGTCTGCACATGACACCAACAGCAACCTGACCATTGAGCGCTACATTGATGAAAATGGGGATCTAATCCAGTCCAGAGACATGATCTGGTTAGACATCTTTGAACTTGCACATTCTTCGTTTATACAAAAGATTGCAAACATTATGAACAAATGATAGTCATAGTTCATTTTGCTGCAGTTGAAGCCAATGTCTACCAAAGGCTGATTACAGAGTTCTCCTGTTTGCTTGCAAAGATTAGTATCCAGTCTGTTGTGCAGTCCCAGAAGTCTGGCAGACCTTGCACCACGGCGTGCCTTTGGGAGTCTTATTAAGTCTGTGTTTCTGCTCGTTGCAGCTGTTTGGCAGCACATGAAAGGCCAGCAACACTTAGCAATGTTTAGCTTCAACTGGTGTGAAATAGTACAATACTCAGCAGTTAAAGTCCAGGATAACTGTACGATGAATAACGAATGGGATGTTTTAACAGCTGTCACAGTCTAACGTGTCTGTTTTATTATGAATGCAGGAATTTTCACTGCTGGATTGAGAACTGGATGACCAGGCCTGACCTTAAAACTGACTTTAACGGCTGGCAGGTCAGTGACCCCACACCCCAGGAAAAAAGCGAAGGTAATGAGTGAGTGAATTACTTCAAGTATGTTTCCCCACATTACAACGATTTTAGCTCTAATTAGGATCCCTCCTTCAGGAGTGTACTGCTGTGGCCCCATCCCTGTGAAGGCCATCAAAGAAGGCGAGCTTACCTTCAAGTATGACGCTCCCTTTGTGTTTGCCGAGGTCAACGCTGATGTCGTCACATTCATGAAGAATAAAGATGGCAGCACATCCAAGGTCACAACAGCTACTGTGATAGGTCAGAAGATCAGCACAAAGAAAGTGGGAAGTGATGCCAGAGAAGACATCACTCATCTCTACAAGTACCCTGAAGGTAGAGAACGGTTCTTAACATCTGTAAGCTGTGTGTCTTTATTTTTGCTTTTTGGTTCACAAAGTCCACACAACATTTTTCAGAACTGAACAAATAGAGGCTCACCAGCCATGGTGGAGGTGCAGTAGAAGAAGGTAGCAGAAGCAGCACGAAGTTCCTGCAGAAAAGCAGAGAAAATCTTTTTTTTAAAAACTTGCAGTATGTAGATTTTTCTGTTTAGTAAGAGTCATGGATCCTCTCGACTGGACATTTCTATGACATGCTAAGTTTTCTGAAACACACATGGTGGGACTTTGATTTATGCTGCAGAGGGAGCAAAAACGTACATCTTAAGCCTTAGTCATAACTGCCCCTACAGGTGGATACAGGTTGTCTGAGAAAAAAATGGGCAAACCTGTGTGGTACACGCATGCACACTTATGTTTTCTAAAGGCATGCTGCAGGCAACAGACACTTGAACGACATGTAAGGGTAAAGTAAAGGTAAAGGAGGTGAGATGCAGGCCCGTTAGTACAAGTGATGAGTGTGCTCTCCTTGTGTGCAGTCTGACTGTATGTGTCACGTGCGTGCAGCATTTGCACGCAGTTAGGAAGAAGCCAGTGCTCTCACCTCACTAACAACTAGAGTGTGATGTCGGGACACCATACGACAGCATCATCTGTACATCCCAAGTGCGTGTTACTTTCTTCAGCCTTTCAAATACTTTACAAAACACTTACCAGATGTATGACGATTCCCCGTTGCTGTTGGGGAAAGGGTTACACAACAATCACATCAACACCTAGGGGAAATTTACAACCCTTAATTACCTTTTGAAGCATGTTTTTGGACTGTGGGATGAAACCAGAGAGCCAGGAGAAATCCACACATGCACAAGGAGAACATGCAAACACCGCACAGAAAAAAACCCAGTCAGGATTTGAACCAGGGCCTTCTCGCTGTGAGGTCAAAGTGTTTACCACTGTTCCACCGTGCATCCCTTATTCATTTTTTTAAACACCAATTAGAACAAGAAATCGGTAACAAAACACTATTTTAATGTTCAGAGTTTAAGTGTAAGCTCAAATAAAATAAAATAAAAATAATAATGAAAGCCTCATTCAAAACAGATTTCGCATTTTTTGCAGTTTATGCCAAACTCTGAATGAAAATATTTGATGGTGATGTTGAGTCATTGAAGATGTTTAAACAATAAAAGTAAATCATTGTGGTATAGCATTTTGTGCATGATGCTTCTGCCTCTATGATTCCAGGATCGGATGAAGAGCGGGAAGCTTTCAAGAAGGCCAACCACCAGAACAAGCTGCTCCAGCAGCTTCAGGATGCTGGCCTCCACCTCAGCATCAAAGTGACATCTGACATGAAGAAGGGCTGTGACTTTGACGTGTTTGCCGTTGTTACGAACAACACACAAAGCGAGAAGATGTGCCGGCTGGTGTTTGGATCCTGTGCGGAATCCTATAATGGCACTTTGGGGGAAAATTGTGGATTTAAGGACCTGCTCAACGTGGGCCTCTCTCCAGGTGCAGGTATCCAAGTCAGATTTGGAAACAACACTGCAGTGATTATGAAATGAGACCTGCCAGCCTTCATTTGATTTTGGATGTTTTTTCCTAGAAAGACGAGTTCCACTGAGGCTGAACTACTCCAAGTACGGCAGCCATTTAACAGAGGACAACCTGATCCGTCTGGCAGCTCTGCTGGTGGACTACTCCACAAAAGAGGCCATACTGGCCGTGAGGCATATTGTTCTGGAGAATCCAGAAATCAAAGTCAGAGTGAGTTTAACGGATTTACTAACGTCTGTATATATAAATGCTGGAGCAGATCAAAGGAAAACACAGTTATTTACTGTTCAAAAAGACCTCAAAAACACTCCCTGAAGCCATAACTCTCATATAATTTCCTATTTTTGCTTCTTAGTTGTCTAATTGAATGAAAAGCAAAAAGGTCGGGGTAAAAACTGGAATTTACCCCAAGTTTTGATTGTGTATAGAGGTTGAAACTGAAATGAGGAAGCTCAGGGGAAGTACTGCCATCTGGGCTGACCGAGCGCCAGGTTGACTGATTGCTTTAAAAGTACTGAAGTAAGCAGAGGCCAGCAGATGTTGCAGCCACCCCGAGGCAAGCAATAGTGCATGCTTGGGTCAAATGATTAGATTTAAGTCTCAAGGACAGCGTTTAATGGTCTGTTCCAGAGCTGAAGGTTCAATACCCTTCTGTTTATGCAGCACACTGACAAGAGTTTGTTAAAGCTATGAGAAATGTGACTCTCATGCTACAGCATGCTCTCTTGCTCTCATGCTAAGTTAAGGGGAAAAGTGTTGGACAGACAATCCAAAAAGTCCCAGACTCAGGAGTAGAAAAGAGTTTATTGGCAGAGATTTAAATAAAACATGTTAGTCCCTGAGGTTCAGGTAATATTCAGCACACTCTGGGTAGGATCTGAGGTGATCAGGTTAGCGATGAGGTGAATCAAACAAATAATCCGAAGGGAAATCTAGATTTGTAAACAAAGGTCAGAAACGGTAAGGCAGCTCCAGGTTGAAATACAGAAAATAGCAGGAACAACTCTGGAATGTGGGCACAAGTTACAAAGAGCATGCAGGGAAGCAGAGTGAAGCAGAGGAATCCGTGCAGTTCAGAGCAGGTAAGAGTGACGAGGCTGATGGGATGATTGGCAGCAGCTGCAGGGGGTCTGGCAGCACAACATGACAGTTTCTAGATGTTCAAAAATCTACATTTCTCCTCCTTTCATGTCATGCCAAAGTCTTTGATAACAAAGAGGTGAATGCTCCCCACAGATCCTGGGAGAACCAAAGGAGAACAGGAGGCTCGCTGCAGAGATCACCCTCCAGAACCCGCTACCAGAACCGCTGGAGAACTGCTGCTTCAGCATCGAGGGAGCCAACCTGACAGGAGGAAACGTCCTTTCTGAAAGGTTGTCCAAGCTTTTTCTTTGTTTTTTATAAAGCAATATTTAGGGCTAAATAAACTACTTTTTTTAGTTGTTCTGCAATCATTGGAAAACAATTCAAATATTTAACCCTTTCATTGTCAGATGTTGAAGTGATGTTGTGGGTCTCGACCTGCTGGTAATGCTAAATGGCATCACCTCAGGGAATCAAACCCTGGCTAAGCTTTTCCAGTGTCTTGTACGGTAAATGCTTTCTTCCTCGGATTTTGGTTTTCTACCAGCTTCAGTTTGACTGTTAAACAGCAAATCTAATTCTTAGGTCCTTGAAGTCATTTTATGTTTTAATGAGTAGTTTTAGGAGGCATGAGCAAATTGAATTTGTTTTTCTGTGTTTATGCATGTTGTATATGATTGTTTGTCTCTGCTCTTAATTCCACCGGCAAAGGTAGTTCCAACCAGTAAAAAAAAGTGACTTTGATTTAGATTTGATTCCCTCCTTTGGTTACAAATCTGCAGAATGGGTGAATTATGTTATGCATGCTTGTATGTTAGTTCCCTTCTTACCCCATGAAAATGAAAGGAACTGCTGGGACGCTTTAGTGTCCACAAGCCAGGATTGATGCTCTTTTCCAAGAAGGAAGCACCTTGTGGCAGAGTCACACTCTGCATGGATTTCCGAAGCAAACTAAAAGCAAACTATGATGAGGAAAAAAAAAGCATAAAGCAGGAAAATCTTACAGTTCAACAGGAATCTTTGCAGGAAGCAGTTTGTGTGAGTTGATCTTGTTAAGACTGTAGTCGTGACGCTGAACCATTTACCTTCCAGGCTGAGTTCGGCTGTGGGACCCGGGCAAGACGCCAAAGTGAAAATCTACTTCACTCCCACCCACTCTGGGCTGAGGAAGCTCGTGGTCGACTTTGACAGCAACAAGCTGTGTCACGTCAAAGGCTACAGAAACGTCATCATTGGAAAGTAAATCTTTGAAGAACATCGAGGATCTTCCAAAAATGTTTGCAGTATAGCAACAAACCAATATATATCATCAATTTAAAACCTGCATGAAAATGTTTGCCTCTTTAAAGTTGTTTGAGTTTTCTTCTTGTGTGAGTTTGTGAAACAATGTTGAAAATTTAAAGTGGGCATGTCCAATGTCCGGCCCGTGGGCCAAATGTGGCCCCATCACATTTCCACCAACCTATGGGTTCCTGTCATAAAAATAAATATGCAGCTCCCGTCACTTTCTAAAAACTGTGTGAACACGTGTTCATTGTAATCGACTAAATTCCATTATAACCTCTGAACGCAGTTACAGGTTAAAGTTCACAGCAAGAGCTGCCAGGACACGTGAAAACTTTAGCTTTTTTTGTTTTTCTTTTCCAGACATCCATTTTCTTCATTTTGTTTCTGGTCTTCAAATAAAAAAAATCATAGTAACAATGGCAAAAATGTATTTAGATGTATTTCTGTTCTATGTGAAGGAATGAAAACATTAGAGTTTACATTCTTTTGAATATCTTTATCCGTCCGCCGTTTATGCCATTATTCCCATGGATTCTGCAGCAGAGAAAAGCAGCTTTGATATGCAACACTTTACAGTAGTGAAGTGATTCTGCAATCAGTGTAAATCCACTGACTCTGTTGCAGAGAAAAGCAGCTTTGATATGCAACACTTTACAGTAGTGAAGTGATTCTGCAATCAGTGTTAATCCACTGACTCTGTTGCAGAGAAAAGCAGCTTTGATATGCAACACTTTACAGTAGTGAAGTGATTCTGCAATCAGTGTAAATCCACTGATTCTGTTGCAGAGAGAAGCAACTGCGATGCATATCAGTGCAAAGCCAATATGGAAAAACCACTTACTCTCTGCGTCAGAATCAGCTGGTTCACATTGATCGTGTAAGCGGTGGAAGAGTCAAACGGTTTGTCAAAGAGTCAAACGGTTCTGTTATTTAGGTGTCGTCTCCTATGTTAAAGAGCATTTACTGTTATTTTTAGGGTTCAAAGAATTCAAGCTGGTTAGTTGGCCCTCACATTTTGAACCTCACCAAACTGACTGTCTTTGCAAAATGTTTGGACACTCCTGATCTAAAGGCTTTTTATCGTGACTCAAAAAGGCAACAGGCCTCTTAGAAATAAGCACTGATTGTCTTTGAGAACTGGACAAATTAACCCAAAACAAAAAGTTTGACAGATTCTCTTGAGACAGCCTTCAGCGGAAGAGGGAGTGGCTTTCCAACACGCTCACCCCTTATTAGTGAGAGGGGTTACCATAGAAATGTTGACTCAGACCAACTCGGGTCAGAGTTAGGGTCGTCTGATTCCGATATGGTGACATTTGAATTGAAAGAATGGCGTTTGATTTGACTTCATTTTGATGGAACCAGAGGTAAGGCATTCTCTATTTGGTGACGTCAAAAGTGCTTTGTCCATCGCTATATACTGTCAATGAAAATAAGTTAAAACATTTGGTTCCTATTGGTTTTTTTCAAGAAACACAAAAAATCTGCCAATGCAGTCAGAGAAAATATGGTCTCATACCAAGAATTCATAGATTAATAAAACATTCTGTTCATTAAGACATGTTTTCTCAAATAAGATGATTCTATTTTTAAAAGTATTCTTGATAAGATAATTTTTCTTGCAAAACAGAAAAAACAATTTACCAAGAGATGAGCGTCTTTGTCCTTTAAGATTCTGTTTTTGCAGTGTTGGTGCAACAATCAAATTTTTCCTCCATTGTGTTAACTCTTTATTCTGTGAGTGTGAATGAGGTCAAAGGATAAAAGCAAAGAACTTCTGCAGAACCACTTTAAAATGAAAAAAAACCTTGATAAAGTGTACAGCACAAATTCATCTCTCAGAAAGGAAAAATGAGACCTCCACTGGTTAATCAGTCAACAATTTCATGATTTCCCCAATTGTTGCAACTATTTGGACTACATGAATGTCATTTAACCCATAACACTCAATGCTTTAATTAATGCCACTGTCTTGCTTGCAGTCTGGAATTGGTCAAACTGTATTGGCTGATAATAAATAATCATATTTCTATCAGACTGATGTCTAAAATGTGTCAGTAGAATGCTGCATGCGTAGTTGGTGGAAACCAGATGACCTCCGTATTTCTACATGTTCCCCTTTACACATGGAAATGATAGTGACACATTTTACTCATTTTAAGCTACTTTCAACACTTGCCATTCTTCTCCATGAGAAATGCACTGGGGGAAACTAAAGTAATATGACCAATAAACATAAAAAAAAACTTTACTTGCAGTTGGTTTTGACAGTACATTTTTTTTAAATACCACTCGGTAAATTCTGAATATGATTCTAAACTTTTTCCTTCATTTTCTTTTTGCTTTTAGTCAGTCTCATTGTTTTTTCATTGATTTTTTTCTGGCATCAATAGTCTGATCTGATGAAGAGCCTGAATTTTTGCTTTAGATTTTACCACAACTAGTACAATACTTTGTGGAAAAAACACTTTAGCTCTTAAACACAAATCCTTTTAGTCTCTAAATAAAGTTTGGTTTGATCTGGAGTTGGATAAAAGTGAATGACTGTGCTGCACCCTGCTGGCCAGAAGGAAGCACTGCAAAGCTCCTGTGAAGTGAAATATTTACTTGATTGCTGACTGCCACCACTATCTTTAACTGTTAATTAGAAAGTATGAGGCTGTTGAAAGTCCAAACTACATTTATGTGTCAAATAATTAATAAGTTTGTCAAAATAAATGTGGATTTTCATCGACTTCAATTTAAAAGTTTGTATAAAAACTAGGGTTGTCAACGTAAACGCGTTTAGTAAAAATAATAATAATAACACATTAACATTCATTTACGCAATCCATTCATACGTCAGAAGCAACCGTCTTCTGCTTGTGATAAGTGTTTCAGGCTTCCACGGCATGAGTCAATTTCTGTAAAATTGGAAGTAACTTACTACAGAAGTATCATATTACAGTAACGTCCCTTTTTTATCTTAAGTAATAAAAATCCTTCCAATCAATAACTTTGTCTCATGTAATTATCCCCTAAAGCCCTGGATGGAGCATCTTCAGGTCTGAGACATGATCAGTTTTTCATGTTTTAACCAGAAGGCTCAAATGTTGTTCAAAGCAGTGAGACACAGAAGAATTAACTAATGGAAAAAAAAAAAGTTTCTGCTTGTTGTCAGCCACTCTGAGCTTGTTTCATTCATTGATGAGACACATTTTCTGTTTCACAACTAAACAGTTTCATCTTAATTCTGTTCTTGGTAAGTCTGTTTAGTCTTTATTTAGGGAGGCATTTCAACATGTGTGTTTTTTGTAGCTTTGTTTAAGTATTTTCCTTTTCTTATTTGGCTGGTATGGACTAACTTGGCTAAAGCGGGTGTGTGTGTGTGTGTGTGTGTGTGTGTGTGTGTGTTCTGTCCTCCAGTTTTCACACAATTGAAATTGCACAGTATAATTTGCAGAAATCTTTACACCATAATCTCCCCCACAACCCCAAAGTCCTTTGTTACTTTTATTACATTTTGCTTCTTCAGGTTTTCCAAAGAAAGTAACTTAAAAGTAATCAGTCATGTAGGTCTGAAACAGTGATATTGTGAGGTAAGGAATTACTATAAAGACCAACTCAGATGAAAATTGTGTTTCTGGTGTTTTTAACATGTTGTTGTGGCATTTTTCTGATGATGGAGGACATTTATCAAAAAACGCTCAAAAGGACATTTCTGTGCATTTCTTTATCCAAATCTCTGTGAATCAGGACCAGTTGGAAAAAAAGCTCATTTATGGCATAGAAAATACAACTTTTCTTTACTTTAACCTTAAAGACAGAAGGTTTCTGTCTCTAGAACTAAAACAGGAAGTAGATTCCACAAAACAGGAGCCTCGCATGTCCATGTGCTGCATTTGAGTCACCATCATTCCAGAAAGTTACAAAACAAACGCCACAGTTGTAGAATAGATTTAGCATGAATGAAGATATGTTCATATGTTACGACTTTGATGTGTCCATCAGTAAAAGTCAAGAGTTGTGAAAACTGAATTGTTTTATTTTGCGCTTGTAACACTGAAAATCAACAATTGTTTTTTTGTTGTTTTTTTGTTTTTGGAATCCACAGGAAAAGAACAAAATCCAACCTTATCTCAATAATTCTACTAAAGCCGTATTACATGAACACAAAGTAATAACAAAGGGCACAAAATATGACACTAATGCACTTGGGATAAAATGTTATCAGGTCAAATTGGTGTCTCAAGTTATCAAGCAAAAAAAAGTCTTTGCTTTCTACAGTACAAATACCTCACTAGTCTGACCTGCTGCCTTTGATTGAGCTGGTGACTGTTGTCTTACTAAACATTTTAAACAATCGTTTGCTGAAAATCCAGGCTAAACTAGGAAAATTGGCTGCATTTCATGGTAAAAACACATCAATCACAAACTTAAGTCTAAATAAATTATAAATAAATACAATTTAGAAGTTTTTAGTCATTTTTTTACAGGTGTACACTCATGAATCCATTTGAAACCACTTAAAAATGTACATTTTTTTGAAGAAAATGCAACAAAAAGGGAGGGTCCAATATCTGCTTGATTTAGGCCTTAAATGGAAATTCTTTTCTCTCCTGGCATTCTCCAGCATTCAGGCAGCAAACAAACCAAGAAACGTGGAGAAGTCCAGTAAAAACCTTCAGCTGTGTGGTGACGGATGATCCCTCCATGTAGAAACAAGACATAAACATGCAAAAGGGCAGGTGATTGACTACAAAACTAACAGCTGCTTCACAATGACTGAGGCTGCCAGCCGGTCTCCTCCTCTTCCTCCTGTCTGTTTCCTGCATGGGAGGTTTTGTGACTCCCCCGTCTCCACTGCTGGGCGTCCTGCAGCTGGGTATCATGTGACTCCTGACTCTTGACCTGGAGGTAGGCGCGGACGCGGTGATGCTGCGCCACAGCACCACTGTTGTCGATGACGCGGCACTCGTAGGTCCCTTCGTCTGATGCTTTGACGCTGGAGAGGCGGAGTTTATGGGAAATGTTGCTGCCGACCACTTTCACCACCTTGTGGAAACACAAGCAGTAAACACGAATCACATGAAAACAATCGCTAAGACCATTTTAAAACTTACACTGATCTTTGTGGAGTCCTCGGACATTTCCTCCATGGTAGCTATCTGCACAGAAACAGCAGAATTCAGTTAGCATCCCACACCGGAGCATCTTTAACAAGCAAATGCAACAATTTTAGATGCTTCTGTTTTTCTATGCTGCTGAAAGCCTTTAGGCGGGCTTTACTTGAGTGCGCATGTGGGTTTGTGTGTCATGCTTACATGTTTAAGCATGAAAAGGAAGTACAAATCCACTTGGTGTCACTTAAGCCTCTAAAAAGGGCGATTACATATGCAAAAGCAGGAGTATTCTTCTGGGGACAGGTATGAATTGTGCATGTGGTAAACAGAAATTTCAAAATTCTTTTCTGGTTCTCAGAGCCAATTACAGCTTTGGTAAACATGACAGAGGAGTGTACATTTCCCCTGAATGCGATCCCCATTATCCCACTGCTGCCAAATACTAATCAGCATCCGTACTTTGTTACCATGCTGGAGGGGTCTGCCATGGTAAACACTGCATTTCATTTTGACTGATAAACAGTAAACTATAGGCTCAGTCCTAGCTCTCAGAAGTGTTCACCCAATTAAAGTGGTTGGTCTTCAGATGCATTGGTAACAGACAGAAGACTGGAGAAAGAAAAGTTAAACTTTCAGATCCAGGCAGAGTTTAAGAATGTTTATTTTATTTTATTTTTTCAGAGTTGAGATTTTAAAACCCTAAAACGTATCATTAAATGATTTCTAACAGTTGGGTTTCATCTTTCACATTGGTTTTTATAAAACTTTTCAACAGGGTGTACCATGTTTCTCCTAATTAACGGGGGTGGCTGTGCTGCGTGGTTGACCTCTGATCGGAAGATCACAAGTTCAATTCCCGCCTTAACCACCCATGTACCAAAGTGTCCTTTGGCACCAGTGTTTGGCAGCAGAGCACTTTTGGTCTTCAAGGAAGGTAGGAAAGTGCTACACAAGTATACGCCATTTACCATTTTAGTATCTCCGACGTTGATTCTAAAATTGTGGCAGCCGGGCCAAGTTTATTAGAGACATCCTACAGGCATTTAACTATCACCTGTACACCCCGAGTGTGCGGCATTTGCACATGGCCAGTACTCGTACCTCACAAATGACTAGAGTGCGACTCAAGTATACTGTACAACAGGTGTCACACGTACGTCATAAGTGTGTACAACTTACAGTTTCCTTAAAATACTTTACAATAAACTTACCACACGAAGGACATCTATTAAGGTAGCTGTATGAGCCTCAAGGAAGCCTGTCCTCCTCCTTAAGATATAGCCGCTCTCTCTACGACCATCTAAAGTGACCCTCTATGACTCTAAAGTACGTTGGGCCTTCAAGTAAGGTAGGAAAGCGTTATTTAATTATACGCCATTTACCATTTTGTACCACCATGGAAGTCGTGTAAAACAGGTCCAACACAAACCAACCTCAACCCAGCTTTCCACAAAGTGCCACAACATCTTCCTCTCCTGGTCACACAAAGGGGACAAAAAGCTGTGTTGGCTTTGCTGCTTACATCGTTCGTCAGATGTGCAGGTTTGTCCTGCCAGTGGTTCTTGATGTACCACCACTGGATCTCCAGAGAGCAGGAGGGAGAACGTGCACCACGGAAGGAGCACGCCATCTCCACATCGTCACCGCTGTTTGATATGACGTCCTGTGGGACTTCAGTGAAGACCGCTGGAAGACAGAAAAAGAATCCAGTCTCTTAAGTGGAAAACTGGTTATTAACCATCAAAATAAAAAATAAATAAAAAAAACATGACAACGTTGTTTTTCCAGGTCCAGGTCTTTGCAGAATGATTTTATTCATGGCCCACATTAAACCCTGAATCAATTTGATTTATACAAAAACGTCTTAAAATAAATTAAAACTGACTATCCAGCTATATTTTGATAAAAGGAGAAACTAAAGACTGACTTGATATTATAAAGGTTTAGAACTAAATGTGACATAGATGCAGACAGGCAGGCACAGATTTTAATCCTTAAACCCAATGTCATTGATTTTGCTTTTATATTAATGCATGTTAGAAAATCCTAATTAATTAATTAATTAACTAATTAATCCTAATATGTTATGAACACAAAACAAATTTGAAACACATAGTGACCGCATCTGAATGTACAGTTGAACACCTACATCCCATTTATCTCCACTGTCATCTCAGGGATTTGCACTGATTTCAAAATGCATTTCCAGAAACTATTACTGCAGGTAGAGAGCTTAACGTCTGTGCAGTGGTTGGGTTTAAAAAAATACTCAAGCTACAAGAACATGTTAAAAACACCAAAATACCAGTTTCATTGCAGTAGGTCTTTAAAGCCAAAACATCTCAAACGATTTCACTCAACTACAACATGAAATTGCAACAAATGCAAACTCATCTGCATATTTCAGTGTCCATGCGGCGTATTACACTCAAAATATTATATACATTTGCCAAAGACCAATATAATTTAATTTTATAAAATAATTTAAATATGACACTCAGTTTCTATGTTGTCCAGTGATCAGTCCTTCCTCACCGTGTTGGTAAATTCTCACACTAAAAATAGAAAACCCTCTGTACATGCTGGGACCCAAACAACTGAACTAGAAGGGCCACCATAGCCGGTCATTAGCAGACAAAAGTGGAGCGGCGACGCAACAGAAACTCATTAAAATGTGCTTGGATGAATGCAGGCTCACTTAAACACTTTAACGTGATACACATTGCTTCTCACACTGTTTTCCCAACAATCAATATGTCCGAAACATTTATCACCACACCTCATAGCAGTAGCGTCCCCAGTAACCACCTTGCAGCGTGCCTCCACCGTACCAAAGTAGCATAGTATTAAACCTGGCCTTCACATATAGACTTTACAAATTAGTCAGGAAAATCAAACGTTTGAATAAGCGAGCAATCCTGGCAAGGATTTATTCTCTCTTTTTGTTTTGACCCGTCCCCATGACTGCTGGCCAATGACTGAAGAGATCTTTAGTCACATGGGTTTGTTTACAAGCTTTGCTTGGGAACAGATTCTCCAGTAGACCCGATTCTGAATATAGAACAAACGCAAGATTTAGGATTCTTTCTGAAACAAATCCTTTTTCCTGTGTGAATGCTATGAGTTTCTTTATCTCCCTACACTTCCGTGTTAAGATCTGCAGAACCGATTAAATGTGTTTAAAGTTAATTCGAAACACTGAACAAAGAAAAATGTAATTAAGGTATTTTTAATGATGATGTTAAAATGATTGTTTTAAATCTATTCAAGAACGTCTTTGTTTTGGCATCTTAGTAACATATTGACTTTCTATTTAAAGGTGACAGAGCTGCTGTGCTCAGAAAAGCAGTTTGCATCATTCAACAAGATGGAGCTGATGCTAAAAAGAAGAAAAAACTGAAAATCTGGAGTTTGATGTCATTGCCGAGATTGCACATGGTGCCCTTGGTGTGCTGCTCTTACAGCTTCATTTGTCAGAAAGTGACATTATATACAGTTTAAGCTTTTCGGAGGCCAAGGAGGGTAGAGGAAGAGGAAGGAGAGGAAAGAAAAGGAAGACAGAAAAGGGCAAAGGTGAGCCCAGGTGAATAGTCAGGAGGATTGATAGATAGACTGCTAAAGAAAGTGAAAGAATAGTAGAAATAGTTCTGCACAAACACACACAAAAGACTGATATGAAGAATTCAGGATCTTTAGTAACAAACTTTAATAGATAAAGTTCACGAAAAAGGTGGGAGAAACTGAAAATGTGCATGGTACCAGGAGAGGGCTGAGAACGCGTCACACATGGTCAATATCTAATATCTAAAAGCTTCAAACTTCAGATTAAAAGATTAAAAGGGAACTCAAATTATTCAATAAAAACTCATGAATCAAAAACAACTGAAACAAGCTGAAACAACCATCCACTATACTCTGGATGTACGGTGTTGAAGTCACGGAGGCAGCAGTGACGACACCCAGACTTCCTTTTGCTTTGACACTTCTTGCTCCTGCACGAGGATGAGATGTTCCCAAGCCAGGAAGGAATGTAAGCTCTCAAGAGTTTTTCGAGGGATCTCCTCTCTGGTATTCATTCCTCCGACTTCCCAGAGCAAAGACGTGAAGGAGAAATTCTTCCCAGATTGTCCAAACAGCTGTGGATGAGTTGCAGCTCTATTTTATTTACTTTGCACCTTATCTTCAATAAAAACCTGAGCCACCATGAGAAAGAAACTCATCTCCAGGGCTTGTATAGCATTGATTGGTAAAAGTCCCACTACGATTACCTTCTCATATATTTTTAAAACATTCCCAGTGGTCTGTTAAATATGACTATGCTGTGTTTTGGCAAAATTTAAAAACTTTGTTTTTATTTGGTTTTTAGTTTATGAAGAGCAAAGGTAGTGTATTAAAAATTTGCCTCTGAGACATGTGGACTGTTGGTAGGGAGTATATCTCTGTTCATTTCCCATCATTCCTTATTTACGCTCTCCCCTGCTAGCTAACACCCCCTATCTAATTTTACCGGTTAAAAAAAAATGGCGAGCAATGCTGGAGCTATCCAGCCGTACACTTGGGAGCCAGATGCCAACTCAGACAAGGAAAATAATCTATTTGTCTACAAGTAGATGCATCAGAATGGAGCGAAGCAGGTCGCTTATGGCCTGCTGTAGTTTGTACGTAACAATTAAGCTTTTTCAAACAGAATTTTTTTGTCTGCTCCTGATTTACCATGATTTGGGAAAAAAAATTATTTTTATCTTAATTTTCTTTCTATATGTCCTCCTTCATGAGGAAAATGTAACAAGAACATGTTAAAACCACCCAAAACACCAGTTTGATTGGAGTGGGTCTTTAATGAGAGCTTTGCCTTCCAGCCCTGCTCTCTCTTTACCTCCTTCCTTCATATGGAGAAGTGACTCATTCTTCACCTGAAGGGGACGTTCCATCTTTTCCAGCTGAGAGCTATGCCTGCACTCTTTAAGCTACAATCACATCGCCGTTGGCAATGCGCGTTCAAGAGGCCACTTATAATGAAAAGTCTATGTAAATGTGTGGAAAATGTTCTCTCACAAAACTCTTGCGCTCATGCGTAACTATGGAAACGCTTACAACAGTATCCGCGCTCTATAAATCGTTTTGCCTCGTTCCAACCTAAACCACGTTATACTTTGACCAATCAGGGCCTCAGATTTGGTATAACTCAGTGAAACTCACCAAACTCAGAGCGTGGCTGGTTTATCTGTTGAACTCAGACAGCAACAAGCCTGATGACGTCTGCTTCTGTTTTTCAAACAAAGACAAACCCACTCTCCTGATGATGGTGATTACATTACAAGGACGCTAGCAATGAACCAAACCGTTTGATGTCCAAACCCTGAGATTTGCTTCATTTCATCACTCGCGTACCAGTTTTGAATTCAGAGTGGCGTTATCAATATGTCCGATCTCATCATTAACAGAGTAGTGATGAGTTGACTACGGTTTATTTATATATATATATATATATATATATATATATATATATATATATATATATATATATATATATATATATATATATATTTTTTTTTTTTTTTTTTTTCTCTCTACAAGCTATATTTTTTTTTTCTATGTGAGCCGCATGTTAGTTACACTCGCATCAGCACACGAACCGAGCACGAGAACGAGAGACAGAGATAGAAAGGGAGACAGGTAGAAGAAACCACATCCACACAGAAAGAGAGTGAAGAAAATGAGAGTCACCACCAGCAAAAGCAGCTAAATCTGGAACTATTTCCCTTCTAAGAATTAAAAGTCTGCAAGAAAAGAACCGGCTCCACAAACAACCTGCACCTGAGCAGATCATTACTGACTGAAGAAACCGGATCAAAGCTGAGACATTTGGATATTTTAGATGCCAACTTTTATGTTGATTGATTTTTTCCATCTTGTTCTGCACATTTTAATTTAGATTTTGTGTTGTGGTTTCAGTGTTTGAGTTTTTTCACAAAATTCTGTTTAAAAAGGAAAAATATTAAAAAATATATATACAGTTGTAAGTTTAATTTTATTTTTTGTATTTTATCATTTATTCTTTACATTTTATTTGGGGTGAATTGCTAAAAGCATGTAAAACATTATAAAAAACATATATTAAGAAAAACATGTTTTTTTATCATTAAAAACGTATTTTGTGCATAATGTTATGATTGATCATAATTAAATTAAAGCAAAAAAAAAGAAAACAGGATCTGAAGAGCTGATTGGCAGCTGAAAGAGCCAGTTCTTTTTAATGAGCCCAGCCAGAGTCTTTGCCTGCATTGCTGCTGTGGTCACATTCCTTTATTAACAGAGAGAACATTTAAGTCAGTTTGGTAGAACATTTGTTTTTACTGACATCTGCTATCAGATTGATTTACAAACCAGTTTTTTTTTATATAAATATATTTATACACACATTCAGTCCAGAAAGGGCTATATAGTAATTTAGCAGTAACAAAGGGGTTTCACTGCTTTTTTTGCTTATATGAAAGATGGATTTTTTTAACTAAACGCTATTTACTTACAATATTTAATACATTAAATATCTCTGACAACTACATTGTGATTATTTATGAAAAAAAACTGATTTTGGAAATCACTGAAGTGTTTAAAGCTACACATGACTTCACACACACACCGATACGCTGGCCATTTTTGCTTCATGCAGTTTTGTAGTCTGGCCAATAGAAGTCACTAGTTTCAATGTGTCAAATGCTTTACAAGCCTGAACCATTTCAATAAAGTTTGATTCATTTTGGTTCAGTAATTAAGAAAGCTCTGGTTTCTCCATCACTACCAGGCTTGGTGGCAGAAACTAAAACATGTATTAAATACATTGCTAAATGACAAAAACCATGGGATCAACAAGAGAAGAAGAGAAAAAAAAGGTGGCAGAGCAGAGGCCTTGGAAACCAGACACTTAAATAGACTGAGGGTGATTACCATAAATGAAGACAGCTGTGAATCCTGACAAACCTGAAAGTGGTGTGACTGACACCTGCAACTCAGAACATGACCAAATAAACAAAACCTAAATTAAATCACAGAATCCTGATCAAAGCAAGTCTTTAAAATAAACTCAAATGTGATAAATACAATGTTACAAAAAATAAAATCATTCTAAAGTTACAATAAAAGACAAAAAGATTCCTGACAGAGAGACTCCATGCATTTTAGTCGGCTTGCAGTGGCCACTGAATTCTTCTATAAGTGTAAATACCAAACTCTGAGAAGTCATGCTCTTGACCTACCAACACTTAAATCAAATGCTAAACAAACTCACTTTTAAAACCTCAAAAAGCGAGACACAAAACCCAATTTCAAAAAGGTGCAAATGTATCTAATGAACTGGATGTTCAAAAACACTTTTTAATTCAAGCTTTGGCCATTGTTTCTGATAAATAAAAAAAAAGAAAAACGTAATCAAGTTGTTTCGTACTTTTTAAAAATAAATAATAATGTTTAAATTTGTCAAAAAATTAAAAACAATTTCCCGCTATTCTGTTATTCCTTCAAGCTCAGCCGAGTCCGCTTAATTTGTTCCGGATCAAGTCCAAAACCTTGCATTTGGTCTGTATTCAGAAATGTCTGTTCCTGACCAAAGATTATAAACAAACCCACGTGACTAAAGAAATCTTCAGTCATTGGCCAGCAGTTACGATGACTGAACAAAACAAAAGGAGAAAGATGCACTTTGCAAATCCATTTATCCAACCATATTTCTCTATACATGACTCTACACTGAGAATACAGCCGACATTTCTTGTTTAAGAGTTGTCAGTTTCTCTGAGCTTCCAGACAGGATGCTGTAATGTTTTCTCAGACTCTCAGCGTACTCCATCAGATGCGTTAGACGGAGAGAGACACCTAGAATAATGAGATCTACTCTTCTTTTGTGACATACGTGGATAAAGAAGTTCAAGGCCAGATATTTTTTTTTTTCACTTGAACTGCAAAAGGAGGAAAAAGTGTTTGTGACAGATTATTGGATGAGGGTAATTCAAGAGTACATCTTTAAAAATCTGATGTTCCTCTCCCGCTCACCCCTGAACTTGGCTCAACACTTGTTAGATTAATAATAGCGCCTTGGTAAATGTCTTATTAATGTGTAATGTTATTTTCAAGACTCTATTTTTAGGCTTTGAAAACTGAAAACCTGAAAACTTGGATGATAAACAGTTTTTTGGGTGGAGGCCTTATAACATGTGTGCCAAAAACATCAAAGTTTTTTGTAAACATAACATTATACATTTATAGGTAGGTTATTTGTTTTTCTGTGTATTTTTTTTTCTTTTTAGATGTGGAATCAGAACCTTTAGGCTTACTAAAATGTATGAACACTTTTTGACTATTTTTACAAGTAAAACCATTATCAGTGTGAGTTTTTAACGTAAAGTAATCAGTTAAAATTTGAGTGAATGGCGTCTGAATGAACTGATGGTGTCCCTATTCCTTACCAGACAAAGTAGCAGTAAAGTGTGAAAAATAAAAGGAAAGGCTTTTCTTTGACTTCATTTTTCTTATGCAGCAGTGAACTACACTCACTGGCCACTTTATTAGGCACACCTGTTCAATTGATCATTAATGACATTTTCTTATCAGCCAATAAATGCATTTAGGCGTGTAGACATGGTCAAGATGATCTGCTGCAGTTCAAACCGAGCATCAGAATGAGAAAGAAAGGTGATTGAAGTGACTTTGAACATAGCATGGTTGTTGGTGTCAAACGAGCTGGTCTGAATATTTCAGAAACTGCTGGGATTTTCACCCACAACCATCTCAAGGGTTTACAGAGATTGGTCAGAAAAAGAAGAACCAGATCCAGCGAGCAGCAGTTCTATGGACAGAAATGCCTTGTTGATGTCAGAGGTCAGAGGAGAACGGCCAGACTGGTTACAGCTGACAGAAAGGCAACAGTAACTCAAATAACCACTGGTTGCGCAAAATGTCCAACATGCCTTGGTGGTTGTGGTTAATGGTGTCGGGGATATTTTCTTGGCACACTTTGGGCCCCTTAATTCCAACTGAGCATAGTTACAACATCAAAGCCTACCTGAGTATTGCTGCTGACCATGCCCTTCCCTCTATGACCACAGTGTACCATGTTCTGATGGATATTTCCAGCAGGATAAGGCGCCATGTCATAAAGCTGGAATCATCTCAGACGGTTTCTTGAACATAACAATCAGTTCACTGGACTCAAATGACCTCCACAGTCACCAGACCTAAACCCAATAGAAAAAGCTTTGAAATGTGGTGGAACAAGAGGTTTACATCCTGGATGTGCAACCGACAAATCTGCAACAACTGTGTGATGCTGTCATGTCCATATGGACCAAACTCTCTAAGAATTTTTCCAGAACCTTGTTGAATCTATGCTATCAAGGATGAATGAAGTTCTGAAGGAAAAGGGGGTCCCAACCCGGTAACATAAAGGTGTACCTAATGAAGAGTGTAGACGGTTAAAAGGTTCACATGATCTCTATCTTCTAGTTCCTTTGTCAGAACCCTGTGTTTGGGGAAAACCAAATCATCATTGGATTCTACAACTGTCTTGTCTTTGATTAATATTATTTTTTAACTGGTGTTAATCGTGTTCAGGAAAAGCCCTTTCCTTTGGTCTAAAACACCAAGTGTATAAAACAGTCGTTTTCTAAAAGCTTACAGAGCAATCTAACAACAGTACTGAAGGAAAATTACTGATGCTAAATAAATCCCCAGCTACATTGAACCAAAGCAAGTGAAGTCAAAGTCGAGTGAAGGAGAGAGCAGCGTGGGGAGCCCTCCCAGTCAACAGCTTTAGCTGGACAGGCTTATCACTGCAAGGTAATTCCTGCACTTTTTCCATTTCCCCTGTCAGCCACTAAAACCCTGATTCTGCAGAGGCCAGATTTTCTCAATTTTCCACTTCTGTAAATCTTCTCTTAACTGCTTCTCTCCTCTGCCTCTCCATCAAGCTTTCTAACATCTCAAATTTATTCCAACACATTTCTATCTCATTTTTCCACTGACTACCTTTAATAAACATACTTTTTTTTTCCAAATTCTACTCCGGGTGAGTCCCTTCTTTATACTTTTGATTCCTTATTGTTTTTAACAGCTGCTTCTCCTGACTTCACCCTTTTGTTAAACCTTTCACTGAGTAGGCAGTCTGGCTTCATCCACTCTTGTGTGCTTGGCATGAAAAGATGCAAAAACAAACAAAAACACAATGAGTTTCTAACGACATCTCCTGGAGCCTTGCCCGTTGGCAGATTTTCAACATCCACACTAGTTATACGCACTTTAGTATGGGCTTGTGTTTAAACGTTACTGTGGGGTAATTTAAGACTAGAGTGAATTTTTTAAGTGTGTTATGTAAAAAAAAGAATTTTCTGTATTTTTTTTGATTTTATGCTGGTCCAGTATACTATAAAGTCAGGTTAATTCAGGCAGATATGATGATGTGAGATACTTTGTATCTTTTTGATAATAAAATGATAATAAAATGAACTTTCATTGCAGAGACTTCATCTTTTTCTCTTCTTCAGTAAAGAATAGAATAGCACAACCCTTTATCCCCCACTTTCCATCAACCCGGGAAGAGGAAAAGGTCTGCTCGGTAGAGTAAACCTCTCACAAGCTGTGATTGTGCTGCTCAGATGGCTGATCACATTCTTCAGGCAGCTGCAGGGGAAGATGTGTAAGTTTCTGCTGTAGGTCTAAGAAACCTTTCCAAAAAATGGTTTGCTGTTGGCACACATGATCACTCACAGGTTAAGAATGAGAAACAAAGAGAACCCAACATCTTTTAATGAATACACAGAAGTTTTCAAAGCCAATAAAGAGGAGGTTGATTCTTCTTTTGCCAAGAGTTTTTTTCTGCATCCCTGATAAGGGATGGAAGACGCTAAACTGAACTCAATTATAGCCTGTAGGCTTCAAAATGGCTTTTTACATATGTATTAATAGTTGGTGTTATTGATCAACTAAATCATTGATCTTAGACTTCTAATTTTGGTAATAATCTGTTAGAACATAAGAACTGCAAATTAATAGAAATCATACCTGAAAGCAGCAACCAAACTTCCCAGTGAACATGAATTTGCATGACTAGATGAAGTGATAATCTTAAGGAAATATCAAGCTCATAGCCTGCTCAGTAATCCAGTAGACAGAAAATGTACAGTATTTTCTACCACCATGCTGCCAGCAACAGGTTGAAGTGAACATTTACCCAATTAAGGGTGAAGCAGGTGAGATGCAGGCACATTTTTTTATATTTCCCCCCCCCCCCCCCCCCCCCCCCCCCCCCCCACACACACACACACACACACACACACACAATCCTGTGAACTGCATAAGGAGCCTGTTAGTGCTGTTCGTGTGATAAGTGCGTATTCAGTGCATGGACCCAGGCTGTTAGGAATGAGGAAATGAGACACTCAGAGCGAAGTTTGTGTGGAGATCCTACATTTCCACGCGGTCAGTGAGGAACCAGCACTCGCACCTTACTAACAACTAGTGTGGTGTAAGGGAACTGAATGACAGCATCATCCGTACGTCATAGGTGCATGCAGCTTCCATTATCCTTACAAATACTTCGCAATCCATTTATCAGACACATCAAATCGGTAGGCTTCATTTTCATGACGTTCCAGGCTGTACAATCCTTTAAGGACAAACCTGTGCTCCCCTTATGATATGGCCACTCCTCGCTGCGACCCTCCATTGACCTGGACAACCCAAAAACCTGTAGCACCTTTGCGGGTCAACCCCTCCAAACATGTGCCGGTGACTAAAGCGTTATCTTTACATAATGCTTCACGGTCACAAGTTCCATTCACACACACACACTTTTACATACTGTTGCCATCCAAGCAGCTAGGCTGTAACCACAAGGAACAATGCGGGGTCTTACCCATTGGCACTTGGGCAGACAATTTGGGAACCAAACCTGGAGCCTTCCAATCAGGGGCTACCACTCTACACCTGCTCTGCAGCCGCATGCTAAATGTGATCAACTAACACTGGCTAAAGTTTTGCTTTTGATGGCCACCCAGAATAATATAAAGCCTGTAACCTTTTAGCACAATTACTTCTAAAATGTTTAGTTAAAGGGATAAATTAAGATTAAAATGTTCTAAAACAGATTATCTGCTGTCTAAATAAGGTCTATCCCCTGTGCTGCCTAGCACCACCTCCTTACCACCTCAAGTAAAAACATCTCTCTGCCTCTGCTTTTGGGTAAATCATTTACATGATGACTTATAGAAAATTTGTCACTGGCTTCACATCCTTTTATAGACCGAAGCAATTTATGCATTAATCATCTGCAATCTTGAACATCCCATTAAATCACTGCATTAAAAGTGACAGGACAGAGATGAGGAACAGAATCATCTCCGTTTCTTCCAGAATTTCCCTTCAGTGAAAGTGTGAGTTCATCAGGATCAAATATGAAACGAGAGAAAACTGTTTGATCATGTATTGTTTGTACCCCTAAAGATTTTTCTATAGTTTCTGGTCAGATTGCATCACCTTACATCATAAAGTATTTATTTTCAGTCTGTGCTGATAATGCTGTTGGTAAATGTGTGCTTGGCTGATTCAAGAAGTTTATGAACAACACTGATATACACTATGAGCATCAACTGTGCAGAAGGTATGCAACCTATGTTCCCCCAAAAAAATCTATTCAATGATGTATAACTGTTCTGCAGCCCATCTTTCTTCTAGCTGGAATCCTTTAACAAAGTTTCTCCAACACCTGTCAAATTTCCTTTCAGGTTTCTATGTTCTTCAACCTGCCAGTGAAACATGAATTGTTGACAAACAGGCTGTCTGCTGGTGTGTGCTGTCAGGCTTGACATGCAGCAGGCCTGCTCAGCCGACATCCAACTGTTTCCCCGACTTTAATCACAGCGGCATCTCCAGAAATCAATCCTGTAACCTTGGTGGAAGGCTAAATCAACACAAAAGCTGACTCCACTGGAAAATTCTCACGCCTCGGCAGAGCAGAGAATATTGACTTCCAAACAAATCTTGAGCTCGCCGCGCTGCCTCATTTCATATACTAAGAAACAGGGAAAAATGGGTTTGTTTGGCGCAGCCTTGTCTCCATATAGGCCTTCATAAAGGTAGCTGTCGGCGACTTTTCTTTGATATAGTATTTATTAGGAAGCTTCTACTGAATATTTTTCTTTTAAAGTTAGAGTCGAGGCCATAAGAACACCAAATCGATTTGTTTACTTTCCCATTAAAAGTGAAGAATAAAGAATGCAGTCGAGGACATGAATAAATAAACACATTCCAACAAATGTCTCCAGCCCAAAAGAGATATTTCTTTTCGAGTAATGATAAATAATGTAGCAGTTCTGGCCCTAAGCAGAATGGGAGGTAGTCTGTGCACCACTGATCCTATTTTCTGTCCGTCTCAGCTGTGGAGGAAGCTGGAGCCGCTTTAAAATGGCTAAATTACAGAGGGTTTAATGGCATGGAAAGTGAATGTGACATCTGTACCTTTCATCATCCACAGGAAAAAAATGGGAGATGCTTGAAAGTGTGAGGAACCCTAAAAAAGTCACTGCTGGTTCACTCTAAGAGAAAGAGTAATGAAATTAGAGGTTTCGTGGAGTTGTTTTTAACAATTATGAGTATTGAATTTGTTGTTTTAGACGATTTATTTTTGGGAAAAATCATGATTTTATTTTCCATGCTCTTCTTTCTTGGGCATCCGTTGTTCAGAGTAAAGTCAGGCCATCTGTCTTTCGCAACAAGCACTTCGCTGTGTAGCATTTAGCTTCGACTGATGGAGCATTCCATCCATCCATCCATCCATCCATCCATCCATTCATCCATGGATCCTGGAGGCAGGATTAAGAAAAAAGTACATTTTCTGTCAATCTGCAGTCCTCTAGTATATGTGTCCTTGTTTTCTTAGTGTTCCTAATGGAAAAAGACTTGATGATTTCAGACAACCTCTGTTCATCTGCAGGATGAGAGTCTTCCTGAGAGTCGTGTGACGTATAGAATCTTTTTCTTTTGTTTTCTGTCATCCCACCTCTCTCATAAAATATTGCAGCATTTAAAGGAGTGAATTATGGAGATGTACAGGCCAAAAATGGGTTTCTTGCCTGAGGGAAACATCATACCATAGAAAGCAAAGCCCAGGTGTCCCAGATTGAGCAGCATTTTTTTTTCTTTTAATGCACTCCCACAGAGTGAGTTCATGTCAGCATTTTTATTGGCTCTACTTTCAAAAGTCAACAATACAAGAAATGTTCTTTTCTAGGATTTGGTCTCCTGTCAGTCAAACTGCAGTAAAGTTCAGTTTGACTTGATACTATCCCATTGCACTTAACAAAAGAAATAAAGTGAGAGGTTTTAAAGTCAGAACTTGAGCACGGAATCTCTTTTATCTTGCTGAAGTGTAAAAAATAAAAAAGAGGAGAAAGCACCTTCCCACACTATTCCGAAAAAAAAAATATCCATCTCAAATATGGTTGGTTTTCAGGATGAAAATCATCAAGATTTATTCTTCAGATCTGCCATTTTTTTTCATTGAAACAATGAAGCCAAAGAAAGTGGCGGCTGCTCAGAGGGAAATCTCTGAGCTGCTTTTTTATCTCAGTCTCGCTTTTATATTGCTGCCTTTAAAATGATCATCTAGGGAAGAAGAATATATTCAGAACTCTCTCTTTCTTTAGTGCAAACATTATTCACCTGAAAAGGTCTTTTCTAAATGGGACAGGCAGTAAAAGCAAAGTTCATTTACTGAAACCTTTCATTGAGGTCACTTCTATAGCACAAAAAAATAGAAGGTAGGATTCATTGAAAAAAGAAAATATCAGGACATAAAAACACCACTTTAAATCATAACCAAGGTGACTGGAAAAAGACCTGTGAAAAAAATGACTGTATGAAGGTTTTTTTCTCTAATTTGATGAATGGCTTTAATAACCGGGGGGGCCCAGAGGGGCTGCTGGATAAAACAACAGGAAGTTGCAGCAAAAGGAGGTTTGCTGCAGACGTTTATCTTGACTGAATAGGTTTATCACTGGACACGACAAACTAATGAGAGCTCCTGGGTTAGTAAACCCGCAAAACGAAACAGTGATTAGAAGCAGTGGTATAAGAAGCTTTTTCTTGCAACTTGTGCATTGAAAAATGAATCAAATCTGACTTTTAAATTTGGTCATTTTCACTCCTTCCAACTAGGTAAGGGTTAACTGTTTTGTGCCACCCTGCCTGCTTACTGAGAGTTTCTATCTGGACCTGATCTTCCGTTTCTGACCCTACTTATTCTCTGATCGCCTGCTGCCTGCCCTGACCCTCGCTCGTGATTGACTTCTGTCTGACTCTGTTTCAGCTTTGTGGACTTGTAGCTGTGCTTGGTTTCTGTCTGAACTAATAAACCTGCTGCGAGTGGAACCAGCCGTCTTCCCGTTTATGACGTAGTATCTGGCTTTTCAGTACTTCATTGTGAGGTACTGTGTTTTGTCACACTTGCTGCTCCCTTAATTCACGTTTTTGTCAAGGTCAAGTTTATTTATTTCACGTTTGACGTTTTTTCATCAATCCTGGTCTTCTGCATTTCGAGTTCTTCACCACCAGGTTTTTGACACAGTGTGCAGTTATTGCATTTATTCTTGCACGTCTTTCAAATAAGACAAGCGAGAGACACAATCTAAATGTAATGTACAGGTGAATAAAACATAACTGTTAAATTCTTTTTCTAAGACTAAAACTTCAAGTCTGAACAAAAGTGTCTCAAGGCTGAAAATGAAGTTAACAGGAATGTCTGACTTCAGTGAGACAAAACCACCGTCTTATCTTGTATAAGTACATTTGAGTACATATGCAAAGTGAAAGCATGTTTTTAACAGTATTCATACTTAGAAAATTGTAATATGGCCCATCTGATTTAAATGATAAATCATCTATTTCAACAGGATGCAGGATGGATAATCCTCCGTTGTGCTGATGCCATATAATTCCCAAAATACACCCCTCAATTATGACCAGTCTCTTTGCACCTCCCCTGCATGAAGGATTTTTTATTAGTTTATGCCCACTCAAATTCAGCAGCCATCAATACATTTTTACGATGCTCCAAGGATGGTCCGGACAGGGCCTTTAATCAAGCTGTCAGATGAGAGAGACGAGTCCAGATTTAACAATACTTGTGTCACCTTGAATTACTGTGTCGTAAGATTTTTGTCCCACACAACTGCTGCACAATGGATGGTTTGTGGGGAAAACAGAATTGATAAACACAAGTATTCTGTCTGTGAATTTTGCAGAAAATCAAATATGCTGTGTTTGCTTCAATGGAGAGACAGCCGTCTCTTTGGGGAAATAAAGGTTTTCCACAAGACCTTCAGCCGGTGTTCAAGGTGGAAGGTAAAAATTAATGTCATCAGACATATGAAGGTAATCAGCCAAGCACATGTCTGCCTGCTGCCATGAAAACATCCGCCATGTGGGCTGAATTTTTCATAGCCCTTGGGAGGAGGCTCCTGTGTTTCCTCCCAATGTGTCACATCCTGATGTAGCACATGCTGTATACAACGGATCACAGCGCTTGGAGGCCTTTTCACTGAACACTGTACTCCACCTGGACTAACCAGTGATGAAAGATGACACTGTTCAACTATGAGGCCCATGAGGACTTTCCCATGATGGCTGCTTGCAGGAGGCCTAAACTCAGCAGATGGAGGACGTCATTTAAGTTCTCCTTTAGCTGAAGTCCACACTGAGGACTGATACCATACTAATATACTCATGTTTTATTTAAAGGGTGGCAAAACAGAATGTATTATTTTATTTTTTCAAAACTGCATGAATATATTAAACAAACGTTTGAGTATTTGGAAAATGGCCAACCTCCCTTTGCCTAGTCTGCAGGGGATCACCTCATGAAGATACCAACTCATGTCTCTGTTGTGGATTTACATTAAAAAATGAATAATATTAGTTATTTAAACTACTTTTTCTGTGAGACTGAAGCAAAAATGGCAAATTCAAACAAGCTTAACTGTCTTGTTTTCATTGGTTGCAGTTTAGAACACAGGACTCAAAAATCCCATAGAATTCAAACTGTCAGAAACTATTAAAGTGAAAACCTGCTTAATGTGAAAATCATCAAGCGTCGGAAAGTTGTAGTTTTACACAATGGGTATGCTTATTTAACAGGCTACGCAATGAATGTACACACTAGACTGACATTCTCTAACGTCACCTGTAGTGTTCTGAGCAGCAAGAATAAAGTCTATAGTGGAATAGGGATGTTGACCAGAATTTTCTTCACCTTGATTACCAAAGTGCCAAAAAGACTGAGCTAAAATTAAAATAAATACACTGTAATAATACACAAACAATAGCTCTAAAAACTATTAAATAAAAGAAAAGTATAATGTAATAAAAATGCAGCTGTATAAATACAAAATAAAGTACTGAACCTCAAAGTAGTTTATTTTTAAGAAATCTGTTTTTTTCTAGTGGCAGTCAATTGGATTTTTTCTGAAACCAGCTTAAAGTGGTCTTTTAAAAACCCACTCCAATGAAAATTGTGTTTTTAACATGTTTTTGAGGCATTTTTCTAATGAAAGAGGACACAAATAAAGAAAATTATGCTCAAAACTGCATTTCTGAGTATTTTTTATTTAATTTCAATGTGAATTGAAATAATGCAGTTGGAAAAAAAGCTTATTTGATGTCAACATGTCAGGGGTGAATTTCTAATGAACTACTGTCGCTCTCTTTGTCCTAAAACAACACATTTTTTGGACTAAAAAGAGCATAATCTTAATTAAATGATTACTGGGAATGCTTTGACAATAGATCAAAAGATGATTGTAGAGGGACTCTACGTTTAGCTTTCAATCTGGAGAGTTCTCCCAGAATGCATCTTGACAGTTTTTGAAATGCCTTTAGGAGCACTTTAGGAAGAACACGGTCCTTGGAGGCACTGCATCTTGAAATGAGTCCTGCCGTCTGTGTATTCCGAAGGTGTGTTTGGTTTCAGGCATCCTTCACTGTCCAGCTCCTTCCCAGCAGGTCTCTTCCAGCTGTCTCCTGTGTGACAGCACGGCTGTATAATCTGTTGCTTCTCCAACTTGCTCTGTCAGAGCTCAATTAAATGGAAAGTCAATGAAAAGCGACAGGGCTGGCCATCCTCATTTAGAAGACAACAAGTGGAAAACTGGCAGAGGATCCCAGACCCTGTGGAAGCCTAATGAAACGGTGCACACTCCCACACTGTGGAAGTGGAACAGTGTCAGTGGATAAAGAGAGAAATTGTGTCAAAGAGCTTTCTTCAACACGGATAAAGAATATGTGGCATTATAATCACCTTTTCATGGTATCACTTTGCCTTTCCTCCAAGCACAAAGACCACAAACATTTGGGAGCACCAACACCTCACAGCTGAGACGTAACCTTCATGGATGCAACGTGTGCATGAAGGTTAGAGTCACAATCTGACAGGTCTGGCAAAAAAAATGAGGCACAGCTGCTAATCCGTCTAACAGGCCCATTTATCTTCACGCGCAACGCAGAATTTTTAGTTGCAGGTGATTCGATCTGCACTTCAGCTCAGGTGGAAAGCGAGGTGCAGAGGCCAGATGCACATTTCTGAAACAAATGAGTCGGTGCTGCATCTAACAAGCACCCACCAGAAGCAAACAGCTTCCCTGCTCTGCATGCGGGTTCAGCTCTTTGTTTTCCAAGAAAATGCATCTGAAGGCTTTCCAAAAAAGGGAAAAAAATGGCATCCAGTTATAAAAAATCAGTTTGCTGAGCTGCTGCTGTTCTGTTTAATAAAGTTACTTTTTGGTTTTTTTTCATGCTGTAGCACCTTGATGCAACTTTTTTACAGTCAACAGTAAAACTAATCATCAAGACAGTCAAAGGTGAAATGATCCACAATTTACAGTCTTTACATGTATAAGACACATCATAAATTCCCAAATCCCATCTATTGTTTGAGTGCGTACTGGAAGGATATGCAATCTGCTGGAGGTATTAGGTAAGGTTTATTACCTGAATCTTTTCTGGATTCGGCTTCTTTATTGGTTCTAAATGATTCATTGAATCTGCAATAAAATTGCAGTAATAAAAGTCCCGCTCCAATCATCTTTTGTTCTATTTTTTTAAGTATTCCCAGTGATCTTTTAATTATGCCATTTTTTTAGAACAAAGTTTCTGCAGAGCGTCAGGACTTCATTAGAAATTCACCTCTAAGTTGTGGGTGGCACTGTTATGGAGCAAGTCCTCCTCTATTTCCCATCATTCATCTGTTTACACATTCTCCTGCTATGGCCACTCGCCTATAGTCCCTCACAACCCAAACCTAACATTAGCGGTGCAACAAAAACGGAAAGCAATATGGATTGCATTTTGTGTCTGTGGGTTCAAATTGATTTAAATAAAAAAATACTCAGAAATGTGTTTGTGTCTTTTGTGTCTAACGTTTTTGTATATATGCCCTCTATTATCAGAAAAATGCCACAAAAACATGTGAAAAACATGATTTCCATTGGAGTGGGTCTTCAGATGTTGCTTTTCTTTCTGAATTTATGGGAATAAAACTTAAAGCTCCAAAGACTCAGTGCTGCGCTGGTCCCATAGAAACCAACCTTTCAGCATGCTGCCGCCAATTCAAGGCTGACAATCAGACGCCATTGTTTTTTGGACCACAGGAGGAAACCAGAGGAGAGGAAAACCCACAATAGCTCAAAAGGGAAAGAGTATCTTGGTGCTTGAACCCTAAAAACAACTCACCAGCAGCCATAATAATAATAAAAAAAAAGTTTAACAACTTTGTTTCTTTCGGGCCATATAACAAGCACCAATTCTGTTTATTTATTTAATGTATTTATCTCAAGCATATTATATAAACAGCAATAAACAAATCAAGTACATTCTCTAACAACAACAGTCAATCAGTCATTCCATCATTTTCAGTCTAGGAAATAAAAGGAAAAGGAAAAAGTGTAATTAACAATGCTTAAAACTGGACTCTTGCGGAGATTTTTTTTTTGGACAGAATGCACATCTACCTAGAGAAATACCACACATTTCTGAATGACAGGTAAATCTAATAGGGCTATAGAGCTCTAACATGCAATATGTACGAAGTTTTTATTTTATTTTATTTTAATATGTATATTATTCTACAAGATTTAGGATTTCGGCCAAAACCTAAAAGCAAAAACAAATTCATTAACACAAAATGGTGAAAAATGAATAATCAAGAACTATGCATTATGAAACTCACAAATCTAGGATCTTGATTGGACAAACCAACTCACCATTTCCAGACAGACGATTGTCCACCTCTGAGTATCCGTGGCTCAGAGCCGCATTAAGTTGAACGTAAAGTCCCGCATATTTCAAAATCCCAACAACTACCACCCCCAGAGCTCCCATTGCCTCAGTCCGTGTTTGCTGCTGCGCCGTGGAACAGTCTCATCAGAGGGAGAGGGTCAGCAGCGCAGAGCGGCCACGCGGGAACGCAGGCGGAGCCGGACTATACCGCCGACGCGGTCTTCCTCGCCTGAAGGGCAGGCGGTGATGCGGTCTGAGGCGGAGGGAACAGGTGCGACGTTCAAGTCAATGAGGCGGATGAATCTCAGCGAATCAATCCGAAATGAATTGAGACAAATCGCTGATTTCATAAATGTTGAGGTGAGTTAACCATGCATTTACAATTATTTATTTATCCGTTCATTTATTATTACATGCGCTTTAGATTTTCTAGATAACGATTATTATTATATATTTTTAGTGTAAGTTAAACAGAATAAACAAAAATATATTTGGGGGAAAATAATATATATATATATATATATATATATTATTTTCCCCCAAATATATTTTTGTATATTTTTGTGTATATATATATATATATATATACATCCAAAAATGTTTTCTAATGTTTTTGATTTTCTGAAGTTCCATTGCTATCCGGAATAGTACAAGTTTTTAACGGAAATAACATATTATATGTAAATGTTCTGGATAACAATGGAACTTCTGAAAATCAAAAACATTAGAAAACATTTTTGGATAATTCAACACTTCTACTTTTCTGTCAGTTTGTCTCACTTTGACCCAAAAATGAATAAATAAATAAAATGGAAGTCTGTCATTTAGTTATCCTGCGAATATGTGTTAAAGTGATGCTGTCTTCACAATCTTAAGAAGCAAAGTAAAAAAAAAAATATGCCAAAAACATGTAAATTGTTCAAACATGGATGCTTTTCAGGAAAAAGTTAACATTTTTCCTTCTACTGATACATTCAAAAAGAATAAGTTGGTAATATATAGCAAGTCACTTAAACCACGTAAAAACCTTGGGCTGATAGACTGTGATGTCTCTCATTTAGGATCATAAAATATCAGTGGGAGGGGCACATAGGAAAGTTTACTCCACCCACCTCAAAGATTTGCAAATTTCAAGTCCACACATGGTTCTCCCACCTGTCAATCAAAAAATGAAGAAAAAAAAGAAGTTGAATAAAATCAAATGGCTCATTGAAAAAGAATGACTGTCTTATAGTTGTCAAGTATACAAAAAATAATAAAGTGATGAACATCAGACATTTGACTTTATCATGGGAGTCAGAAGGAATATACTGCCTTCTGCCACCAAAAAAAAAAAAATAATTTTAGTAGAAAATGATGTAAAACAAATATATAAACAAAAATAAATCTCATTTTAACTCACAGAAAATAGTTTACAATATATTGCATTTGCACATCTGTTTGGAGGTTTCCAGTCTCCATTTATTCAGCAGTATTGTAATTTTATAGGCATCATAATAATTCACCTGTGCAGTTGAGAGATGGAATCATAAAAACTCTATGGCCTAATCTGAATTGTTTCCCTACCCCTACGGCTTCTCACTATCCCTACATTTATCCCCCCAAGCAGAGAAATATGGAGAATAATAGTGTCTTAAAGTCAGGCGTTACTATCGCTCCATGACATCATCAATAGTTACCGACCATCTACGTTAGCAAATAACTACCAGTGCTCAGAAAATACTTAGCAACATCAGTTTTATAACATTTAAAATGTCAATGTTTACCAGAGACCTGATGGTTACTAAAGACCTACAATCTACACATCAAAGCCTTTCAAAGCTAAATTATATTTGGTTTGTATTGCAGGCTCATGGTTTCTACGTTTCTACAGCCTATAGGGACAGTTAAATATTAAAGGGAGTGAATTGGAAGTGCGCCTCAACTAGATAGTGGATTTCAAAGCTGACAGCCTCCGCAGAGCCTTCTGACATCTATTATTTATTAAGTTCTTTTTGACGCATTCAGACTTCTCTTTTACCTGCTATTATTATGATAGCACAGAACTATTTCGTTCTGATGTTCTCTTTCAGGAATATATTTGATTTTTTTTTTTAGTTTAAGCATCTATTTCTTTTGAAGCACTGCATGGAATTAAAGCTCCACATTTTGAAGAATAAAAAGTTTTATAGCTCGCTGACCCTTTTCGGTGTGATTACCCTCGCATGCTGCAGGCAGCGTTCTCGGTGAGGTTTCACTGCAAGGAAGCCTGCCAGCTGTTTCTCCTGAGGATTTGATTCTGGTGCCTGCCGTTTTCATTTGCATGCTTCTGATTTGTGACTTGTAGTTAGTGCTGCTCGGATGCTGATGAAATCTAAATGTGCATTGAGAATGCCTGCCGGATGGACCTACAACTTTTGTTTGTTGCTGCTTCAATTAAAGAATGTGAGAGCACAGCTGAAGCTTGATGTTAGAATACTAAATGAACTAAGGTGAAGAAAATTGAATTGGATTTTAGTAGAAAATTCCAACAGGAACTGATTAAAAATTAATCGATTAGATAATCACAAATGTGAATTTTGATAAAATTTCTGGGTCAAATCTAATCATTTAATGGTGATAACATTGACTGCTGGTCCACTGTGTTACCAGTTCTATATATTTTTGGGGAGAAATTGAAGCTGAATCTAAACTTTTCTTAAATTCTGTTAAATGAAGTTTTTTTTCGTCTTTCTTTTATTTCCTAGACTGAAAATGATGGAATGACTGATTGACTATTATTATTAGAGAATGTACTTGATTTGTCTATTGTTATCTGTTGTCGTAACAACATGTGGCAACAATCACCACAATCTGTGATCAAATTGCCACTTGACCTTCAGGACCTAAACAGCCAAACAAGACTTACAGTGTAGCCCTGAATAAAATTACTATTTGTGTCGCTGTCCTGTTCACATGATTTGAATTCAGAGGTTCACAGAGAGCATGTCATCATAAAAAAATATGGAATATTTCATTTGAACCCAGAGTAAAGTTTGACTTTTTTTTCTTTACAGATGTTTTCTTTGTTTTAAATCTGGTCTTCAGATATGAAATTCACAGTAATTTGGGTAAAAAGGTATTTAAATGTAAGCAATTGTAATTGAAGAAATGAAAAGTACCCCATTTTAAAGCAATCATTAGATACTTGGTCCTCACTCATTTTCACCTCACCAAAACTGTCTCCCTCTCCAAAAAGTTTGGACACCCCTGGCTAAGAACACTTGTATAAGTTGGACTTGAAAAAAAACCCACATTTTTGTGTGATTAGATTTTAAATGAAATAGGTATTTTTATAATAACTCCTCCTTGCAGGTGACAGTGATGCTTTTCAATCACTGCTGCTTCTGTGAACATGATGCCTCCTAGTCTTTGGTGAGCTGTGAAAGCCAAATCAATTCTGGCAATTAAAGTGAGCCGTGTTAGTTCATTAGAGCTGGCTTTTTATGCAGGCAGCGATGGAGTTGTCTGCGCTCTCATTCTTAGCAGCCGTTGATGATGCAGCAAGGTGCATTGTGCAAAGTAATCGTAATCTGTTGCTTTTTAGTTCTTCACCATTGTTTTTATCAGAAAGATCATTTACTGGTTAGCAAAAGAAACATTAGTTTAGACCAATCGTTTTTGTGGAAGTAGAGCCAGTCTGTGAATAAACAAGCATTTTGGCTGCGTTCAAACATGAAGGACTCATGATTGAAGCTGAATTATAACATTATCACAAAACAGTTAAGAACCCTGAAATAAGACACCAACCTTGACACTGGCATGTAACAATGGGGTGGATTAAAGACCCACTCCAATCATCTTTGGAGCTATATTCAAAGTGTTTCCAGTGGTCTCAGATGAGGAAGACAAAGATGTACACGGCTATGTTTGTCTGCAAGTGGGTGCATCAGAATGGAGAGGAGCATGGAACTGGTGGCCTACTCAGTATATTTTGTGGATTGGTGGGGCCGAGTTGCATGTGCATCAAAAATCCCCACCAATATCCTTGTGTAGAAAGCAGCAGCAGCTCACCAGCCAATTCCAGCAGCAACAAACCAAACCAAAAGAGGGCAGCAGAGAGGCAGGGGCTGTTAACATGCTCATAGTTGTGAAGATTTTCAATGAAAATTCATTCACCACTATATTTGTACTTCATTTACACCCTATTGTGAACAATATTGAACTTGTTTCAAAACTGTAAAATATAAACAAGCAGTTACTGAATGAAATGAGAACACAATTGCAAAAACAATTCTGATGCCATCGACCATGTTTTCTGGTTTGGAAAAAAAATGTTTGGCTTTTGGCAATCGTCTCACAATCAGTCATCCAGCAGATGGATTTTTGTTACAGGAATGAGTGTACCAAGATGCCAAGCTTGTTCAATGCGGTGGCATGAAATCCAAACAGCCCCTCTGGGAAATCCATGCATCTTATGCACAACAAGGACTCAGGCCGTACAAAAACAGCTTCACAGCAGGACTCTGCTTCCAATATTCTACCGGTGATAAAACACACAGCAGGCAGGGCTGGTTTTCCTCCAAGCCTGTCAGGTTATGGTTTAACCATTTTTCACATTAAACTAACTGTCAGAGCTGCAACAATACCAACTTTTCCCAAGCCAAAGTTTTATCTGTAACATGTTTGGTCCAAAGTAATTTACTACAAGTAAATCTAATAGTAAATTGGGTAATACTTTATAATAAGGTTCATTAACAAGCTTTATTAACACATTAACAAGCGTTATTGATGTGTTTATAGGGTGTTAGTAAGACATTTATCAGCACAAAAAGCAGAATAAGGCTTACTAACTTACTTAAAATGAGAGCATTGTCTACAAAGGCCATATTAATAAACTGCTTACAAGCTTAACAAATGTATTAAATATCTTTGTCAACATTATATTGAGTGTTTTGCAGCACCTCATCTAAAGTGTTACCCTACATTTATGCACACGAACACAAATTCAAGCCTTAGATCACATATACAAAAACTGCAGCTGTACTGTCTCACCTTCATCCTTTTCCCAAAAGTATTATTTGCTTTAACACATTAAAAGTTTCATCTAATTCTAATGTTTTTCTTTCACACTAAATTTGACTTTTGATGAATTTCAAGATAATTGTATAATTTTAGAAGGTTTCATCTTCATTTCGTTTTGTGTTAAAGTGTGTAATTCTTTTTGTTTATGATTTTATATAGTTGTAGCATATTTACAGATCATTGTTCATGTTAACGCATGAATTTAAAGTGAAATTAACAATCATGTTTAACAAAGTCATAAGAAAAGCTTCATCATCGAACCTTGCTGAAGTCTGCTTTTGATGAAGCAGATCTTCCTCTTTAACCTTATTATTTCTTAAAAACAGCTCGCTGATTTCTAAAATAACAGAAGTCTCTTTAATGACCACATCCTAAACATGAAAACTGCTTGTGAATGTGAAGGCATGATGCATAGAAAGATGCAGCAACTGCAAGAGTTCTTATTCCTCCTCAAACAGGCAGAGCTGGAAACCAGCAAAAAGTTCATGCCTCAGTCTTTATTGCTTGTTTTAGGGCTGCATGTTCAAATAAAATGATGTGGACAAAAATGTGTGCAGGAATGTCATAAATTGTAGCTTTTTTGACATTCTTAAATTCAAGCACAACTTTTAGCTTAATCAGCTCCACTACTACTCATTGTGCTGTTAACCTTTCTCCAGTTGTATTTTACATTCATAGAAATAAGAAGGGTCACCATAACAACCTCTTTTTGATTTGATCTTGGAAAAAATTGGCTTTTTTCGGTGCTGCCCCCTACAGTGCTTGACCTTTCTGCAGTCCTGCTCCATAGATGTTTCATTTATGTGGGATTTATTTCTGCTCTCAAGAATCAAAGCTTTGCTCTGCAGTATAGATTTATGGAAACGACTAAGCTTTATTCATAATGTGCACGAATCATGCACATGCTATGGCACATAAAGTTTATTGGAAAAGAAAAATATATTTTGTTTGGAAATGTTTTGCTCAGCATTCACTAAATTTAAAAGTTTGGTTGTCTATATTGTATTTCATACAATTATTAATTATTTGACTTTGCTGATTTATTTTTTAATCAGAAAGAATTAAAAAGTGAAGCTTTTTGAAACTGCTAGTTTCAAAAATGTCTATTTTTGCATCAGTTTTTATAATTTTCACTAAAAAGTAACAGAAAAAAGCAAGTTTTCTCATCACAATTCAGGTATTCCACTCCAACAAACTAAGCAGAGTTTTGAACATGGCAAGTCTTTAAAGGAAAGGTGCTCCAATCAATTGATCAACATTGAGATTGAGTTGTTTTGAAAAAAAAAAGTATATCGCAAAAAGCAAGAGAATATTAAGCTTTTTGTATTATTTTGCAGAAAACGTTTCGCTACAACATTCAAACTTACGCAGATTAAAGTTAATTATCGCAGTTATCTTGTTTGAAACTAAAATAATTTAGTTTTTTTTTCTTATTTCTTGCATGTTGGGGTTAGGATTCAGAAAAAGATTTGTTGTCTCAGTATTTCTCAGTTTAACGGATCGTGTTTAGACGGTTCGTGACACAGAACACAGGTCTGAGATGCTTCAGAAACCTTAGCGAGTCGGTTGCTATGCGAATCACAGGCCTGCATAGTTGTGAGCACAAACAACACAAATTAACTGCTAAGAACCATGATGTGATGCCTCAAATAGAGTGTGGAGTGTGTGAATGCATACCTAGCAGCTCATTCTCTGCTCTGCACTCCAATGAATTGCTACACTGAAATGCTTTTACTCACATCCCAACCTGTAGTTTAGACTCTGTTAGCATTAGACTGTCATAGTTAACAAAGTCTTTTTAGGGAGGAATACATTAAGCCACAGTGTTTTCATGAAAGGATTTTTTGTGCTCAGGGCAATTAACTCCACATTTGCTTTAATTTTATCTAGACTGAATCTTGACCATATTGTTTCAAAAGTCTGTTTAAATAAAGCTTATCTGGAAATAGAATTGATTTATTTTAAGCAATCAAAACAGCAACAAATAAAAAATATAATTGAAAAAAGACAAGCACGCAAAGAAATGACAATACATATATCGAACTTAGAATGATTAGTCATGAATTAATTCGAAATTGCAAAAAAAAAAATCTAAATAAAGGAAAAAAAGATGAAGAAATACACACCTACATGTCCATATATAAGCCTATACATTCACACATGCAAACGATGCCATGATAACAACTCTTAATCATAAATGGACACATTTGCACTTATTTATACAGAACATGACCCATTGAATCCATTAAACATTACATTTGTCAAATAGATTTTGACTTGCTTGAAACATTGTTGAACCAAAGCCACAGTTCAATAATCTGCTCCTCAAACATGCAAAACTTTTGCTGTATTTTTCTGAAATTGCTAGACTTAAGTAAAATATAAAAGCAAACGTTTTTTTTCTTTCTCCACCTTGGTCGATTTTTGTTGTTTATCTGCTTTGGGAATTGAATGTCAAGGCAGATGCCCAAATGTTAAGAATGTTAACAATTTTGAAAATGTATTTAATTATTTAATAACCGAGAAAAAAAATCATAAACTGGGAAACATTTTCCTTCAGGTTTCTGCTTTACTCTGATCTGCTTAGTTTTACTTTTATTTGCATTTGAGAACCAGAGAACAGTTTTCTTCTGGGATTTTAAAGTTAAAGTTTTGCTCATTTGGGGTAGCAGCAATTAACAGCAGCCAATACAATAAAGACAAAATAATAATCATGATAACAATAACAATTAAAAACATAAAAAATAAGACATAAAACAAACTCTGTTTAAACAATATACACTCTGTGCTGAAAGTGTCCTACACAATCTGTAGACAGAAGTCCTCTGAATCGCTCATTAAAGATAAAAGAAGAGACATCCAACTTACCAGAGCTCTAAAGGACAGTAGTCATATCTTACACTTCTCAATTTCCCCGTATGCAACATGCGTTATAGCAAATACCAATTAAACTGTGTATTTTCCAGTACTGCAGAGGTTTGTTCTCAAATTAACTTAAAACCACAGTAAAAAAATATGTAAAAAGGAGAAAAACATTATTGTAAAAGTTTGTTTTTAAGTTTTTAGTAAGATAAAGTTCTTACATTTTCAAGAAGTTGTACTTTAACGTAATATACAAAAAACAATTTACTGTTGCATCAAAAAGTGTACATTTTTGGGAAATTATTTACAAGAAAATCCAATCCCTGATTTTTTTTCTTTAAGAAAATTTCATTTGAACTGTAACTCAACTCAATATTTGGATTGAAGCAGGAACTCAAGGCTGATGTGACCACATGTCCAGGTTTTAGCTATCTCTCTAAGGCTTCATCTGGTTTGCTCTCAGACCCACAGCCTGTTCAAATCCATCAACAAGTGAGCAGCAAACACAGCAGGGTAATCAATGTCACCAATGGAGGCTGAGCTGCTTGGACTTATGATTACAACCTGGAGAAGGGTTCATTGGGTATTCAATTCCACAGTCAGGAGTTACTTAAATCTTCATCCACAATAAAATGGGCAAAGATGAAAACAGTGCACCAAAGCAGCACCACTTATTTATACATGCAACTTGTAAATTAAGAGTAAAAGCGAAAAAAAAAAAAAGAAAAATATATAACCAAGCCAACCTGCATTTTTAACCCTTTTTTGTCTGTCAAATATATGCCGTTTTTTTTAGAAGAAACTTTGAACTCTAATATTATAAAAGCCATTTTCCCCCTGACAGAGGAGCATCCAGACTGAATCACAAAACCGGCTTAAAATCTATACCCTGCTGCTGCTGTGTTTGCAAGGACAACCATCCTTTAGCAATTAAAATGATTTCTCGTTGACTTAAAGGTTATTTATAAGACATATTGAAGCCTTGGGTGATCTGTGTTGCACCTAGTAATAAGCCTGAGAGACGAAACCCCCCCTAATCATACTTTCATTTGTTGAATAATGAGGGAGCTTCTCTCTGAGATGCAAAGTAGCGAAGCGGAAACCAGGAAAGCAGCAACTAAATCCGTGCATCTGGTGGTCATGGAGAACAGCATCAATCATTAAGCAGTTAGGGTCAAATTATCTTCGCTGCAGCTTTCTGCCATAATTACCTTAGTCAACAGGCAGTGTTTGCATAAACCATGAATTCTCTGCTGGTCTTTTGCTCCTTTTCAGGGAACTAAAACAAATGTCAGTTGCTTTCATGATGTCTGTTTTACATTCACTCAGCCCCCATCAAGTGTCCCTTGTGGGTAAACTCTGAAGGGTATGAGTGGAGCATTCACTTCCTTCAACCTGTCCTGTCCTTTCAGATAGTGGCATGAGAGCTAATTAAAATGAAATAACCCATGGAAAAGACACATCCTCCATTAATCAGTACTAAGTACTAAGTATGTTGAGTGTAACACAACGAGATGGGTCCACTTGATTCTCCTTTAAACAAGATGTTCTTGCTACAAGATGGGTTTGCTAGAGTTAATGTATGGTTTTATGTCTTTAAATGTAACATTTGTACGCTTCTTTGCAGCCCATGAAAACATCAATACTACAGTTTAAAACTGTCAAATTATGCACTACAAGACGCAATAGGATTTGTTTCCACAAACAACAGTGCTTTTTATGCGGATTCATTCTGGTTATATTTCCTGGTGTTGAAGAGGTTTTGGGAGCTACCACAGGGACTGTATACACAGTGCTCAGTCAATATGTCAGGTTGAGTTGTTACGCTGAATACGCCAATGCGGCTGATGTGTAGCAGTGCGATGTCAGACTGTGTGTTTTTTCTAGGTGTTACAGACAAGTTTGGGAGTTACAGATATAACGGAAACACTAAAGCAGCAAACACACAGTGTAGCGTGTTACAAACAAGTTCTAGAGTTAGAGTGAACGCATTTAATTAAGTCGGACTGACAAACTTATCTTTGTATATGACACAATTTACAAATAGAATTTTTATTGACGGTGCGCTTTACAATCCAGTGCACCGTATAGTATAAAGGTAGTATAAATGTCCGACATTAAAGTCATGACTTTATTAACTTTAACAAATAATGCCCTTAGGCTTTCCATCTAGAGCCGAAAACAAAGGAGCTTTTGAAGAAGAAATTAAAAGTTAGTTCAGCTTTATTTTAATTCACCAAGTCCCATTATATCTTGTTGGGAGTGCATAGCTCCATGTTTTCTAAACAGCATTCCACTCGGAGTCTTCAGAAATCCCTCTTGTTCCTAGAATCTCTAAAACTAGAACGGGGCTGTAACCTTGAACTGTTCAGATCCTCTCATGTGGAGCCAAATTATTGACTGAGTTCAGGATACAGCAGCCGTATTCATCTTTAAAACTAAACTTAAAAAATATCTTTTTTCTTAAAGCTTAACTTTAAGTTTGACTTTAGCCTGAATCTGCAGTCAGACACCACCTGTTCCACTGGAACGGTCTCGTTTCTGGGGTTGCACGACTAATGAGCAGAAATATTTCTAGAAAGAAGTGCGGCACTATCCAGAGTGGGATGGATGCCATCTCTCCGCTTTAAAAATGTTTTTCCTGCTAATTTTATTTGGAACAGTTTTATCCTGATGGCACAACGTTTTATGGGGAAACTGAAATATTTATTCCTGAATACTATCATAATATTTATCGCTTTTATTTAACCACAAACAAGTGCTACTTGACTGGTGGCTAAAATCTAATGTGGGAAATTAACCAAAATGGTCAAAATGATGTAGAGGAACCAGCCTAATCTTCCTGTAGTCCATCCTGTTTACCAAATATAATTTTGCAAACGTTTTCCTAACATGTTTTTTGTTATTTTTCTGTTCATATTAAATCTTAGTATTTTGTCAGAACACACCAGAAAAGACTGCCAGGTATTAAAATATACACTCATAAACCTTTGTAACAGAGCACTTGTTTTGAGAAAGTGCAATTATTTCTGCACCTTTTCTGGAACAGAGACTTCTGTTAAATTTGACCAGTGTCTGGTAGATTCCTGGCGGAAAAAGACTGTCTGTATGACTGATGTTCTGTGTCTGAAGGAGAACAAATGGATTTTCTATATTTGTAGCTCCTCAGAAAGCAGCTCTCACGTGTCCGACACACAGCAGTTTACTGCATCTCAATCCCTCCGACAAGACTGGGAGGAAGTGGATGTTAGATGTTCTCATTGTAGATTCTTTGTTTTAACACGTGAACAACAGCCAACAACCTTTTTGGTTCAGTTCTTGAGACTGCTATCTGTGATTAATAGGCCTGATTTTTTTTAGCCAAACACTAGGGAGCTATTAAAATTCCCTGATTAAGCAGTGTAACTGGCTCCTGTAGACTTTTAAAATCAAGGACTCTTTCTTAGGAATAATTCAAATTAGCTGTAACAATTAGGATAGAGGATTGTTGAAGATATATTTTTACCTTTAGGCAACACAGAAGCCTACTTCTAATGGGAAAAATTGGTGGAAATTTGGTTATTTTTGCTCATGCTTGGATTTTACACCACCCCTGGTCATTTTGTTTTTTTTCTTTTGAGTCAAGGACTGTTAAGACAAAGACTTTGTCGAGGACAAATTTTGAAAAGTCACAACTGAGTGGAAGCCTCCTCATTCAAATTTTACACATGGTTTTTGGTTTGACCACACCTGTTTGACAAAACGTTATAAACCCCAATCAAGCTTATTATTTTCATGTGGCATGATTGCTTTAATCCAGTTTATTCTAAATATTTCAATGGGTTTATTCCAGATAACTCCACAGACCACAGGAAGGTACAATCGAGGGTTTTGGTGTAATTCCCGGTACTCAGCGGGCAAAAGGCAATTGTGGCAAAAAAAAAAAAAAACTCTGTAAGTGGAAGAACTGGAAGAAACCTGGAGCAGAAGCAGAGTCAGTGACTGCTGTGTTCATTGGAATCTGAGAGGACAAGAAAAAAGATAATGTCAACACGAAAACACTGGAACATCAGTCAAATGACAAAATAAACTATGTTGTTTTGGAGCGGCCGTGGTGAGGTAGAGCGACCTCTGATCGGAAGATTGCAGGTTTGATTTCCGCCTTGCCACCCCATGTGTCGAAGTGTCCTTGGGCAAGACACTGAACCCCACATTGCCTCTGGTGGGAGGTTTGTGCCACTGTTTGGCAGCGGTGCCACATTATTGTGTGAATGTGTGTTAATATATGAATGAGACTGTAAAGGGCTTTAGGTCATCAAGGAAGGTAGAAAAGCGCTATACAAGGATATGCCATTTACCATTTGATTGAGCTTTTCTCCCTCTGCATTTTCTGCTATGTCCTCTTACACCCCTGAGCCTAAAAATAAAACTACACTGTGATTTGTATTGAAGTCATATTTAACAAGCTAGAAAGTAACCAAAAAGGAAATATCTACCCAAATTACCAAAATATTCTGTACAATAACTGGAAACAAATGTTTTCTTTTATTTTCTTGTACAATCCAGGTGTTTAAATATCTCAAAAATGTGTTTAAACTACTTAGGGTTGGTAATTAGCTTCTCTGGAGATGGGAACTTAGTACAGAATTCTGTTGTTTGATTATAAGCATGGTTTCAGGCTTCCTTCTCTGCAGTCCACACCGCCTTTCAGCACCATCATTTATATATATTGCCTTGTCACAGAGGGGAGAGGTGTTGTCCAGAGATAAGGCAGGTGCTACAGGACAAACAAAGAGCTATTCAGGCATATGTTGATGCATTCTTTCCTGCCACTGTTCGTAATGTACAGATATTGTATTATAGTCTATTTCAATTTCAGTAAACAAGTTAAACTGAGCATTCTGTTCCAAAATTCAAATTAAAGAATGTGTTTAGGATGGTGTGCCTTTCCATGTTTTTACAACAGTAAAGGTGCAAAAGAACGATTGACACCATAATAAATCTGTACCTTTTTAAGACTGACTTAACGAGAGTCAAGAACACATCAGCTGGAGGGCACAGAGCGATAAAAAACGCAAACCTTTCTCCAGCGCAGCTGCTGTTACTTGTCTGTCTGTGAACCCACTGAGACATTACACGTGTAAGTAATTTTGTTGTATCAGTGGACAACATAATGGCACACCTGAGGCTGTACCTGTGAAATGTCAAAAAACATCACATAGCATTTGGAAGTGGAGGAAAAAAAAGGCCACTCAGTAACCTTTACTTGAAAGAAGCAGCTGTGCATTGATTGAGATGCCAGATTTACAAAGATGTTCTTCTTGGATGACATCAGGTCAAACTTTCCGTCTCTTCCATTACTTTCTTGCGGTGCTGAAAAGATTTAGGCTGAATTCGAGTTGCCTCCCTACTCCTATGGCTTCTCCCTCTCCCTGCATTTATCCCTTCAAGTGGAGAGATATGGAAAAATTTGTGCCTTCAAATCGGACGTTACTACCGCTTGATGACGTCATCAACAGTTTCCGGTCATTTACATTGGTGCGTGTATGCCAGCATTTTTAAAACACACAAAATAACAACAGTTTTATAACTTTAAAAAGTCATGCTAAACAAAAACTCATTAAAGTATCTCATTGATGAATAAAATACTTACATTTAAATGAAATCCTAACCCTTAGAGATAGGGTGAGAAGCTCAGCCATCAAGGAGCTCGGAGTAGAGCATCTGCTCCTCCACATTGAGAGGAGCCAATTGAGGTGGCTCGGGGATCTGGTTCGGTTGCCTCCTGGACCCCTCCCTGGAGAGATGTTCCGGACATGTCCCACTGGGAGAAGGGCCCTGGGAAGACCCAGGACACACTGGAGAGACTACGTCTTTCAGCTGTTTTGTGTCATAAATGATGTAAAGCTTTTGTAATTCCAAAAGTAAACTTTTGTCTTCCATGGAGAAAATGGATGCTGGTGTGATCTGTGATCTGGTGTGATCAATAACATGGATTATTGCGTGGGCACATTACCTTAAATATAAAATAAAATGTTAGAAAGTTTTATTTTGAAAGTACAACAGAAGTTTTTATTTTGAAACCCAGACCTGTTTCCATTTCTCTGACTTTTTCCCCAAAATCGATGCATCAGTGGACTGGAAATAGAACTTCTGCGTAAAGCTTGTGCTATGTCGCAGAGGAACGGATGTCAGGTGCAGACATGAGGAGGTGATGTAAGCATTCAAGCACTGATTAATAAAGGTTTGTTTTTGTCGTGCCAATGCAACAGATGCAATGCAAACAGAGCTGTGTAAATCAGCCTTTGGTTGTTAAAGGGTCATAGAACGGGACAGTTGGAAGCTGACTCTACTCTCAGCCCAGATTTGAAAAATACAAAAAAAGGGTGGGACTAGGGGAGGCAGGTTGACCGGTGTGGTCTCGACCTGTGATTGACAGTGACAGTGAGGTTAGCTTGAGGTCACGTATGCTGGGTCTTCAATGATGAAGAATGATGCAGAGCAAAGGGGTGCCAGCCTCTGCACCAAAGTTTCTGTGGAGGTTGAGGATATTTCTCGTCCACCTTCTCCTGAAGCAGGCCCTCATGATCCAGAACCTTATTGTTTGCTCAAGACGCTGCCTCAGCGGTGCCCGACGGCAGGGCTGTTATATGAGTGTCACGAAACAAATCAATGATGCCAGCGACAGGGGATGCAAATTCTGGTTGAGAATATATTTTGGCAAAGTTCAACTGTTCAGTCTAGGGGACACCACAGACAGTTTTAGATTATAATTTAAGGAATTAAACAAGTTAATTTTAAATGATCAAATATTTGGCAAGGACCAACAGTCAGTACTTTTGAACCCCCATGTATACAGGTCAACAGCCAAAAAAAGTTGATGTTTTGTTTAGTTACCCTCTACATTGGGCATAAGGGGTTGTGATGGACTGGCGACCCATCCAAGGTGTACCAGGCCTTCACTGGCTGGGATAGGCTCCAAGCGCTTTTCTACTTTCCCTAAAGACCCAAAGCGCTTTACAGTCAAAGTGCCATTCACCATATTCACACACTGATGGCAGCACCACTGGTAACAACCTATGCCCACCAAAGACAAAGTGGGGTTAATGTCTTGCCCAAGGACATTTCAGCACATGATGGGCAAGGTGGGAATTGAACCTGCAATCTTCCGATCAGAGGTCGACCGCTGCACGCAACCAATACAAAATATATGTTGTGTTTACAATAAGAGTTTTTCTTGTATCTGAAAAATGCAAAAGTAAAGTGAGGTTCTTTCTGTAACCACACAAAATAAATCAAAAGAATGTTAGAAAAGTTAGCACTTTTTATCAAAGTATTTTTAAATTTAATCAAAATATGTTGGAGCTTATTGTGATCTTTCTCTTTCACTGTCCTTTAAAAGATGTGTGTTTAAACCCACTGCAGTATGAAACCAAACGTGTCTGCAGACACCAGATTGCTGCTCTGCGCTGCCATTCGGGAAGATCCGGATTATTAATGTTAAGCTATGTGTCACTCTTTTTACTCTTTTGTTAGGTTGTAGCTCTGTCAGGAGATGTAAATGACCTGCTTTGCGTCTCTGGCTGATGACACGGAGAGTTAGCTGACTGCAGAACAATAAGACCAGTGATCCTCTTCAAGGACAAACCAGTAACAGACGACAGCCTCTCTTGGATGGATGTAATGAGATGAACTTTTTCATTACTTCAGCTGCTGATGTGTCTTTTTCCTCCACATTACATACGTAACTGTCCTCAGCTGCAGATACTGGCTCATTAAACCTTCTTGTTCTATTTCTTACCTGTCCATGTTGATGTTTCCTGGTAATTATACTGTTACACTGTCGAAAGAGTAATATGCAAAGATGACAACTGAGCATACAGGTTCATGGCCTGTATAAATGAAAATGTGTAACGTGCACTTTAAGAATGATCTCATGCTGTCATCTACAGACTGAAACAAAGCCTTGTCTAACAGTATTATGGAAGTGAAACAGGTTTAACTGACAGGTGAAAAGCTTTGGTCTCAGCTTTTGACACACGGCGTATCTCACTTTCGTTTTTTGTCTTATATGCCTTTAGACTCACAGTTTACAAACAGTTGTGTGATTCCTGCCAACACTGAACCTCAGGGGAAGATCAGCGAAGGAATTTTCTTATTAACGTGCCGAAACACACTGGATTTAAGGAGGCACCTTCCTGTGTGCAGTCAAGTGTGCAACCAAAGTTGAGTTGGTTCCAGGAGTAGAGGCTCGTTTTCTCTCATCCACCTTTACCTCTCTGAGAGCAGCATGTTTGCGATGTATGGTAAAATAAACATTAGCCTTTTTTATTGTTTGTGTTCTAAATCTCTGACATATTGGTCAAACAGACTCTTATCTTCTGACTGGCATGTGATCCAGTCATGGTGTAAAGGAATCTGTCAATAAGAAATGTATTCACGAAGAGGAATTTGTTCACAATGAATTTTGTATGCACAACTTTGCAGAAAAATATGAATACATCATTTACTTTTACGCTTAACGTGTCTGCTTTGAATACGATTTGTCTTTGTTTTGAATACGACTTTGTTTGTCTTGAATACAAATTTCTCCTATTAGGAAAACAATCAATAATACATCACAGGCATATACGTCGAGTCCCGGAACATTGATTCTTCACATTGCGCAACCGTGGTTTTTTTTTATTTTAATTTTAATTTTTTTTATTATTAAACTAAAAAAATAGAACTTTTTAGAATGTTGTTAATCCCATAATGGGAAATTATCCTGATAGCTTTAACTCTGTTTAAAATTGAATAAAACTGTTCATAATACAGCGATCTCCAGCCGCATCTTGTGGTTGTCAGGCAACAGCAGCTGATCTGTGTAAACAATGCAGCAGCTAATTGTTTCAGATCCAGAAGTGGTGGAAAACAGTCAAAAAGGAGTAGCAGACATATCGCTCCACTTATATGTTGTAAAAAAATAACATGTCTTTCAAAAGTAGTTGATAATAAGAGGACAATAAAGCAAAAACAGCTAAGCTAACTCAGAGCTAAAGTATGTTCATGGCAGACAAATGTTGAGTCAGTAAAAAAAACTGAAAAAAAACCTCAGTAGAATAAGAATACCCAACTTTCTTTCTTTTTCTGATCTTTCTTTTTAACTATTCCTATGGTCTGCTGACCGTTAGCCCTTGTTTTGTCTACTGTCTGCCATGGTTACTGTTGAGCCATGGCAGGGGTACACCTGGACAGGGGTTTGGGTGAAAGCGCCCGTCCCGCCTGTTTCAGGAATAAACTGTGAAGCAGAATTCACCAAGCGTTGGACTGTTCACCCACTAATAGGGAACGTGAGCTGGGCTTAGACCGTCGTGAGACAGGTTTGTTTGTTGTTCCCGGCTAAGTGGGGATCCCACCACGTCAAGGCTGCCGCATGCCAGGCGGGCAGACAGAAGAAAGCAGCAGAGAGACAGCTGCCTGCTGGGCATTTTTATTTTCGTTCATCATTCCCTTTTTAACATCTCTTTAAAAAAACAAAAACATAAAATAACATGGACTTTTTACACCTAATATGAGGAATTTCTGATGCTTTCTTTTCCCCATCACTTCTGGGTTCGATGTGGTTTATGTCACCTGTTTTAGTTTAATATATGAATCTAAATGTGCATGCTCACACTGTTGAATTGATGTTCTGGACTTTATGTATATGCCTGTGTCCGTTTGTTAAGTGCAGAAATTTGTAGTCAAGACAAGCAAGAGTCATTTTCATAACAAAAACAAACTGTATTCAAAACAGACATGTCAGACCTAAAAATAAATAATGTATTCCTATTTTTTTGCAAAATTGTGCACAACTTTGTCTTTTTGAATATGTTTCCTTTTGACAGTTATGATACCTCATATCTAGTCATCTATGGATACTCACTGTGTTGCTTTAACTAGTTTTTGATTGTCTTCTTTTTAAAAAACCAAATGGAAACTGAACAAATTCCTGGAAAGCATTTCTCTAGTTAATCAGGAATCCTTTTTTATGGCTAATGTTTTTTTATGGCTTACCTATTGTGGTTGGGCAAACTTTGCTTTGTGCAGTTCTATGTCTTTTGTTTTGTTGTTTTTCTTTTTGTGTTTTTAATTTGAACATTAAGTCTTGTTGACAATTAATAATTGATGACATTAGTAAGAGATAAGTAAAGAGAAGCTCAAACACAAAGCATGTCTCCCGGTGAACGTAGGAAGTCTCTGTCATGTGGATTTGGTTTTGATCAATGGTTCTGTTCTGAGTTGTCCTCCCTGTCTGTCACCCCAGGTTAAGATTGCTGATATTTTCATTTCAGTTAATTATCCACAGTGTATTTAAGTGTCTGGTTTTCATTACTTCATAGTTGAGTCATCTGCTTTTTTTTTATCAATGGGTTTAGTCATGTTCAACTTTCATTCATTTGTCTTCTATACCGTTTTGTCTCTTCGGGGTCACAGGGCTGCTGCAGCCTAACCCAGCCACTCATGGGTGAAGCCAGGTTGCCAGTCTGTTACAGGGCCTCAGTCACACACCCATGCATTTAGAGTGACCGATGAAGCATATTTTTGGATGGCAGGAGTCCCTGGAAAAAACCCACACATGCACTGGGAGAACATGCAAACTCTACACAGAAAGGTGACACTGGTTCAAGTCCCCCAGGACTTGAACTGGGGGCCTTCTAGATGTGAGGCAAGAACACTAACCACTGTGCCACAACATAGCCCTATGTTCAATTTTTTGTCAAGATCCTCTCCCCAGCCAGAGGATCAGCGGCTCTAATCCGAGCTCTCTCCGTCTTCTCACCCTATCTCTAAGGGAGCGCCCAGTCACCCTATGGAGGAAGCTCATTTCAGTGGCTTGTATCTGCGACCTCATTCTTTCAGGCATGATCCAAAACTCACGGCCATAAGCGAGAATTGGTACGAAGATCAACCGATAAATGTGCTTTGCTTTCTAACTCAGCTCTCTCTTCATGGGCCCGTACATCGACCACATAACGGCAGACACTGCTCCAATCCGCCTGTCGATCTCACAGTCTGATCTGCCCTCACTCGTGAACAAGACCTCAAAATAATTAAACTCCTCCACCTGGGGCAGGAGCACTCTACCCACCCAGAGAGGACAAACTACCTTTCTCCTGTAAAGAACCAAAGCAGGTGATTCATTTTTTCTTCAATTACATCAAAAACAATAAGAAACAGACTTTCTCAAACGTCTTTTATTTTGATTCAATTCAACTTTCATCAGCAACATTGCAGTGAAGGTTCGTTCTTTCTTATAAAAATGAATGGTTCTGACAGGTTGGAGCTTGAAGGCAATGGGAGGCAAAACTAGCTAAGAAACTTCCAACAAAACAGTATAAAAAAGTAAACCAGTAACCAATCAGCTCAAGGTTTAGATGTTTTGATGTAAATTCAAACAAATGTCATGTTCTCTTCGGTCTTTTATGACCGTATTGGGCCACTGACTAACTCTGTTCAGTTGCAACAGCTCTCAAATGTTGATATGAGATTATGCCAGTGCAAACTTTCTGATGCAAGTATGGATTATCAATATTTGTGCTTAATTTTAACACTCCACATAAACCTGTTTTTCTTTTCCTTGTTTGATGACTGTCAGTGCATAAGGGAAAGAAATGCTAACTGACCTGAACATTCAGAAACACCTGTGTTGAATTGAAAAGAGGATAAAGTAGCTAGTTCCAATGGATCACAGATTTTTGAGACGTTCAGCTCGCTTCCTGAACACGTCTGATGTTAAGACATAGCACCATCAAAAGGGACCGAATTATCCTGAACTCAGGAGTTTCTAAAGACAAAAGAGGGACAGCTCTCCTTGCTTGCAAACTTTAATAGAACTTCTGAGAGTGGCTTTTTGAAGATGAGGTCTTGGTGATTGAGCCACCATAACCGCCAAAGCCTCCACCAAGTCCACCAGAGAGACCGCCACCAAAACCAAAGTTCCCGCTGGACTGGGAGAATCCTGGAGTGGAAAACAACGGGAAATTATTAAGAAAAGTTCGTTGTTTTCATGCTATCTGTTTGTCATGCATAACAAAAATTTGGTGAATCTGAAACTTACCACCACTTGTCTGCTGCACATGAATGGTGGCCTTGGTTCCTCCTTGGTTCAGTCTATTGATTAAATAATAGATGGTATCACTCAGATAGGAAATACTTTTAAACTGAAATATTGAAAAAAGTTTGAATTTATATATAACTCACCTGCTCTCTTCTCCTTCCAGCAGTTTTTTGTAGGTGGCAATTTCAATATCCAGAGCCAGCTTCACATTCATCAGCTCCTGGTATTCACGCACTTGGCGGGCCATGTCCTGCTTGGCTCTCTGTAGAGCCTCCTCCAACTCCTTGATGCGAAGCTTGGCATCCTTCACTGCCAACTCACCGCGTTCCTCAGCCTCTGCAATCTGGGCCTCAATGTTGACTTTCTGTTTAAACGGATTACATGTATTAGTTTGCATTTTCCTAAACAATCGTTTACTTCGTTAGAAGATCCTGAAATGTACCTGGGACTTGACTCCCTCGATTTCATTCTGAAGACGGGCAATCATGCGGTTCAGCTCAGCGATCTCAGCTTTTGTTGTGCGCAGATCATCACCGTACTTTCCAACAGAGCACTCCATCTCCTGATACTGTAATGAAAAAGCGGCGTCGTCATGAGAGCAAAACCTTTATCAAGATTAAATGTGTTGCATTCAAGACGATGGGAAAAGGCTTTAGGTTTGTTTCATTTACCTTCTGTTTGTACCAGGTCTCTGCTTCAGCCTTGGAGCGGGCGGCAATGTCTTCATACTGAGCGCGCACTTCTGCCACAATGGCGTCCATGTCAAGTTGACGACTGTTGTCCATCTCAACAATGACTGATGTGTCCTTGATCTGGCTTTGCATTTCATTAAGTTCCTGCAGCAAAAATGTTGTTGAAAGATGTCTTTAGTTGACGTGTACGTGCACTTAAATATTGGATAACTTAAATCCAAAACATGCACTGAAAAAGAAGAAAAGATGACAAGCTGTGCATACAGTTTCGTAGAGAGCCCTGAGGAAATTGATTTCATCCTGAAGAGCATCAACTTTAGCCTCCAGCTCCACCTTGTTCATGTAAGCCGCGTCAACATCCTGCAAATAAGATTTTTTGGAAACAAAGCAGTTACAACTTGTAGCTAAAACTTTAAACTGGCACTATTTTTTTTTTATTTTCACCTTCTTTAGGAGCACAAACTCATTCTCAGCAGCGGCACGCTTGTTGATTTCATCCTCGTACCTGAAGAAGGACACAGAAACATTTAAGTATACCTTTAAATTGTTCAGTAGCTTACTCAATACTGTATAGCAGCTCTGCTGTAGTATCTTAAGTCAGTTAATACTAACTTTGTCTTGAAGTCCTCAACCAAGCCCTGCATGTTCTTCAGCTCTCCTTCCAGCTTCATCTTTTCGTTGCCCAGCCCGTCAAGTTGTCTGCGCAGATTGGAGATGTAGGCCTCAAACATGCTGTCAATGTTGGAGCGGGTGGTGGTCTGTTGCTGCAGGAGGCTCCATTTGGTCTCCAGCATCTTGTTCTGCTGCTCCAGAAAACGGACCTGTGAAGAAGGCAAAATTAGGTTAAGCTTGAAAAACCTGAAAAGAAAAGTAACAGTTTAAAAGTGACTCAAGTTGACCCAAATTTCAAGAAAAAGAAATACAAAAGAGGATTTGTGAAACCTTTAGAGGGGTGTGTCATCAGCTTTGAGAAGTCTGACTTTAATTGCATGGTGGAGTTTTTGCTTATCTAACCTGAGGGCCACACCCTTTCAACAGTCATCGCAACTTGTGAATTTCTTTTTTTTTTGTGTTCATCCCAGTTCACCAGCTGCACATGATGCAAATGCACATAAAAGTCCCTTAAATCTATGTAATCTTAGAAAAGCTCTCTTACTATAGTTTTGAAAGGCAGTTTAACCAGGCAGACTATCTTATGTAAGTGACTGTACATGTGTCAGCCACTCTTTGTCTCATCAGCTATGACTCACAGTGCTTGCTCTGTTACACCATGTAAAGATCGAGAGCTTCTCCAGCCATAAAAAATAGGTGTGGTTGATTAACGGCAGAGCACAAGGCAACATTTGCACAAAAGATGAACACTCTCCCCTGTCTTTTCAAGTTTGTTGAATTTTTAAAAAGTATTCATAGACAGAGAGTCATAAGAAAGCTTGCATTACTGGAGGATGTGTGGTTTTGGTATGAAAATGTCCAAAAACTCATAAAATACATTAAACTGAGTTTCCTGTTTCTCTTAAAAAGCAGCTGATAGGTGCAATGTGCAAATGACAGACTTTGGACTGTGTGGTTTGAGGGCGGATGTATCTCCACTTTCCCCATCTACAGTGTGAGATATGGACCACGTCTCTGCCATGTTTCAGCTGTTACACTAGTCGGGAGGAAATGGCCTTAAGGTTCAGACAACGCTAAAAGCCAAGTGTCGTTTAAGGTAGGTTCACAATGTGTAATCCCATTTTACCCCAACACAGAGGATTTCATAATCCCCTCCAGTCACAAAAATAGCTCACTGATGAATAAGATAAGGTTCACAACATTCTTACTCAGCAGTTCTGCATTTTTTGTGAGTGTAATTTGCAAGTTTTACTTGCAAGTTTTTACTTTTTCAACAATTTTAGTTAAAACAAACAAGATGATCGTGCGACAGTTTACATGGGTAGATGTGGGTGTATGAGATAACTTGGCCTACAGCCACGATAGCTCACAGCGCATGAACCAACCTTGTCGATGAAAGAAGCAAAGCGGTTGTTGAGGGACTTGATTTGCTCCTTCTCCTGGGTGCGGACAGTCTGGATATTGGGGTCAATCTCCAGGTTCAGAGGGGCCAGCAGGCTCTGGTTGACGTGGACGGCGGTGATCGGTGCAGAGACAAAACCCATCGATTGGCCAGAAGACATATTATAACCTCCTGACCTTTGCAATGACATGCTGCTAAAACTTTGCTGGGGTCCACCGAAAGAGAAGCTGCTTCTGGTGGAGCTGACTGGCATAGCATAGGACCTTCTAGAGGTGGTGGTCCCCGTAGTTGACATTGCCTTTCTCATCATGGTGGTAAAGATTGTCCAATGGCTGAGCAAAAGAGAGCTGAAGATGAGCAGGCTGCAAAGGAGAGCTGAGTCCCTTTGAATCCCGGTTGCTGCGTCTCGCTCCTTTAAATGCATGCAGCAGAGGGAGGATCTTAAAAAAAACCTGTTTTGCTTTTACTGCCAAAGCTGAGAAGAGTGTCCAATCCTGTTAAACAGGTACAGTATGACACGCCCTGCAATGAGCACAAGCTGCAGGTCGGAAAAAAGAGAGGTTAGATCACAATTATGAGTAAAAGAAAGATTCTCAAGCCGTTTTTGAGGTTTGCATAAACATTTGGATTTACTAACACTAAATGATTAGTTTTTGTTTCTACATTATTTATTGTAAAGCAAAAATCATATTTTAAAGAACATCTGAATGGTAACGTCTTTCGAGGTTTTAAAGGTTTTAGACCTCATCAATCCAGTCTTAAAAGACATCAGTTCTGAAGCTGATGCATTTGGGCGTCTCTGCAAGTGTTGAGGAGTAGCCCTGTCAGCTGTCAACGAGCACCTGATAGCTGATGGAGTGTAGGTCAAGGTGGATGATCAAGAAGTCTTCGGGCTGGACAGGGCATCAAAGAAGGTAGTTTTTTCTCATTCCAAAGCTAGGCAGAAAGGATCATCGTAAACTAAACAACTGTGCAAAGTCAAAGGCTTTCATGCAGGATTACTCCTGTTAATAATTCAGTTTTATTATATTTATTTCATATAACACATATTTTTTTGCTAAAAACATATAGTGAAAGGTGTACTGTGTTTTAAAAATGCAAATAATTACACATTTATGAAGTTTCATTCAATCAAACGCTGAAGTTTTTTTTTTTAATTCCTAATTTAACTGAGAGCTGACATCCAAAAACGTCATACCTCATGTGTGTTAGTGGGTGTGGAGTTAAGGCAGACATTTAAACAGTCACTTGCATTAAACATGGTGTGGTTAATTTTCTAATTGATGTAACTTAGCTGAACCACACCTTTCACATTTGCCCGTTTCCTATACCAACATTTTCCCAGGCGAGCATTTGTTTTCATGCCTCCCAAACTTTTCACAAGGACTTGTCTTTCATTTCTGTCAAGGTGTGAAACTTTACTCTAAAGTTCAAACATCTGGTGTCCAAATGCTTTCTGCTGTTAATTAATCATTTTGTTACTTTTTGATTGGTTTTTTTTTTAGTTCATACTCATTCAATTACGTCCTAAGCCAGCAATATGTGCAGAGCTCTTCATGAACTGATATTTTCTTTGGGCAGTCTTATTCGGTTAATATTTTTCTTGTCGCCTGTGTCTCAGCTTGAAAACGGAGCACAGAAGAATCAGTGTCCACTTCAAACTTGCTGCTCAATTTGAAACAAAAAAAGAGATTCTTTTGTAACTGCAAAGGTGGAGTTTAACAGAAGTAAAACTACTGAATAGACAGATTTGTCAGTCCTTTTTATAACTGTTGCAGCTGCACACTAATACAAGAGCGTAATCCTAAAGAAGGCTTTAATACCATGTAAAACATTAAACTAAATTAAAGCCTCAGCAGTCGCAGTTTATAGCGATGCTAAAAAAAATTGTGCCTTAAAAACGATTTTAAAATTGGTTTAAAATGCACTGACAGGTAACCAAAGGGAGGATTAGTAACTCATCAATCATACAACAATGTTGCATCCCCATGCTAATAAGTCTTCATTGTTGGAATGTGAAGCAGCTGTTTTATTCGTTCCAACTCGTTTTAGCACTTTAAACTAAAACATTCCTTAACAGGAGTCTGTTTGTTGTGTCTGTCACATACTCCAAGGTTCTCTGCAAACTCCAGAAAAAGAAAGAAAAAAGTCCTTTGTATATGGGGAGTAATCTTGCCCTCTTCTTTATCTTCTAATTTCTTGTGTATGTAAACAAACCCACTCCTCTGGGAAAGTTTTAGCAAGGAGGAAGTTAATAAAAGGAGGGAGGAGTTGTACTGCTTCACTGATACAAACAGCTTCTTCATACCTGTTACACTCCAAATCATGTTTAAAATCATAAGAAAAGACTTGAATGTTTAGAAGACATGAGGGATGAGTCCGAAATTTCCCAAACTTTTTTAAAAGTGGGACTGTTGGTGCATGTAGGTGTCAAACAGAAGCTTTTTTTCTGTCCATGTAGTATTTTATCATGAAATGCAGCTTTATTAAAATGATGTTCTAATTAGGTTCCACATGGTGAAACTTCTTCTGTGCGTGTGGACATTCCTTTGGTACTTCTCTTGTTTGTGCAAACTGGGTGTGGTCACCTGAGTGTTTAGGTGTGGTTGGCCTATTCATCCACAGCAAACATGTTTTCATTCACAAAACTTTAGTTTTAGAACTTTAGTTTTTTTCAAATAAGAAGATAGTATTAATAAGCAAATTCATTTTATATATGATTTATATCCAGGATGTAATAGGTTGAAAACAGCAGAGCAAAACGTTTGCATTCTATGCAGTTCAGATATTTGGGTGGGGCAACTCCTTTATATGAGGTATGGGTTTGACTTTGCCTCGGATCCCAAGCCACAGTGAGCTCATTTTGGCTTGCTTTATTGTGTCTGAGCTGCTTATTCATCTCCAAATTATGTTTGGTGAAGATTATCTATTCTGGTAGTCTTGCCAAGAGACACAAGAAAACCCCATCTTCAAACTTAGGACACGGTCCTGAGTGGCTGATGATTGTAGGATCTGCTTCAGCCCTTCAGACAGTGAACAGATCAGCTGAACTGTTAGCTGATCACTACCAAAGAATAATCACTGCAGCAATTAGCTGGTTGGTGCTTGTTGTGGCAAGTCCCAACCCCAACACTGACCTGGTGAGCACAAGTCCTGTGTCTTCACTGTGAAACCCGATGATGCTTTAGACCAGGGGTGTTGGCACTCTAGACCTCCATGGCTCCGGCATCCTGCTGGTTTTTACAAACCCAGCCCCAACCTGCACTTTACCTGGATCAGGTGCATTTTGTCAATGAGAAGCTACAATGGCAGGTGTGCTAAAAAACATGTAGGACATCAACCTCTGAGACCTGGAGTTTGACATGATTAAGACAATTGTAACTTTGGTAAAACCTTGGTACAGAAATTTCAGAAAGTCTAGTAAAAACGTAACCATTTAACACAGAAGCTGTCGCCAGCTATAGCAAAATAGCATGCTCTCTGAACTCCTAAAAAATGTGGTGCTTTCCCACAAAAACCACAGGTTTGAGAGATTTTTCCTTTTAGTTACAGTTATGGCAATGACTCTGTCTTGGTAAACGTTCAACAGCTCAGGGTGTGGTGATACAAAAGCATTATCCTTCAGGGAAAGTCTATAGGAATCTGCAGGATCAAATATTACAATAGAACTTGGGATTCAGGAGGAGCTTTTTGGTTTTCATCCAATACACTACAACTACTCCCTAACTAATGGTAATTCTCTACCTAGTTGACCGTTAACCTCAGTAAGAGCTCGCTTTTGGTTGACGGTGATAAATCAAACAAATTTGTGGTTCATGTAGGGCAAAGCCAACCCCGTACCAGACACAGGGTTGAGAGTTTATTTTTCAGCAAAAACTTGAATGTTTTGTTTTCTTTCACAATCAAGATTGCCAGTCGCTGTATAAGAGATTTCCATTCTAGTAGGTACCAGATGCGATGAGATAACACACTTCCGAATGTGTGACGGGGATTTTATGTTGGAAAGAACTGGGAATGAATGTCTGCCTGAAGTGGATGAGTTTTACTATTGCAACTTTTTGTTCTGCACTGTAGGGACTGAGAACAACATTAGATTATTGGCCCCAAAAATGATTTTATTAAAACTAAAGAGATGGCAACTTGAGAAGAAGATAAAATCAAAATGAAATGCATCATTTAGCAGGGCTTTGAGTAATGCTCAAGTAACAGAAGATTAAAAATTCAGCCTTTGTTTTACATGGGACACACAAAATAAAGTGAGAGCTGATCTACAGTCAGTTTTTAACTTTTAAAACACTGTGATGCTCTTTGAGAACCAGCCAACATGTAAAGCAATGTAAAAAGTTGAGAAAGAAACAGCATAGAAATTGTTCAAATGGTGAGCAAATCCTCTTCAACTAAAACAGCAAACAAGGAAAAATCCCTCTCATTACTAAAAAAAACAAATGTAAAACCCTGGATTTATCTTTTTTCTTTTTGTCATTTTTTAATAGGAGTATGATAGATTAGTATGTTGTTTATTTTAACGATTAAAGGCATAAACTTATTAAAAAAAATATATACAATATTAATATGTCAATGAAAAGAAGTCATTTTCTGACTTGGAGTGGTGCATTGTATTCGTAAATCTCCTTTCTGAATGTTGCTTTTGGAATCTTTGTTAATACTAGTGTATTTTTTTTTTATTTCTAAGATAGATTTAGATGATAGATGAGTAGAGCATTTTTAAGTCACACACCCTACACTGTCATCCGTGTTAAGCATGCACTCCTCCCTGATTTAAACAAACTCTCGCAGAACAAGGCAGTTTTATCTTCTCAAAGGCTGGTCTTCTCTTCACACCCAAAGGCAACCAAAGACAGTTTCGCTTGAAATAAGCAATTTGACTTTTCCAGTGAAAAAAAGATCCTTAGGTCCCCATTTTAAATGCAGCTTTGAACTTTGCTTTTTTTTTGGCAGAAACTTCTGTAAACTTCCTCATAACAGTTTTTGAATAACATATTACTGATCAATATTTTGACTTCTATTTAAAACATGCTTTTATTTATTACAGAAGCTAAAGTGTTAGTAATAATGTCATTGCAGTTGTACTATGACCATTACAGACCAGCTGATCAGAGTAGATTCCATCAGAGTCCTGCTTTGAGTCACATGGGGGTGCATTTTTCACACATTCACAAATGCATGTTTGTTATATTTAAATGCTCACTGTGTGCAAAAAAAACCTGTGAACTGAGGGTTGGGAAAGATCACTGCACTTACAGCAGAGATTAGCTTGGACTGACAGTTTGGAGTGTGAAAGTTGAGGTTGTTTTGACATTTCATAAGTAAAAAAACCAGGATGTCTACCTGTTGAGGAGTGTTCAAACGTCAGGATAATTAGGAAGATTTGTACCTATGGGTTGATTTCCAAAGGTCTTGATGTTTCTCTGGAAAAGCTGAAATTGTGGAGAAAGTTCTGGGTTTCCTTTCCTTGACTGGTGATCCTGAGATGGAATTCTCACAAAGAATTTAGTGGAAATAAGAGGCTACAATATAGGTTTGCAGTACAGTAGCATTTAAATTCTCACATTTTTGAACATTCCTTTTCTACATTTTTATCAAATGTGTTTTTCTCATAACACTTGGATTCAGTAACTAAAACTGTTTTTATTTTAACTGAACCTGTCTTAAGTAAACTGCATTAGTAGTCAGTGACAACATAAGCCATCTCTGCCGTTGTAATGACAGTGAGATCAATGAGTTATGACAATGGCCTGCAGGTTCATTACCAGTCTGTCCCCAGATGTGGTTTGAGATTGGACTGACTTTACTTACAAGATTTAATTGTGTAATCAAAACCGGCGTTTGTGTTCACGGTTTACCACTGCAAAACGACTTAACCTGTGTATGTCGGCTTATACTACCCATGAAATCTTTGATTTCAGCTCCAAACCAGATGAAAGAGAAATGTAAGTGTTCACTAAATGTAACAGCAGCTATGATCCCTCAAATAAATGCTCAAAAACATTGAGTCAAAGGGCAGTTGTCCCTAAGGTAACTTGATTACTCAAACCCTTCACCAGAAAGGGGCATGGGTGGCTACTGCAAGACCCCCTGCACCCCAAGAACAAGTAGACAGTGAACCAAAGGAGGCTTGACCCCACTCAGGCTGTGGCTACTCTGCATCCATGACTGAAAACCGGGACCTTGTAGTTCTTATGACCAAGTCCCAGTACTACCCAGGAGGTCTTGGAGACCAGAGGAATGGCCCAGAGTCAACTCTCCATGGATCCATCATCACACTCCAGCAAATTAACTGCCAGTCCTATATGGATGTCACAATTTTACTAGAGTCTCAACCAACCAGACTCCAATCCCCACTGACCAGAGTTTTCAATCCTGGTGCTTTGAGGTCTGCTGTCTTATCATTTACCTGTTATTCCTGTCTGACTTGTTATGCACTGAAACCAGTCAATCAGATGCTAAAAGGTACCACTTCAGATGAGAATGGAATCAAATAACACCAGATAATTTGGGAGACTTGGGATTTGATTACCTGATTTTATGATTTTCTCTCTAGTTTTTAAATGTCTTCATGAATTGGGACTTTCTTCTTTATCAGATCACCTAAGACTTTACAAACCTTTCAGAACTTTCAAATCCTCAGGTTCTGCTCTCTTATCTTTACCCACTATGAGAACCAGGACTAAAGGCAAGGCCTCTTTTCAGTACCATGGTCCACATCCTTGAAATAACATACCAGAGGATCTGAGAGTTTCTGCATCAGTGAAGATTTTTAAATGCAACTTAAAGACACATCTTTTGAACTTTGGTTTTAAAATAACTTAGTCAACTTATGTCTTGTTCTTTTAAGTATTTCATTGCTTTTACCATTTACCATTTCATGGTTTGTGTTTTGCATGTTTTTGCCCTGTTCGTTTCTTGATCTATGCAGTGCCTCCTCGAAATTTCAGTCACAGCATCTCCTTTCTTTTTATGTTTGTCTTTCTTGTTGTTGGTTTTATTCCATGGAGTCTTGTGACTTTTTATTTTTTTAACTATTGTTTACATAAAGTTCTTTTGAGTCAAGCACAGTGTGTTCATTGTGCTTGAATGTTGATGAAAGGTGCCAATTGACTGATCGATGGATCTATCGATTGATTGATTGGTTGGTTGGTTGGTTGGTTGGTTGATTGATTGATTGATTGATTGATTGATTGATTGATTGATTGATTGATTGATTGATTGATTGATTGCACTGATTTATTCAACTAAATTGACAGCAAGCAGGAATAGTTGGAAAAAAAGCCCGGCAGCAGGCGCCGTGGCAGAATTGTTTGTTCAGACAGAGTGTCTCAGTTTTGTTTCTCATTGAGAAGGCACGCAGGCCGGTCTCAGCCTCAATAAACGCTCATGTTTATCCTATACCTGGTGAACAGAGGCTTTCTGATGGCAGATCATGTATAATGTGCCTGTCCGATCATACTCCTGGTGCTCATTGGTGTTAAACACGCATGTGCAGTAACGTATGTAACAAAGGATGTAGCAATTCTCCATCAATCAAGTGATATTTCATGGTGAGGATGATCATTGACTGACACATTTTTTAAAAAAATATTTTACTTTTTTGTTTATTTTTAATGGCCAGCGATCTACCCACATGATGGGCGTAATGAGCACCCCGGTTTACATAATGATGTAATTTCACCAGATTCCCAAGCAGTTTTAAACTGCTTAAACTTAACATTGGTAAAGTGTCCAAATCCGCTTTAGAATTTGTTTCAATTATGTTATTACATTTGAAGAGAAATAGCAGTTCAAAAAGTGTGTGTTATTTGTAGTCGCCAGTAACACCTCTGGTGCATTTTATTTCAGTAAAATTTGAAAATGAAAAGATCTGTCTGGGTCTGCATGTACATTTCTTTCTTAACTTCTTAAAAAACATTTTTGTTGTTAGGAATGTTCTTGCAGAGGACGGTAAAAAATGTTGCAAGCGTCATGGTTGGTTCAAGGATCTGTCTGTGAACATTTTTTAAATATTCTAAGAACAACATATTGCAAGCAAAGAACAAACAGTTCCACGAAAAATAAAAATACTAAAAACAAATAATAGGCATAAATATGGGCTGAGTCATAAAGTAAAGAACAAACACCTTTCTACCAAGATCACGTTGGCAGGAAAGTTTCTACCTTTTACTCTCATTTTCTTTGAGCAAAATGCTGGAGTGTACTTGGGTTACACAGTTTGACTGTAAGCATGTGCTGCTTTTTATTAGTTTTTAACCTTTTTGTTAAACAAAATTGCAAACCTGCTGTAATCAAACTATTTATTAAAAATGAAATAAAACATGAACCAAAACCTAAAAATTTGAACTCACGCCTGCACTGATTTGGCTGATCTGTGGGTGTGTTTATTGTGTCAAAGCGTCACACTGTCACCTGCAAAGGGCACACACCCAAATGCCACACTGGCTTCAGGTTTAGGCATAAAAAGACTTGGTGGATGCCAAATGAGCAGAATGTGCAAAATTCAGGTGACGCAACTCTAAAACTGTCACACCTTTCTTTTCATTTAAACACTGTCACATAAAACAACCATTTACTGACACCAACAGCCGTACTGAGCATTAAATTTACATCAAGACAAACATATAAGACTTGCTGCCATACCTTTTTTTTCTTTGACTTTTCTCTATATGAAAGCAGGCACTGACACAAACTTACAGTAAATGATAAAACATTAAATGCCATAAATACTTCTGAATGGTTTACGTCTGGTCCACAGGCATCCACAAGCACATTTAGACACAAAGAAATGCTCAGCTATTCTTTATTAAAGTTTTCTTTAAACTTTAAACATCTGAATCTTCTGCTAGCTTGAGTCTATAAAAGTCATCTTATATTCACTGTGTTGCTGCAAACACTGGAATATGTCAAAAACAGGCATCAAAAAAGCAAAATGCCAACACCCTCCTCCTCACAACAATTACGGTTAAGCATGGGAACTCTGCCACAGATTACAGTATAACAAGATGACTCACTCTCTGTCAGACGTGCAAGTTCATGAAAGTTGTCTGGCCAAGAACTTGAGTTACACACTCAAATTTAGTCAAAAATAAAAACATGCTACCCTGGATATACTCTGACATAGTAACTCATAGTAGCTCTCAAGAAGTGACATGAGGGGATGTTCATGGTGACTGCAGTTCCTCGACAGAGAAGTAACTTCGGTCAAAGCGCTTTTTCAACAATGGCTGCACAGCAGTGGAACTCTGTCCCTCACAGCATTAGAGAAGTCAGCATACAGTGATTTTAAAAGGTACATAAAGAACTGGCCTGTAACACAGCAAACTTGTCAACATTAATTAACTGTTATCGTTTTGATTGTGCATTTTTCCACATTTTTCAATCAATTTTAATGACTAATAATGTGAGCGTTTTATTTTTATTTTTTATTAATGTTTGTATATACCCTAAGTGCTTGTTTTATCGCTGTATTTTAGTGTATTTTTTGCTCCTTTTTATTGTTGTTTTCATGTTTTAGGTTGACATTTGAAACATCTGTCCAGAGACTACAGATGAAAAATAGCCTCTGCCTAATTCAGGCACATTCCACTTGTGCTTTTACTGTCCCTGTGAAATAAATCAAATAAAATAAAACCCTAGCAACTGTAAAAACACACCTGCTTTTGGATGATACAGCATTACACTCTGTCTGCTCCATTTGTGTTAAGCACAACACTTGTACTAAGTAGTGATTAGTGAAGGAATTGGGACACAACCAGTGACTGCTGTGGACCTGTATGCATCCTGTTAGTTTATTGATTCAGTGTGTGCAGACATGTGTGCATTGGTGAATTGGACAATGATTGTAAAGTGCAATAAAGCAAGGCAGAACAACAGCACATAAGTATATACTCTTCTTTGGCTAATTTAAGACAAAGTATGACACTGTTTTCATCCTTTTGCTCCGTCAATGATTGCTGCAGGATAGAAAGTAAACCAGTGATGTACAAAGCAGAAAGGTTAAGCCTTTGGCTTAGGAAACTACAAGATTGATGATGTGCCCTTGAACAAAGCACTAAACTCCATTTTTTCCCTCCCCACATACTGAATGGTTGGTTTTGTTGGCTAATTGAGAAAACTGATTTTAGGCTGAGGCATTGTAAATTGCTGCTTGTGGTTTGCGGTGTAAAAGCTCCTTCAGTGGTCAAGTTGTGAATAAAAGAGGTTTCAAGGTTGAGCCACAATTTGCTACCATTTTGTGTGAAGCCTGCAAACCTTTATATTTACCTGCAAAGACCAAAACCCCTGCATGCAATGGATCTTCATGGCTGATTTTTATCAAAGACATTTAGTAATTGGATGGATAACCTCTATGATATCTTGTATCACCCTTTGGATTTTGAATGCGGAAAATAAGACCTTAATATTGACCAGAGTTTGCTAAACCCAACAAAGTAAAGGTGGCAGACTGAGAAATGTGCTAATTCCACTCATGGGTTCACCCACCTGCAGATGCAAATACTTTTATTTTTGGTGTGATATTTGACTTTTCAACATGGGGTTGATTTAAACTTTCGTCATTTGATGAACTGCAGCACATGCAGCCACGGAACAGAGGTAGAGCAGGTGACCTCTGATCAGAAAGTTGCGAGTTCAGCTCCTGCACTGCCCACACATGAACTGAAGTGTCCTTGGGCAAGACACTGAACCCCACATTGCTCCTTGTGACAATAGGTTGGTGCCAGTGTTGGTCAGCGGAGGTGCCATTGATGTGTGTGCATGGGTAAATGGGACTGTGACTATAAAGAAGGTAGAAAAGCAGTTTATAATACAACATTTACCATAATTTCAGATCCTGTGTTATGTTTGAGATTGTTGAGGGCTTGCAAGTGACCTGCATGAGTGTAAAAAGAGAATGAAATGGCTGAATGCAGAACTGTGATCTATACAACCTAAATTGTGATGTCAACAAATGTGCACGTCAAGACCCAGGAGACTGGGTGCGGCACTTAGATTAGTTTAGGATGTGTCACTTGTGAAAGTTAATCATGCAAATGAAAGTCAGGCAGAACTGCAAGAAAGCCTTTCTGCACTGTGAGTGACAGCTATTGAGCAGAAAAGCATGGCTGCGAGGCTGTTCATCTTCACCTTATTCTCAAATTGATACCTTTGATACCCAGCATTGGTAACCCCATGTCTTAGGTATGTCTTAGGTAGATAGCCTACCATGAATTTAGAGCTTCTGTAGACATTCTTAACACACTTTTTGACAACAACTACACTTTTCAGTCTGTGAAGTCAGAGACAAAGCTCAGTGTCTCCTGTAATCTAAAAAGACCAGTAATCCAGAAGATCAGACTGGCAATCCCTGGCCGACGGAGCAGGCCGTGTTTGCCAGCGGTTGGATGCCTGGCTGCCGCGGGTGTCGTTGTAGCGCACGTGATCACTCCAGATTCATGAGGCTGTTTTTATTTTCATCAACACAATAATGAAAAAGATTTATTTTTCCCCTCAAACTGAACCGCAGACAGAAGGAAGTACCGTTTAAAACGGTTGTCAGGCACAGCTCTGCTGCAGGAGTGAAGAACACTGCACTGGAGAGACTGAAGGATCTGGTGAGCAACAGCAACATGCTCGCCGGCACTTCTGTAGAGCTCTCCAAAGCATATAAACACAAGTTACTCGCTCAACATCATCCATGTTTTCCATGATGTGGACAACAAATAAAGTTTGCCAGCGGTTGCTCCGTGGCCGGGCAGTCAAAGCGTTGAGCAGTAAATTTGACGTTAAAGGAGAGGCGGGAGACGCGAATTTGACGCCTCGGCTGCATCTGGTGTGAATGCAGCATTAGTCTCTTTAGACCCTTGTAGTTTGTGGTGCCACATACGTATGACATAAATTCACAAATAAAACATTTATTACCATTTATGATCCAGCACTTTAGTGCAGAAAATACAGAGCATTTATTTTGTACACCACTCTGCAAAAGCTTAAACTTCCACATTCTGCAACAGCTTTTACAGATTGTTTTTTACATGTTTTTAGTTGGGACCAACTAGGACTAACCCAGCATTCATTTGTATGTCCAGATCATTCTGAGTCTTTCTGATTTTAGCTTCTCCTTTTTTGTTTCATGCAGATCAAGGTTCTCACTCTGGACTCCCGTAGAACCACCCACACAACTTGTCTAAGCAGGTCTTTATTTTCTGACTACAGTGTACACATTCCTATGACACCAGCCACTCTGAGGTGCAGCCCTATCATTGGCCTGAGTGACTCATTGCAGGATGCAGTAAAGTCATGACCTCACGCCAGCAAACACCTTAGTTACTACTTGAATAAGACCACAACAGAATTTAGCACTTTTGGCACTCTACCTTCTCTGAAAGAGGCTGTATTTGGGACAGAGGGGAATCCGTCCTGAAAGAAAAGGTTTAAAAACATTAGATCATGAGATAACTGCAGTTCAAGTTTCAAAGGGTGTGGCTGTGTTGTAGCTGATCAGTCGAAACAGCCATTTGTTTTAGACTCAGGAAAGAATGAAACCCGTAGTGTCACAAGCATGTTTCCAGTTCATAGACTGTCAGAGCCGAAAGCACCTCGTATTATAATCCTAACAGTGACTCTACATAAATCTAATTATTCATACAGTGCACATAAATCCTCAGAATCTCTCAGTTTAAAATTTTTACTACATTTCACACAATTACATACATTTTCTGTTATTGTTGTTCTGCTGCCTAGCAACCCCTGTCTTTCTTACATAATCACACTAGGTCCTTTACTGTGGTTTGTGGTGTGAGCATGCAGGAATGTCAAAGGAAATGGAGCACAAGTCTTTCACGTTCAATCGCATCAAAATAATAAGATGTGATGTTTTAATGACATCGTTTTAAAATGCAGCTGTTAAGTTGGACCAATCAGTCTAATTCTACGAGCTCACATGTTGAAACACATTAAAGCAAAGTGAGAAAATGTCAGCCAACAATGAGACCGTCTTTGTCACTTATTGTTTAAGATGATGTTTTCTGATAGTAGAAAAATAATTAACTTGTGGCTGTAAAGTTTAATCTGCCAACAAGATTGGTTGATGCTTATCAGCACTCAGGGCATTATAATGCAAGGCTCCACCCTCCACTTCAAAGAATGTCTACAAATCAAACAAGACATCTGGAGGTAATTCAGCATAATCAAAACTGCAGACACTTTCCCAAGTTCTGTATCAAATGTAATGTGAAAGGAAGAAAGTTGCAAGTCAAGTTGCAACTCCAAAAAGACAATGTTTACGCCATACTTCAATACTCTATCCATAGTTTTTTTTATTATTTACACTTTTGAATTACTAATATCACAGTTAAAAACAGAACAATTTCAAAAATATTATTTATTTTAAGCACAAATTAAATTGCTAAATCTGGTGCAAATTATTAAACATGTTTGTACAACACAAAAAGTCCAAAAACATGTAAATGCTTGTGAAACATTACTTTTAAGGCCTTTCTGATTTTTGTCTCTAAAATGAGTTATATTTTGCACAGTCTGGAGAATAACTCACTGGTTTCAATGTAGTCCCTTCCACAAATGCAGTGATTGGCATGTTTATGTACCTCGAGTCAAACTCGAGCTGCTTCCCTGTGCAAAGGAAACTACAGAATAGCAAACAATACTATTAGCTTTCTAACATTTAGAATCAATACATATTTAGAAATTGAAGATATGCTGCAGCACTTAAAGTCCCATTCTGATCTTCTTTTGAATGATTTTAAAAGCATTCTCAGCTGTCTTTTACTTATGATCATCCTGTTTTTAGCCAAAATAAGAAAAACATATGGTTATCTAAGACGTAGTTTCTGCAGAGCGGCTAAAGTTCATAAGAAATTCGTCTCTGAGTTGTGGACGGGAGCTTTGGGCAACTCCACCCCCCTTGATGGTGCTGAGAGATCTCTGTTTACACGCTCTCCCGCTAGCTTACAGCCCCTCACACCCCAAACCTGACTTAAGCAGTGCAACAAAAATGGAGAGCAATACTGGTGCTATCCAGCTGTACATTTTTGAGCCACATGCAGCTCAGACCAGGAAAACGAAGAAGCTTGTGTCAGGATCCTGCTCTCACATTGCCTGCCCTGCAATCAACCACATGCCTTAACTGTGCAGCTGTCTTTAGAATGTCCTGCTTACCACCACCTCTCTGCCAGAACGTCAGTCCTTTATCAGCTCTTCTGCTTTGCCTGACTCTGTCTTACTGGCTCTGCTCTGCCTGATCCCGCACCTCTGGAAACTTGGAATTGCCCCTTTCCCAGGTCCCTGAGACATTCTCAACGAAACCAAATCCCTCCCCTCTGAAGAACTCCATTCCTCCTGTCTCATTGCATAGAGCTGCCCTCAGTGTTGCCCCTTGTGCGGGAATTCCTGCTCAGTTCCTGGCTTCTTGTCAAGTGCTACATCCTTCAGAAATAAAGCTTGTTTTTGTTTTTACTGTCTGAGTTTTGGGCATTCTGCGGTGTAAATACCATCCTTCTGAAAAACTTCACAGCTTGCGGCCCTCAAAATTTATTTTTATGTTACAAATACGATCTTTTTCAAGTTGCATGTTTTGTCTGTTCCCGATTCACAATTTGAATCAAGAAACACTTAGAAATACAATTTTTAGAGTAATTTTCTTAATATATGTACCATTTTCCAAAAATGCAACAAAAACATGTTAAAAAAATGTTTTCTTAGAGTGGGTCTTAGAAAATGGTCATCTTACAACATTCTGAACAGTGTAAGTGAGTAAAGAACATCAAAGATTGGATCAACAGTTAATTATGATCGTGACAAATGGTGAAATCTCTGTAGAAAGATCAAATATGTTTGCTCCATCTGAACTTCAACTCAATGTTTTGCATTCTGAAGTTTGACAGAACTCACTGGTTTAGTTCAACTCCAACCTGATTTCCTTCCTAAAGCAGAAAGACGACATGTCCTTCAAAGCAGGATGCCAGTGATTTTTGCTGCAGGACTTCCGTTTAAGTGATGCTTCAGGTTACAAAGAAGCCAATAGAGGAAATTTCCAACTCCATGGGGATCTTCACAAGATAGTTAGTTGTCATTTCAGGTACATAAAACACAGGTAAGCTGGTGCAGACAGAAGATAGAATGTATCGTACCGTCTGTAATGTACTGTTCTGGACAGTCCCCTGCTCTGCAGGGCAGCTGAGTTATTGCAGATTTGAACTCAGGTAAGTCATGTGCTCTAAGACGGCATGCTACCCCTGACTGGTTGGTCCTGCTGTCAGCAGATACCCTTCAGGGACTGGATGTTTACGAAGTGTTTTAAGTGGAAAATGACAGATGACACCGAATGTCAGCCATCTTTCATGGTTGTGAAACACGTCGGCTTTGCATCAGCCTCATTCTGTGTCAGTCAGACACCACAGAAGTTCAATGTGGTTCAACACAGAGGGAATCTCATCCTTTTCTTTTTTACTACATTTATGTAAAAAAAGAATAAAACACTTTCCAGTCTGTTGGAAGCTGATCATTATGTTTCTGTCTGATTCATTCAAAATACTTGTTGGCTTTTTAGGTGTGTCTGGAGTTAAAACTGTTAAGTTCAACTGGGCGCTTTCCTTTCCCTGAACTCAAACTGAAGGAATGTCTCTTTTTGATTTATGACTTAAACTATAGTAGGTTGTATAGTTTTATTACTGCGGATCATACCACTCCAGTCTCATGAAGAAGCACAGGGTTACTGAGCTAAATCAAGCACTGTTATCACTTCTTACACTTCATAGCTTTGTGTTTTATCTTCCTCTGTGAGAAGATAAAACAGCCTGAATCAGTTTGTTCAGAAACACTGACCTCTTTGTCTAAACAAACGAGCAAACAGGAGGTTGAAACAAACTCTGTCTCACTCAGGAAGATGGACTGACTCTCACGTGAAACCTGTCCTGCTGAGTTGTCTGGTGTGAACCTTGCCCAACAGAGTGCTGCATGAGCAAGGGCTGGTGACATTGTTGCTCCACCCATCATGGACATTTGTAAGGAGAAGCCCAGCTTGGACACTTGGTTCTATCTGAAGGGAAATGGCTGAAAAATGGCCACAAGTTTCTGAGCACATGCGGTCTTTAGGGACGGTAGAGTGCACATCACTGTGGATTTCTAAAAAAGATTTCATTTTAAAGACACTATATTAAGCTTTTAATCCCAATTTAGACTGGTGTGTGTTTCACAACTATGCCATAAACCATTAAAAGGATAAACCACAGTCGCTAAGGCAGCAATTATAAAACATCATTCTTAACAGGATGAAGTAAGCGGGAAGCATATTCAACTGAAACATTTTATATGAAAAGAAAATCCTTACTGCAGCTAAACCTGGATTAAGATTTTGCAAGAACAGGCGAGTTTAGATTGACACACCTGAGTCAGATATCTGTTATTATGGCTGTGAGACGTTAAATATAACTTTACTCACCATGATCTCTACAAGATATGCACTTCTTTTTTTCTTTTAGAGATATATTTTGAATTCTAATGAGACTTAAATCAAAGATATAACCAAAAAAGTCTGAAGTTTTGCTTCTGAAAGAGGACTTTTTCTAAACTAAAAACCCCAAATTATTTGGAAATCCAGTTTGCAGGGAGCTGGGTGTGGCGTATGTGGCGAATCTCCAGGACACAGTTTTGGCTGAAGTAAGAATCAACAACAGGTTGTCTTCAAAGTCATCCCCTTTAATTCCACTCATTTCATGAAGCTGAAACGATGGAACCGAAAGAGCATCTGTTGGCAAAAGAGAATTTTATAGAGAAGAAAAGATTTTCAGAGGTAAAAGGTTGCAGACGTTCCTCTCATAAACCAACACGAATGCAAATATTTTAATTATTGCTTTTCTAAAAACAAAGTTGGAAAATGTAATGATGAGTTAGGAATTGTATCTGAATTTGAATATATATTAGTTCGCTCAAACAAACTCACTGGACTTTGTTAGGTACGTCTTGCTAGTACCGGGTTGGACCCTCTTTGTCCTTCAGAACCGCAGTGATCATTGGTAGCATAGATTCAACAAGGTTCTGTTTGGTCCATATAGACATGACAGACTTGTCGGTTGCACATCCATGATGCCGATCTCCTGTTCCAACACATCCCAAAGGTGTTCTTTTAGGTTGAGATCTGGTGACTTTGGAGGCAGTTTGAGTCCAGTAAACTCATTATGTTCTAGAAAGCAGTCTGAGATGATTCCAGCTTTATGACATGGCGCCTCATCCTGCTGGAAGTAGCATCAGAAGATGAGTACACTGTGGTCATAAAGGGATGGGCATGGTCTGGAGCAATACTCAGGTAGGCTTTGGTGTTGTAACTATGCTCAGTTGGTATTAAGGGGCCGAAAGTGTGCCAAGAAAATATCCCCAATTTTGAGCCTCATTTTCTTCACGTGTCATCTAGCATCAGAACAAAAGCCACAAGAACATGTTAAAAACACCATTGCATTTGTGTGGCTCTCTTAATTTGTAATTTCATTCTTAAGTCTCAGAAGCTACACAAACTTGGAAGAACTCCACTTTTTTAGCACATCCATTGTAACATTTAAACTGAAATCAAGAAAGATAAATGCAAAGCCAACCTGTTGGAACCTTGTTCTGCAACATGTTTGGTTGGGTCTCACTTTACTTTCTGATGAAAGTCCAGACAGTGACATTGCCTGCAGCAAAACCTGAAAGATTTGAACTTCTAATCGCATTACACTCTTACAAAAACTTTCCTTTTTATCTGCAGAATTGTCACCTGAAAGATCTTCCACCTGTCGACTGCCTTCACAGACTTGCAGAAGTCGGAGCAGCTGAGTCAAAAGCCTTTTTTCCCCTTTGGTTGTTTAAAAGCATTAGGAAGCATTCTGTCTTGTACTGACAAATTCTGAATGAGACACTTTTAAAGACCAATTTCCTCTGTTGCCTCTGGTATAGTTTCTCACTGATGAAGTCTATTAAATCTGACAGTTTACAGGGATGAAACATAAAACATGTCGAAGCATAAATCACTCATCCATGACTTGATTTTCATATTTGTTATTTAGTAATCACTCATAATAGACCATTTAGGTTGAATGGCATTGTATGGATGCCAAGCGAAGTCAGTTGAGCTGCAGGTGCATGCTTGTGCAGCCCTTTAGGGAGCATGAAAGGACGGATTGAGAGGAGCTATTTTAAGCAGCTGTGCATTTTGGAAATGTTGCACTGAAGCGCAGAATCTGAAAAAAATGTAGAATTTGTAGTATTTTAGTAGCACTGTTTTTAAAGACAGGTGCATGTGAGTTAGAAAAATACAGTCAGTGAATTAGATCTGGAGATCTTTAGGCAAATGTTTCTTTTTACATGATTTGCTCATTGATTAAAACTTATCAAATGAACATTACATTTTAAGGGAATAATTTCAAATCCATAATGTCTGCTATTATTATCAGTTCAAGAAACTACAAATAATTTTCTGCTGTTCAAATTCCCATGTAGGACTGTTGCACATTTGAAGTCCACAAGGGAGTATCCAAATTACATATAAGTCCATCAACAGAATGCAGAAGTTGTAGCTTTGGTTAGTGGAGAGAAACAGTGAAAGGCGTTCACTTTTCTCACTCATTCAGGTGTGAACATATTTACTCTGCAGGGAATTCCTGCGTGCAGTGATAGACAGAGGCATATTGTGCAGGTAAGATAACATAAGAGTGAAACAGGTTCCTGTTACTACAAGACAGGCTCCATGCAATGACTCAGCCGCATGAATGACTGCAGGTTTTATTTGCTTTTGCTCTTTTTCTCTCACATCTGTGGCATTTTCTCAGGACTTTGGACTCTGACAATGGCTCTGTTTCCAAGTCGGTCGGATGAGAATGTTGCGGCAAACTTAAGATTTGGGGCGGGTCTGTTGGTGTCGGTACATCAGACGGGGTGTTTTGTTTCAGTAGAAACAAGGTACTCTTGTTCAGCACTAAGGAGGAGACTACACTGTGTTGGCTTTGTGTCATTTGCCGAGTTTGTGTAATCTTTTACCACTCCCCTCTAGAAGCAGACTCTCATCTGTTTATGATAAAACACATAATTCAGTGAGAAACAAGAATTCTTGCTGCACTTTAAGTCTGCTGTCAAAATGTGATACAAGAGAATTAAATCTTTTTTTGTAACATTAAAATAAATAACTCCTATAAGTGGATGAGTAACGCTGTTGGGATACTGTTAATTCTTGGGAAATAGGTGTATTTGCTTAAGTGTGGATCAGATTGATTACTGTGATTTAAAGGTAAGAGTTTGACTGAACTTGTTGCCCTCCTTGTTGCTTCATGCTTCAGTGATAAGCTGGCTTTCTTCTGGGTTTTAACACGAAGCGTCCAACACTAGTAAGACAAACGCACTGTCCAAAACTCACATCTGTTCCAACTGAATGAGTGTGAAACCAATGCTTTCTTTTTGAGACTTCACTCCCCCTTTTTTTAATTAAAGTCAGTGTTTTTGGTTCACTTTTCTGCTGCTTTTACTTCTTGTTTTGCATGTTTGAAACAATATAAAGCTTTTTTGGATTCATTTTAGGTGAAACTTTTGCAGCTTCTGGTAAAACGCTTTGTGTACAGAGTGTGTGTCCCCCTTTGTGGGTACAGTTTTTTTGTGCAGTTACTTCATCAGGTTTTTCAAATCTCAACTTGCTCCAGTCTGCTCTGATGTGTGTCAGCGGCACATTCATAATGACAAACAATAGGTGGGATTTGTGAAGTTTTTCTGTCTCTATAACAACGGCTAAGATTGTGTGGTCCAGGGTGGGGCATCCCCTCCTATTATTCCTGCTCAAACCTGTTCCTCTGTGGCCTTAGACGGCTCCTTGCAATTTACCGAAAGTGAAAAAGCTTCTGTTAGTGAATCATGGACTAAACTGACATCATGCCACTGTTTCCATCAGCCGTTTACCACTTTGAATAAAAAAGCACGATGTGCTGTGAGAATTTCATACGCATTGTTTATAAAGTTTCAGTAAACGAATGGTGATAAATGATCGTGTATGACTTGATATGATAGTTTCAGGAAGGCATAGCCATCAGTTCACAGCATATGTGTTGCAGGAGCCAGGCAGGCTTGTACTTGCCTCGGGTTTCAGGGAAAAAAATGTTGCTTGCAGGTCCTACCATTAAAAAAAAACTGTTTAAAGTTATTAACTTGTTTTTGTTTGTGAAGTGTTTTGATTAGTAAACAGAAGTTTGCACTAAGAAAAACTCTAGTATATTCCAATGTTTTGTCCAGAAAGAACACTGTACTCTTAACTATGATTACTTTTTATTTTGCAGTTTGACAAAAGTGTATTTTTCCTCCAAAGGGACACATCAGGAATGTTAATCCATGGTCTTCTCATCTTCCAAGTGTGATTTACAAGGATGCCATCTGCTGGTCAATGTTGCGTAGTGCATGGATCTATTGGAAGTGATTGACCAGCAAATGGGGTAAACAAAGCACAACTGCATTAGGATAACATCCAACAAAGTGGGTGCTGAGACATGAATTATTTTCCTTAACTCTGACAATCATTCCTCAGCCACAGCTTGAGCCTCCTCCTGCTCCTTCTTCTCCACAGCTTCTGACTCTTTAGCTGCAGTGTTCTGCTCCTCTTGTATCTCCTCTTCCTTCTTCTTGTCTTCAGTCTTGATCACCACAGTTTCAGTTTTGGTTACTGTGGTACTTTTTACCTCGGTTCCCTCTAGAGCAGAGACTGAACCACCACCGGACTTGATCCCCTCAAGAGAAGCGCTAACGTAGGATGGAACACAAGAGCTCTCCAGGCTGTAGGCGTTGTAGTTCAAAGCTGCAGGTCAAAAGTAAGAGGGTCACAATCAAAGATTTATCATGTAACTGACTGTTGTTGAATAGAACAACTACTTACAAGTCTGCTTTGTCACGTGGGTCTTGATTCCTGTGGCTAACCTTCATGAGAAACAGAACAAAGAACTCAGTATCATGTGTCGCTGCTGGATTGCTCCAGCAACAGGCAGATTACCTGATCTCCTCTCCTTCCAGTAGTTTCTTATAAGTGGCAATTTCAATGTCCAAAGCCAGCTTCACATTCATGAGCTCCTGGTACTGACGGACTTGCAGGGCCATATCCTGTTTGGCTCTTTGCAGAGCTTCTTCCAGCTCTCGGATGCGGAGTTTGGCATCCTTCACTGCCAGTTCACCGCGCTCCTCTGCCTCTGCAATCTGGGTTTCTAAACTGCTTCGCTATAAAAGCAAAGAGTTCAAAGGCAGCATGACCGACAGCTCAACCGTTATAGTCCCTGTAATGCAACTCAGTTTTCAAAATGAAACATTTTCATGAGAGAATCATCAGCGGCATGAGTGAACCTTTCTGGACATCATTCGCCTCACCTGAGCTTTAATCATGTCAATTTCAGACTGCAGACGCATTATCATGCGTTTCATGTCCGCTATCTCAGCTTTGGTAGACTTCAGGTCATCTCCGTATCGTCCTGCCGACTGTTGCATCTCTGCATACTGGCACAAAAGGAAAATATGAAGTGATGGGAAAGAACAGTAAAATTCAAGTTAAGTCTCACATTCTTGCTTTTTTTTCCTCATTCAAAAAGGAAAAAGTTGGCTTTTTCTTCTCTTTTTGGCTTTTTTTGATAATTGCACAACAAAAACCATCCCAGCTTTCAACCATTTTTTTTTCATTTTTATTTTTTATTATTTTTGCATGAGTACTATCTGAATCTGGTGTCTTGTGTTTCTAAATTCCTCTGCGGCACCAAATCTTTGGCTTTCCTTTGGATTGCGTTAAAGAATCCATGTCGTTCACTTTCTGCATATCCTTTCAAAACAATAGGTTTTGACAGAGATTTTTCTTCCAAACATAACCCTGTATTTCATCCGTACTGGGGACTGGTACAGGGAGACGTAGACTTTGGCCCCCATGTGACTACATAGCTAAATAGTATCAATTATTATCCAAATTTTGTAACATCCGGTGAACACGGAGTTACCTTTTGACCCCTTCCCATAATGCTTTTCTGCATCCAGCTGCAGACACACCATTGCAGCTCACATTGCACATCTGATTAACAAAGTAGAACCAAACTCTGCTTTTGCTGCAGGGTTTAAACACATGACATCTGATCCACACAGGGGGACTTCTTAAGCACAGTTTGACGAGAAATTTGTAACCCTCAGAGCCAGAGGTAAATCAATTCTCTGTATAACCAGATTTTTTTTTTTTTTTGCCTTTGATCCTTTGTTAAATATTTTAAATCTTCTAAATTGTATACTTTTAATTTTGTTCTCCTGGATAAAAGACTGGTGCGCAACAATCAGGTGACTGAAATTACATTTCTGACATTTTTAACAAAGATTTCATTTAAAAAACAGGTTCTAAACTGCACATAATTAACAATCGATCAACTCATTTCACAAATCTTATAATGGCAAAACAATGTTGTGCTTATTCCAGGAACATATTGCTTATCGTGGGTTTCTTTAAATAAAAATGTTCATCTATGAATAATAAGAGCTTGTTCTGACCTTGGTCTGGTACCAGGACTCCGCCTCTGCTCTGCTCCTGTTGGCTATGTCCTCATACTGAGCGCGCACTTCTGCAATGATGGCGTCCATGTCGAGATTACGGCTGTTGTCCATCTCCACCACCACGGATACATCCCTGATCTGGTTCTGCAGCTCCTGGATTTCCTGCATCACATAGGAAACCAGTGTGAGCACATTGCTGCCCTCATAATTTCAGTTGTTAGTGCGAAAACATGAACGGATGATTACTGCATCGTAGAGCTGTCTCAGAAACTCAATCTCATCAGAGAGAGCGTCCAGTTTGGCTTCCAGCTCCACTTTGACCATGTAAGCTGCATCTGTGTCCTTTGGAAATGGAGAATATTTACTGGCTAATTTACTGCACACCCCTTCAAAAAAAATAAAGAAATCTCAAATGTTAAAACCAAACCTTCTTTAAGAGGACAAAGTTGTTCTCACACTCGTTCCGCTTGTTGATCTCATCTTCGTATCTGAAAAACAGTCAAATGGGAGATGTTAGATGAAAGTTTTCTATCTATTATGAATTGCTGAGTAGGTGACCAGCACCAGACCGAAGACGAGTTTGGAGAAAGTTGTAAAGAAAACCACAAGCTGCCCTTACTTGGTTTTGAAGTCCTCCACCATGCCTGTTATGTGGGAAAGGTCAGACTCCAGTCTGACCTTCTCATGACCCAAGTTGTCCAGCTGCGTGCGGAGCCTGGCGATGTAGGCCTCAAACATGACCTCGATGCTGGATTGGGATGTAGTCTGTTCCTGCAGGAGCTTCCATTTGGTCTCCAGCATTTTGTTTTGCTGTTCGAGGAAGCGTACCTGGAAAGAGGAAAACTCATGAGTGATGGCAAAACAGGAACACAGCTGTGGATTGGTCCAACTTTGAGGGGCTGTGGAACTACGGAGCTGTGTTTGTAGTGCCACACTTGAACACAGGGTGGCGCCGTGCACCAAGTGAAGCTTTGCAGTTTCAGCTCAGGGTGGGGTCTACCAGCAAACATGAGGAGAGGCTTAAATTCTGACTTTGCTCCTGATGACAGCAGTGAATGTGTGTGAGAGGGAACTTGTAATTTCTAATCTGCATGATCAATGTAGGACTAAACCCAATCAATAATCATCACGACAACCTCAGCCTCTAAAATTCAGAAAAACTCAATCTCATTCCTGTGGAAACACCTTAGAAATAATGTTTGAAAAGCAAACAGAGTAGCATTTGAACCTTCGCTGTTCAAGATTGTGTTTTAATGATTTTCTCCTGTTTTCAGGTTTGCCTTTGCATTGGGTTCATGTGCTGTACATGTAAGTCATGAGTTGTGCTAAAGCTCACACTGACAAACACTTTTCTTTGCAGGAAATTAAAGAAACACTGCAAACATTTGCAGGAAATTGCTTGTAAGGTGGATTCATTCCCTCCAGCCAAAATGATGCTCCTCTTCGTTTCAACAGTGACCTGAAATGATCTCCTCATCTTAGCCCTATGATCTCCTCTGAGCCTGAAAACAACCAAGGAAAGCATCCCTCCGAAGAAGTGATGTCCTCACAGGTTGTGATGAAGACTATCATTGTTTGGAGGATGCTTCAATGTGAAATGAGAACTTTGATTTTTTTCTTCTCATCCATCCCTCATGAGGTTGTTACTTTAACTTTTCACATCATCGTTGCAGCAGTTAACTTCTGCGAGTCCATTGAAAGAGCGTGAATGGACTGACCTTGTCGATGAAGGAGGCAAAGCGGTTGTTCAGGGTCTTGATCTGCTCCTTCTCCTGGATCCGGATCTCCTGGATGGTGGGGTCAATCTCCAGGTTCAAGGGAGCCAGCAGGCTCTTGTTCACAGTCACCGCTGTGATGGGGGCCACCATGTCATTGGCTGTGCCCCCCCCAAAGCCCATATAGCCAAACTCCAGTCCGCCTCCTCTTTGCCCTGAACCTCTGGCTGCAAAGCCGCTGATAACCTTAAACCCCCCAGCGCTCACACCAGCACCGTAGCTGCCCTCGCCCCCGTAGGAGCTGCGGACGGTGTAGCTCTGCCTGGCACTCCCCACACCGTGACCTCCGTAGCCAGAGAAGGAGCGGCTGCTGTAGCCCTGGCTGGGGCCCCTGGAGGACACAGTGGAGAGGGTGGTGGTCTTCAAAGCTCTGACAGACATGGTTGCAGGGGGAGTCTGAGAGAAGAAAGTCTGCTGAAGGAAGGAGATCCGGGCAGATGGACCCTCCCTGGTCTGCAGCAGCATTTATAAGAGCAGGAGTGGGACCTCTCTGAGGTGCAATTGGCTGCTGGTGAGTGTGTGTGTGTGTGTGTGTGTGTGTGTGTGTGTGTGTGTGTCTGTCTGTGTGGGGGGGTGGGGGTGACGCAGTGTGTTCCTGTTACACATTAACTGCACATTCAATGCAAATAAATCATCAGGGAGCAGATTTACTCAAATTGCTGCAGAATTGCCACTAAAAAGCATCAAATCTTGATCAAAGTTTAAGGTTCTTTATTTTTATGGTGGCTAAAATCCTTCCCTGATTGGTTGTTATGAGAAACAAGCTTTGAGTGCATGACCCTTGTGGAGCTCCGCTTCTCTTTTCTAAACTCAGAAAGTCAAACCCTGCCTATAATGAACCAGAGATAGTTTTTACAACCGTATTTTTCTCGAACGTAGACGTGACATCAGGGAGGCTGAACTGTGTTTGGTCGCTGTGATGCCCTTTTTCACTGTCGTTGGCCAGAGACCGTATGTCTCATAGCTGTGGCACCGTTTGTTCCAGTACTTTTGTCGTCTTCGTGTTTAATGTGGAAATTATGAATAATGCATGCATGAAATATTTGAGTTTGCATTTAAAAGGAGCAGAAAACAGCTGACTCTTCTGGACAGGAACTGGGCTTTGCAGACTCCAAATAAATTCTTTCCATATCAGTGAGATGGAGAACAAACCGGGGTTGGTTTTGCTCTTATCACTGAGCTCCACCTTAGACAGAAAGAATCCCACCTACAGATATATAGCATTCATTACAGGCGCTTAGCCTTCATTATGTTTCCTTATCTGAAACATTCTTGTGAATGACCGTCTCAGTGTTTGAATTATAAAACACTGTAAAATGAATGATGATGGTTCTTTTTTGTTTTTGACTTGAATTATTCTTTTTTGTGTCCGGTCATTAAACAATCATCTAGCGTGATCACTCAAATCTAACTTTATTTGAAGTTTTCATTTTCATTTTCTGACAAAAGAAGCTCAACGTGCTTCACATTTAAGACATTTTCAAAATTTAAAAGACAAAAGGGAAAAAACGTCCACACACAATCAAACACAACATGATAAAGCATCAAATGAGACACAGAGGACACCATCGAATGGATCCCCCCCAACCAAAGCACTCTTTTCAACCACACGTACTGAAGGTGCTGCTGGTTTAGCCTCTTCAACAAATTCCAGCTCCAGGACGTTTGAAGGATTTGACTTAATAAAGCTTAATGATTTCTCAACCCTCTTGTCTGGATAGTAAGGATACGAAGCTGAAGTTTGCCTCCTGCCTGAAACTTCCCGTGAGGCCAGAGGTGGTGGTTTGTGTGAAGCTGCTAAATGACACAATGTGGCGGTAAAGTGCTGAGAGAGACACGTAGATGCGACAAGTCAGAGAGGAGCTCTGGTGAGAAGAAGAGCTGGTGAGGAATATGAGAAGACAATTAGCAAAGATAAGAAACATACTGTATCTGCTGCACCACTCACTGGAATTCTCACTGAGAGGGGAGGAATGCAGAGAAGTGTGCCGTGCTGATAAAGGTATCATGACTTTTATTTTGAAGTTTTATAAAACTATCTAATAAATCAAAACATAACTGAGGAACTTTCAACACATAAAGAATATATTTCGTTGAGAATTGTGCTGAACTTCAAGGTTAGTCTGCCAAGCCTCCAGAGCAATCACAAGAATGAGCAATAAAATGGACTTCCTGCGCCACCCTACATCCACTGTTCAAACAAAGAACGTCCTCGACAGACTTGAAGGAAAGTACAGCATGGAGATCCAAAGCAGAGCAACAAGTTCCACCTTTTCTTTAAAGCAAGCAGGAGATGGGTGACCTCTAGTGGACGTTTTCTGCATCCGCATGATCTGAACGCAAAAATCCAGGGGAGAAAGTTTGGTTTTTGAACGACTTGGTAAGAAAATTTGAACAGAAATTTGAAAGAAGAACTTCTGATAATAAAATCAGAGCAAAGCCAAACTGTAATAATTAAAGAATCATAACTATTGTGTATTGTCTGATACTCAATAAGTTGAGGTTTATTATTGTAACCGAAAAAAAAAAAAAAAAAAAAAAAAAAAAAAACAAAAACGGACTGTCGAACACTCGTGTCAGATTAATGAAAATGATTTTAAAACATAAACAAAAACATCGACATGAATTCAGAGCATCATAACGAGTGATGGGTTCAAATGAATGTGGTTTGAACTTTTCTGACGTTTGTTCTGAAACAACTAAAGTAACTGAATAACCTGACTTATATCTGCACAAACATGTTCCTGTAGTTAATGTCTTCTTAGTGAGTTTGTCTGTCATTCCTCATTTCTGTTGTTCCCAGCTTATGCATACATCTTTAAAGAATATAAATAGAAATTATGGAATAGATGCAGGGAAGAACATTAAATATGGTCAATCAATTCAAAAATTCAAAACATTTATAAAAGGGGATTTGATAAATACAAATTAGGGGCTCTACAAGATAAACAACAGTGTTTTTTTTTCTTCTTTTGACCATATTTGTTTATTTTTGTTTTTTTTCTTGTCATTTAGGGGACAAAACTTAACTTTGGACAGAATTGAAAAAAGGGAAAGGAATTCAAACTTCATCCAAAACCCTTTTTGAACTTTGCATTCAGTCATTTCTTGTTACACTTCTGCTTATTTTATCTGTTTGAAACAAATGAATAAATAATATCAAAGCATCAGTGAATCGTAGAAATCCCTGAAGAGTGGCACAAACAACAGATAAAAATCATTTTTAAAGACAAAAAATTTTGACAGCATTCCAAAAGCAAAAGAATAATGTCATAAGTTTCCTGTCATTGAAAGATGTTGAGAACAGGAACTTTCAATGATTCATTTCCCCCTTTTTTAACCTTAAAACCTGTCCAAGATAACCCAAAAATGGAAACTAAAGTAGTTTACTAGCTTGTTGTTTCGCCTTCAGATTTTTCTCTCTTTCAGAAACCCAACATTTTTCAATGGCTCAAATGATTCACCTCCTCTGAAAATGATTGAGGACCAACTGGTAGCTCCTCCCCTTTTAGGTCCTCCTGTGAAATGTCATGCAGCCAAAAATGAACATGACGAGTCAAAGAGAAAAGGCCTTTTACCCACACATTACACTCACTTCCTTACAGATTGGTAGCAGAGCCAGTGATTAATGTGTGTGTAGAAGATCTTTAGGCAAAGATTGGTTTTACTGAGTGTTTCTGAAAACCACACAGAGAAAAATGAAAGACCAGAACCCAGTGTTGTTTTGTGAACCTTCAGACAGCATTGCAATAACTTTTCAAAGTTTTCATTCTGTGTCCTTCTGTGCTGAAGGAGAAAATCCACTGAAGGCCGATCCAGAATGAGAACCGGGTTTCCAAAGACTTGGGATCAACTCCTGCAGCGGTGGGAGCACTGCAGCTTGAGCAGAGGTCCTCCTTTGATCACTGGAAACATTTTTATGTCTTACATCCGCTTGATCACACATTATAGACGTACTGAGGCTACTGCTTTTCAGCAATGAAATCTCTGCATTTCAATGGTTTGTTGTTGGTTTTTTTTGTGCTGGTTGTTTAGAATTTGCAGCAGGCGAGTCAAGCGTTGCCAAAGCAAACACTCAAACAGACCAGAGAGCTGTGACAGTCATGAGACATGAGTCACGCCGGTTTAATTCATCATTCCTGTAACCTGACTGAGTGCACATTCACTGCTAAAGTTCTGAAGTTTGAGCTGGTTTTCTCCTTCTTGACGAGATGCACATAGAAATGGGAAACAAATACTCACAGAGGGGCTGGGCGAGGCCTGGACAACGGCTGAATGCCTGAAAGAAGATTCACAGAGGAGCACACGAGACTTTTTGGCTTGTTTTTATCCTCGAAAGTTCAATGAGAAAATTCTCAAATACAAACTCACCCAAACATTTTAGTTTAAGTTAAAAAGGAGAATTTGTTTGCCTTTTGTGGATGGGATGCACCTTGTTTATCTGGGTCACTTCCGATAAAAGAGGATGACGCTGCGCCGTGGTTCCCAGAGGATCACTGCACATGAAAAGTGACAAACATCGGAGAAATCTTCAAAGATAATTGCTTAACAGCATCAGTGACAGATTTGTGCGAAAAAACCACCCAAGACTTGTTGGTAAATGAGGGCACTCTTTGTTTTCTTTCAGTTGTGCTCAGAGCTGTGGATCAGCTTCCTTTTCTTTTTCTAGCTTGTGAGCTTTTGTTGAGCTGACGCTTGGATGTCCTCTAAACATGCAAAGTTTGAAACCTGATGCTGGTGATAACTCTGTAACCAAATCAGTTGTGCTGCTGCTCTCACAACTTGTTTTCATCTCATTCTGGATTAAAAGGGAGGTGGACTTTGTTTGGTCCGAGACATTCCAGACCTACTTAGCAACTATGCAGCAACTGGTAAATAATGCCTTTTATGGGTATAACAAATCTTCTCATCTTTTTGGGTTTTTTTTTTATCTTTTGGACTCTTTCATCTCCTTCTGCTGAGTTTCTTTTATGCGGACAGTAGTGCTTTAAACATGTTGGAGTTGGTCTTTTTTTAACAAAAAAATCTCCCTGGTGACAAAAAAACATTGCAGTACAAAAAGGGAACTGAATGACAAAGAGAAAAAAGGAGCAGGAAATCAAATCTGGGCGATGCTGAAGTGGGCAGGGTCTGTTGCTAGGAGGGGGGGCAGAGAGGCAGGACTATAAATTCCCCCACTTCTCACTGCCACTGTCTCTTTGTTAGGGAAAAGTAAGCCTCAACAAATCATTTTTCACTTCATCTCAGAAACATTTACAACCCAAACTTTTTCCATCATGAATTTCAAAGGCTCCAGCGTTTATCAGACTCCTTCCACCCGGATCTCCACCACCCGATCTGTCCCTCCGTTCCGGGCTGCCAGCCTTTATGGGGGTGCTCATGGCCCAAATGTGCGCATGTCCTCAGCCTCTGCATCTTCTCTGCGTTCTGGGGTTCCAGTCTCTTCCTCCTCTGGATCTTTCAAGCTGAGCAGTGCATTTGGTGCTGGGACGTCTGCAGCCGCCGGCCCTGCAGCTGGGATCCTGGGCAATGAGAAGGGAGCCATGCAAAACCTGAATGACCGCCTGGCCAACTATTTAGAAACAGTTAGGAGTCTGGAACAGGCCAACAAGGAGCTGGAGATGAAGATCAGGGAAGCCCTGGAGAAGGGGGGGCCTGACACCAGAGACTACAGCAAATATGAGCCCATCATAGACGACCTTCGGAGACAGGTAAGCTCCTTTCAAAGAATGGAAACACTTCAGTTTCTGTCTTTTAATCAACAGTAGATGGGGAATAGCTGCATGTTCCTTTGCCTAAACTCAGTACTTTAATTTTACGAGTTACTGTAAAGTTCATCATTTAGGTCTAAAGGTCTAAAGAAGTCAGAATTTTTTTTTGTTTTCACTTTGCAAATTTCATGCAAAAGACTGAAGGGTGTGGCTTCCATGTTCTGGCTCTCCATTTCTAAAAACTCTTCAGGACCTCAGAATAGGAAGAACTTCCTCTGATGAGTCACAGACACCATGGTATCATCACGAAAGATGTGGTGAATTGCTCAGCGGCAGGCCAAAAACAAAAGCTTTTCCAAATGGTTCTGCGTGTTGGATGAATACTTTACAAGCATGCAGTGTGTAGGAGGGTTATGGGAAACAGATGTGGGACAATGACTCACAAACACGCACTGCTACGTGCACAAAGGATCACAGTCTGGCATGGCGAGCACCCAGATGCTCCAGTCTGTGGAGTCAAATGTCACATTCCTCTGCAGTCTCTTCAGCATCACAGAATGAAACATTGGTTGGCTTTCTCAGCACAAAACAGGGAAAGTATTTTCCCTTTTCCTCTGTGACTGCAGGATACAAAGAATCCGAATCACGGTCGTGCCCAAACTATCTTCCGATCTCTGCCAAACAACTGCAGTTAGCGACATTTGGCTGAAAAGAGGGAAGAAATCAAAGCTTCTGAATCAAATAAATCTTTCAGAGATGAAGCCCTCCCCCACAGTAACGGCATTAATCAAACCAGATTCTGTGCTGCACAGGAACATCTGTACTTCCTGTTCTTCTGTGTTTGGATCCTCTTTTTGAACCAAATGTTACCATGGATGCAAACTCAAACGTGTTTATTACATTCATATTCTTTGGAGATGGAAAAAAAGAAACTTCCTGTTTGAATAACGGCTTTTATAAATCATAAAAAAGTTGTGTTGATTCAAAATAATGTAACAACTTCTCCTTTCCTTCCAGATCTTTGATAAGATAGCGGATAACGCTCGCATGGTGCTCCAGATCGACAACGCCCAGCTTGCTGCTGATGATTTTAAAGTAAAGTATGTGATTTTTCTTCGGCCTCATCTGTGATCAACATCAATACTTTTCCTTGTATGATTTTTTTATACTTCATGGATGTTTGCCTTTTACTCCTCTGTAGGTTTGAGAACGAGATCGCGATTCGTCACTCTGTGGAACTGGACACCGCTGGACTGAAAAAGCTCATCGATGAGACCAACACGAGCAGGATGAACATCGAGAACGAGATTGAAGCTGTGAGGGAGGAGCTCCTTTACCTGAAGAAGAACCATGAAAATGTGAGTTTACTGGACACTTACCACATGACCACGAACAGTATGGTTTTTATATGTGGAAAAAAAGAGATTTACGAATTTACAGCAAATTTGACCAAAACAATATTTTTTCAACACAAATTCCAAAAGAAAACAAGGAGAAGAATTAGAACCTAAATTACAATACAGTCGTATTTCCTCTTAGGAGAAGCTTCAGTCAAACACGTTTTTTTCTGATATAGTGCAGTTATAAACCAACATTTGCAGATCTGTAAAATAACTCTACTTTTGAGATACAATCACTGGCTGAGGTTGTTCCTGTGAGAACCTTTTTATGAAAAAAATAAGTTTTTTTTTTTTAATTCATAAATGTTTGCACTCTACAGAACATCTGGTTTTCATTCAAAAGGACTCATAATGTTTGTTTATATCCAAACAACATTCTTGCAGACTTTCAACAGCAAATCTCTGATCAAATGGTCATAAAAAGCTGTACAAAGACAAACATTTGAACCTTTAAGGCCATCAAAGATAACATTTCTCCCTTTTTGACAAAGCAAAAACAAAATAGCGAAATCCAAATGAGTGTGGAAGCCTCTTGCATGCTCTGAGACTTCACAATGCCAAGAATAATGCTTGAAAAGCCCTTTTTTTCCTCTGCCGTGTCAACGCGGGCAGAACTGCGTGACCTGCTCGCGTGAGAACTCACTTTTATCTGCTCATAACGGCAACAGCATTTTTGCAGAGCTGTGAATGCCTGTTTGATTCTCAAAACACATTTCTGAGATTTGTGTTTGTCTGAAAGGACAAAGATAAGACATTTTCAGGGTCGGAATAACATGTTGACCTTTTTTTATCAGAACCAACTGTTCTCCTCAATCAAGTTAAATCTGTTTAAGAAAAAGAACACAAAATCTAAGAAATGAATCCAGAGAATGAAACAAATTTCATTTTTTTTTTTTTTTTGTATTAGTTACCTTCTCTGTCTCTTGTGTTCACTTAGGAAGTGATGGAGCTGAGAAATCAGATCTCTCGTTCAGGCGTGCAAGTGGACGTGGACGCGCCCAAAGGTCAGGATCTAGCTCAGATCATGGAGGACATGAGAGGAAATTATGAGAAGATCGCAGCCAAGAATGCTGAGGACCTCAAACGCTGGCATGAAAACCAGGTGACACAAGGCTCAGACGGGGCAAAACACTGTGTCTGACGGTCTTATCTGGTTAACACGTTCTTTGCTGTCAGATTGCAGATGTGCAGGTCCAAGTGTCACAGAACACAGAAGCTCTCCAGGGAGCCCAGATGGAGAAAAATGATTTAAGCAGACAGATACAGACGCTGGAAATTGAACTAGCGTCTCAGCAGAGTTTGGTAAAGCATTAAAAAAATGCTTAGTAAAAATATTCCCATTTCTTCACCTTTTTTATCTGCACCTTTTTACAAGTCATTGCCATCAATTTCATAGTCATACATGTTTAAGTTTTCATTCCGTCTTATCAGAAAGCCTCATTAGAGGACACTCTTCACAACACGGAGCTGCGCAACAACATGGAGATGGAGAAGTACAATGCTCTGATTGTCAGCCTGGAGGAAGAACTGGGTAACCTGCGAGCAAATATCAAACACCAAACACAAGAGTATGAGGCGCTTCTCAACATGAAGATGAAACTAGAGGCCGAGATCAGCACTTACAAGAACCTGCTGGATGGTGAAGACTTCAAGTAAGGCTTAGAAAAGAAGAAGCTAAAAACATAAGATGGTGGTGGTTTTCATGCAGGGTAGGAATGCATTTGACAATAGCAGCTTAAGTCAATATTATCCACCCTTACAACGTAGTTAAAGCTGTTAAAATGTCTGTTCTGTTTTTTGCACAGGCTTCAGGATGCACTGGATGATCTGGCAGCCACAATGTAACGGGATGGAAGAGTCTGAAATCATCACATCAGTAAAAGCTGCCAAAAGCCACCAGTTGTAGAAACACAGAAGCGCCAAAACAGTTAAAGCTTCAGGGCTGCATGGAGGTGGTGTTCAAAGCAGCAAAATTTGCACCCCAATGACACAAAAATGGACCACAAGCCTCTGAAAAATGAAATAAATGTGATTTTGGAACTTCATTATGGTCTTTGTGAGTTTGTCTTCCAAAAATGGATTCAGTTTTGTACAAGAATTCATTCTTACTGGGCTGCACGGTGGCGCTCTGGCCGTACAGTGAGAAGGCTCTGGTTCAAATCCCAGCTGGGACCCTTCAGTGTGGAGTACACATGTTCTCCTGGTGAATGTGTGAGGTTTCTCCAGGCACTCTGGCTTCCTCCCACAGCCCAAAAACATGCCTCACTGGTTACTTTAAAGTTTGCATGTGGGAGTGGTTATGAGCCCTGCAACAGACTAGCAACATATCCAGGGTGTACCTTACCCAACAGAGCCCAGGGTAGGTGCTCGCAATTCAGTGACCCCTAAAGGGACATATAGCAGGTTAAGGAAATGGATGAAGGAATTCTAGATCAAATTGTAAGTGGCATAAAGTCTATAAAAGTGTCAGTGTGGGTTTTATATATTGTGTTATTTATCATATACTTTTAGTTGCCATGTTGTAAAAGAAAGCAGAAGAAATTGAATAAGGAACTGCTGCAAAAATGTTAATTTTTATTGTCTGGAAAAGTCTGTAACACTCATGCATTTGAGAAGATTTTTTTCTGAACGTTTGAGTTTTAAATGATTTCGCTCTCCAGTTCTCAGGAATAATTGGTTTCATGATCTTTACAATCTTACTCCACTAATGAAAACTAATGTTTTCATTCTTTTTGCTCACAACATGAATGTGGTGGAACTGACCGGAATCAAGGCTCCATTTTAGATCAGTGTTGATATTTTTAGAGCATTGTAAAAGCTTATTATGAAAGAGTCGAACTCTCGGGAAGAGGAGACAGGAAATCGCTTTGTTAATTTAAAAAAAACAAAATAGTCTCTAAAATAAAACTCCTGCTTGCTCACATCTTCCCGGTCCTCGTGCAGACTTTTAGCACCACCTTTCTTTTGAAGAAATCACAGCAGCTGTGTTTTGGAGAGAAGACTAAAAGCTAGAATACCGAAAGGTTTTTGCATCTTGTGTCACATTTGACAGAATATTGCAAATTATTACAATGTCAAAACACTAAAACTACAAATAAAATGCTAACATTTCCACTTTGTGGGCTTGACAACATAGTACAGGTCTGTGTTTTGAGTTGTATAGCAAATTTTATCCAAATATGTTAAAAGATTGTTCGATCTCAATATCAGCCTCCATAAATATTAGCTTGTTAAAAGAAACAAAAATGATATTTTAAACATGAGAAAAAAGTTGCCTTTCACTTTCGTTCCTACAAGAACAGCCTGGGCTTCTCCAGACAATAATGCTCTTGGGTTCTGTCTCTTTGTTTCGTCTTGTGTTGTTCAACGTATTGGAGCCTTGCATAACTTTAGGATGAGCTGACTTGTGTAAATGAGTTGGTGCCTTTAGTGGGAATGGATGGCAACCTGAAAAACCATTGTCTGAAAAACCTGCTAATTTGTTTTCAATTGCAGCTGCTGCAGTTATGACGAGTAAAGAAAGTTTACTGGTCTAAATCATTTGGACCAATCAGAGAATGTTTTTAGGAGAATTTGTGCAGCACAGTACTTATGAGATTAAGAGGTCAGATTTAACATTTCTCTTTTTTTTTGGTTTTTTGTTCGTTTTACATGTGTGTGTTGTACATTTATTCAATAACTAACAACCTGTGGGTGAAGTTTGAACAGTATTTTTGTCTGAAATAGATTCCTACTCTGACTGCAAAATTTTTTAAAGAAGCTGTAGACAAAACAAAAAGTAATGTACAAATGTAAATAGACCTATATGCATTTAAAAAGTGTTCATTTTTTTCATGTAACCTCTTTATCTAATTTGCATGGGTCCACTGAGCCAACCTTTTTTTCATCATTATAGAAAATGTATGTAATAGAAAATATACAATGTTTTTTTTTACTCTAATCTCCCAAAATCAGTAGAAAGCAGCTTTGTTTGAACAGAACCTCTCATACAGGTAAAGATGGTGTGTGAAAAGAGAAAAGGCTTTGGCCGTGTTAAACTGACTGACTGACTGACTGACTCACTGGCTGGATAGAATTAAGTATTTTAAGAAGAATTTTTGACATATTACCAGTAAATTAGAAAAATCTAAGCATGTATTTTTTAGACAACGTTAAATGCAATAATAATAATAATAATAATAATAATAAAAATAACATAAAAAGTTCAAACAAACGACATAAAATTAAACACACCAGTGAAGACTTTCCAAACATGTATTATTCTTTTTAATGGTTTAAGGGGAAAAAAGAAATACTAGGTCTACCTGAGGACCACTGCAATATAATCCAAACACTCCCCAATAAAAAAGCCCCCACCCCCATCCGATTAGTTGATTTGACTTTAAGAATTTGTAAGAGTCTAATATTCTAACGAGTTAAATGTTGTGATTTGTTCTTTAAAAGACATAAGTTATTTCCCTGAAAGCAGAAAACAAGGAAACAGGAGGCACAGACGCGTGAACGGCGATGCGCGCTCCCGAGAATAAACAACTGACGCTTTCATCCGGGAACTTCATGAAACTCGCTCTCCAACATGGCGGCGTCAGGTGAGGTTTATGTGGGTGAGCGCCGTGGGTCGGTTGATACAGAGATTTACAGCGAATTACTTTAAAACAACTTATCATATAACGTCTTTAAAAGGACACACTGTCGCCTGAGCGGCCAACGTCCTTGTCTCCGGCCTGAACGCCCGTTTGGTGCTTGTTTTAGCCCGCCGGAGACGCAGATGGTTGGGGGCAAGCTAATGAACGGAGCAACTGGCTGTTATCGTAACGTTTTCGTGGTTAGATCGGAAAGGAGGTTCTGGAGTTTGTTGCTGTGCGACTTGTTGTTTGTTTTCGCTGCATATGATAGGGACTGGACTGTGGGACACGGGTTGTGGGTCGTTCCCGCAGAGCTGGCACGCTGTATGTCAGTTGCAGAGCTAGTCGTGGCGCTCGCGCTCAGGACACACGGCGCCGGGCGCAAGCGCGAGCTCTAGAGGAGGGGTTGGGCTGAGGCGTCCAGGCCGCCTGAAGAGGCTCCCCACGTGTGCGGCGCCCTTCCCTCGTAGGTGGCCGTGAAGAAGCGAGGCAGCGGGGCCTGCTGGGTCCCAGCCGAAGCGCGGATCTGTCCGCGTCAAAGCTCGTGGTCGGCTCCTCCACTCGGACATCTCAATCGATGGCGCACTTGGATCCCGGGCGCTGCTACGCGCACTAGGCCCTAAAACCTAGCCGGCTAAGCAGGGATACTTCCCCCGTCAGCAGTCCTCTGCTGACTAAGCCCGCATAGACACAAAGACAAAAGCGATCAGCCCAAACGGAAACCTCCCAACACGTGCTCACGCAACTCCAGCAAAGTTTCCCCCTTTTAGCTGAAGCTTTGAGGAATGATCCAGTGATGTGAGCTCGTGAAGTTCACTTTAAAACCGGGGCTTTTCTTATAGGTAAAGACGATCAGCTTGATTTTCTATGTGCAGCCAGCCTCTGACAGCTGGGATTTTCACAGTAAAGCACACCCAGCTTTGTCTTTACGCTTTTCTGCCGCAAACCAAAACATCCAACCTGCTGTGGTTGGATGAATGAAGCCTCGTGGACTTTCACAGCACTGTGAGGAATGCGCCACTGCTGTCTGACCTGCGACTCATCTTTTAATTTTAACGACTGTGGTTTAAAATGAGTCATGTGTAATGAAAGTCATTCACACCGCTTTTGTCCCCTGTATGATATTTACGACTCGCTGTTCTGTAGTATTTTTAAAGGGCTTCCTGCAGAAGATGTTTACATTAGTAAAGGGTGTGTTCAGCATTTCAGGACCACGTGAGCTAATAGGAGTCAAGTGCCTCCATATAAGTGGCCTCCTGCAGTTAGTTTGCCTCGTCTGCTGTTTGCAGCAAACCTGCAATAAAACTTTCAGAAAATCTGTTTTCATAGTAAGAAAATCATGTTTACTGCAAGTGAGGATGCTGGGCAATGTTGACCTGTCCTTCGGGCCTCTTTCCGCTGATGCGTGGATCTCTGTGTTCACATGCAACAAACTGCATGTCAATTTGGTTTAAGGCTTTTGCTTTGAAGCTAAGCAAAAGCTTGTTTGTCATTGTTGTGACTTTTAAAGGGGATTCGTGTACTGTCCTGCTGCACATTGGCAGTTGGGCATGCAGGCCACTCCCTGAACGTGTTCCTTCCAACAGGGAAATAAGTGTAATATTTATCATGTACACAGGGTGCCCCTCCCTTATCTAACTTGGCTGAGCATCTCACCGCCCTGCTCTAACAGTCTGTGCAGGGAAAAGCCTCCATGCGTGAGGAAAGACAGAGAAGCAGTTCCCAGGACATTTCTATAACACGTTTTATGACTGTTTTGTAAAAGCCTCTTTTTGGGCAACATAAATATTTTCTGTTGTTCAGCTCAACTTTCTCCTAACTTGACATGTGGTGTTCATTTATCTTCTAGCTAAGAAGAAGAACAAGAAGGGGAAGACCTTCAGTCTCACTGACTTCCTGGCAGAGGACTCTGGAGGCAACAGCGCACCTCCCAGCTACCCAAACAAGTCTACAAGCTGGGCAGATGATACTGATGACCTGGAAGGAGATGGTGAGCTAAAAAACGAATTGAATGTAGTTCAGAGTGTTTGTTATTCTCTTGATGGTAAAAGAGGCTGAACTGGGGCTGGGTATCAAATAGAGATGTTCCGATCTGATCATGTGATCAGAAATTTGGGCCAATCGTGCGATCGCAGACACGATCAAAATCGGATGTTGGATTCCGATCAGGATCGATTACATATCTTTTTTATTGTTTTGATTAGAACTGTATATTTCAGGCTTTGTTACTGCAAATAAATGCTCTAGTACAAGTCTTCATATCATGAACGGATTACAATGTTTTACTGCCGCAGCGGCGCACTAAAACAGTTCTGTAAAGTTAGGGAGGCACTCAAACTCTTTTAATAAATGTTTAAAACGAACAGCAAGTGTGTCTTGCTCTTTGTCTTAATGCAAACGACAACCTACAAAAGCATTTCAAAGGAAAAAAGATTGTGTTCTTGTTTCTTTTTAACGAGAACGGCGCTCGCTGCTCTGCTGACAGAGACTGCTGCGGAGTTTCGGCTCCGCAAAAAGGTCATTTATAAAAACAAAGCGAAATAAATTCATAATCTTTCAAAAACAACCAAAACTAATAAATGGTTAAGTTGATAGAAGCTCATGAAAACTCATCATATTCATACTACTACAACGATTGTGGAGGAAAGTCCTTGTTTTTAATTTTCAAATGGAGATACGAATCACAATCTGATCAAAAATGTTTTAAAGCTATGATCATCAGATTTTCTTAAATTAATAATTTTTACCTTTTTGTTGTAATGCAAAAAATTGAAAGACGCTCTTTTTTATGAGTTTTTCATGTAAACATGGATCATAATTTTTCAAAAATACTTATTTTTCTAAAGGAGCCAATGCTACAGTTTCCAAACATTTTCACATGACTAATTATCGCCTTTTTCTAGTTTCAGTTTCTATTTCTATTTTTCAAGCTACTTCACACAAGTGCTCTGTTTAAGTGTTAAAAGATAAAAGAATTTGAATAATGTGAAAATGGGGGCCAACCAGGATCAGTTTAAAATATTGTTTTCATTGAAAAAATGTTTTACAAAAGTATAGAATCAGGACTCTATCGGTATCAAAATCCAATTACTCAGAATTGGATCGTAGACGAAAAATAATTCTAATCAGGACATCCATCAAGTTTGACTCTTCAAGCTCTGACTAAACTAGGTTTCAAAGCCTGTATTGAAATGAGGTGATTGGAATATTCAATTGAACAATGAATTGAACATTTTTAGAATGATATCCAGCTTCAGGTTAAGATCTCCAGGTTGTTAGTTCTCTTCAGATAGAGCTTTCTTCCTGACACAACCCAGTATTTAAAAGGCACAGGGAGACTCAGATAGGCAGCAGCGTTTAAGGGCCTACACTGGATAAAGCAAACCCAGGTTTCAGTTCTACAGTTCTACACCCAGCTAACTGAGCCATCCACTATAGCCAACACCATGTTAGTGTTGGGAATGAAGTGAGCAAAAACAAACCTGAACATGCAAACTGCTTGACGTTTAATGATCTACTTACTTTCACACAACTTTGACTTAAAGGGCTAGCAAGTGTCTTAGAACAGTTTCCTTAAAGAAAAACTCCATTGGAAATCGTGTTTTTGAATGAACTTGTGGCATTTTTCTTTTGATGGAGGACGTTTATGAAGACATGTAAGCGTAAAGTTGCATTTTTAAGTATGTCTTAATGTTCAAATCATTTCAAATCAAGAGCAGGCGAAAAAATTACATTTGAAAAAAAAGAGCTTATTTGTGATTTAGAAAAAAACGTAGCCGGATCACGAGCTCCCTGCTTCACTTATACAGAGAACTCTTAGCAACGGGGAGAGAAAGAGTGGGCGGAGTTGCTCCATGCCAAAGGTCCCGCCCACAACTCCTAGAAAGCAACACAGGTTTTTTTTTTTTAATTTTGGTTAAAAACAGCATGCCGGTAATCATGATTGAAAGACCACTGGGAATGGTTTAAAAATAAATCAAATGATGATCCCGGTGGGTTGTTAAGTTTTTACATTTCTTATTTAACCCAATTGACTGTTCCTTTGGCTCATGAAACACATTTCAAGAACAAATTTCAGAACAGCAAAGTTAGTGGTTTGTTTTGTTTCTCAGTTTTGAAGTTGACATTTCCTCACAGCACTTCATGTTTTTATAACCTGCATCATAATGGAGCTTTTGTTGACATTTGCATTCAGTTGGTTTCAGAGAAGCTGAAGTTTTACTCTCCTTTTACCGTGCCACTCACATAAGGATCCAAACAGTCAGGTGGTAAAGTGAATGTCTGTCTTATGTTTGCTCTAAAAGCTCTCCACATCTCAACGCACCATCAGCTTTTGCTGTTGATCCTCAGGTGACATAGAGGTCACAGTTCAGTGTTTAGGTCTGAGTAATGTGGACCAAACTTTTACTTTCGCACATCAGAAGTTGGTTTGATGAAGAAGAAAAACCAAAGCTAATCAATATCTTTTCTTATTTTCAGTGGCACTTTACACCGGAAAGTCCATGTTTAAAAAATGCTGAAATGCTGCCGTCTGACCTGGCGAACGTGTGTTTTAAAGCTTTTTGGGGAAACAATCACGCTGTCACTTTATTTGACTTTATACAAATGAAAATACATAAAATAGTCGAGCTAATGTCCGTTTACAAAAACACTTGAAGTTGTTTTTGACTGTTCTGATACTTGTTTTTAAACCCTTTCAATGGTTTTATGCTGAAAAAACTTTGAACAAAAACATTTTTAATATATTTTAACATGTTTAAAACATCTTTTTCTGCTTTATTTACCAGCTTTCATCTCTCAGATAAAAACTGTCATTTTTCTCTTGTCTTTATTCAGTCTCAACGTCATGGCACACTGACGAGGATACGTACAGGGCGCCGCCCATCGACCGCTCCACCCTGCCAACAGCCCCTCGCTCTGCGCGTGAGCCCAATATCAACCGCGCTAAACTGCCCCGCAGCCCGCCATACACCGCCTTCCTCGGCAACCTGCCCTACGAGGTCACAGAGGAGTCCATCAAGGACTTCTTCCGGGGCTTGGCTGTAGGTTCAGCTAACGACACACCACGATATTAAGACACATGCTGCAAGAACATGTTTAGATGCGTGTTAGAAATTCATCTACAACTTGTGTTTTTTTTTTTTTTTTTTGTTTTTTTTCATCAGAGCCCGGAATTACAGCTTCCAATTACCAACACATTCATTTATCTTTAAAACAATCCTATGACAGGAACGTTTCGTTGAACTTGCTTCATAGTTAATCCTGAGCTGGGTGTTGCTCAGTGGGATAAGCAATCATCTGCAAATTAGTTAAGGGTTCAAGTCCCAGGCTTAACAGTCATGTGCTCTTGAGCAAGAGACTAAACTGCAGTCTGCTAAATGTTGTGTAATGTTAAAAGAGGGTTCTTCTCTCGCAGTGACATAGCATTGTATTTACACATTTGACGGTTTTCCTCGTTTCACTGCATCTATTTGTAACAAACAAGCGCGTTTGTAGGATTAGATGAACTGATGTGTATTTTATAGCTGCCAGAGTTTTTTCTCTTCCTTCCCTCTGTGAAGCAGGAGTTTGTGCTAAAATGTTGGTGTCTTTGCTCTCAGATCAGCGCAGTGCGTCTGCCCCGAGAGCCGAATAACCCGCAGAAACTGAAGGGCTTCGGCTACGCCGAGTTCGATGATGTGGAGTCGCTCCTGAGGGCTCTCAGTCTCGATGAGGAGGTAAGACAGGAAAAAACAGCACAAACTAAAGAAATCTTTCAATGTGATATATGTCAATGTTTTTTTTCTTCTTGAAAGTGAATGGTGTGAAAAACATGTGTTCTTTATCAATAGAATCTAGGGAATCGCAGGATTCGTGTTGACATTGCAAGTCAGTCTGACAAAGGTACGTCTCCCGTTTAACAGATGATTGTTTTTTTTTATCTTCAGAATTAAAAATTCTCTTTTTTTATGTTCAGATGATATTGAAGCTAATGTATGTTAAAGTTCAGTGACAAAATGAAGACTTCTGCTTGTCAGAAAAAGACGGCGGGCTCATGGGGGGCAGAGACAGGGGAGGACGCATGGCCGACATGGGACCTGACAAAACGGACAGTGACTGGAGAGCTCGGCCGAGTTCAGATGCTGATGACGGGCCTCCACGGAGGGATGAGGCTTTTGGAGAAAGTCAGTCAAACGCTTTCTATTTTTCTTTGCTTTGGTTTTGTTTTAAATAAAGTTTCATTACAACGAGATGTTTAGTTTTTCCGTTTTTTTTCAAGTGAAGTTCTTGTGTTGCGATAGGATCACGGGACCGTTATGAGTCAGACCGTTACAGAGACGGCCCAAGGCGCGACGATCGATATGATGGAGGAAGAGACCGCTACCGTGATCGCTATGACGACCGGGACCGGAGGGACCGTTATGACGATCGAGACCGCAGAGATTACGATCGAGGCGGTGAGTTGTTTGGCTCTGCTTCTGCATCAAACACATTTTGTTGATTACTTCTAAAGATCACCACGGTTTTCCTTTTGTCTCCTCTCTCTCCAGGTTTTGATTCTCGTGGCGGAGGAAGTCGCCGTGCCTTTGGTAGCGGCTTTCGTCGAGACTACGATGACAGTCGGGGAAGCAGTGATCGCTATGGCGACAGGGATCGCTATGGTGATCGGGAGGATCGATACGAAAGACGAGATGAACGGCGTGAGGAGAGAGGTGCGTTTGTCCATTTCAGTAATTGTTTCCTAGAGTTTTAATTTACTGAAGTTGCAGAAAATAAAGTTTAGGAAAAAACAATATAACAAAAAATCCTACATTTCATTTTCTTGTGAGCTCTTTTTAGATCTAAATAGTTTAAAATGTTATATTTAGAATATATTGAGGTCTAGATACTTGTTATATCTGAATGTGTGACAACTCAAAGCTTTTGACCTTAGAGAGATTCAGCTGAGAAAACATGAGGTCAATTGAAGTTTTTTTCTGCTGGAACGCCATCAGACTAATGGGAATTATTGGGAACATGAGAGAACCGACAGTTCTTATCTCCTGAAAGAAGACTTTTTCTTTTCAAATTCCAGAATGTTATCTTGTAAAGTGTTAGGACAGTGTTGAAGTCTTAAAAAAACTGTTTGGGTGCTGTGGGTGTAGAGCACAGCGATCTGACACTGTTGACCACCAGAGGGGTTTGTGGTCCATAAAAAGGGTTTCAAAGCTTTAGTCTTGTGAAGTAATCCAAAAGATTTTTTTTTTAATGTTTTGGATGTTTTAATTCCGTTTCTTGGAATTTGCAGATTAAAAAAAAAGTCTAGTAGAGCACATTCTCTTACAAAATGATCTTTATAAGTTCTAGGTTATCATTTGTTAAGCTTTTAAGTCTAACAAGTTTCAGAGTTCCTGCCAGATTGTCTGTGTTGACGGCATCTCCACTGGTTTTTCCTCTTTAGCTCCTCCACAAAGACCCAAGTTGAACCTGAAGCCCCGCACAGTTCCAAAAGAAGAAGAAGGTCCTGGCAACAGCGGCGGGACGTCTCCGGCTGCTGCTCCCAGCTCCGGCAGCAGAGCCTCCATCATCTTTGGTGGTGCCAAACCAGTTGACACAGCGGCCAAGGAGAGGGAGGTGGAGGAGAGGCTGAAGAAGGAGGAAGAAAGGCTGCAAAGGCAGCTGGAGGAAGACAAGAGCCGAGGACCTGACAGGAAGATGAGGGACAGGTTAGAGGATGATTACAGTGTGTGTACTTGAAATAACACACCGCCTATGATGTTCTCTGTAGAAGCTTAAGGATTTGCTCTTTTTCTCAGGGAACCCGGTTGGCGCAGTGAAGAACCTCAAACTGAGCGATCTCGCACAGGAAGCGAATCTTCACAGCAAGGAAGCACTTCTGGAAAAGGTGAGATCCAGAGCGTTGGTGCGCTCACAGACTATATGTTTTGGGGTCTTCTTTCTAATGGTTCTGACTTTTAGGTTCAAGGTGTCGAGATAGCGAGCGCTCCGGAGAGAACGAGGTTTTCTCCGGGAGAGAAGGGGGCTCCTCTTCTCCTGGGCCCTCACCGCAGAGCTCTTCCTCCAAAGAACCACTGAAGGTGATGCCTGCTCCTCCTCCTAAGGAGAACGCGTGGGCCAAACGAAGTGCAGCTAGCACAGGCTCCAACGACGGAGACAGCCGGGCCCCGGTCTCCCCCGTCTCACCAGGCGGGTCCACCCCTCCCAAGTTCAGGTGAGCAACCGGCCAGAATGTTTTTATTTTGTAAATGAAAGCCAACCAGCTCCCATTAGGAATCTGGATTTTATTATATTCTTCTCTTTTTTTGTTTTTCCCTCAAGTTCCTCAAGCTCTTCAGATGAAAAAGGTTCTGGAAAAGGTAAGATCTGCTGCTTCTTTAAGTTTAAACTGAGCCTTTTTTTTTGTTTCTTTTTCAGGTTTTGTCAGAAAGACATTGTTTTAAGCTCACACACACCGCAAACCTGTGTTGACAGGCTGGTTGAGTTTGATGCCTGACATTTTTTGCATCCAGCGTGCTGATAAAATCTCTATAAAAAATACCAGTTAATATAAATTTCACTCATCTGTGTCTCAATTTGAAGATGAGAACAGGGGCCGTGGAGCCACTAGGGGTCGAGGGGGGCCCGCTGGGCCTGGAGCTGGTCGGGGCCGTGGAGAAGCGCCTAACAAAGACCGAAGGAAGGAGGCAGAAAGGTCAGTAGAACTTTAGGAGTCACCATAGTGCTGGACCTCATCCGATGGGATTTTAATGGTCTAAACTTTGGTGAAGAAAAGATTTTTCAAGAAATTCACCTCGGAAGCTACGTACAAAGATGTTTGCTTGAGTCTGTTTTGTTTTTTGTTTGTGTTTTATAGAAAGGACCTCAAAAAAGACAGAGACTCCAAACCCCCCCCAGAGCCAAAGAAATACGAAGAAACCCCAACCCCCGTAAGTCCTGCGGGTTATGAGCTCATGCTGAGTTCAGCCACCCAGTGTGTTTTAGACTCCTGTAAAGACCCACTCTGATGAATATCTTCTTTTTGCATGTTCTTGTGTTTGATAATTGAAGACCTATAAAAGATCAATTTAAATTAAAATTTCATTTCTTTATTCATATCGTAATGAATCAGGAGCAAATGACAAAATACAGTTGAATAAATAGCTTACTTGTGACATCGAAAGTACGCCGGCCGGGACACAATCTTTCTGCTCTGCTTCATTCTGATGAATCCTCTTGTTCCATGTATGCCTTAGTTTTTCTCGTCTGAGCTGTCATCTGGCTCTAAGCTTTAATATTGCTCACCATTTTTGTTGCATCGGTAATGTTGGGAGACTTTATCTGGAAATGCTGGTCTGCTGTACAGACTGCCCTGCGTCCTGCAGGTTATTTATGGAACGTGTCCCTCATGATAAACGAGGGAGCACTGTTTTAAAAAGATGATTAGAGTGGGCCTTTACAGTTTTACAAACATTTTAGTGCAGATGTTTTTAAATATGTTTAGAGGTTCAGGATTTTTTTTTTTCTTTTTGTAGAAATTCAGCTCTGCTAGCAAGTACGCTGCTTTGCTAATGGACGGAGACCAAGGAGATGATGCAGAAGATGTGGAGTAGAGAACCCGGCGAGAAGACAACAAAACAAACCGCCTCAGAGTTCAAGAAGAAAATGACAATTTTGGAAAAAAAATAAAATTAAGAAAAAATGACCACACATAGTTTATTAAAAGACAGCTCCTCACGCTGAAGTGGCTGGTGGGGAAATGCCACTTCCTCCCTCTTTTCCTCTCTCAAACCTGATCTTTCCTTCCCCCTCCCTCTGCTTTCTTCCCTGCCAACATCAGGACTTGTCAGTTCTAAAGAATAGCCACATACTGGACTTGTTTTAAATGGGAAAGAGGAGAAGCTGACACATGAAAAATGGATGACATTGAATTAATTGTAATAAATAAATGAAAAAGAAGTGGGAAACTGAATTTGTATGTTTGTGAACTGCAGGTCTATCTGCACAGAAGCTTTTACTTTGGTATTATAGTTGCATTTATAGCTAAATGCATCACAAGACTTTGGATCTTTTTTTAGGTAAATCTTTGCACTATTACTTTATTTAGATTGTTTGACCATTATAAATTAGACCTAAAAATATGGAATTTCAGAACATTGAACTTGTTCTTCTGTCTGTTGCGGTTGAGTTCAGTACTTTAACAGAAATTTCCACAATGACGTGAGATTCTCAGAGAGAATCCTGAGCTTTTTTTTTTTTGTGGGCATCAACTGACAGGCTGAGCAGTCAAACTCCTTCAAATAGATGTCTGTTTGAACTTTAACCATGTAGCTATTAGAGGAATGAAGTGTTGCGTTTGGGGCTTTTGTGTGCAACAAGGTGTATTTTTTTTTTTTTAGCTTCTGGTGTGGTCTTTTAAGGCAGATGGTGTCCTCAGTGTTTCTTCAGCTGAGGCTCCTGACTGAGAGCTGGGCTCCTGTTGGCAGCTGTTGGAGCTCCCGCTGAGCCTGAAATGCCACACATGCAGCAGGAGCGTGCTGACGCGCAGTTTGTCAAAAGTCCTTTTTTTTTTTAGCTTTTTAGTGCAGCTGACCAGAACTGTTGTGTCAAAGGTGAGTTGATGACGGAACATGTTTATGGTAAAACCACAAAGTCAAGTTCATAACTTTTTTTTTTTCTTCTCAGCACCATAAAACTATAGCAGGTTTGATGTTCCCTCTGCTATTTCTCCAATCAGCTCCAATCAGCTGGACTAACCTGTCAGGTGTGTCATCTCTCACCTGAACGTATGAAGAGACGACTTCTTTGATCCAATTCTGTTTGTTTCTAATTCCAAAACCTTAAAGTCTTTAAATTCAACAAAGCTCATTCTGCTTCTTTTTGCTGTGATGAAATGTTGAGAAGGTACTTTTTACATTTATTTTTGCAAGAAAGTTATCTAAGAGTCTGCCAACAAATTCTGGTTAAAAATATGATAACAGCTTAAAGCAAAGCGCAGTTATTTGTGTTGCGTGTTTCATTGACAGTAAACTCAAAGTGCTTTGCAAAAAACCTCAAAAGAAGCATTTAGAAGAAATATTAAAGAATTGATCATTCAAATAAAAATTAACAAAACTGAATTTAAAGTACCTGTGCAGACATAAACTTTAGAATACAAGCTATTTAAATGAAGCAGAAAACAGGTGGATCTTTAACTTGAATTTATATAAATTAGATAAACGATAACATTAATTTTCTTTATTTTAAGAGCTTGTCTAGCAGCTGAGCAAACATAAGAGCTGAAGGTGTTGGATAGATTTGACTATTTTCTAATCTTAAATTTCTAAAGAGAAAGAAATGTAAAATTTTTTATTGAAAATGAGTGGCTTTGATGAAGCAAATGGACCTTTTGAGTAACGATACCTCCTACATACTGTATAAGCAGACTTCCCTTCACCGTCACATTTAAACAAACGTTCTGGCATGAAGAGAAGAGCTGAAACACCATGTCCTCAGTCTCTCTGCGTTGATGCTTTGCAGCCGGATTCAGCCCTTCGTGAATTTGTTTCCGTCTTAAACCAAAGCCTGCTTTGTGCGGTTTGACTGGAGGCAAAAACAGGCTTGTAGAAAGAGCTTATTGTCAGAGATGTTTCTCCTTGGTCGCTCAGGAACATCCAGCCTGCAGCAGCATTTCGTTTGGGGAACCCTCTCCAAGGATGGGAAAGGAGAACCGGCTCAAATGTTTGTTTTCATTTTTGAGGAACAGCAGGGACACTGAGGATGTGTCAAAGAAGTTTTTTACTTTTCTTTTTTTTTTTAAATCAGGACAGAAAGATTTCATTTTTGTAAAATCCCTAATCTCATGATTAAGGTTATTTCCAAAAAAGTCCAGGCAACAGCAGAGGAGGAGGAGAAGTGGGGTCAGTGATCGATTACAATGTCTCTCTTGTGCAATTAGAGACTAAAGGGATGACGAATGTGAGACATGTTTTATCTAATCACTCCCCCATGAGGAAGATGAGAGTGAGCGGGGCTGAACTGGAGCCAAAGGAAAGGGGAAGGGCCTGACCAGCGAGCCAAAACAGCTGCCCCGTTCTCCCCCTGTGGAGACACAGAGAGGAGGCTCAGTCAGAGAGGAGCAGGAGAGTCCTGGAGGCATGTGAGGGTCTGGGAGCAGGGAAGAGGGCACTGGCAAGTGGAAAGGGACGAGAGAGGTGCTGAGTGAGGATCGCCAGAGAGAGGAGAGAAAGGAGACGGAGGGGAGGGTCAGTCCTTGCTGGCATTCCTCAAAGGGGCTCTGAGGTCTAGGAGGTGGCTGGAAGTCATCTGGGGATAGCTTTCCAAGCAGGAAGAGCTGCAAGTTGGCTGGAAAATGATGCAGGAAGACATGCTGGGATGTAAAATGTGAAGGCACCTCCAGGAGTGGACGTGGACAGAGGAAAGTGAAGAGACTGCCCTGGAATAATGGGGTGTTTTCACAGCAGGATGAAGAGGAAAGGACATGACGGAGCTGAAACTGGAGGCATGAAGGCAGAGCCTGAAGAACATCCTGAAATCCTGCAGCTCACAGAGGTGACATTAAAAGAAACACACATTTCAGGTTTTGTAGGTGAAGTCTTGTTTAAATGTCACATTTATCATGAAAAACAAGCTAAAAAGAATTCCAACTTGTAGAAGTGAGAGGCTTCCAGAGAACTTCAGCTTCTCACAGTAAACATTTCGGAAACGTGTTCAGCAGATCTGGTGTAAATCAGTTTTAGAAGCTTGACACCATGTGGTGCAATTTAAGATGTTTGGCTTTGATGTCTTTGGGTGCACTAAACAGGCTAAACCACAGGGAAAGAGGAGACACGCAGCAGCTGATGCACTTGATTAGCTGTGAGTGGTGTCCCTTGGGAGTAGTGAACCAGCAGGAAGTGGTGTTTGTTACAAACTGGTTTGGTCCCACCGCCTTCCTGTCTGCAGGTTTTATTTAGTGTCACATATGGGTGCAGGAGCAAGGCGCGCTTCTGCACATTGGAGTTTTTGCTGACTGAACACCCCGGGCTGCACGTGTGTGTGTGTGTGATCTCACACGTCTGCGCTGCTGTGTCACTTTATCTCCTCAAGCAAAGAACATTTTCAGACACTCGAATGTGGAGTTTCAGCCTCGTTTTTGTGGTACTAAATCCTAAAAGAGGTCAGGTCCCCCACATCCATGTTTGTGTTTCTAATCCGGCCAAATCATGACTGCATGGTCCCCACTGAATGGGTGGACTGTGAGGAGGAATGAAGATTGTCCTCCACACAACGAGGTCTTCATGTAATGTGCTGTGAACTTCATTTCTCACGCACACATCACAACACACTCATTCCCGCACCTATTTTCAGCTTTTTCATGACTGTTTAGAGGTGACAGCCCTGACCTACGGAGGTTATAAATACCTCGGCAGAACTGGACGCCTGCTTCAACCACCTGCTCCCGTCCCTTCCTGAGAGGATCACAACTCCACACGCATGTGTGTGTGTGTGTGCGTAAGCGAGTGTGTGTGTGAGGTGGTGACCCCACATCTCCATCATCTCATCACTTGTGAGGTGAGGTGCCACTGAGAAAGGCAACGAGACCTTCAGCGCCAAGGTACTGAGCAACCGGTTAAACGTGCACCAACAGTTGCCTTAAAAACGGCTTCACCGCCTGATGATATATTAGAAGAAAAGGCTGTGGTGTTTATAAAGAAACCATTCTACTGCCGCTTCCTCTCTCCATCCTCATGTCAGATGCAGAAGGGCTCCAGGCTCTTGTCAGTGGATGCTTGGAGAATGACATCGACTTTGGCAGCACAAAAACAAGCGGGGCGGGTCTCTCTAAAACTGTGCAAACTGGACATGTTCTCCAGTAAAGATCCAAAGGGTTTCTGTCAAGAGCTTTATGTTCCTGACAATGTTTCAAACAATCTTGCTCGATTCACTGAAGAGAAACTAGAAAGTTTTATTTGGCTAACTTACAAATAATTTTTCTTATTCTAATCTTTATGATGATATGGCAGGAATAGTTGGACTGTTCAAGCGCTTAAGGATGCATTTTGGAGAAACAAAAAACACCTAAAGAGTTAAAGAACTCTTTTCTGAGCTGTAAGTGCTTATTTTAGGGACACATTTCCTGTCACCAAAACCATATATCAATATATGAGTGTTAACAGCTGATTTCAAGAATTCATTTAGTCTCAAAAGGGCAGGAAATCCCACCTTGTTTTAGGAAATTTACCAAGATTAACTTCATTAATTCTGTTGTCCAGGAAAAATCCTCTTGCTTTCTATATGTTTTAACTTGTTTTTAGAAGATGTTTTTTTCCGGTGTAAAGACAAAGGAACAAGAGTCTGATCAATAAAAGGAGAAAAATAGAAATTGTATACAATACATGTTCATTATCACAAGTAGAAAATAGACAAACAAAAAAAGTTTAATTTCATCTTTGAGTGTAGCCATTAGAATGAAGCCTACGGAGAACCAGGAGGGTCTATGAATTATTAAAATCAATGTGTAATTGTTGTATAAAAGTTGTCTCAACTTTTTTCAAAAACAAAATCTTTGGAGCCGTTTTTCCTGCAGAATATGTTATCCAGCCAGAGTCCTCCGCTTGTAGATGACTGTATTCTTACACTTTCTCCAGTTTAATTCATGGTGGGAAACAATTCTTAAAATTTCTGGAACGCAGAAATCAGAACCCTTTTTCTAAACCGGTGAGGGATTTTGGACAGAACTCTCTTTTCCACTTCAGTGACTCTGCTGAGCTTTGGGGTTTTGAGGCGAGAGTTTGTTCTGGAGTTTGGCGAGAAATGTCTGGTATTTCTGTCTGACGTTCCCTCACCGTGTGGTCCGTGAAGTACTGACAAAATGTTAACCTCTACTATGAAGTCTTCCGGTCAGGCCCTGACTTCCTGTTAAGGGCCTCACATCAGCATTTCAACCTTTTCACCTCGTTTCTGAAGCATTTGCCACATAAATAACCTGAATTCCCATCAGCAGTTACAATCAAACAAGCTTTCTGAGAGAATGTTTTCTGGATTATTCTTTACAGACTGTTTTTCCAGAAGAAAAGAATCTGTGTTTCCAATGTCTACATTTATTTTCTATTTCTCTTCTCTGTGTAACACAAAAAGAAAGCAGCTTCTGAAACCAGCTTTCACACCCACAAGTTTCACTATCAAGAACAGCAATAATCTTACATCCATTAGTATTTATTCATTCAATTACTTTTTACTTGTTTTTTTTTATTTTTATTCTTCATTTTATTGCTTAATTATGAAAGAAAAAACAAAAAAACGTAGACTTATTTTTGCCATTAGGTCCAAAGTTGTGTTTAGTTTTGTTTGTATTTATGTTTATTCACTAAAAACACAATTTCAAAAACAGGTGGTGATCTGTGCCAGCTCTCCAGCTGACCAGCATTATGTGCAAAATGCTTATTTAAAGCCCAGAAATAAAATATTTACTGTTTAAATATAAAAATTGCCTAACAGCTGTTAGATATTTAGACGGAAAACATTTAAAACTGATCATTTTCTGTTGAGTGCTTTTCTTGCTTTATATTTATATTTTGATGATTAAAGAACCAGTAAATTTGTAATTGTCTCAAACAAAAAAAAATGTAATCTTCTGAGTTTAGGATTTGTGTTAATTTAATCTTCATGGGATGTGAGGTAAAAGAGAAGTCAGCAGTTTTCCTGTCAGAAATTGAGCTGCACTACCTCTCTGCAACCACTAGATTTCACCATTTCCTCACCACGAGTTTCCAGACTTTTTTGCACTTAAATGATGTGCGTGTGTGAGAAAGTGTCAGCATGAAAATAATATCTTGTCTTGTGAAGTTCCTGTCTTCCCTCTTTCATTTTCAGAGATGGGTAACATTTTTTAATATATATTTAAGAGACAATTAGAGAAACAATTAATTTATCTAGACTTAGACTTAGACTTTAGTTAGACTACTTTTCTTTACTCGTTTACAAGAAAACTTTTTTTTCAGGATGAAAAAAAGTTTGAAAAATAGATGAAATTCTATAAAATAAGAACAAGTGAACTCAAAGCGTCTTAAAAGCATCTACACAGGACCTGATTTGAAAGAGTCATTCCAGATGCTCCAGCTGCTCATCATCACAGCAGTGGACACATGTACCAAGCTGAACATGTGCAGCTCATGTTCTGTCCACTGCTCAGAGTGTTTGCAGTAAAGGGGTCACAGCATGGGGCTGCACGGTGGTGTAGTGGTTGCACTCTTGCCTCACCGTGAAAAGGTCCTGGTTTAAATCCCAGCTGGGACTTTTCAGTTTGCCGTTTGCATGTTCTTCTCGTGCACATGTGGGTTTTCTCCAGGCACTTTGGCTCCCTCCATCAGTCAAACAACATGCTTCATAGGTTGATTGGTGTCTCTAAATTGTTCTTTAGGAAGGAAGGAAGGAAGGAAGGAATGAAGGAAGGAAAGAAGCCACAGCTTCTGCATTGCCTTTAAACAGTGATCCCACAGGGGACTCCATGAATTGAAGCAGACAAATCTTAAAGACCCACTCCGATGAAAACTGTGTTTTTGGTTGTTTTAACACGTTCTTGTGAAATTTTTCTGATGACGTAAGTCATATATTAAGAAAGATATTGCATTTCCAAGTATTTCTTCATTCGGATTGTTTGGTATCAGGAGCAGACGCAAAAGGACAGTTTGAAAAAGAGTGACATGAAAAATACACTGTCTGAAAGTGGATGTATCACCCAAATAGATCCAACGTCTTTGTTTTCCTTGTCTGTGCTGGAATCTGGATCAAAAATGTACAAAATCGATTGTCATTGCCTGATTAATGTTAGATTGAGGTTGTTAGGGATTGTAAGCTAGCAGGAGAACATGTAAATGTTATTTTTCGTTGACCAAATGTTTTTGAACACAGGATAATCAATAGATTTACTATTAAGGCTTTACATTTCTCCCCCATCAAAGTGTCCTGCTCGCATCAAACTATTGTAAAAGTTTCACTGTATTCTAAAACATTTGCATTGAAACCATATTGTTAGTTTGTATGACTTCGGTTTAGTTTGACGTTGGTTCCAAAAGGCCTTTTTTTCCCTCCTAAGGGGTTGCAACTTGGAGTGAAAGAATTGTGCAAATTTACTGCTTTAATGTTTACATCGAGGGTAAATGAATGATTGATAACAGCTAAGTACTGCAGTCATAAAAAATGCAGAAGCTAACATGAGAAAAACAATAACACAGCGAGCGTGAGGGTCTCAGCCTTTATGAACAGTTTTAGGGTCAAGAAAGTGCAGTGATTTTTGTGGAACACCACAGTTGATGCTCCAGCTGTTTGGGGAAAAAAGAGCTCATTTGAAAGTCAAATTAATGTTTTTTATTGGAAACATTTTTGCCATTTTAGGAGCGTTATAGAAGCACGCACTTTTTAAAGAGGATTATGCCAGATTTACCTTGTGCTCTGCCCTCCGAAGCTTAGATAAGGTGTTTTATTCAGCTGCTGGGACTGTCTAATGCTGCATGACTCTGCTGTGTTGAAAGAACACTTAACCAGCATCTAAAAGCAGCTACAGTCACTGCAGTCAGGCCTAAAGAGTCACCGAAAACACCCAAAAGAAGGCATGAAAGGATCATTCAGCCTGCTGCAAAGGGAGAACCAGCAGCACATACAGCGGACTCACAGACACTGACAGAATAGAAACATTTCATGTTTGAATGTTTGAACAGGTAGAACATCAGTGCTCATGCTGACGTGTTACAGAAGCAATACTAATCTGTGCAAACGCCACAGTGAAAACAAAGCCAGATGCATTGGAGGGCAGTCTGTGAGGATCAAATCAGTTTGTGATTTTGGGGGATCAGTTTGGTCTGCGCTCTGTGTTTCTGCAGCTTGCTCAGTTAGGAAGTCACACCTTCACAGTGAGGAGCTTCAAGAAGAGACGGGTGTGCGATGTGTGTCAGCAGAACATCGACGACCCCGGGGCTTTCTGCAAGGGTGAGTTCACATCTCTGTCAGATCAGGTGACAGAGCTGCAGTTTCACCTGAACGGCATGCATGCACTCAGACCAGAACACCCGACTTTCCCTGTATTCTTGAGTCTCAAAGTAAAGTAAAACGTGTTCCTCTGTCTGTTCTTCAGAGTGCAAGATTGCAGTTCACAAGATGTGTGAAGGCAAGGTAAGCCTGATTTACACAATCCCAATCTATTCTCCTTATCTGTTTACGCTCTAGGGGGCGCTCTCCTGTCACACAACGATCTAATGAACTAATGAAACGTTGCAGAATGACAGAGAACATCATAGAATCTGCAGTTTTCAAGATACAACAGAATTCTATACCTTTATATCAGGATTAATGTTTGCATTACTCAGTTTCATTTAATGGAAACCCAAAAGTAAAAGAGCAACAGGCCTCCAAAGCAAACAGGTACTTTTGTTTTCATGCAAAAGCACAAACCGTTTTTCAGCAGCCTCCTGGCCAAATAAAGCTCTTCCTAATTTAAGATGCGTCTTCGTGGCAAATATATTTTTCTTTGATAAAGCTGTCCCTTTTAAATTTAAATTAAACTTGTGTTTCAATCTATGAAAAACAAACTGGATCCACTGCCACTTGATCTAGAAAGAAAAATCAGTTTTATCCTTGACAAATATCCAAGAACATGCATCTGTATATACGGGTGAAATGATGGGTGTTTAGGATTTTTTTGAAGTTGAAAAGACAAGCCTCCATCAGTTTGTAACCTCGCAGTTCAGTTTCTTTCCTGTACAGTTCTTCTGTAGTGTACTTCATGCTTCCCTGAACCTCGTGAGTCATTCTGGATGAAAGGCTCTGTTGGATTTTTATATTATTTATATATAAAAAAAAAGAGCTTTAATGTAAAACTGCAGGTCTGCATGTCGAACAGAACGCTCCTTGTGCCATCAACAACAAAACTTGCTTGTATTGCATGCAGCTGAGGACATTTTGAATCCATGCAGTCAGATTAAGTTCCATAATCACATCAGGAATATCGTGCATGACCTTTAAAGGATGTTTTGGATATTGCAACGGACCCAGACAGATTTTACATTGTACAGTCTGCTCATTGGAGAACAAGACACTAAACAAAACTGTAATGTTTCTAAAATTGAAGACAACTTTTTCACGGTTTTGTTGGATCATTAAATTATTCGTCTTTTCTCTACCTTTCTTTGAGTGCACGTTAGGACATTTCTTTCATTCCAGTTTGTTCCACTCTTTTGCATTGAAATCTCTTTTAGCCTTCCATCACTAAAAATATTTTGTAGATAGGTCAGAGACCCACCAAAATAGGATCAGCAATTAAACACTTCTTATTCTTCATTGCAAATTCTATTAATACACTTGTTTGGACATGTGACCTTTTATGCTTTTGAGCCAACAGTAAAAATGTTGTTTTACCTTTTTAGGTTCTGTGGTTTACTGCACTGTAAAGTTTCTTTACTTTTTCCAGCTGCAAAGAAAAATAGTTTAGACTCCACAGCGCTCTCTTTTGTTGCTTAAAATGTTTGCAAATTGGAACCGAGTTATCGGCCTGCAAGCTTTCAAAGACCCCCCTTTTTTGATGTTTTTAACATGTCCTTGTGGCATTTTTCTGATGATGGCGGACACGTATGAAGAAAATTAAACTCAAGATTGCATTCCTGAGGATTTCTTTATTCAAATCATTGTGAATCAGGAGCAGACAAAAAATGTCATTTGAAAATAAGTGTATTTGTGATATACAAAATACGCTGGACGGAACACAAGCTCGCTGCTACGCTCTATTCCAATGTATCCTCTTGCAGACAAATAGATCCACGGAGGTCTTAGTTTTCCTCGTCTGAGCTGGAATCTGGATCAAAACTGTACAGCTGGATGGCTCTGATTTTTTAATCAGCGTAAATAAATATTAACGCGTTAATAAAAAAACCAAAAAAAACAAATGCGTTTAGCCGTTGATGTTAGACAGGTCTAGTCTGAATACAGTCAAGCGGACCTTAGTCCGGGACCAGGGACCCCTCTCTGATTCACCTGTCAAGATGGTCTCAGTTCATTTCCAATTGGACTGAGCTTTGGTTTCCTCAGCCTGAAGACGCTCTGGGCTCATTGTGGAACAACAATTAAACCAAACGGCCACCATAGCAGCGTCTCATTAAAATGTGGTCAGATGGCTGCAGGTTCATTAAAACAACTTTTAACGTGATACACAGAAACATTTACAGCGTACCTTCATTGTCTCCTTGGTAACCGCTTTACTACATGCCTCCGCCGTACCAAAGCAGCATTGTACCTAACCTGACGTTGAAACGGATGTTCAAAATTGGTCAGTAAAATATAAAGTTTGGTTACAAGCTTTTGGTTCAAAACAGTTTGTTTGACTGCAGTTTGAATCCAGACCAAACACGACGTTCAGGACTCAGTCCGGACCAAATTAAGCGGATTTAATCCGAACCAACTGATTTTTCTAGTTTTAATACACCCTAAGACTTTACGAAAACATGACAAAACCAAACAGGAAATGAATAAAAGACAACAGGTGAGCTGAAAGCCAGGCTCTTACATTTACTGTAAGATAATTGAACTACCTGATGACAGCAGTGGGTGATGAACCAGGTGGGATAAAACCAGAAAAGAGAATGTGACATGAACCAACAAAAGGCATTGGAAGTCAAGCAGTCTAAAAGGAACAATCTTCAGATTCCACCACCTGAGCCAGGCTGTTTCTTTGTCTGCAGCTTGTGCCAAAACATCAGCAGTGACCGCCTCAGCCCTTATTGTATGTGACAGCAGCTCAGCATCACACACAAACACACACACAGCTCAAATGTTTATGACCTTGAAGTAACCAGGCACAAAATTCTGAAAATAAAACAAAAGTTCTTCATACAACTTAAGCTCTCTAAGGCATAAGGACAAGATCTGACAATCGATTAAAAAGTCCCAGCTCTAATAGGAAACAGGAGTACACCCATTTTTTTTTTTGTCATGCATTCATTTCTACGTCTTAAACAGACATTTTGCAGGAAAACAGCAAGATTTTTTTTTCCTGGAAAAAAACCCCCAAAACGTTTCCATTGTTTATATAATAGGGAGCTGCTTTCTGTCCCCGTAAGGGGATGTGTGCTCAGATGACCGTGTAAACATATCTAGGTCACTACAATCTGAGCCATACCTGGACCACAAACATGCGTGCACACTCTGCAATGGTGCACGACAGGGCTCGCCAGCTGTTGTGCCTTAGCAGCCCGTATTTAAAAAAAAAGGATTATTATTTTTGTCATGCTCCAATAGCCAAAAACATTTCTCTGAGGCTGCAGCAGAGAGCAGAGCGGGTGCCACAGATGAGTGAGGATGTCAGCGTGCAGGACGATGATCAGTCTGGATAGAAATCTGAGTGGGTAAATATAGAAAATAACAAGAGTGCCATAGATGCTTGCCAGTGAGTGATTGCAGGGGTACACAAATAATTGGGAGGCAGCTGAAGAGGTAGACTGTGTGTCTGTGTAATCAGCCCAATTTGGGGCGGGGGGGATTCATAAATACAGAGGAACATTAGGTCAAGGCTGCAGACTGATGTCTGCCTCATGTCACGCAAACCTTCTGAAGTACGTTTCCCCTGCGTGTTTCTAATAATGCATTAATTGAACTGTTTTTCACCACTTTTATCAGAGTAACCAGTGATTTTGTCCTAATAAAAATCAGGAGGAATTAAAACTGTCTATTGATGGAGTACAAACAGAACGAGCATTTGATGCCTTGGGGTGATTTTAGATGAAAATGTGTCTGGATGCATCATATATCATTTATTAAACATAAAGTGTCTAAAACCATGTTTTTTTTTTTTAAATAATGTTAAGTATTATTCATCATGTGATGGCTAAGAATGTTATAATGTTCCATTTTATTGTCTTATTTTATGTATGAACTGTGGGGTAAAACATATTTAATGTCATTATGTAAACATAAGAAAAAGGTTATTTGAATAAAACACAAAGTGGGATAGATAATATAATTGCTTTATTTATTAAGTCAGAACAGTGGAAATTGGAAGATTTAGTGTAATTGATTAGGAATGCTTAAAGACCTGGTTTCCACATGCGTACACATCACATTTTGGGTTTTATCACCAAAGTAGTTAATTCTACTTAACTGGTGCCCTGTGACTACTTGTGTAGAGGGTTAGCTCGAGTCTTAAGAAGTTAAAGTTAAAAATAAAGAGGTGCCAGATAACTTAGAAAAGTTTTTACTTCACAAGATGAAAATCTTGCTCAAATAAACTTTTGTTGAAGAAAATGTTTCTAAAGAGGAAGCCTGTGAAAAATGTTATTGTGTAGTTAATGTTGTGTGTGCTTGCAGAAAGTAAATCTAGGGTTGTATCTTTTTTCTTCTTGGCTTGGCTCTGTATACTTCACACCATTGCATTAATTACAGAGCATCTAGCATGCAGAGGCTGCAGGTACCATATAATGGTTAAAAATATACACAACGGTGCAGCACGAGAAAGATGTTCAATGGTGTAGGAGTAAACACTCTCCAAGTTCTTTAGAGAAATCTTATTTGTCACTCAAAGCATTCCCAGTTATCTTTTAATTATGATTGTTCTGTCTTTGGTCAAACTGGAAAAAAACAATTTTCTGCGGAGCACTAGTAGTTCATCAGAAATTCACCTCGAAGTTGTGGGCGGGACTGTTGGTATGGAGTAAGCCTGTCTCCCTTCCCATCATCCATCTGTTAACACTCTCTCCCTCTAGCTTACAGACGACTACACCCCCAATCTAATGTTATCGATGCTGAGCAATGCTGGATCTATCCAACCGTACAGTTTTGATCCAGCTTGGACGAGGAAAATTCATGATATACATGGATCTAGTTGTCTACAAGCGAAGTTCAGAAGAATGGAGCAGAGCCGGAGTAACTTTGATGTCACACTTACAAGCTTTCTCCAACTGAGTTATTTCAACTGCTCCTGATTCACCATGACTTGATAAAAAAATACTCTAAGCTTCATTTTTTTTAAATATATGTCCTTCATTTAAAAATATTCTAAGTTATAATTTGTGTTTTACTTCTATTTTTTATTCTATTCTATTCTATTCTATTCTAAAACGACTTTGACCTTGTTTTTAGACTTTTTTAAATGTTATCTTTTCATCTGGCCAAGCTTCCTGGACTCTCTTTTGCCTTTTTAACATCCACCGCCACTTCTTTGCCTCGGCCTCAGGCCCTGCAGAGGTCACGGGACGTCAGCGGCATGTGCTGCCGAGCCGCTCTCGCTGTCTGCATGAGGTGTATTGACAAATATGAGTGCACATGCAAGGGAAAGTGCTGGCACAGTGGATGTTTGACAGCAGCAGGGTGACAGGAAGCTGCGTGTGCAGCTGGCACACTCGGAAAAGCGTGTTTGCTGTGGTGAGGGGGGGGCACGCTGACGGGAGACGGCGAGGGTGTGTGAGGCTGAGTTTGTGAGGAAGAGGAGAGGGTAGGGGGAGGAAACGCATCTCACTCCACACACAGGACGGCTCAGAGGCGGAAGAGAGGACTGAAGCGGCTTGTTGAGAGGTAAAAACCCATCTGTGCTGTGTTTACAGAGCCACACTTCAGGGTTTAGCTTTGCTTTTGTTGCTCTAAGATGCTTCTTTTTTTCCCAACTGTCCTTACTCTGCTTTGAGGCTCTTTAAAACCCTTTCCTCCTGCTTTGTAGATGTAGTGTGTGATTGCATGTATTTCTGGAGTTCTCTTGATCTGTCTGAAAAGTGGATTTTGTTTGGAGAGGTTGAAACAAATAATAAAAAAAATGAAGCCGAGTCTCCAGCTGTGACTAAAGGAGGCAGAGGATGAGAAAGAAAGCTTCACAGATTTCAATTATTTATCCTCAGGAATAGATTTACTTTTTAATGACATGGATGTTTCTAAGTCAAAGAAAGCAGAGTGCTTGAACTCCATTCTCTACTCAAAAATAAACATACAGAGTTAACCCCTTAAAGACCGAATTTATTTCCAGCAATTAAAAAAAAATACTTTGTGCTTTTGCATTTAAGTCGATGCTACATTTTTGGAGCGGACATCTATGCATCTATGCATATGATGAATGACTTTTTAACAGTTGGGAGCAGAAGTCTGAGCTGAGTTGTTCTGACATCAACCAGCACATCCTGATGTCCAACAATAGCAGATGAGTGTCTTCTCATATACCCGAGCTGTTAAATTGTGATCAGAAAGGCTCTTTTTTGTTCTCTGTGCTCATCAGCCTGGTATTTAAAACTGTCATATGGGCTTTGTAGAATTATAAAAACTTTCCACAATCCTTTTAGGCTGTTTCTTTTAGGCAAATTCATCCAGATGTTGTGGGCTTTTTCCTGGTTTCTGGTGTCCTCAACCTCCAGCCTTTTTGAGGTTTTCAGGGGGAACTTGCTTCTCCTCGGTGGTTCAAAGTGTCACTTCCACGTCAGTGGGAATGTGGAAACAAAATAATCAACATTAAAAGAAATCCTGCCTGCAGGCGAACTTCTTCATAAAGTGATTACAGCTGTCGTCTCACCACTGTCACATTGTTGCTGCTATTTATAACCTCACTGGCATGATGAGCTGCATTCAGGTAATTATTGTGCTTAATTTAATTTTACTGCTCTCGTCGCTGTAGCAACATTCAAGTGTCACCGAGCACAAACTCCAAAGAGTCCTGGTTGCTCATGTTTGCTCTCAGCTCTTCATTTCCGGAGACGGTTCTGTTTAATATCCCCAGAAATAACAGGACTGCTTTTTTGACAGTCAGTCCCCCTTGCAGCTTAACGTCTGTCATTTGAAATACATTTATTCTGTACTATTGCTTTTATATATGGTGAAGGGATGGGATGTTTCTCAGTCATTTGAAAGTCGAGTGTTTTTCCTTTTTCCAAAAAGACAACAGAACCTTACTATAAATGTGTGTTAGATAGCTGTCAGCCCGCCATATGGCGTATGGTTCAAACCAGCCTCCGACTTGGATACAGATGGACAAACTGAACCGTTGAGAGCTCTTGAGGGTTGAGCTGGACCTTCTAAAATAAGGAAGCCCATCAAAATAGCTGCGTGAAAATCTCCCCGCTCTGTGAGAGCGGTCAGGAGGCATGTACAGCTGTTGACATCTCTCCCGTTCAGGACTCACACTTGATTTTTGTCTCTGCCCTCCCCCCCGTTCTCTTCCTGCCTCTCCTATTTTAAAGCCCAGCCTCTTTTTGTGCTCCCCAGACGGTTCTGTTCTGCTTTGAGCGTTTGTTTCGTGATCCTCAGGCCCAGTTTGGCTGTGATGTGACCTGGCTCGAGCTGCTCTTGGGGGGTTTCATGTTTGTGTTGGGAGAAGATGGTTGTCGTAGATACGTTAGAATCAACCAGAGTTTGAAACAAAATAGGATGATAAATGATGGAAGAATTGGACAACACGAGGGAGAATGATGAAAGCTTCCAGAATCCGGTTAAGCTCCTTCCATGATGTCCCGTGATTCCCTGAATAAAACACAAATCCATGTGTTCACTGTTTACTGAGACTGTGGAACTCGGAACAAGGTGTGGCCTTTCAGGTTGTGCCCTCTTGAAGCAGAAGGGTCACACCCCTCTCCTGTACACCCGTCCTTTTTCTTCTCAGAGGTGTGATCTCAGCCCAACTGAGGCTTTGAAAATCATAGTTGCCCCTCTTGGATTCTGTCACCTTCCTTTCCAATGCTCACATTTATTTCCCACTTTGGTGCTCTCTGGCAGATCCGAGGGTCGGATTGCCTCTCCTTTGAAAGATGAATCCAAACGTGGAAATTATCCCTGGAGAATTATATCCTAGCAATGCTCTAGAGGGGGTGAGGTATCAGCATGGCCTGAAGGTTAAATGTTTAGGCCACAGCTGGTGCAGAACAAAAAGGTTTTTTCTTTCAGATGATTTGGGATTGCTTAGATTTCATGGAAACAATATTTAGGGTTGGATAACTCCAATATTGCTCGCCATTTTTAATTCATCGGTAATGTTATGCTGGGGTTGTGAGAGGAAACATAAACATTAACAAAGGAATGATGGGAAATGAGCAGTCCCGCCCACAACTCGGGGGGTCAACTCCTGCTGCTCTGCAGAAACTATGTCCTAGACTTTTTTGTGCTAAAAACAGCATAATCATAACTAAAAGACCACTGGGAAATCTTTAAAAATAGATAAAAAGATGGTCAGGTTGGGACTTTAACCACATTATTTCCAATACATAAGAAACATTCTTTATTGTTTTTCCTTCCAAGGTGATACTAAATTAAGTGAAGTCCTGGATTAAGTGGTACATTCCACATTAGCAACAAATGGCGTGAAGCATCAATGGGAATTTTTCAAAATGTTTTGGTAGATAGAAGCTGTTTTTGCTCATGTTGTTTTAGTTCAGAACATAAAGAAAAAAAAGCAGGACTCTTTCAGAAAGACATAAAATGGTTGTATTCTATTTACGATACTAACTGAACTCTTGATAAAACTTGAATTGTATTAAACCAAGCTTTTACTGGTCACAGATTCAAACCTTACCTGCATCTTGGAAAGCTTCAGTCTGGAAACCAACAGCAAAATGATGACATTTCTTAGTGGGAAGTGAGCGGAAAGTTTGGCTCCATAAACCGGAAAACTTAAACCACTGAAGAGAGGGGGCTCCCCCCAGTTAGTCAGTCGGTCAGGCCCAGCCAGGGAGATGGAGTGCTGTCAGTGGCACCTTAGTAAAAACTATCAGATGAGCAAGACGAACTGAACCAGATGGCCTCATTCCCAGCTTCTGCAGCATGCATTAATGAAGAGCCCCAGGCTGGCAGAGCTCCCCTGCACACGTGCACACTCTGCATTTATTTGTGTGTAACCTCTGCAGCACTGATATCCTGTTGCAAATTGCTTCCTGTTGACTTTAGTGTCTTACTCCTCTGCCTCATTCCTGCATTTCCACAGACTTTGCCTCTGGGTTGTCCGTTGTCTGCATGTGTTTGCGTGTTTTTGTGTTTATACATGTGCACTGCTTGTGTTGTATCTGTCTCCTACTGTTTCTTCCTGCAATCGGCCCCTTCATTCCCCTAACTACCATTATTAAACCTGTTAAGTTCTCCCTTTGGCTAAAATCCTGTACTCTCTCATTTCCTGTTGTCATTTTCTAAGCATCATTGTAATCGGTTTTCTGCATTGTCAGCACAATCCCACATAAATTGTAGTTCTGCATAAAAAAGGTGGATTTTGAACATGAAGCTTTGCTGTCACAAAAATAATGCTAGCAATGTTTTTGCTTGCTTTTATATTATTAACAGGACCTACTTCGGTTGTGAGCCTTAAGTTACTTGTATCTATGAAAAGGTTATTTGGGTTTTTATGTGATAACTAAACTTTAAAAGCCCTGACTATGGCTTTCTTTGGCTTTGATAATGATTTATTAACATAAATTAATTGTTTTAACTTTATTAATTAAAAATCACTATAGGGGATGCCACAATTCTTGGTTTGAAACCAAACCATATGCTACAGCATTGAACCGAATAGTGTGGAAAGTGAATTGATGCATCCCTCATCATTATACATATAAACTTCCTTTTTTTTTACACATTATTACACTATATTGAAAAATAAACAACTTTTTTCTTAATTAAGTAATTTCTGTCAACTTCAATCAGAGACCTGCAAATCAACAGATGCTGATTGAATCAGCACAGTTTCTGATTGACTGAAAACACCTGATCCAGGTGAGCAGCAATTACCGAAGCAGGGTTGGCTGCAAAGCAAGCAGGGCGGCAGCCCTTGAGGAGCAGGGTTGGTGACCCCTGCTCTAAATCAAGTCCTTAATGCCGAGTGTCAAACAGCAAGGCCTGGGTTCCATGTTTAGAGTCTTTGGTCATCCAGCCATGGATTTGAATCATTGACTTTATATGAGGATTGTTTGAGTGACCCTGCCATTGGTGTTCTAAACAGGAAGTACCTGCTGGCTCAAAGAAATAAACAGCTATTACTCAGTCATTCTATTTGTTACAATAATCATTCTTGCTCTGATACCTTTTTTTTGCTCTTGATAATCCTCATTTTTATCCCCACAATGTTGTTTCTGCAGATCAAGCTATTCATTCAAGTTATAAACTGATCAATCAGATACCTCAGTAAAAGTAGGTATGACCTGCTGGCCCTCTCGTCCAATGTTCAAAATGTTTGATTGACACATTCTCCAAAGCCTGCTTTCAAGTGGTAGGACTGTGGACTTCCATCAAACAAACTCCTGATTGGCAAGTGTAGTTGCCATAGAAACGTTATTTCTATGGCAACCACACAGACCAATCACTGCTCACTGATGACATCTGGTTCCAACATGACCTGTCCATAACCTGAAAAAATGGCGACTGAATCAGCTTCATTTGGTTGGAGCTGGAAGTAAAACATTTTCTAAGGGTGACGTAAGTCTCACTCAGTCCAGTTCTCATATATAGTCAATCAATTGTATCCATGTCAGACACTCCACCACTGTGCCACTGAATTATGCATTTAAATTCTAAAAAGAAAAGGTCAGCTTTTTAAGAGAAGTTTGATGCATTTTTAAGAGTAAGAGAAACAGCAGAATACAGCAGTGACGTTCAGCTGAAGTCACCCCGGAGGAAAAGCTCGCAGCCAGTTTTAAATGAAGCACAGACCCAAAGAGCAAATACAATCCATGCTTTGGCAGGCTGGCCTCATTTTTGTGACATAAAAAAACACAACATATTTTACCGCTCATGATGTTTAGCAGGTCTTATGTATACTATGAATTCCTCTTTTTCTAAAAGGGAGAGTGAAATATTCAGTGGCCACTGCTGTTGCTGTAACCATGCAGATTCAGCCGACCATCTTAAGAAACAACATTTGTGATTTCTGCAATTACATACATAAAGACAAAGACAAAAACAACCTAATGTAAGAAAACATTCAGCGTTTAGATTCTGCAAAATCAGGTTTTCTCCAGCATTGGTAGTACATTGGTAAAAACTTGTGAATATTTACCATACATTAAGCACATTTTTCAGTGATAGATTGACAGCAAATTAAGAAAAGTGTCATCCGCACCCTGTTCGGATGACATTAGCGTCCAACCTGTGGGTTTCGGTGCACACAGTTGTTGTTATTGTGAGTCCACAAGAAGAGTAAAAAGACTGCACAGCACATGTAGTGTCTTCTGCCAAAAAAAGACATGCCTGGATCAAATCTGTCTTGTGAAAAGAAAAAAAAACACATTTGTATTGACCTCCAAACAGCAGTAAACATGGCACATAAATATTTTTCTATATTATCAGAAAAAGGCAATAGAAAATTTTACATCCACATTTGCGTTTAAGTGTTAAACCAAATGTATGTGATCAGTGTGGGTTTTTTCTAAAAAAAAAAAAAACTCCAACATGTGGAAGTGTAAAAATCATGCTGACAGATGCTTTTTCAGGTCAGCTGCTGCAAATGACTCTAAGCAGATTTGAGAAGCACAACTGTTCCTATTCTCCCCTCGGTTCCCCCTCTTTTTCATCTGTACTACTGGTAGAAGCTCAAAATTCACACACCAAATGCAGGACAAAATGTGTCTATGTGGCTGCAAAAGATGACCTCTTGCTTCTCTCTTCTCAGGTGACCATCACCTGCTCTCCAGTGCCAGATCTGGTGGGTTTGTGCACGTTTTTATCAAAGTGCCGTTTCATATTTGGACTGCTCATTCCTTTTCTTCTTATTTTCCAGCACGGATCCACTAAATCAGTATCTCAGAAGCAGAGAGGCTCTTTACCCAGGTATCGTACTGCAAAGTCCACCTGAAACAGATCGAGTTAAAAAGACATTTTATTTTAAGAAACGAGCAAAAACAGTCTGGATAAATAAACAAGTACATGTGCAACAGATTTGGTGAAAACTGGATTTTGACATTGTGCAGAAGTAAAAGCGTGGAACAAGTGATGGAGCATGTGATGGAGGGCCACTATGACTTTGACCTCACCTACATCACGGAGAGGATCATATCAGTCTTCTTCCTGCCAGACCTGGAAGAGCAGAGGTACCAGAGGAACCTGAAGGAGGTGGCATTGATGCTTAAATCAAAGCATCAAGAAAACTTTTTGGTTAGTCTGACAAGTCAAAATAATACAACATTCTGACTGTTTCTTTTAGCTTGTGTCTGTCTTCAAAATGTTATCCTTTAGTATATTCTCTAAAAAACATTTATGATAGTATTGTAGCAAGCGATGTGTACTGAAACTCTGTATCAGTACTGACATATATGTTACCACCGAGACTGTGTTAAAAAAAAACAATCTCTGATCTCTGTGCTTTATTTTGCAAATGTCAATCCCTTCTATTCTATTTAGTTTTGGTTCTCAATTCTGGCCAATCATTTTACCTTTCCAGCAATTGTGGGCGGGCTCATATAAGAGTGAATAAGACTGTGAGGGTGTGATAGTCCGTAAAGCTTCAGTCAAACTGCTGAGGAATTCCTTCACCTTCTGATGCTGCTTCGTCACACTTACATATATTTTAGATTTTTTTTTCTATTTTGAAGCACTCGTTCAAGCAGCATTAGGCGCTGGAACCGTCACAAAAGTACTGGTTTGGCACCAGATAAAATCCAAATGGTACCCATCCCTGGTTACATCTTGGCTTGCTTTTACATTTCTAGTTTAAAAATTCTGCAAATCCCATACAAGCCCCCAAGTTAAAATTTAGAACATTAAGCTTAGCTAAAACTTTTTTAATTTTGATTTTCTGTTGCATTGCTTCACACTGTACCATTTTCTTGGGATAAGAGTTGTAATTCTATACATTTCTGCTGTTTTTAGCTTCTAAATCTATCAGAGAACAGGCATGACATCACCAGACTCAACCCCAAGGTACATTTTTTTACATCTTCAAAGTAGCATGACACTCACAGCTTCATCAACCTACAGCCTCTGTATACACACTGCGTTTTACTGTACACAATTGCAATATGCCACCAGATTTTTTATGCAAAAACTTTCCTCTCTGGTCCAGGTGCAGGACCACGGCTGGCCTGATCTTCATGCCCCCCCACTCGAAAGAATTTGTGCCATTTGTAAAGCCATGGAGACCTGGTTGACCTCTGACCCCCAAAATGTTGTGGTCCTTCACTGCAAAGTATGCATTTGAACACATCTGCTTTCTGCACTACAATCCTTTTAAAAGTATGTGGAAACGTTGTTATTGACCGTTTGGGTTTGTGCTGGAACAGGGACACAGAGGAAAGACGGGGGTCATTGTGGCAGCATACATGCACTACAGCAAGATATCAGCTGGGTAAAATGCATCAATATGCATAGCAGCATGTTGCATTGGTTAATTACATGCATGCATTAAAACCTCTTAAATTAATAAAAGGCATGTTAAATGAATGTGTAAAATGGAATTGTAATGGCATATAAGTCACTTTAAATGTTTTGGATGACACAGATTTTAGTTGTATTTAAAAAAAACTACTGTTTTTAAAACATTTTACAAAATGTAATCTTCCTTTTTGGTGGTAAATGTACTAAAGTGTACCATCAGGCAAAGTTTTTTTATTTTCTTTTTTTCTTAATGATGTGTTTCAAACCATTTTAAAATAAACTAAAAGTACTTTGTTTTTTTAAAAAGAGAGGTCCAAGGAGAAAATAACATTTTTTTCAAAACAAAGTGTTTTATTATTTGAAATGTACAGTTAAAATGATTTAAAACACATTTTAGCAAACTTTTGATTTTAAATTTCCAATCAGAAATTATTTTTATTATTTTAGTATTTTTTTCATAAATGCTGCTAAAGTTGTATTATAGATTCAGTTTTTTGTTAGAACCACTTAATTATTTAATGGTTGAAATGTACATTCATGAACTCCTGTCTGGGTCCACAGAGCAGACCAGGCTCTCACCACACTGGCCATGAGGAAGTTCTGTGAGGACAAAGTCTCCTCTTCTCTGCAGCCTTCTCAGAGCAGGTTTAACAAACTCTTGAAATGCTGTTTCTTCTGGAGCAGTAGACAGTCTTTCATCTCATGTCATCTTTTCTTCTTCACAGGTACATCTACTACTTCAGTGGACTGTTATCCGGTACGATCAAGATGAATAGCAGTCCTCTGTTCCTGCATCAGATCCTCGTTCCATCACTGCCAAACTTTCAGACAGGAGGAGGTCAGTCTACACACACCGCTGTTGGTGTACCAACTTAACAGCCATCCTTAAAGTTAAACATATATTTTTGTTGTTCTTCTTCTTCACTTTGTTGTGTGTGCAGGATTTTATCCCTTTCTTAAAATCTACCAGTCTCTGAAGCTGGTCTACACCTCGGGCGTATAGTGAGTTTTGAGCCACCATGTGTGTTTCAAACAACCCTCCTGTGGGTAGACTTACCTCCTTCTTTAAGTCCGTCTAACAGATGTGAACTCTACAGACTAATGTCTGTGTGTAAGCATTGCCTGGTCTGTGTTTACATTAAGGAAGATGTTGTTTACCCTTGTTTTATCCAACTAAAAGGTGCTTTTATATGTGTTTTTAAGCTGGAGTGCCCACTTTTTTATTGTCTGTCTAGTGATCCCCAGAGTTCCAGAGCAAGAAAGGTTTGTGTCACCATGGAGCCAGCACTTCTTCTAAAGGGGGACATCATGGTGAGAATTCATTTATAAAACAATGTACAACCAAAATATTTTGTTTTAATTACATCTTTTTCTGCAAATTTACAAGTGTGTCACATAAGGCAGCGGAATGACTTAATCTCTGAGTTGTCTGTTGAAGTGCTTGGTTCTTTTTATAAGTCAAGCTTAGAACATTTCAACTATTATGATTCTTAAAGAGTGTAGGAACCTTAGCAACCCAGAAGTGTGTGTTTTTAGCCCAGTTCAATCGGTTGCCATAGCAGCAACTCCTGTTGAACTGTATAACTAAGCAAACAGAAACTGTTTTAATTATGAAGCTCTTGTTTCTCTGTCAGTTTGAGTTCTCATAAGACGCAAACATCCGTAGTCCTGAATAAATCTCTGTGTGTAGGTGAAGTGCTACCACCGGAGGAGCAGAGCAGCAGAAAGGGAGGTGGTGTTTAGAGTTCAGTTCCACACCTGCACGGTTCATGGAGCCCAGCTGTGGTTTGGAAAGACTGAGCTAGACCAGGCCTCCACAGGTAAACAATTCCCTTTTCTTTCATAGAAACGCTTCAGAATCAGAATAAGATAAAAATAGGGCATCCATTGCCTTTATTTTTGGATGTTTAAAGTCAGACCCACTGTCTGTCTGCTGTGGTGGGCATTTGAGACAAACAACAAATGACAGCGTCAGGTTAGATGAAACAGAAATGTTTACACATGGCCCACTAAGCAGCAGTCTCCTGGCAGTAGCTCTGATGCTGACGCATGCATACAGTAACATTTAGAAAGAAATTACATGAAAATCACACCAGTTGGTTTTCAAATGAAAGCAGCTTCCATATGATTGCTTGCTTTGATGTTTCCCACAGTATTTTTTTTAATTAATACCCTTTCCATTTGGCCTGTTTATTTCCACAATGAATAGAGCAAAGCACATTTATTTGTTTTTTCTCCCTTACAATTCACACCTTCTGATGGAATTTATCCCTCTTTGTTGCTATTCTCTGGATATTTTTATCATTGTTTTTTTATTTCTCTGTCTGCAGATGACAGATTCCCTCCAGATGCCACAGTGGAGTTCATCTTTTCCAGTGGGCCAGAAAAAATCAAAGGTAAGGATTGTCAGCTCTCTGTAGCTATTGTATATCTGTATCTATTTTTGTGTACTTTGAAATAATCTTTATTTCTAATCTCTGTTTTTTTTTGTTTCTCATGTCCTCGTTTAGGCCGAGAGTACAATAAAAATGACTCCTCCATCAAGGTAGACTACAACATCTCAGACCATGTTGTTAGATGGGATTCCTACGAGAACTTCAATCTCCATCGAGAAGACAGCCTTGAAAGCAAGAAACATGCACACCAATGCAAACGAAACCCCACAGAAACAGAAACATTTGTCCACATGCGTTGAGATCTGAATGTTCTTATCTTTTCAGACATATCTCACACAAGAGGCCCTTTAGATGGAAGCTTGTATGCTCAAGTGAGGAAGCGACGTGGACCAGGCGCAACTGCTACTGGTGCTTCATTGAATGGATGCCTGACTAGCAGCCCAACTGTCAAATCCCAGCCTGTCACAAACCCCCAGTCTCACACCGACACAACTAGCTCCAGAGGCTCATCAGTCCCATCAGTTCAACCTGATCGTCCATTAGAGTTGTCCCCATCGAAGACAAACACAGCAAGAGAAAATGCTGACTATTTTGTTAGAGAGGGGCACACGGGAGACAAGGCAATGGAGAAGACGAGAGAAAAAGAAAGTGACAGAGAAACTGCCATTTTAGATGATGGGGACCTGTCAAGTCCAGAGGGTGTAAGACGAGAGAAGTCATGCCAGTCAGGGACAAAGTGTAGAGATTCAGGACGGGAGCCTTGTCTTACTAACAGTCAGTGTCTGGGATGTTGCAACAGTGTCAGAAGGCATCAGAAAAGCCAAACTCTGCCAGCATTACCATCTAAATCTGTGTCCTATCCTCCTCTTACATCTCATGTGGAATTTTGCCACCGCCACAGTACGCATCCTTTACCTGAGTTACCCTGGGAATGTCCACCAACAGCACCATCTCTGCCCTGCCTCCACAGACCATGTTATACCTATCCAACTGCTGAACATGCTACCGCACACAGCCAAAGCCTGCCAGTTTCAAATAGGTTGTGCACTGGAGATGAGTGCCACCTCTTTCATTACTCCAGCCACAACCCAGGCTCTCACATGTCCCACCACCAACCACAACCTTTAAGTCCTTACAGAGAATTGATTTTCACCTCTTCGACTTCACCTCCTTGTTGCCCTTGTCAAGATTGTTGCAACAGGCGAGAACACCAGTCCAGCTTAATGAAAGCATTCCACTCTGTGCATCAAGACCAGTCAGAAAGCGTACACTGGTCCCAAGGAGCTGGGGTACAGCGGACAAGAGAGGCACCCATGCTTTGGGAAGGCGAAAATCCATGGGATCTGGCAAGAGGAGCAGAGTTCTGGCAATGCAAATCTCCAGTGCCTGTATTTCGTCACTGCTTTCCCACTTTTGACCAGGTTTCAAGCCTCGAACAACCAAGATTTGCCATTGCACCACAGCAGAGCTACCCCATCCCTCAGTCTCTGATGGATGTGCGGGATGGAGCAGGCGGTGGATGCCACACTCCTCTGCAGCCCCATCATTCCTGCCCATGCTCCCCATATGAGCCAACCCCATCTGAAAGCCACGAGAGCCATAGGTGTGCCTCAGGGTACCACTCTGGATCAGCCTCTCCTCTGCCTGCAAAAAGCTCTTCTCCTAGTAAAGGAAGGCCACCAGATACCACCTTGGAAGCCCAAGACAAAGGGAATTCTGACAATCACAAAGGTAAGAAAAAAAATTGAGATTTTCAAACATTGGCTCCTTTTTTAAAAGATTATTTTAAGCTTCAAATTTTATTTTTTCTTCTGTGATAGTGCAAAACACCAAAGCAGGAGGTGACATATCTCAGGGTTCAGAAAGTAAATGGGACTCTCATGATCAGTCAAGTACTCCTGGACTGGACTCTGATCATGACTACACACTCATTGGTGGCATCAGCCCGACCCACACAGAGGACAGGTGGGTGTGCATACAATGCACATACTAAGTAATTGCAGTACCTTGAAAATAATTTTCTTTTTTTCTTTTCATAGTGTAACTACAGACACCCATTTTCAAAACAAAGAAACTGCCTTAGAAAACTCTAACATAAAAAATAAATCAACAGTACCAGTATCAACGGAGACACAAACCCAAATTTCAGTCATATCTACAAACCACGCACACCCATCAGGTGAGTCTTCTCAAAGTCCCGATGACAAAGCTGAAGCAGATGAGGTTACTGGAAGAACCAAAGAGTGTAGTCCATCACACACTTCAAGCACTATCATCGTCTCTCCTGTCCAAGTTCAACTTAATGGGTCCGCCCTTTCTGGGGATACCTTTTCCAACAGCAGCAGCAATTTATCTGCAAACCGCTCTACAAGACTAAGTTCTAGCACTTCCACCACCCCCCCAAATTCTCCTCTTGGCTCATCAGAGCAGTCTTCTCCTCAGTGCCCTACAGTTTCTCCCGACACTACAGAACAAAGACTGACTCCTGACAGAGACAGCTCAGCCACCACCAAACCTCCATCACCTGTGCCGGATGGATACCAGACACCCACTTTCCCAGTAGCATCCTACTATTACTCGTTACTAAATGTCCCTCACGTCCCGTATACTGGGTACACCGCCGTAACAATTCCTGCCTTCCAGCCTCCACTGCCAGAGAAGAAGCGCTTGTCCTCTACATCTTCATCCCAGAATGGGCACAGTCCTCCTTTCTGTTTGTCCTCTGCTTCTTCGCCGACACATCATGTTTCTTTCTCCCCAACTGTGGGAGAGCAAAGAAGAAGTTCTGGACAGCCCAGTTGCAGAGAGGGGGTAGACATTCGAGTGAATGCCAAGTTTGTCCAGGACAGCTCCAAGTACTGGTACAAACCAGGAATCTCCAGAGATCAAGGTGTGAGTTTTACAAGGATGAGACTCTTTTATCATGTTATCCTGTTTATCATGTCTTAACTGTTTGGTTAAATATAAACTGGTACAATTCATAACTTTAAATACCCTCTCTGCTGAAAATCATGTTTTTGGTGTTTTTAACACGTTCTTGTGTAATTTTTCTATTTATGGAGAACACATAAAAAAATCAAGCTCAAAATTGCATTTCTGAGCATTTCTTTATTCAAAAAGACTTGAATTAAAAGCAGACATAAAATTACCAAAAAAACTTGTAGTTGTGACATACAAAATTAGTGCAACAACAAGCTTCTATTCTAAAGCATCTGTTTGTAAACAGCTGGATCCATATTCGTTTTCCTTATCTGAACTGGCATCTGGCAAAAACAGTACAGTTGGATAGTTCCAACAACGCTCTGCATTTTTTTTACACCGGTAATGTTAGCTTTGGGTCATGAGGGACTATAAACTAGCAGGAGAACATGTAAATGGATGAATAATGGAAGGCGGGCTTACTCCACAGCAGCAGTCCCGCCCACAACTCAGAGGTGAATTTCTAATAAATCTCTGCTGCTCTGCAGAAACTATGTCCTAGAAAACAAGTTTGAAAAAAAATTGGCTGAAAACAGCTTAATCATAAATAAAAGACCACAAGTAACACTTTGAAAATAGATGAAAAGATTATCAGAGTGGGTCTTTTGCACACCCAGGTGACTCATGTAAACCGATGTTTTTTCCTTTATGCCAACACTTTAACCAGTCTTCTCTACTGTAGCTATAGCTGTGCTGAAAGACAAGGAGCCAGGAACTTTCCTCATTAGAGACAGCAACTCTTTCCAGGGGGCCTACGGCCTTGCCCTGAAGGTGGCTACCCCTCCTCCCAATGCCAACATCACAGGAAACAAAGGTTTGCATCGCAGTGTTTTTCATTTTTCATGTCCTCCTCAGCTTTTTGGTTATTTTTGCTGGGTCTGCAGGGACTGACTTGAATAAATTTCGACTGAAATAGAAACTTAGATTAGAAAGTGGAGCACAATTATTAAAGAAAGAACAAAACAGAAATGAGCCACAATCATGAAAAAGAAGTATTCACACATCCAGACTTACATGATATTGTGGTCTTGAACTGTCCAGAGTCTTAGCAGTAGTGGCTGCATAGGCAGACACACTTCCCTGTCCGTTAAGGATATGCATATCGTGAAGGTTGCATTTTCATTTCTAACCTCCTCTCCCTCCACCTTCGCAGGGGATCCTGTTGAACAGCTGGTGAGGCACTTCCTCATTGAGTCTGGGCCGCGAGGAGTGAAAATCAAAGGCTGTCAGAATGAGTCCTGTTTTGGTCAGTTGCTTTTTAGACACAGCTATTGCATTATAATTCAATTAAACATTCATAAGAAAGAAACACAACCCCCCAAAAAAGTTTTGAGAGGAGATTCCGCTCACAGGGCCTCTTGCGTTCTGTCAAACTTTGCTATTTCTTCCTCCCTTTCTTCCAGGGAGCTTATCTGCTTTGGTGTACCAACATTCAATTACTCCCATCTCTCTGCCATGTGCCCTCCGCATCCCAGAAAAGGGTAATATTGTTATCACTTGATCTACAAGGGACTTAGAAATGTTTTGTTTGTGGCAGGTTTTTAAAGCAGTGACTTCCCTTTCTTGTCCTGATGAATTTGTTGACCAACTGAAGTTCATGATGTTTTAGATCTGGTTGGGGAACTTCAGGAGATGCAGAGCACCACAAATACCAGCACAGCAGCTAACCTGCTCAAGCAAGGAGCAGGTAAAAGCTTTTTTAATCACCACAGAGGTTCCAACTTTTTTCTTCAACACATTAAGGCTGTTGAAGCCTCAACACTCAGAACAATGATCTCTAAAGCCCTATAATAAACTGTTATTTTTTTTTTTTTTAATAATCCAGCTTGCAGTGTGCTGTACCTGAACTCTGTGGAAACAGAGTCATTAACTGGGCCAGAAGCTGTATCCAAGGCAACCAAGTGCACTCTGGCTTTGAATCCGCGGCCAGCAGCAACAGTGGTCCACTTCAAAGTGTCTTCCCAGGGTATCACACTTACAGACAGCAAAAGACGGTATTTCCTTTGCAAAACTGTTAATTTTTGTATGAATTTGATTTAAGGCAAACTTGTGGTCAAAGTCCTACTCTTTGAAAGCGTTTCCAGTGGTCTTATAATAGTAATTATTGTTTTTAGCAAAAACAAGTTTCCCCAGAGTGATAGTAGTTCATAATAGTTCATTAGAAATTCACCTCTGAGTTATGGCTGGGACTGTAGGCGCAGAGCAACCCCGCCCCCTTCTCCTTTCTGACCCCCCCAGCGTATTTTCTATGTCACAAATAAGCTCTTTTTCAAAGAGCATTTTCATCTGCTCCTTATTCACAAACAATATTCAGAAAAACAATTTTGAACTTAATTTTCTTGATGTTTGTCCTCCGTCATCAGTAAAATGCCACAAGATCATGCTAAAAACACCAAAAACACAACTTTCATTGGAGTGGGTCTTTAAGGTCAGTGTCAGAAAAAGCTCATTGTATGATTTCTTTCTACACAGGTTATTTTTTAGGCGGCACTACCCAATCAACAGTGTTACTTTCAGCAGTCTCGACCCTCGTGATCGGAGGTGGGTCAACGTGATGCTATTAAAAACTGCATGTACTCTTTTATCTAACAGCTGATTGTCTAAAAATATATACATGTGTGTTTGCTTCAGCTTTGCAAATTATACCATGAAGACTTATATTTCCCATGATATAAGCTCTTTTTTCGAGTTGCTTGTCTGCTTCTTCTTCTCTGAGAGGTGAAGTGCTGCTCAGAGGATTATGTTATTCACGTCTTCCTACCTTTTGTTTCTGTGTACCTGTGCTTCAGGTGGACTAATTCTGATAGCACATCGAGCAAGTAAGTGCTTGTGTCATGATATGTTCTACTAAGTGCTCCCATGCATGGCACCTGATCGCCATCAGATTCACTTCATCCTTCTGGAGGTTCTCATTTTTATATTTTGCTTCCTCTCCAACTGTTTGACCTCTTGTGTCTCCTCCCTGGTCCAGGATGTTTGGTTTTGTGGCGAGACGAACTGGGACGACCACAGAGAACGTATGTCATCTATTCGCTGAGATGGACCCTGAACAGCCAGCTGTGGCGATCGTCAATTTCATCAACAAAGTCATGCTGGGACCCCAGCTGCAAAGATGAGGAATGACATGAATCAACTGTGGACTCTGGGAATCATGCTGAACTTTCACATCTTTCTCATGAGTGGAAGCAATGTTTTTGCCTTTATAGTGGCACTTGTGTGCTCTTCAATCACTTTTATATAATAATAGAGTTTTGACAAGCAAGTTTAGAGAGCAAAAAAGTTATGAAGTCCGACTGCACAGGGCCATCTTATTTGTTATTTATGTGAAAAATTGTGTTCACAAGTCCGTATTGGTTTAAAGAGATAACAAAAATCAAGCTAAAAGGGTAAAAACATAGTGGCAGAGAATGTGGGTCATGTTTTAAGGAGGGAAAATTTATATTTGGTACCATGTTGGACATAAGAAAGAGAATTTAAGTTGTGCAATGCCAGAGACAAGAAGGTTCTCCAAAGGACAAAGTGTTTGTGACTGCATTTGAATCAGTACAACATTCATTCATTCATTTTCTGAACCGCTTTATCCCTTTCGGGGTCACGGGGCTGCCGGAGCCTAACCCGGCTACTCATGGGCGAAGGCAGGGGACACCCCTGGACTGGTCGCCAGTCTGTCGCAGGGGCCACACAGTCACACACTCATGCACACTCACATCCACACCTAGGGGCAATTTAGAGTAACCAATTAACCTATGAAGCATGTTTTTTTTTTGGATGGTGGGAGGAAGCCGGAGTCCCTGGAGAAAACCCACGCATGCACGGGGAGAACCTGCAAACTCCACACAGAAAGGTCCCCCATTGGTGACACTGTTTCAAGGCCCCCCAGCCAGGACTTGAACCAGGAACCTTCTTGCTGTGAGGCAAGAGCGCTAACCACTGCGACACCGTGCAGCCCCAACAGTACATCATGTTAGCATTAAAGTTGTGTTGCTATTTAAAGTGTTGCTTTAAAAAAATAATATTGACAAATATTTATTTTCAAATAATAATCAAACAGAAGTTAACCTTGAAATGGATGTCACATATTTAATGAAGGTTATTGGGGATTTTTTAAACTAAAAACAGTTCTATATCAGTAAAGTAAAAATAGTAATCATTTTAAACTACTTACTTTCTAAATTAATGAAATTGTCTAAGTTTAACCTCTTAAGACCTGGCATCCGCATACGTGGACATCATATTTTGGGTTGTATTTCCACAGCAGTCAATGCTGCTTAACTGGGGCGCTGTGACTACATGTTTAGATGGTTAGCTCAAATATTCGATTGGGTCCTAAGAGGTTAATGAAAGCCTTTAATATTTTTATGCAAACAATGAACATGCATTATTTGATTTAGTATGGGAGCCATTTAAAATCAAAATTATATCTTAATTAAATGTATATAGAAATATGTGCCCGTGTCACTTTTATGTCACTTCTACTTAAAAAACATGTTTTATGACAACATGCAAATTAAAGTAAAAATTAAATGAGGAAATATGGAATATCCTTGACTTACAATAATGTTATTATCGAAAATGCCAGATTAGATTTTTGTAGTGCAAATGAGTTGAAATGATTGGGGGTTGGGGTGCCTTCAACAAGCCAAAGATGTGTTACTACTAATATTGATTTTATTTGAAAGTAAACATTTCTGTTTGGTAAAATGTTATTTTCTGTGTGAGTTTGATATAAATGCAGACAATATTTTTTATGATTGTAGAACATACATTCTTTTTCATACACATTTTATGTAAAATGAGTAATATATTTATGGTCTTTGATATGTTTGAGATAAAGGTGTATGGTATGTTTGACAGAACAATTTAATCAAATAAAAACCTTTTTTTCATTATCCGTTCTCTAAAAATGATTGGTCAAAATGAATGCTAGTAAATCAAATCAAAAACATTTTTGACAGAGTTATACGTTTTTATTTATTTTAAAAGAAAAGGAAGAGGTCCCACCGAGATTTGAACTCGGATCGCTGGATTCAAAGTCCAGAGTGCTAACCATTACACCATGGGACCAGAACCACTAGGACACTTTCCAGTGAGATGATGAAGCTACTACATTGTGACATTTGTAAAATATGGCATTTTTATTTTGTTGGTTTTTACAAACCACTACCCACAAATAATGCATCTTATTTTAGCAAGTTAGATGCCTAATTAATAAGCAGAAGTCTGTTACATTTCTAAAGGTTTCTCAAGCTTCAGGAAAATACGCCTACAGCATTTACTAAGGCTGCTATTGTACAAAATTAAAAAAAAAAAATTAAGAATCCTTGTAAACATGACCGCTAACGCCTGCACGGGGTAGCTGGTGTTATATAAAATATTATATATATATCTATTTTTTAAAACTCAAAAGTCACGGACAGAAGGAAGCGTTAGGAGTTAGCTTGTAGCTAGTAGCTGCGTGCTCCCATGCGTGCTCCTCAAGAAATTCAACAAAATAAAAGTACCAACTTCAAAATAAAAGTACACCTTTTACCTTTCAAAATGAGGTTTGATCCCAGCCAAATTTAATCAAAAGTCTTATAACATCACTTACCTCTCCTCTGTATACGACGAGATTTAATTATCTTAATTGCTCAAGCTTGTAAAATATTTTCAACAAACTGTTTTAGATCAAACGTTTTTATGTACATTTTAGAAAAAGACATTTACTTGAATGGAGTATTTAAAAACTGATAATGTAATTTTACAACACGGTGGTTCATTATGTTGGGAAAGTCAGAGTTGCTGTTTTCCATGATAAGGTAGGAACATTTTATATTTATTTTCCCAGAGTTTCCATACTTTTTTAATGCATCCAGTTTTTGGACAGACAGTCTTGAAAAAAAATTAATTAAATTATTGCTGTGACATTTGAGTTGCTACAAAAGTTGCTAATAATATTTAATACAGGAAATCATGTTTAAGACTCATTAAAATGTGTTTTCTAAAATAATACTATAATACTGTAGGGCAAGTAAGGAAGGGACCATGTCTTCCCTTGGTCACCCAGAAGAGGGACCTAGAGGTGTTTCCCTGCATTCATGCAGCAACTGTGAGTCTGCAGGAATACAGTGAAGATGTGGTGTGAATTTAAAAACATCTTTCTCTGTAAACACATAATAGTAAGCACTTTTTCCACGATAACCTTAGACAACTGACAAACTTAAGAAGTAAAATGCTTAATATTAAATTAACCTCATCTTTGTACTCAAAAGAGTGAGAAGAGTATGTCCAGAAATACTTTTTACATCTTTATGTCTATACTTTGAGGAATTTGAGCAAAACAACCTTTGGTCTTCTAAGTTCAGACCTAAAGAATCCCAGTAATGCTAAAGAATCAGAGAACGAATTAACCTAAAGAAGGCCTGTAGGGAAATAGCTTGTGTTGGAAAAAAAGGTGAGTTTCTTTGAAAACAAGAAAAAACATTGAGTAAACCTACTGACCTTGTAGCAGGACCACACTGTCACCTTTATAAGAAACCCTTGTAAGGGGGGATTTTTTTTGTTTGTTTTAGAAGTGGTAAGCAGCACTCAGTAGAATCAGATAAAGCACAATTGTAAAAAAGTGAAATCCCAGTCTGATGACAGGAAGGATGCTGCTGTCCAGAACTTCCTTTCCTTCTGGAAATTATATTTCAGTAATGTTTTCCAGAACATTTGGACTTCTAACTACGTGATTATGATGACACTGCTACTGTACAATTCTTTGTTTTGTTGTCCCATCTCTTCATGCACGTCATAGTGAGTTAATAGTTTACTGCCTGTTTCAACCATTTGCTGTGTAGGTTAACAAAACAAGTTCTGCTCTGGAAATGACACAGTGACGCAGCTGCTGCAGCTACGTTCAATCCAGCAGACATCAAGGATTCTGTGGCCATTTACAGCCGTTCTGAATCTCATGCCTGAGCATCAACCCAGCGATATTGATCTATGGGAACTTCAAACTGCTGACTCCTGCCACTTCAGGGATATTGATCAGTGTTTTCTCCAAGATCTTGTTATTACCTGAAGCCCGCTGTCATCTCCTTCGTCAGGCTTGTAACTTTTAATTGAACACAAACTCTTTTTTTTCTAAAGTTCTTTATTTAATTAAAAAAGATCAAATTTCTCTATTATTTCAAAAATTAGGAAGAAGGATGAAGTGATTTCCTCTTTTTGAGGAAATATTAGAAACTGTTAAAGCTAACACGTTACTGTAACAGTCGTAAGTGACCAGCAGAACAGTTAAGTGCTGACAACTAAAGGAGAGAAAGTGACCATCTTCACCAACAGGGATGTCAGCAAATCCAGGATGCAAAGTGCAGATTCTGTAGTGAGGCTCAAATACTCCTTGAGAGTAAACAGAACAAATCGGCAATCCCTGACATACAGCATGTCGCTTTGGTCCAAATGAAACAGAGCTTGTTGTGTTTGGAGATGGCTTTCTCGCATGATCTAGTTTTAATGCAAAGTGCAGACAGACTGCATAGTCTGGGGGAAGTGAGGCTGTGTGGGTCTTGACCAGCTGCCTGAGGCATCTCATGATGACAGAGGTAAAGGGAACAGGGTGTCCTTCCCACAGGCAGGATATCCCATAAGTTTCATGAGCATAACAAGGATTCAAGTTATATTGCTTTGAAATATTGCAAGAATGAAGGCAGAGAAAGGTTGAGTGTGTCTATTAGGGCTTCTAGCTGCAGATCTGTACATGCTCACATGTCTACCTGGAGACACTTTCAGGTACTTGGACTTGATGCGGAATACGCTTGATTTTTTTTTTTAAGCCATGAGCACTTTTCATTACACATCGGAATTTACAAAATACCAAATTATCTCAAACTAAAGTGAAACATTTGCAGTAAGAAATAATGATATAAAGCCAGACCAAAGGTCAGAATGAGTTTGATGAGGAATGTTTGTGGGGGCTTTGCACTCATTAGCACAGACACGCTTTTTTGTGTGTGTCAGAAGTGCACTCCTGTTTGTTTGGGATCGAGGTGGTTAAGTGTAATACAAATGTCGGCTCAGACTGTCAGCGCCAACCCTCATTACCAAACATTACAACAATGTTTGTTAATAAAAAACTTTTTATTTTATTTAATAAAAAACAATCATTGCAAAAAGAAGTGGCCTTAAAATAGGAAAAATATACACATTTCAAAAGGAAAAATCACAAAAAGTAGTAAAATTATTTGTACATGCAGCAGGTAATTTTTACTTAACAAGACATCTTATAAGATATCAAAATGTAGCAACCAGGAGTACCACACAACATTCAAAAAGGGAAAGATGACAAAAAAGTTAACCAATGGATGGAATTACTTCAAATTAAAGGTTTTATAGGTCAATAGAAAGTATTTTTGCTAATTCGGAACAAAAGGTTTGTATTTTTGAGTTTGTATGTACCTTACTGTAGTCCATTGTGATGATAGTGACAGAAAAACGAGTTTAATTAATGGAAATGAATCATTCTAAAACAAATGTGAATAAAATGAGAATATGATCTTCGTACAAGTTGGCTCATCTTAATCGATCCTCATAAATTCATAGAACATAAATCCAATTGTGAATTATTATAAATTCTATCTAAAATAATTACCATAAATGCTGGACTAACTTGTCAACATTTATTAAACTTTAAAATAACATCCTTATGCAACAGAAAAGTTTGCAGTTTGAGTTTTCTGAGTCTTAAATCAGGTTTTCTTATTGTCAAGGGTATTGACCAAAGGATTTTTGACAATAATAATTTCCTTATTTCTAGATCTCACTCTTGGCAAGACAAAAACATATCTCCTGTGCTGATTAAAAAAAAAAAAAGCTGGGAAAGTTGTAAAGCAAAGAGAAGTTCAAACCTGGTAAAATAGTCTTAATGTCTTAAGGTAAGGTTGCAAAAAGGTTGCAATGTTTTGTACAATCCTACAATTTAGCACAACAGATTAGATTTCTGTGACTGGCTAATGCTATCAAACATTTTATAATGTAATCTAATGTTGAGTTTTTATGATTTTGTGCTCTAATATCATTTCTGCTACTAAGCAGTTATTTCTCTCTCTACAACATTATCACAAAACCCGACTCCCCTACTTTTAGTAGGTCAAGATTTTCTGATTTATGAGTCCCCTCCCCTCCCCTGGTTTCCAAGCAGCAGGCCAGCTTAATGTGAAGAACTGGAGCATTTGAGGACACAAAATGGCGGAGCCAGGATGCATGTCTGACATGGGGTTGCGGAGCCAAATAAATCCCCATTAGCAAAACAGCTAGATCCAGAGCTGGTGCCAGACTTGGTAAGCAGCCAAACCACAGGACAAGGATCAACTTCCCATGAACATGAACCTAATACCCACACACTTTACTACCAGTTAGCACTCTTGAATCAACAGTTAATATGTCTGTAGCACATATTTAAGATGCTGGCAGACTCAGAATACGCAGCATCTGAGGTGCAGCTAGAACGGGAAGTTAGTACAAACGTGTCCGTAGCTGGCATTGAACTTTGCACATGTCCTCAGGGTTTATGGTGTGAGCCTAATTGTTGACTGGTCTGTACTCTTGGCCAAATTGTGGCTACAAAATATATAACTGTTTGATGTGGAATGGACAAGAATAGTTAGGGAATGTCTGTTGTAAAAAAATGTTGTTTTGGAAGCAAGTCTGTGCTGGCAAGGGATTTGGAGAACAGTGGCACCCATTATGCTTTCACTCTTGCACTGTGAAATATAGAGATAAATGGAATGGAGCAGCACTTTAAATAAATAAAATAGCTTCTGTCCCCTCTATTTTTTAAGGTAGAGAAACTGGAAGGGGTTTTGTATTTTTTCTAATCACAGATTAGCTATTTTGGTACAAGGTGTTAAAACGTGAATGAATTTCTATTTGTCACTGTTTTTTAAATGAATTATTGAAATCTACATTGAGGAAATGTGCAATAATTTGAGAATAAGAGGCACAGTCAAAAATGTGTTAAACTCTCACTCCAATCATCTTTGGATCAATTTTGAAAGCATTCCCAGTGTACTTTTTACATTTTGACTATGCCGTTTCTAGCCAAAAAAAGGTATAGTTTTTTAGGACATTGTTCCTGCAGATTGGCAGTGATTCATCAAAAATTTGCCTCCGAGTTTTTGGCAACCATTGGTCCGGAGTAAACCTCTCCTCATTTCCCATCATCCCTTTTGTTACACAATCTCCAACTAGCCTGCAGCCCCAAACTAACATTAGCTTAGCACTACTGGAGATATCCAGGCGTACAATTTTGAGCCAGCTTATAACTTATATCCCAGCTTGGATGAGGACAACGAAGATGTACGTGGATGTATTCGTCTGCAAGTGGATGCATTGGAATGGATAAAGCTCGTAGTTATACATAACAGCTACAAGATTTTTCAAACTGCATTTTTTTTTGTCTTCTCCTGATTCACCGCGATTTGAATATATAAATACTCAAAAATGAAATTTTGAGATTATTTTTTTTTATTTATGCTACAAGAGCATGTTAAACACACACACACAACAATTTGCTTTTGCTTGTGTTTTTAAACATTACATTTAGTACATGTTGTGCAAATTGCATAAAAATGTTTTGTATATCTTCACAAATGTACATATTAGTGCACACACATTTATAACTATTACATACAGTTTTCTCAAACTATATACAAAACTAAAGTCTTCTTTGTAGCTTTCAAAAAACAAAATCTTGTTTTTACTTGCATGTAAGGAACTGGCTGTACTCTCTGTCTCCCACTCCCCCTCTTATCAGGGGTCTTTATGGTGTTTACACTACAGACACACATCTGACCTTCACTTAGGCCCCTTCCGTTCGCTTTAATGCACGCGAGCGCGCGCACACACACACAAACCACAAGCATTTTCCATCAGAGATACTATACCATAACACTTTAAAACCATTCATCTGTTGATGGAAATTAAAAGGAATCTTTATAATTCAAGGTATGCTGTTTTGATGCAGATGGATCTTTGACCTACATACAATGAGGCATATCTCTTGCATTGGGAATGTATAGCAACATCGTCATGCGGCGGCACTGTCTCCTAGCCTACCACCATACTGCAGAGGGGACACACCCCTAAACACTAACGCCTCGCTGCGCACATTTGTAAAGTGTCACAGAACCACTGGAACTGAAGACAGTGAACTGAAAACATGAACGCTTTTGAATTATGTTCAAATGTGAAATGATACCTGCAAACAATCTTATTTTAATGTGTAATGCGCATGCTGATGCAAACAAAGACAATCATGCCAGGCAGGAAGATGGAAATCCATTCTGGTTCGACTGAATAGGAAATGTATAAAATTGCACCGTAAAGAATGTCAGTGTGGTGAAGCCCGCGCCGTGTCTCCATTCAGCCACAGATAAAAACGTTGTTGCTTTAAACCTCACGCGGTCAAAGTTGTTTACCTCTTCGTTACCTCTTACGTCACGACACACCCCTGTTTGAGCGGGCGGACTTCAGTTTTGACGAGCATAAAGGTCAACCAATCGTATTGGAGATGCATGTAAGACTACCCAATCAGGATGGTGTAGGAGTACTGAAGACGGCTGTGATTGGCTGTTACGTGGGCTGAGGGGGAAATCCCTCTTTTCTGTAGAAATCAGTAGAAACGCAAGGGAGGGGGCGGGGCATAACAAAAAGTAATGGCCATCTATTTGAGACCTGAAGAAGCAGGTTTAGCGTAATTTTCGTTGGATTACCGCAACTGTGCGTGGTTTCGCTGCGTGCTAGCGCACACTTTCCTTTGTTTGGAGCCGCAAGCTGCGTTTTCTGTCGGATTTTTGCAGTTCCCTGCGGCAGACCGCTCAGTAAGCTGGCTGAACTAGGTGTCGCGTTTAGGGTTAAAGCAGCCAGGCTAGCCACGCTAACGCTAGCTACTACAACCGATGCTGTGTGTGTACGTGTGTGTGTGAGCGCGCGAGCAAGGGCGGACGTAGTTTGACGTTTCTCGCCAAGTCTTCTCACATTTTTTTTTAAGTTTAAAGTTACGGAGACGTCTCTCCTTTAGCGTAAGCTTCTCTGGTCAGCATGAAACGGACTCACTTTGCCAGAACGTGAAGGCAGCGCCAACCAAAGAGGATTAAAAAGGTGCTCTACATCGATGGGGAAAAGTTAAGCAGAGGTATGAAACTCACATGCACTGGAGGAATGCTGGTGCAGTGGCTCTAAATGTCCTGTTTTTTTTGTCCTAAAAACTAGATTTATCACAGTTTAGCGCCGACTTTGCACGGAGATGTTTGTCTCCGCACGCACCTTAAGAGCAGTTGAAATACTACGCAGGGTGTATGTTGCTTTTGAAAATAGTTCAGTGTTACATAAACAGAGCAACTGCAGGTCAGGTCCTTGGGTACGGGCCCACTCAGTGACTTGCGACATGCCATTTTGCTTTTGTATTGAACAGGATTAACAGCCCTGGATAAACCCGAGAACGGTTTCGAGTCTCACCTATTGCGCAAAGGCATGCTAAAATCCCAGGTAAGCCATGTTTGTTTCCTTTTGAAGTTATACGTGTCAGAATGCATTGGCGTGTATTGATACTCTTAATCTGTTTACCGTGATGCAATCAGCTGCTTGATAAACAGTCTAAAGTTTTTGACATATTATAACTTTACAACAGTACTCTGCTGGTTATAAATGCAATAGCAGGTCATATTTATCTTGATTTTAATCGTCATGTTATAAAAGCTTGTTTGGGATTTTATTTGGAAGGAAATACATTTAAATGTTTTGACTTCTCATCGATGAGGCTGATTAAACATCAATAAGAAGAAGCATATATAGAACATTATTCTTAAGAAAAAATCACTAGAAAGTAATACAACAAGAAATCTTATAAGACACCAAAATGCAAAAGCATTCAAAAAGGGGAATATAACCTTAAAAACAAACTTTAAATTGAATTGCTTTACAGCCCCATTAGTATTTTTTGTTAGTTCTAAATACATGTATCTTATTTTTTATGAGCCCAATTTTTTGTTCATTTTTATTAGTGACAAAAAAACTATTGTAATTGATGGAAATTATCGAACTAAATGAGCATAGGATCTTAGTACAAGTTGACCACTCTGAATAAATCAAATGTCAAATAAAAGTCCAAATAAAATGTAAAATCTAAAACTTGAACCTATACATTTGTTGAATTTGTTTCTAACTTTCAATTTCATCTTTAATAGGAACTTTATTTGGGATTTTATATAAGTCAATTTGTGTTTCCAAAATAATGAGATTGAAAGCCAGTCTTACTATATTTAAATTAACATCCTTAACCAAAAATGGCAATTTTCTTTTTCTTTTCTTTTTTTTTTTTTAGTTTTTCGTATGTCAAGAGTGTGTAGCACAGCATTTGGATTCATTTTTAACAACAAGTCTCTTATTTTTAAATCATAGCTTTTAATGAAACAAGCAAAAAAAAAAAAAACCCAAAAAACCCCACTAATAAGTTTAGTCAAGCCAATTTTAGTCATTTAATCTCAAAATGTATTAATTTTTAGCTTTAAAAACAATATAACTTAATGTATTATTCTAAAGACATTTTAGGTACAAATAATGAGCATGTAGAGTTTTCTGTTACAGATGCTCGCAGACTTTTATTGTCATTTCTTAACTGTAATAAAGGTTTTTGGATTGGTGAAGAACTTTTGTCAAGTGACTTTAAGAAATACCTTAGCCCTGGCACAAAATGAAAGTCGGCTTAAGTGGTGCTTTAGGTTTTAAAAGCTTGTTTACGTTATAAGTGAACCGAATGTTTCTTTGTTGGTTGAGCTGATGGCATAGTTATTCAAGTTATGGTTGAATGATCGCAGAGGACAAAGAAAGTGACAAGCCGAGTGTTGTTCTTTTTTATTGAGGTTCTTTTTTAAATGGTCCTTCTTTTTCTTCTCTTTCTATTTATTTCTTTTATATATATATATGTTCTACCAGATCAAAGTTTCATTATTTCTTTTTTGTGTTTTATTTCTTTCCCTCAACCACTATTACAGATCTGAAGTCCTTGTAACTGATTCACTTTATAAAATTTTTAATAACAGGGAAAATCAAGCTTTTTTTTTAACATGTATACATAAATCCCATATAGTATTAGTTTAACTACTGGTGATTTTTGAACATAAACAACTGCGTTAGGAGTAGTAGTCGTTGAAAATGAGATTAATTCTTCAGACCATCAATAAACTGATGTAGATGAGCTTTATTTAGTCCTGTTTTAATGAAATTAAAAAAAAAAAAAAAAAAAGAAAAACCTTTCCTGTTTTGTTTTGAACTTCAACAAGTCGAAATTTTAACCATCACAGAACACTGACGATGATATAACCATAATTGAATTTTATATTGCCTGTCTGGGAAAAAAAACATTGAAAACTACTAAACAGCTCACCTTTTGTGAGTTTGTATTTGTGAGCAATATATCTGACCTTCACTCTTAAGTATTGTGTATTATGCTGCTGGTTTGGTTGTTTTTAGTGGTCATTGTGTAGAAATAAAATATAATTTATATTGGATTTGCAAGATGTACAGTATAAATATCTTAGATGGTTAATACGTGTAAAGTATGAAAAACAGTAAAATATTTCTAATATTTAGGTTTTAGGAAAGTATTTTCTGATTGGATTTCTGCCTTTTATGGGTGGTTATATAATTTGATATGTGAGCTTAGTGCTTTTGTACCCGTGTCCCACGTGTCTGCTGGGTTCTGTCATTTTTTCTGTGTCTGCATCTCTTGGTCCAGTAGAATGCACCGCCTGCGTCAAACCCAGCATAGACGTAAACATCACATTTGCTGTATATGTGTCTGAGCGTGCCTCTCCCTGCCTCGTCTTTTTCCCTTCTCCAGAGTCCAGCAAGAGGCCCAGCATAAGGGGGGGTGGCCCGTTGTTACTGCCTCCATCTCCCCTTTGCTTGGCCAGCAGCGGTGGGGCCTGGGTATTTGGTCAGGGGGGTGGGTGTGAGCAGGGGCCGTAGGGCTGGACACGGGACGTGGACCCCCCCCACCCACCCCTTCCACTTCAGTGTAGTTCATCCTGAATGGGCCACAGGTCACCTTGTCATGTGCTATTACTGCTGCAGTAATATGCTGCCTGTGATCATAGGAAAAGAGCATGGGACAGACCCGTGAAGGCGAGAATGAGAGGGAAGCACGCAGACAGGACACGACAAGTCTGCTTAGCCAGTTGTTGAGCAGCATTACAGTGTTTTGTTGTCGTCGTTGTAAGCCCCCTTCCATTTTTTCCATTGTCTAAACAGACTAAAATGATTTTTATGAGTCTATTCAGCCATAACATTGTTTTCAGCTGGTTTTTATTTTGTTGTAATAATCCTTACCTTAATCTCCATCCAAATTTCTCCCTTCACTCCTCTTTTATTTTCTGGAAGTGTGTGTATTTTCATGTGCTTCTCTTTGTGAATCCACACGTTCCCATTGTAGCCTAGATTTCAGTGCAGCCTGGGTCATTCCAGATTCAGATCTGTTCTGTACGCACAGTGGCCCGGCACAAGGTATGCAGCTAAACACGTCTTACCTTTTCTCCCTTCAGCTCTCAGATTCTCTGTTTTTGTGTTTTCCTATTTTTCTTCTTCTTATTTTCTGCAAAAAGAACAATTTCTTGCACCAAACAATTTCTGAACCGCTTGTGGGATTGCGTCATCGACCCAAGACGCCCGTTGGCCTACCGTGCAGGGCCTCCACTGCAGTCCTACAGGACTGCTAACATGGCTCTGGATGTGATCCTGACACGTATGTTGGGATGTGGTCTGAAAGCTCATTGCTAGCATTCTTAGGATGTGATGCCAGAGGTTTTTCGATTCCTTTTTTTCCTGTGTCTCTTTTGCATTTGAGATGTCATTTTGGATCTTCCTGTGCACGTGGAGAAATGAGGGCCCATGTGCATGGAAAGACTCACGCCATGGTCCACATTGGCAGTCATTTCACTGTGAGCTCAAACCTCTGTGAGATACGGTTACTTCACACGGTCGTGCAATATTTTATTGAAGCAGTTTAAATCAGGCACAACTTTTTAGTAGTTTTTCATGTTTTTGCATGAACTTTTCAAATTCTTTCTATAGGTTTATGTTGTTTGTATCTAAGGCAGAATTTTGCACTGATTTATATCAACTGTCATCTAATTAAGGGGTGCAGGTTAAGCTTTAATTTGGAGTTTTGCAGAAGGAAAAACAGTCTTACAGTTTTAAAGTTGGATTATGCAGATTTGTTAGCATCCTATGTAAAAATTTGTGATTTTTAAAACGGCAACCATCTTATTAAATCATATTTGACATGTTTTGGACTTGGAAATTTGTTCTGACAATACATGTTTTCAGAACTTCCAACTAAAGCTCTAAGTTAAATGTTGAGCCTAAAGTGTTTTGTAGATGCTTGGAATGGTGTATATAATTAGGATATGTTATAACAGCCTCCTGTCTAATAAGGATTACGCATTTTGGTCATTTCGGTCATAATGTGAATACATCAGCAGGGAACAGATGAGTCACACAACCACTGCATGCTCAATTGCACTTGTTCTCTTGTCGGCCAAAAGGAAGGGAAGCTCCATGACCTCGTCTGCAACTTCATAGTTTAGCTTTCACCATCTAGTTGAAATGACATTCTGTAGTCAGTGTGTGGTGTACGCTATAGTTACAGCTGACCTCATCTTTTGCCTATCAGCCATCGCTGCTGTTTTTCTCTTGCATCCAGTTTTTTCCTTCTACAGATTTAAATTACTCATTTTCTTTTTGCTCTTAGTTTTCATGCCCACATTTAAAAAGATCTATAATTCCCTAATTTATTTAGTTTTTGTTTTGTTATTCACCAGATTGTCCCACTCAAAAAATTCTGTTTTGGAGTTTTTTTTTTTACAGGTTCTTGTGGTATTTTTCTGAAGATGGCGTACATCTATAAAGTAAATTAGAACCAAAGTTTAATTTCTGTTTTTTTTTTTAAATCAAATTGTACAAGCAGGAGCAGACGAAAAAATGCTATTAGAAAAATGTTGTATTAGTCACATGGGAACAATTGGCAGAACACACACTATCTGCTCCGCTTCATTCCAATTAATCTACTTGTGGACTTCTATATCCTCATACACCTTTGTTTTCCTCGTCTGAGCTGCATCTGGCTCAAAGCTTTACGCCTGGATAGCTCCAATATTGCTTGCCATTTTTTTTTCGTTTGTAATGTTAAATTGGGGTTGTGGAAACTGTAAGCTAGCTGGAGTGGGTGAAAACAGATGGGTGATGGAAAGTGGGGATGGGCTTGCTCCGTGCCAGTAGTCCCGTCCACAACTCAGCTGAATTTCTAACAAACTTCTGCCGCTCTGCAGAACCAGAGTCCCTACAACATTTGCGCAACTTTTTACTGGTCAAAAAGGAGATTTGCAAGAACAAGTACTGGAACATTCTGTTCTAGATATCTTTGAAAGTGAATGTCACCCTTCCAGCCTGTCCTGGAGTAGATTAAATAAACATCTCTTTACTTCTATTCCATATTTTCACTAAATGATTACAGAGATAATTTCCATTTCCGTTTTTCTCTGACAGGCTTCTCACTGGTTCATATCTCATTGGAGCAGAAGGGTCAAGGTCATAGATGATGTTGTTGAATGTTGACGATTTCAGCAAATGGATCATAATCTGAGTGTGCATCAGTTGTAACAACAAAATCATCTGTTTTTTGTTTATTTTCAATTAAAAAGGGGAGAAAAAAGAGCTAAAATTACATTCCAACAAGATCAACTAATGGCCTTTTTCCTCTTAAACACATTCAGGATGAGAAACTGTCCGAGATCAGAAGTTGTTATATTTAGTCATTAATTGAAGTGGCTTGTGACTGTGTATTTTCAGCCAGCTTTTGAAATAACAAAAATAGGCTGTTTGTGTTGATCGTGTTCTTATGGAGCACTCCTCTGCTGTGCCTAGAATAAATGTTAGGTTTTATGTTTTACAAAAGGCAGAATGGGTCCAGTGGGTCAAGTTGACTTGATGTCACTGTAACAAAGTGCACTTTAGCTGCTACCCCCTGCGTGTATCAAAGTGCACATGTATGTTTTAACTCAATTGCTTTGAGAGCCCACACACTTTATCTGACCTGAAAAAAGGCATTGGATCGCTTTCACTTCTGTCTCTTTCTCCTGTTTACTGAAAAAAACACAGCTGATAACTTTCTGGTTGGGAATCTATTTTCCGACATGAAAGGAAGATTTCAATTAATTGTATGGCTCAAATTATTTAAAAAAATATGGTTTTTCAGCAATTTTCTAATTTTAATGTGCTGTTGTAAACAGATGCCTTTATTTCCTTTGGAACAAGTTAACCTTTTTAACAAATCATTTTGTTTTTGTCTATTGAAATTTCGGTTTGTCCTTTTTGGGGACAGAACCTACAGCCAAAACATGACATAAACTACCATGTTTGACTTTTTTTGTAGCTGACAAAGTGAAGTGTGGTTTGGGAAAGAAGGGTTGAATGTAATCCTTTCAAAAAAGACCACATTCCATCAAGGGCTCCTGAAACAGAAAGAAGTATTTGAAATGAAAGTGTGTGAAGCTGACTTTACGAGTTCGCAGTTGCTTTTTTTCCCCAGCATGAGCTCGTTTCTGTAAATACTTGTTTGGTACATCAGATGATTTACTTTTATTGTCGTTCCCTGGATGTTATAGGGCTAATTTTAACACCTCCCTTTTGATGTTTACAGCTGTTTGTCATTGATATTTCGTAATCAAGGCCAACTTCTGGCGTGTCAAGCCCCCGTTGAAGTAAAATTCAAAAATAGAAGTTAGGAGTGTAGATCAAAACAGATTCCACATGTTGGACTTTAACACCTCGCTGTTACTTGTCATGTTTTTGAAGCTCCACCATGTCTGTTTGGTAAAGGACATTGTCAGTTATTTTGGCACTGTGCAGGTAAAAATAAGGAGTTATTGTTTTCATGTGTGTAAAAGTGCATTTACAGTGGGGATCGAAAGCTTGGGCACCCCAGGTAAACTGTTATAATATTGTGCATAAAAACCCATGGAAAGATTTAAAAATCTCTTAAAGGCATCAGTTTACAGATTAAACATGATTTTAATTTGTTTTAATAAAAAAGGCTCTATTTCCACCATTGACCCTTTAAAATAACCAAAAAATACAAAATAATGGCGTGTGCAAAAGTTTGGGTTCCCTGCAGTATGCACTGCCCTCTATTGAAGAGATGAGACCCAACAGTGTCATGGATTGTTCAGTCATCGTTTGCAAAGACCAGGTGATTTCAATCTCAAAGATTTTCAATAATGTGAGTCAACTGACGTTGCCCTATCAATCAGCATCATGGATTCTTCCAAGCAGTTTTCCAGAACAATGAAACTGAAAATAGTTTATGCTCACAAAGCAGGAGAAGTCTATAAGAAGATAGCAAAGCATTGTCAGATGGCAATATCATCTGTTCAGAGTGTCATTAAGAAATGGCAGTCAACAGGAACAGTGGAACTTAAAGGAAAATCTGGAAGACCAACAAATACTCAGACTTAGCAGCTCACAGGATAGTGAGAAAAGCAAGTCAAAACCGACGTTTGACTGCACCATCCCTCCAGAAAGACCTGCAGACTCTGCAGTTGGGCTACACTCTTCTACTGTCAAAAGATACTTATACAAATATGGTCTTCATTGAAGAGTTATAAGAAGAAAACCACTTCTACGTCCCCACCACGAAACTCAACCGTTGAAGTTTGAAAATAAAGATATTAACAAGTCTGATGCCTTTTGGAAACAAGTTCTGTTGACCGACCAGGTTCAAATGGAACTTTTTGGCCGCAGTGAGCAAAGGAACGTTTGGAGAAGAAAGGGCGCAGAGTTTAATGAAAAGAACCTCAGTCCAACTCTTAAGCATGGGGTTGGATCAATCATGCTTTGGGCTTGTACTGCAGCCAGCGGCACAGGAAACATTTCACGAGTAGAAGGAAGTATGGATTCCACAAAATGTCAGTACATTTTGGGCACTAACTTAATGCCATCTGTGAAAAAGTTGAAGTTGAAGAGAGAATGGCTTCTACAAATGGATAATGATCCTAAACACACCTCCAGATCCATGCTGTCTCACATTAAGAGACAGAAGCTGAAGGTTTTGCAGTGACCTTCCAATCTCCTGACCTCAACATCATTGAAAATCTATGTATAGACCTGGAAAGAGCAGTGTGTAACAGACATCCCAGAAATCTCAAAGAACTGGAAGACTTTCGGAAAGAAAAATGGTTGAAGCTACCTAAAACTAGAATTAGGACTCTTGGATACAAAAAGGGTTTACAAGCTGTGATACTTGCCAAGACAAACAGTACAAGGTGCTAACTGCCCAAAGGTTTGCCCACACCAATTTTTTTGCTTTCCGTTATTTTTAAAGGGTAAATGGTGGAAATAAAGCGTCTTTTTTTTGACGTAGTAAGCAGATATCTGATCTGTAAACTGATGCCTTTAGAAGATTTTTCAGTCTGTTCATGGGTTCTTTATGCACAATATTATAACATTTTACCTGGGGTGCCAAACTTGTGATCCCCACTGTAGTTTGGTAAATGTAAAGGTGAAATTCCTTTCTATGCAGTTCAGAATCTGGAGTAGTTAATCTGCTAGTCATTGGGTCTAATTGCAAGTTTGACTTTAAATACGTCCATTATGGTTGTAAGACCCAAATACTTATGTCTGTTTAAACTCTTAAGTAATTTAAAAACCACTACATTAGTTTTATCTCCTGTTACACTACTGGAAAAAGAAAAGCTATAATGCTTTAAATTATTAGAGCCAACGATTTAATTGGTTGTATTTATGAGTCAAGAGTAAGACGTTCAGTCGATGCCCATAGCTAGAAACTTGCTCTGTGGCTTTTCTGACTCTAGAAAGGAATGAATACAGATCTAGTCCAATAACGTGATGCATTATTAAGAGCTCTCAGTTCTCCTGTGCGTTTAGGGTAATAGCCTGTCAAGGCTGGATGCAATCACAAGGGGACTGACTTCAGTCATCATTCGATTAGAAACTCTGGTGAATGGATGTTTTGGTTCACAGTGAGTGATGAATGTGACTTCCTGCTATGAGCTGTTTATCCACAGCCATCAGAACTAACACAGTGCTCTTCATCTTAAGATTTTCTATGCAAATGGACCGAAGTTGCATAACAACAAGAAAAAGATGGTAGCTTTGGTATTCTTGTGATGAAAAGCTGATTAGATATGTACAGCTTTCTCAAACGCCCGTTTACTCTGTGTGACTGTCGTTTGATAGCTTATCACTTCTACAGACACTACCAGGAGTCCCAGAAACTCTGCACACAAGAACAATCACGGCTAAAGCGCTATCTACAAACACTCTTACAAGTGATGAAACCATCACTGAGGGCCAACTTTACAAACAAGTAATCACCATACGTGACGTATTTAGCTGGTGACACTTCACTTAAGTCACGACAGTCAGGAAGTTACTTCAGTTTAACCATAGTTATGTAAAACAGTACATTTATCGTCTGCTGTGCTTGACAACTGTCCTTGTAAGGCTGGGATATACGTTTTTCTGTTCTTCTCATCAGATTTTGTATTTTGCATGGACGTTCTTGCCATGGCGACTTTTTAATGATATAGATTTATTTTGTCTGGTAAATGATTTTAAATACAATAGGTGTATTGTGGGCTTTTACCTTAGAAATGCAAAAAAAGTGGATCTTGCAGTGCTTGAAGATAAGGAAATATACTGGAGTGATTGTCAAGTGGGAAGTTTGTGGTCCCACACATTGGCCTTTTTTCTTAAATGAAGTATATTGTGATGATCTCTCCTCATTTAAAGTGTGATTCAAACATTTCTTTTGCCCAGCAATCTGGCTGGAGGCTCAGCATTTACCTCAATCCTTTCTTTTGTGGTCTGTAGTGTTTCAGAGTTCTTTTTTACTGATCTGCCAAATTTCCTCTACAAATATTTGCAGACATGTTTCGGTGGACGGTCACAGATGTATCTGAAATTCCTGGTTAAGGCATGTGGTGCCCATTTAATCTTGTTCTTTGAACCACTACAATTCCTGTTGCTTTCAGCCAAAGAGGGCAAAGACTGGATCTGTCGGTTTTAAGAAAGAACCCACAATCTGTTCATAGAATTAGTTAGAAACAGAACTGGGTTTGGACATGCGCTGCTCCTGCTTACTGATGAACTTAACCAAATAATAACGGCAAAACTTTGTTTTCAAGCGTAAATGATGAATTGCCCTGTCAAACAATTTTGAACTATTCATTTAGCCTTTTCCGCATTGACTGTTGATTTGTGAGTTTGTTGAGTATTGAATTAGTTTCCCTCCCCCGCCTCTTTCGTCCTCCATCTTTGGCTTTGCCTTCACTCTGGGATTGAAGCAAAAAAGAAAAAAAAAGGAGCCAGAGAACGGCCTAGTGAAGGTCGCTGGTTTTGTTTGTTTGTGAGGATGTTAGCCTTGTGTTAACAGGCCTTTTTTGCTCTCTTAAGTCTTAAAGGTAAATTAGCATTTGGTGCATCTTCTGAAGTGTGATTTTGTTTTTTTTGTAGAATTCATTTTATTGACTAAGATGTCACAACATTTGGAATAACTATTTTTTTTAAACCTAAAATACATTAAACATACTAAACTAAATGTCCAAGTCTACTAGATTTTCTTGAGTGTATATATTTACTGTAACTTAAGATGACCGTAAAGCATTTATTCCTGTAATATAATCCTTTGTTGTCATTGTCTACAAATCTTGTGCTCTCTACCGCTTCTCCTCATTTTAGTGATGGAGCCCACTGTTGTGAGTACGTCCACTCTCGCTGCTGATGAGTTTGACAGGAACGTGCCGCGGATCTGTGGCGTATGTGGGGATAGAGCCACTGGTTTCCACTTCAACGCCATGACCTGTGAAGGATGCAAGGGCTTTTTCAGGCAAGTGCTGTGGAATGTGAAGTCTGACTCGACTTGTGTGGTCAATGCTGAAGCCTTTACAGGTTGTCATGCAAACATAAAGGGATATTTTAGGGGTTTAACGATTCATTTAAACGACGATTCAAGTGACATCATAATTTGTGGTTGTTGATACAACTCTTTGTTGATATTAGTTCATTTAAAGTGGTCTGATTCTCTGACCTAAACTCAAGCTAGGAAATCTTTAGCCACAATCCAGTTTGATATATACATATCACTGAACAGTGCCGGTGAAGTTTTCTAGATTCCTTGTATTTCTTGCAAAAAAATAAAGTGTAAATCAAATATGTGTAAAAACAAAAACAAGAATAAATATCAAATTTATCCACTAGTTGGTTTCATAAAGTTCAGCCAACTGTTGTTTTTCCACATCAAAATAATACAGAGAGAACATTATTAGAATGTTCTACCACACGGTGTCGTCACAGGTCTTTGAAAAATTCTGTTTCCAAACATTGGACTGGAATGATGGTTGATCATTTTTTGCCACAGTGGGGCAAAATAGTATTTTGTCAGCTGCCAAATTTACAAGTTCTCACACTTGATGAGAAAGATGACAAAGATGAGAGTTCTGTCAATTTCATCATGGGTTTACCTCAACTATGAGAGACAAAACGAGGAGAAAAAAATCCAGAAAATCACATTGTCTGAATTTAAAAAGAAATCATTTGTAAATAATGGTGGAAAATCAGTAGTTGGTCAATAACAAAACTTCAACTCAATACTTTGTTATATGCCCTTTGTTGGCAAAGACAGCAGTCAAGCGTTTTCTGTAAGTATTCCCAAGGTTTTCACAAACTGTTGCTGGTACTTTGGTCCATTCCTCCATGCAGATCTCCTCTAGAGCAGTGATGTTTTGTGGCTGTCACTGGGCACCACAGACTTTCAACTCCCTCCAAAGATTTTCTATGGTGTTGAGATCTGGAGACTGGCTTTCCAGGTCCTTGAAATGCTTCTCACGAAGCAACTCCTTTGTTAGTGTGTTTGGAATTGTTGTCATGCTGGAAGACCCAGCAACGTTTCATCTTTAATGCCCTTGCTGATGTTTTGATGAGGTTTTCCCTCAAAATCTGACGATTTGTGGCCCCTTTCAGTCTTTCTTTTATAAGGATCAGTCGTCCTGGTCCCTTTGCTGAAAAACAGCCCCAAAGCATGATGTTTCCATCTCCATGCTTTACACTTGGTATGGTGCTCTTTGAATACAACTCAGCATTCTTTCTCTTCCAAACACGATGAGTAGAGTTCTTACCAAAAAGTTCTATTTTGGTGTCATTTGACTAAAGGACATTCTCACAATCCTCTTCTGGATCATACAAATGCTCTCTAGCAAACTTTAGACTGGCCTGCACATGTACTGGCCCAAGTATGTACATCTTGAAATGATTTTGCAATGGTTTAGGTCGATTCAATGAACAATTTGCCACAGACAAATCGATTTGATTAGATCATAGGAGTTTACATCTATTCATCAATGAATTAATGAATCGTTACCTCCCTAGTAAATTTGTTGACAGCCTATTTGACTTTGTGTATGTAGTCAAATGCCCTGAAAACCAGTAAAATCATTGTTTTTGTACTTATCCTTAATTGAGTAAACACCTCTTCTGCTCCCCTGCTGTTTGACAAAAACAAACTCAACACCAAAGACTAAACTGAGGGGAGTGGTGTTTTTCTGAGTGCGTGTTCAGCATGTCCTTCCACTTGCGTCCGTTCCACTCTGCACTGTTGATATTCAAAGGGAGAGCAGGAAAAATACGGATGTTTAATAATCTCCTTCCTCATTTTTCAGATGACCTTTGTCTAAATTCTCTGAGTTTGTGCGTCTTCTGTGTTTTTGGTTCACGCTGTGGTCTAAACATTCATGCATTAATATAAATGGTCTTCTCTCCATGTTATTTGGCAACACTGCTGTCCTGCTCTGCACACTTGAACTACTCACTTCTAAGCTTGAAGGGCAGAGACCTTTTATCTGCCATGATTATCAATTGTGCATAACACAGTTAAAGTGCCCCATTGCTTTTAATGGCTGATTCCAGAGGTAAACAACTCTGTTCTGAAACATGTTGAGCATTAAATTCAATTCTTTTGTCACTTCTTTTCTCTCAACGGTTTTTTTAATCTGTACTTTGAAATTTGTTTTAATTCAATTAGACGCAGCATGAAGCGCAAGGCCTCCTTTACCTGTCCTTTCAACGGCAGTTGCACCATCACCAAGGACAACAGGCGTCACTGCCAGGCATGCCGGCTCAAACGCTGTGTGGACATTGGAATGATGAAAGAATGTAAGACTGATAGGAAACTTATCTACATGTCATCATGTAAACCTGTGTTTGTTTAGAAAACATGTCCTTTTTTAAAAATTTTCTTTAAAAAGCATTTTTACATTCCTTTCTAAAGTGTGCTATAAAGCTTTGTCTTCTTCCTTAAAGTATAATGCTGTAAAGCTCAGAGTCAACAAAGGGATGTTATTGTTTTGCAAAAAGGACTCCTGAGCAGCGTTAAACATCCTGCTGGCAGCTCTTTTACTTCATGTATTTATTATCAGTATAGTAAAGAAGTACTCCTAAAAAAATAGATATTTAAAATTAAAATTAACTTAAAGACCTGCTCCAATGAAAATTGTGTTTTTAACATGTTCTTGTAGCATTTTTCTCTTAATAGAGGACATGCATAAAATAATTTAAGATTAAAACTGCGTTTCAGAGAATGTCTTTATTCAAATTGTGATGTATCAGGATCAGATGAAAACCTGCATTTGAAAAAGCTCGGGTTTGAGAGCAGCAACTGCCATGGACGGGGCAAAGTCTCCCGTCCCCGCTCCAATTCTGATGCATCCACTCAGACTTCTTCATTCACCTCATCTGAGCTGGCATCTGGCTCACAACTGTATGGCTGGATAGCTCCAAAAATTTGCTGCACTAATGTTACCATGGGCTATATATATGAGGTGCTATAAGCTGGCGGGTGAGAGTGTATGCAAAGGACTGATGGGGAAATTAACTTTTGCACCAACAGTCCCGCCCACACCTCAAAGAAACTTTCTAATGATCTCTTGCTGCTCTACAGAAAATGTTTTGAAAAGTGACACAGGCTTTTTGATTTTGGCTAAAAACTTGCATAATTATAATTAATAGACCACTGGAAATACTTCTACAATACAGTAAATTATAGTTGGAGTGAAAAATAATGTTGAAAAGCATTAAAATTCCTCTCTATATTCAAACAGAAACATGTGCAGAAACATAATTTGTATGACTTTAGGTCCAACCTGCTCTATTAGAAAAATCACACTGGTTTTATCCGTGTTGAGAATCTTGTGTCCCCCTGAAAATGTTATGTAAGGTTTGGCCTGCTGTCAGTTATCTCTTGGTCTTTGCCCTTTTACAGTGTTTACATGTTGTGTTTGAACTAGTGGAACCCCCCCCTGAATTATGTTAACTGGACTACATGTGCAGTTTGAACACCTTACGTTCAACAAACTGCTGTTTGTTTTAGGCCCCAATTAGCCGGCACATCCTTTCTTGTTTTCTGCTCGCATCCGAAACCTTCCCCGGGCCAGAAAAGTGTTTTTGTTAGTGTTTCTGGTAGTGATAGCACCAACAATACTGTTTACTGTATTTGAAACGAGAGGCAGTGATGTTGGTGTTCCGAAAACAGCGGCGTGTTGTTGAAGCCCGGCTCTCTCTGTTTCTGTGAGCTAATTCAGTGGCTAGAACAACAAGGAACGAACAGAACAAAGACAATGCGTTCAGTTATTCAGTTCAGCAGGGGTCTCCATATGGACCCATCCCCTCCCATTCTCCTCCTCCAGAGAATAACAACCTCTTTTCACAAAACAACGTAGATGTAGCTGCCATCAAATGAAAGAACATAGTGTACCTTACAGCGGTTTTATGTAGTAAATTGACTGTTATTCTAGCACTTGGTAAATAGTTGTGCTCAGATTCTTTATCTGTTCATTAATTTTGAACGTACAGAAAAATTCCTTAATTTTTTTCCCCCCAGAAAGTTTATTTTGTTTGTGCATGTTTGTATTTCCAACACACGCACTCTCTCCTCCTAGTTATTCTGACAGATGAGGAAGTGCAGAGGAAGAAGGACCTGATTCAGCGGAGGAAGGAGGAGGAGGCGCAACGTGAAGCAGAAAGGGAGGCCCGTCGGCCTAAGCTCACCGATGAACAGAGTCAAACCATCGCCACTCTGGTGGAGGCGCACCATAAGACATATGATGACTCTTACTCTGACTTCTGCCGCTTTAGGGTTTGTATCTCAGTACCTGTTCTTCTGTTCACGTCATCAAACCACACTTTTGATAGAGGAGCAGAATTACAAACAAAATCTTTAGTCAAGAATACATAAAAATTCAGGTAAACAGGTCTTTCGTTTATCCCAGGAGTTGCATTCTTAAAAAAAACTCTTAATAAAGAAAATCTGTGAAGTAGTCAACCTTATTTTTTACAAAAATTGTAGATGTTTTAAGTCTGTAAAGCTCCTCACTACACACTTTATAAACTTTTCTCATACAGACTTTTCTCTTTTTGTTTAAACTCTCAAAGTTCAAACCTTCTTAGAAAAAAAGTCCATTATCGCACAATGAAAACAAAGATCTGATCGCGATCAAAGACTTTTTTAACTTTTCAAGGTGTACGCATTCTGTACAAAAGACACTGCACAGAGGAGAATGATTGACAATAGTCTACAGCCAATAAGAACGCAGCACACGATGCACCATGAAAAAAAAAGATGCAAAATTAAACAAAAGAAATCCATGAAAGGTGAACTGTGTTTTGCAAGAGACCACGGCACTCACATTTTTTATGTAGTTAAAAACTGAATTATGGATTTTAAAAAAGAGGGGGCATGACTCTAGTTTTTGTTTTTTTGTTTTTAATGGTTCTGATTAGGTAATGCACTTTCCTGTATGTAATAATATTTAGTGCTTTTATGCAAATGCAATTTTTGTGTGAATAATTATTCATGACCTGTAATGAAGTATTCCAATTAATCACTGTTAATCAAACGTAATAATTATTGTGAAAAGCCTTATTTTGAGATACCTTATGTCTTCCAATAGTAGCTCCGGCATTTATTCAAAAAATGTGTCAGCCAGCCTGGCGTTTATAAGAGACCGGCGTCTAAAATGAACGAGCACCTGTTAGACCCGGCGTTTATTGGAGACTGGCATCAATTAGAGATGGGCCACAACTGGCATATTTACATTATTTTCATTTAAATATGTGACATTGTAAATATCAACAGTTGAACTCTTGTTTTTTATATGTGAGAACACAACAAGAGTTAAAGATTAAAAATGAAAATAACACAGAAAAAAATAATGTGCTTATTTTTCTCTAATTAATTAATCAAGATTGTAACAATTTGACACCCTTAATAATGATATTTTTAAGGGTAAGATAATGAAACTTAATTTGACAAGTATATCTTTAGAACAGGTTTAGAAGGCACATAAATGCTGGAATAGGTTTTTTTTCACTACCTAAAAGCAGCATATTTGTTTCATTAGTTAATTAATGGGAATGTTTTGATCACAGATAAACTGTAACATGTAAAACATTTATCAATTTTTTTCAAAAATGCTTTTATTGCGATTCCAGCACCCTTTCATTTTGTATTCAGTTAAGACATTTTTTTTCTTCCTTTTAAATGGGAACGATTATGTATGATGATTATGTACACAACCTGTCCTTTGCTCTCCTGTGTAGCCTCCTGTACGTGACGGCCCTGTGACACGAAGTGCTAGCAGAGCCGCCTCCCTCCATTCCCTCTCTGATGCTTCTTCCGACTCCTTCAGTCACTCTCCAGGTAAACTTTACGAACTTTGTCAGACCTGATCAACGTTACCCAAAATAAGTGAAAAGACATTGATCACATGTCCAAGCTCTTCCCAATCCTGGTCCATGAGACATTGTTTTTCCAGATACTTGTTTTATCTGATTCTGATTACTGAGATCTGGTGTGGTTATACAATTAGAATCTGAAATCACCTGAGTCAGTAAATCAACAGCAAATAGGGCAGAAATAGTGGAAAACTAAACAGCAGCTATATCTTGTAATTATTACTGCTGTGGAAAAACAACACAATTTAATATTGTCGTGTTTTTGGATCAGTCCCCTATTGATTTTAGAATAAATTAAGGTTCTCCAAACACATTTCCATCCTCCTTCCATCTAAACTTTTGCTTGTAATTACCATAAAAGGTTTAGATGAAAGTGAGTAAAGGCTAGTAGGAAAATGCCAGAAATCAGTGAAAATATTTACAATTTTGAAAAAATACTCTAGTTGTATTAAAGCTTTTCTCCACTTTTTTGCTTCGTCGCTCTTTTTCTTCTTCATAGATCTCAGATGTTGTGAAATTAATGGTATTGTGGGCCAAAAACAAACAAATCTTGTCAGTCATTCCACTGTAGTTGGACATGATGCCACACAATATTGAGAAACAACATTTAATTGGTTTGAATCTACTACAACCCAAAAGAACATCATCTGTGCTAGTTGTATGATTTCCTCACGGGCAGACTCTTCCTGGTTGGGGGTGTTCTCATTGGTTCTCACTGGTCTACGCCTAAAATTAAATTATTGTGATAGAAGTTTACGATAAAGCAAATAAATCTTCTTTTTGCGTCTTTTATCTTCACTTTGAACTACCTCCTTGTTAACTCTGTCCTCTCCTCCTTGTATCTGCAGAATCTGTTGACACAAAAATGAATTTCAACAATCTGCTGCTGATGTACCACGAACAGGGCAGTAGCCCTGACTCCAGTGAGGAGGAGGGATCCAGCTTTTCTATGCTGCCCCACCTGGCTGACCTGGTCTCCTACAGCATCCAGAAGGTCATCGGCTTTGCCAAAATGATCCCAGGATTCAGGTATGCATGTTTTTCTGAAGGGAGAATCATGATGGATGTTGTTTGATTAAAAAACAAAGAATAGTAAAAGCTGGACCAAAGACAATCAAAAATATTGAAACCTTAGTTTATATGAATATGTTGATGTACTTTGTTCAGTAAGAAGTGAAAATCAGATGGTCGATATGACACTGACAGTAACGCATTGATTATATTTTTTTAACCCCAACTAACGTTCTGTTTGATTTATGGACATTTTGGTCACTGTGTTTTTTTTTATAGTTTGGTTTCTTTCTATTTTAACTTTCAGTGCTTTTATTTTTTTGTGTTTTTTTTTTCAGAAAGACCCCTGATCTAAATGTAGACTTTGTGCGACTTTTTATTGTCTGTGTGATTAGGTAATGTAGTGCTGCAGTGCTACCTGTGATTGCAGTGGAAAGATCATAGATCACCGGTGTTCCTGTTTTGGAAACACCTGTACCCTCCAACAGGACCGGAGCTGTAGTGCAGCTGCCACAGACGTGCAGTTAGTGTAAAGGTCACTGCAGTTGTATTGGTTTATGGCTTCCTGGTTATGAAGAGGCAGGCTGAACCGTCCTCCAGGCCTCTGTTTCGAATAGTCACTTGTTTTTGATGCTGGAGTTACTTTAAATGACACAAACATTGAAAACAGGGCACCTGCAGATCCTCAAAAAGAAACGAAAGGTCAAAAATATAAGAGACATTTGCTTATAAATAGTCTTAAATTCTAAAACAATATTAAAAATATATTTTTGTCTTGTCATTGCAATATAATGTTTAATGTCTGTCACAAAAGGAGAAAAATTCCTTGAATGCACATTGTAAAGTCTGTAATCATTTCTCTCCAGATAGCTAATGTTTGTTGCTAATGAGTGAAGACGTGAAAATTCAAACCGGATAAGAAACAGGGTTTGAAATAGGTGAGGGAGTTAAAACCAATGCAAAGAGTTCTGTTGTATTGTTTGCTACAAGTTTTATTTTTAAATCAATTAGATTTTGTTTGTTTTAATTTTCTTTTGTAAAAAATATTAAGAAAATGGTGACTGCTTTTGAATGTCTATTTTTCTATTGTTGTTGATTTGGCAGTTTTAAGTGTATTTTTATGTATGCTAATTAGATGTTTATTTCCTGTAAACAGATGGTTTTAGGTTTGATTGAAGTGATACTTGAAAATGATATTTTTAAAGGCTGTCATTTGGTTAATTTAAGCTGGAACTCTTTCATTCCGTTTAAAAAAACAAAACAAACATTTTTGTCTTCCTTTCTACGAGTGAAAATTTTCCCCGTGGAGTGTTTGTTTGTAAGCGTGCTGACGGGGACGAGCGCTCGCTCTGTCATCAGGCCATTGCAGAGTCAAGGCTGAAACAAGTTGGAGCCTGTATTTGTCTGAAGTTGTCAAAACGACGGACGGCGGGTGATGGACGTGATTACCTTTGGAATGTTTGTTCACTTTCGATCTACATCCTAATCTCTGAAAAACACCCAGACACCCTCAGCTCAAAATGATTCAGGCTCCAGCTCACACTTACGCCCCATTTCACTGGTTGAACACGTTTTTGGAAAAGTAACATCACAAGGTGAAGAACTTTAAATTCAAGAGAGACGACAAGTAAAACTCAGAGGATCTGCTGTTTGTGTGTCCCTGCAGAGGCTTGTAAACGGAACAAAATGTATAGGTTTGCTTTTGCTTCCTCCGTATCATGGATCTGATAAACTTTAAAGGCACTGACCCTGAACATGAAGCCAGTCGATAAGTAAAACACTTCAGAATGTTGCCTAACTGATGGACTTTGTTTTTTATTTTTTGTTGTTGTTTATTCTGAACATGTAAATAAACTGTCTAAAAATATATAGATCAGCAAAAAAAAAGAAAAAAAATATTAGTTAATATTATTAATAATATTATTATAATTTTAAAATAAACTCAAATGAGTCACACACACAACCCCAAAAACAGGGAAGACATGAACTATATAATTTTAATAATTTCCGAAAAATATATATAGAATATAAAAGAATAAAAAATTTAGAACCAACCCTTAGATACCCACTCCAATCATCATTTTGAGCTATTTTGATCAAGATTATTCTTCATTTTAGCCAAAATAAAATAAAAAAAAAACTGTTTCATTTTCTGCACAGCAGCGGTCACTCATAAGAAATTCATCACTTAGTTCTGGGCGGGACCGTTGGATCAAGCAACCCCGTCCTGTTCCTGTCATCCATAACCGAGAGCTTTCTGTTTGCACACTCCAGCTAGCTTACAGCTCCTCACACCCCAACCTAACATTACTGGTGTAACAAAAATCTCAATGAACACTGGTTCAGTTTTAAGTCAGATGCCAGCTCAGATGAGGAAAACCACAACGTACAACATCATGGACCTATTTGTCTGCAAGTGGATGCATCAGAATGAGCAGGGAGCTTATGGCCAGCCCAGTGAATTTTGCACAACAAAAATGCTCTCTTTCAAACAGTACTTTTTTTTTTCTGCTTCTGATTTACAACAATTAAAATAAAAAAAATACTTGGAACCTAATTTTCTTTATATATGTCCTCCAAAACACCAAAAACACAGTTTTCATATGAGGGCGTCTTTAACAGATGTCACTAGACTAACTTTTATTTCTGACGTCTCTGATCTTTCTAAATGATTTGCCCTGGCAGAGAGCTGACTGCAGAGGACCAGATTGCTCTGCTGAAGTCCAGTGCCATTGAGGTGATCATGCTGCGTTCAAATCAGAGCTTCAACTTGGAGGACATGTCCTGGAGCTGTGGAGCACCTGACTTCAAATACCAGATCAGTGACGTCACCAAAGGTTAGTGTGACAGCTGCTGTGTTGACTGTTTGGGTCCTATTTTTTTCTGAATTCTGCTTTTTGAGAATGCGGTTGGAGAAATATTACTCATTAGTGCTTTTTCTTAGTGTTTGAAAGTCATCAGCTGAAGCACGTGTTTGTGTCCTCGGTGTTGCTAGCCGGAAGCCCGTAGAATACCTCTTGAAGGCAAAGATCCGAATGCCAGTGTTTCTGCAAGACCAGTCATACATATCTGCAGAATCCCTTTGGGCTTGGCTTTCATTTGCCTTTCAAACAAGACCCCCTCTCTCTGGGATCAAGCAAAGAATGTCACTCCTGACCTGCTCGCTGCACAGAACAACCACTGTTTGAAGCAGAGAAAGAAGCCGTGTGGTGCTCTTCTTAAAATATCAGCAGAGAAACATGACCGAAATAGATGTTTTCCCGTGCTGGAGCGCACATGTTCATTCTTCCTGCCTGAAAATATTATCCTCCCAGCTCATGAGAATTATTAGAGACAGTTCCTGGAATAGAGACTTTTTTGCTAAAATATAAAAATGTTAATGCAGTTTGTTAGGTAGAAAAACGTGAAACTTTTGCTTTTAATTTAATTCAAAAATAATCCCAAAAGGGTAAGAAAGCGACTGTCAACATAATCTGGATCTGGGGAAATTCATGGATTAGCAGGAGGAGTAACATAAGTTAGCTTATATAGTAAATATTTAAATAATTAAAAAAAAAACTTAATTAATAAAACTATGCTTCCATTTTTGTGTGTTTTTGTTTTTTCCACACTGTGCTAAACAGTGTCAACTGACTTGATTTAGCTCAAAATTGCGCCGTTATTCCTTGTTAAAAAGAAGGCAGACCTGTCTTGACCCGTCCTCCGCTTGACATTTTTGGACACTTGCAGTGCGGAAGGACTTGCAGGTGTTGTGCAATACTCTGACTGCAGAGGAGCAGATTCTCCCTTTTTGAGTTGTTCTCATGTGACGTTCAAAGCATAAGTTTCAGATCTAATCTGTGCCTGTGATTCTTTTAAACAAAACAAACTGGAGATTCTTTGTATTTTTTTCAAGAAAATCAAGTGTAAATGAAATGTGTACAAACAAACAAGTAAACAACAATGAATGTCATATTCATTCACATTTTTGTTTGATAAAGTTCAGCCCACTGTAGTTTTTCACATAAAAATAAAGCAAACAAAATAAAATTAGAACATTCTACCACACTGTCTGACCACGACTTTGCTTAATGAAGTGTTTCCCCACATTGGACTGGAATGATGGTTGATCAGTTTTTGCTGCATCATGTGTGTGTTGTCTGATGATGTAATGGTCATTGTTACGTTTTTAAAAAAATCCGAATGGTATTTTCCAAGATCGATATAATCGATTTATTTCATTTTGAAACAATTTCACAATTTGATCAACAACTTGCTTCAGACAGATCCATCTGGTTGGATCACAGGAATAGAAATTGATTTACCGATTAATCGTTACAACCCCTAAAAAATATAAAAGACACAACTGCTTTTAAAATGTGATCATGTTAAAGCCTTAGTTCCAACTGCCCTTACGGATGGATACGGGCTGTCTGTCCAAAAAAATGGTTAAACCTGTATGGAGCACATCGGTGACCTGCATGAAAAATCAAAAGCATGGTTGCTCGTTAAACCCATTGGGCAAAAATGTTTACGCACATATTCCTACCTGCAGATTAGTGCTGTTCAGAAATGTAAAAAGTTAAGGTATCAAAACGTAACAGCACATAAATCTTTTACAGCGGGTCACACTCTGGATCTGCTTGAGCCGCTGGTGAAGTTCCAGGTCGGCCTGAAGAAGCTGAACCTCCAAGAAGAGGAACATGTCCTGCTGATGGCCATCTGTTTGCTGTCTCCAGGTACTGCTGCTACCGTTGTGATTTTTCCAAGAAGCTGGTAGATGTCTAGTTCTGTCTTTAGCATTCCATTAGATATGTAACACCGCCGGTGTTACACTGTGTTTCTGCAAAGCTACAAGAACATGTTAAAAACACCAAAAAACACAATTTTCATCACTATCAAAGCATTACTATCTGTGTTGTTAGGTTTTTGAACTTTATTCGGATCTATTTTATCTTCAATTCGATCTGCTCTATTCACAGTGGTTGTGATTTTTAGCACAAATACAATTTTATGAAAATTTGTAACGTTATTAGAATTTTGTTTATTTAATTTAAGGTTCCTTCCTGGGATAGCAAACTCTGCTGTTCTGAGAAGCTCAAACAGTCTTCAATGAGCAGCAACATGTTTTCACTGGTTTTGACTAATCTCTGTATCCCCGTACCTTACACTTAGATGGGAAAGCAAAATACTTTAAGCCAAATCATCTGGTGCTTCTTTGAATGACGCTCACTTGCATGAAGCTCTGGGTTCTGATTGTGCTCAAGTGGAGACTCTTCTATGTGTGATGGACAGTTTTTAATTGAAGTCATGCATAGTTACAGAACCAAACTTTTATTTGTTTGCACTGTTTTTTGGAAACTTGAAATGTCCTTTTTTGGCATTTTTCTAGTTTAAAAAAAAACAAATGATAAAAAAATTTCTGAGCAGAAAAACATCAAATGAAGAGGAAACAAATAATTGTATAAATACATTTTAAAATATTTCAAATAATTTGAAACATGGCTTAAGGGATAATGCCCAATGATGTGTCGATATTCAGAAATTAACGGATGACACAAGAAGTAATAATGAAAAATAAATGTAAAAAAAAAATCCAATATTAGTAATTTAATCTTTAGGTTTAAATCGGTCTTCACAAAATACGACCTATTTGATAAGTGGTGCTACCTGTTGTACAATAATACAAAGCATTCAGTCTATGTGGCCGGAACTTCTTTTTTAGGTGTACATTATAACTTTTTAATGGACACCCTGCAGCCAATCAGAATTGAGTATTCACCCAGACAATGGTATGGTTGTTTTTTTTAGCTTCACTTCCCTGTCTTACTGCAGATCGCCCCGGTGTGCAGGATCACGCACGCATCGAAGCCCTCCAAGATCGCCTGTCTGAGACTCTGCAGGCCTACATCCAGCTTCACCACCCTGGGGGGCGTCTGCGGTACGCCAAGATGATCCAGAAGCTGGCCGACCTGCGCAGCCTGAATGAGGAGCACTCCAAGCAGTACCGCCTACTGTCCTTCCAGCCCGAGCACAGCATGCAGCTCACCCCGCTGGTGTTGGAGGTGTTTGGCAGCGAGGTCTCCTAGAAATCAGGAAGCTGGAGACGAGACCCCGTGAGGGGGAAAGAGGAGTTAAGGGGGCCGAGAATGTGCAGATGGACTCAAGGCAGGTGTGAAGTATGGAGAAATGCAGGAAAGCGCAGCGTACGTGTGTGCGTGCGCGTGAGTGTGTCTGTGGCTTCTTTATGTGACGTTTAAAGAAGTGCATCTTGGTGTACAAGCCAAGGTCTCGTGGAGAGCAAGCAGATGTTTAACACAGTAAACAAGGGAATGTCATATAGTACAAATTAAGCTATCTGTTGAACATCTACCTATAAATATATACAGTGTTTTTATAAGTATTTAACTACAAAAACAGCTGCTTTAAATACCAGGACATTTGCAACACAACAAAACATTCTCAGATGTTGATTTAGCCATTCAGTTAAGCTACCTCTTGGTTTTACTGGGGTTGTTTTATAAGTACATCACCTATGTGAAACAGCAACTTGTCACCAGAACAGTTTTGATACCGCACAGCTTACAGTTCAGTTTACCAGTGCAAAAGCAGTGCCTGCAGATGAAGTTTTCCTCATTGAGAGATCGGGTGTCTTTTTTTTTTTTTGTTTTCTTTTGTATCTGCTCGCTCCGATGCACCGCATGTAAATGACTGTGTACAATTCATGCCTTCCACCTTTCACCAAAGGTATGGTCAGCTACTTTATATATAATGAAAAAAAAGGTTTCTGGCACCTAAAAATAACCTTGCTGCTCCATGGCTCGCATCACACGTGCTGCCACTCGTCATCTGACTGGCCTCACAGCCTATGAAGGAAAATATGGATGTATAGGTTTTTTACTGCTTAATACAGAGAATAGTCTGTAACCTAGTGAGGTTTTAAGGACTTTAGTGTGCCTGATTTTGAGGTGAGAATTAGCCACTAAATGTGTTAGCTACTTTTACACTGCTAGTAATCAATCAAACAAAGCCAGCATTATGGCTCCTTATTCTCTTCTTTTTTAAATTGTTTGAATTTTCCTTCTATTTGGTTTGATTCTTTCCATGTTAATGATGACATGTATCTTAAGCACTGTTAAGCCACCCTTTAGTTAACCTTATGTATCTATATTATCACAGATTTTTAAAGGGCTAAAATGCCAAAACTAACTGGAATAGTAAAATTGAGGCCAAAGCAAGAGGCCAGTCTTCTTGTTGATGTACAGCTGCATACCATACTCGGACTTGGCATACAAACGGACATATGAGCAATACACACACGTTTTCTCTTTGTTGTTGTTTTTATACATCATTTTACCTTTAAAAAAAAACAATTCCATGAATTGTTCCTCCTCAGAATACAGTGAGCTCAGCTGGCAGAGAGCTTGGGAAGCTGCTTCAGATCTCCACAAATATCACACCCTTTCATTTCTGACGGGGAAGTGGATTTTCTAGAGAATGTCTTGAGAGCCTGGCTGTGGTGGTGGTCCACACCCAGGCCCTCCTGTTTGATGATGTATGCTGCGCAGCCCTCTAGTGGCTAAACTGTAAATATTATTTACTAAACGTATGTGCGCTCACCTCCTGCTTTAGTAGGTACACCTATTAGAAAGCTGATAGATCTGCCATTTGTTTTTTTGTTTTTTTACTGAGGTCCAGTTGCTGCTGAAGTTGTTCAGAAGTGTTTGTTTTATTAGGAGGTGGCTCTTGTGTGTTAGTCACCTGTTAATATTATGGCTCTTGGTATCACTCCACCACCAGGATCTCAGTCCAACAAACATGACAGAATTCTCACCTCAACTAAACAAGTGAATCTGTTGATTCCTAGCAGAGCTACTGTATTGGAATGCATAGGATTTTTATAGAGGTGTACCTTTTAAAGTGGCATGTGACTGTGAACCTACACAGATATATCTATATATATATAGATATATCTATAAATATATTTATAGATATATATATATAGATATATCTTTATACTAAGCCTGCTGCTGTACATAGGGCTACATAGATCCTCAAGGCTTTTTTTGTTTTTTTAATTATGAAAGATATATGCAAAAACAACTGACCCTTCTCTGTTTTACTATATTCTCAAACACTCTCTGTACTGAAACCATGTTTTTATATTCTCAAACTGCTCACACAGGACATGAGGCCATGCTTTTTTCCTGGGGTGGGGGTCAGGCACCATTACTCACTTTAAGAAAGGCAATGGCACCAGGACAGCTAAAAAATGTGTCGATCCAGAACTGGTAATTGTGCGGGAGTTTTCTTAGTTTGGGAGAAATGCACGCGCTCCCCCTTTAAAGTGTCCTGCTGGGAGTATACTTTAGGAGGTTGGAGCTCCTGCGTCATGTGATGTGAGGATCTCAACGGGCCTGATCTCTGATGATCATTCAGTGAGGACTTACACTTCTGTCTGAAGAAGCTGTTTCGCGCTACCGCAGACATGAAACCATCTCTTTGAAATGTTCAGGAGCAAATCAAGTGTGTCTGACTGAAGTCAGACCATTATTACAGATGTTATCGCATCAGCACTTTGTTATTTGGAGCTTTTATCCCACAATCAGATATCGATATCTCACTAAAGTTATATGAATGTACTGAGTCTATGCTCAGTTTAGGATCTGCTCCTGCTCTCCATTTTCATTTAGCCCCGCCCCCCACCAGTACTGACAGGTCTGGTTCCCTGCTGTTGTGTTTGGTGCAGTTGCTTATTTTTCTTTGGTTTCAAGTTTTGTTTCAGATAGAGACAGATCTTCTTATCTATAAGCCATAGACTGAAGCTCACCAAGTCAGTACCTCATCCTGCTGCATGACCCGGAGTTTAAATTGTCCCGAGTTCACTAACTCTGCTTTAGGGAAACAAACCTAGATCAGGCATCTCTAACCCTGTTCCTCGTGAGCTACTGCCCTGCTTGTTTTGCAGCTAACCCTGCACAGTAATTGCTGATTAGCTGGACTGTGAGAGCCCAGTTTCTGATCAACGGAACACACCTGATCCAGGTGAGCAGGAATGACTTTAGCAGGGTTACTGCAAAACGGCTCATGAGGAACAGGGTAGGAGACCCCTGCTCTAGATGATGGAAACCTGCCTCCTTTCTGCTGTTGGTCATCTTTGACCTTCCTGGCTTTTGGTTCAGTCTGCGTGATGTGGATTTTACTTTGAAATCTTCCCCATTATATTGGAACTCTGCACAGCGTAGTACAAATAAAACTTAGGGACTTCCCTCCTAGAATGTACATTGACAAAAAAATGCCCTGATTGAACTCTAGAGGGTTAAAGCTCTTCAGGACCGCCATGTCAGTTTCTCGAAGGGGATGACGAAGTGCTTTGTCACCGAAGTTTTAAACACGTTTATTTCCCACCGCTTCTTCCCTGACATGCTGGTGCATTGTAGATATATTTCTGGAGGTGTAGTGTTCATTTGATATCCAAGTGCCACAGGGAGAGTTCCCTCCATGCAGGAACAGGGTAACACATGGGTTTTTGTGTATTTGATGGTCGAACAGGAAAGCTCTCCCGGTTGTGTCATGGCCACTAATCAACTTGTGGGCAAGGTCTCCCAAAAACCTCTATTTTGTCTCCATCTGTCAGATGCGATTAGTTTGATTTGCAAACACAGGAAATGTGACTATGAAATGATTTGGTTGTGTCTTTGGTAGGCTGCTCAGAATCTGTATGAATACCCATTAATTAGAATGGCAATTTAGCACAGTGACAATGCCTACAATATATAGTACACACTATCACCAGCAAGCTTTACTATAACTCATGTTCTTACATTTTTGGATGATTTTTGTAGCACACCTATTCTTACAAAACCTCTCTGTAAAACATGTACAGTTTAATATTTGCTGAGAACCTTCGGCCATCTCTCATGAAAAGGATTTCAAGCCTTTGCTTCTTATTTTTTGCGCTTTCCTTCCGGACAGGCATTGTGATGGAATCAGCTTAACATAGTTCATAAGAGCGTCCACCATGGATGTTCTACCAACGAAAACAAATAAAAAAAAATGAAATGAAAACCCACCTACCTCTTTTAGCTCAGATTTTGCTTTAGCATTAAGCATTTGCCTCTGTTTTTACTTTTATATTTGTATTCGTGTTGATATTTATTGCTGTCTAATGAGTCATACTTCAATGATTACCTCAGAGATATCTCACAGATTTGGGAGAGTCCAGCTAATGAAGTCATTTATAGTTTGTTTAGATGATATGTGGAGTTTTGTTGTTTTTTTTTCTCAGATTTAGCGCCTCTGTTTTTTTTTTAATTATTTTTTTTTCTCAAACGCACAAAATACCAGGAGTGTTTTTCAGATAGTGCCTACACTCTGACCATCTGGACTCTGGCTAGGATCAGACTGGATTTACTCCAGGAGCAACATCCCCTTTCTGCATCTTTGTTCTTTATATTTGAACACAACCGAAGTATTTAGTGTCGCTGTTTTGAGCTAAAAGACTTTAGAACAGGAGAAGAGTTGAGGAGTTTGTGTTTTCGAGGAATGGTTTAAGTTTTGGTGCATCCTCCTCACTTTGTTGGACTTTGTTTTTGTTGTTTTTTTTTTTCTTTTTTCCTCCATCTGTTGTAAAGTCTCCTATCATCATTCCCGATTTGGTAAAACAGTGGAATGGGGGGAATGGTGCAATTCTCCGTAGCCATGCAATGCTGCTTTTATTCTGAAGGGCCAGAGAGCTGTAGCTGATGCTGCATGACGTGGGCGTCATCCAATGTTTCCAGAGGAGCATCAGACTCTGCTGGAACAGATCTTACAAACATGCAGATCCTCAGACTCTTGTGTTGTTGACATAAGGACTTACTTTCCTATTTAAGTAAACAAGACTGGATCAAACTTTGTTCAAAGGTGATGCCTTGGTCACATCTGCCCAGAGCTGTGTGCCATAACAGGACCCTTTATGCAGGAAAGGATGGAACAACCCAAACCACACGTACCTCAGATAAACCTGAGAGGAGAAAAATGCCAGAATGTCTGGTTTGGTAATATTTCAGTCAAGAAAGCATTTATTTTTTAAAAAACAATAAATACAATTAGGTATTTAATTTAACTCAAATCAAGGATTTAGTGCGTAAACCAGAACTAAGAGAAGCACTTAACATCATGTTTGTAACACATGTACTGATTGAGCTATAGCCATAAACCGCCTGTGCAGGTCTGCATGATATGGCTCCATCTATCACAGGGATGGGCAACTCCAGGCCTCGAGGGCTGCAGTGTCTGCATGGTTTCCAGATGTCCAAGCCCAACTCATGACTGATTACCTGGTTCAGGTGTGTCCTGCCAATTAGAACAGGCCAGAGCACGGTATGTTGGAAAACATGCAGGAATGTGGCTCTCGAGGCCTGGAGTTGCCAATCCCTGATCTATCGAGACAGTTAAGGCTGCTAAAATCTGATGTAACTGCAATTTATCTTTTATTTTCTTCCTTTTTCTATTATCAGTTTATGTTCATGTTATTTTTGTTGGATGTTTTGCAAATCAAGAATAAATAGTTGTACATAGCAGCTGACTTCTGTCTTCTGTTTTAGAGGTTCTGAATTTGTTTTATGAAAAATGTGAGGAAACGTTTTGAAGTTTCTGCCTGTGCAATATCTCAAATGTAAAAAATCAAATCAGTGACTTTTAGATTTTTTTTAGAGAGAAATATGGGCAATTTTCTGTCAAAGTGCCACTTATATCTGATGGAAACAGATCTATTAGATCCCAAAGAATGTAAAGGACGGACAATCGTTGTATATCTTCTGGATGAGGAACGTTTTGTGAGCTCAACCGCATTAATAGCTCCAAGCCTTCATGGAAGACAACTGTGGTTTCCCAGAATCCTCTCTGTGGCAAAGAAAACATCTTCCCAGCATGCTGCAGAGTAAAGAACATTCTTCAGAAGGATTAGGTATCATAGTAATACAAATGCACACAGCTCACGGCAACGTCCATTATAAATGAAAAACGGGGAGTGCATAAGAAATTAAATTTAATAAAAGCGTGACATATATTTATGTATTACTTAATATAGGAAAAAAATCTATCCAAACTGAAATTCAATTCTCTAAACATGTTGTTGGTGCAAATGTTGTTATAATGGGATATTGTTTCATACTGAATTACAGTCGATTGTTTTCGTGAATTTTCACTATTTTTAGAGGAATATTTCATTTCAAAAACATGTTTTTGTTCAACACCTCATCCCGCTTTGTTTTCGCTCTGCAATGCAATGAGCAGATCTTCTGCTCCAAAAGTAAGGCCTGGTTAAATAAAAGGTATTTGAGTTCATTCAGTAAATTTTCATCAGTCTATCAAAAGAGAAGGAATGTTCTGTTTTCCAGAACACACAAAAGAGTAAAGACATTTCCTAACCTCAAACTTTTGCATGTCAGCTTTGTGTTTCATACGGCCAGTGTGCCACTAGAGGGCACTCTGTCTCCGTAACTCAAAAGACTCGTTGCCCCAATGACCTCTGATTTAACACTGATGTCAAACAAACAAAAACGAGTTAAATGCTTTTGAGTTGTACTGGAAACCCTCACAAAAGAAACGTGGTGTGTTGGTTTTTTTCCCACCGAACCACATCAGTGCAGATTAACTCCCTTTTACAGGCATATATCAAAATCCATCTGACATGCGTGCAATATGCCGGAAGAGATTTCAGCTCACCTCGGCGTCATATCTCCTCGTTGGACAAGGACGGAGTGAGACTGCAAGAATTTCAATGTGCAGGGGGAATAAATAAAAGGTTATCAGAGAGATCCAGTCTTAGCGTGACAGTTAATTGTCAGCTCTGGTACGAAAGCGAGGCCCTCCTTTTGCCTGCTGATAAGGTGGCACCCCTGCGGTCTGCTGAGCCGTTGCATCTGTGCACGACGTTAAAGGAAAGTAAGGGCTCTGGTTGCAGCAACATCCATTCAGCTGAGAATCTCCAAACATACGTCAGTAGTTTAAAGATGAACTGCAACTCTGCTTTAAGGCCTGAACCTTTAGAGTTGGATTCTTGAGGGTCAGGCTTATGATATTATGACTGATAATGCATCAAAAGCAAAAACGAATAACAAATCAGTTGAGTCTTTTTCGTTTGGGATCTGTGTTAACTCAGAATTATCCAAAAAAAGTGAAAGTTTTCTGATTCCACGAGAAGCAAAGGATCCTGACATCTGTGAAGAAAGAATCGTGCGAATGTTTCTGTGAGAAATCTGATAAACTGTTGAATGATTGAGCGCCTCAAAAGAAAGAAACAAGGTTCATGAGCCTCCGGGTTGGTCTGGACTGACCAGTCAGTTATGGAACGTTTTGAGAAAGCTTCAGAATCGCAACGAAGAAGCTGCATGTGAAACAAAATCACTGTTTATGCTAACAGAGATGATGTGGTAAAATGTGAGAAACAGAAGAAATTTCCATTTCTTGTACTTAATCTGTTTTTCTTATTTTCCTCATTTAGAAGTCTGTTTACATATTAATTTAAAACTGATTGTCAGAATTGTAAATGAGATGGAAGTAACCTTCATGCGCAGAAGACATGTTTCATGCTGAGTAAGTGAGGATACATCTGTCATTTAAAAAAAAATGGAAATGCTTGAATTCTCCTGAGAGAAATTGTTGGATCTACTGAAGCCTCACAGACAATAAAAACAGAATTAAGTTAACATTTAACAAAAGAAGTAATTAGGATTTCAAAGGTAGTTATAAATTACAGCCTGATCGAGCTGCATGTGACAAATGCATAAAAAACCCCACTTTTTTTCAAAATGGTGGCTTTTTTATTGTGTTTATCTCCATAGCAGCCATGTTATTTTTTGTTTGCCTTCGGACGACAAACATGTCAATGTAATTGAAAGAATATATGCGAGCTCCCCCATGCTAACGCCATTCAGAGCCTACAACCTTTGAAGGCAGCATGTTTTACCTCGTAGCATCCCAGCAATGCTGCAGGAGTTAAGAGCTGATAAATTGAATCAAGTTTGAATTTGTCGGAGCTATTATAAGGGTTTTTATTTATTTGGGTGGGCTGGGGGAATTCCAGTTGGTGGCCTCTTCCTGAGGCCAAAGGTAAATGAATCTTGTGGTTGTTGACTTCTTTTGCTGATGTGTGAAATTTCGTCAAGATCACTCGGACAAAAGTTTTCTTTTATTGTACGAAAATGTGAAAATCGCCACATTTCTCACTTTGTCACAAATGGCCACCAAATCATAGGTTGTATGGCCGTCCCATAATAATTTTAAAACTTTCGTTGAATATCCCTGACGTGTATTGTGGTTTCATTAGTTGATTTTTACTTATTTTTTTAAGATTTTTGACCCCATTCATTATTTTTTAACGGTTGCGCCTTCTGTGATGCCTTTATGTTTCAGGGTAGGGAGTTGCTCACTACACCAAAACGTCATTTTAACCGAGTACTAGGTGAGGTGAAGTAAAAAAGAAGAATTGTGAAAGCAATCTGGTCCTTGAGGTTCAAAAGCTGCTGCAGGACGTGAAAGTCACTTAAAAATATGCATCAGTTTGCACATGTATGACAGCACTGATATGCCAGCCCATGTTTCTGTCTTTTCTCAGCAGTGGAACTGTAGAGTTTGATGGATCTTAGCAAAAGTCTTTCCCCCATAAATGCTGTTTGAGATCAATGGCGTGACTCCGATTGAAGCCTCATCATAAAACATCTGCGTTGTGTTTGATTTACAAACATTTTACTGGGATATCTGGGTTGTATTTAAAAAAATAGTTTGTACCATTCAAACTGTCACAACAATCTAATGTTGATTTCTTTTTTTAGACAAACCTCATTAGTAGGGGAACTCCTTATTTTCTGAGAGCAGATGCCCAGTTTCACTGCAGTCTTTGTCCCCTCGGCACACAACTGCTACACAGTAATCCGTTTGTTACAACGCCAGGTTTACGAAAAGACAAAAACACTAGAACTGGTGCAGCTGAAGAATTCCTCAATGGTTAGATGTGTGAATAAATGCAGCGCAGCAGAGACTGGACCAGAGGTAACGAGCACAGCTGAAGACATTTCCATTGTTCAGCAGACTGGAAGCAGGTGACCGAGGTCATACCAGGACAGTTTCTTGGCAAAGCTCCTCAGAACTTCGTTAACTTTTGGGGTGAGGCTGACCATGATCCTGGCTTCCAGATAAAGACGCTGCAGAGAGGCTTTGGTCTGCAGGAACAGGAGTTTTTTGGGTCTGACGGGGCATTTTCACAGACGGGAGGTGACAGTGACAGCACATGTACGCACTGATAGCGCCAGGGCTGTATTTTTGTGACGCTCATGAGCGTTTAGTTGCCACATAGCTGAGCCGCCTGCAGGGGGATGTCAGTTGTGACTTTCCAATAATAACAAGGGCGTGTTATTTTGTGTGTGCGTATCTCTTGTATGTGTTTGTAACACAGAAACACACTGAGAGATTTATTTCAAACTAAACAGACACAGAGATAGAAGGGAGGGGGAAACAGATCAGTAATGTGAAGCTCATGTTATGCATCAACTGTCTGCCAATGAGGCTGAAGAAAAAGCCATTTTTTCCCCTACTTTTCCTACGAATCTGTGCCCACGTATCCAGACTGGATGTCGGATGCCCTTTATGTAAGTCATCCAAATATCATTAGAGCTAAACCCACCATGTGGTTAAGGTTGAGAATGTGAGGAACGCATGGTGAACGCTCCTCCATTTTCAGGCTGTCCATGGGGCAAAATAACTTTCTCAGAGCGAGAGGTGGAGGCGCAAAGGAAATACTCGGAGCGGAGCATCAATAAACTTTCATTTTATGAGACTCTGACAAAGCACTTCATCCTCTGTCCTCATTGAAACATTCAGGAATTTATCAATAAAGTTTTGGAGGCAGAAGATTAAAACCAAAAGACACTTTCTTTTTTAAAAAGTGAAGACTGACTTTATTGTTTTTGGTCACATTCCTGTGTTTCTAAAGGAAACAGTTGTTTCCAATGACTGAAGTACGGTGGCCCTTAAGTACAAATCACTCCAAACAAACCACTCAATGGAAAAACATAAAGATCACAACACATGAAAAGCAAAACAAATAATAAAAAAAGCATTACATTTAAAAAATCAAAAGAATGTGCCAGAAACTAAAAATACTTCAAGGACAAAATAAAAATGGAAGGTTTTAGAAAACAAAAGTAATTTCCAAAAATTGAAATGAAATGTTACAAAAAGAAACCCGGAAAAGTAGGTACTATGGGGTTTCGCTGATTGGATGATGACGTTAGAGATTTTTGAAATATGTCTTTAATGCATTCTAAACGTTTTATAAGGAGCATATCCAGGATGGCTTCCTGCCAAATAACGTTTAGTTGAAACAATGGACAACAAACATCATCATCTAATCAGCAATGTCCCATAGTACCTACCGATTCCGGTTCCCGTACAAAAGGAAAAAAAAAAAGTAATCTTCATAAATTAAAATGAAATGTTAAAAATGAAACAAAAGAAGAAACCGATGATGGAGAGCATATGTAAAGAAAATGTAGCTTAAAGTAGCATTTCTGAGTATTTTTTAAAATTAAAATTATGTCAATCTGAAGCAGATGAAAACATGCAGTTTGAAAACGAGCTTCTTTGTGATGTAGAAAAATGCTGGGTTGGTCACAAGCTCAGCTCCATTCCGATGCATCCAGTTGTAGATGACTAGATTTACGTACGTCTTCATTTTCCTTGTCTGAACTGGATTCTAGCATCAAACTGTACCGCTGGATGTTAGCTTGATGTTGTGGGGAGCTGTAGGCTAATGGGGAGCGTGTAAACAAAGGGATAATGGGATATCAGCACAAGCTTACTTCCCGGTAACACCCCTGTTCACAATGCAGAGGTGAATTTCTGATGAACTTTGGGTCGGAGCTTTTCTGAAATGAAAGTATCTTTTTTATTCAAAAGTCCCCGGCTGGTACAGATGAAAGGTCGCTGGTTTCAGTCTTCAGTGTGGGAACGTGGGAAGCTGCCTATAAAAGTCAAAGTAATGACACAAGAAGATTTATATATAGATGACATGGATGTTTAAAGCCCCTCCTACAGTAGATACTTGTAAAAAAAAACAAACAATGAGTTTATTTTTGTTTTATGTGCTTTTAATACATTTAAACAAATATACATGTAATTTTACCTAGTAGCTGGGTTATTTTAGCTTCTCAACAAAACAGAAATAAAAACTTTCATAAATACCATATTTGTGTGTTACTCCATGAGGTTCCCATCCCATTACAGTGTGAAATTAGTATTCTACAATTGACCCCTCTCCTTTTTTTGCTTTTGTGTGTGTGTGTCTGTGGGGTGGGGGGTGGGGGGGTTCATAGGGGTTCATGGGGGTACGCTGTCACAGCTGCACTCAAAATGCAATTAGTGGTTTAATCCCTCAATTTAACCCTTCATGCGGAGTACCAACCAAGGAGGCATTGGGTCCCATTTTTAATGTCTCTGCTATCATTATATATTCTGTGTGCCTGTGAATGTGAACCAAACGTCTCCCAGTCTCTGGTTAGTCACAATCACGTGGTTTTTTTGGGTTGACGATCCTTCCAAACAGAGACACAAAGGAAACTTTTAAAGTCCCGCTCCAATCATCTTCTGATCTACTGTAAAAGCATTTCCAGTGGTCTTTTCATCACGATTATGCCGTTTTCAACCAATATTTAAAAAACATAACATGTGTCGTTTTCAAGGACATAGTTTCTGCAGAACGGGAGGAGTTCATCAGAAATTCAATTCCGAGACTGTTGTTATGGAGCAACCCCTCTCATCCTCCCCTTCTGTTGTGTATTTGTGTGGAGCAGGGAGCTTGTGGCCTTCTCAGCATGTTTTCTACAGCACAAATACGAACTTTTTTAAAAAAGGATTGTTTTTGTCTGTTCTTGATTCACAATAATTTGATTAAAGAAATATTCAGAATTGCAATTTTGAGCTTTTTTTTTTTTTTAATATTTGTCCTCTTTAGAACATTTCCACAAGAACATGTTAAAAACACCCAAAAGCACAATTTTCACACGAGTGGGTCTAAATAAAATTAATTCTCATTAAGTTTCTTTTTAATATTATTCATATTGAAAAGAGCAACCAGCAGAGATGAGACGTCCTTTAGAAGCTAAATCTTTATAAGCATGAAAAGTTGAGATGATTTCTAATACAGTAAAATTTATGTAATGAATACATCGTCAGGGGTGTATCAGTTTCAGAAACAACTTACGACAAAATAGCTAATTAGGTTTGGTATTCTTATGTTTTTGTTATTTTGTTTGACTGCTTGAAATAAAGAAATTCTGATTCATAAATCTCCATCGTATGAAGCCTTAGTCACATGCATTTCCATGGAGGTAAGCGAGTTCTGTGGGTTTTTGGGTTGTCCGTGCCCCGGGAGGGTGATGGAGAGGAGCAGCCGTTCACTGTTCACTACCCTGTGTGGGAAAGGTAATATTCATCATCTGTTACATGAAGTGGACTGCAGCAGTTCTTGTCTGCGTTCTCCACAGTGCTCCTCTAGAAACGTCCTGCTGCTCCAAAGTGCTGCAGTTTAACTCCACAGAACACTTTGTTGTCAGACTGCAGACCGATTTGTGGTTCCTGGAGTTTCCAAAAGTTATTTGGGAAGCATGAGCTCCTTTGCTGTAATTCAGATCCCATCTCATGTTCTAAAGGTGGACATACTCCACTAAGTGTTCTGGCCATCCACCCCAATGCAGCGCTTATGACGCTCACACAACGACATATTTGTTCATCACAGATGATTTAATCCCATTTTAGGCCAATACATCAATTGTTGAATATCAATTAAATGGTATTTAAAGGGAAATTTGTATTTTCTAACATTTCTGTGTTTAAACTAACATGGGAACCGGCCTGTGTTTATTCTAAATGTTTTTTCAGTACTTAAGCTTATTTTAACTCTTCATAATTCACTTTTCAGGCTTAAACATTTTAAAACATTGAAAAATTAGCAAAATGAAGTACTTTTCTCCAGACTTTTTGCATCAGCTTCCCATAATCTTTGTATTATTTAGAAGTAAAAAAAATGTATTTATTCATACATATATAAAACAACCCATGTAAGCTGCAAAAATAATTCATTTACAGACAGTGGCGAGTGGAAATCAGAACAGCGTTTTAAAAACGTTGTAACACTGCAGCGAGTGGTGTCTATCTCATTGTAACGTGGGTGTGTGTATGAAGATCATCTTAAATGTCACTGTGTGTGAGGTTTCAGAATCATTTCTCTGTGGTTTCCTGAACATTTAGGATCCCAAAGCTTGGTTGTTGCTCACACAGTGACAGGAAATGCTCTGAAAATCCTTTCATTGGAGGAGCTGCACAACCTCCAGGATTTAAAACGAACCAAAGACCACCTTTAAGGATACATTTAAGGAGACATTTTCCACCATGAGCCTGAAAGTGTTCTCCCGTGTGGTCGCACAAACCAGGTCTGGGGTCACACAAACCAGGTCCCTTGTGTGTTCATGTGTTGTAACTGTTACACCAAAAATTCTGTGTGGCATATTTTTGTTTTTAGTTTTGCGCACTAAATATCAGTGGCAGTAAAATATGAGTGTGTGTGGGTTGGGGGGTCATAGCTACAGCCTTTGAGCTGAATCTGAAGTTTTTAGTTTTTACTCCTTCATGTTTTATACCACTGGCTTGCATTTGTGTTTTTGATTTTATAAAATATTTTTAAAAATGTCAAGGAATCATATTTTTGAATAAGCAGAGACTGTTGAGCCTCATAACTAATTTAAGCTTTAATTTCTTTTAATCAAAGTATTTTCACTGAGAAGCCTTAAAATTGGTGGCAAAAATGAAAATGTTAGTTTATGAAAGTCTGGTTTATTTAGTTTTACTGACATGATTTTACTAAACTTTACATGATAGAAAACCAGCAGTTTCCTCTACTTTGTGTCATTGCTGAAAGCAGGCCTCTCACCAGCTGTTGTCATGTTTAATAAGGTCATCTTCTGCATCTGCTGCAGCCATGCACACCATTACCTTTTTTGCAGATCCTTCAAAGGAGGTCATTTAAAGCATTTTTTAAATAGTATTTTGCATTGGTTTTGAAAAACGGTAAAATGTCGTTGCAGTCTGTTTCTTCCATCAAACTGCTACAATAGTTTTTTATTTATTTAGTTTTTAATGTAAATTGGAGTTATCAAACATGTTTTTACATATTTTAAATGTTGTTTTATATGGTTTGCAGTAGAATATTTATGTTTGATTACTCTTTTACATTTTTTATAACAAAACAAAAAATTTGATCCACTTTAATGCTGATGCACAAAGTGAACTGATTTCTATGAATTGCTGTATATGTAATTTTTTTTTTTTTTTTTTTTTGCTGAACAGTATCACATAACTCTGATGTGGTAGAAAAAAAGTATTTATCTTGACTTGTTTCAACCTGCAGTCTTCTTCAGACGGTTTCTTGTCCTTAATGACGTGTCTCCATCAGCTGCTTGTGATGGTTGGGACTCGCCGGAAAAACCAACTTGTTCTGTCCGAGTGACCAAGCCCCATCAGTCTGTTTCACAGATCAATAAGTGGGTGACATACTTTCTGTCTCTTGGTGTCAGTTAATACTGTGCTTCTATGTTTTTTTTGTGGCTGCTTCAGTCCAACACCTAAACGTCCTTGTTTTGTGTCCCTTTAACTTTTGAGTTTGTTTATTTTGCAGGGTTACTTGTGCCTCTGCGGTCTTTTCACTGTAAAGCCACACCGTCTCTAATCACAGCTGGAGACAGAGGTACAACTGTCATCCTTCTCTGTCATGCTGTGGGCACATTGCCCTACATTCAGACAGAAATAACGAACACAGATGAGACTGAAGTAAGAAAAAAAAAAAACACCACTTATAGAAAAAACAGACTGATGAGAAAAAAAGCTTCTCAGCATCAACTTGGTCACAATTTTAATTTATTTTAATTTATTTTTTGAGCTGTTTGTGTTGTTGTCAAAACCAACCACGTTTCTTCAGCATCTAAGTGCTTTCATCAGACAATGTACTCATCTAGATATGTTTGTGGACAAACAAAGGGCCTTTTAAAGGGTCTTTTATCAGCAAAGCTGTAAGATGTCAATGGTTTGAAGTAAAGAATACTTATCCAAAGGTTAGTTTTGTTACCAAACACATTACTCAGTTAAGTCATTTGGAATAAGAGAGGTCTACATATTCTTCAAACACCAACCTTTCCATTTTAAAAACATGTTTTTCTTGCTTAGATATATATATATATATATATATATAGATATATGTATATGTATATATCTATATGTATATGTATTGTTAATTTAAATGGTTTCAAGAAAGGAATGACCAATTAAGTATAGTATTCTCATCTCACAGCAAGAAAGTCATGGTTTAATTCTGTGCAGAAAGTGTTGTTGTCTGTTGTTTTGATTGGATAGTTCTGTAGAGTGTACTCCACATTCACCTTTCAGTATCTGGGTAGGCTCCAGCAACCTCATGATTCCAGTCAGGACTAATGTGTTTTAAAAAAGGATGGAAGGTTTTAAAAAAAATCTCCCTGCTGGAGCCCACCAAGCAGACCTTATCTGCACTGAAGCAGGCACAGGAAGCTTGAAGAATAACCTCCCCACCATAAAATTATTAAAGAGACAAAAGACAGAATATTTTACTAAGTTGGTTTGTACTATTACTTGCATAAGTTACTTTACGTTGAAGAAACTGACATTCAGTTGTCTCTATACTTTTATGATTTTTCTGATCTGATGAGGTGACGATCGACAGAGTTGCAGTCAGAGTGGTTTCAACACAGCTCAAATGTTACAAGACCCATAAGAGACACTACAGGTGGCCAGTGTGTATTTGTGCATATTGTGGTTATGGGGAGCTGCATTTCCGTCAGTACACAGGTGCATTGTGACATGTGGCCCCTGTGCAACCTTCATCTCAAGCACGCGCACCAATTCACCGACATAGACTCTTTTGAAGCTGCGAAGAGTGTCATTTACAACCACAATGGTGGCGGTATCTTCATGCGGAGGGGATTTCACAAGAAGAGAAGCCTCAGAGGCAAAAATTCTCTAAACAAAGGAGAAAAAAAGCATGTGATCCAGGTGTATGTTGACAGAGCACTATCTGACAAAGCTCAAAGAGCAGACGTGAAAAATACGACAGCATGAATTAGAAATAAAATGAATCCATAACTAAGTTTAACTGCAAGTATTTTCTTGGTAAAGACAAATTTTAAGTCTTTATTTTTGCAACCTCCTACTTCTCTAACACACTGCAAAGAGAGGTAGTCAAAAAATAGAAAACAAACACTAATCTTTGGAAGAAAATCGCCAGAAAGAAGTAAAATGATCTGTTCATTCAGCAAGTATGTTTAATGTAGCAACTAAATCTGAAATCAAATATAAAAATAAATATAAATATAATTTGATTTTAGTAAAAGTTGCTCCATCTTAACAAATCTTCATAAAATCTAAAATAGCATTTACTCTTAGAACATCAATCAGTGAATGCCAGTCTAACATTTATTCAACTTTTAAATGACATCCTTAATTTGGCTGGGTAGTAAAGACCCTTCACACTCCTGTGTGGCCACAAGGGGGCCAAGTCTGGGTCTCCCCGTGCTGGTCCCCAGCCCGGATAAAATACAGAGCAAGGTCATAAGGGCGTCCAACGTAAAACTCTCTGCCAAACCACCAATGTGAATCAGTGAAAGCTGATTCTCTATTATCAAGATTATGGAGCAAAAGGATTTTGACTCATTTTAATAATCATTTCCTTATTTCTAGATTTGAGCTCTTAATGAGACAAAAAATCTCGACTCTGCTGATTTTGAGAGAAGCTTGGAAAGTTGTGGAGCAGAGAGAAGTTAAAACAACTTAAAACCTGGTAAAATATCCTGAATGTCTACAAAAAATCTTTGCAAAGATCAAATGGTTTGCAGTGCACTCTTGTGAAATGAAACGCAGTTTGTCAAAGTGGAACTGAGATTGGCTATTTAGCATTTCTGGGCTTTTTCCAAGGCTGTTTTATCACATAGAGCCCACTTCATAGAAGATGCAATGACCCAAGAGTGAATCAGTTCTGCAACAGCTGAGCAAAACATCTGCTGAGGTTCCAGCCGCAGCCAGAAAGTTCTGGTTTCGATTAAGCTCGACTTAAACCGATAAATCTGTTGTTTCCAGCGAAGCCCACTGCCCCAACTCAGAGAAGCTGACACACCCATCCCGTTTGGCCATCTTTTCTGTGGCTCACCCCCTTCTCTGTGAATTGACTGCCCCCACCCTCCTTTTTTTTTGCCTTGCTTCATACAGCTGTTCCTTTGCCTCATGTTGCACATTCTTTCATTCTTTAAGGCTCTGGCTGTCATGGACCCATCTTGCTTTTTTTGTGTGTGAAAAAGAGGAACGCAGTCTGACAATGTAAAGGCTTGAAAGACAGAGTACAGCTGCATGCAGCCGAGCTCCAGCATGTTTGCCCCCCAGCTGTTTGTCTCTCACTGCTTACTCCGGATCCTGCTGCTCTGTCCCTCAAGGCCTCTCCCCGTGGGTCCCAAAGGCACGTTCCTACGCCTGCTATTTTTAGTTTGGGAGACTAAGAAAGTCAGGGCTCGCTTCATGTACGAAGCCCAACATCCATCTGAATTTATATTTTCAGTTCTTGACCCTTCTCACCCACCATCTCCCCCTTCTGTGCTCCATTCTTCAAACTTCCGCTTGCTGTTCTCCCCATCTTTTAGGCTCAATCTCAGGTAATATGCTTGGGAATGCCAAACAAAGGAAAAGTCCAACACAAAAACAGGCACTGACCCGACAAACAACAAAGCAATTAGCCAGTGTTTTGTCTGGCTGGAGCAACCGTGACCTCTCAGGAAGCTCCCCCATCCTGCAGGAGGCGGCTCGGCGTGCCGCTCAGACCGACTGAGAGCTGGGAAGTACAAGAGCCAAGGCTTGTGTGCCTTATTCACAAGCTGGGTTCCCTCGACACATCCCAGTTTACATGTCTGCCTTTGTGCTTTGGAAAGAAGCATTGGTGCTTCTGCTGAACTAAGATCTTCTCTTACTGAAAAAAAACACATTAAATGTAAGAAAAACCAAAACCAGCTGTCGTCAGCAGTTTTCAAATTCAAATAAATATTGAAACATTTAATTCAAAAATAAGGGATAAGGAAAGAGCAATAAAGGAAAACTACTAGAATTGTAGTTTTTTGTGAACTAGTGTAATATAATTACAGTAAAGGTGATGTAAATTTAGGACTTTGCTGATGATTTGTCAGCCTGGTGTTAAATTATACAAAAGTAACATTTCTAGTCTTTGAGACTCAAATCGATTTGTATAAATGTTGACAACTTTTATATTTAAAAAGTGCCTCAATCCCATAATAGCCTTGATTTACAGGTAAATCTCTGAAGCTGATTATCTGGTGCTTTTAATTTGTTGTCTGCGGTTAAGAGACGACAGGGAAAGAGTCACACATACACACCCACACACACACACACACACACACACACACACACACACATTGAGACTCAGAGAGTCGACATGTTCTGTGTGTTTACAGATGATGCAGATCTCATTGTATTCCTCAAGGACTCACAACCTTTATCAGCGCCAAAGTCCTTTTTTCTTCTTTTCTTTCCACATTCAGGTTAGCCGTTTGTATCCATTCAGCGCTCAGAATCCATCTGCTGCAAATTACTGTGAGAATTTGGTGTTCTGAAGTTTTCAGAATTCAGATGGCGTATTGGTCCAGGGGTCTGCCACAGGGGTGGAGTCAATATTCGTATCAATATTGAGACAGATTAAGAAATCATGAATAAAAGTTTCTTTAAGTGTTGCAGAAATATAAAAACAATGTTTTAAATGAAATACAAAATAATAAAACTGTTAGAAACATATATTTCTGTTCCTTTTATTTGTAATAAGCTTCCACTACTACAGTAACCACAGTAATCCTAACCCTTAAAGAATCCATCAAACAGTGCAGGTTCGTAGTTTAACAAAGTCTTGACTATTTTGACCTATTTTTTAGCACCAAAATCAATAAGCACATCGTAATTCATGCTGAGGTATGTTGAATTATAAATCTGATTTTCTCTATTTGAATAAAATTTAAGAATTTTAAGTGGTCCAAAAGTGAGACTTATGGTCCAAAAAATATGACAAGCGTCACCTGATTAGTTCTAATTTAATTCAGTTTCTTGGATTTTCACATTTCTGGCTAAGATGCTCTAATAAGGATCACATAAACAGACAATAGTTATTTTTGTTCGTGTCTATCACTGCTAACATTCGTCTTCCTACATTTGCTCCATTGAGACGATCATGTGTAACAGTGTCTTTTATTTTGAGTGTGAATGTCTGTCTGTAAATTATTAAATATTTCATATTTTGTAAAAAAAATATTTTTTTCTATTAATGTTAATGTTTATTTATGACAAAAAACAATAGTTCATTTATACTGACCACACTGGAAACAATAACAAAAACACAAACCTGTGTTTTATATTTCTAAAGTTACTGGCTCCTACTGGGTTGTGGTCAGAGAGAAACCGACCCAAATGGTTCTTTAAGTGTTGAAATTTGCAGATCCCTCTTCTAAGCTTTAGATAACAGGGATGTTTTTTGTCTGAAGATTTTAAATTTTAGTTTCCAAAAACCTGTTCTTGTTTATTCGATAAGAAATCACAATCAAAAAGAGCCAGCCTTAGGTTTTGTCTCAAAGGTCATGACCCCCAAACATGAGTTCCTTTTGGTCAGTATGTTTTCCCAAAGGATAAAGTTACATCTAATCTGAGGTAATCCGGGGGTGCGAGCACAGTAGCAAGAGGAGCTGGACCACACACCAGTGCAGGTTAGAAGAACTGCCAGCTTTTAAAGACCCGCTCTGGTGAAAACTGTCTTTCTGGTGTTTTTTGAATGTCCTTCTGGCATTTTGGTGTCATATAGAGGCATATAGAATATACTGGTCTATGTTGGATTTCTGAGTATTTCTTTATTCAAATCATTGTGACAAAAACATGTAGTTGGAAAAAGAACGTAGAAAATACGCTGGGCGGGGCACAAGCGCCCTGCTCCACGCTCTCAGTGACAGGATGGGGAAGGGGGGCCGGGCTAGTTTGCGCCAATTGTGTCGCCCATTCAGAAGCAAATTTTGAAAGATCCACTCCAACGAAAATCGTTTTTGGTGTTTTTTAGAATGACCTTGCAGCATTTTTTGATGACGGAGGACATATCATATGTGAGGAAAGTTAAACTCAAGAATTGCATTTCTGAGTATTTTTTAATTCAATTGTTGTGAATCATGACGCAAAAAATACCATTTGAAATAGAACTGATTTGTGACTTAAACAACAAACTGATGCTGGGAGGGGGGCCACAAGGTTCCTGCTCTGAATTCTCAGGAACGAGGAGGGGAACGGGGGGTGGGGTTGCTCTGTGGAGCAGAGGCGTGTTTCCAATGAACTACTGTTGCTCTGCAGAAACTACGTCTAAGAAAACAACCTGTTTTTTAAAGTATTTTAACTAATTAGGGCATAGTCATATTTAAAAGACCCCTGGGAACGCTTTGAAAATGAATCAAAAGATGATCGGAATGGAACTTTAAAGGTAAACACAGATTTGCTTTGTGTAGCTCTTCTTCTGTGTGCAAAATATCTGCTGCCGAGTCGTCACGCCTCTGGAGTTGCTTCTGCTGAAAAATGTGAGTTTTTCAGTTCACACAAAACCCATTTACTCTTAATAAAAAGTATGACCTGCAGCCTATGAGTGAAGAATCCTTTATTCTGTGGATGTGTTTGCTAGAACTGCCTTGTGAATGCAAGAAAAAAAAACACGCTGCCACACTTTTACATGAATGAATGCAGTTCTCCTCACTAATCTCCACCATAACAAACCAGACAAAAAAAAAATTCACTCGCACTAACTTGTCTTTTCCGTTTGTATTTCTGACGAAACATGCATTTAGTCAAATTATAGTGCCAGAGTGCATGATTACACATCATGTTGTTGTAACCAGTGTTTCCAGCGAATTTAGCCACACAAGAATGAAACGTTGATGATTGAGGCATCTGCTTTCGCAGAATGTTTCCAGGGAGCTGGGATCAGGCGTGATCCATGATGGGTTAAAGAGCTCCAACACTGTGGATCTGTTCTCTGCATAATCACCAGCTTCCTGGGCTGAAATGTAATTGGTGAAGTGAAATATGTCGCCTCGTGTAAGTGATCAAACTGAATGCTCCTCTTGTGTTTTTACAGAAAAACTGCTGCAATATTTAAAGTTATATTGTTAGATAAGCTTACATAAGAAGGAAATATTTTAAATCCTTTTTTAACTAACTCCATTCTTAAATACTGCCAGAGGAAGCACGATGTGTAACAAAATATGTCAAAACCACCAGAAGACATCAGCTTTTTTGCTTTTACATGGAAAATTTTCTTAATCATCGTAGATGTAGATTTTCAATTCAGTTCTAGGTACTTTCTTTTTTATCCCGAAGCCACATTTCCTGCTATTGTCTGCCAGATACAAGTGACTGCTCAATCTGTCACACTCTTTGCTGCACACAAACACATGAGCATGCACGCACGGGCGTGCACGGTCCCCACAGTGCTGTCCCCTCCTTCTTTAGAGCTTTCAGTGAAAGGCTTGCATTACCAGAAAGTTACTGGAGGGGATGATACGACCGAGCAACTGTATCCTCTCTGAAAAGGAAAGTTAGGGGTGTGATTAGTTTAAGAGGAAAAAAAAAAAAAACTTCTCACATGAGAGGAAGTGCATGATACAGAAAAGTCAGGCGAGTTCGCCATGCCAAGCAGAGTGGCTGCATAACTCCCTTTGTCAGCACACAGCTCTGCACCTCCTCTGTCAGAGCAGGAGCTCTCTTCTTTCTGCCTCCAGACTGACTGGACTTTTGTGGGAGCAGGGAGGAACGTCCGCTTGAATGTCATCACCTAAAACTGGTAAGCGTTTGTGGGTTCACTATCAGCTGCTGTGTCAAAAACTGTGGATCACCCTGCATCAAAATGACATTTCCTACAGAGCATTCAGACAAGAGAATTTAGATTTGCTGTTGCTGTTTCAAGGAAATGATCTGTTTTATTACAGCTGTTCTTCTTGTGTTTCTGGTAGTATTTGATTGCTTTCAAAAGCCCCCAGAATAGAGAAGGGGCAATAATTAGAAACAAATCCCTCACTCTTGAAAAGAAAGCATGAACACGAGAAAGATGAGAAAGTGTCAGGGCAGGAGAAAAGTTGGAGGCAGACAAGAATTGTTTGACATTTGCTCTCATGTCTTCTGCTGTTTTCTAGATAAACTGTTCAAGCAAAAACAAAAAAAAAAGAAAGAAAAACAACAAAAAAGAAAAACAACACCGCTCCTTTTTTCTGGTGCATACATCTTTGTCTTGGAAATGAAAGAACTGACACCTTCTGCTTCATGCTTCAACCCTGTTTTAAGACATTTTGATACATTTTCTGGATAAAATTCTCCTTCTGATCTCTAGTAAAACACCAATCTTCCTCCTGATTCTTTGAATAAGTTCTGCTGGCAAACAGAACACTTGATTTTTGCAGAAAATGACAGTAGTACATCGTTTTGTTTGGATTATGGAGTGGTTTCCGCCTATCAGTTTTTTCTGTTTGGAGATGAAACCAAACATTTGTAGACTTAAAAGCTGGGTTGTCAGATGGTTGATGCTGTGTTTGGTGGATGCAGTGAAGCCTATACAGCAAAGGAAAAAAGAGGAAAATCAAAGGAATGAGAAGAGCGTCTTGGACTTCTGCTTTGTTTGGGTTGGAAAAGGTCGAGGGGGCAGCAGGTTAAACGAACAGTCAGCTCTCTGGGTAATGAACTCTCCCTCTTTTAGCCTCGACTCACAGCTGTGTCTGCACACCCACCAGCGCCACAGAATGACCCCTAAAACCTCACCTTTCCTTTTTAAATCTGACACTTTCTTCAAAACCTTCCTGTAAAAAGGCTCTTTTTTGTCAAAATACTTTTGCTGATGGAATCCTTTTTATAATTGAAAGATGTTGGACTTAATAGATATACCAAACTATTTGGAATCTGAAATCAAAGAGATTTAAGTGCAAAACAACATGTTGAACATAAATCTGAACACCACCCCCTTGTGGATGAAAACCTGATTTCATCTTAAGTGAAGTAGAGAGAAGTTTAAAGGCAAGTTTTGAAAATTTGCTACAACAGACTTTTAAAATGCTTTTTAAATGCTGCCTCCTCTTAAATTTGTAAATTAAAATCACAGGAGAAACTTCAGAAGTTCCTCCTCCTGTTCAGCTTTTTCTTAACCCACGCTACTGGTTTGGTGAAATTGCCACACAACATTGCACAATTGTTTAAGTCAAGAAGAATGATTATTTTAAAAATCCACACTTTGAGCCTTTCGCGCACGCTTTCATTGTTCTGAACTTTTCCCACACGTGCTCTCATGAGAATGTGGAGGCGTCGCAAAGCAGAACTTTCCAGTGTCACAGACGGTTTCCAGAGAATCTAGACGAGTGTGAAGCGCCATCGCTCCCCTCTGTGGTCACACCTTGCTTTGGTGTCAGGAGCAGAGAAGCTTGAGAGGCTCCCCGCCACTGCCAGCAGCCATCGGCGCCTTCTGGGTTCAAAGCTGAACCTCACAGATGCTCGCTAGACCATGGTGGGACCAAAACCATCCCTCACTTTTTACAACCTGAGTTTAAATGATCAAAGCCTTATTATTTTCCTTACAGCTGAAATGCCTTAATTCCTTTTTTTTGTGTGTGTGTGTACATAACCACAGATAAGGCAATTGAGATTTTGAGTTTATGATCAATTTCTTAGTTAATGCTTTACTTTGTTGTCATAGTTTAGTACTTTGTCTGATTTCAAGCTTGTTTCTACTCTTTCACATAATGTTACGCATCTAAACCACCAACTACTGAAACTGTTTTCATCTCTAACTTTGACTCTTCAGACAGTCAGGGTCCAACAAAAAAGCAGATCAGGAAATAGAGAGAAAGATCATCAAGTACAGAGCAAAACTGAAAAAGAAATGATTTATTAAAGAGCACAGTCATTTTAGATTTTGACCAAACATTGAAACCTGTGAGTAAAATGATTTCCTCCTCAGCGCTGCATCTGGGCTTTATATAATAAACACATAAATAATTAATTTAGTTTTGTTTGATTTTTAATCACGTAAAGCCCACTACATCAAAGAATAGAAAGAAAATTCACATTTTTGATAAAACTCACAAAAAAACCCTTTTGTTATTAGATATAGAAAGATAAAGTTATGATCCGATGGGTGAATTGGTAGGTTTTTGCTCACAAAAATGTTAGTTTAAGAAACAAAAATATTGACATGAGTGTTCAGGGAAATAGCACCATCTCGACCCACAGTCTCAAATTTGATCTGCACATTTTTAACATGGTGTAACTGTGTTATAAAGAATTAATGATCAACCATTTTTTATTATTTTTCAGAACAGCTAGAAGTTGTTTTTAATAATGAACAAAAATAGATGAGATATTCTGACCGTAAAGTTCTAAAAATTAGCAAGACTTTTCCCTCCAAAAGTGTTATTGAGATTTCATGGAAGCAGCCATTATTTTAATGACCAGGAAACGCCCTTTTACTGCCTCTAGTGGAAGGATAAAGAACTGCAGGGCAAGAAACATGGACCAAGTTATAAACAAAAGGTTTTTAGGGCAAGTTTAGGTCATACTAATTAAATAGGGGTCTCAGAAATGTGTGTATGAAATATGATATAAATAATTATTATACATTAATTCATAAAAATAAAATAAACAAACCAGACTAAACCGGATTTAAGAAGCAAAACTGAGATGTTTTTCTTTCTTCTCCCAACAGAGTTCATGTAATTAAAAGTTCCTCCTATTACAGTTTAAGCATCTTAAAATTATAAATATTTGGCATTTTCACCAGAGCATCAACAACATTTTGCATTTTGTTTTGTTTAAGTAATGTTTTAAGACACTTAGTTTCTTCATTGGTCTATTAATTGGGATAATAGTCATATTCCACTGATTTAACTTCTTTATCCTTTATTCATTACAGTCCTGGTTCTGTTTTGCTTTTAATCTCAACAGTTTATTTAAATAAAACACTTTCGAAAGTGAATCAGACCAAAACCAAACAAAACAAAAAAAAAAAAACAGAGAAAGACAAAGGAAAGAAAATCCTGATTTCTCCATGAGAGGCAGCTTATAGTATTGCTGTGCATTTTTCACAGTTGTGAAAGCAGTTGAATTAACCCTTCGCACATCAAAAAGAAGAAGCTGATTTCTTGTTTGTGGGTTTGCAGCTTCTGTCCAATGTCTGCAAATCTGTGACTGATAATTTAAGCAGAAACCTCTTCAACATCATATCAGAAATTCTACCAGAATAAAGCTTCACTCGCACCCCATTCACAAGCAAAACCCCAACTTTCTCCACCCTGATGTTTTCTTTAAATGTTCCTATCTTTCCCCTTTACTTTTTTCTTTTCTCTGGCAATCTGCCCTGCAACTGCTGCTCCCTCTATCAGCACATTGCCTGACTGCATTCTTCTCATTCCCACCGGCTTCCTGTGACTGGAAGAAGAGCGAGTCCCACTGGCCACAAACTTCCACCTCTGAGTCCTACCCACATGTGCTCCATGGGTCATTTTTCCTTCCCATGATTCTGAATTTCATTTCTTTGGAAAAAAAAAAAATCTGCTATCAGCAACCAGTGCAGGGCATTTCTTTTTGACAACCTTTACTGACATGCAATTATTTGCACACACTCTTAAAAAGTCAGAAATGTTTCTGCCAATATTTCCAACAAAACTCATATTTTGGTTTGGCCGGCCCACACACTAAGCTGGAGCCCTCCTGAACTGCAGTTCTGCTCATTTACAGTCCTGGCAATGCGGTAACTGTGGTAGGGATTAAAAAGAAAAAAAAACTAGCATCTAAAAAGGATTTGATGAAAGACCTTTTTGAGTTTTTTACTTACATAAACAGACCAAAATGACCACAGAGTGCACAGAAAAATGCAAACAAAAGCATCAGAATTGAAAAATTGCATGCTGTGAAAAGCTTCGAAGGCAATTTTAACTTTTTCCTGAGGCGTTAACGTGTTTTGAAGAAGTGTTAACTAAAGATAATGCTTCTCAAAATTAAACATTTGAATAATTACCTCTCATAACTCGAGCTAATATTTGAGCTAGCTCTAAACACAGAGTCACAGAGACTCAATAATATGTCAGTAAGAAGAAGGTCTGAGAAAATGAAGACATTGTGTTGGAGAAGTCTGTCCAAATAGGTGAAAATGTGCACGAGTTGAGACAGAACTTGGTGCAAGAATACCATAAGAATTCTACGAATGAAAACATGCAAACTGTGTTTTTAACATGTTCTTGTGACATTATTCTGATGATAGAGGACAATTATATTTTAAAAAAAAAAGCTTGAAAATGCATTTTCTTAGTTTTTCTTTGTTCAAGGAGCAGATGAAAAAAATTCTTTTGAAAAAGAGGTTGTAGTTGTGACACAGAAAATATGTTGGGTGAGATTCCAGCTCAGACGAGGAAAACAAAGACGTACATACATCCATTTGCAAACAAATATGTCTGCAAATGGACGTGCCTGAACTGTGGCGGAGAAGGGAGACTTTAGGCTGCTAATGGCAGTTGCTGCGTCACAAACCTGAGTTTTTTTCTGCTTCTGACACAATTTGAATGGAAATATAATCAGAAATGCAGTTTTAATCTGAAATTATATCATATGTGTTCTCCATCTTGAGAAAACTGCCACAAGAAAATATTAAAAAACACCAAAAACACAATTTTCATTGGTGCAGGTTTTTACAAAATATGGATAATGATAAATTAAATGAAGAAAGGAAATTATGCTTTCTATTGTCCTAGAGCTAAAAAAAATGTGACACAATCTACAAAATAGTCATATTTCTTGTCTCTCCAAAAAAATTTAAATTATTTCTGAATTAATCTTTCTTTTTTAAATCTACAAACTACTATCTCCACTTTGGTTTGTGTTTCTTTGTGAAGTGGTTTTCTCTGCAGAACTTCTGTCCTAAAAAACCGACAGGTTAGGTTTGGGCTAAAAGTGGCAAACTCGTGATTAAAGGACCACTGGGAACGCTTTTACAATAGATCAAAAGATGATCAGAGTGGGACTTTAAAACATCTCCATTCTCCAATCTCGATTCTTTCTGTAAAAATGGAGAATATTACGTTTATGTCCACTTTTTGGCCTCTTGATAAAAAATGATTCTAAATGCTTTAGCTATTTTCTCCATCAATTAAGCAGAGAAGAACCTCGTTATAATTCTGTTCTGTTGAGTCACTTCTCTCAGGATTACTAAAGGAAGTTCTGAGCAGCATAAATAGGTGACTCGCTGGATTTCATTCTGAACATTTTGTCTCACTGAACCTGTTTGACTACATAACTGTGAAATGATGTATTGACGCAGTACATCTACTCTGTTCCATGTTTTTCTGATGACTACAGCTGCAGATCATTCATTGTTGTCAACTTGAAATGCAATTCCAAGGCTAAAAACATCTGAAATTAATTTGATGTTAATATTGACCCTCAATTAAATTTTTCAAATAATAACAACTGGGAAAAGTTCAATATTTATTGTTCTAGGAGCAAACAGATGCAGACTGCAAAAATGTGTCTGTCTTTACAAAACCAAACTGAAGACAAATAGAAAGTTTGTTTAAAGTGCTGAAAAAGCAGAAAATAATGACCTCTAATTTCACCATGCTGTGACATTTTGTGTCAAATTCCTTTTTTTCCTTAAAAAAAACCTAATTAATAAAATTCCTTTACTAAAATAAAGTTAAATGAATCTGCATGCAAACAGTACAAATTCAATTTTGATAAATGTAATCATCTTATAAAAAGTAGAAGGTCCAAATTATTCATTTTAATTTTTATCAGATAATCATAAGTTTAGACAAATCTTGAGATGTGTTTTTTGTGTAATAGCTTGTGTGTTTTTTCAATTATTTCAAAGTGATTTTTGTGATATTGTGTGATCAAATAAGCTTAACAATCAACGTGATGAGTACTGAGACATAATTGCACCACAGTCATTCATTCTATTTGATTCTTGTGCTTCAAGTTTTATTTTGAATATTTAAATGCATATTCTTCATTAATAAATAACTGGATTATATGGAGGGAGTTTTTTGTCCAAGAAAACAGATTTTTATTTTAAAAAGATCGTTTCCTCCTCAGTGGCATTCTTAAATGGCCCTCAGCAGCGGTTTAAATCCTTACTCAGGATAAAATGTCAGTTGAAGGTCAAGAATCCAACGTTTTTGATGAACATCTAAAACGTGAAATCACATTTAATAGTGGTATTTTAAAGTTTTTTATGTACATTATTTTTCTTTTTAAAAAAAAAAACCCACAAAATGTATTGAAAAAGTTTATTTGTTATCCACTAACTTTCTAGTACAAATGAATATCTTATGTATTTTTTTTTAATTTGTCAGGATTTTAAAAAAGAACACAAAGAAAAAAAAAACTAGAGACTCATTCCAAAGAAAATTGTCTTTTTAGTGTTATTAAAATCATTTTTCTCATGATGGAGGATGTAAAATGTAATTATTTACTCAAATCTTTGTGATTCAGGAGCAGACAGGAAAATGCTGTTTGGAAAATGCTTGTAAATGTGATGTGTGACCAACAAGCTCCCTGATCTGCTGCATTCAGATGCATCCACTTGTAGACCACTAGATCCATGTGCATCTTTGCTTTCCTCGTCCGAGCTGGCATTTGGCTCTAAACTGTACGGTTGGATACGTCCTGATATTGCTCGCCATTTTTGCAGCACCACTAATGTTAGTTTGGAGGTGTTAGGGGCTATAGCATAGGGGCTATATACTAAGTGTTCAGCTTTGGGGCCCCAAAGCGTTGGGGGCCCCATGCATTGGCAAACCTTTGTCTAATGGTAAGTCCACTCCTGTTCCTCCTCCACAGTTGTAAAGCCAAGGATGTAACACGCGGTCCAGGAGGCGCAGAGCAGAGCGCACGGAGATGCGCAAAAGCGCACCGGCGCAGCTCAGCGGCAGATGGAGCCCTCGCTCCAGTGGCACTCTCAGATGAAAGTGAGACTTCCAGCTGCTCTTATTGTCAGTTTCAGACTGAGAGCGGACAAAGCCTCACAGAAACGTTGCTGTCACTGACTGGGAAGAAGCGTTTGAACTAGTTTACTGAGAAGTCTCCAAACCGCCGCCGCAGCAGCAGCAGCCAGCGCTGCTGACAGAATCACCCAAAATGTCAGATACGGGCTGCCAGGCGACGTTGATATCCGCCTCTGCTTGTTTGACTTCACTTCTGAACTTTTGAAGGTAAGCGGCGTATTGTTACGGAGGAACGTCACCAACGCCTCCTCTGAAAAAGTTGATTGCGCTCAAAAAAGAGAATTCTGCTTTGTTTTTTCTGGGTTTTGTATTGGAAATGTAAAGCAGATCCTGTCTGTCTGTTTCTGTTTTGCTGATTTTGCATCAAATCAGTTGGTGCTGAAATACAGCTCAGTTTGCATGGTTCATGACCATAGCGGGGGTTACAATACTCAAAATACAAAAGATTCAAATACCTATAGAAGTAATTCTGGATCTCCTTCTTATGTGTTTTCACTCAAGTTTTGAATAAAAGTATAATCTAGATCTGGGACTTATGGAATCAGCGGTCAAATATATTTAATTAAAGCTCAAATTCCCTTTTTTGGAAATTTGAATTTTAAATAAATAAACTATAGAAACACTTTTTGTTGTTTTCAGACATTTTTTTTTTCCAAAATAAAGCTCCTTGATGTGTCAGTAAATGGAACGAAACAAAGAAACAAAAAGGAAAAACATCCCTACTCCTGAAGCTACTGGTGTGAATGAATGAAGTAAATGTAATGCTTTACTTCGTAGTAGCTAGTAAACAAATAATAGTGCAACAACAGACTCTCTAATAATATTCAAATATGAGCAACAACTGCTTTTGTTTTATAGGATAAACGAAAACAAAACATTCTTTTAAGCGGGCTTGAGATTGGAATTTTTCTCCTTCCTTAAAATTGAATAGTTTTTCAATTTACTGTAACTTGGAAACATGTACTTAAACTGAACTTGGTCTTTCCGGGATGTTCTCAAATCTTCATAGTGATTCAGTCAGTCAAGCCTGAGGTCAGGTCAAGAGCCAAAGAAGCCACCGTCGCCTCCATTCCTCTGTTCTTTCTGTTTGAATGTTCCCAGCAGCCATCAGTGCTTTGCTGACTTTAACAAATCCAAGAAAGGGAGTCTGTTTGCATCTAACAGATTTAAGAAAAAATAACACACAACATAGACTTGTTCATTGAGCAGATCTGCATGCTCAACGTACATGTGTGAAGGTAAACATTCAGACTGAAGGGCTGGTAGCTTCAAAATTGATTCAATTTGACATTCCTGTAAAGATTAACCAGCTATTATATAGTAAGACAAACTCCCATTGAATAAAATGTAACAAAAAAGTTACATTCTGCTACTATATGTCGTCTCCATTATTTCATCTACTTCTTTAGGCTTTGTCGGAGTCTCTTGTTTGCACAATCAGGTAGCGGCTTTAACTGCATTGAGGCAAATTCATTCCTAAATGATGTGTTTAACCTTTAAAATAATCCATTAGCCATGTTTTGAAGCATTGGGAGGTGGCTGGAGTAGCATGGGAAACCCCATGCACGTACAGGAAGATGTGCAAACTCCATTTGGAAAGAGTCCCGTCAAGATATGATCCTTTTTCCTGTAATGTGTTGGTGCTTCAGTCTTTTTCAGAGTTCTCACTGTCATTTTATCTTGAAGTTGAAAACTAAGAAATGTATTCTTTTTGTTTATTCCATCAGATTTTCAACTTTTCATGAATTTATGGTGTTTTCTTTGTCAGTAGTTTGACTTTTTCTGTAAATATTGCAGGCAGCAAAGTATTTAGTTCTTGTTATAAAGATTAGCTTTAATATTTGAAGGGATCTACTCATTATCAGCTGTATAATCGCTGCTGTGAAAGAGAATATGAAGACTTCTCCAGAACAGATAACCTTTAAATGCCCACAGTTTTTTCCCAGTGTGAGCCAGAGCAGTGAACTGACAATAGGGACAGTGTTCTGGACCGGCCCGAGGCCCAGATCACATTTCCTGTTCCTGATTTAAGATCAACTCAACTGACTGCTGATATGCTCCTCTCCTGAATAAAAAAACACAGGCAAAGGACCGTCATTCTGTTGCTGATCACGTGCCTTTATGTTTTGTTCATAGGAGAGATGGGGAGGCTTGATAATTAAAGGGATCACCAGTACAACACCTTTATTAAAACCAGGAGCAAAAGCGAGATATCGCTGCAAGACAGTAACCTTATTCTTGCTGACTTTGGGGCTATTTTGGAACAAAGAAGCCCCTCTATGTGTGTGTATTATTCTAACCTATAGAAAAAAGCCATCAACACAATGCTGACTTACAGGAGGAAGTCATCAGTTGAGAACCTGTTTTCTCAGACAAATCATCCTTATGCCAAGTTGATTTTACAACAACAACGAGCGCTCGCAGCCATGTCTCTGCACGCGTGGGCATGTAAAGGTAATCCCTCAGGTACTGAGGTACGCAGACCACTGACATGCATCGGTCCCTGCTCAGATGATCAGCCCGTGTTTCTCTTAAAGTGTATAAAGAAGTCAGCTCATGTTCCCTTCGACTGAAATCGTGGCTCAGGTATAATTTGCATAATTAACGGCAGTGTTTATCTGATACCGTGCCTCCAGTTGGCTTGTAAATGTACTTTCTACTGTCTGCTCTTAGCTATGATTAATAGGCACCTGACTGGTCTGAGATTGAACTACAGTCCTGTTTACTTGGTCAGCATTCGTTTTCACTGACCCTGCAGTGGATTAGTATCAACCTTATGACAGTCCTGCAGGCCATCTATAAACGACGAGTCTTAAAAGCTTACAGGAGAAGAGCTAAAACAACAACAATCACCAGTCTGTTTGTCTAACTACAAAGTCACGCTGAAGAACATTCAACTCGTGACTCACTTAACTTAGACTCCTCAGATTTTCCCGTCATGCCTGAGGGGCGCAGCATCAAGAGAAGTTTTAAATTCAGTGAACTTTTGAACATTTAATCTAGGAAAGTTCAAATAAAGGGTAAAAAGAAACATTTAGGACTTCTTTAGCTATCACATCATATTCACTGTTTAACGGTCTCCACTTAAGCTCAATAACTTTTGTCAAAGTTTTCTTCTCGTCTGGTCCCATGAAGAGAAGCTTATTTCTGAAATAAAACCAGAATATATATTCAAATGACTGTCGAGAGGAAATGCTTCACAGTATCTGCTTAAATAGACTTGATAGGTGCCAGGTCATCATTGAAACTGTTCTCAACTGACCCTCCTGGTAAAATAAAGGTTAACCCTTTAACATCAGAGATGTCCCCAGCGACATCCCCTATCTTAATTCCTCAAACGTTTATGCGATTAACGTGAATCAGCTGATTCAGACACGGAGATAAGATGCTTTTTGTGTTGGCTTTCTCCACAACAGAATCAGCTTATTGATCGTATTAAAAGTGTTTCTCCAATTCAGAATCCACTGGAATTCCATTAATTGCATAAACACTTGAAGAGGTACCGTAGTCAAAAGAACGTCAACACTGGAGCTAAAGCTCAGGTGTTAAAGGGTTCAAGGAATCCGTCTCTATCGTAACAGAAGACGTTGCCAAACAATTGTTGTTACATTACATGTTGGTTAGTGCTACGCTGTCATAGGTTTTTCACATACACATACAGGGAAATCGTTGACGAAAACCTTGTGCCTGACACATAGAAAGCATAGAGGTAAAAGTGTTCTCCAAAAATCCTGAAAAATGTCTGAATAGCATCACCTGATAAACAGCATTTTCTTGAACCCCAGTTTTTCTGTCTTCAAATTGTGTTGTTTGATTTTCTGTTTCCATGCTGGGCATGCTTTTCCTTTTCTTTTTGTAATCATGTGTGATCAGAGCTGTGGATATGACACATCTGGACATGTCTTACACTGTTTTTTTTAATATTTTCTGCTGCTAAATTGTTGTCTGAGTTTTGTCCATTTTTTTTTAAAGTTTGGGATTTTGAGGTAAGCGATTGTTTCCGTTCTTGCCCGTTCTGGTCTCAGACATGCTCTGCTAATATGGTAGCACCTAAAATCACACAGATATAATTTGAATCTTTGTTTTCATGTAATCCCTTATGTAATCGTCACCTTTCGTGTAAAGGCTTCTGTTTTTTTAAGAGCTGTGTAAACATCAGACACCCCGGGCTCAGTGGGTTGTTTCAGACTATGCTGGCATGAAGTCGAGTCACATTTCTATGTTGATGCAGACTCAGCTTTGCTCCTTGTATGAATTGAATCAGATGCAAGAAATTTAAACCGGTTTTAGGAAGTTTCTTCCTCAAAGGCCCAAGTCGCTTAACAGTCACAGTTCCATTCACCCATCCACTGATGGCGGCTCTGCAGTTGAACACTGGTGCCAACCTATGAACACCAGAGGCAATGTGGGGTTCCGTGTCTTGCTCAAGGACACTTTGACGCATGGGCGGGAATCGAACCTGCCATTTCCCAAATAGAGGTTGATTGACTGCCGCTGCACCACCCCCATATAAAATTTTAACCACTCAATGATGTCATGAATAGTCACCGCTCATCTACGTCGGCGCGTAGCTGCCAGTGCTTCAATGCATGACAACATCGGTTTTAAAACTTTGGAAAGTCATCCAAAAACAACAAGTAATTGTATTTAAATGTAAGTGCAACCCAGATCTCTCTTCTGGTGGAGGGATGGTCAGTCCAAAGTCACTGTGGCTCCTCCTTAAAAAAACAAGTTCGGACACCAGCACAGCTCCAAATTCCCCTACAGTTGGAGGGGTAGGGAGAATCCATCAGGTTGGGGATGAATTTGGATTCGGCCTTAGACTCTACAACGTCTCATAGACAGTGTAAAATAAATGTTGTTATATTTTAAAATCTTTTTTTAGTGTAAGTTGTTATCTATCTGCTGTTTATGATATGGTATCATTTTATTCTATCTGAAATAGGCCTTTGATTGTTGGAAGCACTCGCAGAGGCAGAACTTGTTGAAGGAGCTCTTATGCCAGGAGCATCCTAAGCACTGTTCCTTCTCTGGATGGAAGTGTGCGAAATGACTGTGCATGTATATTTTGTTCCTTAAAACCTTAATTTTGTTACGGCAAAACTTTCACTCGTTTCCACACGTTTCTGATTACGCGTTTGTTGTATGTCACTTTGTTAGGACAAAAGTACACACGGCTTTTGTGCAGAGGCCTTTTGACCGTCAACACTGAAAAAGCGTAAATGATTTCAAACATTCGTTTTAAGTGAAGTTGGGGCCGGTTGGATCATGCTGTCTGCATGTTTGTGTGCTCTTGAAAATGTCAGAGTGAAAAATGCACTGTGCATTTAAGTTTTGCTTGAAGACCCACTCTGATGAACATGATGTTTTAGCATGTTCCTGTGGCATTTTTCTCAGGTTTGAAGAAATTAAAGATTAAAACTGTGCTTCTGACAGGGGTGGAGCTACAGGGGATGGCATTTAGATCCATGTATGTCATGGTTTTCCTCGTCTGAGCTACCATCTGGCTCAAAACTGTACGGCTGGATAGCTCCAATATTGCTTGCCGGGTCTGTTGTACCACTTATGTTAGGTTGGGGGTGTGAGGGGCTGTATGCTAGCAGGAGAGCGTGTAACCAGATGGACTTTGGGTCCAGTCCCAGTCACACCCACAACTCAGAGGTGAATTTCTATTGACCTAAACTATAAAACTATGTCCTAGCAAACAACACAGGTTTTTAGATTTTTGCTAAAAAATGGCATAAATATAACTAAAAGACCACTGGGAACGCTTTAAAAATAGATCAGAAGATCATCGAATTCTGTCCTTAATACTTTTATTTTAAATCAAACTTTTTATTTTTATATTTTTCATCATTTAAAATTCAGAAAAAATGCTGTTTCGTCTGCTTTTACAAACAACACAGGGACTCATCAGGTACCAACGTCACCCAAATGAAATAATTGATTTTAAGTTCCATGTTCACATTTTTGTGCAGCACCGCCAAAGTTACTGACATCCACTTTAACCCGGATCTGACACATTTTGACCCAAAATACATTCCCAAAGGCTAAACATTAGGGTTACTAGTAATGCCCATACAAGCACCAGCGTACACATGAGGGATGCCAGTAAAAACAAGTGGTGTAATACTATTAATAAATTAAGGAACAGCTACAGCGCTTGTCCTGAAACAAATGTGCACTTCCATGATTGTGCACAATAACACACGAGTTCCCTGACAGGTGAGGCTAAAAATAAATCAATGTGTCACATGCTCTAACAGTTTTACAGCGAACCGCTGCGCTGCTTTAAAAAGAGAGACAAATGGGCGGCGGTAATGCACTTGACAAACACATGCATTGAGACACGTGTACGCACCATCGACGGCAACACAAGCAGATCCTATGTGTGCAAACACAAAGACCTGCTGTGCACACTGCGAAGAAACAACTGCAAGCTAATAATATCTTGGGATTTATAGGATGAACACACACAGGAAGATGAAGACATAGGGAGACTTATACTCCAGCTGCTCACAAGCAAAGGGACAAAATGTGCCCAGCAGCTGTTGATTTCTATAAATGTTAATGAAAGGACAAAGAGATCAGGTGGCCAGCTTGATTGATCATCAAGTTTTGTTGTTTACATGAGTAAATCTAATAATAAAGAACTGGAGGTGGGTGTAATTTAACTGCACAAAAGCTATCAGTATACCCAGTGTTTGCTCATGGAAGCATGCATCAGCCTTCACACTTCTTCTGTACGTCTTTCAGAATCACTAAAAAAGGAAGAAGTCACTGCCTCTATCAGGACAAATACTGCTGCATGATATCGTTGAGAACCTTCAACCAAAATAGCAGCTTCTGCCTGCCTAAATGAACCAAGAGGATGTTTTGGTGCAGACTAACTTTAGAAACAGGAAGTTGCTGGGGTTTTTTTGTGTGTGTGAGTAAAATACTTGCATGCCAGAAAAGTGCATGCGTGTGTGATCTGATGTGCATGTGTGTCAGTGTGCTGCTGCTTATGGCCAACGGAAAGAAGATGATGGCGTGAAGCAAATATGCTCTTACAGAATTAGAAGTTTTATGTTGTGACTATTTTTAACTCTGCTAAACTCAAAGGAGATAAAGAGAAAAAACGTAATTAATGGTATCTCTGTTCTTCCATTTAGCTGTTTAGCCTTAGCCTGGTGTTATTATGTCATTAAAATGTTGGATTTATGTTTTCATTTTCTTAGTTTAGAAATATTGGTGCATTTGATGTAGCAGCTAAAAGTATTTTGTCATGATGTGTGTGTTTGTCCTCCCTAATCATGATTGTATGACGGGAAGTCGGTCTGAGCTTTTAAAAACTCTCTAGGGTTGTAGCAGAAGAAAATGTGACATGAATCTTTGAATGCACAGCTTGGTGACAGTTCTTTTTTGTCATCTTAAGAATGAGTCACAGCAAAACTGCCTCAAGTCAAATGTTTGTGTAGATGAGACAACGTAAAGCATTTCTCTTAGAAAGTGCAGTTTTTTTCAAAATTACTTCTCATCAGTTTCTTTCACATCGTCTTTCTTTACCTCCCTTACTGCAAAAATGTTGTATTTTCCTTTCTTTTTTTCTCCTGAAATTGTTTTCTTAGGAAGACATTTTTAAGATAGCTTTTCTTAAAAGTGGGTCAAAGGATAAAAAGTGGGTAGAAATTCACATGCACTTCTGTATTGCTGTTTATTCTGCAGCAAAAGGGACTTCCTGGATGATTTTTTCTTTCTTTCGGGTGGGGAGATATCTTGTTCAGTGATCAAATCTGAAAGTAAGTGTGGGCGTGAGTGTCTACTTGCTGTTGTGTGTGTTTTTACTTGCATTTCTTACTTTGTTTGGGCCATTTCTGATGTAGTTACTGGCCTTGCAGGAACCACTTGGTATTTGCAGGTCACTGATAGATTGAGAACTTCTATTCTCTTCTGTGAACTTTTCTGCAGAAGGAAGTCAGGTTAAGTTTAAGTTGTTGACCAGTAATGGTTAGGATTGGGGTTTAAGTTAGATTGCAGATTTGTGAGAGCTTTTATAGAATATATTTTAGAACATTTGAAAGCGTTTGTAGATTATCTGAGCTCGCACCACAACCACAGTCCTTCTGCTCCAGTGTTCGTTTGATTTCCTTTAAAAACCCACAGGCTGTTCAGCTAATAGATATGTGCTGCTGCAGACGGCTCTTCGGTTTTGCCTTTGATGTAAAAACACGAACTGAAGAATGAAGTAGGTCACACTTTATCATTTAGGATACGAGTGCCAGGAAGTAAAACAGGTGAAAAACCTGCTGAATCTGAGACAGATCTGCTTTGTTTTTGTATCTTAAACTTTTGATGCATTTACATTCTCCAATTTACCCAGCAAAGCTGGGTTCTAGTGAAGAGTACACTGAAAAGAAAAAAGCAGATTTTTTTGGACACATCTATTACATTTGCTCAGAATCCCAAACAAAATCTCAGTAAATACTGTAGAAAAACAGGCCATCATCGCTTTTGCAACATTTTGAACTGTAAGACTAGACTGCAGAAGCAAAATTTTGCTCAAAACATACGATTTCATGTTAATGTTTTATGTTGAACTAATTAAGACCTGAACTGTCACTTGAGTATGTGGAAGTGTTTACGTCGTCACAGGAATTCAGAAACCACTTTGTCTTATTCTGTGGAGTTTAGCTGCACCGATTTTTGCTTCTGGCTCGTTTGTTACAAAGATCTGATCTGATCACTCTTGTGAGTAAACTTTGCACACACGATGGACGAGAGTAGTTTTGCTTCAGGGTCATTCAGACAGGCAGGTGCAGTAAATTTCCAAAACCTTTCTTCCTTCTCAATGTCTTTCTACCCCTGAGCGAACAAGGTGTTTCTTTCCATACTGTACAGGTCTTCATTTTTTTATCAGTACAGAAACATTCCTCCTCTGCTGGTTTCAGGTGTCAGTTCACATTGACACATAAAAACAGGATCAAATTACCAGAGTGCTCACACAAGCTTCAACTTTCCCAAAGCTTGTGAACATTTTCTAAAATGATTATTTCTAACTAGCTAGGGCTAGACCTTCATATTCAGGGGCCATATGATCTTTGACATTAGCACAAAGCATGAACCGCTTGTGGTGAAACACCTTTGTTTATTTATTTTTTTTGAAGTGATCAACTTTTGTATGCATCACAAACTTTTTGTTTTTAGCAGAGTAACCACTTCATCTCCTGCTCCTGTTTTCAGGTCTTTAGTTTAGTCACTTTCAAGTCCAGCTTATTCTGTCACATGTGAATATACTGGAGTCCCACTCCAATCATCCTTTGACTTTTTTCCAAAGTGTTTCCAGCGGTCTATTTTTATTACGATTATAACATTTTTAACTAAATTTTAAAAAAACTGTCGTTTTCTAGAGCATAGTTTCTGCAAAACAACAGGAGTTCATTCAAAATTCACAGTTGATGGAGACTAAGCCTGTGCTGACTACCCATCATCCCTTTGTTTGCACTCTCTCCCGCTAGCTTGCAGCCCCTCACACCCCTAAGCTAACATTAGTGGTGCGACAGAAAAAGTGGGCAATATCGGAGCTATCCATCTGTATAATTTTGATTCAGATTCCAGCTCAGATGACAAAAACAAAGACATGCATGGATGTAATTGTCTGCAAGTGGATGCAACAGAATGGAGCAGGGAGCTTGTGGCCCATTCAGCGTATTTTCACAAATAAGATCTATTTCCAACTGGATTTTTTTCATCTGCTCCTGAGTTACAACAGCTTGAATAAAGACATACTCTTAAATGCACTTTTAATCTTCATTTTCTTTATGTATCCCTCCATCATAAATAAGTAATGACTCAAGAGCATGTTAAAGTCACTGCAAACACAATTTTAAGTGGTGTGGGGCTATAAATACAAAAAGGCCAGAAAAACTGTTGTAGATTCTGATGCTGCAATGTTTCTTCCCCTTGTTTCTTTCCTTCTGTAGTAAATGTGACCATCAGCAATCGAGTGTCGTCACCTGTCAGTCCATGGACCTAAGTCTGAGCCACAGGCTGTTGCATCCAGGACCAGATTCTGGGATTCTGGCCCCTCACCATCCTTTCTTCCTGGGACCGTTTAATCCTCAGCATTGTTCACAGTTTTCTCCACCACAAATGCAGGTAAACTGATGCAGAAAAGACAACTGTTCTTCAAAGCGAGCAGATGCTGCATGAATGTGTGTTCAGATGAAAATACCAGTTTAAAAAAAAAAAAATGTCCCAGCTATAAAATCTATTTTTATGAATGTATGTATCCATCTATTTAGAGATGGGTGCCACAGCATTGTATGCTCTATAAATATTGCAAAACCAGTATTTGGATGTGCAAAATACACTTAGAAGAAAAGTCTCTTGCAACGTCAACCACAGGAAGAAGACATCTGCTTTTACCACAAGTCATACCCAGGTATACTGCTCCGCAGAAATTGGTGAAAAGCGGGTCAGGTTACTGTAAACAGATCACCTTCTCAGAATTTGTTTCTGATTCTGTGTCACTCAGCATAAACATACTGAAGGTGTATTTATTGGGGTTTTAGATACTTGCAAGTGAAACCGGAAAAGTCGACAATGACTAGATAGATTTATCATTGGTCATTTTCTTGACAGTACAACGCTGAACAAAAGCAGCGAAAGATGGAGGACCAACAAGAAGAGCAGCTAATGCGAAAGAGTAAAAATGAGCAGAGTGAGTTGTGTCTTTTTTCATCATTTGTTCTCATTTTCTGTGAAATGCATGACGGTTTTTGACCTGAGGCTCATTGAAGCCACACACCTCACAGTTCACTGTTGTGAAACTGGAGGGATTTTCCATTATTCCTGCAATCTCAATTCCATTGAAATGAGTTTAAAGTACACAAAAGGAAGTGAAAGATTCCAGTTCCCTCTCTGAAATTTTTTTTAAACTCAATTACAGTAAAGATAAAGTCCTGATTGCACCGTCAAAATAAAGATGTTTGGTGACATTTCGTGTCTTTCAGGTGCTGTAGCCAGTTCATTCGTGAAAAGAAAACTTCGGGACCATATTATTATGAAGAACCACGAGAGGGTCACTCCTAGCCACCCCAGCCCTCCCCTAGGATATGGGTGAGAATATTTCCAGAGGTTTTTCCAAACAGAACGCCACCTGGAAGAAGCGACGCACATCCTCTTCACGACCATACTTGCTGCTAGTGACTGCTCTGAAAGAAATAGCGTAGAGTTAGATTAATCTTAAAATTAAAACCGTGAGAGGTGTTGTACGGTCTTGCCGTTGCCACCCCCTTTTGACCCACACCAAATGGCTGAGCGGCTGCTGCACACCCCTCACTCTCCCCTCTGCCCCTGCCACAATGTTTCTGTTGCTTTTACCTCCATAGCAACCGTTTTATTTTTTGGTCTCCTGAGGTTGATGAACAGGTCCATGTACTCTTTAGAACAATCGGCAATAGTAAAGTTTTGGATTTCCTTAGCAACAGAGGTTTTTGTTAACCACTCCCACGCTCCTAATATGTTCATATCATATGTCATATCATTTCATTCAGCTTAAACCTACGATTCAAGTATTAAATCTTTTCTGGGTATTTTTCGGGTTAAAATTTTGCCAGCTACAGGGGAATGCCACTTTTGCACGCTAACGCCATTCAAGAACTAGAAATGATGCTCGAGGAGTTTGGTGGCGATAGGTTAAGAGGAGTTTAAAATTGTAGCTGCTACTAAAGATGATTTTTTTTAAAATTTAAAATGCCAAGCCCTCTTTGAGGTCAAAGGTCAACAAAACTTCGGTTGTTGTAGAATTAACTTCGTCGTTCCCCATGTCAAAAACTTGTTTTCACCAGGTGATAGGTGTGTGCACATTCTGGTGAATTTTTGAGTATGTGGAGAGAGTGAAGTTTTCACTCAGAAAGAAAATCTGCAAAAGCAATCTGGTCCTTGCAGTCCAGGACTGCGTTTGAGACGTAAAAAATGGAGAAAATGTGTTAGCGATTGTGGCAAGATCAGGCTAATTGAAATTGTTTTGGTTACCAAGGTTACCGGTTTCTAACAGGTCCCCAAAGCCTCAGCAGGCACCCTGTGATCAGCGTCAGGACTTGGCCCTTCGAAGAACAGGTGAGACATCTTTGTTTTTTTACTTCCTTCATGCTAAGTGAAAAGATATCTGCTGATTTTCCTCTGCAGATGAGAAATGTTATGCCCTGATTCAGTAGAAACTCTTCATAACCTGTTTTCTTTCCACATAATCCTCATTTCAAAAAGACAACATGATCGGAAGTCCATCCCTTTGCATCAAAGTGAATGAACCTAAATTCAGTTCAGGCCAGATCAGCTATAAAATCAGTAAAGACAAACCAGAACAAAGCTCTTACGCAAGTTAAGCCAAAGTATGTGTAAAACGAACTGCGTGAGAGTCCAGAACAGGCTTCCCTCATGGCGTGAAGGAAAGTGGGTGTGGCTCCCCCATTCTTTACCTTTCTGCAACTTTGCCTCCCATTATTTATTTGCTTTGCCCTGCGCCCAAAAGCGCACACAGCCCAGGGAGGTTTTGTTGGCACGGTGACAACACAAACATGGCTTTAATCTGATCTCGGCCCGCCACTGATTGATTACTTGGAGTTTACCGGTGGAAAATGACCAAACACAAAGAGCCTCTGCTACAGCACATTTGCATGGTGCAGTTTAAAACGTGCACATCTGATTCCTCACCTGTGTTTGCGTTTCTGCAGTCTCAGAGCCCACTCTCAAGTGGAAGTTGAAAAAACTCATCTCCATGAGACCTAACCCTCTTCAGCGCAAGATCAGCGCCCCCCCTTCTGTCAAGCACAAGACAGAAACTCTGGGTATAAACATCTTCATCTCTGTTTGTTTTTTTGATTTGCTTTTGCGTTTTCACCATTTCAATCAATTTGATTTAACCTTTTCTTTCTGCCCGTGCTTCAGTCTCACACAGTTTCATTGCGTTTGGTTCAAGTCCCACTCCGATCATATTTTAATCAAATCAGTGGAGGAGTGTTCTTGTGACATCATTTATTTCTTCTTTTTGTCTCTCAGACACATCCCCAAGCAGCTGCAGCAGCTCCTCTGCATCAGGATGCAGTTCACCAAATGATACCCTGTATGACATCGGCTCCATCCCACCGGCTCATGAGGTGAGCACCTTCCATAAATGGACATGAGAGTAATTATTAGCATTTATTTCCACAAAGCAAAAAGTATCAAATACCTTTGATTTTTATCTATTCAAGATCTATTCAAGATTTACAAATGTTTGTATTTTTTCCCTTCATCTTTGTCTTAAGGCAGGAGTGGGCTACTTGTTTTTGTAAAAAAAAAAAAAAAAAAGAAAGGCAAGATTTAGCAAAGTGGAAATGTGTGAATCAACCTGCAATCTTTGAATAACGTTGAATTCAGATGAATTATTTTAGGAAATTCTTTTTTTCTCTTCACATAGCACAGAAATACATCTAAAAACAACAGGAGTTCATTCAAAATTACATACATCTCAAAAATGACCTTAAAAAAGTGAAGATAAGGTCTGGATGGAAAAAAATAAAATGTGTAAATTGTAAACCTGGGTCCACAGTAAACATTACATATCATGCAGAATTAAAGGCTTGCTGTGAACATTTAAATTTAAAGAAACAGAATAAGAAATAAATACTTATTTTATTCAAAATTGACACAATTGCTTTTTATTTCACGAAAAAATTCTTCAATTTCCACTTTTCCTGGCAACATATTTCTTTACAGTTTACATTTTTAGAAAGAATCACAGAAAGTTCCAGCGCCAGTGATGTCACAGGTTCACAATGACTTATAAAGTAGCCTTGCCAATCACAACCAAGATATTTTACACAGTTTTTAGAAAGCGCTGGGCGCCGCATAGTATTGATTTTATGACAGGTGGAATTTGAGTGCAGTTGGCTCTCGGACTGGACTTTGGACATGTCTGTCTAATGACGAGTCAGTAGTTGTAAGATAATTGAAATTTACTACTTAAGGAGACTCTTAATAAATTCAAATGTTTTCATAAATGTTCTTTTCTTGGCACATTTATGGTTCTCAAAGTTTTTATTTTCCTTGCCAATCTATAAATATTACATATTTTTCACACTGCAATCTTAAAAAAACATTTGTCCAATAAAGATATTATTTTAATTTGGAGTAGTTTTAGAAAGAGTACCTTTTTTCCATCTTTTCTAAATCACCCCCTTTCATTGATTGCATGTGAAGCTTTGTGTGAGATATTACTATAGCATGTCACAGCTGACTGGAGGAAATGTGGCATTGATTTATGGGTGTTGCAGAGCAAATGTTTCCTCATACCATCAGGGATTTAGACGTGCGTCGACATAATCTGAAATTAGGTAGTTGCAGTCATCGATGGAGAATGTCATCTGTTTTTCCTTTTCATCTGCTGGTTAGAAATAATTTTGGAACAGAAAGCAGTGTTGTGGCACTCACTGTCAGTGGGATCTCCACCTAAAGTCTTTGCATGGTTTCTCATAACAAAAACACTAATGAATAAAAAATCGTGTCGACTTAGCCCCAAAGAATGCTGTTGAAAAATGGAAGCCTGGCGCCTGGCTCTCTACCCATCAGCCCCACCACCATGCCCAACATCACAGCTGGTCTTCCTGCACAGGTGAGCAAAAAGTCATTCTTTCACAGCACTAAAGCGTTAGAAAAAAAGCTTCTAAATGACATGCAATTTTGAAGGCTGTTGCTTCCTTTGTGTGCAGACCGATATCTTGTCTGGGCTATTTTCAAGTTTTCACTTCCTTCTTTATTTTGATGATGGTTTTATATCTGGTGATTCAGTCTTAATGAAAATGTACGTACTCTAACAAATATAGCCGTGTGAAAAGTACGTACTGTAAATATTCCTCAAGCTATGAATCATAAAACAATAGACACATTCTTCTGGTTTATCAAAAATAAATCTTTTTAACAGTAAAATTGTGACCCCAGGTTGACAGTAGCACAGACTAGATAATATCCAGTCATGATTAGTATTTTAAGTTGCTGTAGCTTGTTAAAATGGAATAAATCAGCACTTTATTAGGAATTTTCATTGTAATAAACCACAAGATCTCTAAAATGGTAAGCTTTAGACATGAAGCACCACAGTGGAAATGTTCGGGCATCACGCGTCTGACCACATTCTGCAAAAAGACAAATATTGCAAAAACACTTCATTTCAAGTGCTAAGCATTCTGGTTGATGTTTTTTAAGCCACATGACCTGGTGTGACATTTATAAGCTTAACCACTGAAGTGCTTGAACATTTGGATTTACGTAGGAAAACTGAAAACAGTGACATGCTTGCTGTGAGCTAAAAACTCCAGCAGGGAATCAAGTTTTTGCTTTCCGTTGAGTCTATGAACGTGCAGAGAGTCAAGCTCATCACAGACGGGGCTGGAAAAAATGCAGCTCTGCAAAGATGAGTGTGTGCTCCACCTACTGCACATTCTCCAAACTGCTGAAACCAAAATCCTTTCCTTTTCTCTAACTATCCCCGTCAGGCTTAATCAAAAATAAATGCAAGTACTTGTGCTCTCTTGGTATTTATTCAAAAAGGAAGTGTTATGATTCTTGTGGCTCTCCTTTCCAACTTTTATATTTAACTAGTTGCAAACCTAAGGTATTTTGAATCAAAAGCAAGTAGCTGTTTCTTGTTTGATGCAGGTATCAACTAATTTTGTGAGCTTCTTGTTAATGTCTCTTTTTATTCTCCTTTTCCCCTCAGGCTGACTTGCACATAAGAAAACAAATGGCTCTACAACCCGTCTACCTGCATTCGGAGGGAAGTAGTCCAGCTCTGCTTCAGCGCTTGCAGCCATTGATCATATTTGAACCGCGCACCGGCTTTGTCCACTCCCAGCTTGTTTCTCGTGAGTCCTGGTGCAAAACCACTTTATGCATTTTAGAAATGAGCAAAAGAGTTAATCAAAACCCTCAACTAGTATTTTATAACGTAAACAATTGGCTTTTAATATAAAACAGAAAATACAAAATCAATATGGAAAGTTAAATACACTAAATCCAGTCCAGACTTTCTCTGGGGAGAAGGTATCATGTATTTTTCACTATCATTTTTGTGTTTAGAATTAAAAGACCACTGGGAATGCATTGAAAGTAGATGGTCAAAATGGGACTTCACACTTGCCCTCTTTGTCTGTGGTATTGACAAACCCCATTTTAACCACACACTTTTTAGCTTGTTTCATTCACAACAAAGTCATTTGTGTTGGTGTGGATTAATTTTTGTGGGTTGTTGAGGCTGACTGCGCATGAAAGCACAATGGTAGCCTGGCAATTCTCACAGCTGTAAAGATGTCAACAAATATTTTTACTTTCATATTTTTGTGTCCAGATTTAGTCTGTAAAGATGCCTGTTTGAATGAATTGCTCACTTCGAGGTCTAACATCACAGTATCTTCCTGCCATTACATAATATCAGTGTTTGTTGAAAGAAATGAAAGAAATTTGTGACTTAAATTAAAACATAATTGCCCGGAGATTCCTGAAAAATGAAATTACCTTCAAAGATTAGTGAAGAAGACGTTTATCCTTAAGGAATTTGTGATAAAAGAAGAATCTGAAGATAACAGAGGTTATCTTTACCCATTAAAGCCAAGTTTATTTTTCCTACTTTTCCCCCAAAATCTTTTTTACTCGCTATAGAAGATCTGATGGGACATAACAGAAGAGGGTTATTTTTTGGTTGTTTGAAGATGGTAGATGTGGCAGATATCCAAAATGTATTTATAAATAAATTCCTATTAGCGCTGCATGTTTGTGATGAGAGTATACGTAGATGACTCAGTAGTGAGCTCAAGTGCACCACAGGGGATGGAATCCTACATTTGCAAAAGTCTTTGGGATCCGATCATATAAACATCATCTCTATTAAATCAAGTGTGGTATTATTATTATTGCAGCAACGGGTTTTTTTCTTTGAAATTTATGCTAATTGTGTTTGATTCCTGTATAAAAGTCCTTATTTTCATTGATTCAAATAAAATAATTTTGATCTCATAGGTTATAGAAGTCTGATCAAAAGGATTTTTTCATTGCAGCTGCTAAGATGGTGCTAACTCTTTGACTGCTTCAAAAATAATTTTTTGACTATTTGCGTTAAATAAAATTTGTTAAGCAAAAAATATTTTTTATGAAGATTTTTTTTTATCTTCATGTATTTGCAATATTCTTTAGTTAAGTCAGGTTGTAGGATTATCACATATTTGGGTGTCTCTGATCTTTCCTATTTTAATTGACACATCATAAAGCTTCTGCACTGGTTATTTATTAAAGAAATGAAAACTGCTTTCTACTGTTCTCAGAGAAACTGCATCAGTGTTGCCCATATAGCAAAATGTAGCTTTTTTATGTTTTGAACTGTAACTGTGTTATATTTTTTCTGTAGGCCTATGATTTTTTTCTTGTTATTTTTTTGCACAATTATAAGAGAAAAAATAACATAAAAAAAGAAGACAGCATCAGTCCTGCTTGAGAGTGAATACATTTGTTACAGGAGCGCCCTCTTCTGGAATAACAAAGTATTACATATTCATTAATCCAAAACGGCTGTAATTCCTTTTTTATTTTCTTCTCCCAAATTGAATTTTCAAAATATTTTCATTTAGATTTATGTTCTGTTCCTTCACCTTTTAAATTCTTGATGTCTTTTCAATTTTTCTTCCATATTTGAATCTGTTCCTGTCCCTCCACTCTTCTCAGTTCATGGCCTGAGCTCGATTGCTCACCAGCTTCCTCCTCACCTGCCCTCTCCCTCCAAAGAAGGCCTAGTGACCTTGCCCTCTCACCAAACTGTGAAGCGAACGTATTCAGAGCCGCTACCACACAGCCACTCAGCCCTGCCCCCCCGCACGTCCCACCACCAACACATTCAGCAGCAGTTGTCCCAGGAGTACCACAAGAATGGATTGGAGAGGTTCAAACTGAGTTCTCACTTTATGAAGGTAAGAAAAATACATTAGATCGATTGTGAAAAAGTTAAGATTCTGAATATTTGTTTCAAAATTGTGATTTTTTTTTTTCATCTGTACAGAAAAGTAGCAACAGACCAGACCTTCATGAGGAAGACATGGATCTAGAGAGCGGTACGGGATCGGGAACAGGGTCAGCTTGCAGCTCAGAACCGGGCTCACTGTGTGATGACGGTCGCCGCAGGAGACAAAGCAGCACCAGCACAGACTCTGTTTGTGACACAGAATCCATCACCTCCTCCAGAGATAGCCTGATCGAGTCTTCGCTTTCACCCAGTCAGGTGCTGACATGTTTCAAAGAAATCCTGTTTTTGTTACAGGCTGTCATGTCTGTTTTTTAAATTCATTTTATTTCTGTCTAAAGCTGCGAACACAGTAGGTAAGTGATGTGCGTTAAGAATCTGCTGAACACGCTGTGCTGTTACCCAATACTACAGTCGGAAGAGGCTTGCTGCAGTCGTATTCTTTCACAGCTCTATTCCGATATATGAAAGACTTGGTGTCATGTCATTCAGCAAACTGCAATTATTAATTTTCCCTTCATGATGGATATTTAAGTGGATGGCACTTCCATGTTTTGCAATTTATAACCGATTCATTATTACCAAGTCCAAGTCCTTGATTGGTCAAAGTTCAACTGGTTTAACTTTCAACACACATTTAATGGCTGCTTAGATGCTTAAAAACGTTCATGGGAACACGTGAAAGCAAGAGTTTTCAACGGAAAGCCCGAAACGTGCAGACCCATGCATTTACATACAGTCATGTGAAAAAATTAGGACACACTCATTAAATTATCTTAAAAAAGGTTCATATATCCATGTCCACTCATATTTGAAAACTAATTCTAAAAAAGAAGGTGATTTAAAAAGAATTGAACAAAAACACTACTATTATTCCTTTATAGAAAAAAAAAAGATCTGGACAAAAATTCATATTTTAATGGAGATCAAAGTTTGGACCTCCTGTCAGCTGCAGGGTTTTTGCTCCTTTGGCTGAAATCGCGTCATATAGACACTCTTTAAAATGTGTCTTAAGTGTGAAGTGTCTGAACTTAAGCAGGAATTACATTCTTTTGAAATGACATTTCGTGTAATGTTTTAAATAGGCTTAAAAATTTGTTTGAATGTTAATTTATATCACTTGGATCACTCAGAGATGTTCAAATGCTATTAAATGTATATATCTAAATATGTGGGAAAATATACAGGAATTTACAGGGTGTCCTAATTTTATTACATGAATGTAGACTTTTTTTTGGAAGTGGTTGCTCGAATGCTCGAGTGTTTCCTGAGCCCGGTGTAAACTGTTGATTACAAAATAACCAAATGCAGCTGAGAACAGGTGAGTCTTTAACATGGATTTATAAAAAGAAACTAGGCTTTCCAGAAGTCTGTGGAGCATAGAAGCTGTATGCAGCTTCTCCATGTTTCTTTTTCACTCTAGGAACTCACAAAAGATCAGATCCAGATGAGCAGAGAGGTCTGGCTGGTAGATGAAGCTCAATTCAATTCAATGTTATTTATATCAGCCAAAATTACAACACAGTTGTCTCAAAATGTGTCACTATGATCTGGTTTGATGACAAAAAAAAAAAGCGTTTTTGCAAAACAAAAATTTCATAAAGAGAAGTTGGAAAAGCACTCGCCCAAACTATATTACAGACATGGATAAATTGAGCTATAATAAATAATTGTAGACATTTTTTTAGAAATCTGATGGCTGACCATCATTATTGTACCAAGAGTTTTTATTTAAACAAAAATGCCTAAAAATGTTGTACTGGACACTTGAGGGTACAAAAGAAGCCATATTAATTTCATTTACAGCATGTAAAAGTTCCTTTTAATATAAAATATACCCAGTGTTAAGTCAGATCCTCCTTCTGCTGCAGATTTATCAAGAAAATCACGTCAAACATGGCTTTTTCTATTATTATTTTTATGCACTGGTATTCTTTTTCTCCATTTAAAATCCAATATATTTAGACAATGTTGGTTCTTTTTTATTGTGTTTACTACATACAGGTATGTAAATGCATTTATAGCTTTGGTCAGCAACTGTTGTGCAGCAGAGGATAATAAAATGAGCTTTAAGCTTATTCCATTTATTAAAATCTGTGACGCTGGATTTAACATATTTATCATTTTTTTCAGTTATCTGAAATGTTAAAAATTTGAACATAAATGGCAACAATTAACGAACCAAAAATACAAATCCATTATTTGTTGTGACATTTCTATACAAAGCCAAAGAGCAGCAATGGAGGACTAGAGAAAAGCTGCGCGTGGCTGCAGAGCCAGGTGTAAAGGTTTATATTTCAACCTGTTTTACCATGAGGAGGCGCTGTTGCCTCGCGTGAACAAGCTCCTATGCTGCTGTAATGATGTGGCAGATTACACATGATTTCCAGTATGACCTTCCTTTATCTGCTGCCATATATAAATAAAACATATTGGTACCCACTTTTTTCAGCAGATATTAAACAAATTCCTGGTTCTTATTTTTTCAAACATTGTTTTGAAAATTACAGAGACAGCTAAACGTCAGAGCAGGTCTGCAGCCGGATGCACTGACCGTACCCACTGCCTCTTGGCACCAGCCGGTGTTCCGGACCCGCTCCTTACCCCCCTCCACGTCGCTGCTCTCCACCTCGCAACCACTCGCGACGATGCCGTCTCTGACGTTGTCCAACACTGGTTCAGACGTGAAGTTAAGCTTCACTACAGGTGGGAGAATCTTCAAATGGGATGCTTCAGCTGTCTTCCACCTGAGGGACGAGAATAAAAGAATCCTGGAAAAGGAAATTATAATCAGATGTGTATTTTTTGTGTGGATAGGTTTAGCGTATGACTCTCAGATGCAGAGGCACCAGTGTTCATGTGGAGACAACAGCCGCCACCCTGAGCATGCGGGCAGAATTCAGAGCATCTGGTCCAGGCTGAATGAAAGAGGGCTGAAAAACCAGTGCGAGGTGCACTAAACACAAAGAAATGTTTGTGGAACGTATAGCTTTTCAGAGGATGATGTCCGTTATGTATTCATATACGATGCATCTGTTTTTAAAGCACATCCAGAGCAGAAAGGCCACAGTGGAAGAGCTGCAATCAGTTCATTCAGAAAAACATGTGCATTTGTTTGGCAACAACACGCTCAGCTGCCTCAAGCAGGACAACCACAAACTCACTGGTATGTTTGACACACAAAAATCACTGTTTTATCATTTCCATCATACATGCATGAAGGTCAAACAGCATCAACCGTCTGTTTCAGGACCTCAGTCTCTTTTTGTCTTACTTCCGTGTGGAGGGGTTGGGGTGAGTGCTGCACACACAATCACACACTTCACAGAAACATTTCAAAAACACATGAGTCACGTGGGACTTTTTCCACTTGCATTGCTGCGCAGCAAACATTACATGGCTGATTATGCTTCATTACACAATTGACTTAATGATACTACAAATTGCTGATTCTGTTTTGTTTGGCTAAGATAACTCCGAAAGCTCCAAAATTAAAGTCTGTGCAAAAGCTTCATCGGCTAAAAAAGAGAAAAATAGGAGCAAAAGGAGATAAAATGCTGCAAGGAAGTTTTCAAGGGGAAATAGAAGTTTGCATGGACGGAAAACAAGAAGAGAAGGGTTGAAAACTGAATGGGTCTGGGTGGCAGTTGATAAGAGGACTGATCTGCTGGGATTTCCGGCCGTCGGCTGCTTTGGTGATTGGAACAAGATGGCAAAGTCTGAGATAAAAGAAATTCCTCTGATTCCATATTTTCCTAGCAGAACTCCATCAGGAATGAGTAACAGAAAATACAGGAGAAGACAAGATGGAAACAAATCCTTATACGTTAATGAGTCCACACAAAATGTTTATTGTTATATGCAAAGAATACTTTAGATGCTGGGTGTCTTAAAACCTGTCATTCAAATGTTTTTATTGCTGTTTTGTTTGTTTTTTAGATCTTTTTTGAGGATAGCCATCAATTTAAAGTGGTAAAATGTTTCCTTGATTTAATCTCATCTCAACACGTGGTCCACAAATCAATGCATAAAAAATTCAACTAACAATGGAGTCCAATTCTACGTCCAATTCACAGTGGACTGTCAGTATACAGTGTTCACAGTGGACTGTCGCTAATCGATACTAGCGCTTCGACCTACAGTTGGAAGAAGCTTTGTACGAAATGTCGCAAATATTGCTCCAGACTTTTTCTTTCCGAAAAATGCCGATATATGAAAGATTTGATGTCATAAAATTCCAGCTGGGCACAAACCACCATTATTAATTTTTCTTGATCAATTTTCAAACATTTGGCACCTCCAAGAATTGAAAAAGGATCCTACTAATTTAGATTTCTTGATTGATTAAAGTTCAACTGGTTTAACTTTCAACATGCGTTCAATGGCCACACATTTTGTGCGCGTTTACGTAGAGTTTTCGTTGGAAGAGGTTTCTTGAACCAACGTGTCCTCACTCCCAAGTCGCCACACACTGACGCATGGGTAAGGAGCGTCACTCTTTGACGCCTTGGGTATTCCCAACTCGTCGTTTTCTCGTCCAGTTCTTTTGAACAGTCAATGATCTGAACAGTCCTGTAAAATATAACACATTAAGTGTTCAGAAACTGAGAAAGAGAGTTATAAGCAGCAAAAAAGAAAGCTGATTATCGTTTTTCTGTTTCATTTCTGTAAACGAACGTGTTGTACACACAGGTGGACATTGACACGGTGTGGGATGAGCATCACACTGCAGCTGCATCTCGCATCGCTGCAGGAAGTGTCGTAGACTTGGCGCTGAAGGTGGCACAGAGAGAACTAAGGGTGCGTTTTTCTTTCTATTCTAAATGAATGAATTATTTAGTCTAACTGGGTTTGAATTAAACATATTGTGATCAATAACAGGAAGAGCTTTGCAGCTTTATTGATGGGGAGAGGGGGTTGTAGTGTTAAAAAGCCTGCAGGTATGAACTTGCGTTGTGTTTTTTTTTCTTTCAAAGAATGGCTTTGCAGTGGTGAGGCCCCCAGGTCACCATGCAACTCATTCCTCCCCTCTGTAAGTACAGCAGCAGCCGTGCACTCACACACACACATTCACACCACAAGCCAGGGGGCCTGCAAATTGTTTCAGAGGATTTATTACAAATCAGCTAAACTTCTGAAGGAGAAAAGGAAGCGGGTGCCCAGCTCTGCATTTACATGTGTGATGTGTGTGCTACCTGCCCGAAGCCGGAGGCAAACCCCGTCTGCTGTTCCCTTTAAGCTTTCAAGACACAAAGCAAACCACCTCAAATGAGCCGTGCACGCAGCATATGTATGTTCTGTACATGTGTGCCTATGTGCATATTCTGCTGCATTGCTTTGTGTCAGTCTTTGATAGCAGGCATTAGAGAAGGAATCACATTCATCTGGGACTGAGTGTGTGAGCTCAGCAGTGCTTGTCACCCATTATTTATGGGGAGGTAAAAGACTTTTTTATGAGCAGAGTTTTGGACAACATTAAAGTGTATTCCTCCCTTTTGCACATACATGCTGACACTGCTTTTTCCAGCATTCCTTTGTTGTTTTGCACAAACGTCGTTGTAGACAGTGAGCGTTTGATGGACGGCTGCACCAGAGTTCACTCCTGCAAACTCGTTCCTCACACACTGCCAGCTTCTCAGACTGTTGTCATTTCAGGTCTGGATTGAATTTCATAATAACCTAATTATATTGTTTGTTGCAAAATCTGTGGGTTGAAAACTTGTCACATGTGCAAGATTTTAGACTCATCGTGAGATTCTAAGAACTGAAGAAGACATTTTTGTTTGTCAACTGGGAAAAAGTTGAGCAAGTAAAATCACTTTTTTTCTTCTCAAATTGAAGCTTATGACCCGTTTACATGAACTAGAAAGGGAACTACTATTGTATTAGAAGCAGGACTCTTCCTATGTTGAACGACCATTATTTATATGGAACTCCTGTAAACGTTTGAAGTCATTCCTCGAAAAATGCATCAAGTATTGTTTTTATTTTCTATAAAAATACTTACAATTTAAGTCATTTAAGTATTCTCTTTAAAAATTAATAGAAACAAATGCTATATTGAGTAATTCCCATTCTGTCAGGAAAGCAAACACATAATCGAGATGCAAAAACATTAAGCGAACTACCATCTAAATTTGGTTCAATTTTACTTGAATTGAATTTTCTTGAGTTTATATTTCTAAAGCGCTCTACAACCCCATCAGGGTGCCAAGATGCTTTACAATATAAGAGAGAGAAAAAGAATGTCTCAGCTCATACTCAGCTCTCTCTTCACTACAATGGACCGGTACAGCAACCACACAACGGTGGACGCCGCACCAATCCGCCTGCCGATCTCACGCTCCGAACTTCCCTCACTCGTGAACAAGACCCCAAGATACACAAACTCCTCCACCTGGAGCAGAACCACTCCACCCACCCAGAGAGGGAAACTACTTTTCTCCGGTCAAGAACCATGGCCTCAGACTTAACGGTGCTGACCCTCATCCCAGCCGCTTCACACTCGGCTGCAAACCGTTCCAATACATGCTGGAGGTCCTGGCTCGATGAAGCCAACAGGACAACATCATCTGCAAAGAGCAGAGAGGAAATCAGGACACCACAGGAGATGTGGTCGAACGCCTTCTCCAAATCCACAAAATGCCACCAACTACTGAGTATTAAAAGTCATTTTAAAGGGATACACTTTCTTTAAGTTCAATAGAATTAAAAAAAAACCTTTGTGTTGTTTTATAAGTTGAAGTAATCAAGATTAAACTTTTTTCCTAACAATAAATCTATGTGTAATTTTTGGATACATGCAAGAGTTGCTTGTTCCAAAAGTATTTGAAGTACTGGCCCACGTGGCAGGCGCTGTGACTGTCACCGCCCGCACAGCCACCATGTGAATCAAACTGAAGACACGTCTCTGAGGTTCTCTGGGTCCATATGGTGGTTTAGTGATATTAATTTGCTGAAGATGAACATTTTAAACACATGTGGCTGCCACTCTTCCTGTCTGTTTGTCCACAGGGGCTTCTGTTTCTTTAACTCTGTGGCTATTGCTGCCAAGCAGCTCCAAAGCAAGCTCGACGTCAGCAAAATCCTCATAGTAGACTGGGTAAGGAGCACAGCCAGTGATCACCACACGGACAACATGCTAATGCACCAGCTCACAAATGATTCATGGGTACAACTAAGGTTTGAGGCATACAGTAGCGCTCCTCATTAACATTTAGACCCATTGGAGAATTGGTTGCATGTTTTTAGCGTAGCATTAAAAATTACAGTGCATACATGTGCAAACATTGATTCACAGCCAGTTCATTGTGTCTGCTCAACACGTGTTTATGAGTCTGCATAGAGTTTACACATTGCATCCTATCTGGCATGTCAAACTAATTAAGAAGCATTGCAACTAACAATGAGTATATGTTGTCAAAGTTAGATAAGTGTGTTTTCATCGCACATTGTATTGAATAATACAAAATTAGATGTTTTTTTTGTTTTAGAGGGAAGATTTGTTTGTAGTTTTAATTTTAACCACTAATAGTGTTGCTTTTGGTTTAATAGGGAGTACGTTTCCACCTCTGATCTTCCTTTTTTCACCAACCTTTCATTCAATTTCTGTTTAGGATGTTCACCATGGCAACGGCACTCAGGAGGCCTTCTACAATGACCCAAGTGTCCTTTACATATCTCTGCATCGCTATGATGATGGAAACTTCTTTCCTGGTAGTGGAAATCCTAATGAGGTAAACATTTACTGTGTTTACAGCTTCTTTTCTGTCTTTTTGGGGGATATTTCTTGTTATGTAAGCAAGGAAGCTGTCTGATGAAGTTAAAACTGTTTATTGGTGTGAAGGAAGGTGGTGAAACCCAGAAATCAGAATGGATGGTGGTAATGCTGTCCAAACGAGAAGGTTATCCAGGGGGTTGATCAGGCGAGAAGAAGACAAATCAAGAAGAAGAATCAAGACAAATCCAAATTATTTAAGAAGAAGAGTCCGGCAGAGTAGAGATGGACTGTGTGTCAGGAGTCCCTGCCAGTAATTTTGCACACCTGTGGAGACAAAAAAAAATAAATTAAAAAAACAGCAGCAAAGGTCAGAGGAGAGGTCAACACCAGCAGACATGACCAGAAGAGAGGGACAGGGAACCGCCGAGCCATGAAAATAGTGAATGACTCTCTTTGCCTTTTCTGTGGATTTTAGAACACCAAAGACACTTTTTTTTTTTTTTATCAAAGTGGGTCTTTAAGTTGCTGCTGTAGATTTGTTTCAATGCATTTACCTTTTTATTTTGTATTCAGCGCTTCAGATTTCCTGCCTTCATATTTGAAACAGGAAAGCCCACGTATTCTGTCTGTGGTCTCACCAGAAAACCAAATGTGATGACTACCTCCAGTCAGATGAAGTGACCCCTTCCTATGCTGCCCCCTTCCCCCTCCACACAACCCCTCACATTCCTTGTTTTTACTCTGCCAGCCTCCCCCACCATGATGCAGTTTTCCTATAAAATCCCCCAACGAGGGATGGCACATAAAACGCTCCTTTGGCTTGGATGTGGCTTTGCCTTAAGTGGACTCTGAACCTCTGAGAAGCAGTGTGGTAAACCTCTGGAGTCTCACTGTCCCCCTTGTAGGTATCTAACTCTCCATGGGGTAGGAATGAGATGCCATAGTCATAACAGAGCGCCCCAAGTAGCTGAAGGAAATCAGCGAAGGCCTAATACAGTCCGACAACTCTTGAAACATGAAAGAGGAATAGAAGACTTTGTCTTTTTTTCTGAACTGTTTCATGAATTGTGTGTCTTTTTGTGCACATGGCTTCAACTGTGTGTGCACGCCAACGTGCACGCAGGCACATTACCAGCTGGCAAAGAACAGGAGAATTCATGTGTTTTTCGTTTGCCCTGTGAACATCCCGTCCACGGAGAGAAGAATGGAGACAGACACTCTGCGATGCTCATCAGCATTCTTTCTCCCAAGCATCTTCTCACATCCACACAAAACTAAAAAAAAAAAAAAGGTTACCAGACATTTCTGCCAAGAGCTTGTCAATCAGCCTCCTCAGTCCTCCCTCAAACTGACACATTGACTGATGGCGAAAGGTTTGAGGAGCAGCTAAACGGCTGATAGCAGGACTACAAAGAGCAAAAGAGAATAATTCCAAACTTCTTTCCAAGATCCAGGGCCTGGTTCACTTTTTGCCCTTAAACTGTCAGGTCTCAGAAGAGGCTCTTCCACTCTGCCTCACCTTATAGATTTCACAATGCATAAACATGCACAATGGGTTCCATGGAGAGGTTATCATGTCACAAACATAACACTCTATGCACTGCAAAAAGAGGCAGCCTAAAAAAACAAAATCACCGCAAAATAGTAAATGATCTGTCCTTGCAATAAATAGTTTTTACTTCACACAAAATCCTATAAAAAGATAACAAATCTGGAAACAAGGAGTTCCACACAAGCATTCAAAAGGGAAAAAGAGAGCAACTAACTTAACTGTTAGATAGAATTACTTCAAATTGAATGTTAGACGGCCCAATAATAAATATGTGTTGCTAGTTCAATACAAATTGTTTGTATTTTTGGAGTTTTTAAATACCCAATTGTAGTTCATTTTGAATACAGTGACAGAAAACAAATGTAATAAGTGGAAATGAGTCATTTTAGAAGAAAATGATAACAATATAGAAAAACGATCTTAGATCAAGTTGTCCAATTTTAATGAATCCTCATAAAGTCTCAAACAAGCACTTATTCTTAGAACAGAAATCTACACTGCAAAAACAGGCCCTTTAGAAAACAAGTCAATAATGCACACGCCATTGCGAGATTTTTTTAAAAAAGCTAAAAATTCTGCCTATAAAAAAAATGATCCAATTCTGATTTAAAAAAAAATTCTAGTAACCAGGACACTTTATCTCAAACTAAGATTATTTTTCTTTAAAAAAGTTTCTTAATAAGATTATTTTTCTTACAAGAAAGAAAGACTTTTATTTTTAAAACAAAGATGTTTTTCTTTTCTCACAATTCAGTTTTTACATTATAAATTTTTGTTTCCAAGTTGATGATGAGGAATGCCAGTCTAACTTGTCAACATTTTTTGAACCTTAAACCGTCTTTGAAATTGAACAAGAATATTGCTTAATTAAGTGTTATCCAGGTATTTTTTTGTCTTAAATTGCATTTTTTAGTCATCAAGAATATACAGAACAAAAGGATTTTGACTCATTTTGATAAAATGTCATAGCTCTTAAGGAGGAAAAAAGAAATTCTCAACTTTTCTCATTTTGAGAAAATCTTTGAAAGATGCAGAAAAAGAAGTTGAAACAGCCTGAATTCTGGTAAAATATCTTGAATGTCTAAAAGCAGTGCTAAAAGCAGTGCTTGCATGTAATCATTTTTTCAGCATCTCATGATTTTTTTAAAGCAACAGGCCAGCCCAGATCATTTGAAGCACTTCTGTGGCCTAAAGTGATTCACAAGATTATTTGACAAATTGTATCAAAATCCGAAAAGAGGCTAAGAGGGTGTTGAATTAACCACCACCCGTCTCACATTTAGAAATCCTAATCATTGCCTGATGCTGCCTCCAAGCCACTCAGCCACTTGCTGTTGCTGCAATGCAAAGTTTTGCAAGAACTTTGCTGATGGTTTAGATTTTTGTCATTTTTCCATTTGACACACGTCTTCGCTTTCGCTGAAACTCGTTGATGTTTGAGCGTTTTGCTTTTTGTTTTCCAGGTGGGTTCGGGTGAAGGAAAAGGCTTCAATGTGAATGTCGGATGGATGGGTGGGTTGAACCCTCCGATGGGCGATGCCGAATACCTGGCTGCGTTTAGGTAAAAACTCATTACTTAACTCACAACATAATTGCTGTATTGCTCTAGAGGGCGTGTTTAAAAAAATAACATGTCTGGTTCCAGACCTTAGAATTAATCAGCTTGATATCATTTTAATCAATTCAATCAATCAATAAGTGATCCGTCTAAAACTTTGTTTTTATTTCTGAATCAGGAAGAGAAAATAAAGTTCTCATTTAAACTCTGACAAAAAGTGTAACTGTAATGTAAACAGCACATAAAAACATGTGCAACATGTTTGAATATGTCTGCCTTAACAAGTTAATGTGGAGTTTCTGTCCACAAGGTAAGCATTAAGCCTTCAAATCCCTCTGAAACGTCTCGGGATGCCCGCTGCTCTCCGCGTCAGTCGACACTGGACACCAAACCACAACTTTTATTTTCAACCACCATTCAAATGAGATGGAGTCAATCACTCAGCGCCATGAGTCAGGGCAAATTATCAGCACATTAAATGAAACAGGCAACAGAACATGTCAGTCAAATGCAAAATTTACCCCGACTCGCCTGGTTTTCATAGATTGTATCTGCGTTACAGCAGTTTTTCTGGAACATGGACACATCCAAACCAGAATAAACCCAGTGAGCACTTTTGATGCTCTCCCTAAACTATTTACTTCTGCTCCAGCAAACTTTTTATTCATGCATTGTTAATGCAAATTTTTAAAGGACGCCTCCAGAAAAAATAAATACTTCAAGCCTTTCTCATCTTCCTGGATGTGAGGGACTTTCAACCAAAAATTAAATACAATCTAAGTTCATTTAGCATAAATGTATACCTGATATGCAACAGCACCAGCTGTTTTGATGTCGTTCATTTATTTAAAAAATGGAGGCTTCTGAAAAACTTGCAGTTAGTCAGCAGAGATAGACAAAAATCTACCACATACCAAGATGTTCTCTTCATGCTTTTCATTTAATTTGTCCTGATTAAAAACCGCTTCGTTTGCACTCTACTGTAATGAGCACTGACTGTGTCTGTCAGCAACACCAGCTCTCCACCAGATGAATAAAAGAAAATGTATGCTACAGGGTGCTGCGAGCTGCAGACGTGCTGGGTGGGCCTCTCGTCAGAACGCAGATGCTAATGAGCTAACCCCGAACTGGGGGACTCCATTGACCCAATAGGCAGGCCAGAAAACATTACGTCCAGTGTTTACCAAAGCCTTGGAAGTTAATTAAGAGACAACTGGTCCTTTCCTGAGCAAAACATCTGGGTTTTTTTCGCCCTGTTTAGAAAATTGCAAGTTTTTTTCAAGTTTAAAACTTCCTTAGTTAACCACAGTTTAGTACCAAACTCCACTGTGTGCTACCCTTAAATTCAAATGAAAGCTCTGTAGAGGAGGAGCGTCCTGGTGGTCCAGTGGTTTGTGGCACAAACCGCACAGCTGCAATGTCCGGGTTGCTTATCCAGACAAGAGTCTTTGTTGTATGTCATTTTGGGGAGAAGCAGCATTCCTCAGCAAGAGGTGAAATTGGTCAAAGCTACTCTGGATATTAGGCATGGTGGCTGTTTTGTGCTGCACAACTCCCTCCCCACTGGAGGATGTAAGAAAGACACCAACGGAAAAGCAGCTTCTCCTCTAAAGTGTCACCAACACTCAATGTGTCATCTTGACTGTAGAGTTATGAGTGTAAATGACTTGTGGGCAATGGCAAAGGCCTTTTTCCCCTCAGTTTAAAGACCCACTCCAATGAAAATGGTGATGATATTTTCAACATATTCTAGTAGCATTTTTCTCATGATGGAGGACATGTATGAAAACATGATTAAAACTGCGTTTCTGAGTATTTCTTTTTTTCAAATCGTGTTGGATCAGGAGCGGATGAAAACCCGCTGTTTGAAAAAGCTCTGGTTTGTGACGCAGCATCTGCCACGGGCCAAAGTCTCACTTCTCTGCTACTGTTCTAAATCCTCCACTTGAAGACAAACAGATTCATGCACGTCTTCGTTTTCCTCGTCTAAGCTGCCACTTGGTTCAAAGCTGTATGGCTGCATAGTTCCTAGATTGCTCGTGGTTTCCTTGCAACGCTAATGTTAGCTTGGGGTTGTGAGAAACTGTAAGCTAACAGGAGAGAGTTTAAGCAAATGCATGCTGGGCTATCAACGTACTTCTGCGCCAACGGTCCAGCGCACGACCCAGAGGTGAATTTCTCCTGAGCTTCTGCCGCTCTGCAGAATTTGATTTCAGATTTTAGCTGAAAACTGCATACTTAAAAGACCACTGGGAACAATTTTGCAATAAAGAAAAACTTTGTAGACTTTAAAGATAAAGCTCACTGCATTTCACAAAAAAAAAAGTAAATGATGGGGCTGAATGCACATCACCCCAAGAGAAAACATTTTAACGGATCTTGATCTGATGTTTAGTTAGGGCATCTGTGCCGGTTTTGTAATTCAGTTTGAACACATGACTCGGTTTCCCCACTGAGCGTTTGAGTCTGGTGGGCTGGAACAGAACATGGCTGTTGGTGTGTGTCAGGGTGAGCTTCGGTGTCAGGAGAAATACTGCGGTGAGGAGTATTGGTGGAACTCCATTATAACCATGAGTGGGGCTGAGATGAAGTGTCAGCGCCGCTTGTGCACGTGGAAGATCACTAAGGTGGTCGGAATTGAAGGTCTTCCTAATCACAGGTAGCACGGCACACACTTCAGTCCCGGAATGCTCATATTTTGTAGTGCGTTTCTAAATGGCTACTGAAGAGCGATAAACTATGGAGGAGAGGAGAATAAAGCAGAAGAGAAGAAGTGGGGGTGCATTGTTAGGGAATCCAAAGGCGGTGTAATTAGGTCCAATGGATCCCAGATGGCTGGCTGTCAGTGACGTGAGAAGAGGGACGAGCTCCTAATAGAAACCAGACACACACAAATGCCTTTGAACTGCCGCTGAGAGAAAAAGAGCGAGTGAGAAAGAATCAAACGCGGCATGGTGTGTGCGCTTTTTCTAAATAAGTGGTAGAGAAAGACAAAAGAAGGCAGTCAGAGAGCATAGAACCACACTGAGTAGAGAATACAACGGGTTAGGGTTATGACATGCTAAAACTATCAGTTCTTTTTTTCTGAACATGCTCACCATCTTTGTTGCACCGGTAGTGTTAGGTTGAGGTTGTGGGGGGGCTGTAAGCTAGCAAGAAAGAGTGTAAGCAAATGTATGACGGGAAATGAGAGGAAGCTTACTCCATGCCGCTCTGCTGACACGATGTCCTAAAATAACACACGTTTTTTGCTAAAAACGGCAAAGAGTGAGACTCTAATTCCAATTTTAAGAGAAACTTCTGGTCATTAAGACTTGTCTTCTTAAACTAAAATGATTGAAAACTGTTTTGGAAGGATTATGTTTTCTTGAAACAAAGATCTTTTTACTTTAGGAATCTTTTTTTTACTGTACATTTGTGCTTAATGTGTGATGCAAAAACTGAACTTTAAGAAACATTTTCAATAAAAATGTCTTATTTTCTGCCATGCAAGAGAAATAATTTCATCATTAAAGTTTTTCAAGAACAAAATATTTTAAGTTTAAGAAAACATATCTTGGTGACGAGAATTTGTTTCTTGAAACAAGAATTCTTGGTAAGACCTTTTTTTTTCTCCATCGGCAGATTGTTTACCTTATTTTTTTTTTTTTAATTGCCGATATGGTAACATTTTTGACTTTTAAGGGGCCGGTTTTTCCTGTGAATTTTTGAAAAACTTTGCACAAACCCTAGATGTACATAGGAACTTTCTTTAATCAGCCACGCTCTGCTTTACATCCCTCCAGCTGCACACATTCACACCTTGAAGCACCACCTCTTGGTGTTTGGCTTCCAACCAGGACTGGATCAGGAACTAAGATCAAACATTTGGAACTTTGCCTCTGTTAATTTTTCTTTTCTTGCTTTTTTTTTTTTTACCCAAGGAGTAAATGTGTCTTATAATCAGCTCAACTTTTATAGTTAAAGTGCTGCCTCGCATGAATCAAATCAGTCATCTTCATTATGTTTTGTTTTCCCTGTACAGAATAAAATGAGGATCCATACCACAATTTATCCTTTTCTTTTTGCTCTGATTCAGCTTCCAACACACTAACTTCCTTTTTGTCTCATATTTCTTCTCTTCTGGCAAGTGACACACACCTTTTAAAATCAGAACTTCTTCAATGCATTCTCAAATGTCAGCAAGTTCACATGATGAAGTGGTTGAACCTCTTTTGGACCTTTTGGTTTTCATGCATGTTCCACTCCTTAATCTCAGAGCTGTGGTGATGCCCATCGCGCACGAGTTCTCCCCTGAAGTTGTGCTGGTGTCCGCTGGCTTTGATGCTGTGGAGGGACATTCTGCCGCGCTGGGAGGCTACAAGGTTACCGCCAAATGTAAGCGAGAAGCCGGGCTGACATTAAGCTCCGAGAGCCAGCGTTCTTCTCCAGTTGCTGGAGCTGTCCTCCACTTTCATGTTTCAGGTTTTGGGTTCCTGACTCGTCAGCTGATGTCACTAGCTGGGGGTAGAGTGGTCCTCGCTCTGGAGGGGGGGCACGACCTCAAAGCTATCTGTGACGCCTCAGAAGCCTGTGTTAGCGCCCTGTTGGGCATGGAGGTAAGGCTTTGAACTGACGCACAGGATGTCCCTCTGCAGACTGTTTCTTCTGTGAAGGTCTGACTCTGTGATGTGTCTAAGGTGGAGCCCCTGTCCCAGTCTGTGCTGGACCAGAAGCCCTGTGAAAATGCTGTCCGCTCACTGCAGAGGGTCATCCAGGTTCAGGGTGAGAAGAACTGCAGCGCTCAGTGTGACACATGCTCTGATCTTCAACACACTGAAGAGAGATTTCTCCTCTAGTGCTGCCATGGGGCAAAAGTGCCATCATGTAGTGTGTAAAGTCCTAAAGAAATTCAGTTCTATATTAATGAATTAAATTTGAAAAATCAAATGCTGCCTGACATTCTGAATGGTCAACATCAAGACTGGCTTTCTGTTTTCATCGTAAACAATAATTTAGCTGCCAACTCACAGTCCGCTTACCGAATGATGATCTTTTTGACTATATGAAAAGTTTTATTTAACAAAATGATTTAATTTATTCACTATTTGCACATTTTATGCAAAAAAAGCTTCCTTTGTAAAACTAGCACAAACCAAAGCTGTGAGATGGCTTCACTTATGGAAAAATTATTGCAGTTTTTTTCTTTAAATGAAGCGAGAGGCATTTTCAGGAGCATTTCTCAAAATGTGATGTTCCTAAAAAGCTGCATGACTCTTCCATGTCTGAGATTAACTCTGAATGTGGAACCAGGCTTCCTATTAATTTGCTCTTTCTGTAGGGAAACCTTTGGGCAGTTTGATGATCATCCTAACCCATTAGTATCTGTGACAGTCAAGGGCAAAAATGTCAAAATATCAAACATAACTTTTTTTAAATAAAAAAACACAATGTTATGGGAATTTATTCTTTCAATTAATAAAGTTTTTTTTCTTTTTTAAGTCGAGGTTTTGTTTTAATATAAATAATTTTAAAAGAGAACAGTTTTGGACTCTTGTTTATAATTTAAAACTGGATATACACTGTAATCTTGAGCTCGTCTTTTAAAAAAATCAATAAATTATAGCTTGGAAAAGTTAACGGTTGAGTTTAAGGATGGTGACAGTTAAAAGTTTTTGCTCTATTAGGACTCTTCCTCCTCATTACTGCTGCTTTCTGACCACCTTTCCTCCTTTACATCCCTGTCTCCCATCCCTCCCTCCAGCTCTCCCACCCACAGACAGAAAGACACACACACACACACACACACACACACACACACACACACACACACACACACACACACACAGCCACCCTGGCTCTAATTATCTTCAAACACTTTTCTGGCACACGACCTTCACAACATCCCCTCCTGATTGCACACAAATGTTATCCCAACCAAATTAGATTAATTAAAAATATTTGAATAGCCACAGGAATGTTAAACCCATAATTCAGGCTTGGGGTGAAGTGTATGAAAGTTGCAGCACAGCCAGATCGCATTCTTATGCACAGCTACAGTCAGTGATTCCTTTTTTTCTGTTTGGTTTCTCCAGACTTAACTTTAGTTTTGCGCGCAAGCAATGGTTATATTCTGACCAAACAGCCACAAGTAGGTGATCAAACTCAAGATGTGCAGAAAGAGGTAGCCTAAAAGTGGGAAAAGAACACTAATCTTAAGAAGAAAATAGCTATAAAAATGTGAAATTATCTGTCCATGCAGTTTATGATAGGATATCAAAATCTGGAAACAAAGAGTTTCACACACGCATGCAAAAAGGAAAAATAAGCTAAAAAAGTTTAGATAGAATTACTTAAAATTGAATGTTATACCGCCCAATAATAAGTATGTTTTGGTATTCTAAGTAAATTGTGTTTATATTTGTTTGTTTTATGAACGTAATATAGATCCTTGTCATCAGAGTGACAAAAAACTACAGTATTTAGTGGAAATAACTCGTTTTAGAATAAAATGTGATCAGAATACCATCTTAGTACAAGTTGGCCCATCTTAATAAATCTTCATCAAATCTACAAATCTTAGAACAAAAATCGAACTGTTTTTAACACAATGACAATGAATGCCAGTTGTCAACACGTTTTGAACTTTAAAATAACGTCCTTGACCAAACATGACAGAGCAACTGAAGCTTTTTTGAGTCTTAAATCCAGTTTTTCTATTGTCCAGAGTATGAAGCAAAATGATTTTTGACTCATTTGAAGATTAGTTTTCATATTTTTTAGATCCTATCTCTTAAGTATAGTGAAATAGAGAAACGCTTGCAAGTTAAAACATCTTCAAATGTGCTAAAATATCTTCAATATCTAAGAACACGTTTAAAATAGTTTGCAGTGACGAGGAAAAAAGTAACCACTGAAGGCTTGTGTCTTTCTCTTGTTTTCATGCGTTTGCTTGCCTCAGGTGAGTTCTGGCAGAGTGTGAGGGATTCAGCCGCCACCGTGGATCTGTCCTACCTGCAGGCGCAGAGACAAAGGCTCAGGCGGGACTCCGACAGTGAGGCTGTCAGCGCCATCGCCTCCCTGTCCATGGGATCGCTCATATCTGAGAGGCATGGGAAACCTTCTGATTATTATCCACCACTCAAGCATTGAATCTGTTTTTCTTTGGGGGGGTTTTTGTAAGCAAAATGTTTCATGTTTTTCAGGAAACAGCAGGGAAAAAAGTCGGAGAAAAGTGATTCACTCTGAGGAAAGAGCTGCTGCCTTCAAACTAATCTAATTGGATCATCACTGGAAGCAGATCTCAGCTCGGACAGAACTTGGTGCTGACTGACCACTTTGATTCTTGCACACACTGCAGACCAGCATTCATTTGGACCACTTTTGTATTTTTGGAAAACTTGCCCGAAAAACAACAGCAACAAAAAAAGCACGGCAACAGATTTTTGAAGAGCCTTTTACAGGTTGTAAGCACCTGATGCAACATGAACAAAGATGAGAGGAGGCTCAGCTCTGTGACTGAAAATACTGACTTTGTTCTTGACCTTCTTAGAGGCTAACAGAGTCTTTTAACTTTGAAGGTTTAGTGGAACCAGAATGGAAGAAGACGGGTGAAGGAGAGCTGGCGTGCTCTGTATGCTTAAGATAAGTCAGATGATGAAAATTCAATGAAGGAACAATTTCTTCTGATCCTCTTGCACTGTATTATTTTGGATCTGGACAAGATGCTTGAAAAGCATGTTGACAATCAAACGTCTTGTTTGTCCATGGTTTTGCTTCATTTGAATATCAGTTTGACCTGTGGCGCACATTTCTGAGAATGTCTGCGTGAGATATTTTAAAGAAACCAGAAATTCAAAGTGAAGCTACAATGGAGTCTGTGATACATGTGTTTCATATTGTTTTCTGTGTCCACATATTTTCTTCTACTTCTTTTTTTTTTTTGTTGGCCTGTCAGGCGAGCATATGCAGCACGGCTTTAGAAAGCTGCACTTATTGTTGTTGCCCCCTTGACAGATGGAAGAAGACGTGATGCTTCTTCAATATTTAAATATACTGTAGTTTGCCGCGGTGGCAGAAGTCACAGCCATGAAGAGCTGATACCTCTGGTCACTGAAGGGGTCACAGTATCCAGGGATGCAGACATGTTTGCATCCGATGGGATGTGACCCCTCGTGGATCGTGATGCTACAGATCCCATTTTTGGTGATTTTAAAATCTTAAAATACTCATAAAGTGCACTTAAACAGCCCTCTGAAACGACGGGCCGGAATCTCAAACTCATGTAAAGCGGACCAGTGTTTCCTCCTGTGGATGAGCATTCCTGCTGTTTTTTCTGCTCTCTTTTGTTTTACGTTTCAAACCAGATCAGTTCTTCACTTGCAAAGTGCTGATCTGTTTTGTCAGCATGTGACCTCTCAGTTTCAGCAGCTCAGTAGTGAAGCAGCTGAATGTTCAGTCAGGGATGTCTGCATGGTGCATTTAGACACAGGTTAAGCGCAACCAAAGTTTACAGCGTGGACAAGCAAAGACTTCAAAGACTTGGAGGGGTTTGTGAATGGCTTTTTTGTATCCAAACAGTCAAAAAGCACCAAATGCAGAGACATATAAACAAATTCATATGACATGACGTGTATTTATGCTTTCTTTGTCTTTGAAGTGCTCTCTGCGTGTCTAACACAGCTATGATGGTGCTAATACAGTATGTTTGCTTTCTTTTCTGTTTAGCTCTGTCGTGATGCTGCATCCTGCATGCAACTAAAGTCTGTCCAGAGTTTGTTTGTGTTATGAAAATGTGAAAACATTGAGGAAGCAGCTGTGCATCAGCTTTGATGGCCCGACAAGCCGATTGTAGCTTTCAATAGTTTGCCATGACAACAACCTGACAAACCTTAATGTCTTAACTTTTTGTCTTAATTGATGCAAAATAAACTATTTTTGTAATTGAGCCATAAAAAATAAAACCTGTATTTATCTAAAGACCAAATTAACAACAACGACTGTAAGAGGCATAACACTGTGGGCCGTGTTGTTACTGACATTTTTCTGCACAGATGCTGATCTGCTTTTTTCTTGATTGTTTCTACACAGAATTCTTGAATAAAAGTGCATTCAATATTTGAGTGAGCTCATTTCTGATTCCTTGATTATGTATTTAAGTTTGCATCTTCCTTGACGGGGTAACACACTGATAATAAAATGTTGGGTCTGCATATATCACTGAGTACATTTTTATTGTCCAAAGGAGTTGACATGAGACAAACGATTCAAAGCAAATGGAAAATAATACAAAAAAGAAATGAGAGCAACCAGTTACAAAAAAAAAAAATCAGATCAACTGTGCATGTTATCGATAAGGCCTGTTTACAAGAACTCTTTTTGCTTCATTACTTTACTATAATGATACGTTTTAAGCTGATTTCTTTCTAAGCACATACCTCACTGAGTGGATAAACGGTTACAGTCGATTTTTGTCTTTAAAGCAGAGTAACATTGAGTGTTAAGGATATTCCAAACAAATATATACTTCAAAAAACAAAAATACACAAAAAGTTATCCAGTTGCTGCAGCACAACAAAGTTGAAGCTCTGTGTCAGATTCCTCAAGCTCTTCTTCTTTACTTTAGAGCCAGAGTGATTAGCTTATTAGCATTTTGCTGTAAACATTCAATGGCTGTGACCGCCCTCCAACCATCACGGTGCCATTATCATTAATCATCTTAATGTCTGTCAGGCAGGGACTCATCTCTGGAGAGGAGACGAGTGGATGATGGTTGTCCCGATGTCACAGAGGGCACTCGAACCAGCAGCCACTCTGTTCCATTGTCACCGCAGGCCAGCTGTTTGTTTTCTCTATTTTTTTTCCTTGTTCAGAAGTTCACTGCTTTCACATCTCCACTGAGTCTCAGGAGGCGGAGGCCGTGTGGCTGCATCATCATGAGTCAAGCACACATCCACAGAAGACAGAAAGAAAGAAGCTTCTCACAGACGGGGAAACGTCGTAGCGAGACGGGAGTGAGGTTCTTCAAGTTTGGAGAATTTCCCATTTGTCCGATTGTCTGTGAAGAAATAAAAGACAAACATGACAAAAGTGAAACTTTGAGGCTGCTTGGGAGCGGACTTTGACGGTCTGAGGTCATAAAAACCGGCGTAAACAAACAAACACTTTTTGTTTAGTGGAAGGTGGAAAAATCCCTGCAGCTCTTTAAATTTAACTTGTTTTAACAAGCAAACAATTCATCCGCAGCTGTAATTACAGCTCTGTTTCCATGTTTCAGGAAAAAAGACGCAAGAATCCTGAAGGGAGATGAGTGTTTCTTTTTAGACTCTTCCGTGTCCTTAAAATAAATGCAAGGAGCGGCCTTGTCTTTTGCTTTTTTTTGTCTTCAAATTCATAAAAAAATATCAAGCTTCTCTGTTTGACTCATCCAGCTGAGTAATGTGGTCTTTTGGAGTTTAAATTAGAATTTTGGCAATCTAGTCAAAACACAAATTCAGACAGATGCAGCACACATATGCAAACACCTCACAGCACGCACACACACACACACACACAATCCTCCCACCTGTTTGGACCTCTACAGATCACTATCTGGATCAGGGCTTTGAAAATGTGGATGAACTGGAAAAAAAATCCTCCCTAATCAGCCAAAAGTTAGTCAGTTATTTAATAAACACAGAAGATGATCCAACATCCAAACTGTCGAACATATACAGGTGCAGCAGAGCCAAGAGTTTCAGCACAGAGTACTATTGTGACTAAACTATAAACAAAAAGTGGAGTGTTTGACTCAACACAGCGTTTTCTCATCCATGTAATCTCTCACGACCTCAGACTTCCTTTTTTGTATTAACACGCCATGTGGTTATGCCTGTGCGAGCACCAGATGAGGCTATTTCAGATTATGAAGGTACAGAAACTGGAGTTTTAAAGCAAAATGTACACGTTTGCGATTTTATGTCTTAGAATCGAGTAAAAGTTAACATTAAACGTCTCCATTATTACATGGATTTTTGAAAATTGAATTTAATCTGACCGAACCTCATCTCTCGCCTAAATTTGCAGGTACGGGAGAGGTTGCAGGCCTTTACTTTCTAGCACTCTCCCCTGCAGAGCTGATGATAACCGGCAGAGCCGGCAAAGTGTGGATAATAACAGCAACAATGCATTCAAGGACACTTGGCTCCACATGCAACAGCCTGAGCCTTCTGTCCGCAGTGCAGACTGGACCCCATCCACGCCTGCTGTGGAGAGCGCTGCAGGTTTAAAAGGACTTCAGAGTGGAACACCTGCAGCGTGCACATGGGAGGCAGCTGTTTATGTGTGTCTGGACAGTGTTAGGAGGGCATATGTTGTATGGAAAAGTGCTTGATTCTTGCGGCAGATTGTGTGCAGTTATTTCAAATCTGGAGTTCTGCTGTCTGCATGAAATGCGATTACTTTAACCTGTCAAAGTGTAGATGAGGAAGTCTGCACCACAGAATCCCTCGTTCATTCAAGTGAGCTCTGCAACTCCTCAATTCTACTCATTTAAAAAAATGTACTTTAATAATTTTAATTTGTTTGTAAGCCTTCTCGGCTGTCTTTAAAAAAAATAAAGTTCAGAGTCTGACAGAAAATGAACCAGGCAGGAGATGAGAAAGATGAAATCATCAAGTGTATTCCTGTTTGTGCACATGTTTGCACAGCCACACACATTGTTTCAGATAAGGCTAATTAATGCTAACTCTATGCACATAAACAAACACCCGCACGAACATGCACGGACACACTCTGGGCCCCTGCGTCTGACCCTAACCCTGCTACACACCTTACTAATACCTCACAACTGTTTTCAATCTAAAGGTTCCTGCTTGTCTGGACCCAGCGAGGCCTGATTGCACGATACAAGATCCTAAGGAAAGAGGGCAAGGCTGCAGGGGGAGAGGGAGTGATGGGCCTCCGTTTCTTTTTTCTTTTTACTCACTCCCTTTCTCTCCCCCACCCCTTTCATGCTGTACCTGCGCAGAAATCTGGTGTCTGTTAAAATGGTTGAAAAGGCAAAACAGACCCTGGAGATCGTGGAGGAAAACATTTGTCTGAAATTCATCAGAGATCTGTCAAACATCGGTGCACCAGGGGGGAAGATCGTTGGGAGGAAAACAGTTCCTCACAGTTTGTAAAATGACAAATATTGACAAAGGTGATTACCAGTAACTCTTTGTTACTGCCATCATGGTTTTCCTACTTCAATCATATTTGAAAATATTTTTTCTTAAGTGTTTGTCAATTGATTTGACAGTGACAGCTTTTATTGATTTAAAAGTACAGACTGGATAGTGCCTGTAAATATGTAATCATTTTTGACACTAAAGTGTTTTATCGTGAAGCTACACAACAATAAATCATTTGAGGTAAGATAAAGATTACTCGGATGAATTTAAACTTTTTAAGCTGATGTTTAAATGTTGCTTTTTTATATAAAATAATATAACGTATGTTAATTAAGAGGCTGATTTTTTTTTATTCATGTAAAATCTGCTTTCAAAAAAGGGTGCATTACGAACTTTTTATCTCAACAAAAAACCGCTGAAAACCCCAGAATTATCGGCAGACACACATTTTTTTAAACTAAAACAGTTTCAAGAAAACTCAGAAAAAGAAAATACGTATTTCTGTACTTCCACTATCGAGCAATTGTCAAAATGATCAAAAGTAGCGACTGAGATGCAAATCAAACTTTTTATCCAAGATTAATGAAAAAAAGAACGTTTTAAAAATTTGAGTAATGAGATCAAGAAAAATACTGGAAGAGTTTTTCTGAAACGTGATAACCCCTTAAAAACGTTTGATTTATTTTCTGATTAATTTCAAAATGAAATAGTTAAGTATTAGGTTGAACAGAAAGTGAAATAAGTGCTCAAAAAAGGAGTGGGTAGAAGAAAATGATCATTACTTTCCATTCCCAATCTTACGGTAGTTCAATTTTGCAACAAAAATTTAAAAAATCAAATAACGAACATGTTTTTTTTTCTCAAACAGGTTTATTTCCATTCAGTTTTCGCTCTTCTCTGGTTATTCAACATAAATTCTAGACCGAAAAAAATTCAAATTCTCGTTGTTTTTTTCTTTTCAACCGTTCAGGATTTCTTCTCTTTATGTTTGGTTTGGTTTTATGTGTCAATTTAGCAATAGCTTTTACCTAAAAGACAAAAATATATTTTCAGTTAAAGTCTTGTAAAAAAGAAAAACAAATCTGGGATTTACTTTTTTTCTATGTGCATGGAGGTGTTTTTGTTTTTTTGTTCATACCTGAGGGGCTGAGGTGAGGTGACTTGCTGCTCTTGATAAATCTGTGAGATTGTCATGGCAGGAAAGTGGAAAGAGTGCAGGGAAAGGGGAGCCAGGTAGCAACAGCATATATGCATCGGAAAAGCATTTAAAAGAAGCAGCAAAGCACTGCTGAGCAAACGTATGCAGAGGTTTGAGATGAAAGGGTTAAGATCAGACCGTGAGCCAAGAAGTCACAGAGTCAGAGGTCAGGAAATGGATGCAAACACAGACAGGGTTGGGGAGGGAGAAGGATTGAAATGTGGAGTCTGAGAAGCTGGGGGGGGGTTCCTAATGGCTGGCAGACATGGCCCAGGCACCCTCCATTCTCCAGACGGAGAAAGCGTAGCTGAGTCTTTCATGGGCCAGGTAGTTGCAGCTGGCCAGCTTGGCGTCCATCTCGTCGCTCTGCAGCACCTGGTACAGGAAGTCGATGTAGCGAGAAGCCAGTTTAAGGATCTGGATCTTGCTCAGCTTGTCTGAGGGCAGCGTGGGGATGATTTTGCGCAGAGAGGCAAAGGCGTCGTTCAACGACTGGGTACGCTGGCGCTCCCGCACGTTGGCAATAACCCGCTGAGAGTGGAGTTCCTCGAAAGGGGGCTCAGACCTGGGACCCAAAGATGTTGGGGCCAGTGACACGACCGCTGACGGGCTTTTCTTGAGCCGCTTTGGCCCACTTGGCAGCAGGCTGCTGGGGCTGCCCGTGCAGCTCTCCTCTGCCTGACTCAGGCTCTCCTTCTTGGGATAAGGAGAGCGTTTTCGATTTCCTTGTTGGAGGGACTTTTTGGATCCTCTCTCCAGCTCCTCTTCGCTGGCCCCCATCCCTCCTTCAGGGGAGTTGGTGCAGGACACCTCTTCTCTCATGACGACCTTCCAGCCTCCTCCACGACAACAGGAGTCTGCGTAGCTTCTTTCTGACACTCTCAGCAAACCTGACAACTTCTGTAAAAAAGTCTTTGCTTTCGACAAAGTTACGGCTGCTGCAGCTCCATCGGATCAGCTGCCGGGTTGTCCAGTTTCCTGGTTACCTTGTTAAACTTCTCACTTTCACATTCCCCGTTCAGCCTGCCAGACAGAACAACAACAAACCATCTGACAGGCACGCCAACCTCCACATCTTTTATAGCCAAACGCTAACCCAGATCCTACGGGCACTTCTCATTGGCTCCGAGGACTTCCAGAAGGTGCGGTTGAGCCTTAGACTGCTAAGAAGGCAGGAAGTGTGCAACAGTTGGGCGGGCGATGGAGGAAGGGGGTAAGTGGCGCTCCCAGCCAATAAGAAGTGCAGTATCTAATGCTGCAGAGATGTCTGAAGCTTTATGGGTTCCAGATTTCTCCTGAAACGTCAGTGTGCCTGCATCCTAGTGCCTTTGCAAACCTGCATTAGTTATTCCTGTTGTCACATATTTACCTCTGATCATGGCGTCGAAAACTAATGAGGACTCACGATGACACTTTTCGTCTTTATTTTCCTTATGGCAATAAAGTGTTGCCATTAAAACAGACTTGGTAGCATTCATTTTAAATAAAAATCTAAAGGATCTAAAGAATAAATGGGACTTCCAATCAAGCAGCTTAATCCAAGTTTAGTCTAATTCCAAGTCATAGAAAGAGATCCAAATGTTCCAGCCTTTGGGCTTTATCTCCAAGAATCCTAAGTGGCACTGCAACACATTTTAACAGACGAACAGTAAACTTCATGTGAAAAGACTATATTTTTTCTTATGCAGCCATGATAGAAAGTAGGATTTCTTACAGTTATCTTCTTGTGTTTCATTTTCGCTTGAAGTAGATCCTAAAAATGTTGTCCCCCAAACTAACCTGCGTTTTGAGTTCACGCACAAACTCCTCAGTAATCAGACATCAGCTGTCTGACTCCTCTGGGTTAGGATGAGAGCCCAGGACCCTGAATAACCCCTGACCTCAGTGGCCCACAGACCCTACTCTGCAGAGGTGAGGGAGCACCTAATTGTGGCATGGATGGCCTCGGGGCAGAGCCAGCACATGTTCCTCCTCCTCACATCTGGATCTGCATCCACTCAGGCACTTTTTCCTCACATTGGCAGTCATGAAACAGCAGGTAGGCCCTGAGAAAATGACAGGAGGCTTTGCTTGTTCAATCTGCGCTCTCCACAATTCTGACTAATTACTAAATCTTGCGTAAATCCAACATTGAGTTGCTCTCAAGTTTTTCCGGAAAAACATCCATTTAATCCTTCATGCGTCACAACTGTGACTCATCCGTCAAGGTTTCCGCTTTTTAAAGCTGCAGAAATCTTAGACATTTTGGTGACAGCATGCTTGGTGGTGACCACCATGCTTACTGGTGTACTTCTCCAAAAATCCGGTTGCACTACACTACAAAAACTAAATCTTGAAAGAAAAATAATCTTATCCAGAAAGTAGCAAAATAATCTTAGTTTGAGAAAACATCTCTTGATTTTTTTTCTTAAAATCAAGATTCCTGCTAAGCTTGTTTTAAGCTTATTCTGTTGTCTGACAGTTTATGATCAAACTTTCAGACGTGATTTCATTTTAGGGGTGGGATGTGAGCAAAAGGAGGCTTTTGATGAGCCCCATGATTGTGTTGGTTTACATTTCCTTCATGGAGCGATGCTGAGCTGAAATGAACTAGATCCTGGTTGGGTTCAATCAGCCTAACAGAGAAAAAAAAACCAAAACAATCTTCAAAGACTGGACAGAGTTTGTGAATTATACAAGACTAAGCACAATGGACCAAGTCATCTCCTGGATTAGTCGGTTTTTGGATCTGAAGCTTCAATGGAGATGCTGGAAAGACAAAAGTCGCCCCTGCTGATGCTAATCTCTGGAGCTGCAGCTTACCTTCAGCAAAAGCGTGGCTGTGTGCCATCATGATGGAAACAATGAGCTAACGGAGCGGGTAGGCCTACAGGAATGTGTAGAAGAATAGGAGGGAGAGAAGGGGAGAGGAATAAGAAAAGAAAAAGAATTAGAAAAAGAAGAGGAAAAAAGTGAAGCTTTCCAAGCAGAACCAGATGCAGGAGTGTGGAGGCTTGTTTGATCTCCGTCCTCATAGGCTGATTGATGTTGCACATTTCATTTCCTTGTCAGAGTTTTGACATAATGTTTCGCTAAACACTTAGGCCCTTCTCTTATCTTTGTTCTGTGTCCACAGGGGTCATAATTAAATCTATCTGGAGCCTCAAGTTAATTATATATATATGTATATATATATATATATATATATATATATATATATATATATATATAGGAATATACAATATATAGTCTTACACACTTGCTGGAGAGCTTGAATATCAAAAAAGGGGAATGTATTTCTTTTTTTTCCTGACTTTTCACCATGTGGTTTTGACATGACAGAAATACAACACTGAAAAGCGGCCACGTTCAAACTTTGAAGCTCAGGGGGGAAAAAAATGTTGTTCCTTAGAATTCGTAACGCAGTCTATTCAATTTTCGTCGTGAAGCCAAAGGTTGAAGCTCCAGAGTGACGTCCTCAGCTGGACATGTGTCCAATCACAAATGATGTGTTTGGAAATCCATACCAGCCCAACAAGACGGAATCAGTCACTAAATTCTCCCTCACGCTCTTCACGGGAGTTTCTTCTCCCTACTTTGGGGTGCTGCTATTGACATTTGCACACAGCGATCTGCCCCACACACACACACACACACACCACTCCTCCTTCTCTCCACCTTATACCCCCGAGTCCCTCACGGACTCCATCCCTCCCCAGGAGTTTACGGAGACACAAAGGCAGACATCTGGGACCCATTTCCCCTCCTAGAGAAACCCTTCCTGTGGGGTATCCACTTAGAGGGGTTTGGGAGGAGTGGTAGGAATGATGGGGGGGTATAGTGTGCCAAGGGGTGAAGGTACAGAAGTGGGGGGAGGGTGGATAAAGGGGAAACTTTGACAAGAGATGTGGTTGACAACTGAGGTGGAGACAGCAACTGCCCCCCCATTCTGATTTTGAAGGGGGGGTGTGTGTTGAGCTTACAGTGGAGACAAAAAACGACGGCACCAGTGGAAGAAAAAAGTTGTTTATGTCCCGTGGTAAATGCACATCCACTGGAAACAACAACTTTCAAGGATTGAGGGTTTTGCAAAGAGCTTTGAGGTGCATGCCAATGTCCCGTACACACAAAGAGTAAGGATATTGGGCTGGCCGCAACAAACAACTTAAAAAACATTTCAAGAATAAACTTTAACACTGGGCAGTTTTCCTTTTTAGGCAGGTGTCAATGCTGATGTTAATCTGCGCCGCGGACAACAAGGGTCTTGGTTTGCTTGCAAGTAAACTTTGACTGTATATAGAAACCTGGTCTGATTGACTCCCTCTTCCCTTGCGTTCCAAACAAGAAGTACCTGCTGGCTCCAAAACGCCAAAATCCCAAAGACTTGAATAGATCCCAGGACTTTAAAGCCCCTTTCCATTCATCTTTTGATCTTCTGTAAAAGCGTCCCAGTGGTCTTTTAATGATGATTATTCAATTTTTAGAACACATTTTACAATCTGTGTTGTTTTCTATGCATCATTTTTACAAAGTTGCAGGAGTTTATTAGAACTTTGCCTCCAATTTGGGTGTGGGAGTGGTGGCTCCACCATCCTTCCTCTCCCCATTGCTGAGAGCTTGGAGCTTTTAGCTCATGTCTATGCCAAAGTTTATATACAAATAGGCTCTGTTTCAAATTACATTTTTGTCTTCTCCTTATAGACAACAATTTGAGTAAAGAAATTCTAAGAAATGCTTTTTAAATTTCATTTTTTAAATATGTGTCCTCCGTCACCAGAAAAATGTCACAAGAGCTTGTTAAAAACACGGTTTTAATCAGAGCGGGTCTTTAAGGGCCAGGTATGGGCAGACAACCTTCTGCTCAAAGTTACTTCCAACTTTCACAAACTAACCTACGAAACATGTTTTTGAACTGTGGAAAACTTCCAAAATTCCACAGAAAAATGACCAGCCTGGTTTTGAACCAGGAACCTCGTTGCTGTGAGGACTGTGCAGCCCTGTCAAGGATCATAAGTAGAAGAAAAAAAATGGCACAACCCAAATCCAAAACCACACAATTTGTAAAAAGGTTGGAAAAATGTCTCCTCTGTAAACATGATGTTGTAAATGTTAACTTTCAAATGTTTAGTTTTTGGTTAAAAGAAGGAAAAAGGAAAAAGTCAAACCAAGCCAGTGCTTGTTTTGGACAATACCTCAACCAAACAAGTATCATAGTTATAGTGGGACAAGGAGAGCTTTGGTCTCTACTTTGTTTGCAAACTTAACTAAGTGGATGTTAAAACTTTACATTTTTAAATGAGTCTATCAAAATAAGAATAAAAAAAAAAAACACCTTCACATCAAAATCCTTTTCTTTTGGGTTTTTAAAGTTAATTTGACATTTTTTTTGTTCTTTTTGTGTTACAATTTAAAATAATAAAAAAATAAAATATCAAAATGGTAAATCCTTGTAGAGCTTTTCTATCTTCCTCAAAGGCCCAAAGTGCTTCACAGTCAGTCCCATTCAGACACTCATGGCGGCTCCGCTGCCGAGCACTGACAACAACATTCCACCAGAGGCAATATGGCGTTCAGTGTCTTGCCCAAAGACACTTCAACGCATAGACGAGCAAGACAGGAATCAAATCTGCAATCTTCTGATCATAGGTCGACCGCCCTATCGCTGCGCCACAGCCGCCCAAGAAAACAGGGGCCGTATTGGACCAATGGGTTCTCCTTTTATGAATGCTTTTGAAATGTTCAAAGTTTGTCACCAAAAGATTTCTGTTGAAAAACATTTTTCCTTTGACCAGGTAAATTCCAAAAACCTTATATGTGCATTTTCACTTGCCCAATAACGTTGAATCGGATTCTAATTTGGAGTTCAGAGGGTTGAGGGAAAGATTAAAAAACTAAAATGCTTATTTTGTTGCAAAGTTTTTTTTAAAAAAAGGCACAAAGAATAAATATCACTTGTTTCAGGGGCCACCAAAACGCATCAGTAGTGTCACAAACACAGACAGCTGGTTCCACGTGCAGCAAGTTTTTATGACTCAGACAGACAAGAGCAAAGTTCAGCTAAAAGTCCACAAAGCTAAATCAGAGTCAGAATCCAGGCAAGGTCAGGGCAGGCGGCAAAGAGGCGGAGTCAAATACAAAGCTGGGTCAGGTGATCAGATCAGGTTAAACCGCTCAGCATCCACGCTGAATGGCACAGCAATACTTCGCACCAAGTTCTGAGCAGTGCTCCTGTGACTGATTAGCAGATGAGAGCCAGATGGGAGCATCCAGACTCTGTGTGCTGAGGTTGATGGGAAATGAAGTGTCAGTATTCAGGAGATGGCTCCCGCCGGTGACCAGAGAGGGTGACAGAGCTCAGACTCCTGGCAAATAGGAACTAGTATTTTGTTATTAATTATTACATTTATTTAAAGCTGTTCATCAAACTGCATGATGCTGCTCAAAATGTTTAAGCTACATAAAAACAGAAATGTTCTTTTTATTGTAGATGCAAATCACATGTCTAATATTTTGCAGCAAGTGCCAGTTTTTCAAACCCTAATGCATCGCCAGAAGATCTGGTCAATTACTTTAAATGGACGTCTGTCCCTTCAAATTAAAAGCACAGTCTTGGATTGGAAAAACATCCCTTTCCTTCTGCGTCCAAGTCTGTATTATTCTCTACGTATCCTCTTGTATTAGACCATAATTCATCATATTTTGCTTTTAAGCTTCCTTTAAATATCCCTGCTTTCATGTGTAATTTAGCTAATATCCTGCTCTGGCTCTTATTACAGTGTTTAAATGCTGGAGTCCGTCCGAAGCACATTACCCAAAGTCCCAGAGGGGCTCCCAGTGGAGCTGGGGAGATGGAGCACTGATCATCATGCTTGTGGGGCTTGTTGTGGAACTGACGTGCTGTTGGATTCATGTGTAAGCTCATGAGCAAAAACCATTGTATCAAGTGCTTGAATTATAATTTATGGGAAAAATTTAAGGAAAAAAATGCATGTCCATCTGTTAAAAGAATGAATTTTTAACCTGCAGTGACACAAAGCAAATACGGGCAGAAGCTAATCAGTGCAGCAGAAAGCCATCATGCCAAAGTCATTTTTTTCTGAGTCAGCCTCTTTTTGTCCATATTTTATTTTAATTTTTTTCAAGATTTACGTGTAATGTGATACAAATCAAAACGTTCTAACATTAGATTCAGCATGTGTGAACAACTTTGCTAATAATAACCTCAAAGCAAAGAAAGAAAAAGAGAAAAAAAAGGAGGAAATAAGTCATTGGGATAAAATAATAAAAATAAAAGAAAAAGGCACACGTGGGGGCAATGCAAATTTAAGGATTAATTAATTGACTATAAATCTTAGAAATGGTTGCCAAATCCTATCAAAATGTGCTGGCTTATTTTTCCTTTAATCGTATTTGCTCCATTTTCGCTACCAAAACTATTTTATTGAGCCACCTCTTAAAACACAGGGCACAAGGAGACTTCCACTCTAGTAAAATTATTTTTTTGCAGCGAGCAACAAGGTTTTGTGAGTAATTGCTTCTGTGGAGAAGAAAAGGATTTTAATGAATCAGATGGTTCGAGTATTGCCAGTAAACCATCCAGTGGCACATTTTCCCCAAATTGTTTTGAAAACCAGGCGAACATTTAGAGCGGAAAAACTTTCGGAGCCGGACAATGCCAAATTCATGTGCAACCAATCCTCAGGCAGCCCCACATCTATCACATAAAGGAGAGACAGATTTGAAAATTAGGTTCTATTTAAGCTTGGAAAAAGTGATCTGTGAAGGATTTTGAATTGAATTAATTTTTATCTGGCATTTATCGAGCAGTTTTGGATACTGGATTGACCATTGGGCCTCAGACAAGGTAACACTGAGGCATTCCAGATTCGACCAGTGTCTGCTGGAGTCCTGAAGCATTTAACAAGTTGAGAAAGTAAATGTTTGGAATTCGTTTTCAAAAGTGTTTCAAAATAGATCTGGTTTCGCAGTTTCAGGGGAAAATCAGAGACGTTTTTTCTGAACAAAATGTCTAATTTGAAGATATCGAAAGAAATGTGAATAGGGCAAATGATATTTCTGTTAGAGTTGATGAAAAAAAGCAAATCTGTCATTTATATAAAAGTCTTCAATTAGTTTGAATCCCGTTCCCTCCAATCCAAGAAGATCATGTCCATTATTCCTGGTCTAAATGAGTGATTATACGTTATTGGTGACCTCAACCCAGCAGCTTAAGGTATTGCTTAATTTGTCCTAATATTTGAAGAGACTTTTTAACATCAAAATCAAGCTGTTACTTTATCATAAGATTTGGTCTCAGAAAACAATAAGGCTTGAAAGGATGATTCAGAAATTATTGTTGATTCTGCTTGTAACCATGGTAGAAGGTCTTTAAGGTGGGAGTTTCCAGGGAAACCCCATTGCCACAGTGAAATGGCTCTTGAGTTTGCTGCCCAGAAGTTTTGTTTAAACACTGGAGGGCCCAGGCCACCATTGGAGGCATGCTTTTGAAGGAGAGTTTTGGAAATCCGGGGGGGTTCCCTGCCCAGATAAATGAGAGAATCAGTGAATCAAGCTAACAGGGAGGTTTAGGAAAGGTACAGGAATCGTGGCAGTGACACCATTTTAATTGCGTTTATACGACCAATCAGTGACAGTGGAAGCTGTTTCCATTTCCTGATGTCTTTAATCTGTTTGGCTTCTCCAAAAAGTTCAAATTCTGAAGAGATTTTGGGTTTTTTGAAATTTTAAGTCCAAGATAAGTGAAGGATGTGGAGACTAACTTAACTGGTAGGGATTTTAGAAAATTTGAAATTAGATTACTTGTCACTGGCACGAACTTAGATTTGTCCCAATTAATAGTATAACCTGAAAGTTCACCAAGACTTCAACAAAATTTAAAAGATTAAGAACTGAGATTTCTGGTTTGGAAAGGCAGATTAGTTAACCATAGGGCTCTCAGTATTACCAAGTTTGACTCCCTGTACCAGAGTGGTTCCTAATACTAATAGGAAGTGGTTCTAGAGCTAAATCAAGGAGAGGAGGTGAGTCAGCCTCTTAACTCACATGATATCTTCAGTCTCCTTGGAAACAATAACAAACTTCTCCGTGACTCAGCATGACAGAGCTGAGCACTGATGGGAAACATCAGAAAGCACCTGAAAAACAAGCCTATGCACAGATGGGACCAACAAATATGGAAAATAAAGGTCAAAGTTGAACTCTGCAACAATAATAAATGCCTTGATGTTTCACAAAAGAAACCAAAGAGGCAGAGACAGTCCATCAACCAACATGTTCTCTTCCTGTTTTCTGGATGCCGTCTCAATCTGGGATCTCTAGGATAGAAGCATCATTTTCTCCCAGAATGCAATGTTTCTAAAACAACATTTCTGATGCATCAGAAACGCCAGCTTCAAAGGGTCTGCCTTCACATTGAATCAACATCTCCTTCCATTAGACGGCACAACCTTGGCAAAGTTACACTGCATCAATGCTTAGTGATCATTTCTCAAATCTGCCGCTCTGGTTCTGGTTCCCCCTGTGAAGCCACTTCAAACAGTCATTGCAATGGCATATCCCTTTGTCCTCTAAAACGCCAAATATGTCTCTCTAAAATGTTTCAGATGCGAGAGCACAGAGGTCCCAGAGGCACCGAGTGCTTCGACAGCAAGGAAGAAGCTGTAAGAAGTACAGTAAAGCCAGTGCATCTCCTGCAGTCAGGTCTGAAGGTTGAAGGGTTTGATTGACTGATGAGTGACGGACACAGATGAAAAACACAGACAGATGTGGAGAAAAAAGACCAATCAAAGCAGAAAATTCTTGCAGCAGTAAATCAGTGTGGAAGTACGATGGATATAGGAGAAGAAGGGCCTGCAAAGGTCTGGAAACATATGTTTCAGTTTGCAAATAAAACAGTAAATTGCTATGAATATTGCTTAAATATCTGTGGGCTCTGTACCTCGCCTTGCGGAAGTTCCTCGGAAATCATTCTGAGACAGCCTTCTTAAAATACCAAAGAGGCTTCCATCTGGTTCTCGACCAGTTCAAGATGTTTGTTTCGCATTTAGCTTCTTCTTCTTCTCCTCTTCGTGCTTCTTTTTTTAGATCAAACGCTTCTCTTTTGTCTCATCAGATCCACTGGACGTTTTCCAGAGTGGAAAATCTAGAAAATCTGCAAGAACAAAGCTTTTTCCTTTGACTCTTTTATTTAATAACTGCGTTTTTAAAGTGCCAACATCCTTACCTTTCATTTACGGGATGGTTTTATTATATAATACGTTTTCTTGCCAACGTAAATATAATTCTACGATATAAAAAATGACATGCTGTACAAACTTTTTTTAGGTTTTAGACTAAGAGAAGCTGATATCAATAAAGATTATTTTATCTTTTGTAAAACCAATGATATTGACCATAAAAAAGATTCAGTATTTAATTTTACTTTATTTAAATTTCAACAACATTTTGATTATAAAGAAATATATTGTACTTAACGTGTTATAAAAAGGAGTTTCTAGAAAACTACTATGGGGTTTAGGACTTTTCTAAAATTTGATAAGTAAAAACACCTGATAGTTTGTAAATGTTAGGTGTTTTTAAATGTAACATCCCTTGGAATACAGTCATTTGATCATCCATATTTGCATCGTACTCAACTAAATTCTGGCATTTTCTTCCCACTTTACTTTCAGTGCTGTATTTTTCACAACTGCAAATACCAGACTTTAACTGGGTTTTACGAGCTGCTATTAGACTGCAGGTCAACACATAGAGTACTGACACATGCAGTAAAAATCTAACTCAAAGGGGAAAAAAACAGTTCAATTTGATCTTGTAAGTCATTTTAACATCATCAGACTTCAGTGCATGTTCGGACAGAAAGCACTCACATTTTCTCTTCAGAAACCGTGTTTGCAGTGAAATACAAGTTTCCCAGCAGGCAGTTTTTGGTGTAAGTTTTGATTTATGTGTTTTGCGTTTTTTTTTTTTTCCTCAGTATCCAAAAGTGCAGGATGTTTGGGATGTTTTGGCTTTTTTGAATGTGTAAACCATTGTTTCTGGCTTCACCACACTTGGCCAGACTGCCAGTCAAGACAAGACTTCCTTCCTTGATTTGGGCAGAAAAGCATCCTATAATTGAATATAATAAGGCCCCTCCCTCTCTGTACATACTACACACACACACAAACGCACATTTTACAAGCGGGTGTAAAAACTTAATAGGAGGCTTTTGGCTCCAAAGTCCCCAGCTTGCTCAGTGGAAAGTGAGGCGGATTGTTTTTTAGAGTCTTAATCTTGAATTTTATAAGACCTGGATACAAAAAAGAAGAAAAAAAAAATGTTGTCATGGTGATTTAACCAAAACATTTCAATTACCTTAATGTAGCAATCCCATGTAGATTAAAACAAATCTGTATAATATAATATAATATAATTAAGATGCAAATTCCGCAAGCATTTCTTTGAAGCACAGAGGAAGGAAGCAGAGATAATAAGTATGGACTCTGCAGGAAGAAAGTTTGTGATAAGTCTAGTAAATAGTGTAATAAGGAGCCTGATTCCCTTTCTTTTCAGGATGGATTTGGGATTTTCACAAAGAAGAACGCTTTGCAAATAAATCACGACATCAAACTCTGATAGGGCTGCAATAATTCTGCTGCACATTTTTCACATCAACTTCAAAGCTTTTCTATCAGACAGCCGCCTTAGCAAAAAGGCAGCAAAAACACAGAGCACCAACCCCCAGCCCTCCATACAGGGACAGAGTAAAAAATGTGGACGGATGGAATAATTGCCTGACTTCAAAGTGCAGGTTATTGGCCTGCATTTACTGTTGCTGCGCCTTGTTTTCTCTTTATATGCTAGACTTGGTTTTGGTGCAAATAGTCCTTCATTCTTCTCATAATGCAAATCCCACTTTAATGCCTCAGCAGTGACCCTGCTGACACAGGCTTGGTGGGAATGAGGAACGCTCATTCTGCCTCTATTACACTTAGGGAAAAAAAACAAACAAACAGAATTTGCTAGAGAAAGTCAAAATGACAGGATTGAAATATCTTTGAGGAAGAGAAACCACAAAAGATGCTGTCAAACTGAAAAAAAATGAGGAAGTTATTTTTCCAATGTCATACTTTTACTTTAATGCAAAAAAGGAACCACAGCAATAAATATATTTTAAAGATGTTTTATTAAAATAACACCTTCTAAAAAAGCAAACAATGTCACATTTAATCAAAAAACACTTTATGTTTTTAATTCTTAACTTCACACAAAAAACGGGAAGTGTTACAGAAACACAACTTTAGGAAATCTATTATTTAAAAAAAAAATTGGTATAATCACAGCTTGAATTAAGCCAAATTGCATTTAATCCATTTTTAAATTAAAAAAAAAAAACTACAATAAAAACACTCTCAAATAGATCTAAAATAACAGCGGTCCAAGATACCTGATGATTTTTTAAAAAGTACAAAAAGGGAAATGTGATGTTTTTGGGTGAGCTTCACTTTTAAAGTACAAAATACGCAGGTGTAAAAGTAATTTAAAGCATTTAATTCCTTTAACGCCTGATGTGACGGGCTGATTCCCTCAAACATAAATCTTTCATCAAAGGACAGATAAAGAACTAAGCAGGTATGTGTAGATGTTTTCTGCCATCTGCTGGCTGCTATATGAAACAGGAAGACGTTTTTAATGACGCATCGAAATTCAAAATTATAAACAACTATTTTGTTATGTAAAAATATAACTTTACAGAAGATAGCAAAAAAAAATCCTGCTGTTGTAGAAAGTCTTTTTAAAAAAGCATTCAGACTTTAACCATGAATCTTTTAGAGCACTTCAAAATCTCTGCACTGTAGAAAACTGTGTTCAGAAGTCGCTGAGAACACTGATGTCAGCAAACTCTTTACTGTACCGATGAGCAGACAGGGCCTGCAGAGACGCCCACTTCAGACTCATGAAGCTCCACACACAGGACAGATAGAAACTCCGGGGGTCGGTCAAAGCTGCAGCAGGAAGAGACACAAAAAAACATAAAAAGTTTGGAAAGCAGCTTAGATTCCACAAACTCACAAAAGTATGAAAGAAAAACATTATGCGCAGTTTGAAAAAGTCATTGTGGTCATTTTGTATAGATTTAGACCCCCTTTGATGAAAATCATGCTATTGGTGTTTTTAACGTGTTCGCATATACAGTTCATAGAAAATTAAGCTAAAAATTGCATTTTTAAGTGTTTTTTGTTTAATCGTTGTCCATCAGAAACAGGTGAAAAAAGGCTGTTTAAAAATATCTTGAATTTTGATATCTGATGTTTGGATTTTGGCTAAAAACTGCGTATTTAGAATTAAAAGACCACTGAGAATGATGTTACAATTGAAAATAAATGTAGCTGAAGTGGGACTTAAAATGTACAATCACAATCAAAGTTTGTTGACCTTTGACCTCAGGAAGAGGCCGCCATCTTTAAGTTTTGAACACAATTCTATTTTACTACCTTTCACAAATCTGAACTCCTCCTGGGGATTTTAATAATCACCTTACAACTCATAGACCATCATTGGGAAGCTACTTGTGAAAAAGAATGGTTTTAGAAGTTGTAGATTTTGGTGAGCTTGCAAAGGTGCCGTTTTCCTGTTGCTTGCACATTTTTTTACCTGAATAATGTGGAAAAATGAATACATGAATCAAAGACTCAAGCTGAACAAATTTATAAGATACCACCATATGAGGGATGTGGATGGGGTTTGCCGACGTTGCTAAGGAAATGTACTTTTGCCAATTCTTTAACAAAATATTAAAGACCTGTTCATCACCCCCCCAGTGACCAAAAATGAATATGGTTGCTATGGAGATAAAATCAAGAGAAAATCCGCCATGTTGAAAAAAGTGATTTTTCATGAATTTGTCATTTGCAGCTCTCAGCAGGCCTGGCAGGGACAGAGGGGAACGTAAGGAGAAGAGTAGCAACCGCTGTGCCAGTGGAGGTGGGTCAAAGGACAGCGGCGAGGGGCGGGGAGTGCCTGCGGGCCATACAACGCTGCTCGTGGCTTCAGTTGGATTTGTTTTACACATATGAATGGAAGTATGATCTGCCACAGCCAGATAATTTCTATTTACTCTCAGTTTGACTGCTATATATTGTGCTCTCCTGTTTAAGAACTTCTTTATTTCCAGTTTTCTAGAATAAACTACAATACAATTTTTGACACAACAGTATTGGCTTACCTTCCTCAGATAAATTCACACCTGACCTAACCATCTTTTATGTACTTTCACGTCAGCTCTTCCCAAAGTCATGAACAATGTCGACACCAAAGCAACAGGTTTAACAACTGAACTGCGTGACTTTTCATGTGGATTTGTACTGTTTATGAGAAACAAATGATGACATGTGGCTGTTAAAAGCTAGTTAAGCAACAATATTCTGGAGGAGATGACGAGGATTTAAAGAAACTTTGAAATCAGCGTCAAATTTGACAGTCAAGACTAGAAGTTAAATGAGTCTGCTGGAAAAAGCGAAAGTTCAAGAGAAAAGGAGTTCAAACGGAACATTTGGAAAACCAGAAGCACACTTTTCAGGTGCAGCAGATACTTTTTGAGATTGAAAGCAGAGCTACTTCGAGAGGGAACGCTATAATATCCAAGCTTTCAAAAAGGAAATCTTGCCCTGGAATTGAAAACATGTGCTTTTAATCAAAGACAGACAGAAATAAATATAGAGATGGGAGGTCTCTGGCAGGCAGACTTAGGTAAGAGCTTACATGAAGCAACTTATAAAACTTAAATAAATATTAAAAAGAGTGATAGATTGTTAAAATAAAAGCATTTCTTTGAGCTTACTGATGCACTTTATGCATTTTTTCCTTTGAAATGTACTATTTTTTCATGCAAAAGAGCAACATTTCTCTAATAAGCTCAGTAAAGTGAAATTTGCATCAAAAATGTTCCTGATGAATATAAGCAAAGTAGAACATCTTACACTCCTTTCTGCAGATCGCAATGGTCAGGAAGGTGATGAAAGCTGCAACTGAAAGAAGGGAGAAGAAAACCCCAGAGAAGAAGAAGAACTTGAGGCCCTTCAACCAGGTTCTCCAGTGATCCTGCAGGTACATTATGTGAGTCATCAGGGTCCAAAAAGCTAACACACCTGTGGGGCAAAAAAACATGAAATATTAAATATAACTATGACTGCAATAAACATATCATATATGTTGAACAAGTTGTTTTTCGTAAAGCTTCTTTGAACAGTACTCAGTTCCCAAAACATTTTTTAAATGTAGAATAAAAACATGGAAATATAAATAATTGTAGAAAATATTAGAGACATGTGAAGCATATGACCAGAGCATGTAAAAAAAACATGCATAACTGATGATAAATGGTCAGCAATAAACATTAAAAACCTTATAACTGAAGTCTGCAACCTACAACACTTAAAGAGCCATTCAGGTCAATTTCTCGCCGACCACAACCTAGCAGCAGCCAGAAAGCCTAATTTTTATGTCACCCTTTAGAAAAATAAGACATAGATTTGCATTTATGTTATTGCTACTAAATAAATATAAATTAACTATTGTTTCTTTGGCATAAATAAACAGTTTATAACTTTTAAAACAGGTACACATGACTTCCTTTCAAAATAAAAGAGTGACTCAGGATTTTCTCATGCAGCAAACTAGTAGTAGGTAGTGTGATTTCAGAAATAACAATAAAAGTTCGGTTTTTTCACCATTTGTGCAGAAGAAATTTGTAAATATAACTAAGTAAACTTATTCAGAGCCAAGTAAATGACCCTTAGCAATTTTTAAAACAATAAGGCACACTTGAAGTTGTTCAAAAGGTTGTCCTTACTGACCTAAAATGTATTGTCTGTGAATTTGTAAAACTTATCCCGTTTTTCTTCATTTTCATAAAAACATACAAGAAACAAACAAAGACATAAAAAGATAGTTCAAAGCCTTCAACATATGAAATTGCAATACTTAAATAATCAGGATCAACTTCCAGTCATTAATGTATTCATATCACTTAAACATAACACTTTTTGTGTATTTATCTTTAGCATTAAAAAGTCGTTTAATCATGCCATGACCGCAGTCCTGTTAGTTCACTGACCTGAAAGTCCTCCCATGGCCCCCGTCCACGGCTGCGTGTACGCGACGTTCCACACAAGGAACGCGGAGAAGCCCACGAGCGTCCCGAAGGTCGCGTAACCGACACCGACGTGGGTTTTATTGATCTCCATGCTGGCAGAGACTCCGGCGGCGCGTGCGACCCTGAAGCAGCAGCGGGATTTCAGGTCAGCTGCATCCGGTCACCCCGCGCTGACCAGCGAGTCCGTGCTGCTGACTAATCACTGCTGAGAGGCAGAGCCCTAAGCATGACAAAGCAATAACAGAACTTACATTTGTGCTCCGTCACCGATCAAAACGACCTGTGGTCAGCAAAAACGGTGAATGGACACAGCGCCCTCTATAGGCGGAGAGTTAAACTTGTATGTATGTGTATGTGAATGTGTATGTGTATGTGTATGTGTATGTGTGTATGTATTTATTTATTTATTTATTTGTGTCTTTGTTTATTACACTGATGAAAGTTTGAGTTACCTGGGTGTTCACCTGAACAACAAACTAGACTGGTCCCACAACATCGATGACCTTTACAAGAAAGGCCAAAGTCGCCTCTATCTCCTGGGGAGACTGCAGAGAACTTTTTTTTATGGTTCTGTGGTGGCCTCGGCTCTTTTCTACACTGTTTGCTGGAAGCTAGCCGCTCTGACTGGGATAAGAGGAGAATCAACATGCTGGTGAGGAGGGCCAACTCTGTCCTGGGCTGCTTGCTGGACTATGTGCAGGAGGTGAGTGAGAGGAGGATGTTGTCCAAACTCAGATCCATTGCAGACAACAGCTCTCAGTCACTACAGCAGACACTGATGAGGCTGAAAAGCTTCTTCAGCAGCAGACTGAGACACCCACTGAGTAGAAATGAGCTACCACAGATCATTCCTCTGCACAGTCATCAGAATGTACAACGCTGCTGTTTAAAGATCATCATGACATCAGTTTACGTGTATATATTGTATATTAGTATCCTGTGTTATTTATTTTTACTTATAATTACTTGTGCTGTTTGTAATTCTCACAACATGCATGTAGCCCTGTTACCATAAACTTTTTTTTAGCATTGAAGATGATAGCAGAGATCCAAATATGCTGGACTTGACATTATCAAATTGTTTTTTCAACATAGCTTAGATTGAATGTCTTGCTCTACCCTATGCAATATACAATTAGAATGAGACAATTATTCATTGTCTTATTTACTTATTTACATAAGTAAGTTTGTCATCTTGGCCATCAGTAACAGCTAACTAAACAAATGCTTCTACTCCAAAGAGGAGCTAATATTACTATAGATTTGCAGCCCTGTTACCTACAAAATTGGCTAAAGGGTTACACTAGATTGTGTAAACACCAAATAAATAATGCAGTAAATTGTACAATTGATCTGTAAGCTGAGCTTATCAAGACATTGATGGTTTATTACCTGTTGAATATACAGGAAGTGAATGGTTACTTTTCATGAAGCCCAAGCGGAAAGCTTGTACTTCGTACATTTACCAGTAGGGGGTGCTAATAAGCCAAGTATCTCAGTGACTGAGGCAACTACTCTTAGGGGTGAAAGAAGAAGAGAAGGGACAGAGTGGTGACAGCCGACTTCTGAAGTGAGCAGTCAGCTAATGATTCAAACGGAATCTCGGACAGCTCGGTAGAAACATTCTAGTAACGATTTATTCGGTTCACTGGTCGCGTTTCGTCTATGTGCGTGGTCCGGTTGGAGATCCAGCGTCAGTTAGTGAGTGGTGGCAAACTGAGTAAACACTGTTGCTTCGGGTTGCGGCTAAGGTAACGTTAACGGTGGACATCGAGCGAGCCAAAGAAGCTACATAACCTCAGTGTTTACGGTCCACTCAAGTCGCTCACTTTCGTGGCAGTTTGGGTATCAACGACGCGTCAGGTGGCCGGCCACTCCGCCAGGATGGGTGACATAAACCCATCGACATCTAACGCATATCAGTCGGAGGTGAGTGATTTACTTGTGTTTTTGTATCAAGTTATTGCAGTTCTGATTAGCGTTTGTAGCAGTCGTCAACTTAAATGACGGTCTGTCATCGCGTTAGCATGCTATGCTAATGTTGACATAATCTTCGCAAATGGATAATTTTCTTTTTGATGAATTTAACCAGTTAAACAACTGTACAGGATCCCTCCAAATGATCATTTCGATTTCTAAAACTTGGAAATATTTTTCTCCAAAATTGTCACGGGTGTTACTGTATACAGTACTTCAGCGAGCCGTGAGTTTGGATCGAAAATAATACTCCATCACCTCGGTGGGACATGCTAACACACCAAAGCGTTCTAAATATCGACACGATTCTTAACATACGCCGTTGATGTCAGTTAATACTAAAAGGGTACTGGCTTTTTAAAAATCCGATCCTAGTTGTTTGTTATGGTGCAGTTATGGTGACGCTTCATTGATTTCTTCATCCATACTCAGACTAGCTGTAGCTCTTTAGCATCAGCTAACCATGTAGTTGCTGTCACTAGCTGGTTTAGCTAACATTAGCTGCAATGGCTTCAAATGTGTGATAGGCGGGTAGAATTACTAAATGGTACTGGAGTGTTAAAAATAGAATATAAATAAGTAGGTACTTCATTTAAAAAAGTAACTGGTTTAAAAAGAAAAAAACATGTATTGAGTAAGAGTTTGAACAATAATGGCATCAAACTTGTATAAGAAAAAATAAAATTGGCAAATCCTGATATTTCTGGACATTAAAATGAAATAGCACATTAGATTAATGGAACATCTCTTTTTACATTACTAACTGATGCTTAGAAAAACTAAGAGATGTTTAAAACCTTTTAACAAGTGTCAATCTAATCTGAAATCAAACCTTTGACATTTAAAAAAATATAGCACAAACTACATCTTAATCTGTTATTAAAGACCCATTATTATAATCTTTTTATCTATTTTAGAGGTGTTCCCAGTGGTCTTTTAATTATAATTATGCAATTTTTAGCCAAAATAATTTTAAGCATAGTACATGGGTTGTGCAGAAATGCAGTAGTTCATCAGTAATTTGCCACTGAACTGTGGTTGGGGACTGTTGCTGCAGAGCAATCCCTTCCCCCTTACCATCCCTCATAACTGAGAGCTCTCAGTTTACACACCCCTTGCTAGTTTACAGCCTCTCACACCCCCAGTTGTCTGCAAGTGGATGCATCAGAATGGAGCGGAGCAGGGAGCATGTGGCTCGCCCAGCATATTTTCTACGTCACAAATAACATATTTTTTCAAACATCCGTTTTTTGTCTGCTCCTGATTCACAACGTTTCTAAAATAACAAAATACTCAGAAAAGCTATTTTTTAGCTTAATTTTCTTAATTTATGTCCTCCATCATCAGAAAAATGCTACAAGAACATGTTAAATGCACCAAAAACACAGTTTTCAGTGGAGTGGGTCTTTAAAGTTTTCGGTTTGATGGGTAAACTAGTTTATTTGTGTTTACAAAATATTGGAACCACACTAACATTAGTTCAATCAGTTCTACTTGCTTCCTGTTCAAAAAATATTTTAAGAGTTTGAACCAATTATCCAACTAAATACTATAAAACATATAAGTAGTAACAATGAATCAACACGTCCACACTCAGCTGCCCGTTGTAGATGAACAAATATATTCTGAGGCTGTTTTGTAGGGGTGTGACGATTCATTTTGACAATGATTAAATTCCAAATTTGTGGCTGCCGATTTGATTCATTTTCAGTTTTGCTTCATTTTGAACTATCCGGTTCACATATTTGAGATCAGACCAGGACATCTTGAGGCAAAAATGTAACCAGTGAGACTCAGAGAAAATTACTTGGGTACTGAACAGTGCAGGGGAAGTTTTCTAGATTTTTTACAAGATAATAAAGTGTAAAGGAAATGTGTGTAGAAAACAAACAAGTAAACAAGAATTAATGGGAAAAAAAACATTAGAAAATTCTTTCCCACTGTATGGTCAAATGTTTTTGTAAAATGCAAAGTGTTTCCACACATTGGACTGTAATGATGGATGATCAGTTTTTGCCGCCATCACGTGTTGTTCGGTGTGATGCACTTGGCCGTTTTCATAGTAAAATAAACCTGTCATGCCTAAGTCCAAATGGTATTTTCCAATATCAATCTAATTATTGATTTCTCTCATTTTGAAATGATTTTTTATTGACTAAAGGTCAATTTGATTCTGCCTCAGAGGAATTGATCTGGTAGTCGCAGGAATAGAAATCGATTCATCAATTAATCGTTAAACTCCTCTTGTTTTGACAAAATAGATCCATAGTTGCAATACCCTTTGGCAGAAATAATTAGATCTACTTATTACTTTCTTGCATTCATCTGTTGCCACAATAATTTGTTCATAGATTAAGTTCATTTATAAAATAGTATAAAAAGGAGAACAAGACAATGCAGCCCATTCATTCATTCAGTCAGAGTACTGAATTTGACTGATAATCAATTGAAAATAATAGTTGGATAAACTACTTTTAATGTCAAGTTTTTACTGATAAAATAATTGATTAGGACTGCATGGTGATGATGTGGTTTGAACTTTTGCCTGACTCCGAGAAGGCCCTGGTTTGAATCCCGACTGGGTCCTTTCTGTGTGGAGTTTGGATGTTTTCTTACGGGTTTTCTCTGGACACTCCTACTTCCTCCTACAGTCCAAAAGTATGAATCATAGGTCAACTGGGGACTTTAAGCTGTTCTAAGGTGAAAATGTGAGTGTGTGTGGCTGGATTTTTCTGTGTGGCCCTGCAACAGACTGGCATAACATCCGGGGTTTACCTCACCTTTACCCTGTCTGGTACAGGCTCTGGCTTCCACGGGGCCCCATAAACAGGTTAAATAGCTTTGGAAAATAGATGGAAATATTTGATTAAATGGAACATTTTTGTAACTTGGTTGGAAGGAAAAGTCAATTTAATTGGACTTACGTTCAGTTTATGTTGGTCAGCCTTTTGGACATTGTACACACATAAGTCTCCATATTACGTACCTGCACCTCTATGTCCTGTTTAATGCCATCGCCTTGTCAAAGTGGGCCAGTTTGAAAGTCCTGATTTTGTTTTCAGGGTTTCAGTCCGCCGTACCGGAAGAGGAGGACCGTGGAGGATTTTAACAAGTTTTGCACTTTTGTCTTGGCCTATGCCGGTTACATCCCATATCCACAAGAGGTAAGTTAAAGTCAGCTTCTGTGTTCCTTTTTGTGAGCAGTTCAGGATAAGCTGGTTCCTATTTGAATCTGCTCTGTTAGAAATGTTTATGTAGCATAAGAGTTTTATACAAATATATACTGGCAAAAAACATTTTTGGGAAAGTTTGAAGAAGATTTGAAAGATGACAGATGTCAACTTAAAGGTAATTTATTTGATATTGTTCTCTGGCCTCATTGGAGCCAAACAGAAACAAATAGATTTAAATGATGAAAATGTAACAAGTGTTGTTTGGTGTTTTTGTGGCAAGTTTTTTTTTACTTTTGTGGCATAGTGTTGCAGTTGCTGGGAGGTGTTTTAATAAATGGCTGATTTTTTTTTTCCAAGTCATTCAGCCCCTTTTTCTCTGCTTGAATTTAGTTGACTTAGTGGGCATGACTCAAGCTCTCCTTTGCTAATGTAGTCTTGTGTTTGTGTAAGGGTAGAGAGAGCGCCTCACAATGAGATTATCTTCCACAGATTTGTGTTTGAGTTTCTCTGGAGTCCAGAGTGTACTGTAGTTGTGCATGCCATAATTTTTTCTATTTTTTTTCTTTTTGTTTCTACAATGACTGTTACTGGTTTAACATTGGCTGCACTGCCTCCTGTCAAGTTTGCTGGTTCTTTTTCTGACTGTCATTTAGAGACACCTCAACCTACAGTACACGGTGCTGTTTGTCACCTCCTTAACTGACCCCCCTGTTCTATGGCAAGTAGCCCCTATCGAACTGTTAATCCATTCACATCCATGTTTCTGCTTATAACATGTGTGTACATTTAACATGGTTGGAAACATTTAGCAAAAAGGCTGTTTGGATCCTGTCCTGTCCCTGTAATCCAGGGATGCTGCCTTTCCAGCTTTGGATCTTCTATCATTACACACAGATGCTCCAGGTGGCAGGGATGCTCCAGCAAAGACACCCATATCCTTACTTGTGTCATCTGTTTTTTGTTTCTCACAATTGTCGATGGCAGAACATTGTTTTGCAATAACACGACTTTGTGTAAGTTTCTCAAAAACCACCAAATGAGTGAGACTGCTTTTTAAAATCCTACCTGAGTTGCAGCTGGACAAGTGGAGTTCCTGTTTCCCATTAGCAACAGTTTATTTTTTTTTTAAACAAACTTAATTTTGCTCATTTTTGAAAAGTTTTTCATACGCCATACTGCCGTTAAGTTTCCTCCTAACATGGTCATCTGATTGTTAAGCAGACAGATGTTTGTCATACACAATTTGGAAACTGTTTTTCATGGCACAAATATTAATGCTTGAATTACCATTTATTTTAATAGGAATCTCAACTCCGCAGTAGCTCCAGTCCCCCAAACAGTACAGGCAGCACAGCTGACAGTGATGGCTGGACCCCAGGACTTCCACCCACTTGCCCCCAGCGGCCCACAAAGGTCCCCCAAGACAGGAACAGGAAGCGCCCACAAGCTGGACTCGCACTGAGCGGTCACACTAGGAGAGACGTAAGAGGAAGTTGATTATGTTATTCTGTTCTGCAGCAGTCCTGGACCGCAAGGACTGTTTTCACAATTCTTCTTTCTACTTTGTGTCTGAGTGAAGGTTTGGCCCCCGCTACATACTCAAACTCACCAAGTTTGCATACATCTAGTACACCATGAAATTAAGTTTTTGTGCACAGTATGGTAGTGTGGCCGAGAACCGCCTTCACAACAAAGAAAAAAAAAGGGAGTTTTTTCAAGCAGAAAAAGAAACTGCAAATACAAACACTGCAAAAAAGACACCCCTTCAGATAGAAATAAATTATGTTGCAAATAAAAAGCAACACTACAAATAAAAACAAACACTGCCAAAAAAAACAAAACAAAACACTGCAAATAAAAAAGCCACAATGGAACTGATTATTGGGAATTGCACTGCTGTGAGGAGGGAAAAAACAGGTGTACGAGTTGGAAAACAATTGAGAAAGTAAATGAAAATGTTAGTGTAGTAATAATAGTGTAGCCTCAGGTTTGAAAGTAAACTGGAGGATGGACGATTTATTGTTAGATTCTGCGAACACGGAGAAACCCAGACTATGTCCGAATTTCTTCACAACTCACTGCCTAGTGCACAAATTAGAGCAATCGGCATTTTGTAGTGTTGTCCAAATCTACAATTCCAAAATCGAGTGCCCTAGAAATTTCACAGAATTCTCTGCAAAAAACAGTGTGCATCAATGCTCACTAGATTGGGGATTATGGACCACAATGCATTGCATTTGAAAACAATTGCAGAAAAAAAAGTATTTAAAAGCATTTTTTTTAGTAAACCATAAACTTTTTCATTATCAGAACACAGTAGATACATAAATAGTCTTTGTAAAATGCTGGTATTGACAAGGTTTTCACTTGAAATCGCTGGCATCATGTTTGTTGATTTATCAAAAAATAATAGGTGTCCGTATTTCTTTTAAAATCCAGGACACTAGATGGTTCCACACTATATAGTTTTTCAGTAGTTAGGGAGTACAGTGGAAATTTAGACATGGCCCCAGTGTGCAGAAAGACCACTAACGAGAGGAGAATCGAGTTCTGTAGCTTTACTCAAAAATGCATCAAAGCACAGTTACATGCATCACTGCAGTGTCTACGCCAGACAAACACAACCAACAACATATGTTGAGAGCTTGGAACGAAAACACATTGGAGTGGAAACATCTGACAGCTAAAATGTTAATGCAATCAAAGTTCAAAGCAAACTAATGATACTTTTATCTTTTTTCTTCCACCAAGTTTCCCAGATAATCCACTTCTGTTGTAGCTTTTTTAATTGCGTTTTTTTTTCTTCATATTTGTGGTGTTGTTTTTTTATTTGAAGAGTTTCTTTGTGTGTTTGCCCTTTTTTCTTGCTGCGATGGCGGGTCTCCGCCATCATTATGGTGAACAACTCCCGCCCAAAAAACAAAAACAAATGAAAAGATTATTTCACAGCAGGTGAAACTGTAAAAAATAAATGAATGGGGCTCTGATGGGGCACAAAATAAATATTTCAAAATCCACAAACGTAGTTTTGGATGTTCATTAAAATGATTATTACATTTTTTTACAAAGTGCAATTTAAAAAAATGTTCCACAATATGGTAAAAAACACTTTTATATTTGTTTGAATAATCCTTACAACATTTCACACAGCACCAGCTTAAGGCTAAAACCACATCTAAAGTTTCATTGACCTTTGACCTTAGGAAGATGCCGCCATATTGAATTTTCACAAAAAAAAGCACCTTTAATACCAGCTACAAATGTAAACTCCTTAGGATTTCAACCTATCACCTCCTTGAGTTCATTTGGAAGCTTAATGTTGTTTTTAAAGTTTGTAAAGAAAGTAGAACAGCTTTTGAAAAAAAATCTTTGTTTTTTATATTATATTATTATATATTTTTATATAAATTTGTCAAATGCAGGTCTGTCCAGGGTGGCAGCAGTGAAGATTGAGGGGTGTGTAGCAGCAATTCAGCCAGTGAGGGCGGGTAAAAAGGGGGTGGCGCCTGTGGGCCACACAACCCGCTTGCAGCTTCAGTCATTCACTCATTTTCTAAACCTGTTTTGTCCTGACCCAGCCACTCATGGGTGAAGGCAGGGGACACCCCTGAACAGGTTGCCAGTCTGTTGCAGGGGCCACAGTCACGCACCCATGCACACTCGCATCCACACCTAGGGACAATTTAGAGTGACCTATGAAGCATGTTTTTAGACGGGGGGAGGAAGCCAGAGTCCCCGGTGGAAACCCACACATGCACAGAGAGAGCCTGCAAACTCCACACAGAAAGGTCCGCCGTTGGTGACTCTGCTTCAAGTCCCCCAGCCAGGACTTGAACCAGGGGCCTTCTTGCTGTGAAGAAAGAGCGCCAAATACTGCGTCACTGTGCAGCCACCCGCTTGCAGCTTTAATTAATTTATTTATTTTATTTATTTTACAAAGGTCAAACTGTGTTTTTGTTTGATTTACTATCCATGTTACCTCTGCAGCACACAATCACCAGCCTGCACCCAGATGACCACGGGAAAGCTGACAAGCTTAAGAAAAAGAAGAGGAGAAAGGAACGGGATCATCACTCTTTTGAAGAAAGCAGGGCACAGCAGGCCCACTCAGCACTACCAGAGGCGCATCCTTCACTGTCCTTCGGTGGCCGAATGATCAAAGAGGAGCCTGAAGACGACATCAGCATTCCCCTCCATCCCACATGCCTGCCAAGCCCTTCCTCTTGCAAAGAGGAGCCCAAGGAGGAGCAGCACTTTTGGGATGGTCGAGACCTCGAGGAGGGAGTGATAAAGGTACAGAAGGTGGAGGGATTTTCAGGAAGCCGAACCGTGTTCCGCCAGGGAAAGCAAGTTGTGTTCAGAGATGAAGATGGGTCTGGAGAGGATGAAGACATAATGGTAGACTCGGGTAAGTTCTTGTAAAGAAATAAGTAACTTGATAAAAATCCCTGATGTAACGTGTTGTGTGTTGTTCTTTCAGATGACGACTCGTGGGATTTGGTGACGTGTTTCTGCATGAAGCCGTTTGCAGGCAGAGCCATGATTGAATGTAACAAGTGCAACACGTGGATCCACTTGTCGTGCGCCAAGATTCGCAAAAGCCATGTACCAGAAACATACGTGTGCCAGAGCTGCCGGGACGCGCACGGTACCCCCGATGCCCGCCGCTCCCACCGCTCCCGTGTTGGCTCACGCAAACATCTGTTAGACTGACCCCTGACACTCTTTCACTCCAGGTTACCACTTTCCTGTTGAACTGACACATCCTAAAGTTCTGGTCTTGGACCCGTCGGCCTCTGTCCTCCACAGTCAACCGTATTTTTAATGACCACTTTGTTCCTAGGGTCTGATCCTTTTCAAAAACTGTTGGCGTGCTGTTACATAGGGTTGTCTCCGCTTCCTACAGACTTTGTGCGTTAGGCAATCACTGAATAGATTTCTGTCTGGACATGAGAAAGCAGCAAACTGCTACGGTTAAGCTTGTGAACACTGGAAACACGTGGACTGCCATGCAGAGAGAAAACCCTCTCAACTGCCACCCACTCTGGTGCATGCTGGACTATGTGGGACACAAGATTTGTCCTTTTTCTTTCTGTTGTTGAACTTTTTAAGAAAAATTCTGTCCGACCTTTGACACAGAGATGAAACCTCATTTCTTTAGGATGCTTCTGTTCATGTTTAACCATTAACCATTTGAAACAAGAAGCCTGGTAGGAGTGGCTTTAAACGGCGCGATAGTATTAAACAGGCAGGTATTTCAATAGATCAGTGATGCAGGAAACGAATATCCAATGTATCCAAATGCGTCGTCTGGAGATGTTTTGCGGTTATATTTTCATAGGAACCAGACCCAGCTCTAATGGCTTTTACTTCATGATCTGTCTTGAGGGTTTAACCATTTAATTGACTATTTTCAGGGGTTTTTTTCCTCTTGAAGCTCTTTCCAATTCACCTGACTCTTTTTTAGCCACTGAGAAAACTTTTAAATTGTTGAAAACAATGAATCAAACGTTGACGTTTTCAGTTGCCTTTGACAGGATTTGAGCAGTTTTGCCTAAATCTCATAGTTGGTGTCAAAATAATGATGTTTTTAGTGAAAACATTTTACCAGAAGAAAGCATATCTTTACTGAAGTAGTGATAGAGATTTTACTGAACCGTCCAGGTGAAAATATGCATGCCGGTGTGTTTGAGCCAGTTCGCAGCACATTTGCTGCAACGGTTTCTGCTCTTTGGGAGAATTCAGTCATAAATATCTGGAAACAAAAAAAAAAAAACAGATCTCAGTCTCAAATCACCTCAGTTTGAAACAGTATTAATCTTCCACACAAAGTTGATGTTAAAAATAAATATTTTGGGACTTTTATTGCTGTGTTTGTTTTTTTGTGTCAAAGATTTGAAGCTTTATCAGACATGTGCCACCTGCTGCTGGGCCTGTGGGTAAAGTTTCTGATTCTTACGAAAGCCATACTGTAAAGGGACAGATTTTCAGAGCAAAAAAACCCCGGCTCCGTGACAGGACAAATGCCGAATCCAGGAATCCTTTACCAGGAAACATCTGACACATGGAATGATTGAGTTTGTAGAAAAACCCAGCTTCCAGAGTTTTGTAGTTTGTGCGTTCTTGTTCTCTGGTTTTTACAAACGTTCGTTTACGAGTTTGAACCAGCAATCACTGAGATGGGCAGATTTTTCAGAGGTTACATTTTGGCTGAAGGCCGACTTGAATGCGGCACAAAATCTACATTTTGGATTGTGTCCTTAAGCCGGGGAATATTTTTAATGTTAACAATGGTTATTGTGATGGTTTATTCCACTTCTGGATCCCCTTGCTGAGAAAGCCTCGTCTGTACTGTGTTGCAAACTGTTTCTGTGAAACTATTGTACAGTATTGTAAATAAAGAGTTACCATTTTACCTCGATGTTTTGTCACAGTGTTATAAAGCGCATAGCCTAGTCTTTTTTCATATTTATTGTATTTTTCCAGGATACAATACATATTTATTTAAAACCATACATACCATCTACCTAAAGTGAATCAGTTTGGATGACGGGGAACAGTTTCTCCACTTGCCTCATGGTGGCGCCTGTGCAAAAGCAGCCTAATCACTCTTCACAGATTAAAGGACAAATACAAAATAAGTGGAGGACAGATGCAACAGAAATTACCTTCAAATGAGGTGATTACAAAAAAAAACATTCAAAGACTCCACCATAATTTATGATATGAAAAATGAATTTTAGGAATAAAACTCAGAGCTCTTAGCTCAGTCATATGAATGTATGACTGTAATAACAGATCAGGATGAGACAAATGTAAATCAATTCTTTCATTGGATTTAGTTTTCTGTAAACATTAGCATCTTTGAAACTTCAGTTCTTGCATGTTGATATACACTTAAGTGCCTTAAAGAGGTGCATTCAAAAGCCCAATTTTGTGCTAAACACATAAACGTGAATTATAACTCAGCCGAGACTTAACTTTATTACAAAATTTCTGCCATGAACTTTTACTTTTTTTAGTGACTTATGGTTTAAAACATGAGGATTCTGGGGTTTTCTTTTACTAAGAGCCAAACAGAGTAGCTAAAATGTGCTTGAACAGTGTGCAAATTCAATCAAAATAAGATCGACCTTAAAGTAATCAGATAGATTACATCATGCTCATCTGCTGGGATTTCTTTCAGAATAAACAAAAGTGCTGATGTTTTCCCTCCTAAAGATGACTTCCACAACAATTTCTTCCAAACGTTTTAAAATCCATACCAATATTTACGATTATCACTGGCTTTTTTTGGCAGATGCACCAGCCAAGTAAAAAAAAAAAAAAAGGAAAATCAATAATCATTATCGAAAATTTTGTTTTAGCTGCAGCTGTGCAAAAAAGATCAATAAAACTCAACAACACAGATCATATCCAAGCTGAATATCTGCCTTTAAACTCCAACCCAGAAAAAAAAATCTACATGAACAGAGTTTGCCGTTTAGCCGGATCACTACCATCGAAAGGGAATTTTCAGTTTTCCACCCAGGAGGTTATTTCTTCTGGCATCAGGTTCACAGATAATCGTTCTCTTTACCGGCGACAACACTAATCAGTAGACATGTCACAAAAACCAAGAATTCAGACAAAGAATACTTCAATTTAAAACACAAGTCCAGCCGTTCCTCAGTCTGGGTTGGCATCTGCTTCACATGAATGGTTTTGCATAAAGTTCCCAAGACTCAATGCAATAAGTAATGCTCATAATTATGAGGATGTTTTATATGTAGGACAAAGGATAAACACAGAGGACGCAATAAAGTCTGAATAAAGAAAACCACTTTCAACTGGTTACTGAGAGGTTTCCCCATTCTCGGCACAGGCTGAAACTGGAAAGTGAAGTCCAGGAAGAGGTGAAGAAACTTTAGTTCACAATGGAGGAAGGCCAGAGGAGAATAGCAAAGTCATTTTTGATGCATCTCTTCTCGTCTTGCATTCTTCTGCAAACACTGCAAGTCTGATTTATCTGCTACTCCAACAGCAGTGGGCTCCTAGGACTCGGACTCTATTCTGTGAGCTGACAAGAGAAAGAATAATGTACAATTTAAGCGTGTGTGCAAGCGCAGACTGCAAGCTTCAGTAATGCTGTAATTAATGTGCAGCTCCATGAGTCTTTGGTGAGGTAAGGCCTGCATACTAACATTGCTTAGGTATCCGTAGAGGCTCATTGTCTGCAGAAATGACTTGATGCATGACGCCCCTGAACTGATACAGTAATTTTAGACTCTTGTCTTCTCCCACGCAGGGGTCGTAGAAGCCTGGCAGCCCTACCTGCACACAAAGAAGCTGTTTTGAGTGAAACATGCAAACGTTTTGGCGCACGCCATCATTTGATGGGACAAACCTTAGACGCCTCTGTGAGAATGAGCTTGGAGTCTTTGACCAGGCACTGCAGTGGCACAGTCACGTCGATCACCCGCGCTTTCTCCTGCTTCAGGCTGGTGTCTGACACAAACTTTCCATACCAGGCGTTCAGGATGATCAGCCCTAAACAAGGTTCACAAAAGTTTCATAAAACTTCCACATGAAAAGAAATAATCTAGTAAAACAAAAAAGTCTAAAAACTATGTGATGCTTTGTGCTTTGATTGTCAAACAAATCAAGTTTCCCAAACTTGCACATTATTCGGAAGGGATTTAAAGCCCACTCCAATGAAAATTGTGTTCATAGTGTTTTTAAAATGTTCTTGTGGCGTTTTTTTTATGAGAAAGGACATATTGTAAGAGAATTGGAGTTAAAATTATTTTTCTGAGTATCTCTTTGTTGTGAATCAACAAAGCTTGTTGGAAAAAGCTTGTAGTTGTGACAAAGAAGCTACTAGGGCAAGCCACAAGTCCCTGCTCTGCTCCATTCTGATTAATCCACTTGCAGACAAATAGATGCATGTACGTCTTTGTTTTCCTCGTCCATTTTAGTTACCAGATGAGAACTTTTTATGTATTTTTATGTACTATTTATTGTTTTATTTTAGCAGTATGTTTTTTTCTTATAGGTTGTTTTAAAGTTCGACTGTTGCACTGACCAGGAAGCACTTTTAATGTCATTGTACCTGTGACAATAACAACAAAATTAAGATCCATCGATCTATCTATCTAGATCTATGTGAGCTGAAATCTGGCTCAAAACTGTAGGGCTGGATAGCTCCTGGATGGCTTCTGACCATTTTTGTTGCACCACTAATGTTAGGTTAGGGGTGTGAGGGGTTGTAAGCTAGCAGGAGGGAGTGTAAACAAAGTGGATGGGAAGTGAGAAAACTAAGAGGTGAATTTGTAATGAACTCCCGTCGCTCTGCAGAAACTTTGTCCAGGTTTTTGATTTTGTCTAAAGACGGCATAATGGTAATTAAAAGACCACTGGGAATGCTTTGGAAATAGATCAAACAATGATTGGAGTGGGACCTTAAAGGCTGCCTGGCTCCCGTGGAAAAACTGCTACATGTTTCCATGAATTCTTCAGCCTGATCTCAAATGGAAACAATAATCAACGGAAGTGATGTAGGGGGTGGCGTTCTCTTTAAGCATAGGATTCTGTACCTAGCCCACGGACGACAGAGGAGGGCCATCAAAGAAATTCACCAAAGTAGGGCTAAGAAACATGACTAATTTGGTTCACACAGTACACACAAGCCATACAGTCAATGATCCCGACACAGTGTGCAAAACATGACAACAGTCACATAAATCAGTGCTGTAATCATTCCGCCTAAACACTTGAGATAAAGATAAAGAAAAAACTTCAGGATTTCATTAGGATCCTGAGATCTTAGTTGTGATGTTTTTAGCAGGTCTCCATTCTAGTGTTTTGCTGCACAGAGCTGGTCAATTCAACCATCAGGACAGATGAAGTTTAAAAAACGTCATCTTGAAGGACACAACAGCGCTGCAATAGACATGATAAATGAATTAAATGGAAACAGAGTTTCTGCAGAAGGAAACTTTTTCTCTTCATCCCTTTGGTGTGGTGTATGATTGTGAGTGTGGGTGTGTGTGTGTGTGTGTGTGTGTGTGTGTGGCCTCACCCATTTTGGATTCTTCTGCTTCTACAATTCTCCTCACAGACTCCTGCATCAGCAGAACCTGCAGAGAAGCCAAGAGGGTATGGAGGGGAAGAAGGAGGAAGATGTGTGGAGGACGGCAAAACAATTTTAGGATGGATGAGATTCAGTCAAGAGTTCATAATGAGGAGAGCCCAACTTATAAAGAATGATCGATTATGCCTCACGCACAATGAATAACCACATTTCTGCAAGCGAGTACTCACAGCAGACTCGGCCTCCTGCTTCTTCTTGGCGATGTCTGTGGCTGAGCTTTTCCGCTGCAGTTCCAGCTCTCTGAGAGACGCAGACACAAACAACCACCCACTGAGATTCACTGTGGAGTCTCTTTGATGGCGGCGTAGGTGTGAAAAAGAAACCCCACAATCCCCATAACAAAAAGACCAACTGTTTGCTCATATCAGCAATGAGGAGTCACTCTTACACGACAGCTATGATTCAAAATGTTCTGTGGAAACATTGATCCGTCAAATCACTGAACTGTGAGAAACAAAAAAACAATCTGAACTCACTGTTCCTTCTGAGCTTGCGTGTATGGGACGATGATCAGTCTGTGGATGGCCAAGTAGACCAGCAGAGGGCCCACAGTGGCATAGAAGACGGCACTTGGCAGCAGCTGATCAGTCAGATGGATTGGAAACAGGTATGTTTGACTGGCACGTGCCAGCCTGGAGGAAAACATCAACACAAATGTAAACTCATCCTACAGCAGTACCGAGACAGAAAATCCTAAGCTGGGGTGACCCGTACCTGATCTTGAGCGTGACTCCCTGTGGGACACCCATACTGACAGTGGCTGACAGGACACTGTGTCGGCTGATCTTTCTCTCTGCTCCATATTCCACCACAGTGCCAAACCAGCCAGTCCTGGGAGAAGAATTGAAGCTATTGAGGACTGGAGACACTCATTCAGAATCTAACTTCCTAAAATTGCGACTAAAAATATGTAAAATTCACGTATAATGCGACTTTTTAAAGTAGGATTTTCCTAAATGTATCAGAATATTAAAAAATCTTGTATTTATAATTAAAGCATTAAGAGACATCCTCTGGAAAAATGAGCAACTGAAGCCATTATTGTGAAAAACAAGCATTCTAGGGCTATAAGATTCATTTGCACAATTCGATTCATATGATAATTTGCGGTTGCTGATGCAATTCATAGTCAGTCAATATCGGTTCATTTTGAACGATCTGATTCACTGACCTAAAATGGATCCAGAACATCTCTAGCCAAAGACCAGTGTGACTCAGGGATGAATACCAGGGTATAGATAAGTACTGGGTACTTAAGTTATAGTAAAGTCAAAAAGTATTTTTCTAAACCAACTATTATAATTTGTTTCACTTTGAAACTATTTGACAATGTCATAGTTTGATTTGATTGACACATTACCTCAGACAGATTGATCTGGCTGAATTGAAGGAATATAAATCGATTCATTGATTAACTGGATTAATTGTTTCCCCACTAAAACAATAATTTGCTTTTCTTTCTCAAGATTTACAGTAAAACTAGGGATGATTCGATATTCTTTATTCCGGCCGATAACATATATTTCGCCTGCAACTGCAGTCGATATTTGTATCCTTATCAAAAATAAAATATACCTGATAACAGTCAGAGCAATTACTGACTATGACTGTAAACATAAGCTTCCCAATGCCATGGTTCTATTTGGAACAAGTATACATTTCAAAAATAAAGTGCACCTGAAAACAGTCAGAACAATATCGGTGGATTTTTTCATATACACTGATAAACTCAAATTATGCAAATACTGGACAAAATCGATACTGCCACAGACATATCACACATCCGTAAGTAAAACTATAAAGTTTGCTGCATCCCAAACTGTAAAGCAACCTTAAGTTTTCCTAATCCTACACTTGTCTTTAACTGAAACACAAACACCCTATGTCAGAATGCTGTTCTTGGACTTTACTCAGCATTCAACACAGTCATCCCTTCAATCAATCAATCCAACAAACTGTTTTTATAAAAGAAAGAACTTCTTACACTTGCGTGGCTCAAAGTCCTCAAGAAACTCATTGCAAAACTCACAGATCTAGACATTAGCTCCGTCATGTGCAACTGGTTACTGGGTTTTCTGACCAGCCGCCCCAAGAATGCCCGGCTGGATGACCAGTGCTCATCCACCATCACCCCAAACACCGGCGAACCACAAGGCTGCGTCATGAGCCCCTTCCTCTACTCCCTCCTCACCCACAGCTGCAAACCTGTCAACAGCATCATTAAGTTGCAGATGACACCACGGTGTCAGAGTGGTTCAACACCAACAATCTGCTCCTCTAAACAGAGGAAACCAAGGAGCTCATCGTGGACTTTAGAAGGAACACTGACCCACTCACACCCTTCCAAATCAAGGGGATGGTGGTGGAACATGTGGGCAGCTTTAAGTTCCTGGGAGTTCACATCTCCAAGGATCCCACCTGGACAACTGGATGCTCCAAGCTGGTAAAGAACGCTTACCAACATCTCCTGAGGACTCTGAGGAAGAACCACCATCCTCAGACATCCTAGTGAACTTTTACCACTCCACCATCGACAGCATCTTGACCAACTGCATGACAGTTTGGTACGGATGGCACTGCAGAGGTTGGTGAAAATTGCCCAGCACATCACCAGAGCACCACTTTCTGCCACAAAGCACATCTACAGGAAGCAATGTCTGAAAAGGGCAGGGAAAATCCCCCAGCACACAGACTCTTGACCCCCCTACCCTCTAGGAGGCGCTACAGGAGTCTCCGAACTAAAATGACCAAATTCCAGAACAGCTTCTCCCCTACAGGTGTCACACTTCTGAACTTTGGCTCCTGACACCTGAACCACACAACACCTATGGACGGAATACACACACAACAGTCAACATCAGTAACCACACACACAACAATGACATATGGACTGAATCACCACCTGCACTTTATCTGTTAAGTTTTAAACTATCAATTTATTCGCACTGTAAATACTTGTGAATTCCTGCCGTAATTATTTATACTACAATGTACATTTGCTTATATATTTATATTGCTAAAGCGCTCTGGATAGATGCAAACTGCATTTTGTTGCTGTGTACTTGAGACATGTGCAATGACAAGAAAGATTAATTCTATTCTAATCTATTCTACAAATATATAACAAAGCTAGCATGAGGAATGGAGGATTGTCCCTAAAAATAGAAATTCTTGCAGGGGGGGGTGATTAACGTTAAAAATGTACGTATTTACATCCCCAACCTAAAGCTTTGAACATGAGTGTCGTAACGGAGAAATTGCCGTTTCTGTAGCAGTGAGGATTCTGAAGTAGAGGATTAAGCAACCAACTGGCTTTGCCTTTAGAAACAACACTGGTGAGTCAGACCAAGACAATCTTTTAATCTTCTACCTTGGATGCTCTTCAAAGGTGAAATGAAGGTAGCTGGGGAGTTGGTGTTTTTTTGTGTTTTTATTTTAAGACAGAAAATTAGAACCGCATTTGTTCAACAAACCCAGACTTGTCCGATGGGTCAACCTGATTTCTAGAATAGAAAACCCCTCTATGGTGTTTTTTGTAGGTAAATCTATCTAAATGTAAGGTAATGACGAAGCGCCCCCCCCCCCCCCCCCCCCCCCCCCCCCCCCCAAAAAAAAAAAAAAAAAAAAACATCTCCATATGATTCATCACTTCTACTGAAAAATGGAAAAACAAAAGAATATTATTTATAGAACTCCCATAAAACACGAGTTGCTGTGTGGGTTTAATCCATTGAGTGTATCTGAGAACTGGAGCGAGTGTGATGATGCCCATAGAAAACGACTTCAACGAAATGAAGTCAATTCAGTCGCCATTCTTTTCCGATATGGCATGTTGGAGCCCGACGTCAGTAAGCAGTGATTGGTCTGGGTCAGCTTGGGTCCACGTTTCTATGGCAACCCCTCTTACCAATCAGAAGTTAGTTTGTTGGAAGTCCACACTGCTATCACTTGAAAGCGAGTGACACGGATTATATCAGAGGTTTCGAGCGTGTAATTTAAGGCCACACACTTTTATTGAGGCATCTAATTGGCCAGTTTATAACTTGCACAGCAGAAAAAAAATATTGTGAAAACAATTTTGGATTAGCAAGAACATGTTAAAAAAGGTGAAAGGTTATTCTGACAAAAAGAATGACAGAATAATAGCCATTTATTTCTTTATAGAAGTCTATGGGATTTTGCCTTATAGTGGCCAGCGGACATTTTCTGTTTGGAACACCAGAAGGAGGGGTCACTCAGGTCCAGTTGTCATATACAGTCAATGATTTCACAGTAACTCTCAGATGTTTGCTGTGATGACATTTTCTAAAAGCCTCCTGAGAGTTTTGTGTACTTGACATACTTGAGAGAGCCTTTCACTTTGGTCTGGTCTTCATCCTGGAACTTGTATTGGTAGCTCATCATGAGGTATGAATGCGGCACCCCTAACTAAAAATGAGTTGATTCACAGGGAAACGTTACAAGAAGATTAAACAACATAAATCAGGGTTTTGTGAAGCAACGTGCACAATTTTGTGTACCTGCAGCGCTAGTGTAAAGTGACTGCTCTTTGTGTCCCTGACCAGGCTGGTGGTCATTGCACTGGTGGGCCCCCAGCGCCACTGCAGATAACCCATTGTGTTCTGATCCAAGTGGCGTGCCGTCATCAGAGAGCAGCTTGGCCGTGGGCCTCGAGGTGAGAACTGCAGACCACACTGAGCTGTCAGGAAACTGGATCAAAAGTTGACAAAAGAAACGGAAAAACCAAAGCTTTCAGCCTGTCACAACAATGTTTTCACACTTTCAAGGATCAAAACATTTGGCCTACCACCGTGCAGTAATGTTGCGAAACATTTTCAATCCGACGAGAGGTCCCAAAATGTCTCCAGCACCAAACTCAACCTGCAGTGATGAATCCAGAGACAAACCAGCAGGATTAGGCTGGATTACAGAGTACAAGCTTCTACTCCTACAAACGTGAACAGACAAAGGGTTTGAAAGGAGTTTTTGAACCTACTTCCCCCCAGCCTTTAGCAGAAACAACTCTGCGTACGGTCACATTAATGTTGCCCCCTCCACTTCCATTGTGTGTGGACAGAGAACCTGACAGCATCGCTGTGTCGTTGTTTGTTAGAGGAGCCTGAAAACAGACAGAAAAAACGTTTCCTGAAGTCAGCGATTGGACAACAAAACAATAAATGTTGTGTGTGTGTTGATGTACCTCTATCGACTGGGAAATATGCATCTTGTTTATTTCTATGTGAGGAAAACCTCCTCCGGGTAACTCTTCAAAGTCCTCATCATAGCGGTCAAAAAGATCCGTTGCATCAACACCTACACTGATTGTGCCCTGAGTGATGAGAACCAGAAGGAAATTTTACACTGATGTACGGCAGAGTTTTAGAGCCACCATAAAAGAAGTTAAACAAATATAAGACTAAAGTCATAAAATTAAGATGAATATTCAAAATTTTATGAGAATAAAGACATAGAATTAAGTTAATTTTTTTACGTCGTACAGTAATGAGACAAACATTGAATTGTTGAGAAATAAATTCCTACAATTATTAAAGAAAACTTTAAATTTTACAAGAATAAAGCTGTCCAGTTATGAAAAAAAAATGCTGTCAATCGATTAAAAAAATTAATCAAATTAATCACACTTTTGGATTATGATTAAGTTCCGGTCACATAGTTCAAACGTTTTATATCACTACGCAGGATTCTCTAAAACATACTTTTTCTTTCATCGTCTGGACAAACACAAGTGGTAAGAGGTGAACTTTCTCTCTGAACTGATGCTTTGTGGCGATCAGCACATATATCGCTTTCTTTTGCAGCTGCAGTCGAGCTCTGGCAAATTTGACAGAAATAGGGTTGTGTAATTAAGAGGAAAAAAAGTCTAAATTTGACAAGAATAAAATGTTACTATTATAAAAAAAAAAGTCAACACTACACGAGAAAAAGTTATACAAATTTGAGAAACATTTATTGAGAAATTAAGTCATAGAATTACTAGAAATGTCTACACTGTATGAGAATAAAGTGGTCCAATTATGAGAACACTTCAAATTTTTGAGACTAAAGTTGTACAAATACTAAAAGAAATTAATTAAAATGTCAAGAACAGAGTCTGCTTTACTTTTTTTTTTATAAATGAACAACTTTATGCGTCATAAAATTACAACTTTATTTTCCAAAAAGCATGACCTTTTCCTTGTAAAATTACGACCTTTTGGATCATAAATTTGGGATTTTATTCTCGTAAAATGTTTACTTTTCTAAAATATTTGTAGGACCTTATTCTCATAATTTTGTGGCTTGATTCACATATATTTATTTCATGGTTACCCTCATACTCAGTGGAAGAGAATTTAAATGTGGTAAAACTGGCAGCCATTTTTTTTTAAACAGAAGTCTAAATAAACCTTGGGATTAGTTCTTTGCTGCAGTCTCCTCTCCTCTCTTTCTCTCTGAAGCCGTTCATACTCCTCTCGAATTTCTGCTGGTGTCCTCTTCCTTTCCACAACCTAAATTGTGTTATTTTACACACACAAAGAATATATATATGAAGAAACACAGAAAAAGCAGCACTAAAATGAGACAGGTTTAGTAAATCATATTTTTAAAATACCTCCCATCCTTCCACTTCCAATCCTTTCTTCCCAAAGAGGTCATAAATGGCTCTGGAGTGAGCATCGCTTAATACTGAGACAGGAAGAAATGGACAGACATGTCAGTTTTGCAGTGGTTGGGATATATTTACAAATCCTTGGTTTGGGAAACATGAGGCTCTACCCTCGTAAGCTTGGTGAACTTGATTAAAAAGCTGCTCAGCTTGTTGTTTCAGTTCTGGATCTCGGTGCTTGTCGGGATGATAGAGCATGCACAGCCTTCGGTACGACGCCTTCAGCTCCTCCAGAGTAGCCTGGAACAGGAGAGGAGGTGAGATTCAGGCTCATGCCCACAATTCATTTCACTGGGCGACAGATATTCAAAATGTACCACCTGAAGTCAGTCTTTTTCTTGTTATTTTCGTTTTTATACCTTTAAATGTCAGGTGACCACTAAAACTTGAATTTTGACACATGGTCCTACAAGACAATGTAAAACTGTTGCACAGGAAACGCATTTTGAGAACATCACAGATTTTGAATTTAAACTTTATTTGCAGCCTTTGCTGTTGCTGCATTCCAACCTAACATGATAGTCCTCAGAATGTAAGCAAAACATTAGATTGATCCACGTTGCTAAAGCATGCACTGAATATTTATCACGGCTACAGCAGAGTTGTGGTGCCTGCGTGGGCATGGCTCTGTGGCATCAGCCGGTCTGAGCCTCCTCCTGCACTGAATGAGGAGCGCTGCTCTGCTGAAGGAGATGATGCACTGTGACCACAGAGGAGCTCAATGACAAACAGCCCCAAACTCACAACGGGGCGTCAATAATGCTAGAACATTGCGGCATAACAAAATACTTATCATACCTCTTTTCTGACATTGAGCAGAGAATAATAGTCTTGATTATTAAACTCAAAATCTTCATCTTCAGGCGCCGCCATGTCTGCTTTCAGCCCGGTCGAATCCCGCCCATCGCTGTAACATCCTGGAATCTGATTGGCCAGTTTCAGGGGGTCGTTTGCGTCACTCATCAAACCTGTTTTGTCGCCTCCTGCTGGTCATGTTGGCTCATGACTTGTGAAAATACACCTAAGCGTTTTGATTTTGTGTTTACGTTTCCTCGTTTTGCCTTTATTAGCCTATAGGTAAGGGAAAAAAGAACAATAACTGAATTCTTTGGGTTTTTTTCTCCTCTGGTTCTGATTTTTATCTTAGATTGTAGTGGATGAAGTTTTAGTGTTGTTTTGATATTTTATACAAAAAGAAGGCTTAAAAAAGTTTTTCAACCTGAGGTTGTACAGAGTGAGCATCACTACCTGGTAACCAGATACATACAGAACAATTCTCTGAAAACGTATACAATTGCTCCAGATGCACATCTCGTGAGTTTAAAGAGATGTAAAAATTATTTTATTATTTTGAATATTTTATTGTTGTTGCTGTTTTACCTTAAACGTTTTCATGGCATTCAGAATAAACTGCAAAGTAAGAATTTCATTCTACAGGAAAACCTGTTTCCATACGACAATAAACCCTTTGAATCTCTTTGAATCTTGGAGCCACAAATTAGACGATTCTCCTGTGATTAAAAATGTCAACAAAAGCTTCATCTTCAGAATGGGCTGATATGGAAACAGTGGAGAAAAAAGTCTTTAAATAGAACTTACTATTAAACCCTTTCTCGGCAGAAACGGCACATGCTCTTCAGCGGCTCCTGCCTGAGATGTGTTCCTCCTGAGTTGTGTATTTCTGCACTCCAAGGACGCAAAGCAGACATAGCGGGTATTGTCTCTGTCAAACACAGGGCTTTGGTGCAAAGGCGATATTTCACCCTGAGGCGCAGAGTGACAGTGTGGGCTGGAAGCAAGAACATAATGGTCCCAGTTAAGCCCCGCTATTTGGAAGGGATCACTAAATAAAAAGCGGCGGAATTGTAAATTTGAGCGAGCACTTGTGACGGGCTGAACTTTCTGCGGGGATATTTTAAGCCAACGATTCCCTGTAGAAATAAAAGAAAACTGGGGGCATGTTTTTTTTTTTCCTTTTTGACCAAACATTACTTTAATCTTAAAGCCTGGCTCAGAGGAAGCAGGTGGACACGGGGCTGTGTAGGCGCGCGTGGAGCTGTCCTTTCAGCACCACCAGCTTCAGCACCACGGCGGATGTCAGCGCCAGTCAGCCCACGCTCATGCGATGAAAATGTATTTCAGACTTGTTTTTGTTTACTGGGGGGAGACAGCGAGACCGAACACAACAGGCCGTGTTTTTAAAACCATCCAGCGAGGGAAAAACGAGAGCGCCAGTTCGGAGCCTGTGCGTAGAGTGCGTAAGGGAGAAGAAAGGATGAGGAGGAGGAGGATGATGCTGTAGGAGGCTGTCAAGGTGTCCTCGGATACAGACGTTGCTCAGTGACGTGAGTGAGAAAGAGAGAGAGAGCGAGAGAGAGAGGGAGGAGGAGAGCGCATGGACTTGGGGGGAGGGGGGCGGCCAACAGGAGCAGGGGACGGAGAATACCGCGTGTCGCCATCACGGATCCCCGCTGTCAGTCCTCACCATTTCGGCCAGTCGTCAGGCTGAACGCGGCAGGCGCGCCCCCACTACCCACCTGCACTCCATCTCAGCCCCGCCCCCCTCCTTGAGCTGTCCTCTCCGTGCACGCGCTTGGTCCTCCCCACCACCCCTCCCTCCCGCCACCACTGGGTCGAGTCGAGGAGGAGGAGGAGGAGGAGGAGGAAGAGGAGGAGGAGGGATGAGGCGCACGGCGGAGGGGAAATGGCTGCCGAAAACAAGCCGGAAGGTAAGAACAAATAACGTTTTTTATTTGTGGTGGCGGAGTCCCGGTGCTCGGAGTTCAAACGAGGCGACGAGGGGACGGAGGCAGGGAGGAGAGGCAGAGATAAGACCCGGGCTTTCCCTCTGCTCTGGCCCGTCCCGAAAACACGGAGGCTGGTGCTGAACCAGCGACTGCGAGGCGCTCGGTTCACCGACAGCCAATAAATAACTGAGCGAGAGTTGTCCTGTCGGAGGATGGGACACTTCAGCATCCGCTGCTGCCAGCTGGCCTCATGAGTTTAGCACGACAGGGATGAAAGAGGATGAGCGAGGTTCACGCTGAAGGAATTCAGATGCTCTCTGTGCGCGCGCGGGCGCGCGTGTGTTTGTGTGCGAGTGTGTGTTTCTTTGAGCATAAAACAGACCTCTGAATTGCAGATTCTCCTTCCTGACAGTCACGCAACCTCCCGACTCTAATTTTAATTGAGTCGCGTTCCAGCGTCGGTGTGTTGGTGTTTACGCGTGTTTATGTTTTTGGTAATTAGCTGTGGATGGCTTCCTACGTGGTGGCTAAGTCCCTAAAAGGTGAGAATCAGGCTGCGTCCAGGTTGGGAAGTGGGGTGCGCGCAACTGTGTCAGTTTCAGGTCATTTTATGTAAGAAGTGTTTGGTAATTTTTGTTCCCTCAACTGAACTCTCGAGGTAGTGTCATCAAACACAGTCACAGCTTCCTCCAGGCTCTTCATTTATCCATTCAGGGAATATTATCTCTGTCTGAGCTCACTGGTTCCAGAAGACACCACTAACGTCTCTTTTATTTTGCATGAAGTGAAATTTAAGTAGATTGCAACAACTATAAGGATCTTAAATGACAGATAGTTCAAAGAAATATCAATTTGTGCACATGTTTTTTTAAAGGTGAATGTGAATTTTTAACGCTCTGCCCACTAGGGAGCAATGCTGAGCAGTATTTCTCCGTGGGGCAATTTTTGCTCACATGAACAAGCAGGATCACACATTTCTAAATCACATTTCAGGCGTGAAGCCCTTTAAGGCAGATGCACATACATGCGTGCAGGCCTGTGTGTAGCGTGTTGCCAGAAGCAAAGGGAAGGCCGTGGGTTGAGAGTCCCATCGCGTGAAGGCTCCTGCTGCAGATGATGCAGAGGACCCATGGGTGGTTCTACCAGAAGCGCAAATAAAAGGAATGAAAGCGAATAAAAAAAAAAAAAACTAACATTATTTTCAGCGCAGACAGAAGCAGACCGATACATCTCCAAATGTTTTTGGGTTATCAAAGGGGTTATAACAGACCTCAGGCGGCCTATAAACCTGGGACACTTCCATCAACTCTTTCCATCAACTGCTAGGTGTGTATGGTGCCAAGCAGCAAAGGACATCATATACCATATAGCCTGGAAGACCATCTCCCTCTGCACTGGTTGGTCTACTTTGTATCATAGCAACAGTGGTCAGGGAAACAGAGAAATGATGAGAGAAGAGAAACTAAAGCTGGGTACAAGTTAGTCACACGCATGGAGGCAGCGTATCTGCTGTGGCCAATCAATCAGGGGACTCAATGGATTCAAGTTAGTGAATTAGGGAAAGAAAAAAAAGGGCAGCCTATTCATATCTCTTGGAGTTTGGTTTCTGGGTGAGAGGATGCTGCAAGAGGTTCGCCTGCCAAAGTGACCATAACCTGAAGTATGTTCTAAATGTGTGCCCCCCCCCATTCCTGTCTCTTTTTTTTCTTCCTGTTTGCCCTCTTTGTAGGACTGAAGAAGATAAGGAATCCAGAGCGAACGGTCAGGATTGCTGTTGGTTACACAGGACACACCCCTCCCAAGAATGATGACACTGATGCCAACAGTAAGAGCCACACACATGCAAACACACACAAACACACACACACACACTGGTGTCTGCATTTAAGTGCCGCATACTCATTCTTCTGTTGCACACCATGACTCTGGGAGTAAAAGCCTTTTGGCAGAATGATGTGATGTGGGAACTGAGGTCTCCTTCTGGTCTGCCCTGTGACAGATCACGCACACACACGCACACACACTCAGACACATGCAGACCCTCACACCCTCTATGTCTCTGTTACTCTGCTGAGACGTCATCCCAGTTCAGCTCTGTCACACTTCATGTTTATCCGTGCATGTGCATTATTAGCACAAGCACACACTTATCCATGCAGACGGCCCGCCTCACTTTGGCTATCAGTAGTTTATTGTCATATCTAATCTGTCCGGTTGTTATTATGTATCTATAATCCTCAATGGGGGTTGTTAAACTACAAGTGAGATGAAGTGTGTAATCCAGCCTTGTGTGTGTGTGTGTGTGTGTGTGTGTGTGTGTGTGTGTGCAGTAGCTGGGGTGTGTTAGCATAAAGACAATGGCTATTGATCCCAGAGACCAAAGGGGCAGATGTGTGTCTGTAAAGGGGGACAAACTAAAAACAAATAAAGAGATTTCCGTTGAAGCAAACAAGCCCGATTCTCAGTCAGATGGTAGGGGCTCGTTGTTCGGGATGGGATGGGGGGGGCGTTTGACACAAGCACCCAAAGCACTGACACTTCAGCAAATGAGCTGCCCTCAGTATCACTTCTGACAATCACAAAAAGAGTGTTGGTGTTCTGGAATAGAATAGAATAGAATAGAATAGAATAGAATAGAATAGAATAGAATAGAATAGAATAGAAGTGAGGGTTCTGTTTGGACTAACTGTTTGATATAAGCTGAGACTTTCTGTGCCTATTCTTGTCTCTTATCTGCTCTCACGTCCCAGACGGAGGATTACTGGAGGAAAAGTTTATCAGCAGAATGATAAAAATTAGCATGCTTGCCCATCTCTCTCTACGCCTTTCCCCCCTCCGCCCCACACTCTCCCATTTTTTTCTCATCCTCCCCTCCCTCCTCCCGCACTCTCTCATCCCGTGTTATAAGCCTCCCCACCTCGGCTCTCCCTCTTGCCTTCCATCCATCCTTCTATCTAGCCGCTGCGCAATGAGCCTTCCTTTCTGTCACATTAATTTCATCCTGAAATAAAGGGGGGGGGGGTGAAAATTTCCCCTGATACCTCCTAATATCAATGGGGGGAGTGCTAAGAGTTGCATTTGGAGCATTTTCCCCTCTCTTTACTGAGGAGAGTTTTATAATTAACTGACAGCCATCTCACAAGGGCATTGACTTGTTTCTGTGTTAAATATGCAGATGACAGTTTTATGAGGTAAAATATTCATCAGACGAAGGTGGCTCTTCTGTGTGGTTGCAGTCTAAATGAAACCAATTGATGGGCTACCAGAGTTATGTTAACTTTGGCTGAGCATTTGCACTTTTTTTTTTTACAGCATATACGACTTAATGAGCCCATCAGTTTCACATTAGCATTCAGGCTTTGTCACACTTTTGAACTCTTTTCAGTAGATTTGCAAGCCAGAGAGGGGGTTCGTGTACACCCAGAATTTGAAGTTGAGATGCTCAGACGAGTAAGTTTATAAAAAAATGTCAAAGTGAAGCACTTTTATGTTGCTTTCTGTTGTTTTGGGGCAGGTCGTCTTCTTTGGTAGCTAAAAACCTCAAAACGTTGAGCTTTTTTCTTTTGCCCTGTGTCTTACCAGCTCTGCTGAGAGCCATTAGAAACAGATGGAAACGACAATTGCACCTGGGGTGCGTCACATCTTTCTGTGGTTCGGGATTGTTAGAAAACCCTCTTTAGGGTGTAAAAGCTCATTAGCGGTGGAGAAATCAGCACAGCTTTTTAAAAATGTGTCTTTGTTTCATAAGCAGAGCAAACGTGAGGACGTGTTAGGATGTCCACAAAGGTGTGCTTCCAAAAGAATAGCAGCACCAAGGTCACCAGTGGAAAAAACGTCTCTGTGGGACAAATACACGGCATGTGTACTCTTTGATCGATGGGCTGTGTGCGTGTGTGGGCCGGTTTCTAAGCATGTGTGTGCATGCGCATGTATAACTTGTTTGATGTGGTGGTTCTGGTACATTTCAAAGGCGAGGCTCTGATGAGAATTCTTTAGAACAGCCGGGTAAGGGAGGGGGTTATCGCCGGTAGGGGTGGGGTTTGTGTGCTGATTGGCATTCATAGCAGAGAGGCTGGAGTGCTGCTAAAAAAGAAATTAGGCATTAACTAAGCTGCACCATTCAGCTGTTTAACTAAGCTGCTGCACAGTTCAGCTGTTTGAAATTCTGTCTTCTCAGGCCTTCTATTAATAAATGCATAATTGATTAGGGGGAGCATACGTGCCTGAACACACTGAGACAAACACACATGCCCAGAGACCTCCTTAAATACACACACCAACTACACACACAGACCTCAGTGCTGTCCTTCTACATTTCTCCTCTTGTGTCTGTTGTTTCATCTCTAGTTCTCCTAAATTCTTACCTTGGGAGGCTTTCTTCACTCTCCTCAAATGTCCCTTTTCTTTATTAACTCTATCTCTCTGGCTCATTGTCTTTCTGTCTTCCTCTGTGACCCTCCTACCTTACCTATCTCTGTTTTCTCCTGCTCTGTTGTCAGCCCTCAGGTACAGTATAATTCCTGTCATCCCCGGGGAGTCATGAATTGACGCCCTCTACTCAAATGCTTATCAAAAACCTTTGAGTGCTTGCTCCCTTTGACTTCTAAGCAGCACAACCGTTGGGCATACTCTCACAAACAGAGCTGCACTCAAAATGTTCCCAAATGTGGATGTAATTTTCTTTTCTTTTTTTTCTTTTAATTCTCTCTTTTTTTTTTGCTTTTTTTCATTGGCAGTGTTGAGCTGCAAAGACAATAAAAGCAGTCATTGTTTGCTGGATCAGTGCTGATCTTGTTCTGCAAGGATAATGGATATATTACCGCCTCTCATAGACTCATATTTCCAGACTCTTGAAGTGAAATGAAGCCAAGCAGGTAAAAGTTAACTTGTTTTCACCCAAGATGTTGCTTGGCTCACCAGGATTCCAAATAAAACTGGGCTTTAACACCCTCTCAGGACTGTCAGGATGCCCAGAGACATAAACTGAACTTCAAATTAAACATCACCTGCCCTCAGCTTGCGACTATCCAACTCCTGTACAAAAATAGTTTCCTCGCAGGAGCAGCTATTTTGGGATTCTGCACTCCATTACCAAACTCTCTGTGCAACACTATAGGGAGAGCATTGCTTTTAAAGGGGATAAGAAATGCCCCTGTGATTGGCCTTTATATTTACCAATCCCAAATGCATGGATAATGTATGCTAATGGTTTCTCTGTAATCCAAATCTTTTTCGGATGGACTCAGGTGTTTCTTTTTTCTGCTGTCTAAAAGTAAAAGCTTAGCTGCTCCGTTGACACATGATAAACTGGACAATAGTTGGATATTTTTGTCCAGTTCTGTCTGCTCCTTCACAATACTTTTTGTCTTTTTAGGGAACTCAATGATTGGACATCTATTTTTTCATCAATCTTTTTCGAACGCGGGTTTTAATCTGCTCCTTTTCTATCAACATTTTAGTAAAAAACACTCCCAAACGCAGTTTTAATTTGAAATTATTTCACACATATCCTCTATCATAGGAAAATTGCTACAAGAACATGTTAGAAACACCAAAAACAGGATTTTCATTGGAGTGGGTCTTTAAATTGAATTTTTGGGCCATTTAAACTCCAAAACTGATATCTGATTTTGACTTTATGCCAAAAGGCCTCTGTGGTGTTTCTGTTAAATTAGAAATATCCCACTGGACTACAAGATGGATTAAATTTAATTAGATTTATTCCTTCATAGAGCTGAACAAATCTTTCACACAGCAAGCCTTGTTTATGGTAACATGAAACCAATAGAGGGTCTACTTAGTGAAAGTTTATCAGGAGTTTATCCAGCTAACAGCCAGAACTTTGGTATTCAGTGCACAGAGTGTCTTGGTGTTCAAATGACTTTCCAATAGCCATGCATCTCTTATCTGACTTATGCTTTCCCTTGCCCCCCCACAACCACCACCACTCCAGATGAGCCCGGGCAGTTAAAGATCTACCTTCCGAAGAAGCTGCTCGAGTGTCTACCCAAGTGCTCCTCTCTTCCCAAGGAGCGCCATCGCTGGAACACCAACGAGGTAAGAAGGAGGCGCACACACAGGAGGGAAATATCCATGGCAGCGGGATGAGCTGTGGCTCTTTTTATATTTGCCGATGAGTCATCGCCAAGTAATGACACATTTAAAGATGACAGGGAAGTAAACAAACACAATGAAAGCTTTTTAGTATGAGACTCTAAAACCTTGACACTTGGAAATGAACAAAATAAAAATTAATTTAATGCAGCAGGTTTCACACAAATTGCCACATTAACTTTACCTTTTGGTTTGTAACCCAAACATTTCAAGAGTCTTTCTCGAAGCTTCTTTGCCTAATAAAATCAAGGCTTTTTTTTATGTCAAAAGCAAATCTTCCATCACACAATGGCCTAGCTTTGTTCTTTACCATACTTTTTAAAATTAAACTGAGAAATTCAAAGTCTTCCTCTGGTGTTTGTCCTCTTCGATATGGTGGCCTAAAGTACAAATCACATAAAAAATGCCTACAAATATACAAAAGATCACAACAACAATTGATTGACTGATTGGATGATAATATCCAGTTTCACTTCATACCACATAACGTTAGGCTGAAATGATGGACTAACATCATCGTTTTATTATTTGTTTTACTCTTTTAAATGTCGACATGGGCTTCATTATCTTTTTGTATTGAGTGATTTGTTGCTGTGATTTGCACTACAGGGCCACCGTACTTTGAGGCTCAAAGTTGACATAAATGTGGAAGCACAGTAGTGATTGTTGTTTCAAAATAAAAGTCTCGTATCTAATTCATTTTAGCAAGCTGACTAAATTCCCGGCGCAGGGATGTACCAGAGTAATTTCTCAACTGAACAACAGGCAGCCAACTGAGTACAAAAACAGGAAAAAAACACAATTATTAGCCTGTCAGGCTCATTGTTAGACTTGTCATAATGTACAGTGTGACTGGTTATTTAATTGGGTGCTGCTTGTTGTTTTGGCTTTACTACTAAAGCATGACATCTGGTCATTCAGCGGCAGAACGTGTTCATCTGTTTACACTCAATTTGAAATATGTTTCATTCGTGTTATTAGGGTTGGTTTGTGGAAATAGAGCACCTTTGTGTAGAAACGGACTAGAAGTAGCTTAAAGATCCGATGAAAATTGTGTTTTTGCTGTTTTTAACATCTTCTTGGAGCATTTTTCTCATGATAGAGGACATGCTTGAAAAAAGTCAGCTTAAAATTGCACTTTTGAATTTTTCTTTTTTTCAATCAGGACCTTGTGAATTTTTGTTGCCATTTTTGTTGCCATTTTTGTTGCTCTGGTAATGTTAGACTTGGGTTGTGAAGGCCTGCTGTGTTGTGTTGTGTGTAAACAGTCCTGCTCACATGTCAGAGACACATTTCTAATTAAGTCCTGCCGCTCTGCAGAAACTGTCTTAGAAAATGACTCATTGATTTAGGCAAAAACAGCATGATCATGATTAAAAGACCACTGACAACGCTTTGAAAATTGATCTAAAAATGATCGGAGTGGGACTTTAAGGATTGCATTTAATTCTAGTATGAACTTTCAAGTATATTTGAATATTGAAACAATGGCAATTTGTGATCTGTGGAACATTTTTTGTATTTTTTTTATCAAAGTTGTTTTGTTGTGAAAAGATCTCCCTTCTGCTGTCTATTTGGCTTTCCCTCAAACAGTTGTCAGTGACACATTAAATTAGCAATTGCAGTTGACAGTTTTACATATTCATGAGGAAGTTTATGTTTGGTCATTAAACTTAAAGATTTGCTCTAAGTTATTTCAAATTTTGAGCTATCACTCATTAATACCAGACCAAAATACCGCTGGCCGGAGGCAAGGTTAGCATCAAATCTGCAGTGAGGACAGATCAGGTTCTGCTGCCAGTCAAGCAGATTATCTGAAACAACCAGCAAGGGACAAATCTTTGCATTTTGGCTATAGATGATCTTGTGCTGGACCTTTCGGGACGTTAAAAGCTTTCCAAATGTCAGAGTTGCTCCAGACTCTGTTTGCTCAGAAAAAAGTTTGATGGGTGGAAATAGATTGAGGCGTTTATCGTCAATAGCTCCTTGTTTATGCATGGCGCAGCTCTCCACTGGTGGTTTGTTCCATCCATTGTGATGTGGTTGGCCACTGTGAGACATTTTCTCCATGTGCACTCCACTGAAGATGTGTGTTTGTTATTGATTACAAACTCCTGCATTATTATGCAATGCAGAGCTTATTTGGCTGGTGGTTTTTCTCTCAGGAAAGTCGTTACATTTTCATGCAGTCCATCTCAATGAAGGTCATTTTTAGAGTTTAAAATGGTGCTTACTGGTTAGCGTGTTCACATGAATGAAAGGTGCATGAAAGGGCTTGCATGTGCCCATAAGAGCAGCCAGAGAACAGCACCTTGTTGCCACATTTTTCTCCCCTCTCCAGCAGCCTCACCAATTTACTCCTTTCCATACCACTTTCCCTTTATAACCCCCTTCCCATCACATTCACCGCACACCTCTACACGGTTGTCTCTCTGATGAGGAGGTACAAACTCAGTTCAGGAGGAGGTTGGGCATCCCATAGGGGATTCTTTCAAAGCTCTGATTCCAGGCAGGCACCAAGTTTTCTGCATACTAAAACTCTCCATTGTGTCTGCCGCTCCTCTTTTTCGGAGCTTTGTCAGCGGGAGATGAGTGTGTTCACGCTGCACATGTACTGCATGTATGTATTCCCCCCCCCATATGTATTCAAATGTGTCTTTGAGGGATGTGCAGATTATTTCATAACCGCTGCCAAATACAGCAAGTATATTTGGTGGATTATCTGTAATAAAAACAATTTATTACATTTTAAAGGGCTTTTAATTTTTTTATGTTCATTGCAGTTCGTGATGTAACACAGTTGTGATGTTTTAAAGAAATTATACAGACTCATGGGATACCTATCAATAGAAATTCAATTAAAACATGCTTTATTGATCCTTGAAGGAAAATTAAAGTGTTCCACCATGTCGAGCCAGTGATTAAGAATTATTGCAATTAGTTATTGAACATATTTTTTTTCTGCAGGCATAAAAACCCTCCTGCATTATCTTTTTTAGGACTGTATGTAAAAAATAAAGAAAAAAACTCAAGCTTTTTGTCTTTAAAGTTTGTGCTAAATTGCGCTTAAACCCCTTCATGCCTTTATTTCCAATTATATGAAAAAAAATACCACTGTGTTTTTTCTGTTCAAGGTGATGTCCTGGATATAATGGCAGGTTGCAAATTTGTGATATATGGCATGAAGAAGTTAAAATTTCAACAAACGACAAAGGAATAAAACATATTGTCTCCACCACAAACTGAAAGCTCGCCTGCTAAAATCCAAAGAACATACACTGCAAAAACAGGCTCAAAGATTCTCCAAATTAGAGACATTTTCTTTAAAAAAACAAAAATGAAATCTGACAACGAGGTAAGAAAAATGATCTTACCAAGAATTTTTATTTTAAGAAAAAAAAAATGTATTCAACATATTTTCTGAAACCAAGATTATTTTGCTTTTGAAAAGATTTCTTGATAAGATTGTTTTTTTGCAAGACAGAAAATAAGACAAATTTTCTTGAAACAAGACTTTTAGTTCTTAATGTTCAGTGTAACATTTTCTTGAGAACTTGAGCCTCCAGGCCTCCATGTCCTTCATCGTTCTCATCTTGGATGGAAGTAGCGTTCAACTTATTAGTATTTCGGTACTCTACCAAACAACTACAGTCATGTGAGAAATTCTGGACATACTCAGATGTCTCTTCCCCCACATGATGCTGCGGTGAAGTAGTTTGGTCACCTGTCAAGTAGTTAGTATATGTCATCTGGTTGTGGGGAATTCACCCAAGTTTTCTCACACCAGTATAGGTTAAACTGAAGTAAACTGAGCAAAACTGCTTTCTTCATTTAGATGAAAGTGAGCTCTTCATGCTAGGTAGACACTTTCATTCTAAATTTAGAACATAAGCAAGCGGCAGTCCTAAAGGGGGAAAACGGAGATTTCTCAGACACAGAATTCTAGACACTAGAACAGGCAGGGGGTCTTTGACAGCCCCACAACTCGAACCTTTCTGAAGTTGAAAATATTCTCCAAGGGGAATCTATGATAACAGTACAGTATTTCAAACTTTTTAATGCAGTCACTTTCTCATTTTGAATAGCTGTGATTGTGTAGCTTCAGCTTGATTTTAGGGGAAATTTCAACAAGCAACAATTTAAAAAAATCAATTTTAGCTGTGTTTAATTAAAAAGATGAACACACAGCAAAAACACAAAATCTCACCATATTTGCCTTGTAAATATATTATTACTCTAGAAATAAGACAAAACTAACTCACTAGAAACTTTTCAGTGAGACGTAAATCAACAAATCTTAAACATCTTGGGTAATTTATTATTTTTTTGAGAAACATTTCTATTTTACACATATTTTTAGACATGTTTTGTTTTTGATGGTGAATTGTCTTGTTTCAATAAACAGACTTGATAGGAAACATAGAAAGCTTCATTTGACACTTATCATTTATAAGACACTTTTATCTTAAAAATGTGTAATTCTACTCTTACTTTTAAGATGATCATTGTTCAGAAATAAAGATAATTATAGCACTTAACAAAGATTTGGAGGGTCAGTGTATAAAAAGACCCACTTTAAAAATGTAAAACTATTTTTTCGCAATATACACCTATTTTGAGATATATTATTTCTATTCCCAAAGCAATATACCTAAATATGAGTGTTTATAGCTAATATTCGTGTAAATGTTGCCTTAAAATAGTATTTTTAGAAGTCTGACCAAAACAAATTCTGACAAGCAGATTTTTTTACTTGGGACAAGGAAAAATACATTTTATACTCTGTATTTTTTAACTTGTATTGAGAACAAAAGCATTTCCAGCGCACTGTTTTGTCTATACTGACTATAGGGATGGGTTTAGCTGTTGGTCTGTGTAGGTGGGGATGAGTTTAGAGTGTGTGCATTAGATTCACCTTCACTCAGTTACAGATGACTCCAGCACCCTTACACAAAGGAAGAGATGGCTTGTACATATTATTTTATAGACAGAGTTAACCAGAGTTGTGTTAAGAAGTCAAAAAAGGTTTTTTCTTCGAGGCAAAAAAATTGATCTAGTCCTTAGTTATTACCTGTAAAAAAACACATCTTTGTTTTTTTTCTAGCATTTTATCAAACGGCTGCAACCTTGCAAAGTCTAACCAGAACATACTGTATATGTAGAAATTAAATTGATATTTTAAAATTAATTGTAAGTTTTGTAAAAATAAAAAATAAAAATAAAAATATTGCACACATGTATATTAAACACAAATCCACCAAAGATGAGCAACAACAACCCAACAGAATGAAATGTTTAAGTATTTGTTTGAGTTCAGAAGCAGAAAAATTGAAAAACCTTGGCTACAACCACCTAAAATTTTCCTGGTGGGATTAAAAATGGAACAAATATTGATGTAACCTCAGCAGATGCACAGATTTCGATCATAGAAAAGTTTTAATAGATTGTAGGTGGAAACAGTCAGGTGTGTATTAACACAAGGACCAAAGACATCTGGAACAACTTTAAAGTCCCATTGTGATCACTGTTTGATCTATTTTAAAGCGTTTCCAGTGGTCCTTTAACCATGATTATTAGCCAAAATCAAAAACCTTGTTTTCTAGGACATAGTTTCTGCAGAGCGGCAGCAGTTCATTGGAAATTTGCCTCTGAGTTGTAGGCAAGACCGTTGGTGTTGATCAAATCTTCCCCCCTTCTCCTCACCGTTGTAAAGCAGAACAAGGAGCCTGTGGCTCGCCCAGCGTATTTTCTACAACACAGATGTCTTTTTCAAATTGGGTTTTTCTTTGCCTGCTCCTGATTCACATGATTTCAGTCAAGAAATACTCAGAAATGCAATTTTGAGCTTAATTTTCACAAAATTTGACCTCCATCACGAGAAAAAGACTACAAGAACATCCTAAAAACACCCAAAATATTTTTTTCAATTAAAGTGGGTTATTAAAAACCGTTACTGTCCTCAATCTTTTGAAATCAAAAGCCTCTTAATGCACAATCTCAAATGCGCTCATCTATCATGAGCAAAAGACTCAGAGTCTTTATCGGTGTTGATGCCAACTCTATTTTCTCCCAAGGTCAAACTGAAAATTGTCAGAGGAACTGCAAAAGAACCTAAAGCTACATCCCAGACTCCTCAGCAGTTAGTGGACGATATTCACATTTAAGACAATTTGTTGAAAAAGATCTGCCAGGAAAATAGCTACCAAACCAAACCCAGCACGACAGCACAAACCCCTCAGAACAGCAGTCTGTTGTGGTGTTGGTGGTGGTAAACCTATCCAAGATTGCCGCCACTCTACCATGACTTTAATCTGATAGAAATCTAACAGCCGATTAATGAGTATACGACATATTTTCACACTGCTTCTGTCGTTTGACATTAATGCACACTTTAAATGACACAGATGTTTAATTAATGATAATCTATGTAGATCTATGTATGTAATGTAGAGGGGTGTGGGCATGTCATGAGACATAAAGCTTTTCACTTGCTTGAACAGATGAGAAGGGGGCGTGGCAAATCACAATATTTACACCTTTGAAATGGTCATATTTTCTTTTTATGTCTTTATCAAAAAGAGTCATTGACATCTTTTTATTCCTTAGCACGTGCATTCAATTACATATGATCTTTTGATCTCTGTTTTGCCGTGCATGGCCTCTCATGACGCCGCCGTCTTACACGGGTGCTGAGCCGTGACCCCCATACATTTTTTGACCCATCGACTCCATCGTTCTTTTTCTTCATCTCTCTGTCCTTTTTTGTGCTCTCTCTTTCTCCCTCGCTCTCTCTTTTGTGTATCTACTGAAGTGTGAAATTATTCTGGGATGGAGGGATGGATTCCTCCCTGAAGGCTTGAGCGGAGGCGTGAGCCTTTTGTTCAATAATAGATTGGGGGTGTATGTGTATCTATCCACGGTAATAGACATTGGACAAGTTTTAGATAACAAACCAAACTCAGGTGGATGAATTTATGGTACAGGCTGTGCTTTACATTAAACTGGAATTATTTGTGGTTTTGTTAACTTCTTCAGAAGTATTTTGTAAAAGACAAACTTAACTTCTTGGGATTCTAACTGATGGGACGGTGCAATTACTGCTTTGTCTTCTATTCCCAGACTGAGAAGGATAAAATGTTGTTTTGTTTAAAGCTTTAATTCAAACTATGGAGCACACACAGACAAACACTGTAAAAATCCCATCACTGTGCTTAATGTGGATTTTAAATGCTTCAGCTTCACAGCATCTCCCAAAATGATGTAAACCATGGAACTCTCAAAGGCGCCGCTACCATCTTCAGATCATCTCAAATGCCTCTCCTGTCTGCATGACTCTGCTCCACATGTTCCTCAGCTGGATGGACGGGTGATAAATGAGACGAAGCTGGTAGTTTTTTTTTTAATGTGTATAAAAAGAAGGTACAATTCTATCTCTTTATAGTGTAAAGGCAGGCTAGTTAACAGTTCACACACGCTCACGTCTGGCTGTGCTGCAGCATGACACCAAAACAACTGAATGAGAAGGGGATCAAAAATTATATACGTTTTAGACCATTGCCTCTCTGACGTGTGCGTATCCAGGGCAGGTGTTGCCATGAAAACAGATTATATGTGTCTGTGTGCGCATTTTGCTAATTGTATGATTGATGGTGAAAATGTAACACAAGCAGCTTTTTTTTTTTAAGCTAACTAAAGGTGGAAGGAGAGACATGACAAGTTGTCAGTCTGCTTGAGATGCCAGTCATGCTTGACAGAGGAGACAAACGATAGTTGAAGGACAGACGCTTATGAGGAAAAATGTCAGGAACCATTTACAATCATCTGTGATGTCTCGGGGGGGGCTCAAAGTCTGAGAAAAACAAATGGATTACCAGGTTTTTCTCACCATTAATATTGTTTTCCAGTCAATAATTAGAAATATGGAGCAAACATTAGTAACTATGGGGTTCTTTTCATTTTCTGTCGAGAGGAGTATGAGATTAGATAAGCGTCAATGAGAAACATGTGCATTAAGAAAAAAATACACAAAAAAAGTACAACATTGAGTTTTACTTTTTAACATGTCTGTTTTGAATACAACTTTTCTTTGTCTTGAACATCACATTTCTTCTGTTGACTCATAGGGTCACAGGAATACATTATCGAGGCACAAACTGTGTTGAGTAAATTACTTTTAAAGAGTAATTGATTACTTTACTTTAGTTAGTGGAGAAAAATGTAACTAAATGACCTTGCTCATTCTCTAGTTTACATAATAATTCACTACTCGTTACTTGAGTAACCCTACTTGAATTTTTTTCGACACAGTATAGTACATTGTATAGTAGTGTACATAGTGGATTGACAGTTTGCTCATTGACACTTCGGCAGTAGAAAGCAGGACAAAACTTTCTCTTTACTGAACAGTTTTTGCCTTTGTTTTCTACAAATTGGAAGTAATTTGAATATCTTGAATATCTCCAGTTGCCGAATGCGAAAACGAATCTGTCCATATTTCCGCTCTCTTCATCTTACTTTCACCATTCTCCAACTCTGCATCAGAGCACGCATGTGTCAGTAAGTGTTTTTCTTTTTTACAAATACCCGTTTCTCTTTTTTTTTTAACCAAGAGACAAGTTAGAACCAAGTGTTTACACAAATTAATTTGTTTCATTTGTCACCGATGGTTTCACTGCACCAAAATGTGAGTAATGAAGTAGTGAAGGTTTCTGTAGTCTAGTAATTGTAATTTAATTACCAAAATTTTAACTGCAATTCATGACTGTTCTGTTACTGACAAAAGCAATTAAATTAAAGTAATCCATTACTTTGTAATGACTTACACTGGTCACGAAACATAGATTGTTCAAATTGTGCATGTGTATCGAGATTTATTTCTGAAACAAAAATAGAATAGAGCTTTTTTGAGTGTTATTGATCCCATAACGGGGAAACTATCCTATTACCATAACAGATAATAATTCAGCAATCTCTGGCCAAGAGGCTAAGTTAACTTGGAGCAAAAGCGGGCCAACTGGCAGCCGAATCTAGTAGCAGTTACAAATAAAATTCAATAAATTAAAAAGATTTCAATAGGATCAGAATACCCAACTTTCACTCTTTTTCTGAATATTCTTTTCTTTTTCTTTTTGCTATGGTTGGCTGCCCGTTAGCCTACTCAGTTTATCTGTTTTATTCAATTGTCAGCAAAGATATGGTAGCAAGATAATTTCCCTGTTGTCTCAATATAAAGAACATATGCAATTTGAACAATCTATGTTTTGTGACTCAAATATATACCTGTGACCCCGTGACAATTTTTTGACAGGAAAACTTTCATATTCGAAAAACAGAGAAGTCGTATACAAAGCAGACACGTCAAACGTGAAACTAAATGTACTCATATTTTTCTGCAATGTAAATATATTTGTGCACAACTTTGTCTTTATGAATACCTTTCTTGTTGATGATTATCTCACCTCATACAGGAGCATCTGGAAAGTGTTGATGTTGGTTTGTAAAGTGTGTGAAAATACGACGGTGAATTGATGTGGGAAATAGGAGCAGTGCAGTTTGCAGACAGGTTGCTATGTTTCATTTTGGTAAAGCCTGTTCTTGATTTACGACTTCTGTATGTTAGTTTGTGAAGGCCAGTGCGCATGAGGCCGAGGGAGACTCAGGGTTTCAGCGTGTCACAGAAAAAAAAGGAAAATTCAGAAATGTGATTTTCTAGAGATTGTTGCATTACTCACGCATTTGTTAAAAGCATGATGGCTGACATATTTATGAGCAATATTTGAGTGAGTGTGTCCCACAGTCTCCAATCGACTTTCAGCTGTGCGCTGCTGCAATTTGTGAGAGCAAAATAAAGTGTAATGGGAGGTCAAAATAAAAACAGCACATACACATGGTGTGTTTATGCAAATGCAGCACCGGAGGCGTGGCATCGTGGCACCCCTGTTCTTGATTCCTCATCTTTTCTTCTTAATTCTTCCACTGTCTTTTAGGCTAAGAAATATTTCATATTTGGAGAGTGCCAAGTTATAATCACTAATTAGTCCTCCAGGCTCTCACTCTCCCACCCTCTGTCTTTTTCCCCTTCTCTTTATCTTTCTCTCAATCTCTCTCTGAGCCAAGCGCAGCCCAATTAACACCCAGCATCATTTTGTGTCTGTTGTGACTTATAGTCAACTCAAATTCCAAGCAGATGTACCAAACTGGCAATATGAACCAAACGTCTGAGATAGAAAGAATTAATTAGACTCATCCTAATCAGAGATATAACTTCCTTCTTGAAAATAATTATCCAGAAAGCTTTTTATTTGCAAATGGGAAAATTAAATGTGTGCATAGCTTTTGAATTCTCAGATTATTGGCATCAGCGCAGTAGTATTTAACAAGTTTCAGTCAGGCAGATATTTCTGAAAGTGTGTGCTCGCAAGAAATTAGGCTTAACCAGGTTTTACTAGTCTAGTCAGTGAAATCTAGGGGCTGAGGTGGGATTTACTGACTTTTTCTTTCTTCTTTTTTCTACCCCTCTTCCTCACCATCTTCCTCCTTCTATATTTTCCTCCATGTTGCTCAGAGCCACTATTTATCTTTCCCTCTATAATTTGACACAAAATATTGTTAACTGGAGACAGAAAATATATTAAACAGTGGCAATGTGTTACTGCAAGTGTGGGGGTGTGGTGTTTGTGCCTAAACTCAGTTGTGTGTTTTACCAAAAAGAAGTGAATGACCAGCAGTCTTCTGGATTTTTCTGTAAAGACGATCCTTTTTATTTCCATAAACATGTCCTTTCTGTAATAACCAAGTCCTGCGTGAATTCAATTCAGCCCATTGCAGAAAGAAATTGTGTGTTTTTGTGCATTTATGTGCTCACTCAGAGATTCACAGCATTGCTATTTTTGGAATCCAAAATTTACCTGATACATTTTTCACAATAATTACATTCCTTAATTTTACCTTTCATATTTTCTGGAGCCAACTAATTATAATGTTGCACGAGGTCATTTGCGTGTTTGGATATCAACGTTGCCTCAGAGTGAAACGACCTTGGAGAACCATTCTTTCTATGAGGAGTTTGCATGTTTCCCATTTGCAAAATGCTTGAAGACTCACTCCACTGTTTTTCACATGTTTTCTTGTGGCATTTTTCTCATGATGGAAGACATATATAAAGAAAATGAATCTTAGAATTGCATTTCTAAATATGTATTTTTCAAATGGTTGTGAAACACGAGCAAACAAAAAAATAAATGCTGTTTGTAAAAGCTTTTTGATATGACGTAAAATCCACACTGGGCAACTGGATGGATGGATGGATGGATGGATGGATGGATGGATGGATGGATGGATGGATGGATGGAAATACATTTAGTACTTCACTGGTATTCTATTTTTTAAATGAAAGTGTTGTGAATTTATACTAATATTTTGTTAAACACTTCTTTGAATGTTTTAATTGTCAAATTATACATTTATACATAATTAAGACATAATACTTGTAATTATATTTTATGTAAGCAAAGTGGTTTCCATCCAGGGGTTCCTTTTAAAGGCAGCATGCAGGACGGAAAGGTATGTGGACTACTGTCCATATGCAAGTTTTAAAAACCTTATTTTGCTTATTTGTTACTTGAAAATCTTACCTGGTGTGTTTGTTCAAAAAGTCTTAAACATCAGTGATTCTGGATGTAGGTGATGGCTAAACAGGGCCAATAAGTAAATGGTCAAATTTAAAAAACGAAATGTCTGTGAAGACTACAATTACATATATTTATATATCATATTTTATATCTTATTCTACATATAAATTGGTTTTATATCAGCAGATCCTCCTTCACTTTTCTTTGTCTGTTTTTCTTTAAATGCAAATTTATAAATAACCTTTGAAGCTGCTGCATTTTAAACAACAGCAAACAAGTTTGAATTTAAAGACATATGCAGAATACATGTTTTCCAATTTGCCCTTTTTTAGGTTGTTTCATTTTATCATAGGTGGATAATAGATTATTGCACAGGATGGCAATCAGAGGTCCACAGGACAAACACAGGATAGGAACCTCTGATCTAGCAGTCTTTTATCCTCAGCATCCTTAAGTCCCACTAACAGACACAGGTGGCTGCATCCAAGGCAACATAGATTTCTGTGTCTCACTGAAGGACACGCCGACAGACAAGGTCAGAAATCAAACCATCAGTAATAATTCAGAATGTGCTTCACCGCCGGGCCAAACCCACCTAAAAATATGTCAGATAGTTGTGTTACACCAAAACATCTTCTGATCTGCTGCCCAGCTTTTTCTCTCAGGATGAGAGACAAGATGAATGTTTTTTCAGCATTTTCTGCTCAGATTCAGTTAACAAATTTGCTTTTTGTTGATTCTGATATTTGTGCATTATATGTTCAACATATATTAACTCCAAATCAGGTGAAACGTAAAAGTCATGATTACATTTGACAATATTTTGGAATATATGAGATGTACATCAGTTAGTACATACATGAAATTTCACAAGCAGATGTTTTTTGCACATTTAATTATAATCCGTGAATTGTTCTGTACCTACTTTCTATGCATTCTATTTTCAAAGTGTTCCCATTGGTCTTTTAATTATGATTTTGCAGTTTTTAGCCAAACTCAAAAAACTTGTTTTGTTTTCTAGGACATAGTTTCTGCAGAATAGCAGTAGTTCGTTAGAAATTCATCTCGAGTTGTGGGCTGCACCGTTGATGCTGAGAACCAGAATCAGCTTTTCATACAGTTTTCATACAAAAATTTCACCTCAATTGAGTTCCATTTTCTATGGGTTCAAATCTCCTATAATCATAATTTTCACCTTTTGTTAGTGTTCTTCTGCTCAACTGGATCTTCCTTCAGATCTCAGTTTGTCTCAGGAGTCAAAGGGGTAAATTGGATGCCTTCAGCTTTCTATTTACATTAGAACACAGTTGGAAGAGTATGGGTCTTATTATGCTGTGACTAGCATTTTCCACAAACATTATCCTGGAAATGTACACAGTGACAAGATTTAGCCTGGGACGGATACACGTTCACTGGTAAATATGCTGGTTTTCACATTTGCTGTGATATAAGGTGAGACATTTTGCTGTGCGTGTTGCACTTTCAGTATGAGTTATGACATCTGAGCAACTCCATTTAGGGGCCCACATCATGAGTCTGGTCTTTTCCCCCCTCGCCTTCAAACGGCAGTTAGATGGAGCATCACAGATTCCTCTGTCTCCCTTTCTTTATCTCCGTCGTCCTCCTGCTCCCTCTCCAAGCCTCGCTGATGCATGGATTGTCTGCTCTCATATAGAATGTGCTTGTAAAAGTCATCGTAATCAGATTTCACTGATTCCTGGGGATTAAACAAGGTGGCATTTGTGCGTGGATGTATGTGTGAGCGTGCTCTTTTTCCTTGCATATGCAATATTAGCTGTGTACTACGACGGGTGCTGTAATGTGGCTGTGTCATTAGTCTAAGAGCGGCTCAGCTGTAACATATCATCCATCATTTTGGACTCAGAGGGGAAAACTTTGTATAAGATACTGATGCTGAATTTGCATACCACTACAGCAGGCTATATATTTAATTGCGTCAGTGTACAGTGCAATATAATAAAGGATAAAATCCTCAAACCACTTGTTTCAGGAACGTCGCTACCAAGTGGCAATACCTGAAAGTATTGTAATTTTATAAGAGGCAAGCAGAGTATTTGATAATTATATTAACATCAAAGTATCATTAGTACACAATATTATTACTCAGCTAATAACTCCAAATATGTACTTGAGTAATAGTTGAAAAAGTCCCTGGTGAAAACTACTCAGGTACCGAGTGAAACTTTGAACAAATGTTATTTATGGGCTGCTTGAGGAATCAAACATAAGGAATTCTGCTCTTCCCTGATACTGATCAAAATGTGTGTTTATGTAATTTAGGATCATTTAACTCCCAGAATAAAATGGAAAATCCCATTATTCACTTGTATGAGGCTGATACAGTCTCTGATGTCCCATATTTAACCCTTTGTGTGTCTTTACTGATGATGCTTTGCAAGTATTTTTAACCTCCAAGTTAAAAAGGAATTTTTGTGTTAACTGCAGAAAAGCAAACAGCAGAAAAGGAGGAATGTAAATTTGTCAACTGTCTCCAAGTTTTAAATATTGCTTTTATTGTAATCATGTAGTGAAAGCGGCATCATAAAGGCACAGTGTCTACACTGACTGATGCCAACAAGGTACAATTTCTACCGCTCTTCAGAAATTATGTCCAACAAAATAAACTTTTTAAAAACTATTTTGGTGTAAAAATGGCATAATCATAATTAAAAGACCACTGGGAAAGCTTTAAAAATAGATCAAAAGAATAGAGGAGTGGTTCTTGAACACCGGAACTGTCACCGGAGACACCGACATAACACATGCTCACTGAACTATAGCTACTGTTTGACTGTTTTCGTAATCAGCATAATTCAAATGGATTTTGACGACACAAAGCCGCTTCTCACAGTAACAAAATCATCTGATTTACAGTGATTGTGTGGGCACTTCACTGCGGTAAAGTGTTGCATATCAGCGTAAAGCTGCTTTTCTCATCTTCAGAATTCCCTGGAATTACGTTAATGTAACAGTTGAAGAGTAACAGAAGTTCAAAGAATGTCAACATGTAATAATATTTTAAGTTAAGGAGTGAAGGTCTAAAAATACTTCTAGTCTTAATGTTGGGGTTTTGTTGGACTCAGACACTTCTAGCGTTTCAAATGTTCTGGACATTGTTGCTCCTGGTAAGATTAAAATGCTTGGAAAAAGGCATCATGGAGAATTTGGTGCTGAAGGGCCAAACGCATGCAGTGCAAGTTGAGGCTTCATGACGAGGCAAAGAAATGCATGTGTTCAATGAAATGTTGATTAGAACATGGGTAAGGTGTTCTTGAATTGAAATAACAGCTCACATTTTCTTTTTGGGACAATGAATAAGTAAACAAACCCTTCAGCTAAGTTTCCTTCAAAACTCAATTCCACTTTTCAGTGCAGTGAGTTTGCTAAAAAAGAAATTTAATGACCAGATTCTGAGAATTAAAGCTGCAACGAACTCAACAACACAGAGAACCACTCAGCAGCTGAGAGGCACTAAGAGCTAACACCCTTCACACCTGTCAGTGAAGAAACAGGCCAAGAAACCATCTCATATCTAAGTTCATCTCCATGCTGCCGCAGTGTGGTTCCCACTGATTTTCCTTTTTTTTTTAATCTGTGCTTAGCTTAGCAGTTTTTACTACAACGCTCTGATGTGGTTAACCATAACCTCTCACTGAGGTCGACCTGGCAAAATGTTGTCATCAAGCAGCTCCTAGAGAAGAACAGTCTTGATGGAACAGTTCAGCAACTATTTCAAACCTGTGGGATTTTGGAAAAGTCCCTATAAAGGTTGTTTACTCACATCCTCTTTCTCCGGCTAAAAGATTGCTTTGATGATTTTTGGTCAGATTTTTGGCCAAATCACAGCTCAGAAGGGTGAAAAATTAACAGTGGTGCATTTGATGATGATAGCCATGTGGTCTTACGGCACAGACTAGAAGACTTGGTTTGGATCTGCCTGTAAATGGTTTTAGGGGTAGAAAATGGTTATCTTAAAGAGAGGAAGTACTCTATTACAATTAGTGACTGTGTTTTTTTTTCCAAACTCCCTCACTACTCACTGGTTTGTGCACCAAATAGGGCCTTCACCATTTTTTTCGATGTGTCTAAATCTACAATTCCAAAATCCATTTCCATTGAAAATTCCCATAATTCTCTGCAAATAACCAGCATGCATTGATGTCTACTTGTCACAAAAGGGGAAGACAGTTGGTTTCACTTGCAGCCGGTATATTTAGTCAGACAGGGATCAAACACAGCTAAAAGTCCACAAAGCTAACTCAGGTTCAGACAGGCAGAAGTCAGTCACATGCATCGGATAATCCAAGAAGCGATTAGAGGAGTCAGTGACAGGGCAAGGATCAGGGCCCAAGCACAGTCAGAGAACAAAAGATCGACTCAGGACTGAAACGTTTGGTAATGAATGCAGGGTGGCACAAACAATACTTCGCACTGAGCGAGGCTCTGTGTGTTGCTTAAGAGACAGGTGGGTGGTTGTTAGACTGGAGTCAGGTGACCGGAATCTGGGGAGTGCATGCTAGGGCTTCTGGGAGATGTAGTGAGTTAGGCTCCCGCAGAGCAAAGCTCAGACTTCTTGGTTAGGCCTTCTTCCCCTATTGACACTTTTTTCATATTTAAATAAAATCTGCCAAGGTTGTGACATTTTTTGACTTATTTCTGAGGGAAAGGTTTTGAAGTGAGAATAAAATGGATCTGCTTGTGTTCAAGGCTCAACAGCATCTTTGACATGGTCCCGTATGAACAACCTGAGACTCTGAGAAGTTCGGGGACAGATTTCTGCTGAAGCCCAGAGTCAGGACTAAACGCAGCGCTTCAGTGTCATGTGGCTAAAATCCAGAACAGTCAATTTGATGATGTTAGACAAGCTTTCGTTCATGTCCAGACTAGATCTGTCTGATTTTATTGTTTAAATTTCTAAGTGTTTCTGTCCTTTGAACTTGTCCTTTTCTTGCAGACAACTTTGAAATACACTTGAAAATATGTCCTTCTCAAAACAAATTAAAAGAGATAGAATACAAGGTGTTTGTCCCTTACTTTAAGTGGAAAAAATCTGCAGATGTGCATTGTTTTCATAGAAAGTTTTCGATGTTTAATGCACATATGTTCCCCTCAAATATCCTAGTTTTAGTGCTCCAACAGTTCAACGATCCTTATTTAAAATAAAATGAGGCTAGATGTACACATTTTACAATAAGGTTGTCAAAATTAAATGTCAATTATGGGTTAAAAAACTAGTCTAAGAGACATAACTTGAAATAAGACTTATTGTTTTAGGAAATGTATATATTCTCATTCAATCAAAGTTTGTTAGTTTTTCAAACCAAATCAGTTTGTAGAAACTGATTGTTTTTGATATTTTCTTTTACTTGTATTAACATAGTTTAACAATATTGGTCTTTTTAGTTGAGTTGGTAAAAACTACAATTTGTGTTGTAATTTTTTTGTATTTTTCTAAACGGCAACCAAACGTGCAGACATCCATCTTTCAAAACAAGTGGTAACAAGCTTACAAACGCTGTGTGTAAGTTTAAAATTGTAAAAACAGTGTACCTTGTAGACGAATTGTGCAGTAAAGATGAAACCATCTTCTCTTCCTTAAAATTTGTACAAATTCAAAAGTAAAACCTTACTCTTCTGATTCGGCAAATGTATTATGCTACTTTGATCCATTACTTTGGTAATGAGTTACTCCCCACACTGGTCTGTAGTATGCATAATGTGGCAGTATGTTTGTAGAAAGCTTGCCAGCAAGCCAGCTTTAACTTAATGTAATCTGCAACATCAGCAGGACTTTTCCAGCGAGACTCTGAGCTTCACTCTCTGCCTGCACGAAGGTGTCATTGCATGTTCAAGCAGAAAGTCACAGTCCATTTCAGTTCATATGAGGTGGAAAGTTACCAGGACAGCCCAGAAGGCAATGACTGATGTATGTCTCCTTTTCAATCTCTAAAAGTGCATTAAATTAGCAATTATTTCATGGCTTGGCCGGAGCTCTATGGATCTAATGGATGGAAAACAAACAGAGTGAAGCAAACAAAATGTCTCCCATGGTCAGATTGATATGGCTGAAATCCAGCCTAAACTGTAAAAATGTTGGTTATTTCCTTTTGAAGTCTCCTTTTTTTATTTATATGTGAGTCTTACATTCTGCAGAGATAAAAGTTAAAGATAGCACGTATGCATGGCGCCCACAGCATGAGTCAGAGCACTTGAAACACAGTGCATCATCCCAGCAAACATTATATGAAGAGGAGACCCTTTGGATGATACTGTACACTCGCAAACAATCAAGGGCAAGCATATTTTCCCACATATGATCCTTGGCAGCATCAGTTCATGTACTTAGGCAGCAAACGCATGAGCACAGTGTGTCCTTCAAACTGTGGTTTGAGGCAATCCAAAGTTGTGGAGAAGTCTCAGGATTCTAACCCTGAATTGAGAAAAAAAAAATCATTTCATTTTTTATGTGGTTTCTTTTTTACTCCAAAGTACTGGCCTCTGTCCAAGTTCTGCTTGTCCTGAAATTCAAAAACTCACTTATTTAACCATGAAAGCAATGATTTTTTTTTGTTTATGGACAAAAGAAAGCAAAACTTTAAGGAAACCAATTAAATTTGGATTTTGGTTCAGTTTGTCATTAATTATCAGGGATAAAATAAAAAAAACAATAAAGGTAAGTCTCAAAAGTTGATAAGGTTTTAAAAAAGTGCCATTTCCGAGTTTGCTGTGAGTGTTGCTCATCGTCTCCTTAAGTTCTTGAGGTGCATTATCAGAGCAAAGAATATATTTGGCAGCGTTTTCTTAAGCCAAGTGAGCGAACGGCGGATCACATCGACTATCGCAATACCCTGAAAGAGTGAGTGCAGGTCTGGCGCCTTGGGCTTCGTTCCAGGCAGACAAATCAAAAGTTCATGGCACAAAGGTATGTCATGGTGGAAGGACTGTTGCCGCCTAATAACCACCTGTCCTGATTTTAAACTCATTTTTTGGAATGCAAACCATGTTTTTCAATGCAAACATAAGAAGGCAAACATCGTGTACATCTGTAGTTTGGTGCTTGTCTTTGTCAGATTGTTGTTGAAGCTTGAGAAGAATTAAATATGTATAGCTTCAACATGGATGACTCCAAGTTGGGGTTTTTTTCACAAACAACCAACAAATGACATAAAATCTTTATTTGGGAGAAACAAACAGAGTTCTGGATTGATTTCTTTTACTTGCTCTCAGAGATGGAACTCCGCATGAGCTCCAGGAGTTAACTAGATGTGTTTGTTTGTACTCAAATGGAGCTACACTAATATTTGCTGAGAACCCACACACATGTTCTGAACAGGTGTGCAAACTCACACAAACACACACACGTGTTGCCATCCTTCCTTGCTTGAGGAGGAGACAAACCTAAAGATCGCCACAGAGACCCATCTTTCAAATTTATTCATTAAACTCCCAAATGCTCCCCTTAACCAATGTAATTAGAATATGGTAATGAGAGAGGGCTGAACCAGGGAGTGTTATAATACGCTTAGCAGCACAGAGGAAAAAGGAGAAGAGGGAGAGACGGGAGGAAATGGAGAAGGGGAGCTAGAGTAAAGGGAAACAGAGAGGCTGACTGACAGGGTGCCAATTTATGTCTGGTTGTAAACAAGTATTTATGCCAATGAAAGGTGGCACACACTTTCTTTCACCCTCCTACTCCCCCCCTCTGTCTTGTGTCTTAAACTCACCATCTCTGCTTAGCACCAAGCTTCAATGATCACATTAACACCAACGGTTGCGTAGCAGAAAGAGCCTCCGAGTGCCAAATGACTCACAGCGAGATGAGGCACGGGTTAATGCAACCGCCGGAGACTTCTTCACTCAAGCAGTTCCACCACCACCTTACTTCTGTCTGCCTTGTTTCACCTCCCACTGGCAAAATAACTCATATTAATCATTAGAGATTGAAAATTATACCAGCACGTGACCCGTTGTGTGTTAGTGCGTGTGCGTACCCTTTTTATTGTTAACTTTGTTGGAGTTTTTGAGGCCTCTGACAAGCTTTATCCGAGACGCCGTGGTGCAGCGAGGGATCTTGGCATTGTGCTTGACACCGCACACCTGTTGCCGTCTTTGATGTGTTCACCCTCCCTGCTGAGTAAAAGGGGGCTGTCTCCTCAAATGCAAATACAAGGCAGGAGGAAGAGGACAGGTAAGGTACATGAGAGAGGGGGAAGTCTTTAGAAAAGGGATGATTGATGCGCCCCAGGTGGATTGAGGCCGACTCTTCCGTCTTCTCAGGGCTTTGCTGAAAGAGTTTGTGCTACTTTCAGTACTTTGAGCGAGTTTGTATGTGTGTTGCCACCTTCACCGTTTGGACCTCCATAGATTGAGGAGAGGGGGGCTTCAGGTGGTGGGAAGTGAAGGGGAGTAGAAAGTGAAGAGGTCAAATCGAACATAGAGAGAATGAAAGAGATGAGAAACTGACTTTTTCTATTATAAAGCCATCACTCAGGTGGGTGTTGGCATCCGCGGAGACTCATCAGAGGCAAAGTCTCTCTGGACCTGTGCATTTGTGTGTAAGTGCTCCTGGTCATGGCTGTGCATCCTCGCTTCCTTTAGCTTTGACGGGCGTATGAATGCGGCATTCATGTGTCTGAATCTCTATGACAGGTCCCCAGTGAAGGTCAGACCTACTCCTGCGCTGATAGACTTTCATTCTGTGTATTTGCCTGTGGAGCTGTGCATGTCTTCATGCATGTCGCCATGAGAACAAGAATCGAGACAAACAAAGCTGGGACAAGTGATGTATTTATTTAGGTTTTCTCTCTCAACCAAGTGACTTTGTCTAAAAAAAGGCATATTTTGTATTCATGCGTGTGCAAGTCTTTTGTGGAAATGTTGGTTTGTGTGATTCTCAGAGTGTGATGAGGTGTTTATATGATAAACACAAGGCAAGCTTGAGAGGAATTCTGATCAAGGGCTTTGCAACAGTTGTTATGGAAACAGTATTAAGCAGTTGTATTACCCAGTGGAGGTAAAATAAGGGCTGTTGAAGTAAAACACAGAATGAAATGAGGATTTTTTTGGGGGCAGAAATGCACATTGTTTTAAAAAAAAGACAAAAGCCAATTAGTGATTTCCTGTCATTTCTCACTAAATGTTAACCATTGATGTAAATGATGTTGATGTTAATGTTTTAAAACTGAGTCAAATGCCGTGTCCTTTACCATTAAAGCTGCTCATGGGACTCCTGCTTGAAAATAATAACAATGAATCTTTATATAAAGATATTTCAATAAGGAGAGATTTTGAAAATGGGAGTGAAAGGTTTAACTGTGAAGCATGAGCTGTCAGAATTCTTTGGCGGTTGGGCTCGGTCCATCTTTGCGCAATAAGATGCACTGCCTGTGTTGAGCTGCCTGGCTATTGAACACACCTAACTTAGGGCTTGATCCATGAGCATGTGCTACTTGACAGCTGATTGCACCCACTATCAGGGCTTTTGAGCACTATGATGCGTTACATGACAACTGGAACACCCATGGGTGGAGCTTCATAAGAGTCATGACCTGCTGTTTACATTTGAAATAACCATGTGACTTGCCAGAGATGTTTAGGCTTGAGGAACCTTTGAGCTGCGACAATTACATCACAGTTGGATGTATGTATGATATACACGCAGCCGAGGACCAGAAACCTAGGTGTTGAAGGAGGCTGAGGAGACACCTTGAATGGCTGCCGTGGACGCTGCGCCGATGCAAAAAAGAGTGGGCCGAGTAGCTTTCTGGACTTAGGCTGATTGATGCCAGAACAAGCTTCATATGATTTACAAATCAAGAATTAGTGAAAGGAGCATTAAGAGAAGTGAAAAATCAAAGTGAGCAAGCAGCGAAGTGTTGCCAAACGACAGCTCAGCCAAAAGGTGGAGCTGGTGAAGAATCATAGGCTGCCTCTGGAAACCCAGGATGTTTCTCTTTTGCCCTCCCAAAAATTGCAATTATTTTTCACATACATCAGAGTTGTTACTGCAGCCGCATGTGGTTTCTTCACCCATGATCTATAAAGGGTTAAACTCAGCTTTTATCTGCACTTTATAAGCAGCTTAAGCTTCAACACAAAAGCTTCAGAAAACCAACTACCTTGCAGTGAAAGTTGTGATTTTCAAGGTTAGCCACGACTGAGGTAATCGGCACTGAAATGCTATGGTGCAGATAGAGGACACAAGTGGATGAAAGGAGCATAAAATGAAATCCAGGACTAGTTTTACTCAACACAAATAGATGAAGGCAGGAGGATGTACGTAAAATTCTAGTAAGGAAGCGAGCACAAACGAGCAAAGCAACATTATTTTAGGCCACAAAGAATAGCACGTTTGTTGGTTGGTTACTTTTCTATGTCTACAGCATGTCAAGGTTACAGGTATAACTGCCAAACTGCTGATCTACATTTTAAAGATTTCAAACAGCTCAACCAGCAGAAATCATTTCAAATGTCAGCCCAAACTCATTTAAAACACCTTACCTATTTTCCTTTTTTTTTATCTCCCCTTTGTATCCAGGGCACCAAAACATTGTTCCCAGGGCATGAGCACACATGCAACCCAGCAATTAGTGATAGCACTTATAGGAGCAAGCTGAAGCATGGTGTAGTTACACAAAGGAAGTGAAGGAGGCTGCAGCGCATGCCATTACCGAGCTAGCTGCTTTCATGGTTTAAAACAAAACATTTAGGCTGTACTAGATTTGATATTTTAAAGGCTCTAAGACAAAATGTGGGCTTTTATGATCATCATTAGACCACATTAGACCTTCAAGAGCAAAACCAAAAGAAGAGAGCACTTTTTTTTCTTGATTTCTTTGCCTGGAGAAATTTCACAAAGCGCCATAGAACACTTGCAGATTTTTCTTTCAAAAAGCTGTTGGTCTGAATTCATTAAAAAAACAACATTCCTACAACCTCACCACATTTGTGGATTTGGTTGCAGGGAGCTGTGTGCTGAGAGCTGATAGCACTTTACCTCCAGTGTTTTCAGGTTCTTCCCAGTTTCCTGGCAGACAAGGGAGCTATTAAAAAAGAAATGTGTCTGCACATTCACACTGGGTTGTGGTTTGGTACTGTTCAAATAAATAAAGGTAAAGTAAAGGTAAATGTATAAAAATCTGCACTGAAGGAAAAACCAATTTGTTTTTTATACTATATCTAGTAGTTTCTGCTTTTTGCCGAACAGCATTCACGTTACTGTTTATTTACAGATCAGATCATGAAAAAAAAATATTCAAAGCAAACACTAAATAAGATTAACAAAAGCTGACATGTTATTATCATTTTGAATACTAGTGCGCACCAGCTTGATTCGGGTGCACACTGGTTAGTTTCAGGTGCTCACTAATTATGAGGGTACGCAGCAGTTAGTTTCAGTTGTCAATTTTGTAAAGAAGCATGAACTGAATGTTTGCCACACTTATGTTTTAGGAGATGTCCCATTTGTTAAGGTCCCAGAGACATTTTTGCAGCTAAAAATGTTAATGAAGCACGCAGAAGAAGACCGTAGAAAACTAAATATCACATGTTTGGAAAACCTAAAGATACGTAAAATAAATAAATAACTTCTTTTATTTTCTGTTTCTTATTCCTTCTTAATTTGGGATCTTTTGATCTATTTTAAAAGCTTTCCCAGCGTTTTTTTTAATTAAGATTTTTTTAGTCAAAAATAAAAAAAAAAACCTGTGTCATCTTCTAGAACTTATTTTTTACAGAGCATAAATTCGTCTCTAAATTGTGCGTGGGACCGATGGCGCAGAGCGACCCCGCCCTTCTTCCCTTCCCTGTTTCTGTGAGCTCAGTGCAGGAAGTGTGTGACCCACCCAGTGTATTTTCTACATTCTAGCATTTTTTTTTTCAAATGGCATTTATCTTTCCGCTCTACATTCACAAAGATTTGAAAAAGAAATACTTAGAAATGCAATTTTAAGCTTAATCTTCCAGATAGATGTTCTCCATCATCAGATAAATGCCACAAGAACATGTAAAAAACAACAAAAGCAGCATTTTCATCAGAGTGGGTCATTAAAACAACAAGTTAATCAATCAATCATCTTATTCATTCGGCATCTTCATCTGACTGCAGTCAAACAAGGTACAGTGCTTTCAAACCCAAAATATTATAACAGAAACTGAAACGATAAAACAGTTGAAAAGTATATAGAATTGTATTAAAATATCAAAAAAAAAAGCAAAATATAATAAATCTGCCCAACAGAGTCTCAGAATGTGTCGAAAGCCTGGTTAAAAAGCCTGGTTTTAAGATTTTTTTAAACGTTTCAACTATTCTTTTTGTAATTTTCTTTTTAATTACTATTAAAACAACCGATTCTTTTTTTTTTTTTTTTTTTTTAGTTAGTTAGGCCTATGCAGACAGGTCTTCACCATTGCAGTGTTTAGCCAAAGAAAAAGAGGAGGCCAAAATCTTTAAATCTCTTTCTCTTTTTTGTCTTTCCTTTCTCCTTTTTTTTAATCTGTGATTTTATCCAACAGGCTCAAGGAGTAGAGCATAGAAAAAAGTTAGGATGAGGCAATTGAAAATAAAAAAATCTGATGCACCCATTGTTTTTTGGCTTCCTGCTAAAACTCACCTGATTCAAAAGACCGCATCTCACTATTTGGCATCTCCATAGCTGATTAGCAGAGTTCTGTGTGATGGAGAACAGAAGCATATAATATCTACGAGAAAGGGGTTTGTTCACAAACAAAAAACATTTCAGTCAAATGGTGATCTTGAGTGTATCCCATTCCAACTCCTTAATTCAGTTCTCCTGTGTCAGGCTTACTGGTCTGTTTGGCTTATGACCCAGTTTCAACCACGCTTTAGCTTTCAGACAGATGGCCTCATATTACAGTAAAAAAAAAATGTTTTTGCAGGTCATGGTCAACCCAATGACTGCAAGATGCACAAGTCACATAAGTGAAAAACAAGTCCTTTATCATTTTACTTTCAGCTCAAAAATGTGGAGTTGAACTGTAACTGATGGTATTTTTTTTATGTTTTTGACCATCTGACAGCCTGACAGGATACATTTTGTGGGACATCAGTAGACGAGTTGAGTTTTAAAATTGTGACCAACCTTTCTCTCTGTAGAAAGTTGGACCCTACATTGATTTTAAATGACCTTAACTTGATGGAGGGCAAATGTTTCTTCTATAAAATCACTGCTGTGCGTGTGTGTGTTTTTTTTACTTTCTTCCTTTAGTGTTGCACACACCAGCTGAGGACCAGCAAACTGTCAAAACTATTGGTTTCACAGAGGTGCTGACACTCACTCATTGGTAATTTATACTACAAATCACATTAACAGGACCTGCTACACCTCCCCAACAATTGGAGAGACACATAATATCCAACAAAAAAAAGGACTTGACATTTTTGCTGATAAAAGTGCTTCTACAAGCTATTTAAACAGTTTTTAGCCGCTGCTTTGCATTTTTAGTTTAGCTTCTGTGAAATAACTAAGTGTTACATGTCATTTGAAGTTGTTTGTTTTTTGTTTTTAATTATCTGGCTTTAAAAATCGGATCATTTTTATTATTTTCTGACACAAACAAGATAAAAACTGTATTCTCCTTTCCACGTGACTGCTAGTGATGGGGTGAGAAGAGACAACACGGAGAAGCCCACATCATAATAACAAGAGCAAAGTGATAACAGATAACATTTTAGATAGTACCTGTCAACATCCGACGCCGACAGGCTTATTCTGGGAAGAAGTGGAGGTGCTTAGAAGCAAATTACAGCTTTAGCAGACCTCTCCTGGCAAATATTAGTGTGCTTCTTTCTCCCAAACATGTAAGGACTGCCATGCTCAAGAGAATGTCAGGACTGTATTGTATAGTTGAGAAGGACATTTAAGTTTTACCTCCTTTTCTTTTAAAATAAACGGCGCAGTGCCAAATGATTTGTGGATTGAGCCCGCAGCAGCTTTCATTGGAGGCACTTCGAATGGATGTGACAGTTCCAGTTTCACATACAGCTCTGTTTTCCCTGGATCTCTGTCAGGGTGATGCTCATCATTAGGCTTCAAACGTGCACACACTCGCTCACGAACGTGCACACAGACACCTCAGCATGCATTTCCTCTGGAAATCACCTGTCAGGGTGTTTGCGTGTCTACACGTGTATATGTGTGTGTCCATGTCTGCTTCTTCGTTCGTGCCACCAGTTTCTTGGAGGGAAATGGTCTCAGTGATGCGTGAGTGGGAGGCTGATTTCCCCAACTGCAGCGCTCGCTCCAATCTAACTTCCCACTCATGCTCTCTGCTTTGTTGGATTTTTCTTAAGTCACTTTCTTTCATGCACACACACTCAGAGACGGTGTGTGTTGTGCTGTGAGTGTGTGCATGCCTTTATCTGGGCCTGTCGCGGTGTATTATTCTGCAGATACACACAGACACCCTGAACGTCTGGGTTTCTGGACTACATCCCTGGAGCTGGACGCCCATCCCTGCCCTTGTGTTTGTGACACACACTAGTGCACACTCCCACGTGCACTTATGCATATGCGCACGTACCCTCACTGGCAGTATTCCTGAAGGTTCAGGGTGTCATCAGGCGTGCTCACAGTGCTCCATCACTTGTTTCCACTGGGACAATAACTGTGACTTCCTGCAGGATCGACCTTCACCATCACACTTCTGTCACTCTTCGCGCTGGTGTGTGAGTGGCAGCATGTGTGCATCATGACTGTGTGTGTTTGTGTGGGTGTGTTTTAGAGTGTGTGTCAGGCAGCAGTTTCAGCTGACTCCTCTGTTTCAGGCTTTTTAATGGCTCTTATGGGGCAGGCCTTTAATTGCAAGTCTCTTTCCCTCCATCTTAATCCTCCCATCCTTCTGTCTCTCCCAGACCCTCGTTTCCTCTCTTCTTCTCCTCTCTCCTCCCGCCTCCCACTGGCTGACAGTCACTAGGGGAGCCCGAGTACCTGGCCGGAGCTGTGGAGGCTGTATAGGATATTGACTTGCTGCAGAGTGGTTTGGGAGTAGGAGAGGTGGCTGCCTGTCACAGCTAATGAATAGATGCATAAATGAATGGGGCACTTTGTGTGTGTGTGTTTGTGTGTCTGTTGTGCCATGGCATGGCTAAAAGATGCGCCTGCATGCAGACATATGAGTAGTTTTAGAGACATTACCACCAGCCAACTTGGTAGTGATAATTATTAAGGGTGTGATAACAGTCTCTCCCTCCCACACACACACACATATCCATATATTAACAGTGCAATAAATTCAAAATAAGGCTCTTGGGGGTTGGGACGCGAGGATCAAATGGAGGATACTAAAAAAACAATCCAGTTAAGTGCCAGCACCCTCCAGCTGCTCTCTTTTTTGTCTCTTACTTAATTTCCTCCCTTCTTTTGTCTAGTCAGGGTCACGTTGAAGTGCTCTTCCGCCGTTTTGCCACAAACACCTACACAAATACACACTGAGGGATAAGTGACAAAGAAGAAGTCTGGAGAGGAAAGTGTTGATGGGAGAGGGCAGATGAAGGAGCGCCGGAGTCTTGATGTCTTCCTCACTACTGCTTTGTGCCGTATTTCAAACACTGATTGCCTTAAGAGGACAATTTACATTTCACAGTGTTTCACGACAAGTGGCTGAGATGGGAGTTTGCAACAGACAGGCAGAGATACTCTCAGAAGGAGGGAACTAGAGGTGAGAAAGTTCAGCAGGCAAAGGAAAAAGGCGAAGCTCCACAGGAAAACTAAAAAGCAGCAGCTATAAACAATAGTTTCTTCAGGAGTTTCCCTTTTGTGTCTTTGTCTGTGGGTGCGCACGGACGTTTTGTTTTCACCTCTCTTGCTGGAGTGCACCTGTATGATTTAGGCTTTCATTTTCTTTACTGGATTCATATGAGTGTGGAATAAGAAATGAAACACTGTACAGCAGAGAGGAGGGCTGAGGAAATGGAAGGAGAGCCTGAGGAATTAAAAATCAAGTTAGGAGTTGGCTTTATCTGACGGGAAACTGGGAAACTGCAGAGTACAAGAAAACTTTTCCTATCAGTGCACTCACAGATAGTGTATATGCCTGCACCCCCCTGTGTGTGTGTGTGTGTGTGTGTATTTGTACAGCGAGTGTGTTTAGCAGATAGCTTTTCCTTCCCAGCGGAGGGAGACATCAGTGTGTCGGTGAGTGTGATTGGCTGTCGGCCCTGAGGGTCTCTCCTATGTCTCTGTCTCCTAACTGGCTACTGTGTGACCAATCAGTTGCCCAAGCCTCGCCATGGCAATCAGATAGTGACACTCTGTGTGGGAATCGGCAGGTCATCTGGAATTACTTGTTATGTTTTATCTCACGCTGACACTCTCTGAAGGACACACACATACACACACACACTGATATAACCTTTCTGTATTTTCTCTATCTTTTCTAGGAGATTGCTGCTTATCTCATCACTTTTGAGAAACATGATGAGTGGCTTACAACATCACCAAAAACCAGGTGAGGAGATGTTCATGTCCATCATGTTCTACGGTTCTTGATTATTTATAAACCTCCAAAGGCTTCTCCGCAGTTTTCCTAGAAGTCACAAAACTTCATAAATCTATAATACATGATACATATACAAATGTTTTCATCATCTAATAAATAAAGTCAGTCAGTAATATATATTTCAGTGGTAAAACCACTTAAAAAGGAAACCTATTTTTAAGAAATGTGATATAAAAACACAATATAAGGTATTTTTTTGTTGTTGTTTCATTTAATAAACAGACCTCAATTTAAGACTGAAGTGCACTCAATGTGTTTGGGGAGTCCTGCATGGCATAGATTGAGCTCAAAACCATACATATGAGTGTGGAAAATGCCTGAAGCCATCTCTGTTTGAACTCAATGAAAACACAGTCAGACAGATTGAGCACCTCTGTAAGAAACTCAGGAAGAATCTTTCACGTCTAAGGGGCGCTCCACCAATAAACACTTTGGAAAAGGAAAAAAAACTACAACTGTGAGTCAAGTTATCCACCATCCACAAAAGAATCCACTTTTATTTCATAAGGTCGCTAACAGGTCAAAGGTGAGAAAAAATTAGACAATGGCAGGTGTGTCATAATCAGCCAATATAATATAATATAATATAATATAATATAATATAATATAATATAATATAATATAATATAATATAATGTAATGTAATGTAATGTAATGTAATGTAATGTAATGTAATGTAATGTAATATAATATAATATAATATAATATAATATAATATAATATAATATAATATAATATAATATAATATAATGTTACTACAAGAAAAAAAGTTGTTCAATAAAAATAAAATTAACGAACAAAAAAACTTCTTCACATTTGATTTCATTGCAAAGGCACAAATGTCCTCTACCAGTTCAGTGATATGCAGTGGTTCGGTTAAAAAATGTCCTCTACAGAGAACAAATTTACATTGCTGGTAATCAGGAGGTTTAAAAATAAAATAGTGTGTAGCTGGATTTATCTGCGCTCTCATGTAGTTTTAGTTGTGAACATCTTATTTTCTTTGTTGTATTATGACAAAAGGATGTTCCTAATGGCTTCAAACATTAAAGCAAGTATTATTGACCAGAAACTGTACCGCTTATTTAATCAGTGACTCACGTTGGTTTAATCTTATTGACTGACTGCTTGTTTTTGATTAAATCTTCAGTGATGTATGCCGACCGTCCTCCCCCTGCTAACAGTCTGCTATACATGTAGAGAACACGCTAGAACATGGTTTGACAGTAAAGTTCCCAGTCAGCTGGAAATGAAGTATTAATGAATGTAAATGTATTAGTATAACTGATGTATAATTCAGATATAGGAGGTTGGGAGGAAGGGGGTATGTGTTTGTAAGGAGGGGTGTGAAAAGGGATTCACATGCCAGAACTGAATATTCATTGATCTGAAAGAACCATAAGTGGCTCTTTTCCAAGAATGGGGAGTGGATACAGCCAGGAAAGAGGGATGGAAGGAGGAGGAAGAAAAGAGTAGAGAAAAGGGCAAGTTGAATTATTGATGAATGCCTTATTGACATTTACTTTAGTTAATACAGATGTAGGTATATATACTGTGAAAAGGGTACAAGAACGGGAGAAAGACAAGAGAAAAAAGAAAGTAAAGTTAAGCAAGTGAATGTGATCGCCTCACGACACTGTTTCTGAACACTGACATTGTTGAAACTTTTTTTTCCATTGTGGCGGCTGAAGGACTCTTACCAGGAGCTGCCAGAGGCCACCAGCACGGTTTATGTTGTGGATGGATTTTTCATTGATTGGTTTTGCTGCTGTACAGCCTCAGCCTCCTAACAGCAGCAGCAGCAGTCATACTGGTGTTATTGAGCAGCAGTTAGATATAATCCTATTTACACATGACACGAGGCGCGATTAGAACAGATTACAACTAATCCCATCAGATGGAAAGAGCTCAGCTAACAGAGCCTGTGACATTTCTGTGAAAGCATTTTCTGTGGCGTGTCTGCATTGGAGTGCAAGCAGGCATTTTTGCAACATACAAAACATAATGACCTTGATGTCTCCTTTCACTCAGATGTTTGGCCTGCTCAAAGTGGACTTGCCTCCTTATGGTGCCACAACTTTTATTTTGCTTCCTCTTTTACCGGACTCACTCCCACTCTAGCTCTTTATCATGCTGTCTCTCCCTTCCTCTCCCGTCTCCTTCCTTGCCTTCTTTGTTTTTGCTCTGCTACACTGTGGAACGGTGGAAAAGCTTTTTATATCCCACACATCACAGCCTAGTTACAATCAATAGCATTTATGTCTTCCTGAATCACAGGTTTTGTGAGGCTCCATCCACGTGCATGAATCTCCTAGAACACACAATTGCATATGAGCACGCATGCCTTCGCCGCCCACACACGGGCACACGTTTGATCTCATCCATCTTCTCCGTAACATAATTAGAATCAGCAGCTCCGAGATGACTCACACAGCCCGAGACATAGACTATACTTGGCTTTGATCGGAGGGTGGGGGTCTCCACTCCACTAAGAAACTGGCAGTTTCGTCCCAAAACAGAACAGATTTAAGGTGTCAAAGAAAATCAGCTCAAAGTAAATTCAATTTCACTACACACTGTGTTCAGAGTACACTGCAATCATCTCAGTCCATATAGAAACGCCAACATCAAACTCAGGGAGGAGAGGGGAGCAGAGGGGAGACAGCTTTGGATGGATGGAGCAGATGAGATGAGAATGCCAGAAGAACTGTAGACAGAAAAAGAAATAAAAGGAAAACATGGAGAGGATTGCTGACTGAGAAGGGCAAGACAGGAAAGACGTAGTGTGTGCGTGTCAACTTGTTTTGACTTCTCATACCAACCTTATGTAGTGGGGCTGTAACGATTAATTGACTTGATCGATCAATCAATTCATATGAAATGTTTCCATTTTCAACTTTTCCATAAAACAACAAAAACAAAAGATTTATACCATTTCATATACATCGAAAATGAAAGGAAACAGAAAGAAAAATACTTATTTCTCTGCCCCTTTCACTTTTTTGAATAAAGTAAAACATTTTAATAAATAGGAGTAATATATATATATATATATATATATATATATATATATATATATATAATAAATTAATATAATTAAAAAATTAAAAAGGTACCGTATCTAAGATAAGAAAAGATGAACTTATTCATCCCACAATGGGGAAATTTTAATGTTCTTGCAGATAGAAATAATATAGGATAAGCATTTACAGGAAAAAAAATAAATGTGTGGCATGTTTACAAAAAAATTTACTGTAAAAGAAAATAAAGGGAATATCATTAGGGGTCTAAAGAATTTAGAGTAGTCAAAAATTGCACCAAATATTTTAAAGTGACATAGATTGAAGTAATTGAGAGAGAAAAAAAAACAAATTCAACTGAGAGCAGCTGTGGTTATAGAGTCTCACGGTAGAGAAACGACCTGCTTCTCCTTCAGACATCAATTTACGCTGCAAAATAGCATATAAGTTTACATCATAGCATTCAGTTTAAGTTAACACAGAAACTGGCAAGTTTGTGTCTTATTTCTAAATTTGGGTGCCTGGAATTAAACCACATGTTTCATTGATTGTATTTTTGTAGCAATATTACTACAATCCAACCTGATGAGTCCATCTGAAGCAAGTTGTTAATCAAATATATATATATATATATATATAACATGATGAAATCGTTTCAGAATTAAACAAATCGATTACAATCAATCTTGGAAAATATCATTTGGACTTTTATGGTAGGTTTAGTTTACTATAACAAACAACAACATTACAGTCCTATTTGTGGACACACTGGATTTAGCAAAGACGTGATCGTACAGTGTGGTAGAATGCCCTAAAACCGTTCTGTTAGAATTATTTTGATGCAGAAAAACAACAGTGGGCTGAACTTTATGAAAATAAGATGTGAATGGATTTGCCATTAATTCATGTTTACTTGTTTGTTTGTACACTTATTTAATTCACACTTGATTATGTTGTGGGGATGCAGCAAATGTCATATGGGCACCAACAGACCCACCCACAAACAAGAATCTAATTTTTAATGAGCTCCTGCTGCTCTGCAGAAAATATGTCTTTTAAAACAACACAGGCTTTTTGATTTGGGCTGAAAACTGCATAATCACTATTAAAATACCAAAATGATTTAAAATTGCTTATATTGCACAAATGAATGAAAGTCAGTGAAATATCCAGATCAAAATAACTGCAAACACGTGCACACGTGTCTGCGCCTGTTCAGAGAGCATTAGAAAGTACATATGTGAATGTATTGATTGTTAACAGGTCTGTTTTCTGTCTGTTGTAGGGAGATAAGGCACAGAAGTGTTTCTCCTGCTCTCACACACATACCTGTCCCTGATGTTTTAAAGTGTAATGATTGATTGCTGAGCAGCAGGTTTGACATTGAGCCCAGAGAACACGCGGCAGTAGGTCGTGGCATTTCTAGCATCACTTTAATATCTTTGTCTTTGCACATGTGACTCCTGGTGAGCTTCTCTGTGTTTGTGTTTGTGGATGATGTTCATCTCACCAGGTGTGTAAAGAAAGAGAGCTTAGAGGCCAATGCTCTCACTGTGCCAATAAATCACCCTGCTAAAATATTAACATGTTGGAGTATGAGGAGTATGAGAGGGAGGGAGCTCATAGACTGGCGTCACAGGGAAGAAAAAAAAGAAGCTTTGCATGCGTGACTTGAATTAATCCCGATTCTATTGCAAGTTTCAGAGTGAAGCGCTGACCAAAAGGATTTCTTATGAACACAATTCAAGTTTAGCAATTCAGTGGGAATCGGATCCATCACACAGTCTCCATCCTGTGCTCCAACAGGCCTCAGAATGGCTCTATGATCCTCTACAACCGGAAAAAGGTGAAGTACAGGAAAGATGGCTACTGCTGGAAAAAGAGGAAAGATGGGAAGACCACTCGAGAAGATCACATGAAGCTGAAAGTCCAGGGAGTCGAGGTGAGAGGCTGCAAAGTGAAAACAACTCGATGATTGTGTTTGCTGCTGGAAATTGTTACCCTGCCAAGCTTGCCCTGAATTTACTCCCCTTGACACTAAGGAGACACATGCTTATAACACAAATGAACACAAAATCACACACACTGCCTAAGCTACAGGCCAATTTGCGGCCTGAAAACAAGTACTGGCCCTTCTTTTTTTCTTCTTTTTTCCCTTCCTGTCCTGCCCCGCTCTCCGTTTCCCTTCCTCACTCTTTCTGAAGGATAAGAGTGTGTTTGGCCTTAGGCCAGGAATGATGTCAATGCCTCCTTCAGCAGAACAGAGAGGGGTATCGATCCAGTCTCAAGGCAGCGTCTGTGCGTGTGTGAGTCTGCATGTGTGTTTCAGTCACACCAGCCAGCTCAAAAATTGATTATTCAGCAGGAATATACCAGGAGGTGAGAGGAGTGAGCATGCATGTGTCAGGACCAGAAAGAATGAGGTGGATTTGGCGAGGGAAGGTGGTAGTACAGGGATCCACACTGACCCTAAACATGGAAAAACATCTAAGGCACTACAGGGATCAAAAATTACATTTAAATGTAATCATTTATAATTCCAAACTCAGCCTGACATTTCTGCGTTTCTTGCTTCACATACCCACGCATAAGCCCTGTGTTTTTCTCTTTGGTCAGTAATTGTTTGTGTCACCTCTCCCACTGTCCCACCCCAAGCAAACTAGTAAGCAGGGTGTAGAGCGGTGGAAGGGAACGGAGGAATGAGTAAAGACGAGCAGAGGGAGGGAACCAGGATGAGAGAGGCAGGAAGCATGAGAGAAAAACATAAACCTGGTAGAGAGGCTCCTCATACCAAATGGAAATATATGGAAATGCACTCTGCCTTTGGCAAAACACACTTTAGATAGAGGGGCGGGCTACTTCTGAGAAAAGGAAAAATTGTGACAAAATATAAGTGTGAATGGGAAGAAAAAGTCTAAAATGCTGCCTGATATTGATTGACTGCCAAAAGATTGCCTGATATTGTGGCAGTTTTGTCTTTATAAAATAATATATTTTCATATGAGTAGAACAGTGTTTGTGGGGAGTTTTATCTTCATTTTACTGCATTTCTAAAGACCCACTCCAATCAGAAGTGTGTTTTTGGTGTTTAACATTATTTTTCTCATGATGAAAGACAAGAAAATTGAGATAAAAATTCTATATCTGAGTATATATTTCTTCAAATTGTCATAAATCAGCAGCAGATGAAAAAATGTTGTTTGAAAAAGCTTGGTGTGACGTAGAAGCTACAACGGCAGGCAAAAGCTCCCCACTCCGCTCCATTTTGATGCATCCACTTGTAGACCAATCCATGCACGTCTTTGTTTGCCTCGGCTGAGCTGGCATCTGGGTCAAAACTGTACGACTGGATGGCTCCAAAATTGCTCCCCATTTTCATTGCACTGCTAATGTTAGCTTTGAATCGTGAGGGGCTGAAAGCTACCACGAGAGAATGTAAACGAAGTGCTGATAGGGAAGGGGGGAAGGCTTACTCTAAGCAACGGTTCCGCCCACAACTCAGAGATGAATTTCTAATGAACTATTGCCGCTCTGCAGAAACAATGTCCTAGAAAATGACACATTTTAGATTTTGTCTAAAAATCTAATCATAATGAAAGACCACTCGGAACGCTTTGAAAATAGATCAAATGATTGGAGTGGGACTTTAAAGCCTCGTCTCCACAGAGCGGTACAGTGCGGTACAGTCCGCTCCGGAATTCTAATTATAAAATGGACCTACTAAATCGTTCTGAAGCTTACCATTTTTGGGCCCCCATTGGTTGTTGGTCTACAGAAAAACAGACCGAACCCCATGATTTAGTTGAAAACTTGATTTTTGGTCAGGGTTTTTAGTGCTTTATTTCGGTTTGTTGTATGATTTGTGTTTTCAAGTTTGCTATTAAACAAAAGTGAAGAATAAACTTTCAGTTGGCTTTTACTAAGACTGGTATAATGTAATAAAAGAATAAATAATGAATCCTTCTTAAAGATAGCACGCATTCAGCGTGAACATATTTGCATGCAGTGGGGATGCAACCGTTTCCCCACGGTTCAGTTCAATGGTGTAACATATGTTTTGGTCTCAAACTGAGAAATTGTGGCATCCCTGGAGATAATGCATTTTAGGTCTTGCACAAAGACACACATCAATTATTTTGTTTTAAACAAATGTTGCAGGGTTATCATTTGTTTAGAAACGTGTACATTTACCAACTTATTTTTTTTTCAAACTAAGCATTTCTTCTTTTGGTGTGAGTCAATGTGTATTTGTACTCACTTAAGCCCCTCTTAAAGACTACTTTTCTTCATTTTGCACACACTGACAGTCCACCCCAGCTTTACTTTCCTTGCATTCTCTTTGTCCAGTCTACTTTTCTTTTTACTCTTTTACGTCATGTGCAAGCTTGCGCCAGCTGAGAACTTTCTGACAACTTTTTGAGACTTCCTACTGGCTTGTGTGCTCTTCTGCAGAGGCAGTGGATTTCTGTTGTAGTCAACCTCAGATTGATGGTATTTTAGAAAAGACATTAGAAAAAAGAAACACATACAGCATGTCTGCAATTTACTTTCAGCCCCACAATCAATACAACCTAAGTGGGTATAACCTAAGTTCTCCTCTCCTGTTCTCTCCCCCTCCTCTCCTTTTTGCAATTTTCGTCTGGCTTCCTCCCTTTTCTTTTCTCGTTAACCACTTCAACCTCCTGTCCTCTCCTCTCCTGTCTTCTCCTTTCCTCTCTCCAGTGTCTGTATGGCTGCTACGTCCACTCCTCCATCATCCCCACTTTCCATCGTAGATGCTATTGGCTGCTGCAGGTAAGCCTGTTCCCACCTTGCCTTCTGGCATGCATTGACGCACAGAACAAGACTTTCTGTAGAGCAACGACGGCTTTGTAACTGCAGGCCATTTCGCATCACTTTTTTTGTGGCCGTTGTGTAAAATTAAACCTTGCCATGTTAAGTTTTATTTTACATTCATCACAAAATGAGACAGCTCGATATGATATAGAATATTGGTTTCATGGAAAACTTCACCTGTGAGATTTTCAAAACAAATCATTAAGCTAAACTATAAAGCAGCCATAAAAGCAACCCTCTTCAAATTAATGGAGCAGACTCAGATTGCTGAAAATACTATCAGAACACTGGACTGGTAGTAAAAGCTAATGTTGTTTGGCTGACTGGATTACCTCTCTAGATTATATTGGTGCCACGCAGCATTGGGGTGTGGAGGGGGCAGGTTTTGTTCCTTTGGCAGAATTTGGCTGTAACTTCCTGCGACCAGTGTGCTGAGAAATCCCTGAATTTCAATGCTTACATCAAGGACTGAGGTGCTGCTCGCTATGTGGTCACTTCCAAGAAAATGCCCTGGAGCAACCAATAATACACACAACGCGCTCCCACTGAAACGCACACACAGGAGTCTCCTGTGTATAAGAGCATGTTGCTTTTCATAAAGATGTTGGACTCACTCTGCTACTCATGTGTGAGACAACAGAGAGCAGCAGCAGTTGTGTGCAGGCCTCTCCCTCTGTTCGCCAAGCAAGAAATGGTCGCCAGCTCTTCATCATCTCCAGATGACATGTTTCATGATAGATCTTGAGCATTCCTGGCTCCCTCTTTGCCTGCCTGTGTCCCTCTAAAGGGAAATGTTGAAAATCCATGCACATTTCAAATGTGAAAATGGGAACGCATCCATACAGTTTGCATCATTTGTGAAATAAAACTTTTAAAAAAGTTCCTCCCTAATTTAAATTATATACCTTTTTTTCTTGCCTGAGCGCCTCACTGGTTTCAGTTTTCAAAATTTGAAGTGAAGTATCTACATTATGAGCAGCAATGGACCATTTTCTCCTCTTTGCAAAGACATAAAAACCCGTCAAAGAACACGGCATGAATATGTCCATGAAGGTTGTTGCTCTATGTACCTAGGTGCTGTAGCTGCCCCAGTGCTATCCTCTTTTGGACGGAAAAGTGTTCCACCTCAGCAGGTCCAGCCCCTAACCTGAGCCTGTCTATTGAATCTTTCATCAAGAAGAGCTTCTCTCTGACAGACACACATGCAGGAACACAAACGCACTTGTTGAATCATTCATGGAATAGAAATTCCATAGGTCTGTTGGTGACCTATAGTATAGTAAGAACTGCTCACCATCTGTTCTTCTCATTCTCTATCTCCACATATATTCTATCACACACACACACACCACACACACACGTAGGCACTGCTGCGTTAGAGAGTGATGAGTGGGCTCAACTTGTTAAATCTTTTATGGGTAGGTGAGAGAATCTTATCTGACACGCCATTTCTGACCTCCTCGTCCTCCACTTTCTATCCAACTCTCCTTTCCTTCTTACCTTCCCTGTCATTCCTTATGTAAAAGCACTTTTCAGTTTTATTCTGTCCACAGTGGTGACGTAATAAATGAGCACCACGTCAAAGTAACACATTTTGTTCATGTTTGCATGTGTCCGTGTGCGCCAGAACCCTGACATCGTGCTAGTGCACTACCTGAATGTACCGGCGGTGGATGACAGCGGGAAGCCATGTGGTCCCGTCCTGTGCTCCATCAACACAGATCGGAAGGAGTGGGCCAAGTGGAGCAAGGAGGAGCTAATAGGGCAGCTGAAGCCTATGTGTGAGTTACCTCTCCTTAGACTCTAATGTTTCAGTTTTCACACTTTTGCTCCCTGAAACACGAGCCACCATGGGGGCTGTGGCAGAGCGAGTCAGCTCTTTGCCAAATTGCAAGGTGGTTGAAACAGGCTCTGTTCATCATCATTGCATTTTAACCTTCCCATTCCTCCTTTTTATGTTGGGGGTTATTCTGCGGTTATTGTAAAGAAAAAAAAAACTTGAAAACAATATTTTATCCAGAAACAATCCAAATGAACTTCTCCCCTTGCTAAAAATGGAAACATGAGGCTAATATCCATGTAATCATTTAAAAGACAGGTCTTGTCACTTTCAAAATATGTTGGTTTTTTTTCTAAATTAATGATAGAATAAACTATTAGGAAAAGACTAATCTGTTTTCTGCTTTGAGAAAAATATCAAAAAGGTGGAAGTTTTCCTTTTGTTTAGGTAAATCTTGTAATCTCTTTATAATCTTTCTCTGAACCTTCTAAAACAGTGCTGTTCTAAATTAATTTTTTATTTACTGTTGTTATGATTTGCCCTTTTGGATAATGTTTAACTGATTCAGCTGCAGTCTCAGGTTACAAATGAGGCTTTTTAAACACAGAACTGAAATATCATTTTTAAAAAATGAGTCTTACTGGTTAAACAAACAGTGAGACAAAGGGTTAAATTTAGTACTGATTTAGTACTGGTCATTGGGTCAAAGGTATCATTTTTGAGCTCCGACTTACTTTGTCTCTGTTCTTCTATTACTTTACAAATGCAATGATCTGGTAACTTAAAACATAAAAATAATTCTTCTTTACTGGAAGTGGTATTTAAAATTGAAAGATACAGCTGCAACACCTTTCTAATTATCCCTATAAGTGATGCTGAAGCTTTCCCTTGTTTTTATTTTAGATTAATTTTTTAAAAAAACTGTAAATTACGGTTGTTTCTCTATTAAATCTTAAAATTTGCATTCACTTATCACATGTAAACATTGGTGAATAGTAGTTTTTAAAAGCTTTTGCTTAACAAAAGTATCCAAACTACCCCAGCACTTCAACTGTGTTTTGGTGAATAAAACAAAAAAAAAAGGAAATGCAGACTTTATAGAAAGTTAGATTTTGCTGATTGTACTAGAAAAACGAAAAAACCAAAAATCTGGAAATTCTGTCATCATGCAGTGATTCCACTTCTTAAAACAATCAAACACTCATTTAACTACAGCATGCATCCTATCCAGCCGTCATATATATATAATAGATTTCTCTGCTTCTTGTTGTTGAAGGTCTCAACATCCTGCACCATGCTGCCATCCAGAGGCAAAGACACATTTTTACCAAAGAAAGGAGAGATTTTAAACAGAGGGCAGAAGGTGCCCAAAATATCCAGCATGTATTATTCATAAATCTGCATCAGGAAGTAGAAACCAGTACACAAATAGGCCTACATCCGTGCTGTTATCTTGCCTGTCTGTTTGTGTGGTTTCGAGGGTCAAAAGAGGTCATTTGAAAAATATTTGTTTTGTTGGCGTAGGTTCCCAGAGCTATTTTTTTTCCCCTTTTCTGAACATGTATGACACAATTATTTGGTCCCTTTACTTCTGAAGGAGGTGTTGTCTCTAGTAGTATAATTACCAAACCCTCATGATTTCTTACATTTCTATCAGTGGTACCCATAAATCGATTTCAGTATGGTTTCTCAACACTGGAGGGTGCTGTTCAGCACTGTCAAATGTAAGTTAGGTAATGCTGAAATGCTGGAAATATTGTCATGTTGGTTTATTTTCATACATTAATTGCATTGTTAATTTTAAGTACAGCTGAAAGTGCCATCATTCAGACGCTGGCTCCTGCAGTATAAGGTAAAAGATAACTTAAAAAAAAGAAATAAAAATAGTAAATGATCACATAAACCCAGACATGGAGATGTGTTTACCAACACTTTTGTAGAGCACTAAAAAAAACAGATCTCTCAACATCATCCATGTCTTCTGTGCATTGTAAATGAGAAATACAGTCAACGCTTCCATTTAAAAAAACTTGACGGGAGCTTCTCCCACAGGCGACAGGAGCATCTAGGTTATGAACATATTTTTGAAAAGCATTTAGTATCAAATTTGACGTAAGTCAGGATAGGCAGCGGACTCAAATTTGACGAATGACTTGTGTTCAGTGTGAATGCAGCATTACACCAGGCTTGGAGGATTTATTCAGAAGCGTTGCACTTTTCTCCCAAAAGTGTGACTTATACTCAGACGAGACTGACGTACTCTGGATAATACGGTAGGCTAAATGTTTTTTTTTGTTTGTTTTTTTCAGGTGCTGGAAGCAGCCTGCATCAAAAATGTTCCAGTGTCAAGCAGCGCATCATCTCATCCAAGCAGGAGTCAGGAGCAGCAGCAGGAGGGGGGACAACATTAGGAACCAGCATAGCGGCGGGCCAGAGAGCCGAGGAAGCAGATGGCACAGAGGTCCAGAACAGCGATGTGTCGGAGGGTCAGACGGAGCCCAGTCCTGGGGGGGGCAGGAGCAGAGCAGGCGGAGGGGAGAGGAGGAATGGAAGGATAACCAAACCCTCTCTGCTCCCACAGAGCAGCATGGAAGTGTCATCGTCTACCTCCACCAACCAGGTGGAGGTGCCTGACACCACCCAGAGCTCCCCGCTGTCAATCACCAGTGACATGGCAGACAGCCCTGCTTTGGCCATCGGGGCCGGATTGTCTCAGAGCACTGCTGTGTTCATGTCTGAGGTCACCACGCTGACTGGAGATTCAGTTTACTCAGCTGGCCACACCCACCTACTGGCATCCACCCATGAGAATGCCCCCACCGGGATTCTGTTAGCTGTTGCCCCTGACAACCAAAGGTTTGCATCCTTTTCTGGAGGAGTGGGCTTAGGAGAGGGAGGGGAGTTGGTCCTTTCCAGCTCTCTAGATGCTGCAGGAGGAGTTAGCCTTCCAGAGACCACCATGACCTTTGACCCTGATTGCTTCCTCAATAACCCCAAGCAGGGCCAGACGTATGGAGGAGGCGGAGGAAAGACTGACGGCTGCAATGGGGACGACAGGGGGCTTCACTGTTCTTCCAATGGCTTTGTCTACAACTCAGCTCTTGTGAACAACATCAAGACAGAAGCTGCAGCACTAGAGCAGCCACTGACCACTCAGAGTAGCTATGTGGGGGAAGGAACCGGCCTCAGCCCCAGTACAACCCTGGAGCAGATGGACTTCAGTGCTGTTATGTCATCATCCTGTGTCCCGACCCTGGCCCAGCCAGCACACCACCCTTCACCAAGCCTTTTCCTCCAGGCTACCCCGCAAACAAGCCAGCCCTCTCAGCTGCAGGCCAACGGCACTAAGGCAACCCAGGAATCCACCGAGCCCCAAGCTTACCTCAGCCTGCGCCCCGTCGCAACCGAGTCTCCAGTCGCCAACGGAGACCTGCATTCCCACCTTCATCAAACCAGCACAGACCAGCAGACCCTTTGTGTAAGAAAAGCAGCAGCAGTGGGGGCTTTTTCCCTCACAACCCAGGATCCTTCTGCTGAACTGCCTGGAGGGAGGGGGCACCAAGAAATTGGAACCATGGACAAACCTACGGAGAACGGAGGAGAGCTTCTACTAAAGACCCAAGATTCCCACGATGCATATGCAAGCATTGACACTGAGCATTACCTCCAGCCTGCAGATGACACTGGAAGAGGGCAGGAGGGGGGAGGCGGTGGTGGTGGAGAAGGAGAAAATGAAATTCTGTGCAACGGGGTGAACTTGTCAGGAGCTAACAGTTCAGTGGTAGCCAGCCCACAGTCAATCCCCGCAGGTGGAAACATTGAGGGGAGGCTCTACAGCTCCCAGCTTCCCCAGCAAGGTGTGGGCGTGAACACCGCTGCGGCCGGGGCAGGATCAGCCATCAGTCTGGAGGGGTTTGAAGCCTCATTTGGAAGCCAATTCTCCGATCTCATCAATGATTTCATCTCAGTTGAGGGTTCTGGGGGTGGAGTAGGGGCAGCAGTCTCTGGGGTTTTGATGCCTCAGGAGGGGGCAGCAGGAGAGGAGCAAGGAAGCGGAACAGGACACTTGCAAGCATCCGAGGTTGAGCAGGGGGCTCTGGGACTGCTACAGGAGTCTGGGAGACTGTTTGGTGTGACAGACTACTCCCCAGAGTGGTCTTATCCAGAGGTTAGTAAACCCAGCTTGTTTCAATTACTTATTCATGAGTGTTCCCCACAGTCAAATTAGTTCCTGCTGCACATGATTGACGGTAGCTAGTACTGACGTTAACTCCAGAAAATCAAGAGCAGTTTGTCCTGGCAGCTCAGTTACAGTATGTGGTCATTAAGGAAGCCAAATATTTCACTTAGTTGATTGGCTTTTTAATTAATTTTCAATATTTCACTGATTCCCTTGGGTGGCCTCGTTAATTTACCCTTGTAGCACTTCTAATGGATCAGACAGCCGTTCTGTCATTCAATTAGAATAGAGGCTTTAGGAAAACTTTAATCCTTCCACCATCTTCTGAAACTCTGCATCATAAATCAGTTCTAAAATAGAAATAATTTTATTTAGCCTACAACATTTTTCAAAACAAAATACTTAGTGTTGTGAGGGGCTATAAGTTAAAGGAAATGAGTGTAAACAAAGGAATGCTGGGATATCAGGCTTTCTTTTGTGCCAACAGTTCTGCCCACAACCCAGAGGTGAATTTCTAATGAGGTCCTGCTGCTCTGAAGAAAATATGTCTTAAAAAAATGACACAAGCTTTTTGATTTGGAGTAAAAGTGATTATAATCATAATTAAAAGACCACTGTGAACGCTTTTAAAAAAGATAAAACTCTAGTTGGAGTGGGACTAGAATAGCTCAACAACGTATCCTCAAAAAAAAGTATCGTGCTCCGCTCCTGATGACAGAAAAGGGACAGAAATAAGTGTGATGTTGTGTGTCAGTGCGTCCAGGCAAGCATTAAATAATGGGGTTACAACTACTTTTGATAACAAAACAATAATAGAAACATAGCAATAATAAAACATAAGATGTATTTCACATCAGTGTCTGTTGTTCTGTTAAAAACAAAAAAAACAACAACAAAAAAATCCTAAAAAGTACCAATGTTAAAGTATAATCAAAACAGGATAACTAATGGGATTAAATAAAGATATCACTGTGGCGACCCCTGATGGAATAAGCCAACAGGTGAACAACAACACAGCAATTTGATGCTTTACTAAAATCAAAATGCATTTTAGAACATAAAACATTTACTTTTATGAATTTGTTGTTTGTAGAAATGAAAGAATTCATACCAGTTTAAATACTATTAATGTATGTATTTATTTAAATTATTAAAATGTGAACATCCGATAATTTAAATATTATAGACTCAACAAACTCACAATATTCCATTAAAAAAAATACCTCATACAAAAGTGTTTTGACTTTTACTATTTTTTTCTTACAAATAATCAATCAACACAGGGTAATAACATCAGCATTTCAAATGATGAAAGACACAACGGATGTGTTTGGCAGAACTAGATGGGTTTGTGCAGGAGTGGAACTTTGGGGGCAAAGGAGGGCAGCTGCCCCCCAGGAAAAAGCTTTGTCCCACATTTCCCCCTCAATACTTCTGTCTATATTAGTATCATTATTGACAAAGCTGAAGAAATCATCAATTCAAACTTCTTTAAACATGGCAAAAATAACAAAATCAATATGTTCCATTGAAATAATAATAATAAAACTATTTGAAATAAGTATTTTTGATCCCGCCATTTGTATTTGTAATGGCCTTCTACTTTTCTCGTTTGTCACCCTTCCAAAGTCCCCCCCATTATAAAATGTTCTAGCTCCGCCCCTGGATTTGCGGTTCCTACAGTTAATTAAACGTATTTCACAGTTGTCAGAAATGTGTCTTTTTCAGATTTAGGACTCCACGTTTGGTTTAAATAAATTCTCAAAGCCAGCTCAAGCTCAAGTACTTTTTATGAATAAAGTTGGATTTGATTGGTTTTATCTGACTTTATCTGGCCTTCTGTGGTGTTTGACAGGGAGGGGTGAAGGTGCTGATCACAGGTCCGTGGCTGGAGTCGAGCAGTGAGTACAGCTGTCTGTTTGACCACATCAGCGTCCCTGCTGCACTCATCCAACCTGGAGTTCTGCGCTGTTACTGTCCAGGTAACACACCAGTTATTCAAAAACTCGCTTTCCGCTGATGCTTTGTGAGGGTTCTCCTCACAAAGGGAAAATGATCAGTTGTGTTTCTGAAAACTGTTTTCCCATAAGATTAGAGTTTTTTTTTTTTTACTCAACATCCACCGATATATTGAAGGCAGAATTTAAATTCTCTCTACGGATGACAATTTTACATGTTTATCTCATGTTTTTTTTGTCCAGCCCATGATACAGGACTGGTGATGCTGCAGGTGGCCATGGGTGGTGAGGTCATCTCCTCCTCTGTGGTGTTTGAGTATAAAGCCCGTGACCTTCCTGCTCTGCCATCTTCTCAACATGACTGGCTGTCCCTGGATGGTGAGAATATATATTTTTTTAGATGTAATGATCATTACCTGTTCTTATGCATACACTCCATTGTTCTGAAGAGTTCAGCTTCATGTCTGGGTGACAGCACTCATCAAAAGGTCAAAAAAATCCATTCAAGTTAAAAGCAATTTAACTCTCTTGGGGTATGGATTCCTGATTCCATCTCTGTTGAGATCCTCTAATTTTTGTGATTTTCTTTGTGCTTATTTCCTTCAATAAACATGTACGCTGTTTATGAACCCATCAGCTTTATTTTAAGGTTCCAAAGTGTCAAATAAATCCAGAAAACTCACTACCTCTCTGTCAGGCACTCACTTCCTGAAGGATCTTTCAAGAAAAGTAGCATAATAAATGTTTTTTTTCCCTCTGCCAAAACCATCATTTTTAATTTCAATCCAATGTTTGCTCTTTTAAAATTAACAGGTATTATTGATACTAATCATTTTAGGGAAGAACACTTTAGTGCAGTAACTGATCATTAATCATCATATTCTTGTCAGATATTTCCATTAGAGTCTTGAATATAAATAAACAAGGTGGAAGCATTCAGCTAACATTAGCCTTTTCTCTCCCATTACTATTAATAATCACAAAAATCTCACAAAATGTTAAACATTAACACTAAAACGATATGCATACATTAAAATAATATTTTAGTCAAAAGCTTAAAAGAAGAAAATTTGTTAGAGCTTTATTTTATTACTAAACTATGAAGACTGTAAATTGAAACCAAAAGGATAACTTATCCTTCCTTTAATTTGTAACCTCACTTTGATAAAATAATGTGGAGTACTTTCTTTTTTTTTGTGCCATTCTGTGTGTTTCTACAACAAATAAATGCCTCACTTTTTCTTCCACGTCTAAGCAGTTTAGCCTTTAGGGGACAAATATTGAGTAGTAATTTTCTGTCTTTTGAGATAATAGAACTTTCTAGGAAAATATTCCAGATACACAGCTTGGGGTCAGGAGGCCCTGTTTTATCAATGATGTGCCTAACAAGATGCAGCACTCTGTCTCAAAAATCAATGATGTGAGGACAATCGCACACTGAGACAATGTTCTCTAATACTGCAGTCTGGACCACTTTGATTGAAGCGATGCAACCGAGCTAGTTTTCCCCAGCAATATGTGACTATTTCAAATTAGAAAATTATACAGGCTGAACATTTGCTCATTGATCTCTAACTAAATATTTTCAAAGCATTACCAGTGGTCTTTTAATTATAATTATGTTGTTTTTAGCCAAAATAAAAAAAACGATGTTGTTTTTTAAGACAAAGTATCTGCAGAGCAGCAGGAGTTCATAAGAAATTTGCCTCTGAGTTGTGGTTGGGACTGTTTGTGTGGAGTAAGCCTGGCCCCTCTCCAGTTAACCCGTCTGTTAGGGCTCTAGCTTACAGCCCCTCTCAACCAACAACAACAACAAAAATGGAGATATATTGGAAACATCCAGCCGTAAAGTTTTCAGCTCAGCTCAGACGAGTAAAACAATTTTACGTTGAGAAGAGACGAAATCTATTCTCTAATTTTGAGATGATTTTATTTGATGATAATTTTGGGGAAAGTCTGGTATGTGTGCAACAATAAAAAAGAAAATCAAGTATTTTACTTGGGGTGTGACGATTAATCAATAAATGTATTTCTATTTCTACCATCCGACCAGATTGATCTGTCTGAGCTGAGTTGTAAACAATTGAAGCAAATTAACTAATACCATTAAAAATAGTTTCAAAATGACGTAAATCTTTAATAAATATTGGAAAATACCATTTAGATTGAGGCGCAGAAGGTTTATTTGACTGTCCTTTGTAAAAAAAAAAAATAAAAACATGTGCAGTTCTAATGATGTTCCCTTTAGATTATTTTAATGTGAAAAAACAACAATGGGCTGAACTTTATCAAACTAAAATGTAAATGGATTTATTATTGTTTACTTGTTTGTTTGTACACATATTTAATTTAGACTCGATTATCTTCCAAGAAATACAAGGAATCTAGAAAACTTCACCTTTTTGTATTTAAATAATCTTTAAATGAAACCTTTTTGTATGTTAATAGTAAAGAGTTTGCATAAATAAGTGTTTACATTTCTAAAAAGGTATAAAACGTGTTTATATCTGAGTCATTCAGTTTGAGTCATTACCCGTTGAAACAAATGCGTGGGAAAATATTTGGTGACTATAACTCATTCAGCATTTTACTCAAATCCATCCATCCTCCAAATCTGCCTTGACCCTTCCGAAGTCCCAGGGATGCTGGAGCCTATCCCAGCTTACTGTACCCTGGTCAGGTTGCTGACCTTTGCAGGACTACACAATATCATGCACATACTCACTATCACAACTGTGACAAAAAATAAATAATCAAATCCATCTGGATTCATGAGGGTTTGGTAATGGACCTGTCCTCATCAATTAAATAGCAATCCAAAACACCCCATTATCTAAAAAAACAAAAAAACGTTTTGGCATTCTAAGTGATGAAGAAAATGACGAAGTTTGTCCCTTTAAATGAAACCAGGTCAATTCCACAAGATATACATTTTCCATTCATTTTTTGCAGATCAAACAGATTTTTTAACCGGACAAAATAATATTGGTTATCTTTAAATGAGATTTGTATTCTGCAAAATTAAATATAATAATTCATAAATAAACATAATTGAGAAGGTTGGGGTGTGACTGCAGCGTGTGATGTGCGCGCAGCCCCGAGGTCAGCGTCTGTGTGCGCTCGGATGCGCACGCAGACTGGGAACACATGGTTTCATTGGTGAGGCATGTTGTCTGCTGTTCGCCCCCGTCTCCGTGTTGCGCAATGCGGCAATGCGGCTCTCCAGTCACCGTGTTGGCTCTTTCTCTGCTGTAATGAAGGGCAAGGACGCATAAACCGTTCAGATGTGTTGGCTATCACCCCCTCTCTGATGCGCAACCCCGTTGGTTATAAATACGCGACGCGGTCGGAGTAAAACGGGACCAGGGCGCCCATTTTTACGCTCGCCCTTTGTTTGGCCTCGCACGTGGAAGGCTCCCTGTGACATAAACACACGTTGTCGGTACCTTTAATGCCACCCATGCGTCATAGTGGTGCATGTCAGGGCACCATGACCCCCGTTTCAGCTTTTGTGCAGTCTGCTGCTGCATGGTGACGACCGAACCTCCTGCAGCTCCAATTGTGGCGCGCGGATTTGAAGCGCTGCTCCCCCTCACCCTAAACGTGGAGGAGACGTGCTCTCAGTCTCCCTCCCTCCCCTCCCATCCCTTTCTTTCTTATTTGTGTTTGCACGGTTGGAGTAGCGATCTGTGATCGCACACCTCAAACTACCGGAGATTGAAAGGGAGTGGAAACCAGAAAAAAACAAAGGGACTCGCTGTTTGAGGTTTGTAGCACCTCTTCTCTTTACATTGACTTCATTCTGCCGTCGTTCACGTTATTTAAAGGAAGTTTTGGGGTCTATTTTGGCTTCCCCTTTAAGGTGAACAGGCTGCTATTGTCTTCCACGTTTCGTGGAAATATTTGGGCTGCGCAGGCAGGGTTTCAGGCAGACTCACAGTCTTATTGGTATTTTAGCCTTTTGCTCCCAAATGTGCAGAAGTGTGAGCTTAGATTTAAATGTAACAACAGGGGTGTTGAGCATTTTTGTGTGAGTTGTGAAGTTTCAGCACCAGGAGTGGACAGTTCCTCTCAAAGCTTTGGAACTAAAGAGGCCCTCATGGCAGAAATCAGGACATGTTTGAGGTTTCACTGCTTTGTGTTGTAGGTTTTGTGTGTATTTTTAGAAATGTAAACACTTATTTATGCAAACTCTTAATTATTTAAATACAAAAAATTAATAACTTCATGGAAGATGGATTAATTGGGCCTACGATTGAGGAAAACTGTCATTTAAGAGTTAACTGTTGATTTTAACCTGAAATAGTTAGTTTGGGGAGATTTGTACATGTGAAGAGAAACAAAAATGTGAGGACTACATGTATTCATATTAAGAAAGATGCAAAATTATATTAAAATAAGTGCTTGCTCTTAAAACATAACTATTGTCTTTTCTTTTTATTTAGAACAAAAAAAACAGATTTATTGTTGGTGTACAATACCTATTGAAGAAAATTAATTCACTTGGATTATTATGGCCTCATTGAAGACTGAACTGTAAATCTACAAGTATGTTTATTTTCAGCTGATCAATAAACTGAAAGTTGGAGATTTTTCCAACAAGCTCACCAGAAGGTTAATGTTTTCTACTTTCAGGGAAAGTAAAATTATTTATCACAACCAAATCTACATCACTGGAAAATCAAAAACAATGTTTGGATTTTTTTTTCAATAAAAATAGGATGGCTATCGCTAAATATGGACTTACACCATCTTTTTATTGAATGTGTGTGATGGCCAGGTTCTTAAAAGCCGTGTACAATTGTCTTCAAACATCTCATATTTAAAATGTTGATGCTTTATCATAAAGTGAGCTGTAAAGTCATCCCTTCTTTTGATCATGTGTGCCAAGAAGATAAAACTTAAGTGAAACGAGAGAGGAGGCAAAAAGAAAACTGAGAGAGAGCAGCAGGTGGGATGACATAATGTACACTGCAGCAAAATGCAGCAGTGCTGAAACAAAGGATCACTATTACACACAGTTGAGCAACATGAATGAAACTGTTTTTGTCTGTGAATGTGTTTTCAGTCACGCATCTGTGATTCACAGGTTCTCATCGTGGCTTTCCTTTTCCTGTTTTAAGTTTGAAGACATGTTTAGCTGTAAACCACTTAAAAAATCCTTCCTTTCTAGAGTCAGACTGACTGAGGATGGATTATCACAGGGAAATCACACCTTCGCATTTCTCACCTGCATTTCTGTAGATACTCAATTCAGGATGTCTATCTTGGAGCGGTTGGAGCAGATGGAGCAGAGGATGGCAGAGATATCCAATCAGAGCCCAAGCTCAAATGCCATGGCAACCAAGGGCGGAGGAGTGGAGGGGGGAGGAGCCACTGATCAGCATTCTCAAGTAAGACAGAGATTCTGTTTGGAGGAATTCTTCTCAAAGGCTCGTGACAAACAAACATTACAACTGATTACTTAATTTTCTGTTTATGCTTTCAATTTTTGGTTAATTACATTTTCAATAAAAAGTTATTTTTTTAGGAATTATTTAAACTTTATACGTGTGTTTATGTGCATGACTGAGTCTTTTGTTTCATTGTGTTTTTCAGGTCAGAAAATAAGACTTTTGAAACAATATTTTGTTACTTTTCATGTTTTCTCTATTTTCAAAGTGTTCCCAGTGTTTTTTTTAAATTATGATATCATAGTGGTTTTAGCCAAGAAAAAAAAACTGCCTTTTTCTTAAGACAGTTTCTGCTGAGCAACAATAGTTCATGAGAAATTTGCCTCTGAGTTGTGGACAGGACCATTGGCACAGAGCAAACCCGCCCCCCTTTCCCTCTCTGTTGCTGAGAGCTCAAAGCAGAGAGCTTGTGGTTCGTCCAGCGTATTTTCTACATCACAAATAAGCTCTTTTTCAGTTTTTTATCTGCTCCAGATATTTTCCTCATAAATGTCCTTGATCATCAGAAGAAAATACCCCAAGATCATGTTAAAACACCAAAAAAACACAATTGAATAATGACATATTTGGTACACTACAAACAATTTTCTGTGCTTCTTGTTTTGAGTACCGTTTCTATTGCAAAGTAAAAGTAAAGTAACAATATAGTTGTTGAAATCACTACACGTCTTTTCCAATCCTTGATTTAAACAATCCCGCAGATCAGTCCAGATCAGGCCACGTTTGAGGGTCGTGTGGTGGTTGTGTGCGAGAAGATGATGTCCCAGCCTTGTTGGACTTCTTCTAACCAGCTCATCCATAATAAAAACTCAAGAGGGATGACTTTACTGCATCTGGCTGCAGCTCAGGGCTACGCAGGGCTCATCCAAACACTCATTCGCTGGCGGTGAGTAGTCCAAAATATCATTGTGCCACACATAAAGTAGGAAATTGCTTTATTCACTTCAGCTGTGTTATCTTACTGTGCAGCACAAAGCATGTTGACAGTATTGACCTGGAGCTTGAAGTAGATCCCCTCAACGTTGACCACTTCTCATGCACCCCACTGGTGAGAAATAACTCTCCTAAAGGGACTGGATCCCATGTTCCTGTGTTAGTTTGTGACATGTACTTTCTGCTGTCTCCTGCAGATGTGGGCGTGTGCTCTGGGCCACACAGAGGCAGCACTCGTGCTTTACCAGTGGGACCCAAGAGCTCTGGCCATTCCTGATTCTTTGGGACGCTTGCCACTGAACATTGCCCGATCCAGGGGTCACACTCGATTGGCTGAGCTTTTGGAGCAGTTACAACAGAGTCCTCAACCCCAGCCAGTGGACTCTTGGATGGGAAGATGGAGGGAAGGAACACAGACTGGAGGAAAAAGCAATAGCCCTAGTCCTAATCCAAACCCAGGTGCAAAAATGAACAGTTTTGTCATTTATTGCCAATTGAGGTGATTTATTTATATGTTGATGAGCATGTTCACACAGAAGATTAGGCACTCACATTAATACCAACTAGGTGGATTTCTGCATTTTTATTAAATATGCCCTAAAACCTGTGCTAGTTTGCTTCATTAAACATAGAACCGTGTAACTTTACAAAGCAAAGTACAAATCATATATTAAACTATGTAAAGCAGTACAGTTAGATGTGCTTATACTCAGGAGTCATTGGAAGACATTTTCTTTTCTGGGAGTACTTGAAACGTTTCCATGTAAGAGTAAGTAATTGATTTCTCAGACCTTTGGCTGAAGTTGATAATGCAGTCTGCTAATTGTTTGTGTCAAGCAATGCTTGTTTATTTACCACCAAATTTTAATTACCAGAACTGACAAGAAGCAGAGCAGATAGTCAAATGGACCACCAGAACCAGAACTGGAGCCAAAGTGGACACAGGCCCCAACAAGACACCCAAGGAGAACCAGGAGGTCCACCACCAACCAAGAGGCTTAAACCCAGCCCAGAGAGCCAGCAACAGTTATCTAACTCAACTTCTAGAACCTGTACCAATCTTTCCAACATGAGCTCCTCTCCCAGTAGTAATCCTCAACAGTCTCCTCACCCCAAGACCTCACAGCCCTCTAACCTCAGCCGTCAGAATGCACCTGTGCCCAGGTCCAGCCCCAGCCAGCCTCAGCTCCCCAGTTCCCCGGTCTCCCACCTGCAGGCCAGGTTAGGAGGACTGGGAAGGGGCACCAGGTGGAGTCTAAGGCAGACTGTTGGACAACGTAGCTTAGCAAGGAGAATTCTGGGAAAGGAGCGATTGGCCATTCACCTGCATCAAAGAGCGCTGTCTGACAGAGGGGAGGAGACAGAGCTGCTGTCCTATGAGGACAACACAGATGACCTACAGGTACGGAGGACAACTCTAATCTTTTTGTATTGTAAAGCTTGACATAGGTCATTGTAAACTTTACACGTGAGTATGAACTGCATACTAAACCAAACATTAAAAGTTCCACTCTGATTATCTTATGATCTATTTTAAAAGCATTACCAGAGGTCTTTCATTTATGATTATGACATTTTTTAGCCAAAATCTAAAGGCCTGTGTTGTTTTCTGAAACATAGTTTCCGCAGAGTGGCAGTAATTCATTAGAAATTTACCTCTGAGTTGTGGACGGGACTGTTGCCAAAGTGTAAGTCCGTCCCCAATTCTCATCACCTATGTGTTTACACATTCTACTGCTAGCTTACAGCCCCTCACAACCCCCAACGTAACGTTACTGGTGCAGGAAAAATGGCGAGCTATATCCGAGCTATCCAGTTGTACAGTTTTGAGCCAATGCTTGCTCAGGCGAGGAAAACAAAGACATACATGGATCCAGGCGTCTACGAGCAGGGAGATTGTGTCCCACACTGTGTATTTTTTACATCATAAACAGGTTTTTTTTCAAATGGCATTTCAATAAAGAAATGCTCAGAAATGCAATTTTATGCTTAATTTTCTTTATAAATGTCCTTCATTATCAAAATTCCTACAAGAACATGTTAAAAACACCAAAGACACAACTTTCATCAGAGTGTGTACTTAAGTATCATGTTAAAGCAGAGAAAATGATTAATTTAGAAGTTTCCCACCTTTAATGGAGCAGAGTTGAGGTTATAACCATGAACAACTGCTGTCCATGTTACAGGTGGACATTACGATGTTAGCTGATCACATTATGGATGCTTCCGCTGGAAGGCTTAAACAAGCTATGGACACCGAAACAGATACTGAGAAAGTGGAGATCAGCAGTGACGTAAGGTTACTTTCTGGTTACCTTGATAAGGTGGAAAGGTGAGTCAAGGGCTTTCTACTGTCCACAGAACTTTACCAAATCGTCACATATCTGAAATGCCTTTTACTCTAAATCATGTTGTTTGCTTTCACCTCCTTTACAGGCTTTTAAAGTCCAAACACCAGACTCCTAGCCCTAAGTCGAGCTCACTCTCTGGGTTTGCGGATCAGCAAAGTCCCCACGTTGACCAAGCTCGGTTCTCTAATTATGAGTGGAGTCCCTTCTTCTGTGCAGCTATGAAAGAGGAAAGGTTAAAAACCAACTCTCCCTGTCTAGCCATGACTGAGGCTGAGCAGCGAGAGCTGTATGTAACCATTAGACATGCTCTGCGCTCGCTCAGAAAAAACAAGGCAAGTAAAATTTCAGTCCCCAAAAAATAAAATATCTCATTCTGACAGTTAAAATGTAATGACACCAACATTTAGCTGGTGCAATGCTAAACTTGTATTCCTTTTTTAGGGTACCCTTCAGGAACAACAGAAAGAGATTGCAGCAGTGATTCAACACTGCTATAAAAGATACAAGCAGGTGAGAGGAATGAAAATCAATCTTTTGCCTCAGAAATAAATTACTATAGAACATCAATTCCATTTGAAAGTTAATTTGAATTACTGAAATAAAAGAACATAATTTATTTTTTGTGAAAATTTTTTGACTTTTGACAAAAACTCATTTAGTTTTGGTTTAGTTAAAATTATTTATTTGACAAGAAAAAATAAGCATCAAAATAACTATATGGGTCATAAAGTAGAAGTGCTTAATTTACAGACTAAAAGCATTATTTAGAAATTATTATTAAAGAGGTATTTGTATGCTAGTGAAGTGATTAACTGCCAGAATGCAAAATAGTTTAACTTTTTTCTTTGCTTATTAACCTGTTCTGTATTAATTTTCCGTTTATTTTGAATCCTTTAAAAAAGTAGCTTTTAATTCCTGTCAAAACCATTCATATTTTGCTTTCCAAAGTTTAATAAAGGATTTTGGATGTCCAGGTCATTTTTTAAACATGTTTTTGCAAATTTTGGGGACTCTAAAAAGGTACATATATCTGATTTAAAAAAAATAGCTTTTTGCTACCATGGTTAGTATTAAACATATAATAGAAAGTAAAAAATGAGACAAAATTGGATTAGCTATGACTTTAGCATTTCTACAAATGTTTGTAAATATGCTGCTTTACTGCACAAAAAAGCAAAAGAAAAAAAAGGAAAAGAAAAACAGAAATACATAAGAATGATTTATTTTTTTAAATGCTAAAGATCCATTTTAGTTAGTAACCTCTAATTACTAATAAACGTGCAGATATTTGTGATGTAAAGTTAAACCAGCCTGTTGTTTTCTCTCTCAGTATGCACTTTATAAAAGGATGACCTTAGCTGCCATCCTGATCCAGAGCCGTTTCCGGAGTTTCTACGAACAGAGGAAATTCCAACAAAGTCGTAGAGCAGCGGTCCTCATCCAGCAATACTACCGCTCCTACAAGCACTCCCTCAGGTATTTGTAAGCAACAACACTGACAAATAGGACATTCACAAGTCTTTAAGCTTCCATTTGTTTGTGTCTTTTACCTCAGCAGTCTTCTGACTAAAAAGCAGAACCAGGCTGCTCGCAAAATCCTGAGGTTCCTGCTCCGCTGCCGTCACAGGTGAGGGATTTAGCTCACACACATAAAGGCACACTCAAATGAGACACAGTTACAACCCACTGGCACACCTACACACACTGCTCTGGTGCTAATAGTTGGTGTTGTTTTGCTGCTTCTGTGAAGCCCCTTGATGGACCATAGGCCTCTGAAACAGGTGAGTCCTCTCTTGCTCCCGGAGGCTGATGCTGATCCTTCTTTCTCTTCTCCTGATTTCTGTCTGTTCTCCTCTGTCTGAGGACTGCCAATGATATCAGTAGCCGTGCATGCCTGACCGACAGAGGAAACGTTTCTTAGTCTTCTAGAGGCATGCTCTGATTGTTTCACTAGAGGACTTTGAGTGTTGCTTGGCCTGCCTTTTTCTCTTTTTTGTGCCTGGATTCGTCCGAGGAAGGTAACAGGATGGTGTGTGTGTGGGAAACAGATTGAAAGGGGTTTGGCAAATAACTTACTTTGCTCAAAGTATGGCCCTTTGCCGTTAAAGACCCACTCCAATCATCCTTTGATCTATTTTCAAAGCGTTTCCAGTCGTCTTTTATTTATGATGATGCCGTTTTTAACAAGCCTGTGTTGTTTTCTAGGACATAGTTTCTTTAGAGCGGCAGGAGTTCATTAAAAATTTGCGTCTAAGTTGTGGAGTTAATAGATCTGATGGTCCTCACATCTATTTACGTGCTCTCCCGCTAGCTTAAAGCCCCTCACACCTCACATAAAGTAGTCGTCTACAAGTAGATCCATCAGAATGGAGCCAAGCGTGGAGCTTGTGGCCCATTGACTGTAGCACCTAGCTCCCAACTAAAAGCTTTTTCCAACTGCCTTTTATGTGCTCCTACTTCCCAGCAATTTGGTTGAAGAAATGCTAAAAAAAAACTCATTCTCAAAGCAATTTTAATCTTAATTGTCTTTATATATGTCCGCCATCATGAGAAAAATGTCACAAGAACATGTTAAAACACAATTTTCATTGGAGTGGGTCTTTTAAACATAAAACTGCAGAAAGATGAGCAAAATCAAAAACACGTGCTATGATCTTTCTCTGTCTGAGTCTCTAATCCGTGTTTGCTTTTCTTCAGGGCCAGAGAGCAGAGAAAGGCCAGGGGTCCTGAAGGTCCACCACCAGAGGCTGCCCACAGCCCTCTCAGCCTGTGAGCAGTCCATACACCGTCTCCCTTCAACCTCCGCCTTTTCCACACTCTTGTCAAGCTCCTCTTTCCCTTCCCAGCTCTTTGTCCCGCCCTCTTTTACCCCCCTCCACTCCCTCACGCACCCTGCCCTCTCCTTTCAAGGGGGTAAAAACTCTTCCCAGACAGACTGAGGACAGGATAGGTGTCCATCATGGCAGCTCAGACAGACAGACTGCTGGACAGAGCCCAGGGACCTGGCTCTGCCCACAGCACTAATCCTCCTCCACAGTTTCACTGGGAGGCCATCACATTAACCTCATGGCATTCTTTGCACTCTTCATGGGTATGTATTTTTTCCAAGAGCAAGTTGACGAGTCAGACAAGGAAAGAGGAAAAACAACATCCTGCAGGTTCGCTGCTGCGTCTCCATCACATGAAAGGCTCCAGTGGCAAACAGCTGTCTCAAGAGGAAAGACTTTTTGACATTGAAAAATACACACAGTCTGGTGTATTTTGAGTCCAAACAGAGATCCATGAAAGAATATGAAACTACAAACCAAAAAAAAATCACTTCTATGTTGCATTTGCATGCAAGATTTTTTCGCTTATTCCTCCTTTATCATCCTGTAAGGCTACAGTGGCAAATCATTTCAGTATTACCCCAGGTCACCAACCGCTCCAAGGTTACTGAGAAACCTACGAAAACAGTCATCCAATCAAAAGGGGAGGAAGTGCACTTGAATGTATGTGGGGCATTGTTAGAGGAAGAGAGGTGGTCAGAATAACAATGTCCTAATTTGTTACATGGACTTTGTATGGAGTCGTTCTCAGAGGCGGCATTTGGCTCGCCTGCCGTGGTGTGTTCGTGTTTGTTCAATTCAATGCATGTGTTTGAGCTAAGAGCTCCTGCATGCTTGCCAAACTGCTTTAGTGTTGTTTTTTTTGTATTTCTATGTGTAATTGTGTCTCACTTACGTCTTCATTAACTTTTCCTCGCCCTGTGTAATGTGAACTGTGTGAGGACAAATGACTTTGGGTGCTTTTTTTTAAAAAAAAATGTTGTTTTGAGAGTCTAATTACTTCTGAAACTGGCTCAAGAACAGCTTCGCTTGAGACCGGTTGCCTGACCCTCCAACCCAACCCCCCCTTTGTGAGAAAAAATGACATGTTTCAATGGTTAAATGTCTCTGTTAGTTTGTTCAGCGTGAACCTCTAAATCCTGACTGGTTTTTGAGGAGCGAGTCACATACCATTGCCTTGACTTCTTCTTGAGTTTGAGAGGTCTCTATGCTTGCTCTGTACAGGACATGGGTCCTATATCTGCCCGTATGCAGGGCGCTGGTCCCCGTATTTGCCCATATTGGCGATTTAAATCCATATTTTGGACTCTTGTATATAAACTGACGAGGTAAGGGGATACGAGGACCCTGAAACTTTTTCATAAGAGGACTGTATTTAAGATTAAAAATTATTTTACTCCCATAATGAAAACTTTAGACAGAGACCTGGTTACACAGGATGGCTGTATTGCTTGTAAATAGTGTAGATACTGCAAACAGAGTTATGTGCATGAGATTTAAAACAAAGAGACAGCAAAAAGAACATCTTAGTGGCTATGGACTGTGAGAGGATTTTAACCGCTTCACTTTAAGAGTATCCAGTGTAAGTGTTACTGAAAAGAACATTTTGTTAAAGCATGCAACTCAAAAAGCTAATGTTAGAATAATAAGTGGGAAGACAAAGTTAGCTGAAACAGCGATATTTCAGATAAAACATTTACACCTTGTGCTTTTATTTCTTGGCTAGCAAAAATTAAACCCTTTTTGCCAGTAGTGCCAATTATTATGAATGCTATTTTGCCTAATAATACAGTATGTTATGATGGGCTAACCAACATCTAAAAGATATCAGTAAGATCCACAAAGGCAGCACATACAGACAAATAGTAGAAGAGATCTAGTACTAGCTCAGTTGTAGACCTAAAACTTCTGAAGTTTGTCCAAGGCTGCAGGCAGAAGATGGTGCGAGTTTAGAAATGATTGTTCTCTGGGAGGTGGTGACGAGGATGTATGAATATGAAAGCAACGACAGGAGACCCTAAAAAGGGAAGAGGGTGCTACACTCTTTACCAAGTGGTTTTGCTTCAACAAACTTCATCAATCACACCTACAGCAGATCCTGCCTGGCCTCCAGTCAAAGCTTTCCATCTTCAAACAGCATGTGTCATATTCCACTTTTCTTTTGGTCCTTTATTTTATTGTCACTGCCATTATTATGTGACATGTATTTTTCAAACTTGTGGGAAGCTCTGTTTAGAAAGTGCCTGCTCAACAGCGGAAAACAAATATCAGGAAATAACTATATAATGTATGTCCTCCAAACAGTTGATTGTTGCGTGTTTCTTTTCCTAAATTGTGTTTAAAAATGAACTTGCTAAATTGCATCTGATTCTTAGTTAGAAGCTGTAATTTGTTTGGTGTGAATGGATGGTTGCAGCCTGACATGGAAGCCCGTTGTCTAATGGGACTAATAGAAAGGAAATGAATAATGTATGCCCCACTTTACTGTGCATTTTGCTACAAAATCCGAACCACTGGGTATTAGGCTCTATCACCAATCTGTTGTGTAGCTTTTACAGAAAACATTGTGTTTCATTTGGTCTGTTGCCTCATTGAGATGACAGCAGTATTTCACCAGGCTAAATAGCAACGACAAACATCTTATTTCTTCATTCATTTTCGTCTGAAAGAAATGTCCTCATAGTCATAATCCCATTTGACAAAAATGTACACTTTCTGGCACACACATGTGCACACACACTAATGACCACACTCTCTCTCATATGCTTATGTCTTTGGGAACAGTGAAATCTCTCCCTTAGATTTTACTCAGGGTTGAAGAACAGGGAGGTGGTACGTCAACCGGAACAACCGCTGGTGCACAAGTGTGTAGTAAATGCTGACCGTGTGTGTTTGGGTGTGCACATAAACGTGTACATTGAGATGTTCCAGCTGTCTTACAGTTATTTAGTATGTACAGGTTTCAATCTGCTTATGTTTGACATAAAGATTTAAAAAACCATCCTTTGAACACGTTTGTACTTTGTTTTTCTAAAAGAAAAACAAATGTCTCAATTTTTGTTCGGAGAACTCAGTTTGAAAAATTGACTAAAGTATAGGAAAGAAAATGTTTTATACAAGAATATGAGGAGTTTTTAAATTGAGCAAAACAAGCAGCAAAATTGCAAAAAAGAAGTATAAAAAAGAAAGGTATTTAAAAGAATGTGTCATTTGTGTTTTTTGAATTTCCGTCATATTGAGAGACAGGCATGGTCAAGAACATCCAAACAGTCCCTCTGGGATCCTCTTTAATTGCTCCTTCTCTCACAACAGCACGTCTGGTGAACTGTTTCTAACCGTCATGTTCAAACACAGCTTCATGCACAGTATCAAAACGCACACACTGAGAACACTGAAAGTACAGAAGAAAAAATGTCAATGAATGAGGAGGATGAGACTGTAAAAAAAAAGTTTGTAGTGTAGAAGAAGCTAAAAAAAAAAAAAAAAAAAAAGTTAGCCCTAGTAGACCGCTGATAGACATGTGCCAAGATGGCCTTTATACTCATAAGTCCATCTAGAAATGAATGGTATAACCTTTCAGGCCTTGTTTTAGGAGGGCGTGGCCAAACACCACATTGCATGCTAGAACAGTAGAACCCTAATAGATGAACTATGGCTAATCCTCTCCTTGCCTTCCCTTCTCTCACCCTGCTTTCTGTCTCATCCTCCACTGTGCTCCAACCCTGCTGGTTGTGTTCTTCATGCCTAGATCCGTCTCTCATTTCCTCTCTCCTTTTTTTTAAATATTTTTTTTTTATTTTTTGTAGCTTAGTTTATTTAATAATTTATTTATTTTGCTTTACAAACATGCATGCAAAAGCATCACTACCTTGCTGATGTTTTTAAAAAGAATATTTTTGTTGCTGAGGCCATGCAAAGTGTTTTGAATATTGCCCTTATATGTGGAATATGTCTTCTGAATGCTTTACATAATTTCTGCTGTAAAATGAAATCTGAATAAAAAGAAAATTTGCACTTTACCTTACTTTTTTGTTTAATATTTATTGTTTGAAGGATCTTGGATCAGAAATCTCAGCTACGGTGCATCCAGAAAGCATTCACAGCGCCTCACTTCTTTCACATTTTATTATGTCACAGCCTTATTTCAAAATGGACTAAATCAGTCTTCTTCTTGAAAAATTATGTGAAAACCCTAACCCTAACCCCATAATGACACTGTTCAAATTGCTCTTTTGAAATTGTTGCAGATTTATTAAAAAGGACAAACCTGAAAAATGATATGTACATAAGTATCATAGCCTTTGCACAATACTTAGTTGCTGAATCTTTGGCAGCAATTACAGCCTCGAGTCTTTTTGAATATGATGCCACAAGCTTGGCACACCTTTCTTTGGACAGTTTGGCCCATTCCTCTGCAGTGCCACTCAAGATCCATCAGGTTTGATGGGAAGTGTTGGTGCACTGCCATTTTCAGATCTAAACAATAGATGTTCAATTGGAATCAGGTCTGGGCTCTGGCTGGTGCCACGAAAGAACATTGACAGAGTTGTTCTGAAGCCACTCCTTCCACATCTTGGCGGTGTGCTTTGGATCATTGTCCTGCTGAAAGACGAACCGTCGCCCCAGTCTGAGGTCAGGAGCGCTCTGGAGCACATTTTCATCCAAGATGTTGTATTGATTATGATCTCAAATCAAGAAAATATTTTAACACAAATTAATAAATCTGTAATGCAACTGACCGTTGTTAAGACATATGGATAGTATGACAATGGGAACCAACACATTTTATGGCCACAGTTCCAGTATAGAACAATTGTGTTTATTTCAGAATAAAAGCTTGAAACAATAGGTGTGAAAAAAAAATCAATAAAATGAAATATAAAATGTTTGACCCAGACTTCCTGTAAGAAAAAAAACTCTGTTTTTTTGTTGTTTTTTGTTTTTTGTTTGTTTTGTTTTGTTTTGTTTTTGTGGTGTTGTTTCTTTACTAATAAAGTTTGAAAAGAAAAGAGAAATATTGACTCCAGCTCGGTGCCTCTGAATTGATTTTTGAATGGATATTATTTGTATTTGTAAAATTTGGGGGTGATATGAACTGAGCACTTTTTAAAATACTTTTCTTATCGAAATTTTTAAGTCAAGCTTGTTAACTTACCATAAAATGTTTGTTTCTCCCATTCTCCGTGATGTAAAATCTCATTTGTAAACGGTTAACTAACGCGACTTTCATGTGTCTGTAAAAGTTAAATATTAAATTAACTGTTTTTAATTTTCTAATCCAATGGAAATATGAATCTTGAGAAAACAGTTTTTAAAAACGAATAAAGGTGCCAAGTTCTATACAAATCGTGGTGTTTTACAGCACAAACCGGAAGTGACGTAAGAGCTGCAGCTGATATAACGACGTGGTGTGCTGTGGAGAAAAGTGGAAATTTTTTTCCCCTCTCTCTCTTTAAAAATGCAGTTTTAAACGCGGTATAGTGTTTTACGTAGCTTTTGTTTGTTTGATATCAAGGGGTTTGCTTTAAACAAACAATGAAAACTTTTATTGTTTTTCCTGGAAACGAGGCCTTCTGCTGCTCACCATCGACCGAGGAAACAATGCAGGCCTAGCTAGCGGAGGGTAATCGGATAAGTGGATGAACGGTCTGCTCTGAGATTTAAACCTCTGACCAAACTGATATTTGAAGCCGTTGAAAGCCGAAATAAGGTATGTTGAACCGGTGCTATCTGTTTTGTGACGACATACATTCAAAAGGATAAAGTTTAGCCGACTGTTGTCGCAGATATAATAGATGTCCGCAATTTGACAAAGTTAATGCGTTAGCATGTTAGCCTAGACGAGTAAAATTGTGATTAAGTCGTTGGTTTAATGTGATATTTTGAATATACCTTTGATTTTACATGCTGATGTCGTTAGCAGGTTATAGAAGCTGTGAAATTTAACTATTTTACTGAAACTGCGTAATTATGCTTACGACATTTAGGGGGAAAAAAAGGTCTGTTGAGCAATCATTGTGACCATTATGTTATCACCTTTTCCTTGGTTATAACATGTCTTGATAAACATGGCTCACAGTTTTAATATAATATGTACATATTATATAATAATAATAGTAGTATGTGTGTATATCTATAGTGTAAATTGTATTCGGTTTTGCCATGTCTATGAGCTAAAGGGTTAGTTTCGTTTTTAGAATCTTTCAGTTCTGCTATTTTGGAGATTTATAATAATTATTTGTATTATTATTATTATTATGTATCCCTTCATATCAACTAATCTAAAATTCAAAATTACATTAAGTATGGTTTCAGTTGCCTTTGAAAAGATGATGGAAAAAGGTAGACATACATATATTGTTACTATATTCTTTCATCCTTAAAAATTTACATTTTTGTTATCATGTTCTTAATTTTTCTGCATCCTTATCTATGTATTTAGGTAAGTGTTTAGAAACTGTGGCCTATGTCAATGGCTACATTCCATATGTGAAGATGGAGGCCTATTTTATTTTCAGTTGATCAAATATTTGCAAAATTTCATGCTATAGTTGTACAAAAAAAGATTGAAATAATATTTTATTTATCATTTTAAAAGAAGATATTTTGCTCAATGAAAGTTTCATTTAAAACCATCCAGAAGTTTCCAATGCATTTCTGTATAAATATGTCATAACTGATGGTGCACAAACCAATTCACAGTACTAGTTCTGAATCTGGCTAAACCAGCTTTAAAAACTCTGTGCATACTTTTACTTAAAGGAAACTGCATTGGGGGATCTCCCATACATTACTGCCACATCAGTAAAACTTCATTTATTGTTCGCGTTAAATGACATTTGTGCGTTTCAACAGTTTCTGGCTCATTCTGTCATATATAACCCAAATCCTACAATGTTCTTTGCTATCAGGGCAAACATAAAAGAGTGACTATTCACACGTCATTTTTTACCCTTTTTTTTTTCTTGGCCGCACAGACCCAAAGGAAAGGGTTAGGGTAATGTGTGCGACCAACAACAATATTTAGCCTTGGACACACTTAAAATACGTGCAGACAAAGCAGCAATGTGCCAACATGACTTTACATCAGTTTTTGTGCTTGGTCGCACGTAAATACATGCTAATAACACCTGCCAACATAAAAACACGTTTGTCTAACCTGTGAGAATGTTGTTGTTTCTAAACGTTTTATAACACATGGTAATAACTGGAAAAATACAACTAATACAACTATTTAAAAATAAAACTGCAGATGAATGTAGGCATGAAACTATATGGTTATATGTTTTAAACTAAACAATAATCTTTCACATTGATACAAAAAGAAAAATGTCTTAGTGCCGGTGAAGGTGGTTCTGCAATGCTTTTATTTTTCAAAACGATTTATTTGCATTTTGCGTAGTGATAGTTTAAAACCTGTTGTCTGTGTTAACCTAATGTTAAGATCATTTTGAGCGTATACTCTTGTTTGTTGTTGATATAAAACACAAAAATCGCCCAAATTCTTTGACTCTTCCTGTGTCTCAATTCTTTTTTTTTTTTTTTTTTGGGTACTTTCATACTATAGTAAATCTTTTCCACTGACTCCAGTTTTTCTTGTTTTTTTTCTTTGTTGGCCATGTTAAGGTACATTCACACAGAACGCGATTCAGGGGCATCCACTTTAATTGTGAAGTCAATGTACCGATGCAAACAGAGTTCCAGTGGCGCGTTTTGCGCATCGTGCTGTGTGGCGTTGTGGTGTGTCACAGCACATTCAGGGTTCAAAAATTCTTTTGTGAAGATTTTGTGTTCCGTCAGCAATCAGGGACTCGGGAACTTTAGCCTGTGGTGTGATGATGACCAAAACAAATGTGGGTGGTGATGTGGGTGGAGTCCAAAACAAACATGGAGGAAAGGCTTATTGTTGCTGTTTGTTCTCCTCCTGATCTTTATGATATTTATCTTATTTGGATTGAAGCAATCATACAAAAGGTCCTTTAATTTTATTCTTATGTTTTTTGACACGGGGTACAGACAGTCTTCTAACTGGGTCATAGAGAGACAAAGTACCGCCGAAAGCTCACTGTACAGCTCACTGTACTGAGAAAGTCTCTGAATGATCTTGTGAACCCAGACATGGAGACGTGATTACCAACTCTTTTCTAGATTTTTTCAAAATAAATAAATCTCATCATCTGATGTTTCTTCCATTCATTGTAAATGAGATATACAGATGTACAGACAATGCTTGCATGTCACGATGAGGCTAAAACTTGACAGTTGCTCCTCCCATTTGAGAGCATCAAGTTTATGGACACATTTTTTTGTGTCAAGTAGCGGTTTTGACACACATCAACAGAGAGGCTGCAGATGCAAATTTGTCTCATTGTAGCAGTGAACATAGCATTAGAGATGCATCCACATTAGAAGTTTTTGTGTGGAAACGTTGGGCACACTCACAGCTCTCCATTCGTTCTGTCCCAGCTTCGATTTGACCATGAAGTACGCAATGTTTGTTTCCAGGGATTTCACTTCAACCCATAAGCACAAAAGCTGAACTGTGCTGGGACACGACTCCCTGGACACTGTGGTTTTTTCTGTGAGCCCAAAATGTGAAAAATACACTATGTTGTCAGTTTGCAAAAATACATTGCAACCTGTCAGTCCATATAAAGATTAAACATGGACTACAAGCCCACAAAAAAATGAAACATTGTGAGAAAGTGGTCATGTCTCTGTGATGTAGGCAAGGCATGACCAGCATCACCTGACCGAAAACGAAACACCTGCTGCATAGGGTTGTAACTGAGCACAAATGCATTTTTAAACTCAGTCATAAAATGCAATCTATGTAAATTGGTTATTAGTTTATTTATTTGTCTTTGTTTCTTTGCAGAAATGAGCTCGCAGCTGCAGGTCTTCTCTCCCCCCTCGATCTCCTCCAGTGCCTTTTGTCGGGTGAAGAAGCTGAAGGTTGAGAGTGGAGTCTGGGATGTATCCACCACTGAAGCTTACGGCTCCATAGCCGGGCAGTCAGCGTATGCATTCACCCCAGCCATCGCTGTACAGCCGTTTGCACCATCCCTCGTCTTCCCCCCTTCAGCAGCCGGCTCCAGGGGTCAGGTGGTGGTGCGTGCAGCCGACAGCACCGGGAGTGTTCCTCGTGGATCCAGCAGAAGAGTCACGGAACAGACGGCGTCTTCCTCCTACAATCATGAACCCCCCTCTGAGACCAGAGCTCACAGGCATGGACAGAAGAGAAAGATTGAGGATACCTCAGAGGGCAGCGGCAGCGGATGTGGAAGTGTTCAAATATTAGAGGAGCTCTCAGCTCCTGCAGCAACTTACTCCACTCGCACGGGTGGTGGTGGAGGAGGGGGTACGGGTCAGTCTATACCTCACTCAGCTCCAACCACCAAGAGCAGCAGCTCCAACGGGGAGGGAGATTATCAGCTTGTGCAGCATGAGATCCTCTGCTCCGTGTCCTGCAGTTATGAAGTGCTGGAGTTCTTAGGAAGGGGAACATTTGGACAAGTGGCCAAATGCTGGAAGAGGGGCACCAATGAAATAGTGGCCATCAAGATTCTGAAAAACCATCCTTCATATGCTCGGCAGGGACAAATTGAGGTAAAAGTTTAAAATTATCCTTGGCTTTGTTTTCTTATCAATATGACGAACGCAGAGTTAAACAAAGAAATATCATGGCTGGATTACAATACAGAGCTTTCAATTAAACTAATAATGTCTCAATCAAACAAGTTACAGAAATCAATCCAGACTTTTAAAACTGTATGACCTTGATTTTTACACTGCACAACTTCTATACAGAGAAAGTGGAAAAGCAATATCCAAAACAGTTCTTAAAAAATGAAGGAGGCTACAAACTCAGGGAATGTTGGAACTTCAAGATCAAACTGATATGAACCACAAAGAAACGTTTCTGTGCATGTGTGTGTGGCACTAAACTTTGGAACAAGTTCAGTAATGAGCTCAAACAATGTTCAAACATAAAAAAAAAATCAAGAAAATGTATAAAAGCAGCTTTAATCTCACAATATAAAGATAAGAGTACCAATGAGTATTACACTGTGTGATGTGCAATAATGATAACTGAAATGTTTTCATTAAAACAGTGAGCTGTCAATTTTCTTTACCTGATCTGCAATGTGTAGGGATGATTTCTGGGGCAATATAAAATTTTATTTTGATGATAATTAATGATTATTAAACATCTGTCACATGTTGTGTCATTCTCGTTAGATTAGATGAGAAAAGTTTATTTCAAGCAATCAAAGCAAGAATAATGTATGTACAATACAATCAACAGAGGTTTGCATCCATTCAAAAACGAGTCAAACAGGATAACTTGGCATCCAAATATAGTTTGCTTGATATGGATTGGGAGGAAGTGAATTTTTATAATCTCACCCCGGCTCTATTTTACCATTTTCTTAACATGATGATCATAATCATAATTTTTTGTTATTTTTTTTCCAATAAAAAAAAAATCAAATGTATATTAGAAAAGCCCCCTTTGTTAGCAATGGTTTTGAGTCTTAGCTAATCCTACAGTCGTTTGTCATGCAACTTCTACTAATCCTTTAATTATCCATTCAAACAAAAGTGGCATGAAATAATAATGTGAAATTTCAATTATTTATGTAAGAACATAAAGTTATGATGTCCTTTCTGCTCACTTCTGCACATTTAAGATGCCAAACTAAACAATTTACTAGTGACTAATCAAAGTTGCGTATTTGTGATTTTTGTCTTGCACACAGGTGGGCATCCTGAACAGACTTAGTGCTGAAAATGCAGACGAGTACAACTTTGTGCGCTCCTATGAATGCTTCCAACACAAGGGTCACACCTGCCTGGTTTTTGAGATGTTGGAGCAGAACCTGTACGACTTCCTCAAGCAAAGCAAGTTCAGCCCACTCCCCCTGCGGCACATCAGGCCCATCTTGCAGCAGGTTGGCGGAAGATTATCTTCTTGTTTTTTGCTTCCTATTATTCAAGGGCACACTAATGTTGGTTTTTGTGTCTGTATTTTTAGGTTGCAACAGCACTGATGAAACTTAAAAGCCTGGGATTGATTCATGCCGATCTGAAACCCGAAAACATCATGCTGGTTGACCCCATTCGACAGCCCTTCAGAGTCAAAGTGATAGACTTTGGCTCAGCCAGTCATGTGTCCAAAGCTGTGTGCTCCACCTATTTACAGTCTCGCTATTACAGGTAGGTGGCTAAAAACTTCTCAGTGGATTGTTGCCTCGATGAAAGGGTGTTTTTTTGTATTTTAAACATGTTCTGGTGTGATTTTCTGATAATGGAGAACATGTATTAAGAAAATTATGCTGACATTTTTTTAATATTTCTTTATTCAAATTATTGGGAATCAGAAGCAGACGCAAAATTGAAGTTTCAAAAAGCTTGAATTTGTGACAAAGAAAATATGCTGGGCGGGCCTCAAGCTCCATTCCAATGTATCTACTTTAAACTACATTCACACCAAATGCAATTCGTGCATTACATTTGTGTCAGCCGCCTCTCTTTTGACGGACGGCGAATTAGCTGCTCGGCGCCTGTCCAAAAATGTGTTCAGACACATGTGGGAGGAGCTACCATCAAATGGTTTTAGCATGATTGCTACATGGAGCAGTGTCTGTGTACATCACATTTACAATGCATGAAAGACAGAGGATGTCTACAGCTTGTATATATTGATTTTATAAAGTTATACAAAAGCATGAGTAATCACGTCTGCATGTCTGGGTTCACGAGATCAATCTGAGACTCTCCCAGTACAGTGAACTTCACTCCAGCTGCTTGAGCTGCATCTAAATGACTTATTCCATGTCTCAGTTTGATAACTTGCTGTTCCGCAGTAGTCCGAGAGGGGAAAATAAGAATAAAATTAGAGTTTTTTTTTTTACTATTGTCTCAGTGGAAATGAGAAAAATATTGGCGTATTCTTATATATAGTCGCTTTTCTACCTTCATTGAAGACCCAAAGCGCTTTATAGTCGCAGTCCCATTCACCCATTCACACACACATTTACACACTAATGGCGGCTCCGCTGCCGAGCATTGGCGCCAACCTTCCATCAGAGGACATGTGGGGTTAAGTGTCTTGCCCAAGGATGCTTTGACTCATGGGCAGGCAAAGAGGAAATCAAACCTTTCAATCAGAGGACAACCACCCCATGGTAGGGTGCAGCGGTAATCAGCCCTGCGACTGATTACCACCCCACCTTCGCCCAACAGTAGCCGGGATGGGTCCCTGCAAACTCCATGGCCCCACCTTGCCATTCTTGTCTACTTTTGCTAATTTTTTGCTCGTTTATGTTTTAGGGCTCCAGAAATCATTTTGGGCCTTCCTTTTTGTGAGGCCATCGATATGTGGTCTCTGGGCTGTGTGATCGCTGAGCTTTTTCTGGGTTGGCCTCTTTACCCTGGAGCCTCTGAGTACGACCAGGTAACTAGCTGCCAAAAACGCCAGAAACACACACATTTTGAAGATAATTAGAGACGCGTTTCAAATTCATTGTTGTTTTTCATTTGCATCCAGATTCGATACATCTCTCAGACTCAAGGTTTACCAGCAGAATATCTGCTGAGTGCCGGTACCAAGACCAGCCGCTTCTTCAACCGAGGTCCAGACTCCAGCTACCCACTCTGGAGACTGAAGGTCCATAACACTCAAATCAGTGAAAGATCTACCTAACTGGATGAGAAGAGATGCTAGAAAACATGCTAACAAATACATAAGACATAATGCTACTTTAATTCAAACTTCTTACACTTTTCTTTTACATTTACAACAGTTTTTTCATTCAAGATGAATAGATGTGTGTTTATTTACTAGACCCCAGCAGAGCATGAAATGGAGATGGGCATCAAGTCAAAGGAGGCCAGGAAGTACATCTTCAACTGTCTGGATGACATGATGCAGGTAGATGTCTTAAAAGTGGAAGTCACATGCAAACCATTCGGCGCTTGCTTGACATGTTTGGTGTTGCAGGTCAACCTGTCATCTCATTTGGAGGGGACTGACATGCTGGCTGAGAAAGCAGACAGGCGGGAGTTCATAGACCTCTTAAAGAGAATGCTTCGCCTGGATGCTGATAAAAGGATTACACCCACAAAAACTTTGGGCCACCCCTTCGTTACAATGAGCCAGCTCATGGATTACCCCCACAGTTCCCAGTGAGTCCATTACAGCACATTGAGATCAGATGAGTGTTGATTTAAATGTTAACTCTGGGAAAACTCCTGCTCGTCTTTATCCAGTGTGAAGTCGTGCTTCCAGAACATGGAGATATGCAAGCGCAGGAGCTCCTATGAGAGCAGCAAATCCCTGTATTCCACCAGTGCAGTCCCCAGCACTGCAGCGGGCAACCTCACAGTCACCTTCAGCAGTCAGCTAAACCAACACAACCAGGTACTGTTCTCTAAAACGCATTTATAATGTTGATAGCACAAGAAAATATTATTGTTGTTACTGTAATTACCTCAAACTCTTAAAAATATTCATAAACTTCTGCAAGCACTAATGTCATAATGAAATGTTTCATATTTCCCTTTAAAGATAATAGTTTTTGACAGATAACCAGCATCACAAGGTTTTTGTTACTGAATGTCAAATCTCTAAACATGATCAAACTTTTTTGTGTTGTTCTGGTAAATGTATGCTCTGCTGGAATTTTAAAGAGGAGCCGACAGTTTAAGATCTGGTCAAAATCTAAAAACTGTGGCATTATAACGGTGCATTCAAACCTGATGCGACCGGCATGGTGGGGGGCGTCAAGTTACAATGTTAAGCCAATGCATAGACGTAATTTGAGGTGGCGCAATTATGTCATCGGGCGCAGCACAGCCGCGTCAACCAATCAGGGACTCTGCTTTGGGCACATGATGTTTTTATCTAGATCTACATCAAAGAGTAGAAAAGTGAATTGTGCAGACATTTGAATGAACGCATAACAGTTGCGTCCAGGCATGTTCTTAAAGCTCTGTGAGAAGCACAGTCACATTCTTTTGGGCTTAGAAAGACGGTGCATTCTTTAAAAATAGTCAGTTTCAGGATTTTAAATAGAGAAATTGAAAATAAAGGTCCTTTTGTTCATAAGAAATGTTTTAAAAAAGTGAAGGGTCATCTTACATTTACACCATTAAGAGAAAAAACAAACTACATGTGAAGGGCATAAATCGAAAGTTTCTTCCTTTGTCTCGGCTTGTATCTGAATTCCCTCACTGCTCCACGGTTAGCGCACATAAAGGGAGTTTGCCATTTTCTCTGGATGTTCAGATCAACTATTCAAAAATCTAGTGACCTAGAAGTCTCTCCATCAAACATCAGTGCTCGCTAGACTGATGAATATAGACTACAATGCATTGTGCTTGAACAATTTGTCATTTTAAAAACATGTAAATGGAAAAAAAAATTTTATACACCTTCCAGTTTTCATTATCAGAGCACAGTGATATTATAAATAGTCTTTGTAAAATGTTCATATTTATCAGGTTTTTATGTTGGGCAAATGGGCGATTGGAATAGTTAGCATTTTTTTTTAAAAGTAGTGATGTGTCTGAATTGCATTCAAATTCAGGGTTCTGGATAGTCCCAGGCTTGTAGGGGTTAGCATAACCTTGAATTTGCTTTTCTGGGCCTGAGATTGTTGACCTTTGGTTTTGTGCCGCCACCAGGTGCCTTCTGCGGCGGGCGCAGTGCCTTTGCTGAACTATCAGCCAGCTCTTTACCAGCAGGCCACCATCAACATTCCCGGTCTGGCTCAACAGAGTGTTCCTATCCCGGCGCGTCCCGCCGGGCTGTGCAGCCAGACGGAGCCCTTCCAGCAGACCCTCATTGTCTGTCCTTCTACTATCCAAGGTAGAGCTTAAAGCTCAGGACACCAACAAGAATCTAAAATGCCGACCAGATCAGAAGGCTTTCATGTTCATAGATGATCTGTTTAAAACTTCCATCAGTATTTAGGTGTTTTTTTATGGCTGTTTCTTAGGGCTACAGCCTACAAGTAAGAGTTCCAGTTTCCCTGTGAGGGTGGAGAACTCTGTACCTTTAGTACCTCAGAACCAGTCTGCCCAGTCGCTGCAGATACAACCCAGTATGCTCACACAGGTAAGAATGTCGGACTTTCACACGGCTTTTACATTTCCAGCTGGTATTGTTTGGATTTTTTTTATTAAACTGTTTAAGTTATTTGTTGAAATACACAAAAAAGTGTAGTAGTACAGACAAAAAGCTGTATTTAACAATTCTAAAATACAAACTTCCGCTGGCAAATTAGAGAAAGTTTGAAAGCTGTAAAATGAGTACAAAGCCTGATATTGAGTAAACGGTTTTAGCAAATGAAAGTAATCAGTCAATACCTGAAGTACGGTGAACATTTCCCTCGGCAAACACTGCAGTTACATGTGACAATGCATGTGCCTGTGTTTGTCTTTTGACAGTTTTTTTTTTTCTTTTTGTTTAAGAACAAACTTTTCTTTTAAGTGTTGGCCTTTTTACTTTTGGATAAACGGTCATGTTGGAGACTTTTGTTTTTTTTATGCAGTTAAATGGCTACCTTTGGAAGATAACTTGGAACAAACGGTGACTTTTAAGTGCTTTTCTGCCTGAAAAACCCAACCGGAAGACTTTATATCAGCCATAAAAACAGATTTTTATACTGTTTTATAAAATGCTGTTGAGAAATCACAATCTTTAGAAAAGCAAATATTTGGAGCAGAAACTGTTCTTTTCTGTCTGTTTTTGTTGAGTGGAACACCTCAAAGTCTAAAGTTCACACACTGGATTAGATAAAAGTTTAACATTGTTTTTAACAACATAAGAATGTATTCTCTGTGTTTTTATGAAATATTTTAATGTCCAGAAAAAGCTGTTCTTTCCCTGAAATCTTAATGGATCAAGGATACGATGAGGCCAAAGTCAGTTATTTTTATAAAGCAAGTTGTTTTTATCCAGGGAATTGCCTCATGGATATAGATTAAAACTGAAAAAAACCTAACTCCAGATGAACTTTTAAACTTATTTCCTGCTGTGGAACCATCCTGGATGAATAAGAGTCTTCATAGATGAGCTGATTTGGTCTGTTTGGAACTAACTCTTATCTGCAGGTCTGTTAAAGATCCACTCTGATGAAAATGGTGTTTTTGGTATTTTAAAATGTTCTTGTGGCATTTTTCTATTTTATTTTTCAACAAGATGGCACCCAGATATCATTAGCCAAAACAGGAAGATCTCGACCGGAACCAGAAGTTCACGCCCGCTCCTTTTGGTTAAGAAATCCTTCTTTTTTGTTGCAAACAACTAATTTAATTGGTGACCCTAACACTTACATTTTTTCCCCATTTAAAGCTTTGAACCTTTACCATCGGAGATGTCTCTGGTTAAACCTAGAATGCCCTTCGAGATATCGTAACTCCTGAAGCGATTAACGTGAATCAGCTGGCTCGCAGAGAAAAGCGCCAGAATAAAGAACTGTAAAGTGTCTTTTCACCAATAGGCCACAGATTTCTTCATATTATAAGGTGTTGCATACAAAGCTGCTTTTCTCCACGACATAATGAGCTGATTTGCGTTAATCGTGCCAAAGGTTAAAAAGTTACAGTAGTCGAAGAAATCTAAATTCAAATTCTTCTCTAAATTACAAATCTGTACACTTTTAAACCAATTACCGTTTTTTTGCCTTATTTTAAGCTCATCTTGCACACAAAATCATATTTTCATATTGAAAAGTTTTGAAACTGAAAACCTGTGGAATTTCTACTTCCGGCTAATGATATCGAAACGCCCTTTTGTGTGCTGCTAGATCCCCCTCCATTTTCTGATGGAGGACGTACACAAAATGAAGCTTAAAATTTGATTTATGAGTATTTCTTTATTCAACTTGTTGTGAGTCGGGAGCAGACAAAAAATGCTGTTTAAAAAAGATTGTATTTGTGATGCTCCAGGCTTTCATGAAGAGGGGGTGTGATTGCTCCTTGCCAATGGTTCCACCCACAACTCAAAGACTCAAAGACACAAAGACTATGTCCTAGAAAAAGACAAGTTTTTGACGATTTTGACTAAAAACGGCATAATGGTAATTGAAAGACCAGTGGAAACGCGTTGAAAATAGATCAGAAGTGGGACATTAAAGGGTCTTGTTGCAACAGAAATGTTTGCTCAGGTAAAACTCTTACCTGTGAAGATTTTTGTTAAGGTTTCTTTAAAAGGTTGTACGTTTGCAATATTTCAAGTTTTTGTTTCTGAAAAGGGTTTGGATTTCCAGAGTTAGAACAGTGCAGCTCTTTTCTGCATCTGACTGATGTGTGATGAAGCCTGTCCGATGTGTGTTCTTTCTTTTTTGTTTTGTGGATCAGAAATTGTTACCATTCTTCTGTGTGGAACTAATTTGCAATAAGGAAAGCGTGTGAGCCAGTGGTATTTGTCACACCGCTGCCCGGCGTTGCTTTTGTGCGTCTCTTGCGCAGCTGCTTTTCATGTGGCGTCCCTTTTAAACGCCGGCGCCGCCTTCCATCAGTATCTAACGGTGCCCCTCGCTATCCTCCCTCCTCCAGGGTTCCTGCACACCCTTGATGGTGGCTACCTTGCACCCACCCCCAACAGGAATTGCCCCCCAGTACTCTCTGCCCCTCGGGCTCGGTGCTGGGGTGGGTCGGCCCACCCTCCTGGAGCACACGGCCGCGGTGCTGGTAAAGCATTGATGTCCTGAAGACAGCAGCGCCCGTGCACACTCCGTTCAGCACTAACCGTTCCATCTCTCCTCCACTCTTCTTTTTCTTTTCATTTGCAAGTTTCCACACCCCCCGCTCAAATTGCACACCGTGTGGGGGCTAATTTTTAACGTTGCATTCCACCTCCTCATTCTGTCATTCAGAGGTTGGTAGGAGTCCTGGTGTGTTGGTACATCTAACGTCTTTTTGGAGGGGGGAGTTTGGCATCTCTTCTTTTTTGTTTGTTTTTCTAAAATCTCAGTAAGGTTAAGATAAAGGAGTTCGTTCCTGCACAAAAGGACAGCCCCTTCCCCGCCCGCTCTCACACTTTCATTCCCCAGTTCTCCCTGTAGGAGGTGTGCTGAGGGCATGGAGCGCATGTTGTTGCTGCGTTGGTCTGCGCTTTGCTTGCAGCTTCTTCTACCCTGTTCTCTCTCGGTTGCAGCAGAGGAGGTTGCAGCTCTCTCACAGAGACCTTCTGTTTCAGCCCCAGAGCGTTCGGCATGCCCTCCCCAGACATTATCAGTTTGGCGTCAGGGAACTAAACTAATGGGTTTCTTTTTTAACAGGTTCTGTATTGACTCTGATGTGCTGACAGAGCCTGGTTGATTGTGCTTTGCATGCCATGAACTTGTGGATTTGTTCCAGGGCAGTGCTTTGATAAAGGAATGGCTTGGGAACGATTGCTCGTCCATCTGGCTTTGTGCTTTTGCCTGTTAAGGATCCTTTTCTCTCTAGATTTTTGTCTTGGCATGGCTTCATTGTTTGACTCATTCCAACAAGCAACACATTTGTCACAGAAAACCCTTTTTTTGTATGACAAATACCGAGGGGCTTCCTCTGTTCTTCTTAGCAGACCTGGCCCGCCGGGACCCAACAAATCCTCATCCCGTCGTCATGGCAGCAGGTCCCTGGCGTGGCCATCCACAGCTCCGCACACCAGAATCATGTCACAGAGTCGCCTCTGGAAAGCATTCAGTCAGACGCAGCCATGCAGCAGGGGCACAGCTGGAGGTGGGTCAACCAGCGGCTGCAGTCACTTCCTGTTTTGTTTCTGCTATCCAAGTCTTATTCTAATAGAGCAAACCTAAAATTACAGAATAATTGGGGGGAAATGGTCAAAACTGCTTTGGCATTGCTAACATGTGACCTTTGACCCAAACAGGAACACAACCCAAACCAAGCAGGACAGGAAGAAGGTAAAGGCGAGACGTGGCGAGAACAGGAACAGGTTTGTACAGTCAGAGCTTTTCTTTGTTCACCAAAAACAACGATCAGATGACCATTTACGCTTTAATGCCAGAGATAAAATAAAACGCACTCTTTAGAAACCGTTTACTGCTGAAATCTGCTGAAATTCCAGCAGATTCTGAAGCTTCAAACTCCATTGCGATAATGGGAATTGCGTAAATGATGACGTTACGGTTATTCAAATACCCACTGAAGCTAAAGCCATGACGTTAAAGGTCTAATCAGAGATAACGTTTCTAGAGGTAAACTACGAGTTTGTCTAAATGAATGACACAAAAACAAGGCTATTCTCCTAAACAACTTTCATTCAGCATTATTCTTATTCTTAACTGTTGTTTTTTCTTAAATCAAATTTTACATTGTACTTTAGACTATTAAATTACAACAGTTTTATTGAAACCAAATTTATTTAAAGTACGTATTTGTACTGAAATCTCTTCATTGGTTGCTGCTTTTCTTTGTTTTTGTATCTAGGGGTATATCAGCTGCCTCTTTGCTCAGCAATAGTGTGGTGACCCCACCCAGCTCGTCGCTCAGCTTGTCTCAGCCCATAGTGATCTCTGACACCCCCAGTCCCGCAGTGAGCATCATCACCATTCACAGCGACACAGACACAGAAGATGAGCGCAAGTTCCACCCTGCCAGGTGAGGAGACGTCTCTACGTTTTAGTTTTCGGTTTTTCCCGCCATCTGCTCATAGCTCTGGAGGTGACACTTTTGTACGTTCTCAGTGTTGGACTGAGCCGCTCTGAACGCACAAACGTCATAAGCTGCGTCACCGTGCACGACTCGGACTCCTCCACCACCAGCCCCCTCACTCCTCTTCCCCGCTCGCTGAACCCAGCCGGCTCCATGTCATCCCGGCAGGCCAAGTCTCTGGCGGTGGTGGCCCCCTCGCTCAAGACCCAGGCCTCTGAGATGGGGGCGGTTCTGCGTGGCCGCTTGGAGAGTGGTGAGTGACCCATCTGATGGTCAGAAATCCCAGGTTCTTCAGGTAGTTCTAGAGGATGTTTCGCTGCTTGTTCCGAAAATGAAAGAAGCTTCAGAACAGACTCTTCATCAACATGAATTAACTTTTATGAACCTTTGTGCTGTAGTGAATTACATAAAGCCGAAGAGAGCGTCCAACAGACAGCCGTGCAGTTCAGGAGAAAGCATCGACCAGCACGGGATCGTCCCAAGCCAGTCACACCCCTTAAATCTCAGCCAGGTGAGCCCCGTCTGCCCTCGGAAACCTGTCCCTGTGAGTTTAAAGATCTTTCAGGAGGTCCTGGTGTATCTTTAGTGCTCTCTGCTGGACACAGAGTATCATAGCAGTTCGATTTGACATGTTTCAGGTTCATTTTTTAAGATTTGTTCCAGTTAAGTGTTGATTCACTTTTCCAGAAGTAACTGCTGCATGTGCGAGCCTAATCGACCGATTCCTTTTTAGGTTCAGTCGGTGGTTTCTTCATCTCAGGAGCGCTCAGGTCCATCCCTCAGTGACCCAACCCTCCGTCGCCACCAGACATACCCCCCAGCTGTCCCTGCCTCTCACTACACCTTTCCTGAGGTGTCTGCATTAGCCGCAGGCCCGGCTGCTGCCAGCAGCCTGTACACCTACCCAGCTTCCGCCGCCCTCTCCTCAGCCTCCCAGGCCATGGAGCAGCTGCTGGGCCGCGGTCAGAGCAGCCAGGGACACTCCCCCTCTGCCTATGCAGCAACATACGCCTCGTCCTCATCCTCTTCCTCCAGGAGGGATTCAGCCAGCAGGAAGGATTCTGTCAGCAGTCTGCTGCACGCCCTCCCTGCGGCCTACCAGCATCAGTTTAGCGCTGGTTCTCCTTACGTTAGCGTGACACCCAGAGCTGAGGCTTACAGTGCCTACCAGCTGAGTCCCCGCCGCCTCGCTCAGTACCCGTACCTATAGAACAGCCCGAGCAATTTAAAATAAGAAGAAACTTCGTCTTGTTCTCCACCACAAAGGGACATTTAAACTGTAGAGTCACATGTTCTGCTGATTTTAACCACGAGACGGCGTTTCCTCTTAGCTCCTTGAACTGCTTTTAAAACGTCTTTTTATTTTCCCCTTTTCACGCATCGCTCACTGCTCCTATTTTATCACCAAACTGTTTGATCCAATTAGGATGTTGTGTGAAATGTATCGTACACCTGTTTAACTGTGAGACTTTGTGCGGAGACGTTCCCCTCCTGTCACTAGCAGCAGCTCTAGGTGAGCTTTCAATTTTCTCACAGCTTTTAGTTGATCTTCAAAGTTCCCACACTAATCCACGCGACCCTGTGTTTTTAGTGAACATAATGTCTGATTACTCATGTCTTTTAACTATATTTAAATTATGTTTCTGTGAAGTAGGAAGAGGAAAGAAAGAAGATGAAAACTGATGGATGTTAATTTAATATGCATTGTGGTAGTATTTTTATTATTTGGTAGTGATGGTGTTATGGCATTCTTATGCAATAGAAATAAAAAATAGACTGAATGTATTTTTTGAAATGGAGCGTTAACACCCAGAGATGAAAAGACTTTTTCATTTGTGCAGAGTGAACATGAGCTTTACCTTTTTATGTCGATTTAATGGTGAAAATGATCTGGTTTTACGTGGACTGCAAGAAAACTTGTGTGTTTGTGTGTGTCTGTGTGCATTGCATCTTAATTATGAATAATTTTTAACAGGTGACAAAATAAACCACCCACTGTGCTTCACTGCCAGATGCCAGTGTGTCCATTTATCAGAACTTTATCGCGTCTATCCAGAGATGGTTCTTTGCCGCCAAAACCATGTTGGGAAAACTGGACTCACTGTGTTTCTGACAAACCTGTCGCTGCTCCGCTTTCCCTGACAGCTTGTTCATGCAAAAAATGAGGATTTTGTCATGAAAGCTCTTTGTAAACCTGTCCACTGTCATTTTCATTCCAGTTTTGTGTTTTTCTGTCTCGATATGAAGCCGTTTCATCTTCCTGTAGTATCATAAATGGGTATTTAGTAGAACTAATTCAGGGATCATGGTTTCAGCTCAAGCTATACTGTCACTGTTTCCAATAAAATAACCACACAATGTAAAAGTTTGATTCATTGTCTGTTTTTTGTAACCACAATCTTCCAGTTTTATTCCACAAAAGTCTTTTTCCACTGAATCTTTTAGACCAGGGGTCTGCAACCTCCTTTTCTCACCGTCTGCAGCCCAGTATGAGCCACTTATTTTTCACCATTCAGAGAAATACGATAGTAACAAGTGGCAGAGTCATAATTTAATAAATAATGAAGTCAGATCAGGCACTTCGTTTAATGATAGGACAACAAAGATGGGACTCCGACCTACAGAAATCATCTCAATGAAGTTTGTGTGTAGGGAAGATGATTCAAATATTCACAAGTAATTAATAATCTTCTCTGTATAAAAGTCGTTTTCTTACAGACTAAAACACAGCGAGAACCACAAAGTCCCACCTTACCATTGAGAAAAATACATTTTTATGAAAAATTGAGCCACTTATTTATAATATATTGCTTTTATTTTGTTTTACTATAGTTAAATAAAAAAAGTGTTATGTTATAAATACTTCAACTTCTTTTACCTCTGACAGCAGCACATACAAATTTCTTTCAAGATAAAACAATGGCACAGCAAATAAGATCCTGCTATTGCAGCAGATTTACTTGAATTAAAAGTTCAAAACAGTCAAGCATGACAATGTCTCTCATAACATTGGTGTAGATTGCACTTATTATGCATTTATTTTGCATTTATTATTCTAAAAAGCTACAGCAGGTTAAATCTTTCACCATCATTTTGTTGTGGATTTTAATTGTCAGCATTTTTCTTCAAAGTCAAAGAGCCACACGTGGTTTGGGAACCTCGGGTTATGACCCTTGCTTTAGGCTCACATGGGCTCCAGGCAAACAATAACATGAGGCCCTCTGCAGCGACTCAAACAATCTGTTCTGTTTTTTTCAACCCTTACTGGGTAAAACATCTATTGAATAACTTCTTTACTGGTCAACTTTTAGAAAGCATCAATATCAAGAATCCAAAAGTTTTGAGAAGCATTTAAAAGGTGAAATCACCTTTAAATGTTAAACAAATGTATTTATATACATTATTTTTACTTGGAAAAATGGAATTTATTGACTGTGCAAAGTTGTTACCCACTCACTTTCTAGTTGGAATAAATAAAGGTCTTGTCCCTTTGCCTTTCCTCTCCTTTTCTGTCCCTTTTCTCATTCTTGACTTACTTTATCGCCATTCTGAGTTCTCTTGATTCTGTTCTTCTTTTCCTGTTTTGTCTTCCTTCACTTTTGGAGATGTGGCAACATTTTTTAGATTTCTTTATGCCTTTTTTTCTTTTTTCAGCACAGCTTGGATACATACATTTTATTTGAGTGCTTTTTTAAATCTCATCAGAGTTTCTCTCTGCTCTGTAGCTTGATGCTGATGGAACAGTTCGTTGCTGCAGAGGATATGGAGGAGAATGAAACACTTTCACATGAGCAGTCTAACATTTTTATGACTGAGTTAAATATTAATCAGCATGGAAATTATTTTAGAAAGTCTTCAGCTTGGACCCCCAAAGTGTTGGGGGGCCCAGGGCTATGGTCCACCCCTGCATATGGTATGCAAACTCACTTTGGAAAAGACTGGTTTGATTTAGTCCTGGAGGATGTTTGCATAAAACTTTGTTTTTCCCACACAGTTCACTTGCAAACCAATGAAAGACAAAAACACTGAGATCGTCAGACATTAACATGCTAACTGTGCTCATGAGGGCTGCATGGTGGAACAGTGGTTAGCACTCTTGTCTCACAGTGAAGAGGCCCTGGTTCAAATCCCATCTGCTGCAGGTTTTTTCCAGACACTCCAGTTTCCTCAAACAGTTCAAAAGCACACCCCATAGGTTATTTGGTGTATCCTAATTGCCTCTAGGTGTACATATAAGTGTGGGGCCCTCAGCAGACTGGTGACCTGTTCAGGGTGTACCGCACCTTTGCTCAACAGTATCTGGGATAGGCTCCAGCAACAATGTGACCTCAAGAGTGATTTAGCAAGATGGATGGACTTTTGTCTCTTTAGTACTCCCTTCTGGACACGTGAGGTAATAACAGTTTGGTTCTTCGTCATTCCTGCTTTGTAGTTTGTTGTTTGGCAAAATGATTAGAATAATTGATCTTTATTGCAAAAATATGATCACGTAGTCATAAAGGGAAATCACCTAAAAAGCCTAGAATTAAAAATGTGTGGTAAGGTATTAAAAAGAAACATGTAGCACACATGCATGTGGAAAAAATAGACATCATGTGCGTGCACAGGTGTAACTCCTGAAGAGCCTCCTGCTGCTGCTTTTACAACAGTTTTTAAAGATTTTTGTATTTGACTTTATTACCTTTTCTGCAACATCTTAAATTAATCTTTCCAGATTTGGTCAACTGCGAGCTGAAATGTCTAGGAGAACAACCTTTTCACGGGATTCACACAGAACAAGTACAACCACATATTTACCTTTGGCAACTGAAGCAAACCAGAATAATTGGGGTCAGGACATTTTTTAATGGTGGTGTTTATGAGAGCATTGTAGACACTGTTGTCTGTCCCTTAAGGTCTGCTGCTGCTGGTCTAGAAATTCCAGGTTTACGGCCCAGATGGTCAACAATTCCTACTAACACTTTTCAGTGAAATTCAATCTTCCTGTTCCTGTTCTTTGTATCCCATATAGACTCAGAATACCAGATGGTGAGAGGTATACAAACCAGAACTGGAAATCAAACAAAATCAGTTAGTCTGACACTTGAGCTTTTCCTGTAAATGTTACCATTTCTTTTCCATGCTGCATCATCAAAAACACCTACAAGTCACTTCAAATTTCCTAATAAAGCCTTTTATGTGACTGGAAAGAAGGTCACAGGTTTTTTTCATTTCTAAAAAACTCTTATAAACGATATTTTATATTATTGTTTAAAGTTTAATTTTTGCCATCAGAAGATTTATTAAAGCCACAGTAACCTCTATGATTCTATTGAAAGACTATAAACAATTAATAAGTTAAACAGTAAAAACATCAAAATTGACACACAGTGATTTTTTTTACAGCTCATCATTAGAGTAACATAATCTAATAAAATAATCTAATTCATATTAGATTAATATAATCTAAATTAATATATTAGATATATAATATATCATTTATGATATTATTGTGTTTAAATGCTTTTGGAACATTTAAAAGTATCCTTTGATCATATTTAGCACAAAAACATTTGAGAAACTTTTAATTTATGAATAAAAATGTGCACAAATATGCTGATTCTAAAGAACTGAGACAGTGGTTGTTTCAGTAAAGGGAAGTAAATACTTTAAGTTTCCTTTTCCAGTGTGGAAAAACAGGTTCATCTTTATTGTTTGAAATAAAGTTTATTTAGAAAGGTAAACCATGAATTTTTTCCGGTTTTGTCACAAGAACTCTTTTTAACACAAGACTTTTAATTTTTGAGCAAATTAATTTGTTTTCATTTGTAATAAAACTTTTGCAGTTAACTGTTTTGATTTTTTCGTGATTTTTTGATTTTTTTCCATTTAAATTAAAAGGAACATCACTTCAAATTCAAACAAGATTTACAGTAAATAATCTGCTTTTGTTTAGTTCAAAATGAGTCACACAAATGTTTCGATGCACCGGTTTGAGACACTTTTAATCACTGTTAGGTATGAGCATGTCACAAATAGGCTACTTCTTCATATCCCACTTCATTCAGTTTTTTAAAACTCAGAAATGTACATAAAGACAATCATCACAGTCAGCAGAACACAAAGGGGATTCTTGTTTTTAATGATCAGATCTGACAAACAACACTTCACAGAGGAACATGCAGCGTGCAATTTCCATTTAAATAATCAGACAATATTTACAATAAATTATTAGATTACAAATGCAGACAAAAGCAGTCAAAAACACTGAAGCTAAAGACTGTAAAGGAGACCTTTTCAAACTGAACGTATGTGGGTTTGTGCCGTTCACATGTACAAACATGTCCTTCGTGTCTGAAGCTCTCTAGAAAATCCGTCTCCTCCAGCAGCTGTTCGGCACGACCACCCTCAGTGGTGCAAACACGGCGTGTTTATCCATCAGGTGAGGTCCTGGATGAGAGTCATTCAGGTGGCTCCAGCTGCTGTGGCGCGCTCAGCAGTTGTCCGTCTGTCCCTGTTGCAGCTTCACTCGGCCTTTGAAGGCTCGGCGCAGGTTTTCAAACGCTCCCTTAATACCAGACTGCCTTGAATGGAAGCTGAACAGAAACACAGATCCATTTCTTTTAGATGTTTGAGGTTAAACTAAAACATTGAAGATAATAATAAAAAAAAAGGTACTTAAATCTGACACCTACTTTTTGGACAAGCGGCACTTCCTCCCTGAGTCTTTTGATGGATCGATCAAGTCCTCCTTTGTCTCCTCTGGTAGGTGGGACAGCTGGTCAAAGATCTCCGTGTTGACCCACAGGGAGCCGGACAGCGTCTTGCTGACTTTGATACAGGTGATCCAGCGACACAAGGGACAGGAGATGGTGTAGAGCGGTCCCTCCAGGATGGATATTTCTTTCAGGCAAGGTGCACAGAATGTGTGGTTGCAGTGGAGGACCCGTGGGGTGCGGAGGCTGCGGGAGTACTCGCAGCAGCACACGACGCACTTCAGCTCTTCGCTCTGAAACATGATGCCAGGTCACGACAGGAAGACCCTTTCAGCACAAAAGCACTGCAAAGAAAACTAAAGGTTAGAAAATAAGATTGTAAAAATAAAAGTAAAGAAAGATGCTGAGAAGACTCACAGGTCGGACTTCTTCACTGCTTCAAAATGAAGTTGCTGCTGTACTGAAAGCTGGAAAATGTGTGCGGTCAGGTTGCTGCTGTGCTCTTTAAGAACAGCCCCAATCAGGAAGTCATGCAAGTTACAGCACTTTCAAGGAAGAGCAGGCTGCTGTTCACAAACATTCTGTGGAATTCCTCCCACGTGCATTTGTACATTCCTTTCTTAAGAAAAAGCTATTGTTAAAGCATTGTCATTACACATGGAGATTCAGGCGACGTTTCATTTAAGACCCTGCCAAGCAAGGTCATTTATTGGAATTTTCTATGAAAACATACAATGCCGCACAAGAAAAGGTGAAGCTCTGAAATGGGGACATTTTGGAGCACTGAACGCCCCCCCAAAAGTCCTCCGTTTGAAGAGGATGCAGAGAATTTGTACAGACAGGAGAATCATTTGCTCTCACAGAACCGATTTTGTTTTCCCTAAATGCAATGCACAATAGTAAATGATCAGCAGATAAATGAGCCGCCTGTCTGTGCTGCGCCGCTTTGCAAACACTAGACAAGCCAGGTGCTTCTATAAATAAGAACAAAAACATAAAAGAAATTAAAAAAAGGAATATACAGAAATAAAAAATATGTTGGTTCTCTTCATGTCTCTTTATTTGGACCTAAACAAACTGGTGCTTTATTGGTCATTAGAGCTGATTCAGAATCTCCAAAAGTGCAGGTGCTGCTTGGCTCATGGGTTGAGCGGAAAGAGTCTGCGCTCTAACGACATCCGTCTTCGTTTTTAAACATATTAAAAGCATTTATCTAGGATTGGTTTGTGTTTTTGGTGCAACAATCAGAAGCTTTTCAATCAGCAGAGAAACAAAAGTTTTCCTGACTCACGAGGAAGAGCTCAAAAAATCTGTTTGTGATTCATGTCAGACACAAAGACTGTGGGGAAAATCCGTCCCCTGAGACACAAAAACATTAAAGGGTGGAAAAACATAGAAACAAAAACAGCTCATCCTTTGAGGTTGCAAAATGTAAAGGAAAAATAATTTGCAGATGTCGAAATCGAAACCAAACAAGATCATAACGTGAAGGAATCTGAGCCAAACGTGTCACTGTAGAGTGAATGCAGCGAACCAGAGCTTCAGGCTTTTGAAGAAAACATTTTTGTTGTGACGAACTCATGATTGCTTTCTACACTCGAGTTAGCAAAAAGAAAAGTTCAAAACTCTTGAGAAAAGAAAAGTTAAATTCCTCAGAGAGTGAGTTTTTATGACCTCCCCCTTACAAAAAAAAAACAACATAACACCCTTAGCTTAGTTGTGTTCAGGCTTTAACCAGGACGCTGCTTTGACTGATCACAGAGGAGAGAATCTCACACAGATGCCATGCACAGTATCACCCAACACAAAGAGAAGAAACTGTTTTGGTGAGAAGAACCAAAATCATTTCCTCCCAGAAGATCAGCAGCTTTCAAAACCGACATTTGGGATGAGTTTGTCCTGCAGGCGAAGGAACCGCCATCAAGAAACCGCCCTCACAACCCACGAGCCAAGCTCCAAACCACTGAATCACAAAGTGGATCGAAAGCGTTTTATTAACACAGCCACAGTCCCACTCCCCTTCACGTCCCCGGACCCTGCTCTGAGTCCCGGGGAGGGGCACACCCCCCTCATTTCTTCGACAGTCTGTGGTGGGTTTTTTTTTAGAAGGGATTTAAACTTCCTTCCCCATGTGGTATGCTTGCAGAGTCTCAAGTTCATTGGAGGGGGGGCTTGTCTGACAGGGAGGGGGGCAGCCGTGTCCTTCACTCCTGGGCTATGCTCCTCAGAACGTACTTGACTGTGTAGGCGAACGCAGCAAAGCCCACGATCACAAACAGATTTGCTAAAGCTCCTCCCAGAAGTCCGTGGTTGCGATTGGGCTGTTGCAGCCCCGGGGCGGGGTTGGCGCCCCCCACCGGGGCTGGTCCTCCGTTGATGGCGGGGAGGCCATAGTGGGCCTGTTGAGGGTCGCCGTCTGGCACCACGTCGGGTAAAGGGAGGGGCTGCGTCCTGGCGCTTAACTCCTCCTGGACCTTCTGCTTCTGCTTAATCTCCTGGGACAAGAAGCAAAAAGGAGAAAATGAAACCGATGGACGAGGAATGAACAGTTTTTCAGGAGGTCGGTAACCAATATGAACATAAAGGGTCTACATTATGCAGAATCAATTTTATTAAGCTTTGAAGTTATTCTAATGTTAATTCCTCCCATCTGAAGGTGGGGGAACAGCCTCTTCCAGGAAGAGTCTTCACTGCCAGCACCGCCTCCAGGCTAACATACACACACTCTTTCTCCGCTGAGCTAGTGGTGATCGGCAAAACGCTTTCTTTTTAGTTTCATTTTAATTTTTCCGTGGGCCAATTGCAGACATGTTGCCGAGGTCGGCTTTAGGATGAGGTCATGAAATAAGCGGAACCCACAAAGAGTGAAAGGCAGTGACTCAGAGATCGAGGCGACTTACTTCTGGGTAGGAAAAGAGCTCGCAAAAATAACTCCGTTGACAAAAGAAATTATTCTTTAATGTGCCAAAGGTAAAATATCATCTTATATATTGATATAGTTTACTCTGAAATGCTTAAGAATAGTATGATATAGGTCTTTAATGATGCCTTACATCAACAACATCAGGAAACAGCTCGCAGAATACTTTGTCTTTGAGGTTAAAGGCCAGGCTTTGGGCTGACAGCTGTCTTTTCTGGAAGAGCAATAAAAGGTTAGCGTGAAAATTCAGAGTCAACTCTGTCTTTATATTAACATGCAGCACACGCTATCTGTCCTCAATTCACCGTGTAGTCTGAGGTTTCAATGCTCCCGAGGGTTGGTCCTTTTTCTACCATGAAGCTCAGCAAACCTGTTAGGATTGTGGACACAGACCAGGCGGGATTCCACGTATCTGGGTGGAAGTCTGTGATGGACAAACATAACCTGTGGAAAAAAAAGATCGAAGCGTTCTAAAACCGTTCTAAGGGGTCATTCCTCAGAGCTCAAAATCATTAAGAAAGTCATTTAGTACCTTGTGTTGCACTTGAATCTCCCATTCGGTGTTATCATATAGATACTTGGAGGTTTAAAAGGAAACTCTCTAGGAAATATGAGCTTTCCATGATAATACCCTCCTAAAATCAAACAAGACACAAAATCCATTACAAACAACCTCTCAGCTTCTTTCAAACGAAACCTGATGTCCTTTTTGAAAATATTTTGCATTCAATTCTTAATACTAAGCATTTTTCTTTAATCCATTAATACCTGGAGCAACAATCAGATCAATGCAGTTTCAATTAAAAAATGCCTCAGGTCGGAACAAAATCAAACGAGTCAGACAAAAAAGAAAGCACAAAAGCATTAGGAGGAATGAGATGACCACTAACTTGTCAGAATGTGTTTATTTATTAATACAAGTGGCTGGAAGCTGATTTTACCTTCATAAGGCGTTTTTTCAGGCCCTCTGACGACATAGTGCCTATTGAAACAGACAAAAATATCTATGACTGTTGATGAACTGATTTCACTTCAAGTTTGAATTATGATGTTCAAATCTGCCTGGAAAAGCAGCTAAGGTCTGCTTGGTTTATTTTCTTTATCTTCATTTATCCCAGGCTTGTGTTAAATACAAATGTGGACAAAAACCCAAAAAGGGACTGAAATAAATTGAAATGACCTGTAATTAATATCCCAGATATTTTAGTCAAGTCTGCCTGTTTAAAATTTGATCTTAGACATTGTGGAGATGAGACAGAAAATCAAAAACAAGCATGTTAAAGCTATGTGACCATCTCCGCAACAGTTCAATAAACCAAAAAAAGTAAGACTTCAACAATTAGGCCAACTGCAAAGGCAGATAGTACCATTCTAAGATGTTGGAGGGAAGAGGTTCAGCACAGATGTAAGGCACTGGGTCTTTTTTTATCCTGAGGTAATCCTGCTTAAGTCGCTGAGTGGCAGTGGTCGGAGCTCTCTTATTCCCTGCGTTGTTCATCTGAAAATGAGAAAATGTGAAATAAAGTTACTTTGACATTATAGCATTGTGGCATTCCAATTGTAACACCCCCTTTTTTTTTGTTTCAAATACAAATAGGAATATATCACAAAAGAGCACACATTAAAAGCTTCAACAACTGGAATCAGTTTGGCTTGTTTTTGAATTGATTCAGTTATCAATTCACACACGGAAAGTGAATGTGTCTGTCACTTAAAAACGTTCCATTAAAGTGATCAACGGTGAGCTTGAATCCAACTGTTTTCATTATTTTAAAAGCAGATTAGAAGCTGCAACTGTGGATTAAACCATTATTAGAACCATAAGATTTTCTAACGGCTAAGATGACAGATTAGTAGGATCTGAGTAGGCAACCAAGACAACAACTGCAATGGTTGAGTGAAGTGCCACCTGAAAGTCTCCTGGAAACTGTGAATGAAGCAATGAGGGCAATTCCTACCACAACAATCACGGAAACCAATGAACTGGTTTACACTTCCTTGAGATGCTTGGCTATAAGTGCAACCATGGGAGAAAACAATCTTCACCATGGAAGCAACGGTTGGAGGCTAAAGTTACTTAAAGATCAAGACAGCTCGGAGGAAAGTGATTCCGATGACAGAGGCCCAAAAGGTGCTATGAAAAAGCAAGTGCCTAAGGAATTCAGCCAGGTGCCCATACCTGAAACACTGGAAACTGCCAAACAAAGGCTCTTGGTCTTGAGCAGCCGCCTAAAGAGGCACACAAGAGACAATGAAGCCAGATGGATAACAGGCTGTACGAAACTCAACCTGCAGAAGCGTACGCTCAGTGTTTGGGTCAAAACAGTAGAGCAGACCCATAAAAGACTGAAAACTGAACAGTACTGGAAAAGTGTATGGGAGAAAGAGACAGCACATAACAGCAATACTCAATGGCTGGTCTCTCTGAGAAAAGAGCACAGCAACCTCCCTGAACGGAATCCAGTAACTCTCACAGTGGTAAACATCCAAGAAAGAGCCTCAGGTATGAAAAACTGGACAGCACCGGGCCCTGACATGATATACACATACTAGCTTAAGAAACTCACTGCACTCCATGAGGGCCTGGCAGCACAAATGAACCAGCTGCTAAGAGATGGGACTCATCCTGAATGGCAATGAAGCTGTGAAAAACCACCCTTAAAAACAATGGCAAGCCAACTGCACAAGTGTCCATCAAATGTGGCATTTACCAAGGTGACGCTCTGTCCGCAGTGCTATTCTGCATAGGTCTGAATCCTCTCAGCCAAATAATCAACAAAACTGGCTGTGGATACCAACTCAAGTGAGGCAACCATCAGTCACCTCCTCTACATGGATGACATCAAGCTATACGCTAAAAGCGAGCGCGACATTGACTCCCTGTTCCACACCACCAGGTCCTACAGTACTGACATTTGGATGTCAATTAGGCTTGAGAAATGCAGTCAGATTGTGACAAAGAGAGGCAAGGTAGTCCACACGGAAGGGGTCTCACTCCCAGAAGGAACAATAACAAACATCAAGAACAATTACAAGTACCTTGGAATTCTACAGGCAAATGGCAACCTGGAAAGCCACAACAGCCAAATAATTGCAACGGGTAAGGCAAGTCCTGAGAAGCCAGGCAAGAACAAGACCCGGGCAATAAACAGTTACACACTTCCAGTCATCAGATACTCTGCAGGAAAAATAAGATGGCCAAAGCAAGCAATAAAGATCACGAACATTAAGACACGAAGGTTCCTCGCCATACATGGAGGGTGTCATCCAAATCCACCACCCTGAGACTTTATGCTAGCTGCAAAGAAGGAGGCTAAGGACAAGTGAACATGGAAGCCACTATCCAGGATGAAACATCCAAGATGCATGAATACATCAAGCTCAAGGCCCCAACTGACTGTGTGCTCAGTGAATGTTTCAGGCAATGGACAACAGAGGATGCAGTGCTGGAGGACAGATCCTCATGGGAGGACAAGCCCCTGCATGAGATGTACCACCGAACCATAACTGAAGTGGGTGATCTCAAGAAACCCAACCAAAGGCTAAAAAAGGCTGGCCTACAGGACAGCGCAGAAGCGCTCACCCTGGCAGCTCAGGAACAAACCCTGAGCACCAGAGTCATAGAGGCTGAGATATACCACACCAGACAAGACACAAGGTGTAGGCTGTGCAAAGAGGCACCTGAAACAATCCAGCACAAAACTGCAGGGTGTAAGATGCTGGTCGGGAAAGCATACATGGAGCGCCACAACCAAGTGGCTGGAACAGTATACAGGAACGTGTGCAGAATAGGGACTGGAAACCCCAAATTCAAAATGGGAAACACCTCCGAAAGTGTTAGACAATGAGAGAGCACAGATCCTGTGGGAATTTCAGATACAGACGGACAGGATGGTAATGGCGAACCAACCAGACATTGTAGTGTAGATACAGAACAGAGGAAAGTGTTGTGGTGGATGTGGCAGTACCAAGAGATGGTAACATCAAGAAGAAGAAACATGAGAAACTGGAGAAATGCCAGGGACTCAGGGAGGAACTGGAGAAAGCTTGGAAGGTGAAGGTGACAGTGGTGCCCGTGGTAATTGGAGCACTTTTGGGCTGTAACCCCCAAACTGGAAGAGTGGCTATAGAAGATCCTGGAAAGACCACAAACATATCAGTCCAGAAAAGTGCAGCGCTAAGAACAGCTACGATACTGCAGGACCCTCAAGCTCCCGGGCATCTGGTAGAGGACCCGAGCTTGGGGTGAGGTACCACACACGGAGGGTGAGAGGGGCCTTTATGAAAACAACAGAGGATAACATTGTATAGGGTGTCAATTTGGAGGGGGGGATTTCAGAAATTAAATGATAAACATCAACGTGCTCAGTTCATTCAAAGGAGAGAGGTCCAAGTGTAAATAAATAGGCATCATTTTAAACTAGACAATGCAAACATGCAAATGCACACTTATGTCATCTCAATAAATTGTGTTGTTCTCATTTGATTTTGCCCCACATATGTAAAATGTCTGATCCAAAGTTAGTGAGTTTCAAAATGAGATAATCTTTCAAACACATTTTAAAAGTTCAGTTTTAAAAAGTTTGCTAACATTTTCCTTAATTTCCATGTCAATGAGTTAACACGCAGATTCTATGTGCACCTATTTATTTATATATAATTCTATAAATTCCAACCATTTTTTCAAACTGCATAATGACACATTTTAAAACGTATCTTTAGTGCTTTCTTTGTTTAATTTGTACACTATCATTTTAAGTGTCAAGCATTTGATGCTGGATTTCTTCATTCAAAGGGGGGAAAACTGTTCAAGCTTCTATTTTAGCCTCGTGTTCAACTGGGATTCACCCCATGTCTTTAAGTGGACATCACGGATATTTGGACAATGAGCTTTGTTACTGTGGACACAAAGCACACCACTCTCGATGAACCTCTTGACATATTAAGCTAAAACCACTTTCGTAAAGACAAATACTTCCTGTGCAATTCATTTTCACAGTCCCTATTTAACCAACTGTCATGTGACTAAGAGCTGACAAGTAATGAACAAGACCGAAAGCACGCCATGTCTGTACAACTTCCTTAAAAACAAGCAACTTATTTAACCCAAGCTAAGCCGCTATGTAGCTACCAATGCTAATGTTCAATCTGTCACTCGTAGACTAAATAAAGCTAGCTCAATATGTAATCGTTGTGGGTAAACAAGAAAACAAACTAAAATTCCTCTTAAACAGCTACATGACAGATTATGTAATGCCAGTTTATATAATCAATCCATTTAGTTAAGCTAACAACAGTCGGTAACTCGGCTACAGCAACTGACATTTAGCCACCGGCTAACAGGCCATTGCTAGCCGCACCTAGCGTGATAGCTTTAGGGCGATTTCCAGAAATAGTTCTGATACAAAACAGAGAATTAAAGAAACTCTCTCGGATTTTTAAACATGACACAAAATGCAAACATACCGCTCCAAAGACCCCCAAAGAAAATAAATCTGTTCAACGCCGCCCCGAAAGAATCTGTTAATGTTGTTGTCCAACAGATACGACGTTAACACCAACGTAGCTTTAGCAGGAGCGGCACGTTTACTTCCGGTTCTTCTTCCTCTTCGTGTCAGCTAAAAAGAGCTGCTTCTTTCTGTCATCAAAAGCAAGAAAAGTTCCACCTCAGTTTGAGTCAGTAAATAAATGATCATAATATCATACGGTACATAATGTTCCTTCATTGATGGGTTAAGGGTGTCATTTTGAACCACCAGCTGAGTTTTTGTGCTTTCATTAGCTAAATAAAAATCTTTACAGAACTTCATGTTGTAGTATTTATTGACACACGCTTACACAAAGAAATAATACATTCATAAAAATGAATACATTTAGTCTATTATTGTTCATTTAAAATGGATGTGGACCTGGTGACCTGACAGTAAACTAATTGGGATTTCACAATAAAAGCATGTGGGATTTGCTGGGGGATATAGATTTCCATCATTTTTTACTCCTAACTTATCTCTAAATAAAAAGAGTTCCATTTTAAGATTAGATTTTTACAATAATTTAAGAATATCCCATATTTAAAGTGTTTTACATTGCATATTTACTTGGCTAAATAAATAATTTTTACCAGACATATCTACAAAACTTTCTGAGACTAGTTTCAAGCTGAATTTATAGATTTTGAACATCTTTCTCTGCACTAATTGATAAGTCTAGCAGTGTTATTTTCAATTATTGTTCTCATATACAGAATTCTCCGTTTTTGAAAATAGTCAATAAGGGATTTGAACGCTGTGGAGGTCAGTTCCAGTCACTGTGGATTTGTGTTACAGCTGAACAGTGTGCTCCTTCTCCTCAGCTTCTCGGGTTGTAGAGACGCGATGACAGAAAACTTGCAAAAGACATCAGCACAGGAGGTGTCACCTGGAAAAGGAATATATAAGATGGAGGATTGCCAGGAATTTAGAATAAAGGTTAAAGTTAGCAGAGGTCAGCAAAAAGTTTGTCCGTCAATTTTGCGGCATTCAGAAAGAACGCCCAAAGGATTTTTTTTTTTACAAGCAATTTAAAGAGCAAAGCTTTTAACCCAAAGCTAAAAAATGCAGTGAAGACCCTTCACCTTTCTCATGACACACAAGTTCAGCTCTTTCTTCTTGATTTTTATACTTTGAAAGTTTTCGCTAAAATGAGCAGAAAAGTACTGGGTTATCCATTTTTTTACTTGATCTTTTGAATTCTGACTTAGTGAATCTTAGATGATCCATGTATGCTTTCCCGGCCAGCATCTTACACCCTGCAGTTTTATCCTGGATTGTTCAGGCGCCTCTTTCCAGCCCTTTCTTGCCATTGATCGGACTTTTTGGTATCAGCCACTTCACTTATGGTTCGGTTGTACATCCCATGCAGGGGCTTGTCCTCCCATGAGGATCTGTCCTCCACCACCGCATCCTTTGCTGTACATTTCCTGAAACATTCACTGAGCACACAGTCAGTTGGGGTCTTGAGCTTGATGTATTCATGCATCTTGGATGTTTCATCCTGGATAATGGCTTCCATGGTCACTTGTCCTCAGCCTCCTTCCTTGTGGCTAGCATAAAGTCTCAGGGTGGTGGATTTAGAAAGAAACATCCATTCTTTTTTTTTTTTTTAGAACTTTTCAGCTGTTTGTAATAAAATAATAAAGTCAAATTCTCTCACTGGTAGTCATTCAGGTAGCCTCAGGGGTCATCTCTATGAAAATAAACCAGGAATTTGAAGTTACACCTAAAAACTTTACTTTTTGGTTGTCTGATATAAGGATGTGTTCAGAAAAACATTTCTGCAGTGAATACAAAAAAATCAATGATACATCCAATTATTGAACTCACTAATTTTTAAAGAACCAATGACAACAACACAAGAATATTAAGAAAAAGGCTACCTCCCCCCTTCTCCTTCCCCCACATAGTTGTGGTTTAGACTCAACCATGTGTTAGAAAGAAGATTTATGACTGCCATTTCAAAGAAACTGTGCAGCAAGTTTTTTCTGGTGTAAAAACCTCTGCTGTTTGCTGGTTCACATCCCACCATGATAGCTTTAGCAGTGACAGTAAAAGTGGGATTTTGTATAAAATATGGTGTGTTGTACAAAATGTGAATCAGCTGTAGATAGAATGAACCAAGTCAATTTTGACTTATTAAACTGTTTTTAAATGTTGAGAGGCATATCCATGGGTTCTTGCATTGAGTATACAGGTGTGTAATATCATTTTATGGAAAGTCTTGACAGGTAATTCTAGAACTGGTGAAACACTGAATATTGGGGTTGGATTACAGGAAACTTTCCTGCTCCTAGCAACTTTTTTTTTGTACAGCCAACAACTTCCCACAGCATGGAGCGTCACTGGACTGCAATGACTTGTGACAATTTGTAAACCACATTTACTATGGAGTTTCCAAAATGCTCTAAATGTCCTTCATCCTGTGACTCACTGCACCGTGACTCACACGGAAGTGTTTCACATAGTCAAAAAGTTCACTTTTCTCTAAAATAAAAAATATCATGGTTGTCTGGAACATTTTCTATTAAGTATAAGATCTTTGTGAAGAATTGGAGACCTTCAAAACAGGAGGAAGACAAATGGGAGGCTGGCTGGCATTCCAGGTGCAGCACTTGGGCAACATGATCTCAGCTATTGCACACTATTCCATTCTTTCAGCTCAAAGGTAAACACCTGGTGATCTGGTTTCACAATCTGTGTTCTCTCACACACAAACGCAATTTCGACCAACTGCAATAAAGATTTGCTGCTAATTTGAGAATATTACATCTATTTTGTTCCTAACTAGTGAGACACTCACACTTACCTGCACCAGCTGACTTTCTTACAGCATTTTTAAAGTCTTAACCCGTTGATCTGATCTTTAAAAGCCATAGCTGTAATTGTTGTAGTCTTCCTGGTTTATACCAAAATAAAAGCCAAGGTTTAAATTATAATTTTTAAATGTAAATGTTCGGATCATAGCTCATTACTAATATTATGAGGAAAGTAAAGCAATTTTCAAACTTTGCAAAATCAGCTGCTTGTCAACACAGTTTAAACAGCCAATGTTATTGAAGGCCAAAGAAAGACTCTTTTCAATTTATGATAAAGGAAATCCCTCTTAAGCCTTCTTTTCTCTCAGAAAAATGAAACACATTCTATAGATTTGGATCATTCCCCAACTATGAAGTCAGATCTGCACCAACATAACTCTTAAATGCAAACATGACGGGACAAAAATAGAAGTCATTTGCTAGAAGAGTGTATGGCAATGTTCCAAAAAAGAAAAGGCAGGAAAGTATCGTCACTGCATGTCATTGAGCTTAAAATGGCAAAAAATGCACATGGAAAAACACCAATGACCTCATGCCAGATAAAAAATTGGAAAATTGCAGTAAAATGGTAATTTATTTTTGCACTAATTGAGCAGATCGTGAAAAGTATATATTAGTTGAATTTGAGGACAACATTCTTGTGCATCATTTCATTTGAATGACTATTTTCATTTAAAGAAAGAACCCAAAAACACCAGATTCACACCAGACCACCAAAGCAGAAAGAAGTGCAGCTTCTCCCTCAGGTTTTCAGCATGCTTCACTCACTCTGTCCCGCACATCCTTTCGTCTAACTGTCTTGCTGTCCGAAGAAACCCCTGTGGTAACAGAAGCAGTGATGTTTATTTTCTGACATGCATGTCTGTTTTGACTTTATTAAAACATATGAGACATAAATACTTCAGTGTTTTTGTAGTGAAGGAATGGAAGTTTTTTCACCCACAATTCAAACTTAGATTTAAAATATTTGGCAATTTGATGTTGAATTAAGACTTTAAGTTGTTAATCTCTGCATTAAGATGTTCCTTTTTTTTTTTTTTAGAAGATTCCCAAAATGCAGTGAAGGCGGGACTTTGCAAATGCAGGCTGGTGGGTCCTACCTTCATGAGAGACTGACAGACTGCTTTCAAAGTTTAGCTATTTCTTTTGGTTTTTGACACAAAAACATCATAAAACAATAAAATGCAACACATTTTAAGAGATTTCAATGAGAGCAGGAAGCAAGAAGCTAGGTTAGTTCATCAAGAGTTTCCTCAGTTTTATTGTATGAACTGTTTGTTTTTTCTTCTTCTTTCTTTCTAAGCAGGTCAAAAGACAACGAAGAAGTGTTTCAAACTATTCAAAGGTCAGAATACATCAGAAATTCCTCAGAGTACTTTGGAATTGCAGTTCTACTTAACAGCTTTTCTTTGAAACGACAAAAAAAGACAAACAGAGGGGATCAGACAGAGGATCTATGACCGAATGCCGAGTCAGGCATTTATCGAGATAAAATACACGTGTCCTATCTACATCATGTTTGCTTGGAACTGCACCAATAACAGCACTCCTATGGCAACACACACACTGAACACAACATTTAGCACTTCCATGAGGGCGACGGCCCGTTTGATCACAGCAGCTTCATGCCAACCCTCTAGACTGGCTCTATTTGCAGCACACTGAAATATTGGGCCAATGGGGACAGGCAAAAACCACGTCTCTGTAAGCCACCCACCTTCATCGATTTTACAATTTCTACCACTGTGTCACTTTCCCTTTTGAAATGATCTTTGGCAGAGGAAAATGAAAGTACAACATAAAGAAAAACAACAAAGTCAGATGAGGAAGTCGCCACAGATTTACTCTGCGGATTAAAATATGGCACGGAGGCGCAAAAAGACACGGGGATGGTGGTGTCGCATGCTTTTTCACTGCACTGCACAAAGTGATCAAATCACTGAAAAAACATGTCATCATGCTAGAGTGCAAACTCTGTTGAACTTTCTTAACATTAGGAGAAAGAAGCAGCGTAGGAATGACATGACTTTTATGAAAAGGTGCTTTGCTGCGTTTTCACAGACGGTAAACACACCAAGAGTTCTGGAAGTATTTACAGGAAGCTTTCAAAGTGCGTCCACAGCATCCTGTCACTCGCCCTTAAAGACCCACTCCAACAAAAATTTTGTTTTTAACGTGTTTTTGTGGCATTTTACTAACGATGGGGACATATACTAGGAGAATTTCTTTTTTCAAATCGTGAAGCAGGGGCAGATGATAAAATGTCGCTTGAAAAAGATTTTTGTGATGTAGAAAATACGATGGACAGGCCACAAGTCCCTGCTGCATTCCATTCTGATGCATTCACTTGCACACAAATAGATCCTTGTATGTCGTTGTTTTCCTCATCCAAGCTGGTATCTTGGATCACAACTATAAGACTGGATAGCTCTGATTTTGCTCACCATTTTTGTTGCACTGCTAATGTCAGGTTGGGAGCATGAGAGGGGCTGTACGGTAGTTGGAGAAACATATGGGAAATGGGGGCGGGCTTACTCCAATAGTTCTGCATGCAAATCAGAGGTGAATTTCTAATGAATTCCTGCTGCTCTGCAGAAACTAAATGCTAGAAAACTATAGTTCTTTTTTATATTTTGGCTGAAAGCAGCATAATCATAATAAAAAAAAACCTGGGAATGCTTTGTAAACAGATCAAAAGCTGATTGGAGTGGGTCTTTAATAAGATTGGTGATCATAGGGATTAAAGAAAAAGGTTAAGTCCAGCTTTGACACACCTTCTTTGCATTGTAGTGCTTTTTTTCCCCAGTCCGCTTAACTTTACAAGACAGTTATGTGGATCTTTCAATTAAAACAGCTAAAAAGCACTGGATTGGAGTTGCCAAAACGTGTACTCTGAGCATTCTAAGGCCATTCCAGAAAGAAACTCAATTCATTTTGACAAGAAAACATTATATCAACTAAAAAAAAAAACCTTTCTCCTCTAAGTTCCAACTCATGGATGAGAACTAAATGACAATCATGAACATTTATATATATGCACATTTAAAACTGCATCCAAAAACGCATTGCACTGGTCCTCTGGATTGATAAATAAAATAAGTCAAACAGTAAATAACAAGTGTTAACAACAAGAACATTGAATAAACCACCTGAAAATGAACACAATTATAACACTGTATATGAGGAAAGTGCAGTTTCTTTTTTCCTTTACATGATGGATCATTTCCAGCGGTTAAAGTCTCTCTCTGTTTTCTCTGACACATGCACTCGTCTGCTCTCCTTTTCACTCGCTCATCATGTCGCGGAGTATCCGACCAAGCAGGATGACCTGCTCGCCTTTTTTTTTTTCTTTTTGTCACAGTAAGGTCCCCTTCCACCTCCACTGTAGCTTGGCAGTTACACTTTTTCTTTTAGTAATGAAACACATATCTTTATGTCACCACATGCCACAGTATACAGCATCTACGTTTTCTAAGTATGCATATTTACATCTGTGGTTGAGAAGAGATGGGTAAAAGCTGAGTATCACAGATGGTCAGGAGAGATCGATATACAGTGTAGAAGGTTAATGCAGCAAAATTCAGAGGTGAAAACTTCCCCTCTTCCATTAGATTATACCAAGTTATGTTACAAGTTAGAGAATGACACTGTTAGGAAAAACACCCAAAAGCAGAAGCTATATTATTATGTTTAGCTAGTAAAAGCACAAGTGGTGCCAAGTAAGAACAAGCAGAGGGAGAGGAGAGTGGAGGTGGTGATAACTGTATGGTTGGTGGAGTTTAGAAGTTCCATCAGGGGTCTCCCTATGACAGGCTGCACCTCACAGTCTCCTCTTTTCACAAGAAGTTGCCTGTAAGCCCTGATCTATGGAAGCAGCACAGTTTAGATCAGTGTCTAGTGGCAACTTCTGCACAGAAACGCTTGGTTCTCAGTCAGAGGGAACAGAGTTACAAACAGAGCCTGGTCTGGGCTCCTCTGAGCAGGAAGGACCACTAGCTTTCATCTATAGTGAGGCAAATGAATTCCTGGATGCACTTTCTATACTGTTGCTCAGTGGGGCTGCTGCTGGGGTATTGACCTGGCTGACCCAACAGTGGCTCCGCCTCGCGCATCTCCTCGTTCATTCGTGCCAGACGCAACCTGGAGGAGCAAAAAAAAACATGTCAGGAAACAGCAAAGTGATGATGGAGGAGGTGAGTGTAGATTAAGATCAGGAAGGGAGACGAAAGATGAGGAAAATTCATTGACACCAACAAGAGACAATATAGCAGTTTTCAAGGTACAAAATATTTGTAAATATTCCGTATAAAAGAACCAACTACTATGACCATTCAGTTGGATAAACTTGTTTTTTTAGGTTTATGCTTTTGTCTTTATCAAGTGAAAAAAACGTGAAATATTTAAAACAAATAATCCAAAGTATTTGTTCAGTCAAAAGGGAGAATCTGATGATTGAAAACAATGAGCTTAGAGGAATTTCTTTACATTGTTTTACAGTTATATTAATTAATAGCGAAATATTAATAATACTTGGATTACGATCAGTTTAAGCAACAGAACACATTAAAGAAGTAAGAATAAATAAGTTTATGGATCATTACTTAGGTAATGATTCGATTCACAAATCAAGATCAACTAATCACAGATCAGACCACAATTCTTACTATTTAATCTAGTAATGACTTTTATTGGATGAATAAAAATAGAAATGTATGTATTTAATTACCATCATTTATGCCTTTACACAAAACACAAAAAAATAAAAACACAAATATTTTGAAAGAAAGAAAAAGTTCATGAGTATTATTATTTGTAAAAATAAGGGTACTCGAATACTCATTACAGTCCTCATAATGAATATACCAGTATATGTAGCATTTATGTATACGTTTAATGTGTAAAGGATACTATTGGTAAGTACATATATTTATGACACATTTAAAAATGGGTGGGATACTAAGTAAAATTCCATCTATATGTATTTTGATAAATAATATATTTAGTTAATTACATTTCACATCTATAATGATACTCTTAGTTTATGTACAGTGTAAATGTAGAATAGAATAGAATAGAATAGAATAGAATAGAATAGAATAGAATAGAACTTTTTAGCTCCCACTAAGGGGAAATTACCTTGTTACCACAGCTCTATTAAAACAACAGTTAGGTAGTAAATAACGCTAAAATACCCTTACAAAAATGACAGTAATTATTGTCTGGTGTGTATTTATTATTATCACTCTTGCTTTAACAATTTTAAAACTCTTATTCAGTTGTAAATTCTTATTTTTAATGACTGATCCAGCTTTTAGTAGTAAAAAATAATTAATTACCGGTGAGTTCTTATTTTAATGACTATGTGATGCACCTTTTATTTATAAATTAAGATTTTTTAAATGGTTTTTTAATGACTGAATAACGCAATGTTTATAAATATCACAGATGTAAATTCTTTGGGTTTTTTTGTACTGAAAAATGCGCTGATCAAAAAGCATTTTTTAATTCATGGGAAAATGACAAGTAAAGTAAATTTCAGATTTTGTTCATAGAAGGAAGTAAAAAAAATTACTTTTTATTTTATCAATTTAAAACTTGTTGCTTTATAATAAAACCCCCTTTTTTACAAATTCTACTTCAACAGTTGGACCTTAAAAGACAAATGGTAACACAAAGGAATGTCTTACAGGGTGACGATGTCTGCATTAGCAGCCTGAACAGCAATGCTTAGAGGATCGTGACCCTGCTCATCCACCTCCGTCTGCGATGCTCCTCTCTTGAGGAACAGACAAACTTGACTGTACAAACATAAAAAAGCAGTTAATTTCTGTCAAATACATTCATGTTTTTACATTTTGTAATAATTGTCTTTACATCAGAACTTTATAAAACTGGTTTAGAGACCTGATATTAAAGATACAAGGAATAAAAAACACTGGTTGACACACATTTGTTTGTGGTTTATATTCTGGTGAAACTCTTCTTGTGGTTCAGTGGTTCTTTTGCTCAGGAAAACTCCCCCAGTTTCAAACCAACTCTCAGAATTTCCACTGCTGCCGTCAATACGTTACACAAAAAAACACATTGTGACTCGAGTCAAATGATAGCCTATAAAGGTATGGTGTTTGTAGTGTAGTCAATAAATAAAATCACACTTTTTATTGTTTATACTTTCAGTATGTGCTTGCAGAAAATAAAAATATCTTTGTGAATACAAGAGGAAAGTACTCTTCTTTTTAAGTAACTTTTCCATTTTAATTGTTTTGTCGTTTCGTACCCAGTGTGGCCCAGGTAGGTAGCATGGTGCAATGGCCCTCTGCCCCTCATGTCCCTCTGGTTCACATCGGCTCCATTCTGTAGTAAGAACTCACAAGCTATCAAAGACCCCTGCAGAAAAGAAAAGGAAAGCAAAGTTTTGTTTGAAATGTGAAAGGACGCTGCATATTTTGGTCATTAAAAGTCCTTAAAGCCCACATTTGGAGTTGATCTCAAGTCTCCTTGTTGACAAATCTTTATGAATATTGACGTCACTGTTACTAGTAGTTAGTTCTTTATTCTGTCTAGAGACAATTAATTAGAGAGCAGAGTAGTGTCTAACCCCAATCACTGCCTGAATGAGCGGCGTTTTGCCCTCCTCCTCCTCACTGGCAGTGTGCACATCAGCTCCGTGTGCCAGTGCTTCAGCCATGAGTGGTAAGTTGTGGAGACGGGCTGACCGGTGAAGCAGCGCACCAGGGTGTAGCTCTCTTGGGTCCTCAGGGTCGGAGGAAATTTCCTGTTCAATCTCAACCTCGCCACTGGACGACTCTTCAGACTCCTCTGCAGGCGAGAATTTCAACAAGATAATCATGATATGAACTACAGTTTTAGTGAAATAATCAAAGAAATATAAGTGATGGATAACAATCGGGTAGTTGTTTCCATGCTTTGCAGCATCTGCAGTAATAGTCTCCTTACCTTCTTCTGTGACGCTGTCCACCACTGAGCCAAAAACCAGGATGTCTGTGCTGCCGTCCGTGCTTCCTCCCAGGCCGCTGTCACTGCTGAGACCTGCAGGGCCAAATATTGCCAAGCCACGGACATGTTAATCGCTACACGAATGCAACTGCGCGACACAAACACATACTATTGTAAAGTACTCCTGTATAAACTGCTGGATTATTGAAAGGAAACACTGTAAAGACAGCATGGCGCATATGTTTGATGCATCTGTGCGGAGGACTTACTGCGAGGACCAGAGCCCGTGTCAAAGTAGGAAAAGAGCGAATCCAGCTCATCGGGACAAAACAGGGAGTCCCGTCGAAACTTTGCTGCAGCTGCTGCAAAAAGACCAGACAAAGGGTTTAAATGAGGACTTTAGGGTAAACTAAAGTGAACTAATCCTGTCACAGAATGAATCCATCCCAACCTGCTGAAAGGTTTGGCGGCGCTGCTCCACCAGGCTCATAACGGTGGTATTTCCTGCGGGCCTTGTTGGGAGCCCGAACAGAGCTGTTATGTCGGTGGCACTTCTTCACTGTCCATGGGCGGGACTTCCTCTCACCCTCCACCAGAGCCTCACTGCCACTCAGCTTCTTCAAGAAGCGTTTTTCCACATATTTAGCTTTAATCCAGGCCTCTTTTTCCTGCCTGAAAGGGAGGTTATCAATAGTTCTTAGCTATTCTGCTAAATTAACAAGAATAAATATTCATATTAGAAAAAATAAAGATTTGATAGTTTTTAAAGAACCACTCTGATTATCTTTTTACGTTAAAAGCTTTCCAAATGGTCTTTTAACTATGATTATGCCGTTTTTAGCCAACATTTTAAAAATTGTCATTTTCTAGGGGTTTCTGCAGAGCGGCAGTAGTTCATTAGAATATGGCCTCTAAGTAGTGGGTGGAACCTATGTGGCAGAGCAACTCCGTCCCCCTTTCCCTTCCCACTGCAGAACAGCGCAGGACGAAGGAGCTTGTCGCTCGCCCAGTGTATTTTCTACGTCACAAACACACGTTTTTCAAACTGCATTTTTTTCTGCTCCTGATTAACAACAGTTTGGATAAAGAAATACTCAGAAATGTAATTTTAAGCTTAATTTTCTTTATAAAAGTCCTCCGTCATCAGAAAAAGGCCACAAAAAACATGCTAAAAACACAATTTTCATATGAGTTGGGTCTTTCAATCACAGAAACTTCATATGCAGGTGGTTGGAAGACATTATACAGTTACAAACAATAAAAAAATCTGCAGCATTTGACCCAAAATATGAAACAACTTTGTCTAATTCAGAGTCATGTGCGGGTTTCATACTAACCTTGAGCTTGAAGGTCCAGGTTTTTTCACGCCTAATACATCACAGGTTCCCTCATAAATCTGATTGATCACAGTGTTCCCCAACTCACACATCAGCTAAATGCAAAAGAAAAAAAAGAGAGATACAAGAGAGGGTCATGAATCATGCTATATATGAAATCGTAAAGTCGTACTCATTATTGCCCGGATATTAATGGCAGAATGAATAGAAGGCTAATGTGTTTGGTAAAAAAATAAAAATACCTTGAGTAATTCAGGCTCCCACGAGTCTAATGTCAGTGAACGAACTTTAGAGAAATGCACGCCCAAACTCCTGAGAGACACAAAAACATGGAAAAAGGGGAGATGATATGCAAGAAAACTTTCTTTTTTTTTTTTACTTTCGGTAGAAGTGCCTGTGGGGACACGAATCTGCAGCTTTTACTGCTTCTCCACATCCAAAAGGCTCTGGAAGTTTTTAAAATGTGGTTAAACACTGCACATTTTTTATTTAAGCGCCCATGGTGCTGTATTAAAATTCTGTTTAGACTTTCAAAGAGTTGCTTTTAAAAAGTATTTTGCCCAAAAGCGCAGAGATATCTCAAAATGGAGCATCGTTCTTAGTTGGAGCAGAAATGATTTGTAAGAAGGTGAAAGGAAAGACATGTGTGAAGAAAAGCAGCACACAGCGCAGAAGCAAACAGTTTCTTTAGTGAAGATGATTCCTATGGAAGTGTATTGCATTCCAATAAAACTTTTTTTCAAGTGGTTTTCAAAATAATTTTTTTTCTTTTTTTTTCTAGATTATTTTTTATTTTATAAAGTACAAATGAGAGAAAACTAGAAGCTGCAATTAGAAACTGACCAGAAACCACAAGGTGCCTTTGACCCAGATGACCAGTTAATTTTTGCATGATGCAGGAAATACATTACTATTAAGTAGGCCCCGCCTACTGCATGTAGTGCTGCAGAGGCAGACAGGGACCGTCAACTAAGTACACCAAAACATACCAGACAATCAGTTGGATTTGATCTACAACTCACAACAAATAATTAAAACTACGTTTCAGCCAATCATTGCTGCTTATTCGGATTCCACATAGACTCAAAATACAGTTATTCTTTTTATTATTGTAAACCACAATTGTCAGAGTAATGCTTTTTGTGGACGTTTCCTTTTCTTCTTGCTCCTCAATTTCATTTTCAAAAATGTTTTTACTTGTTTTAATTTTGTAGTTTGCAGTTATAAAAGAATTACTGCAAAAAACAAAGACACACACTTTTTTAATCTAAAATAAATCTTGAACATTAAAAACAAAAATCATCTTTGAAAAGAATCTTAAAAAAACAAAACTAATCAAGAAAATAAAAATCTTGAACAACAAAATAAAACTTTCTTCAAAAAAATATCAAACAACAAAAAAAATCTTGAAAAAAATTATTGAAAAAAAAAATAGAAAAATGAAAAACAAAAATCATAAAACAAAACAAAAAAACTGTCTTGAAAATAATATCTCAAAAAACAAAAAAAATCTTTCAAAAATTAAACAACAAAGACTTGGGAAAATTATCTTGAAAAACACCAGATATTTTAGTTTTTTGCTTTTTTTTCTGAATGCACTGAGCTTCCATAGATTTCTTAACCTTGTGGTTAAATAGGCAGGGGAGGCTCCATCGTGCAAAGAGCAGCATGAAGAAAAGGTGACATCTTTAATCATTCAATTATCAAGGACACTTTCTACTCATGAAATCACTGGGATGCTTTGCATATGAAGCCAAACTTGAAGAACTAGTTTGGGTGTGTAAGCATTTGCTATTTTTAACAGTTTGTCTTATTTTCATGTCCCTGAAGAGGCATACCTGTGGATCCCTGAGCACTCGATGCAGAGCAGCACTCCCAGGTTGATGGAGGCCCAGCACGGAGCCGTCTGGCCACAGTCACTGCACAGCTCATTGCCTGGAAGGCTTTGAACCCGCTGGAGGAGACTCTCGCCACCTCCCCGCAGTCCCTTGTCAGCCCTTTCCCCCCGCTCCCGCGGCTCGCTTGCAGAATCGATGCTGCTGGTGGAGGGTGATGCTGTCCGGTCCAAGCGCTGGGGGACATTCAGGGTCAACAGGTTAAAAGTTGGTTACTTTAAAAAGAAAAAAAGTCTGTAATTCAAATAATTGCACACATACGTGTCCCTCACCTCTATATAATAGTTGTCTGCTATGTCTTTGTAAGCGGAGGCAATGCTTGCCTGGACCGCCTGGATCCAAGCCTGCCGCAGCTTCTCTGACTCAGCCTGCAACATGCAGCTTCTGCAGAATTCAGAATAGAAACAGTTTATCTGCTCGTCTTTTTTAACTTTGACATCATTCAATAGTGGGGGAACAAACACAACCATCATTTAATTTAGTGTAATAAGACCTTAAAGATCATATCTTAATTATGAATTGTTTCAGTGAAGCCACCATCCAAATTCAAGCAGACTTACTTGGTGGGTGAAACCACCTCAAAGCAGAATCTTCTCTCATTATCCTCACATGGTTTGACAGAGCACAGGCGGAGATCCTCAACCACCACTGTCAAAGAATCCTGCCAACGCCAGAGGGGGAATGTCAGAGGAACTCCCAGGACGAACATGCAATTTTAGCTTCTAAACTAACAGTAGGCAAGACAGAACAAGTCACCATACAGAGCTCCTTTTATGGGTCATGCATCCACACAAAGACATCAGTACAGATACAAAACCTCTACCTTGAGTTTCTTTTGGTAGACCAGCTGGCTGTTTTGAATTGAAAACCACCGTCTGCAAAGAGCATGATGGGTAAAAAATACTGAGATAAAAATCAACTTGATTTAAAAAAAACCTTTTTAAACATGAACACGCAAAAGTGTAACTTCATCCCTTTGCCTTACCTGTTCCATGTTTTGAAAGCGTTGCTGGCCCTCTTGAACAGGTAGCCCTCCATGACAACCCCATTGGGCGCATCCACATTGAATTCCAGCTTGGGATCATCGTAGGAAAAGTCCTGGGAGAAGAGCATACGGAAAAAGTGGCAGGTTTCTGCAAAAACAACCAGAACCCCCTGACCCCATAAACTTTACAAATGCTCTGAGCTGTGAATCATTCACATCCTGATTATTAAATGCGGCTGTGGAGCAGCTTGGATGAAGCCTAAAGAGCCAGGATGCAATTACAGAAACTAAAGAAAAAAAGCCTATCAGAAGCTGGTTCTCTGTCTTTGTGTCCTTTTTTCATGTAAGAATCGCTCTATTATTCCAGTGATGGGGTTAGATTACAAATAACATTCCTCTTCAACCTTCAGTTACCAAGAATGGCCTATAAAGCCAGATGCCACCTGTTTGATGAAGTAAAAACACAAGAGGCTCAAACCAGTTTAGGTTTCATTATTGTTTAGGACTTTTACTTTGAAAATACCTGAGCATATGGCAAGCTGCACACATGAATGACAAACACATTGTTTCCCTATATGTTAGTCTACCTTTCACTGTGTTAAAAGCATTATTGATCTAGTGGGAAGAATTGATTCCTTTAATGGTAACTCTTCTGCATCTGCCCTTCTTTTCCACTTAAAACACTTTAGAACCACCAAAATCACAAACATCCAACGTGTTTTCCATCAATGCAAAAAAGGTTTCATGTGATACATTTAAAGGTCATGCAGCCACATCAGGGGTCATTAGAAGCCCTATTTATTGACCAAGCACACTAATGGACATAAACAGTAAGACTGGGGATTACGGTACAAGGAAAAGGGATATGTGGCTCCTGAAAACAGAATCTATAAAAGCTGAAAACCTTCAGGACATAGATTTTCAAAAACATTCTGGGATGTGAGACTCGAACTTTAAACAAGCAGATACAAGTCAGTGCACAATGACATGCCCTTAGGCTTTAGGAGGATTCAAGTGCAAACAAATTTCACAGGACACTAATAAAAAGGTTATAAAATAAAGAAATGTGTTCAGATTTTTACACATTTAAACCCGTTTTTATGCGCATTATAAACTTTCCATGAAACAACACGTCAATAAATGTTTATAAAAAACGACTTTAGGCGAGAAGAAAGAAGAATAAAAGTCTCACCAACATAAAGTCCAGCCTGCTCAAAATCTTCCTTCTCACCAAACTGACATCTAACAGCATTTTGGTTTCTATTACAACAAAAAATATTTTTAAAAAATCCAAAAGGAACCAGGAGGCAGCCCCGCTCGACAGTGTTCGTCCAACACCAGCTCGCTCGTGACTGTCTGGCCATTCTCTGGCCGCGTGGAAGAGGTGCGAGCGCTCATTACCATACAGCTGTCACGCTCGTGCCCCGCTGACCTCGCAGCAGCGGAAGGAGATCAAACGTTGCATTTTAACGCCTGGGACAGATCTGCACGTGCTCACGCCCCAATGGCGGGATTTAGGGCTCACCCTCGAACCCGGGCAACAATTTCTGGTGTGTGTCAGCTCCCCCATCTGTCCGCTGCTCACCAAAACTGTTTCTGCTCAATCAAGCTGACATAATTGCTGCACAAACACCGTCTTCCCACCTTAAATCAACCAGCGGCAGGCAGGGGCCACAAAGTCTAAAACTGGAGTCTTCATCTAATCATTATCTGATTTTTGAAGTAATCAGACTATTTAAAGGATCATAGGAAAGTTGTGTCATTTCAGATTATTTAATCAACACTTAAACAATTTGAGTGTAGTTAACAAACCTGATGTTTTCCTATTAGTTAGCATGCAAACATATCTATTTTTAGATCTTTTACAGCAGAAAAAGTGCAAATTAAGGCATATTTTATCCAAAAAAAATGCAAAGCCAATGGAAAACAAAAGACAGAGAACAGAAGCTCGCCACCTTAAAGCCAAATGTTTTCTTCTGCAGAAGCATGGAGTCACCTTTGCAGACCTATAAGCTCTTAAGGGCAACTCTGCAACCACAGGAATGGCTCATTTAATTCAAATAAGACCAAATGTCCTAACAGAAATTGAAATAAACTGTTTTCTAGCAAACAAATCTAAAATTAGAGCTATTATTTGATCATCAAATTGCTCCCATTCATCAGCTTTATGTATCAATGATTAAATCTAATGAGTTGAGCTAAATACTTTTGGAGAAAGAAACCGGGAATATTTTCCTCTCCGTTATAGAACACACATTTATTTATGTTTGATGTGTGCCAAAAAACACTAATACGTCTCTAAGTCTAAAGCAACGGTTCAAAAATGCTGCGGTGGGCTGTGGCCGTGACTGTAAGAAGCCGTTCAGGCAGCAAAATGGGAATTTGGCAAGCCTTAAGCAGCGGTTTTATCATTTCTATTTTAGGATCTTGTTTTATGGTAAGAACTGAAGACTGTTGGCTCTGCAGTTGGGATGTTCCAAACTCCAGTTTTTTAATAAAATGTCACACTACAGCATTTGTTCATTAGGGTCTAATAGGAATATTACTGGTATATAATGCTAAAATATATGAAAAACCTAAATCAATCTTGTCAATTGTTTAACATTTTGTGCGTTTGTCTTTGTTGTGCTGCTCTGGGACTTCAAAAGTTGTGGACAACAAAGGAGGAGAATGGAGCGGAGCAAACTGTCCCAGGGGAGCCACAATCAAGTCTCGCACTTGTAAAAGACTGGTGTGAAAGAATTGAAAGAGAAGAAAGGAATCTGGAGACGGGGCGAATCTGGAACAGCGGTAAACACACTTTCACCACATCAACAGTCAGAGATGAATCTGAAATCCTGCTGCTCTGCAGACACTATGTCCTAGAAAATGAGACTGAAATTTGGCTAAAAACGGCAAAATCATAATTAGAAGACCAGTGGAAACGCTTTGAAAATAGATCAGATGATTGGAGAGGGACTTTAAAACGCGTGAGCTGCTATTTACACTAGAACTGCTTTGTTAACATAACATTCCTCCTCAAGTCAGAAGGAAAATATGCCTGCAGGATGCTTGGGTCTATAATTTTCTCGTCTCGTAGCAGGTCTTCCTGATAGACTGTTTTTTCTTTGAAAGGAAGTGGTTGTCATCAGTCAGTCAGCATTGACGAGAAGTTGAATCATTGTGACTTTGGGGCATTGTTTTTGTTTGTTGTTTTTTTTGTAAAAAAAAAAAACAAAAGTGGATGAAAACAAACGAGACATTAAACTTTTTGCAGTGACCGGCACACCTTGGCACAGGCACAGACTTTCAGTGGAAAATTTGGTTTCACTTTACTACAGTTATGTCAATCAAAGCCAAATGTTAGGTAACTTTACATTCTGTGGCCCACGCGCAATCTCTCCCGCGGTTTTCCCTGCAGATTCTTCCGAAGCTACAATCCTTAGCTGGTTTTATCTGTTCTGCCCTCTTTGTCTGCCTCACTTTCAAACCCCTGCTGTGCCTGGTGATGCCATCTGTTGACTCTGGCAGCGGATGAAGGGAGTGGGATGGAGGTTGGCTTCATGGTCCCTCGCATCTTTACACTTTGACATCTTTGGCCCCAAAGATTATGGGAGTAGTAACTTGATACGAAAAAGGATTTCTTCAACCTGCCAGGTGTGCTCGGATCCTCTTGCTTTTGTTCGATTAACAAATTTAGAGAGATTAATTTAGAGAGATTTAATCCAACAGTTTCTGATCAGCTGTTTTTACACATCTTAAACTTGTTTTTGTCCGAGCGGCTTAATGATTGCTATCATGTAAAGCTACATATTGTTAATTTTGTTTTTACTGAAGCATGGAGAAACAAAATGTTTCCAGCCTTTCAAGAACTTAGAAGTAGAGTCAACAACAAACAGGTTTAAGTGAGTCAAACTGATTACAAGGAAGTTATACTGTTTCAAAAGTCCAAAATGACAAAATCATTCTTGTTTTGTTAGAGCTGGCCCACAAACAAACAGGCAAGAAGAGCCAGAATCTGCATTTGGAAACACATGAAAACACTCATGTCTCATTTATCAGAAAACATCATAGTATAAAAAAAATGACAAAAAAACTCACCTGCATCAAAGTCTGGGAGGATGAAGAGAAGCGATGGAGATTGGAAGGAGAGAAAGAAATGTATTATTTTAGGTTTATATTTCTTCAATTGTCAACAAAATCAACCCTAATGATCCACTTGATTGACCTTTTATGTCCTAAAACCCATAAAATTCCAAGTGACCTAATAAAATCTGCCCTTTTCACCCCAGGAATTTGGATTGATGGTTAATTTCTGAAATCAAAACCTGTTGGCAACAGTCAGGACAAGATATTTTCCACCGAAAGTTTACTGAAAGTGCCACGAGGGTAATAAGTTGTATGACGGCTTTGGCAACATTTTTTTAATTTTTATTTTAACTCGTCAACTAAATGGATTAAAGAGAGAAGCTATGTCAGGCAGAACAAGTCGGATGTTTACGGTGTCGCCTTCCTTAACAGATGGGTGATTTTGTGCATCTGTGCATGAATGAGGCTGCTGGGCAGTGAGCTGCAGAAACAACTCGTGTCTTAACTCAACGATCTATAGGTTAAATAAATACGAAAATAAAAGCTGTTTTCAGCTCACAAAACTTGTGATTTAAAAAAAATAAATTTCAGTTGCTTTTTACACAGCAGCTAAAGTCATCATCAACCCTTTTATTGGGGATCAACCAAAACATTTGCAGGATTTCATTACATTTAATTTCTTGTTTTCTCTTCTGAAGAATTTTTCTAGATAATCAAAAGAAGCTTTCCAAACAATACCGAAAGAATGCTGGTGGAAAAATGAAGTTGCGTAGCTTTGAGAAAAAGGTTTGACGAATACACGTGAAAAATACCAGCGAGGCATCAAAAAGATAACTAAACGGGATACTGCTGAACTGAAACATAGTGAAACTTTCACCCGAATTATTCTTTCATGCCTCAATCTTTAATTAGATTGAAAAAAGTAGAATTAAAAAATGACATTGTTTGATTATATTCTAATTAGGGACCATTATCTTAAACCATCTTTCCTATCTTGGACGACCACGATGAGTAGAAATGGTGATATTCAGAAGTTACATTTAGCAATACTTAAATTAGGTTAGGGCCCAAAAATGCATTAATAACTCAAAAAAGAAAGAATACTTTAAATATTGCGTACTTGAATTTGAACATGAATGCAAACATTTCATGTTTTCCTGATTACATCCATTTTAGTAAACTAGATTACTGGAAACTTAGTACTTGCACTTTGTTTTTTGCTTGTTACGTTTTCCTCTAACTTGGATAAAAAGTTTTTCTCTAAGTGACAAAAATCTTTTAAAGTGAAGATCCTGTTACTCAAGTACAATTTTTGGCTAAACGCATCTAAATAACGACAACAATAAATACAAAACTAGTTATTCTGACAGTGAGGCTTCTTTGCCGAACAGATAAAAGTCCTTTAAAAGGCTCCTGCAGATGCTTCTGTTCAAACTAGAGGCAAATAATAAAAAAGAATGAAGGAGAACCTGTGTTTGCCCTCATCTTTGGAGGAGAAGACATAACCCTTTTTCTAGGAAAATGGCAAATAATCTAAGAGTTGTATAGCTATCTCACTCTCTGCTGGATGAGTGCATGCTTGTGCTCCAGCTCTCTCTTCTCCATGGCGGAATCGATGACGAGTTGGTCCAACTTCATAAAAAAAAAAACATTATCGGTCAACACAACTCAAGACACATTTTATAAACAAAAAGAAGGGTCAACTATTCCACCTAATCTATATATGTTTTGTCTATATCAGGGGTCTGCAACCTGAGGCTCCGGAGCAACATGCAGCTTTTTTATTCCTTCATTGTAGCTCTTGGGCTTTGGAGAGAAATGAATAAATGAAAGGTTTGTCACTTAAGTTTTGCCTTTTGTTTTTAGATTAGGAAAAGTAAGAAGTAACTCTTTTTTCCCACTGCAAATCAATAGGCATTTAGAGCTTTACTGTTCCTCCAAAATGCACACATTTTGGATAACTAAGCAACATGATAGTAAATGGTTTGATCTATTGTGAGAGTGGGTTATAGTTAGAATGAGTTAAATGCATACACGTCTTGAGTCCAGTTGCTGTTCAGAGGCAAAGTTCCTAAAGTTGCAAAGTAAATCTTCTGCTGCGGGACGACCTTAGCTAGCACAGGATGTATCTTATTTTGAAAGGAACTCGTATGTGCTGCTGTGAAAAGTGATCAAATAAAAAAAAAAAAAAATACACTTTCGTACCTCACTTGCTATACATATTTCTAAGCTACATTTTATAGATGAATAGCTTCATGACCACAAAAGTATAAATAAAGTGTTTTTCTCTAACACTTAGTGGGACGCCCACTAAGATTTGGCCATGAAACTGGACCATACTGCTCTTTTATCAATAAAGGTTGTAGACCCCTGATTAATATCAAAGTAAAAAAGTAAAAGTTTAGATTTTTTCTTCTTCTGACCTGTGCAGCCAGTTTTTTCATATAAGGATCGATCTCATCCAAGATGTTGAAACCTTGTTGAAACAAAGTGTACTGGGCTTTCATGAAGGACAGCATCTGCAGAACATAAACAGGAGATGCAAATATGGAGCAGATCGAACAGAACCGTGTCTGAGGCAGTTAATTTTGCCCACCGCATCCAGGATTTCAAACTTCTTCTTAGCCTGAAGCACATTAATCTGCGGAAAAGAAAGTATAAATTAGGCTCAAATTGTCACGACACGCATGGAAGTTAATTTAGCCCGGTCAGCTTCAGTAAACTCAGTAAGGGAAGAGTTCGGGGCATGAATTCAAAGGGTGGAGTGTCAGTGCCACCTTCAGGACGACACAGGAAACCTACGCTGGAGCTGAAGGAGGAGGAGGAGTGTCTTACCTGCAGCACATAGTCGAGGGCCAGATGTCTGAAGGCTTTGCGGCTGAGGATGAGGGCCTGAGTGGCTTCCTCTGCCTCGTGCACCTTATTCCTGGGTGCCTGTGCGTTCTTCACCTGAGCCAGCTCCATGTCTTCCCGCACTCGGTCAAACTGCTTCTTGGTGTCCTTGAACTTGCGTATGTCTCTGGAAGAACAACGTCAAGAGTGAGAAACCCACTATGTGTTTTTAATATGTACTTGTAGCATTTTCCTCATAATGGAGCAGACAAAAAAACTACGTTTGAAAAAGAGCTTGTTTGTAACGTAGAAAATACGCTGGCAGAGCCACAAGCTTCCTGCTGCACTCTGCAACGGGAAAGGGAAGGGGGCAGTGTTGTTCCACGCCAACAGTCCTGTCCACAACTCAGTTGAATTTCTCAATAACTACTGCCACTTTGCAGAAACTATGTCCTAGAAAATGACGCAGGTTTTTGGATTCTGTTGACTGAAAATGTTGAATGCTGACACAGCATTCACACAATTAAACAATCACTAAGAATGGTTTGTAAATAGATAAAGACTGTTTTTTGATTATATAAAAAATATTGACAAAAGTGACATCATTTTTAGCAACAGGAGAAAATGTTTGAATGATTATGAGATACTCACTCTTTAATGAAGGTGTGGAGTTGTTGTTTGATGGATCTTTGAGCTTGGTCAAACAAAATCTGTTGGCAGGAGGAGGAGAAGAGGAGTGTCAACGCAGACAGAAGTCAGCTCAAAAGAGAACATGCAGTGACGGCAGTCCACCACAAGATGGCAACATGAAACCTTTACAATAAAATAGGCCACAGGCGGAAGGGAAGAGAGCACTTTTACAGGCATCATGTGATGGTGCCTTTCTTTTCCTGTTGACTGCAGGCTTCCTTCACCTGCTTCCCCTCGCATTTCATTTATCCTGAAGATTTCATCTTCTTTCAGATATTTCTAGTAAAAGAATGTTTCCATGCAAGATTATATCCTCTCGCATGAAAAGGAGTGCTTCTGAATTCTGTCAACAATATAATCAATCGCACATGCAAACTGTTCAAACAACAATCACAGTGGATTAAACGCTCTATAGCAAACCCTTGTTTACCCTAGACATCCACATTGGAGATTACAGGCTTAGGCCATGTGTAAGCCTCCATCACATAATGACCTCGTGCCGCCCGATGACCTCTGGGAATCAGGTCTGGGCTCACGTTCGGAATCGAGCTCATGGGGGGATCACAGATTTGTCTTAAGGAGAAAAGTGTCTTGTGCTTATTTTAACTCGCTGCCATCATTCATTACAAAGGATGATTATTCCAGAGCAGCACACTCTTAAAAGTCGCTTCTTATGATGATAAAAATAAATGGATGAAAATCAAATCTTCTTGAGCTGTAGTTTTTTGAATAAAGTAAAATACCATGACAGATTCATCATTTCTACTGGTTCTAATGCCAGGAAGTTGTTTTAAATGTTGTAAACTATTAAAGCGCTAAGCTTTCTGCCAAAAACATCCAGACAAGGAGGAAACAAGCAATAAAATAAACTTTATTAGCTGCATTTTTCCTCATTCTCTCCTTTTTTTGTTTGTGCTTTCCTTGTGACTGTTTATTTATAATAAATATGTCATTTCAAATCTCAATTCTGCTTCAAAAAATGTGACTCAAATTCCAGAACTTGTTTGATGAGAGAACAGCTTTGAAATAAACAACCATTGCAGAAACAGTCAATGTCTGATAAAAAACAAAATTAAAAAATACAGCTTTTCATCCTGTAAAGTTTCTGCCAGGTTTTCTGTATGATCAAAGTAAACATGGCTGATGTCAGAGCTTCTTCTTGTCGCCTTCTTTTGTGCAGAACGAGAACTGAAAGCTCCTAACAGACAGATTTCCGCTCTCTATCCGTCCCTCCTCTTTTTTAATTACTTCATTAAAAGTGTCTGCCAGACAAGCTGTTAGAGCAATTCTGGGGTGTTAGAGGAGACAACGGGGACGTCTTTAGAGGAAACAAAGTGACTGAGTGAATAAAGAGCATTGACCAATCAGCAGTGGGAGGATGAATGGAGACAAGCTGGATGTAGAACGACAGTGGACAGTTATTAAACCCGGAGAAGATCCCATCAGTCTGCTGATGGATTAGATAGGAGAGTTTGGATTTGAAAAGGTCACAGAGGAGCGGATGTCAGGCTCGTGCTGGAAACCAGAAATGGAGGAGAAACAGACACACTTTACAGGAAATGAATAAAAGAGATTACGGATAAAATGTTAGACATGACATTATTCTGTGTTGTGCTATGTCATCTGTGTGACCGAGAGCATTACTGTTTTGAGTGTGCAGCTGGTACACTGTTTAAAGTTGCAGCAAATGCTTAAACTGATTAAATCAGAGCTGCACTGCGAGACTAATTTAATCATTTATATGAGAAAAACCTCATATATAAAAAATGGAACATTTCTTTAAACAATTGTCTGCTGAATAACACTGAAAAAGAAACATGGAAACAGGTTCAAATTTAGGCTTGCACATTGAAAAGACTGTAAAAGGATTTAAAGAGCCACTCCGATGGAAATGATGTTTTTGGTGTTTTTAACATTTCCCAATGATGGAGAACACATATCAAGATAGTTAAGCTAAAAATTACATTTCTAAGAATTTCTTTATTCAAATTCTTGCGAATCAGATACAAAAATGCTGTTCAAAAAAGTTTGTAGGTGGGACATAGAAGCTCCTACTACAAGCCACTTGCCCCCTGCTCTGCTCAATTCTGATCCATCCTGTTGTAGACAAATAGATCCACGTACTTCTTTGTTTTCTTCGTCCGAGCTGGCTACTGGCTCAAAAATATACGGCTGCAAAGCTACAATATTGCTTGCCATTTTTGCTGCGCAGATAATGTTAGGCTGGGGTGTGAGGGGCTGTAAGCTAGCGGGAGAGTGTAAACAGAAAGTTATGGGTGAACGAAAGGGCAGTTGGGGTTACTCCATGCCAACGATCCTGCCCACAACTATTGAACTACTGAATTCCCGCCGCTCTGCAAAAACTATGTCCAAGAAAACAACACAGATTTTTTTTTATTTTGGCTAAAAACGGCATTATCAAAAAAAAAAAAAACACTGGGAACACCTTTAAAATACATCAAAAGAGGATTTGAGAGGGTCTTTAAAAAGTAGTGAGCATGCAAAAACAATTTTTATTCAGAAATAAAAAGTGAAGTTAAAGTCTAACTTTTTCTTTACTCATGTAAAAACCAGTTTTAATGTTTGAAAACGTTCCACAAAAATGCCGTTTTTATTATGTATCTGACTTTCTTGAATATTTTTGTCATCACTTATACCAGTTAGTCATCAAAGACGGCTACAGCTGTTTTGCTTGTCTGATAGCAGGAAAATATTGTGACTAAAAAAAAGCATTTCCTGTTAAACTTCCTAAGCCTGGTAGGATCAGGTCCAGCTTTAGAATTTCACTACATTTACAGCATTTTTCAGTTTTATGAATAAATCCCTTTGAATTCATATGAATGAAAGTTTAGAGTGACTCAAGCAGAATAAATGTCTATGCATTAAAGATGTATTTGATTGCATGTGGAGATGCTATTATGGTGGAAAAATCAAAATGTGAATGAATGCGGCGCCATCTCTGCCTGTTTCTGAGGCCAAACCATGCTTGTAACAAACTGTCTTACCATGTGGTAGTTGACGATCTCCTGCAGCCGTTCTCCACACTTTTCCAAGCATTCCTGCAAGTGATGCAAAACATGTTCAGCTACTTTTTCTACTTGACATGAAAACCATCTGTGTCTACTAATCTCACAAAATGTGTTCTGCATCACTTAGATTCAGTTCAGATGTTTTCCTTAGAAACGATAAAGTCGGTTTTAGGTTTCCCTCCTTGTGGCCACATAAAACCATCACTTTAAACACCTCCAGTTGGCCACTTTTTTGTGCCCAGAGCAGCTGCTCTTGGACAGCTGTGTTTATACCCCTTCACAGTAACTATTACACTAATGTGGAGATTCAGTGGAATGTGGTCTTCCACCTAGAGGACGAATATCAAACACCTCTGCGTAGTTTCGTGATCATTTTGGAGTGGACTCACCGATATCATCTCCTCTTTCTTGCACTGCTGGGAGAGATCTTTGACACCGTTCACAAAGAGCTTGTTGGCGCTGACATAGGCTCTGCCGGCCTCGATCATCCCGCTGCACAGCTTAACCAGCTAAAGGAGGGCACAAAACCATATGCAATTACACAACGGAAGAACTCAGTGCAAAGAAATGCAGATTTTATCCTGTCTTTCCAGATGAGGTCTAATTTGACAAATAGGCATTCATTAAGTGGTGACTGTTAACATCAGAGGTCAGAAACTATAGGGCATCATAAACTAAACCCACATTGAAAAACAAACTGATGATTAAGGTCATTTTAAATTTAAAGACAAAGCAGTTGCTGTATTGAGGCAAACCTGCAGAAATATCATCACGGAAGTGCAAACTTCTGCCAAAAATGTAGTGAGGATGTGCAAACAGACAAAATAATAAAAAGAATAAATCTCCAGCTTTCGTTTACTTGTTCAAGTAAGCAAATAAATAAATTAAAAAATCGAAACAATAAACATTTAAAAAAATTAAATAAAATATATCTGCCTTCTGTTTAAATTGATCAGATGTCAGATCATTAATTGCCATCAACAATGAACTGAGGTCTAGAAATCACATAACACTAAATCTGACCGTTTTTAATATTGTTACAATGTAAAGAATGACTTTAAGACACTAATCTATTAGGCCTTGTAGTATTTTTAACTTTTTAATGTTTTTTATTTAATTTGTATGAAATGTCTTAGGTGTGTGCAACTTTTTGCCTTTTGGCCTGGATTTCCTTGGAAAAGAGATCAGTTGATCTCAATGGGACATTACTGGTTAAATAATGATAAATACATGTAAAAAAAAAATAATAGTGACAAGTATTTGGAAATCTGAAATATACAAATAAGAAAGTCATATAACAATAAGTGAAAGTGTCTGTAACAAGGCTCAGAAAGCTCTTAGTGACACCACATGTGCTGGATACCGCAACAGCTCCCAACCACAAGAGTAATGTGATCAACTGCGAAGTGCTGCACTGTCATTACCGTCACGCTAATGCAGCGGCGTGTCCAACGCAGTCAGAGGACGTGTGTGCATTCAGGCTGGGGGAGTGCTAAAGGGAGTAAAGCTTTAATCATCCTATTTGGTGCAGAAGTTCCCAAGGTTGTTGCTGTGTTTGTGTGGTTTTTCTGAGCAGCTTGACGGTGGGGCCTTCACTCTGCACAAATGCTGCAGAAATGATAATGAGCTGCGCTTGCCAAATGTAAAGTCTGTTCTGTCTGTAATTATACATAAATATGCCTCACCCGACATATATGTTCAGATTCAGCTGTGCGTGCCTCCACATTCACTGAAAATACAAAGATGCTCCTCCCAGCAAGGCCTGACAACACCCAGCATGCAGTGTGTCAACAAACAGACCCAAATGTGAATGCGATCTAATTTTGTGCCGCATTGAGCCCTCAGGGCCAGAGAATTGCCATTAAATGCACTGTGTGTGTGTCTGGATTTGTTGATAAATGGACTGGAAGATCAACATAGTTACACTTGGGGCCAATATGTCATCTCTGGTCCCACATCAAGACCCTGGAGTGTGAATCAGCTGAAATTGTTAGAACAGTGCAGGGTCTCTGAGGTGTTGAGTGGAACTCTTTTAACACTTTCACCTCAAGGATGAGGTCCAAACCAGAGCCAGTGTGTCATCTATCAATACATGTGTGATTTACTGTTGGAAAAAAGAAAGCACAAACTACAAAAATGTCTAATTTTATCTGGAAGAAGCCATTGCAGCTGACAGCGGGGATGTTTTCACACCTGTCACAACGGTTCAGCGTTCAGGGCCCCTCATTACAGTCCACTGCTGCAGGAGCTCCAGCAAATCTCAGCACAGCTGAAAGAGGCCCCCCGCCGAACCCAATAGCTCGCCTTTATGGACGCTTCTCACATAGGGCCCCCCAACAACCTTTTTTAAGTCAGCAGTGCTAAAACAGAGTTCAAAGTTCAATGGAAGGCCTGACCTGTTAGCTGAGGAAATAATCGGCTGATGTGCTCATGTTTGTTTTTTTTGGGCTAATTTAGGACAAATGGAGCTGCAACTGTGACTTCCTGACAAAGCTGAGATGATCACATCCAGAAAAACCTCTCAGGTACCCTAATGACACTTAAAGACCCACTCCAAATACATAGTTTAATCTATTTTCAAAGTGTACCAGTGGTCACTTAATTATAATTATGCAGTTTTTAGCCAAAATCAAAAAGCCTGTGTCACTTTTTAAGACATATTTTCAGCAATTCTTTTCATTTTACAAGCCTCTAAAAAGTGTCAGGCTCTTGAGGTTACAACATGTCAGGAAAACTTGCAAAGCAAGTCTTCTCTGGAAAAAGTCACATGTCTAAAACCTGCCTCAAACTGGGATTTTTTTTTGCTGTGTCATGAGTCAGAGGGTTCAATATATTCCTGATTTTTGCACCTTCAGGAACAAAAAGTGTTCAAGGATAATATTAGAAGCTTTTGCTCTTTGCTTTGCTCTTGTCTGGTCATTTTTTGATGCACTTGTGTAATATTGTAAGGTTGAGATACTCTTGCCACCTTCCATTCATTTTTTTGAACGTTCATAACTCTTCAATCCCTTCACCAATTTAACTTATTCAGTTATCAAAATGCTCGGCCCTTTTTGAGAAATTGGTGCAGGAAAGCTTCAACTTTGAAACTCTAAACTGTTTAGACAAAGCTGTTTTTTCTAACTTTTTTGAAATTGAAAGGCGGAAGCTTCAAATATTCCTAATTCAATTAAAACTTTGAGCTCTAAAAAAGCTCAGGAAGACGTTCAGCTAGAAAGACTATTCAACTTTCAAACAACTCAGCAGACTTTGGGGGATTGAGTTTGCATTTTGCTTTTGAAAACTCCTTACAGTTTTTACACAATCAAGTTTTATGAATATTTCTGATCATTTTTGGATTGATAATTTGGATTCTACTTTCAAAAGAAAAAGAAAAAAGAAAAAGTCAAGATGAGGAGAAAACGTGCTACTGAAGACATTGTTGATTTTTCAAATCTGCTTAAACTCTGAAAAGTAGAACCAAAGTGAAGAGAATAAACAGAAACATTTATTAGTTGTGCTTTTCTATTTTCACAGGATGCAATGTTCCATTGCAATGTTGCTTTTAGAAGGAAAAACCACAGCTTCCAGTGATGATAATAAATGTTTAAAATATGTGCTTCCTTCATACAACTGATTCCATATGTGTGTTTATGAGCTCTAGTAATACAAAAACTGGTCTAAATTGAGAAAAATGTCAACAACTTTCTCCAATTCAATTTTTTGAAGGTATTTAAACTATTAGCAGAAGAAACATTTAAAATAACAGTGTTTTTTGGATAGATTTGAAGTTCATACCTTGTCAAGCTTTGCCTCAATTTCGACCACATCCGTCTCCACGTCGTCGATACCAGCTCTGCAGAGGGAAACACAAAGAATCACAGTTAACCAGATCGGACTTTCTACGAGGCATTTTCATGCATGGGTAATGTTGAAAACTGCAGTTGGAGCAAAAACAAATGCTATGTAGGACAGAAATGTCTGGATTAGCAGTAAACCAGATGTACCATAACCGCAAATAACACACAAAAAAAGAATGCTATTTGTTTATGGAATGTCGTGGGGAAGGAGAGGGTTAAGAAATGCAAGAGGGCAACTGACAGATGAAGTGATCGGTGTGCGGCGTGTGATAATGAGCCTGAACGCTGTTGTCTATTTCAGCTCTGAACTGCAACAGCCAAACATCACTGTCTCTCAGGTTCAAGAGGCAATCCCAGTGATCGGATTGACAGAGGCGTCACTTTGGAAGACAAGTGGCCGTGCAGCAGAGCAGCAAAAATCAATGGATGACATCATGACTGGCACATTAGTCTAAAGGTAGGATGATAAAAGAGGATGCAAGACCAGAGGGGCTTTCTTCCTCTTCATCAGTAATTTAGAAGCATTTAATACATCAAAACAGCAACCATTTTACTTGAAATAACTACTTTTAAAAAATATTTATGTCCATTCAACAAGAGGATGATGCGATTTGATGAAACAAGTGTGTCAGGTGGTTCAAATGGTTGATGGGCCTTTACCATCCTTCCCCTTGGGTCTTCTTCCATTAATGTACACACACACACACACATCCACACTGACAGGGTCTGTTGCTATGGCAACCTTTTGTCTGGGCTCACTCACCAGATTCTTATTTCTCTGACTTCCTCGATTAAATATTACTGTTCTACAGCAAATGACTGAATAAACCTTATTTTGTAATACACTTTATCAGGGTACCAAGGATAAAAATGTTAAGAATACTAAAACAGCAGCATAAAATACACCAAAATAATTAATAAATTAAATAAAGGGAGATTTGGCCCCTTACACTCAAATGCTGCATGCATACCCCGTGCTTTTGCAGCACTACGCAAGTGCCTATAGGACGCCTGTAGGACACCCACACAAAATACACTCTAATTGACTAATTTCCTCATTTTTAAAAGTCAGGTTTCCTGCAAGGAATGAGCATTTATCACGTGAACATCACTTACAGGCTCCTTGCTCAGTCATCAGGATTTGGAGGAAGTTAAAAAAAATGTAAAATCTGTACAACATGCCTACAACTCACCTACTTCACCCTTACGTGTTGTATAAGTGTTCACTTTGACCTGTTGCTCGCAGCAAAAATGTGCAAGAACATTTTAACTCTATGGGTTCACTGAGTGGTCTACGTTGACATTTTGCCATTTTCTGCCCGCGGACAGCCCGTATCCACATGTAAGGGCAGCTTGGACTAAAGCTAAAATGTGTGACACTTTCCGCAACCCTAACTAGTGAACATTTTTAAACATTACTAGATTACTAGTGCAAATTTTTGTCTGTCACTAGTTTACTTGTACTTTTGGGATTACTGGTTACTCTTAACTGCCTGATATTAGGGATATCGATTTAATCATGAAAAAGGCTTGCCTTAGACACTGCACGCTTATTTGCCTTTTTGTGCCACATTTTATAAATCTATTCTCCTGCTGTCCTAGAGTTATGAGATTAAAGTGAAATGGAGAACGACAGATTAGGATGAAGATTATGAGTCGCACTGCTAAACTCGACTATGTGGAGATGCAAAGTGAAAGGTGACTTTTTGATTAAATGGCTTCTGCTTCCTGTTATACGTTAAAACAGCCTCAGAGATGAGGGAGATGGACTCATTCTCAGTATCACATCACATGCTTAGCAGATGTATGTGCTCTTTTATCAAGTCTCATGGCTATAAAGCTTACCTGTTTATTTTATCTCCTGAAACAAACGCATGCTGAGAGTATCTGAGCATCCCATATTTTCAAGACTCAATGTGTCACATGACATTACATCCACTTCACTTCAAGGACATACATGGAGGCAAAACAAATACTCTGATATTAGACAAAACTTAGACCTGAGGCTAGGATGCTGAAACGTTCACTGACATTTTAAAATGGGTTTGTGTGTTCTCAGCACAATGCAGAATGAAACACTAAAGAGAGCATCTGTTTCTAAATCTTTTAAAATCATTCCCTGTGGATTAGCTTTTATTTAAGGTCAAAATGCACTTCATCATTCCACCAGACAAAACAATGACTTTCTACCACCTGAAAACATTTTGATTTACTCCCTTATGAATCACTGCATCGTAAAGAGTGTGTTGGATCCTCCTGTTGGTATAGGTTTGTTTTCTTTTGCGAGCTGTCATATACGGTAAACTGTGATGGTCAGTGATCTTATTCAGCATCCAGCGAAGGAACAACAAAAAAATTTAGGGCAAACGCATGAACTCCGCATTCAAGATGACAGACTGAACATGTGCTGTACAAACAGACACAATAGAAAGAAATGAATCAACTGTTTCTCCATAATCCCAACACAAAAATACACGCACTGACTTACATCAGAGAAAAGGATTTTAACAGAAAGAACAAATCTCTTTTGGTCTAATTCAGTCAAAGGGATTCTGGAGTTTGCTCTTAAAAAATTAGTTTCATCTTAAATTCTTACTTCTGGAAATGTGAAAAAGTTGTGGAGATGTTACAAAAATATCCGACTAATAAAATATTTGTAGGGTTTTCCTCATGTAGCTTCTTCCTTCAACAAATTCAAATAATATGAAGGTATTTCCGTACGTAATGGCTAAAGAACGGCTAAAGAAGATGTCATGATTCATAAAAATCCAAAGGAACTACTACCGTACTTTGGAAACCATTTCTTGTGCACAACAAACAGATTTACTTTAAGTGATTCTTCAGTATTGTTGAAACTAAGTTAAAGAGCCCATAAGCATTTAGGAAAGCTCATCACATGATGGAAAAAATAACAGCTTTGCTCATAATTAATAAAGACCCACTCCAATGAAAATGATGCTTTAACCTGTTATTGTGGCATTTTTCTGATGATGGAGGACATGTATAAGGAAAATCATGCTCAAAATTGAATTTCTAAGTACTTTGTTATTCAAATCATTGAATCAGGAGCAGAAGAAAAATGTTGTTTGAAAAAGATCATATTTGTTATGTAGAAAATATGCTAAACGGGCCACAAGCTCCCTGCTTTGCTTCACAACTAGATCCGTGGGAGTCTTCCTCAACTGAGCAGGCTTCTGGCTCAAAACTGTATGGCTGGATAACTCCAACATTGCTGTCATTTTTGTTGCACCGCTAATGTTAGGTTGAGGGTGAGAGAGGCTGTAAGCTAGCGGTGTAAACAAAGAGCTCTCAGCTATGGGTGATGGGCAGTGTGGTTTCTCTGCATCAATTGTCCCGCCCACAACTTATGTTCTAGAAAATGACACAGGTTTTTTTAATCATAAAAGACCACTGCACACACTTTGAAAACAGATTAAAAGATGATCAGAGTGAGACTTTAAAAAACTAAATTTTTCTAACCAAATTAAATTTTTTCAAAGTCTAGTCTAAAAATTGAGATATATGATCACGATGAGGTTGTACCAGTGCACATTTAAAGGTGATTTATGCAGTAATTAATACAGCATTGAAAAAAGGCAAATGCTTTATGACTTTAAAGCAAGAAGACAACGAGACAAACTCCAAAAGGGAATTCCGCAGAAGCACAGCTCAGACCAGTCCTTAGCACCCACACTGGTCCCTAACAGCGAATGTGAGGAGAATTTCTACAATAATATGCAATAAAGTTTATTCTGTTGCTACAATGCGCTTAACTCGACATGGAATTTGTGGCTTGATTGAAATATAGAATTGAATGCACTTTAACAATAATAAAGGTGCTAAAACAAAGTAAAAAATGTGCAAATAAAAAGTTTTTCATGATGCAAGTTTTATTTAATCCAAAGATACCAAATTCAGGGATAATCTGCATAAAATCATATAGTATAAATGTTCCATAGAAACAGGTTCAGGAGCTTCACTGTGAAAAACAGATGCAAATGTGAGGAATAATACATTTAAACAACAATTTGATGTTGACAGAAGACAATTATTTAATAGATTTTATCTTAGAACCTAATTTTATGGTTGCTGTAGATCAGATTGTGTTCATGAGAAATGACTAAACGGCTATGATGAAGATCAGACATGACAGTAACAAAAAGGGCAGACTTGTCAATAATCTCTGTCACATTTTATTGAATTAGGGGAATTTAGCAGGCGCTACTTAAATACATTTAATAAAATCACGCATCATTTCATAGCAGGCCGGAATAAAACTGTGTTTTATGTACTTTAAATCTTTGTCTTTATAATAGTAATCATCCTTAGATGCAAGAACATCAGATTCTTGGCATGATTGCCATACAATTTTAAAACTATGACATAGAAACACAGACTTTAACTTAAACAAAATGTGCTGCAACATAAAACAGAATAATTTAACGTCTTGTTAAAATTACCTTTTAATTCTGTAACTAATAAAGTAAGAGTTTATGTATTGACACACCCATGAAGGCTTTTCATTTTTATCTTTAATAACAAAACAAAAGCTTCAGCTGATCATCCGCCTTTAATTTCAGACAGCAGACAGACATACAAACAAGCCAAAATTTCTCCTCCCAGAAGTCTAAGTGGTGGCCTCCATGGCAACCATTCATTGACCCCCCCCAATCACCATGGCAACAGGCATCAGCATTACTCGCGCTTTTTTTTACTGACCAATTTCCTCTTTGTCTGATGTGTCTGCCGTCCCCTGGATTTCCCAGTGCTTCTTAAGCTTCTTCTTCCCTACAATGAACAGCATCCACTGATGATAATTTGACCCTTAAACTTAGAGGATGTCAGCTGTGTTAAAAGTCAGTGAATTGACTTGCTGGCTGTGGTGTAGCGTGTTGCACGTCTGTGGTGCATGGTAGTCACAGGCCCTAACGTGGTTAAATGAATCCTTTAATAACTTCAAAAAATGCTCAAACTCAACATTCTCAAACTAACATTTCAAACCCTTCTTAGGTTCAATTTTGACTTATTTACAAAGAGGGGAAACAACATCAGACAGGACAAGATCTACAAGTACAGCTCATTTTCTTTGTCCTGGATGGTGAGGGTGAGCAGGTGGTTTTGAAGGGGAATGGGGGGCAGTAACTACAGCCCATCCCTTATTTCTTTGTTCTGCCATAAACCATTTCTGTGCATTTTTCTTGTTGAAATAATGTTTAAATCACATCAAACACACATTTTCTTACAGATCACATGAGCTTTATGATGTTTGAAAATCATGTTGTTCATTTTCTTGTTTGTTTCATTTTTATGTGTGTCTAAAAGTCTGCCTGACTGGAACAATCGTCACCACCTGACGGCACAATTCAGAATTGAGATTGGATACATGCAAATTTCATTTATAACAGGCGGTTAAATTATTATTATTTTTTTTCCAAATTCTAACACACTTAAGCAAAAGGCTTAAAAGTGGATGCCGCTCACACACGTGTTTAGACTCAATTCAAAAAAGCCCAGTAAATGATCCTTTCAAAAACAAAAACACATGCTCGCCAAAACAGACGGCCTTTTCACACCAATAACATGCAGTGGACAAAGATGCCTTTACTGTTGGGCCTTATCGCGCACCCCCTCCCACCCCGGTACACGACAAACATCACACTCATTCATTGAAAAAGCGGTTGGCTGTGCCGATGGCTGCAAAGACAAAGAGACCAAACACCATGACAAGTAAGTGGACCTGCAGTTTTTAGGTCTGCAAATGCAGAAAACCAAAGGTGGTGTAATAGATTACCTAAACTAAGTTAAAGTAAATCAAACAAACATAAAAGCCCCCAAAAAATATAGAAAATTTCAGGAAAAGTTTGAAGATAATATCAAATGTGGTAATCATTTACTGTGTCAAGAGGTAAAAAGTGTTAAAAAGGTGAAAATCTATGATCCAGACCACAATTTGATCACTATAATACTCTGCTTAGATTAGACAGATATGAAAGCTTATTTGAACCATTTGTTGGTTTTTTTGTTGTGTGGATTTGTCTTTTTTTTTTTAACCCCTCAAATCCTGCGGACTGCAATAGGAGCCTGTTAGCGCCGTTCATGTGATAAACGTGCACTTCTTGCGTCCAATCTGATTATTGGAAATTAGACATTCAGAGTGTAGTTTGTCCTACAAGCATCCTACGGGCAAATACGTACCACGTGCACACCCTGTGCAGCATTTGCCTGCAGTCAGTACTCAGACCTTATTACCGTACGACAGCATCATCCCTTCATCATAACTCCACCCAACTTACATTATCCTTACAAATACTTCACAATACACTGAACACACACACAACAATAGTACCTTCCATGTTCATGACATCCCTTGAGGTTGTTGTACGCTCACCTTCAGATGCAAAGGTATGTCTCTACAACCCAAAAACCCACAGCACCTGTAAAAAGGCATGTGACTAAGGCTTTATTTGTAGCTGTCAAAAGACTGCAAGCGTATTCTTGCTTTTTTATTTCCTTCTCCTTGTTGTTCTCTTTCTGATTAGAGCTTGCTTTGGGCAATCAGGCCTCAAACACCAGCTGTTGCAACTGTGAAATGTTGTCCAGATGGTTTGGGAATTTTTCAAAAGTGCAATTTGCAAGAAACAAAACCAAATGAAGGTTTCAATATTTTCGATTTCCTGCCTAATTAAATGAAGTCCAGAGAAAATAGTCCTAAAAGTGGGAGAATCCCTAATAAGTAGAGGTACACATTCATTCTCTCTACGAAGATCACATTCTTATGCACAAAATCCAAAGAACAGTGGGATCCTTAACACTAACATCTGGTGTGTGGTGTGTTGATCACAACTAATGAACTTGTACTGTGTTAAACAAAATAGCAAAAATCATCGAATCATGCTTTATTATTCACAAGTGATGTACTGTAGGGTGTAGAGTGTGCCCTGCACAGTTTGTATGACCTTGCTGACAGGGAGGGGGCAAATCCAAAGTGCTTCCCTACCCCTCTGGTTCTTCCCCATAGCTTCAACTGTGAGGGCATTTAAAGCTGCAGTGGGGTCTGAAAGGGTTTTTTTAAGGAGGAGCTGCAGGGACTTGGGGCTGGCTATCCCTCCACTAGTATGGTGATCAATGTCACCCTTCTGGGTGGAGGATAAACACATTTCTTCACGTGGGTGTGCTCTGATGCAAAAAAGTTTACATTTAAAAATAAATATTTTATTAATCAATGTGATACTAAAATAAAGTTATAAAACCGATGTTGTTGTGTGTTTTCCAAGCACTGACAGCTATGCGGTAACATGGATGACCAGCGACTATTGATGACGTCATCAAGCAAGGTCTGAATTGAAGATAATATTTTCCCCATCTCTCCACTTGGAGGAATGAATGTAGGGATAGGAAGAAGCCGTAAGGGTTTGGAAGCAATTCGGATTCAGCCAAAGACACCATGGAAGGAGAGCAGTGGTTGGGAGGCAGTAGAGAAAGGCTCCTGTTTGGTGCTGAAGGGGGCAGTGATATGACCATCACTGCTGACCTTTTCACTAGTGTTATGGTTAAAAATCAATTGACCCTCAATGAAGGTTGGATACCACCTGGAGAGCACTCCTCCAGGCTGCAGTCTTCAAAAGCAGCCACTTCCAGTCGAAGCAACATTTCCATTTTTTTTTTTTTGTTGTTTTCTTATCCATACGGTAAAAACATTGATGGTTTAGGAGAAACTGATGGAACATTAATCACACTTTATAAGTATCTGTCTGCAAGCATATCTCAAAGAAACATGAATGTGAACTGGCTTCTAGAGAAAAAGTGCAGGTCTTTCTGCTTCTCACCAGTTGCTGGACCACCTGTGAGCTCTGCTCACTGAAGCAAAACATTCGCCCAGATAGAACAGATCTGTTGTTCTTACTCATAAGCGCTTGTTCTGTAAACCCTCGACTATATAAACACGGTGCATTTAAAAATACTTTTGGCAAAACAGTCGGACAGGGAAATGTCATTATATCATTCCAGAGTGCATTCCAGCAGCCGGCCAAGAGGAAGTGCACTGGGAAACCTTCACCACTGGAGTGTGAAGCAGACAGAAGTCATTGCTCTCTTTTGTATGGCAACCTCAGGTGCAACTACTCTGTCTTGGAAAATCAGGTGGCAGGTGAGCAAGAATTTGCTGACTTGCAACTTAAGTTAGCGAGAAGTTTCAAATGGTTGCATCACGAGGAGATCTGTGTGTTAGAAAAAAGCTAAAAGCTTTGGTCCTGTCAGTATCCCCACATTTTATGGGTTCATAGAAACTCACAGCTGTATCCCACAAACTCAATATGACGTGATCATGCACAAACTCACCATAAGGTAACCAAAAATGTGAACACACACACAGTTTAAAGAACCACTGATTTTACATGATTTTTACATGTTCTTGTGGCATTTTTCTAATGATGTAAAATATTGTATTTTAAAATAAAATAAAGTTTGTGGCCCTGGGTGGTCCCTCCTCCACTTTATTCTGATGCATTCACGTGTAGACGACCAGGTCCAAGTACATGTTTGTTTTTGAGCTGGCATCTGGCTCAAAACCGTACGGCTGGCTGTACGGCTGGATGGCTCCAACGTTGCTCGCCATTTTTGTTGCATTTTTGTGTTGGGTTGGGGGTGTGAAGGACTGTAAGCTAGCGCCTGTAAACAAGGAGCTCTCAGCTATCGGGACAACTCAGAGGCAAATTTCTAATTAACTACTGCCGCTCTGCAGAAACTATGTCCTTGAAAATTACTTCTTTTAAAATTTTGGCTAAAAATGGCATTATCATAGTAAAAACAAACCAAAACACTGGGAACGCTTTTAAAATAGATCAAAAGATGATCGAAGTGGGACTTTAAACACGAGGGCTTGATGTGAGGCAATTCTCAAACCTCTAGTTAAGCCACCAGTCATAGACTCGTTACCCAAATCCTCCTAATGAAAGCCCTCACTTTCAAATTAAGGGTTTAAAAAAATTAAAGATGGAAGCAAGAATCTGAAACATCTATGGAAAACATGCAGCGCTCTCATTATAAAAAAAGTGATGAACAGAAAGAGGACAATGCTTATTCCAATCCCTAACCCCTTTAACCTTGGTTGATCTCTCAGTGGGACGGAAGCAGCAAGCGGCATGAACGCAGGGCGAGCTGCTTGTGAAACGCAGAGGAGGAATACCCCTGTGGTGTATGAGCGCGGCGTTCCCAGGACTCTTTCTGCTTCCGTGATCCCACCCAGAGCTAGGTCACAGAGAGGGATTACAGACATACGGGAATGGAGGAAGACTCTGTGTGCGTACTCTTTTTTGAGTCCCAAATAATGAATACAAAAGCCAGCAGCAATACATCTTGAGTTTCTTACAGAAAAAAAAAGTGGTCAGTACTGCCACGTGTTAACACAGATTCAGAGGACACAGTCGCTCCTTTCTAGTTACTGTACAAAAGCAATAAGCTGCTCCATCTGTGATCCAATAAAGAAACAGTATCTGTACATTTCTGCCTGATTTGGCTCAAGCACAAGATCACTGTTGGGCAAAGAATTCTGGTTTTGTCTGTCCCCTGAATGTCCACCCAACTATACATTAGAATTAAGGCTTTTCTTGCTTGGTGAAAGCAGTGGATGTTGAAAGTCTCAGTGTTCATGGTACTCAGGACTATCATTTCACAGAGATGCCTCACACCATCAACAGATAAATACGGTGTTGACTAATCAAGTGATCACGCCTCAGGCTGACAGACACACTGATATGAAAAGTTCACACGAGCCTTCAGGAGATTTCCGTTCTTTTCTTTTTTCAGCAGGAGGTGGAAACTATTAATGTCAGTCATCACAATATAGTTCACAAAAAATTCTCAAGAGGCTGATAGGAAACAATAAAGTTCTGTCGGTCAGACCGGTTAACAGGTGAGATTAAGCAGTATTTCCGGAGCTTCAGTCAGCACAAAGAGTCGCACTGTTTTTGTTACAAACCGCAGTCAAATTTCTTGCTTAAAGAATGTCCAGCACTGATAAGCCTTTCTTTTTTGTCTCACTTTGTATCAGCCACGCTCACACGCACCTATGGACAAATCAACACAATACTTCATTTGAATACTGCACACAGACTTTGCATGTAAAATTCATACCCGCCCGGCTGATTCCCAACGCCTGAAATCTGAAATTACGCGGAAATTCAGGTGGAGGTCAATGAGCAGAAAAGCTGGGTTCTCCAACTCTACCAACTGTGACAACAAAATACAAAAATAAAAGATGCTTCCTTACAGCCATCTGTGCACAACAGTCTGATTCACCTCTGTTATCTTTGGCACCACTGAATGAATGTGAAAGGAGTAAGGCCTCTGCTGACACCACACAAAGACAAGCCAAACACATAACAACCACAGATATACACTTCTGTCTGTCTAACAACGGTCCGCCATGTCCAAACCCACTCTGAGGTCTGGCAAATCAATCAGACCTTCTAAATCAAACTCACGCAACTTGATCACATATTAGCCAAAAAAGGGCTTGAAGTCTGGTTTCGTTTTTCTGGCTTTGGCTGTGGAATACTGATAGACACTGCATGAATATACAAGCGTCTTAATTCACCCAAGTCTAGAAACACTGAAAGAACATCTCATTCCACGATAAGACGTATACTTGAGAGAAGGAGGCAGTCAGAAATGTTTTAAGTTACTAATCTTTGCACAAATTAAATAAAGCAAAAACTTGAGTGTCTATAGTGGACTTTGATATCAGGTTTTCTTTTTTCAAAGAGGAATTTTTCAAAAATAAAAAAACAAATGACCCTAAGACCGTTTGTGTCATACAGAAATCCCTCCCTTTATGAAGGTTCACCTTTCTCGCCGTTTTGTGGCTTTGTTTCAGTTCAAAATTGCATTCTTTTTCATTTTTGAACAGCGCATTGTTGACTGCGTCCTGACCAATTCATCTCTGCGTCAGTTAATCTCTTCCACACTGTGTCTCAGGTACAGATTGCGTTCAGTTCACTAAATCTATATACATTTTTGATCGTGAGCAGATCAATACTGGATCTTTGAGAGCTTAAACAAGAGAGAAAAAGAGTGAAATGATTAGTGTCTGTCTGAGAAAAGTGCATTATGTGTGTTTTCTGCCTTAAAGCATCTGTGATTCTACTTTGCTGGTTTCACTTGTCACAAGTTTTTGGAAATATCCCCCTGCAATAAATAAGGGAACACTGTCTATTGACAATTTTCTCAAATAAAATGGTTTTTTTTATATGTACTTATGTAATCTGGTTTAAAATTCTACTCCAATCATCTTTTGATTATTTTTCAAAGCGCACCTCGTGGTCTTTTAACTTTGATTCTGCTGCTTTTAGGCAAAACTCTTTTTCAAACAGCACTTTTTGTCTGCTCTTTATTTTAACAATTTGATTTATTGTTTTAGTTTAAGCATTCATTACAGACCATGCAACAAAATCACACATATATATCAAACTCAATCTAGAAAAAATGAAAGCATTGACAAAAAAAAAAAACACAGAAAAATGAACGTAAATGTAAAAGGAAAATAATTTAATTAGGATTTTTTGCAGGGATGCAAACAGGAAACACATAGGTTCTGATCATATCAAGTGCAGATTTTTGGTCAAGTAACAAAATAGAATGCTTATTGATTATACTCTTTCATTGTTTCAGTAAACTCTAGCATGTATCACACAATACAAAACTTTTAAGCCTAATTTTCCTTTTATATGTCCTCAATTGTCAGAAAAAGGCCACAAGAACATGCTAAAAACACTATTTTCCTTGCAGTGGGTCTTTCAAAATGTTGACAGTCTGGCAGTTGTAAGTGGGTGCCTCTCCCTGCTGTCAGTGGGTGAAAGGCAAGACGCACCTTAAACAGGTCAGCGGCATCCACAACAAGCTTTTATCCTATCTAAAGCCTCTGAATGGCGAAGGCAAACTCGCTCATATTTAGTCAGTGCTGCAACAGATTAGAGTCGCTGATGCGGTTCAGGTGAAACACAGTGGGAGAGGTCATGAGCCCTCATTTAAACCTCGCTCCGTGACAGATGTGGACACTTCTCACAGCTCATCATTCATGCATGGCAGAACCTGGAGAGACATGCTCACAAGCAGCAGCACAAACACTAAATATTTGATGTGTTTAATGATCTGTTTAGAGAGTTCAACAACAGTGAATTTTTTTCAAACTTTTTACATGTTTTTACAGGAAATCCATGTTTCCAGACTTAAATTCCTGTTCGGACTTGCAGCTTTTCTCCTTCTGTTTTGTAGAGATTTGAAATATAATACTCTGAATTCCCTTAGTAAATGAGAGTTCAAATGTTTTCCCATGTTTTTAGCGTGATTCTATTGCTTTTGCTTCAAATAAAGGGAGCAGGAAATGCTTAAAAACTGAATGTCTGCTATTAGAACAAGTTGACCTTAATATAAAAAAATTCAAAAGCTTTATGAAGTTTTTTGTGCCATAAAATACTTGACAAAAGCTTGATTTATTTTGTGTGGTAGAAGTCCATGCAACCTCCATGGGATTAAACTACTTAGATTAGCTTTTAATTTCGTATTAGTCATTTTAAAATATAACGTTGTTGTATTGTGAAAATATTGTAACATTACTACAGGTTTAAAATCAACAAAAGGGTCATTTTTCATCAGTTTAATTGTTGATTCTTCTATTAAAACCTACAGAAAAAAGATTTTCTGCCTCAGAAATGAAAGAAATAGCATAAAACTAAGTGATGAATTACATTAATTGGTTTTGTATTTTCTCATTGAAAAATAATCTGAACAATGAGTGCCTAGTATTTGTTTGCACATCAGTTTTCTATCATTTCAGTTGAATCCTGTAGTTGCAAACTGTAGATGCTGTATTGTGGATTCATTTTAATAAAGCTAAATTGGGTTTCTATTAAAACTGATCATCTGATAAGCAGCACAACCACCAATTTTACTGAGCAGATAAACATGTCAACATCCATCTATGCATTTCTATAAAATCCGGCATGAGCAGTCAGCACCTACTGAAAAGTTGTGCTAACAGCTTTTTCCTGACGTTTCATGGATGAGGATGTATGTGGAAGCGAGGACAGCTGGAATCTGCTGAAGAAGCCTTCCAGACAATGAGAGCTCACAAATGCAGACAAATGCGGTCTGGCGATAAACATTTATACATCTAATGAAAAGTTGGCCCACTGAATTCCTCTCTGTCAGGACACTGATTTAAGGATGGGAGTGCTGGAAAAACCACAATAATAATTCCCTGTTGACATTTGCTCATATGCATATCTAATCCAGAACTATTGAGACGTTTAATTCAGAAAATAACAGACAGACAGACAGACAGACAGACAGACAGACAGACAGACACAATTGTTGTATTAATAACTTTAAAGAAAAGTTCCAAAAGATAAAACACAAGTGCCTTGTTAGACTCGTATGGGCGCAGCAGGTGTTTGGGTTGTCTGGCCCGCAGAGGGTCGTACAGGAGAGTGGTAGCATCTCAAGGTGTATCTGACGGTTCCTTTGAGGCTCATGCGGCCACCACAAGGGATGTCATAAAAATGGAACGTACCATTGTTGTGTGTGTGGTAAGTGTATTGTGAAGAACCGGTACCGATGATTTTTGCACACCCTTTTGAGTGATGCTGTTGTACAGTGCCAGTGCACCACACTCTAGTCCAGGGATGGTCAACTCCAGGCCTTAAAGGGCTTAATTCCTGCATGTTTTCCAACATGAAATGCTCTGGCATTTCCTAATTGGCTGCACACACCTGAACCAAAGATTTCAGGGGTTAAAAAAAAAAAGAAAAATTCATGTGACTTGCTTGCGTTTCACCTACTTCACGCCTACGTACCCTTTTATGTTATATAGGTGTTTTTTACGACTTGTCACTCGTAGTATGTATGTAGAAAAAAATATGCACATTTTTTCTCTACGGGTTCACAGAGCGGTCTATGACCTTGATGTTTCCTGCGTGCCATCCGGCACCGCTTTGCCCATTTTCACCAGCAGAAACACGTGTAAGGGCAGTTGTTACCAACCCTTTACTGAAACTCTACCTCTACCAAAAGGTCAGCCCGTGGGTCTGTCCATCAAGGGTGCAGGTTGTTCCATCATCTGCCCCGCCCAGACACAACACCAACAGTCTGTGCCGTGAATATTGGTGGTTTGTTTCAAAAACTCAGCCTGTTTTGAAAATGGAAGCTTTGATCTGCTCTGTTAGCTTGTTTTCAGTCACCAACAATCTCTTAGTCACGTTGCTGTAAATGGCATTGAAGCGAGCGTGACTGCGGCCAAAATGTCTCCAGCAAAACCAGAAAGGCATCTTTCTGCTCCGCATGCAAACCCAATTCCACGCCATGAAGCGTTCAAAATGTGGCCATCCTACATTTTCTGCTCTAAGACTTGCTACTGAGAAGGGTCTGTGGTCCAGCTGTTCCCACTTCTAACATCGCAGCTCAGTTTTGGGAAAAGAGTGTAAGAGGCTCTGAGGGGGCGGAGAAGACGGATTCAAGAAAGTGTGGGATTGCTGACACATCAGATGAGAATGATTCATTTGGTTACTTTCAATCCCACAGAGATGAAAGGCAGGAAGGCAGAAGAAAAGGAGAAAAAATGTTAAAAAGAAATCTATCAAATTCTTCGAGAGCAATCCTTGTTTCTTTGTCTCTGCTCATGTTTTTCTAGAGAACCAGCTTGTCAATTATGTTTATGGTCTCAGGACTGCAGGAATGTCTGGATTCAGCAAAGGTCGGAGTGCCAAACTTTTCAAGGGCGTGTGTAAACATGATGAGGTTGGAATTAAGAGTAAGATTTCTTAAGATGGAAAAAAAAGAGTCAAAAGTCTAAAACATGCCAACTAGCAGTTGTCTTTTGTAAAATGCACCGGAAGTTGATGTCAGTGGTTCAAAATTCTGACGCAAATTGGTTTAACTTTCTCCACATGGTGTCACATAAGCTGCCCAGAGCGAATGGAGCGTGGGTGGAGGAGGAGATGGAGAGAAAACGCTGGAAAAAAAGCAACAACAAGCAGGACGAACAAACAGCAAATTTAAGTTGAAAACCCCCCAAAAAAAGATCCAAAGAAAACCTGTAATCCACTGATCCAAGAGCACACAGTAAAAACAAAAGCAGAGAAAGTTGGGCCAAATATGAACCAGCTGCTCGACTGCATCTCAGATCTGAGAAAGAGAATGTGCACATGCACTCACAAGCACAAACACACACTCCTTCCAGTTTACACGCTGTGACGCACAACCAAGCGTATGACTATTTCATTTGTCACCTTAGGGAATCTGAGTCCAAGTATTGAGGGAAAAAAAAATCTTCTGCTGGGTTTCAGCTCGGCCGTTTATAAAACATTTTTCAGAGGAATGCTACCAGCTTTGTGTATTTTCTTTCATTCTTTGGAGCACAAATGTGTACCAAGCCCACAATGTAACGCATGACGTGTGCAGAGTAATAATGTATGAAATACAGCATGTGGTCTGTTGCCAGGACAACAGCACTGCCCACACTGTAGCAGCAAAGAGCATCAATCTCCCTCCGTTCTCCTTCTGCTGGACTTCATGGTCCATATTCCCCATCTATTCTCACTCTCCTTCATAAACATCCTTCAGTCAATAATCTTCCTTATGCCGTTACTCATCCCCATTGTTATTCCTGCAGACGTGCCACTTTGTCTTCCAGGAATCACCTAAACAGATCCAGTTCAAGAGCAGACACTCGCCTAATGTATGGGAGTCTGCTTCCCTGACAGATTCATATCTATCCCACAGCTGCACCACCAACTCCAAAACAAAATAAAACATTTTTAATACATTTTGGACTTTTTTTGGCTCATTATGGTGGCAAGATCGCAAGTCAAGTCATAAACAACTGAAATCCCACTAAAATTCACATATATACCTGTCAAGAACTTCAGATTTATGGTTTGGACGTTAGGAAAGTTTATAATGCACAGAAGGACGTTATAGTTTGGGCTACAGGTCTGTAGCAGAGCTTTTTCCTCATTATTTAAGTGAATATTGCACTAAATCAGGGGTGTTTAAACTTTTTGCAGAGGCCCAGATTTGGTGAGGTGAAAATATGAAATGCTCTGGCATTTCCTAATTGGCTGCACACACCTGAACCAAAGATTTCAGGGGTTAAAAAAAAAAAGAAAAATTCATGTGACTTGCTTGCGTTTCACCTACTTCACGCCTACGTACCCTTTTATGTTATATAGGTGTTTTTTACGACTTGTCACTCGTAGTATGTATGTAGAAAAAAATATGCACATTTTTTCTCTACGGGTTCACAGAGCGGTCTATGACCTTGATGTTTCCTGCGTGCCATCCGGCACCGCTTTGCCCATTTTCACCAGCAGAAACACGTGTAAGGGCAGTTGTTACCAACCCTTTACTGAAACTCTACCTCTACCAAAAGGTCAGCCCGTGGGTCTGTCCATCAAGGGTGCAGGTTGTTCCATCATCTGCCCCGCCCAGACACAACACCAACAGTCTGTGCCGTGAATATTGGTGGTTTGTTTCAAAAACTCAGCCTGTTTTGAAAATGGAAGCTTTGATCTGCTCTGTTAGCTTGTTTTCAGTCACCAACAATCTCTTAGTCACGTTGCTGTAAATGGCATTGAAGCGAGCGTGACTGCGGCCAAAATGTCTCCAGCAAAACCAGAAAGGCATCTTTCTGCTCCGCATGCAAACCCAATTCCACGCCATGAAGCGTTCAAAATGTGGCCATCCTACATTTTCTGCTCTAAGACTTGCTACTGAGAAGGGTCTGTGGTCCAGCTGTTCCCACTTCTAACATCGCAGCTCAGTTTTGGGAAAAGAGTGTAAGAGGCTCTGAGGGGGCGGAGAAGACGGATTCAAGAAAGTGTGGGATTGCTGACACATCAGATGAGAATGATTCATTTGGTTACTTTCAATCCCACAGAGATGAAAGGCAGGAAGGCAGAAGAAAAGGAGAAAAAATGTTAAAAAGAAATCTATCAAATTCTTCGAGAGCAATCCTTGTTTCTTTGTCTCTGCTCATGTTTTTCTAGAGAACCAGCTTGTCAATTATGTTTATGGTCTCAGGACTGCAGGAATGTCTGGATTCAGCAAAGGTCGGAGTGCCAAACTTTTCAAGGGCGTGTGTAAACATGATGAGGTTGGAATTAAGAGTAAGATTTCTTAAGATGGAAAAAAAAGAGTCAAAAGTCTAAAACATGCCAACTAGCAGTTGTCTTTTGTAAAATGCACCGGAAGTTGATGTCAGTGGTTCAAAATTCTGACGCAAATTGGTTTAACTTTCTCCACATGGTGTCACATAAGCTGCCCAGAGCGAATGGAGCGTGGGTGGAGGAGGAGATGGAGAGAAAACGCTGGAAAAAAAGCAACAACAAGCAGGACGAACAAACAGCAAATTTAAGTTGAAAACCCCCCAAAAAAAGATCCAAAGAAAACCTGTAATCCACTGATCCAAGAGCACACAGTAAAAACAAAAGCAGAGAAAGTTGGGCCAAATATGAACCAGCTGCTCGACTGCATCTCAGATCTGAGAAAGAGAATGTGCACATGCACTCACAAGCACAAACACACACTCCTTCCAGTTTACACGCTGTGACGCACAACCAAGCGTATGACTATTTCATTTGTCACCTTAGGGAATCTGAGTCCAAGTATTGAGGGAAAAAAAAATCTTCTGCTGGGTTTCAGCTCGGCCGTTTATAAAACATTTTTCAGAGGAATGCTACCAGCTTTGTGTATTTTCTTTCATTCTTTGGAGCACAAATGTGTACCAAGCCCACAATGTAACGCATGACGTGTGCAGAGTAATAATGTATGAAATACAGCATGTGGTCTGTTGCCAGGACAACAGCACTGCCCACACTGTAGCAGCAAAGAGCATCAATCTCCCTCCGTTCTCCTTCTGCTGGACTTCATGGTCCATATTCCCCATCTATTCTCACTCTCCTTCATAAACATCCTTCAGTCAATAATCTTCCTTATGCCGTTACTCATCCCCATTGTTATTCCTGCAGACGTGCCACTTTGTCTTCCAGGAATCACCTAAACAGATCCAGTTCAAGAGCAGACACTCGCCTAATGTATGGGAGTCTGCTTCCCTGACAGATTCATATCTATCCCACAGCTGCACCACCAACTCCGGAGGCTGGAGGAGGAGGGAAGGAAGGGCAAAAGGGCAAAAAGAGGACAGCAAACCGCTGTGTGATAAATCTGTGCAACTGTTGAAGTGGATGGATCCCATTCAGGTTTACAGACTTGATGCCGTCGTCTCAACAAACCCTTCTCTTTTCTTCTTGTCTTATTTCAGACGGCTATATTCAGATGGCTTTCTTCAGAGAGTGGAAGATTTAACACTTTACACAAGTTGTGTAGAAATTTCCACTGGAGTCTGAAGGAACAAAAACTAGATAACTGAAGTGAAATCGATTTTTCTAAACGTCTCATAAATGAGCAGCACCAGTACACACGTCATTGATACTAATAACATTGTTCCTGAATGAATGTTGAGAGCCATCTAAACACAAAACAGTTCAACAAAAAAAAAATCTGCACAACTGGTGCACCCCATAAGGAAAACCTACAATGAAGGTGAAGTAAACCTCTTTTTGTTGGGTGAGTCAATCATACAGTTGTGTTACATTTTACTAAATCATGCAGAAAGGTAATTGGTAAGCCTTTGTCACATGCAACCATAAGGGGGTTGATCCGTACGGGTGCTGCAGGTTTTTGGGTTGTTTGGTTCCTTAGAGTGGCCAGGTGTGTCTTTGACACACCTGTGTACACCTGAAGTACAGTATTCGTAAGGCTAATGTAAGTTGCACATACTCATGACGAATGGGTGATGCTGTCGTTCGGTGCTCTTAGACCACGCTAAGGTACGAGTACTGGTCACTTACTGACCCTTTGCGAATGCCACATGCACAGGATGTGCACGTCTTACATAAGTACTCACAGAAGTAGACTGCCAAAACTAAGCTCTGATTGTCTAATTTTCACATTTCTAACTGTTAAGATGCCAGCAAGGAACGCACGCTTAACACATGAACACCCCTAACGAATGCCCAAAGAAAATAACGTGCATGAGCATTTTGGTTCTATGGCCTCACTGAGCAGTCTACAACCTTCATATTTCGCTGGCGTACAAGTCTTTACCATTTTGCCCTACCTTTGGGCCGAAGAGGAAAACCAACCTTTATGGTAAGCCAACATGAATGCAGTTTTATGCATGTGTGCATTCAGAAAACAGTGATCATCACAGTGAGGCCTGATCTACACATAGAGTTACTACTGGATTTGCTGATCTCCTGCCTGAAAAATGTTCTTTTTTTCTGTATTGCAAGAAAAAAAGAAAAATAAGCTGATCATGATGGTTTTTCAACATCAAAATAATCCAAGTTTGAGAAAACATGGGTCAGTTGCTGCTTTCAGCCCAGCAGTCACTAAAGCTTTTTATTTCCTTTTTATTTTTCCTTTTTTATTATTTATAACCTTTTATTTCAGTTGACTTTATTTTTTTAAGAAAACATGTGGCAACACTTGGTAAGACCATTTTTCTTACCCCACTGGTAGTTTTATTTTATTTTATTTTTTGCTTATTTAAAGAAAATCTGCCAGTGGGGTAATATTTCATTCTAAAGAGCCTTTTTTGTAATACCTTCACAAATATGAAACCTGAAGTGCAAAGAGAACATTGACCAAAGTATACTCCACAAACCTCAACAATATTAATAACTTGCATTTGGGTGGGAAAATCCACATCCCTAAAATGAGCAAATTTGAGCTCTGAAACACAGTAACCAAAAAATTCTGATTCTCCAACCTGCCTCCAGTGATTTTTAGGAGAATTATAAACATTTGGTACTTTAGGTCAATTTCAGGAAGGTGGGGGCTTGAGTCGACCACATACCAGGGGATTACACTTTTCTCAGTTTAGGGTGAGATTACATTTTTGGAGATTAAGCTCTGTGTCATTCTGGAACAAATCCAGCTCCAGCAAACCCCAAAACACAAATGTAAACAGAAAGAAAACAATTTAAAATCTAAAATCAAGTCAAGACAGAAGAATGGAGCCAAATTTGAAGGATTTTAAGGAAAATTCTACACAAACATTCCTGCATAAAGAAAATGTTTGGAAAAACAAGATTTTGGCAACTTTCTGTTTAGATTTAATTTGGACTTTCTGGCGATCCTGGGAGGATTTTAACAAAATTCTCATCAAAAGTCGACTCAAGTGAAGATGAACGACAGCACAACCATATAACATGAACTTTGAGATGGAAACAGATGTGAGGAGGTTCAATGCAGGCCATATTTCTCACTCAGACAAACAAACATCTTTGAAAAGCCACTTTAGTCATTCTAGCATCAGAGATTATTAAATTAATTTTATTAGAGTTAGAAATCATGATAATTTTTTAGCTACCAGACAGTAAAGCCTGTTCCTTTTGTAAAACATTCTAGCTCTGATGGTTAAATTAGATTTTCTTGCACAATTGTCAATAAGATCTTATATTCTCTGTTAGTCTTTTATTGTGTAATCTTAAAATATCCTCATGTTAAAGCGTTAATTTTCTCATACACCTTTTTGTGTGCATTTATGTACAAAAAAAGCTTAGTTTTCGTCTTTTCTTGCTGAAATTACGGATAAATTCATACACTAGCGACGCATCACATGTTGGGATTACATGCTAAAGAACAAGAATTCGGTTTAAGATTAAACCCACAGTTTCTGCGCCAGGCGTAACATTATTCATTGCACTTGTTTAACATGTTGCCAAACCAAGAATTCTCCAGCAAAGCTTAACGTGATGAAATGCTTCCAAATGTGGAAATGAAAAAAAAAAAACTGACTCTGGTGGTTTTCCTTTATCATTAAAATTAGGGCACGTTGCTATGACAACCTCAATTTGAGCAAAATGGCACGAGGAAAGGTCTTAATCTAATCCAGGTCCGCTTGGGTTAAAGGTCAGATTGACTGTGAGGCTAAAATCCAGAAAGCGACTCATGCAGAAAGTTTCACAACACTCTAACACTAAGTTACTCTAAGTGCAGCAGAGTAAAAAAAAAAAAAAAAGACACGTCCTTTTAAGTGCAGCCAGACAGGAAAAGCGTCAAACCCATTACTATAATTCTATATCCTGCACATTACAGAAATAGAAACTGCACGGAGCTTCTCTGATGCTGAAGCTGACAGCGTGCAAGCCTTAATAGGTTGTGTAGGCTATCCTCTTGATTTAATCAGAGAGTGTGGTTTCTGGTAATCCTATTTCATATACGGCTCTCACTCCAAGCACCCCCCACAACACACAGGCAACACGTGCAGCAGAAAATCTGCTGCAGTGGTTTCAGAGGAGGCATCCACGTGCTCAACCGACGCTTCTCACTTATGACTATGAGCGCGCCAGGCACGCTGGCGGAGGCAGGAAAGTGTAGATTTGATTGGCAGACCCAAATGCAACCCAGATAAGAACAATGGCAAACACAGCAGCCTCCACGTTGTACACAACCTGCCAATAACCTCCGATTTATCTTCTTGAGCATTTCTATGGAACTGAGCCTCTGAGGAAGAGCGCTGGATCAGTCAGACCCTCTGTTCTCTCAACGCACAAACAGTCACATTAGTCTGGAAACATCCTGCTAGGGGTGTGCATCTTTTCCTCTCACATGATTCGATCTCAATATACGGTCCACAAAACAATAAAATATCTGACTAACTTTCTGGCGATAAGATACAGTCCAGTTCTTTTGCCTAAATGGAAACAATTTGGATATGTATTATTAATTTTGGTATTTAAAACTATAAATTAAAATTCCTTTTAGCTGATTTTTTTAACTGGCACTTTTAATATCAAGCAACAAATACAAAATGCAGTAAAACATCAAAACTTGCCATTTTGGGCCTTTTAGACTGTTTTCTTTGCAGAGCTGTAAAGAATTGTTGTCATATGTTCAGTGAACACAGCCTTCACTGTGGCTCACCTTCAGCCAGTTGTAACTGACCCAACTTAGTGGAAGCCAGCTTATGATTGGACATCTTTTTTTATTTTCATCACGTGCATAAAAAGACAAATACAGTAGATGAACGATAGGAAGAGACGCTATTTTATTTACTTCCTGATCAGTTTTATACATTTACCTGTGGTTTTCAACTAATCCTGCTGTTACTTTCAACCCTAGAATGATGTTTTAATTTGTATCTATATCCTATAAATCCCTGTCTCCTGCACCTAAAGGGACACTTGTGAAAAACTCGATGGTTATAATATGTAAATACACCAATGCATTTAATCCATTTTACTTTCTTTATGAATAAAATTAAATTATTTGCCAGAATTTCTAACTTATTTTTTTTAACCATACATGACTCTAAATATGATGCTCACCTATATTTAAATGTGACTGCTATAAACAGAAGGACTGTGGAAAAAAACAAAATAAAACATTTTTAATACATTTTGGACTTTTTTTGGCTCATTATGGTGGCAAGATCGCAAGTCAAGTCATAAACAACTGAAATCCCACTAAAATTCACATATATACCTGTCAAGAACTTCAGATTTATGGTTTGGACGTTAGGAAAGTTTATAATGCACAGAAGGACGTTATAGTTTGGGCTACAGGTCTGTAGCAGAGCTTTTTCCTCATTATTTAAGTGAATATTGCACTAAATCAGGGGTGTTTAAACTTTTTGCAGAGGCCCAGATTTGGTGAGGTGAAAATATGTGAGGACCAACCAATCGGCCTGCGTCTGAATCCTTAAAATAACAATAAATGCAGGATAAATGCTAGGATACTTTTAGAGAACAAAAATACACCTAAATACATTTGTACCAAAAGTACAATGAATTTAATGTTTAAAAGACCAGAAATAAAAGTTAACATCAAATCTTACATATTTTTCACAATTAAATGGTCACTTTAAACTTCCAAGTATAGATTATGTGAACAGGAAAATAACACAAATATGTTCTTACTCAGAAGTATAAACCAGTGTGCTTTTAATCAGGGAAACAAATCTTTTTATTTCACTTATAGTTGACATTTTAGAAGTGAGCAAGGACGTGTCACAGAAGTATCACATGACAGTGTTGCCACATGTTTACAATGGCTTACAGCAAAATTAGCCAATCACAATCAAGAAATCTATGATCTATACACACATTCTTTAGCAAGTACCAGGGCAGCATATTATTGATTTTATGACAGGAAGCTGCAGGCCACTAGAAATTTGATGGCGGGCCGCATTTGGCCCGACTTTGGACATGACTGTACTGCACAGAAAATCCCCTCTTAGTCGACAACTTGAATAAACCCTAATTTTTAAAATAGCACAATGTCTTGTGTTTTGGATTTAAAAACAAATTAAAAAGTAATTATCTGCAAGCTTTTTAAATAACATTTATTGTTCTTCTACAACAGACTGATGCATCTGGAATCTGCTCTTTTATAGTTAAAAAAAAAAAAAAGGAACCAGCAGGACCTGCTTTATCTGCACATCTGTCATCCTCATGGTCATTTCCACACATGAGCCAACACAGTGGCTACTTGTGAAATGGCAGCTGCCAGTGTCTTCAGTCTCTTTACTCAAGTTAATGAAATTCCTTGCTTTTTAGAACTCTACAGTTCTTCAGTTCTGAGTGAGCCTAATTTCACGTTTAATAAGACTTATCAAACAGAACCGTTTCAACACATGGCTTAAGTAATGTGCCGAGAAGAATGAGTATGCACATTTCTGCATTTGTGCAGTTTTCTACGTGAAACTAAACATACTTAGACTCATGTGGCCTCAGGTTTGTGAGCAGAGAAGCAGCCAGGATCTTTGAACATTGAGCTTGCGTGAGCAAAATGTACAGTTTGCAAGCTCTAGGGATGTCTGGAGGAACTTTCTTTGACTTCCTGAGAAAGTATTAGAAGCTCTGTTGGACAACACCCTGCTTTCTCCATTTTGTCATTTGAACTTCTTCATGCTACATTTCTCCAATTTGCTGAAGCTCAGTTTACCGTAGGAGCATTTGTTCAGAGCACACATGCGTGAGAAAAACAACCAAGAGGAGGTTGCACCCTGTTTTCTAAACCCTTTTCCTGTTTATTGAGACTTTTTTATTGTTCTAAAAACAAAAAGCAACACAAATATACAACCTAGTCCAGGAAAGGGCAAACGTTTTGACTCGTGGTTTACTATGGGTTCTTAAATTTGACAGAAGGGCCGGACCAGAAGCAGATGTGTGGAGTGTTTTGGTTATCCACCTCATAAGAGAAAGAAATTACTTGGAATCTGAACAAAAATATGCCTTCATTTTGCTTAAAAATAAATAATTTAAAACAGAAAACTTTGGAGTTTTTATTTCAAAACAGGAGCGTTTGTTCCCATTTTAGTGCCAATTGTACCAATATGTTGTTGTCCATCAGGTAAAAACGCAAACTTAGAGAAATGCTGTGTTCGTGCGATGTTGGAATGATCGTAAAAATGCCTATGCGACCAGGAAACACACATGAACCTTAGAAAAACAGCACATTTTCAGACACCACACGAATGCAGAACAACTTTTTGCACTTCAACAATGGTCAATGTATTTGTAGTGCACTGTCTATACGAAGACACCAGAATTACAGAGAAAACAAAACAATCCAACCACATTTTATTCTATTGTAAATTTGTTTAATTATGCTGTTTTTAGCTAAAATCAAAAAGCATCATGAGCTCATTAGAGATGTGCTTTTGAGTTGCAGGTGGGACTGTTGGCGCAGAAGTTAGCTTCTCTGATTTCCCAGCATTCCTTTGTTTACATTCTCCTGCTGGCATACAGCACCTCATAAACCTAAACCCAGGTATTTAAAACCCCATCGTTGTCACACACCTAGGTGGGTGACATTCTTTCTCTGTATTTTACCCATGCCCTGGGAGCGGTGACCTGCAGTCACAGCCGTGCTCAAGAACCATTTGGTGGTTTAACTCCCCAACCCCCTTAATGCTGAGTGTCAAGCAGGGAGGCATTGAGTCCCACTTTAAGAGTCTTTGGTAAGAGGCCTGGATTTGACCTTGCAGTCCCAGAGCAGACACTCTTCCACAAGGCCACTGAGCTGCTCATTATAAATGATAATCAATAATATGTATTCCAGTTTGACAGGCCAGATTATACAGTTTAGCAGGCTATATATAACCCCCAGGCCGTAGTTTGCCCACCCTGACCTAGACTGTAAAGAAAACCCAAAAACAGGTGACTGACAGAGATAGGCAGACCTATCCAAGCCAACCAAAATCTACTCCTTTACAGCAACATTTTATCTTCTTAAAGCACAGATTTGTCTTAGCTGGAGTCTTCACATAACAGGACAGCTGCTTTTTGTGACAAGCAGTAACATTTGCAGGTTAAAGGTTCAGAAAATCTTTGTCCCCCTGTGGTTTTCTGTTGGGCTTATGATCTGTAACCTTTTAAGCCACAAAGCTACCAGTGAAACTGGTGGTCATAAAAAACTACTGATTCACAAAGGAAATTAACTTTAACTGGTAAATGGTGTCTACTTAGCACTATTCTCCCTTCCTATAAAGTCCCATTCCACCTCATTTTTTTTTCTACCGTAAAATCGTTCCCAGTGATCTTTTATTTATAATTGTGCCTTTTTTCAGCCAAAATAAAAATCCTGTCATTTTTTGATACATTTTCTGCAGAACAGCAGGAGCTCATTTGAGATTCGATTCTGGTTTGTGGGTGGGACTGTTGGCACGTAAGTTAGCTGCGCTAATGTCCCAGCATTCCTTTGTTTACACTCTCTCCCACAAGCACCTTACAAGCCCAGGCTAATATCTGCATAGCAGAAAAAAAACCAAAAAACATGAGCAATATCAGAGCTAAATAGCCACACAGATTTGAGCCAGATGGCAGCTAAGATGAGGAAAATGAAGGCGTCTATATAATCATTTGTGAAGGATATAGAATGGGAGCGCAGCAGGGGAGACTTTGGCCCAACCCGAATTCTTCCGTCTGCCCTACCACTTCTCCCTGGCTCTCCATTTGAAGGGGCATTTGTAGTGAAAGTGGTGTTCGAAAACTTTTTTTAAGGGCTACCCCAAGGGAAGGGATACAAAGACCACCTGTTCCGAGAAGGTTCTGCGTCGCGTTATGCGGAGGAGGAGAAGCGCTTTTCTTCACGTAGGTGTGCTCGAAAGCACATAAGTTACATTTAAATGTAAGTGAGGACTTTTGGTTTTAGCATGACCTTTTTAAAGTTCTAAAACCGCTGTTGTTATGTATATTCAAGCGCTGGAAGCTCCGTGCTAACGTAGCTGACCGACGACTATTGGTGACTTTATCGAGTAGTAGTGACGTCCAATTTTGGAGACACTATGTTTCTATAACTCACTGTTTGGAGGGCTAAATGTAGGGAAAGGGAGAAGTGATAGGGCGAAGGGAAGAGTTTGGATTGAGCTTTTCTCCTGTCCATGGCAGTTGTTGCGTTCTAAACCCAAGCTTTTTCAGGCATCCGGTTTTTGTCTGCTACTGATCCAACGTGATTTGAATAAAGAAATACTCAGAAATGAAGTTTTAATCTTAAATATTTTATACATGCCCTCCAATCATGCAACAAGAACATTTTAAAAGCACAATTTTCATTGGAGTGAGTCTTTAAGGTCTAAAATGCTATACAGTCACAGTTCCATTTGCCCACACATTCACACACTGATGGCGGCTCCGCTGCCTAACACTGCCACTAACCTATAACCACCAGGACCAATGTGGGTTCAGTGTCTTGCCCAAAGATACTTCAATGCATGGGCGGCCAAGATGGGAACTGAACCTGTAAGCTCCAATCAGAGGTCAACCTCTTTACCTCTTCACACAACTGAAAACCTGACCAGATTAAAAAGCATTGTGGCCACTAATGCCATGTATTGACACAGTAGGTATTTAACCTACATAGGCAGTCATGAGCCTAAGTAATGCATTAAAACCATTTGACCTTCCTTTACCTTCAAAGGAAAACCAATTGCAAATCCCCTCACGTCCTACAGAAAGCATAGGAGATTTGCTTCATGTTTTGTGGTGTTTGTCAGAATTCTTTTGAAATGCTTCAGCTAAAAGTAGATTTGTTAAAACGTAACAAAAAGTAGCTTTAAAGTGAACAGGAAGCCTCTTTCTATGGAGGGTTTGACGATAGTGAAAATAATCCAGCAAAGGCTGTTTTACACCTGCGTGTGCAACATGTTCGGCATCTATGGATGAATTAGGGAGAGTGGTTGAAAATGATTAACGTTTCCAATTTAATGTGATTGGTCTGGAATCTGTTGAGATGTTGATCTTTCAAGGACTTGGAAATGTTTCCTTGAAAACCTATGTTGATAAAAAAAAAAAATGTGCTTTTGGTGTTTTTAACATTTTCTTGTAGCATTTTTTTGATCATGGAGGACATGTATAAAGAAAATCAAGCACAAAATTGTATTTTTGAGTATTTCTTTATTCAAATCATGAATAAGGATCAAAATTGTACAGCTGGATTGCTCTGATATTGCTCGCCATGTTTGTTGCACGGGTAATGTTAGGTTGTGGGTATGATAGACTGTAAGCTAGCAGGAGAGAGTGTAAACAAAGAGCTCTCAGCTATGGGTGATGGGAAGTGGGGATGGGGTTTATCTGCTCTGCAAAAATTTCTAATGAACTCATGCCGCTCTGCAGAATTTTTTTTTTGAAATTTTGGTTATAAACAGCGCAAATATAATTAAAGGACCACTGGGAATGCTTAGAATATAGATCAGAAATGATCAGAGTGGAACTTTAATGGTAAATAGTACTAAGAGCCGGATATGCTGGTGATCTGAGAGTGCTATCTCATGGCAACAGGTTCCGTAAGGGAGTGAATACTCCAAATATTCAAGGTGAAAGGGCAGAAAAAGGTTAGGATTTAAATAGGCAGACTTGGTGACACAAAAAAATGGGTCAGAGTTGACCAGCACCTTACTCGAATGCTTAAAACAGTGACAATCTCCCAAATAAATAAAAAAAATGTTGTCCTTTAATGGCAAAAAGGACATCCACAGGAGTCTTTTTCTCTCCATGCCAAGGCAGGATGAATAAACAGGTTTTTACATCCCTGTCAAAGCCACCACTAACTCTTGGCAACAACAGAGCAGCTAGGAAACACAGCAAGATGCAGATTAACACCTTTCACAAGCAGCTGACCGACAGAAATTCATTATCTCAAACAGGCAAGCGATGAAACGATGAGCGCTAAAGGGAGATTAGAGGCGATGAGGATGCAGGTGAGGAACAAATATGCAGACAATTAAAGGAAAGCAGGACGCCAGGCTGAAATCGAAAACATCAAACGCAACTTTAATCTGACAAACATTGAAGGTGTTAGAGAATGTCATGATGGCTTTTTAAAAATTGTACTTATTTGACATAATTTCTCACTTGGACTTTTCAACATAAACAATCACATTTGTTTGATTTTACATTTTTTAAAACACTTTCTGTAATGTTTTTCTAATTTTGGAACACTACAAAGCTGCATTTTTTCTGTCTTTGAATATAGATGATGTCGGTGCAGCTGTTACCTAAATAGAACACAATTTGCTGTTATAAATAGTGTGACACATTTATAAAATATTGTCTTCATCCGCTCTGCTCCCTCTGCTTGAAACGCTCTTCCTGTCACTTTTCAGATGTGGCGGACTTGCTAAACCTGTCTGGACAGATGGGTGGTTCGAACTTTGAGGGTGGAATTGAACAGACACAAAGAAAACAGGTGTCCAGACAGGTGTAGTTCTTTCTCTAAATCTCTAAACTCTTAGGTGCTCACCCTATGGCTGCCAGCTGCTCCTGCTTTTTTAACCCAACAGACCCAACGTCCAAATGAGTCAAAAGCACTTCTCATGTTGAAATTGTCTTTTTATTCTATGGTGTGAGTGAAAAAAAAAAACAACTGAAGCATTAACTAACATAATAAAGGTCAGAATGAAGCTGGTCTCTTTCAGATTAAAATGTAGGCATCATTTTCACACTACCCACTCCCCTATTCCATTCTTAAATTCACTGTCCTCCTTTCTCCAAACTCTAAGCCATGTGGCTCATAGCTGCTGTTGCTAGGCAACAGCTCACATCCACCAGTATGCATATTAGCACTTATATCATCAAAATACAGTTATGAAAATGTATGACTATAGTTTAGAAATAGATCAGGCTCTGCGTTGCATAACCTTGGTTCCTACAGATGTTTTAGTAAAGTTTTTAAAACTTGGAGATACTTGCTTGTCAGTGGTTGGAGGAAACACTCAAAGTTCTTGCACATAAAGAAAAGTGCTATATTTGAGGGTGTGAGGAAAAGAACTTGTTTGGTTCTTATTCGTTCTAAAAAAAAATGGGGGCAATTTTTTTTAGATTAAAGTTAGAACGTTATTTATGCAAACGGATGAAGAACAGAAACACAAAGTACAGTTTTACTGAGTGTCTGCAGATACTTTGTGGATTTGATAGAATTCTTGCTGGACTCCCTAATTTGATTTGATTGGAAAACTCTTAAATTTAGTTAACTTTCAAACTGCACTTTTGAGAGCACACCAGATGATCTTAAACTGTTGTGTCAGCAGTTACTCATTTGTGGGTGACCTCTGAAAAGCCCAAAGACGAAAACTGTGGCATGAACCCCAGTTTGCTTGATCGGTCCACAACACTGCCAAACATGCTGGTGTAGAAAAGAAACTCTGTTGTAAATCAAACAGGAGAGTTTAACAACATAATTGGCTTCATATTCTGAATACATTTGGTTCCTCCTATTTTTGTCTTTCTATAAAGTTGTTTTTTCTTCTGGTTCTAGACGTGTTCCAATGAAAAGGTTTTTCTGTCCTTTGTTCATTATGATCTGTATTCTTTGGTCAGAATTAAACTTTTGTCTTGTAGTCCAATCTACACCAATGCCAAATCACTACCCTCTCACCCCCGTGCTTTACAGTTGGTATTTTATTTTTTGTGTGTGTATTTTTAGTCACATGTAGTACCGTGGTTCAGGGGCAATCATCTCCATCTTTTCAAAAAAGTCATACTATAACTTTGTAAACCAAAGTTATTCCATCATATTTTGTACAGATATTAATGTATTGTGATTTATAAAACAATGTGCGTACTTAGAGTCCTTTACTATTCCTTTTGAATCATTTTAACAAACAAAATCAGCAAACTCAGACATCCATTCTGGATCTGAATAGCAGGCTACTATATTTTTGACTTGTAAATATTATTTTCAAATGTAAAATGTTCTTCCAGTAAGACCTGGTATTATTACCGTGTGTGAATCCTCAAAATTCAACATTTTGAACTTTATTAACACACGCAGGAGCCTTCCAAAACATTTATGATGATGATTTTAACAACATTTCCCTCAAAAGCAGTCATATTAACCTAAAAAATAATAATAAGAAGAATATCCAAAAGAAAATCTTTTTAAGTTAAAAACTCAGTGGAAAACATGAGGTGTGCCACAGGCTTATCAGATAGTAACCCTGGAAGGGCAGCAACTAAAAAGCCACAAAGTTCTGTACATCCTTTGTTAAGAATAAAAGTAGTGAATGAAAGGAAGAAGTTGGAGTGCAGGTGAATAAAAGAATAAACAAAAAGATGTGGGTTGTGGGTTATGAAAACTCAGACATAACTTAAATATTCTCCCATGTTCTCCAAGTCCTAAACGACATCACGGCTACAAGTTCAGACCTGCAGACTGAGGGTGTGTGTGATCTCTTTTACCTTCCATGGAAGCCGAACAGTTGAGCTCGAGATCGTGTTTTCACAAAACGAAACAGGTCAGTGGAGACGGGATGACATCAAAGTCAGATTTCATGGAAATGTCTGTAATTCTACTGTTTGACAAATAACACTGACTATCAACCAATTTGGAAACAGTTGTTTCTTTAAAAATTAATTTTGTGTAAAAGGTTTTTTTGAAAAAAAAAAAAAAAACTTTTTAATAACATAATCTTAGATATTTGACAGCCATTCAGACACTTTCTTTTACAGTCACGGCTTCATTCTGTATGGTTTGTGACACAGGTGTGCTTTCTACCTGTTACAGTTATCTTTGAAGTCTGTCTTTTAAATGCACAGATGTGCCAAAAGCTTCAATTCTTCCATGCATTTTTTTAAATTAAGCTGAAATATTAACTGTTTAATGTCACAAATACATCAAAAAAAAGTTTAAAATCTTAACTCTACATCAAAACTTTATCTAGAATAATTTAAATGACCATCATAAGCAACATTTAGCTCAGCGAGGAAGTGGTGAATCAATATTTAACCATTTTAAAGACGCATCATTTTAATAACTTCATTACTATCATGGTTTTACAGTTATATTCCCACCAGGTTCCTATATGTACTGGAATTTTCCTCATTAACATTCTTTATAGCCCAAATGGAAAGAGAACCAGCAGAGAAAAGAGGAAGTGTGTGGATGTGAACTGCTTCTTCTTTTCTTCCTGACCTTCTGCTTCGGCAATCCATCACCGGTGAAGTGTGATTTAATGAGCACATTGGATGTCTGTTTCTCTCAGTTTTCTCCCAGTCTGTTTGCTCGGTCAAATGACTGCAAGTCTGAAGAAATCTCCGACAACAAAACAGACACAGTTGTGTTTGGGAAAGGAAAGAGGATGACTCAAAGTCTGGCATGGGGAAACTTTAGATTTTTTAAGGCATTTTTCAATTCAGTGACAAAGGTGATGGGGGGTATCTTTGCATGGGTGCTGAATTGTATGAACCTTCCAGGATCTATTGCTTATTATGAAAAATAAAAACCTCAGTTCCTGCAGTGCATCTCCTCCCTGTCGCTTATTTGTTACCTGCTGCCACTGCAAGGGCATCTTTTCCCTCCGGTGTGCAAACTGACACATGTAGGCGACAGCAGGCCATACGCTATGAATTAAATGAAGATTGCACCCACACTGTCTATGCAATGCAACACTCAAGGAACTCCAGACAATCGATGAGTGACCCACTTAAAAGCATTAGTCAAAACCTAATAAATAATAGCTTTTAAGGGGGAAAAAAAATCACTTGTAATTTTATTAACATTGAAGCAAAATGGATTCTAGTTGTACATGGCTTTGTCCCACCTCTCACTGAATGTATCATTTCAGCAGAAACGTGCAAAAATCTCTGTACCACTGAGGAAAACCAGACAGCCCTTTAACAGATGTGCCACAATTCAGACAAACCAAATGAAACTGGAACATTTCAGGCAGTGGTTGAATGTGTCATCACATGTTTAGGACATGGAGAGACAAACGCCATTCCATTGTTGAACATGTGCATGTCAATTACCCCATCGTTTCATGTCACAGCCATGCGTTTGTGATCAAACAAATGCATTTGAAACATGAAGGTGTGCCATCGCTGCCCGACGCCGCGATGTGGCTCACATGAGCAGCCTTACCTGAATCTGGGAGAGTCTTTAATACATTCTTCAAAGTCCACCGTCATTTTAGCGTTTTCTTTTGTGTTCCCACTTCAGTTGACTAATGTCATAGCCCGCGGCTGGATGAGGCGTGAACTGCGCGGATGGCGGCTGGTATCCCCCTGACGAGCAGCAGTCTGACGCCCCTCGATCAGCGGCTGCGTGACACAGAATACGAGTTCAGTCAGCGCGAGACGGGCAGACTACTACACTGCTGCTGCTGCTGCTGCTGCTGCTGCAGCCGGCGAGAGGCGTAGCAGCACCGGGGAGTCTGCAGGAGGAGGGGAGAGCGCCCAGCACTGCTGACAGACAGCCTGTGATCCTGCAGCCACACAAAAGTATGGCAAGCCGAAAAGCGCAAAAGAACAGCTAAAAAGCAGAGTTTAGAGGGATTGGAACGAATCATAATTTGTGGTTGACGATCCGATTCATAGTCGATAATGGTTCATTTTGAATGATCCGATTTGATCAGATTCACTGACCTAAAATTTGAAGACATTTTAACCAAAAAATCAACCAGTGTGACTCTGACATAAATAGGCCTACTTGGTCCTGAACAGTGCAGGTGAAGTTTTCCAGATTATTTGTATTTATTGCAAGACAATCAAGTGTAAATTAAATGTGTACAAATAAACAAACAAACAAGAATGAATGGAAAATCCATGCACATTTTAGTTTAACACGGTTTAGCCCACTGTTTTTCCACATCAAAATAATACAAACAGAACATGATACCACAGTGTATGGTCACGTCTTAACAAAATTCAAAGTATTTTCACACATTGGACTGTAATGTGTAATTTCTTTTGCTGCCATCACATGTGCGTTGCCCACTGCGATGGCATTTGTTTGCTTTTATGTCCTTTTAAAATAAGCCTACCATACCTCAACCCAAATTGTATTTTCAAAGTTTGATTAATTCAAATTATTTCATTTTTAAAACTATTTTTTAACGTTTGATTTGATTCAATTAACAACTTGTCTCAGAGAGATCTGGTTGGATAAATAGATAATCAATTAATTGATTATTGGTGACATTGATTAATCAATTAACTGATTAATCATCAAAAATGTAAAAATTAACCAACTTATGTGTTGATTTGCTTGGGACAGGTGTCTTAACTGTCCTAGCCTAGTTAATGCATACATGTCACCTACATCATAAATAAACTAGCTACAAAATGGACATTGATGCTCTGAACACAGCGCACTTGTCTGCTAAGCAATGTCTGCTTTTTCATTATCATAATCATTATCTCAAGAAAATGAATTTTGTTTTCTAAAGAGAATTAAATAAAAATTGAAACGGTCTCTTGTCTATTGTGTGAATTACGTTCTAAAAATAACCCACAATGGGTCAAATCTGTGATTTAAAAAAAAATTCTTTTTTAAATTCTATAATCATAGACATTGTTAAGCTGTACAATCGCACACCAACGTACAGTATGCAGTTTTCTCTGACAAGCATGGACATTATTTACTCTTTTCTCTCTTTTGCTTAACTATCAAATTTCAAAACTTCCATTGAAAAATAAGTCCATTATCACAGAATGAAAACAAATGTCTGCTAGCGATCAAAGATATATGAAAACTTGGCAAACTGAACCACTGACTGTATATGAGAACTGAATCAAGTGAGGGTGACGTCATCCATAGAAAATGGTTTACTTCCAGCTCCAACCAAATTAATTCAGTTACTATTTTTTCACAAAATGAACACTGCCATGTTGGAGCCAGACGTCACCATTAAGCAGTAAGTTGAATGCAGGCTACACAAAGTCTGTCAATCAAACGTTTTGAATGTTAGATATGTAGCCAGCAGGCTCCACCTACTTCTATTGATGCATCTGATTGGCCAGTTTATATCTCAAAAAACTTGCACTACCTAAAAAATATGAAAAAAAACAAAACAGTTTCATTATGCAGTATCAAGATGAAGCAGTAGCAGAAGCAAAAGAGTGTAGAACAAATCAACCTTCCTAACACTTACAAGGGTACAAGCCAAGCTGCTACACTATTCAAACATATATTACAACATATATTTAGCAGTTCTGGCACATCACCTGTCTGTCCTGGGAGAGCATCCCTCTTTTATGTGGACATCCCTGAGATTTCTTTTTTTTTTTTTTCCCATGAATTTTTTTCTTCACCAAGAAGGAGGGTCAAAGGGCAGGGATGCCCAGCTTAGCTTTGTCTGTTTAGTTTAGCAACCAGCTATTGTTTATATTTTATTACTGACTTTATGTTCTTCTGTACAAATACAGGCGTGAAGACCATTGAGATAACAGTGTCGTTTTGTTGGGCAATAGAAATACATTTAAATTAAGCTTTTCTGAAAATGTTCAATTACATAAAACAAATATATAGAAAAGATAAAGCAAAAACAAAAGAAGAAAAAATGTGGGGGGAAAAATTGTATCAGAGCTAAAATGGCTCTTCAGACAAATCGAATAAATGAGTAATTGTTGTTTAATTCTTATTAGATGTCCAGGGGATTTTGGCTCCTACGTGGGCATCTACCAAACGTTTCTTTATTTTGCTTTAATTGAGCTTTAAAGAAAAGGGGAAAAAGTCCTAACGTCATGCTAACTTCTCAGTTAACCTGCACTGGCTCTTCACTTTGGATAATTTCTAATTGTTGCCCTCAGTGTCAGGGGTCCCTGTCTCCCTCCGTTTAGTGTTTCTTTCAGCAAAAGGCCGATAGATGAAGCGTTTAAGTTTTCTTTTAAAGAAACCCTTCGTTATAAATGAGCATTATATAGATAAGTGGAAAATGTGTATTTTACAGTTGACTACAAATTCCCTCTGCCGTGGTCGCTGCTCGATTGCGTCATAACTACGAGTCATTTACCCACGCGGCTTCTTCCTGCAGCGGTGGTTTGTCAAAGTCAACGATTCCTTTGGTGTTTTAAACCCTCGCAGCGTTAAACATGACTTGTTCCTGCTGGATTCGTAGCTGCAGCGTCGGATGATGTTCGGCTTCTCGCTCTTAATAAAGACAATAACATAATTATTTGACGTTCATGGAGACATTATGCACAACTGTGCTCGATATCTCATCTTTTTTCAGTACATTGGCACAAAATACAGGTTAGTCATAGAAAGAATGAGGCATGAAAGCGATGTCAGTGGCGACACTACTGAATTGATGTGCATTTTGATTTATGCAGCGGTGTAGTGAAAGTTCCTCCACAGCAGATGGTTAAAAAGGGGGTTCAGGATCACATAGAGGTAAATCATTTCTTGTTTATTACTGAAACTCTCTTAGGCATGCTTGAATTTAACAGTACAGGGTTGACAGAGAGCTTTCTAAAGTTATTTAACTTTATGTTTTATTGAATATGTTTATCTATTGTGGTTATCTTTATAAAAGGAAAAAAAAAAAACCAAAACAGACAAAAAGTAATAAATTAGTTTACTACAGGATAAAACTCTAATTTATCCTATCGCTCTACTTCACAATATTTCAGATTTGGTTATAAAAAACTGAAGTTCAATGTTCAGAATAAATTTTTGTTTATTCAGATTTGTGTGTATATGCCATTTTGTGTTTGCTTAATAAGCAATTCATGCGTAATTTTTAAAGATTTGTACATGTAGTTAGTATCAAGCTATTGCAATTTGAGGTTGTGCATGTGTAAGTTGTAATTTTTTTTTTATTTTGTAATTTTTTTACTAAATACACAAAATCTATTGTATGAGTTACAAATCAAGAATTATGCATGCTCAAATCCAAATTTACGCTCAAATCAAGAATTACGCCCACACAAATCGGGGTGATACAATATTCTCTCCATAAAGTTTGGCCTGTCATTATCTTTCATTATCTGTCATTATATTTCCTGACATAAGTTGCACTTTACATTTGATCTTTTTGTTAGCATGCATCGTACCTCATCGTCATGTGAAAGTGTGGCAACGTTAAAATGTATGAAGTCTAAGTTTAAGGCCTAAAGGTTTTTATTTGAATAATATTTCTGGTTTTCTGTTTTCACAGGAAGCGATTCAGAGGTTGAGGCCCGTCAATCCCGTGTCCCTGTCGGTGTCTAGCAGGACCGATACAGGTGTGCACGCCTTCTCCAACTCTGCTCACTTTGACCTCCAGCGCAAAAACAACAAGCCACCTTTTGATGAGGACCTTCTCGTTGAAGCCCTCAACTACCACCTGAAGACGGAGCAGATCAGGTGAGCCCGACCTGTTCAGGAGAAGGCTATTCATGAAAGATGTCAGCTCCACTTTTATACTTACATTGCCAACACCTTTTCTTCCAGACCTTCCAGGTACATCCCTCCCCCATCATTACCGGTGTCTGAAAAGCTCCTCAGATTATATTTGCAACCCCTTAAATCATACAAAACATGTGTTTTTTGCTTTTATATGATGAAATCAAGCATGTTTGCAAAGACAAATCTTTCCTGGTTGTGTGTGTGGGAGAATCTTCTGCACTTGAATCTAGATTTTTCAGATTTGGCAAATAGACATTTATGATTCTGAATCTACACTGAAAATAAACATTTCAGTGGACAATAAATAACAATAAAAAACATTTTTAAAGGTTTGCTTTAAAAAGATTGTGAACAAAATCCACAGTCAGCTATTCTTGAAATGTCAAAAATTTAGGATTTAATCGGGATTTAGTGTTTTTGGCTTAACTTTAATACAAAGTTTACTTTTGCATTGCAGTTCAGTGAGCCTGCAGTTGTAAAGATAGTGAAAAGTGTGATCCATAGAAACAAAAGGCCACCAAAGAAAAGGGTTTAAAGACCCAATCCAAGAAAATTGTGTCTTGGATGTTCTTGTGTCATTGTTAAGTTTGTAAGTGTGTAACTCTTAAGTTACTTGAAGTAATTAACTGGTAAATTGTACAAAGCAAGGTTGACAGATTTTTTTATCAAGGTTTTTTCTCAAACCCTTCTGAACGGAAAATGCTCATTTATAGCCGACTTCCCCATTGAAACCTCCCGAGGAGCCGATTGGTTCAGTTTTGAGTCTTACGCCTTATAATCACACCACAGTCTATTCTACTTGTTTATTTCTTTTAACAAAAACAGTGAAAGAATATAATGTGTTTGTTTTGTTTGATATCATAAACATAAAAAGCATAAAAAGTGACTGCAAAGAAGATGGAAGCGACAGAGATGCTTCAAAAAAGCAGAAAACAGCGGTTAACAGAAATAAACAGCCTAATCTCTAATCTCCTCTTAAATCCCTAGTGCAGGAGAGTGCCTTTATCAAACCTTTCACCCAAGCATCACTAAGTAACACATTTAAAAGAGGAAGTATCTAGAACTACAAAATAGAGAAGGAAATTTGCAAAGAAAACTACATTTTGTCTCCTACAGGTAAATGATGCAAATATTTTAGCAGTTGGTGCATGTTGTCTGTTGTAAAAGTGCATCTGAAGCTCTAAAATCAGTCACCTGCAGAGAAAACGCTCACAGAATATGCAACAGCCTAATGAGATGAACGGAACCAAAGGGAGTTAATGCGTTTCGAGCAACATTAATCCTGTTTAGCATCTGCATTTGCAGCCTGTTTAGCTGCAATTCAGCAGTTTAACAGTTTCAGCATATTTAGCAGTCGAAAACATTTTCTTGCTTGGGTGTCCACGTGTTCTTTGTGGATTTGGTGAAAGATCTTGGTTCGCATTGGCAGCAGAAAGTTGAACTTGTTTCCAGAGCAGGTTGAACTTCATCACTGGTTTTTTTTCTTCATTTTTATGGATGAAATCTCTAGATGCAGTCAGGGGGCCAGATGGAGTCGGGTTTGGAAACCACAGGAGGTAAACGACTGGAATGAGAACTGGCAACTCCAGGTTGGATGTCATGATTCTTGACCAAAATAAGGTGGCATCGGTCCAAGTAGCCTCCCAGGCTCCGAGTACAAGAGTTTAGGTATCTTAGGGTTTTGTTCATGAGTAAAGGAAGATCGGAGCTTGAGATTGCCAAGATCGCCAGATTGGCATCTAGTCATTGCCGGGCCCTTGGCCCATGTCAACAGCCCTCGTACACGTACTGCTACCGTATGATTTCTAACAATTGGACGGTGGCAGTGGGGCAGTAGCATGGTGGGAGAGGGGGTGGCTGGAGCATGGTAGCCTGAAATTGGCCAAACATTAATTTGGGGACCTTGAGACCTTCCTAACAGTCAAATATCACTCTGCTGCCTAACTTCCAGTCGCCTGTTACTGGTCTGCCACCGCATGACCTCTAAATGTGCCCAGGCGACAATTGACCGATGTCAACTTTTAGATAAAAATTGTCCAGTTGCTGTCAAATTTGTACTTTTTCCTAAAACCTCTACGGTCACCATGTGGTGTGTAAAAATGCGACTGCGGCATCCCAGTTATAAATATTGCCATGCGGTCACCTCTGAAATTTGGTGATAAACTTGCATTTAGGTCGGTTCGCTGAGGCATTCTGTGGCCATAGCAATAGCGCTCGGCCTGGGAGTGTTTTGGGGTTTCCCCAGCAGAACTACAACAAGTATATAGAGGGAGATCTGGGTATCTTTGGTTAGACTGCTGTGTTTTTGTGACCTGGGAGTGGGAGAAGCTGGATGGATGAATGCGTGGATTAATCAATGTAATTGCAGTTGTTTAACTTGCTATTATATCACAGCCTTACGTTTATGTATTTTTTTCAGCTTTATTCCCTCTTTTTTAATTTTATTCATGCAGTCTTTGGCTATCTTCAGCAAATGAACATCAGGTTTTTCACTTATTTGAGTATTTTTAGACATGATTTACATCTTAATATCAAGGCTTTGAGTCCTAGCATTCATAAACCAAATTCAAAAGTGACATATTTTTATTTCTTTATTCATGAGAATGAAAATCCAGAAAATGGCAATCTAAAAACATAGAGAGAAATAGACAAATATGCCCATATGGAAGTCGCATCATAGACTGGTGAGTCATGATTCACAGTGAATGCAGAGTAAAACAGCCATATGGGAAACACACAGAGGAGGAGAGGAAAGGGAAGCTCCCAGCATCCTGATAATCCCTAAACCTGCAGAGAGAAGGTTAGAAAGGATTATACTGGCTCTGCTGTTTGGTCTGAAGTATCCGCAGTTACACACACACACATACCCTAAAACACACACAGCAACATTTTTGTGCACGTAAATGCCCTTCACATAAAACTGCTATACTATTAATGTGAAAGAGCACTAGCAGGGTTCATGCAGTCACACTCGAGGGTTTTATTCTTTAAAACAAACTAAATTGTCATTTGTGACATTTCACATCAGTGGGAAACAATAGAGCTTCATTACAGCAATCAATAAATTGGCTCAGAGCTTTTTTGTCTTTTCCCCGCAAAGACCAAACAAAGGATGAAAGACTTACTTTTTTGTGCTGCTGTGAAAATCCGCCTTAAGTTGCCTAAAAGTCAACATTTCTTGATCAAATGGAAAACCGCGAAAAAGCAGAAAATTGACAGCAAAGTTTCCAGATGTGTGAGGCTGTACTTTGTGCTTCTGTTTAAAATTTAATGCAAGTGTTTGGTTCATTGAATTCTGTCATTTCACATTCAAGTAGTCAGTAAAGGTGAAGGCAAGGGTTTCCTCTGCCACATGTCACACTTCCCTGGGAAATGCAGCCTACTTTTTCTGATTACATAGAAGCACACTCGCTTAAAATTTGGATTGACATGGTCTAGAAAGATCAATTTTCCTCTATTTTCCTGCACAATTAAGCTGCAACTCTCTAAATAAAAATGACACCACAGACTTAAAACGTAGTCAAACCAGATTAACAGAGAAACAATTGCAAGCTCAAAAAACTGACCGTTCCAGCTAATATATTAATAAAGATACACCATGTCAAATCCTGAAGAAAATTAGATGCAGCTTTCCTGTCATATCAGCACAGGAAAGTGAGGCCGTCGTTTGAAAGGAGGAGAATAGATGAGTGGAAAAAAACTGCAACCCTCACATTTCACTGTCACTTCTTGAAATCAGGGCTGACCAAACCTGCTCTTCAAGATCCACCATCTTGGGTGTTCTCCATCTGTCTCTTTGGAATACCTGGAAAATGAGATTCCAGCATACCTGGATCAAGACTGAACATGAAGTGAAACTGTACACCTAAAAAAGAAGTTCTGGCCACAAAATACCCTTCAAGATGTCCCTTATCAGAAATGAATAGACTTTATCTCTGCGTCATCCATTAATTTCCATTACAGACACCTCATCAGGCATTATCCCTTACTTAATGGACACCCTGCAGCCAATCAGCACCAATCAATTACCCAGACTATGGTATAAGAGCAGCTTATCAGCAGGGAGATTAGAATCGATACACTAGCAAGATGTCTAGAATCAGAGCTGGGCAGTCCTGACAGGATATTTCTCTTTCCTTTGGAGTTTTTGTCAGCGGTGATGACTTTTTTATACTATCTATTTGATTTATTTAGGATCAACCAGGCTCACCGCGTTTCTAGTGACTTCCACGCCCGATACCGGGCACAGTCTCGGACTTATGTCTACCGCGTTGCACTTGGTGTCCGCCACCGCACTCTACTTCCTCTCACCGAGTCCAACCTCTGCTGGGACATCCAGGACACGTGAGTGAAAGCACCACCTCTCCATCTTTCTTCATCCATGCTTTGAGCCAGTGGGGGGCTAGAACGTTTTATAGGGGGTGGGGAGGCTGGCAAATGAGAACAGTCATGTGGAGGAGATCAAAAATATATGTAAAGAAAAAAATGGGTAAAATACAGTATTTGAGGGGCTCAAGATTTCATTTTAAAATAACCTTGCTTGTGTTATTTTTGCAATGGTCAATACTGCTGTCGCAAACACAACTGCCACTGCGCAATGGAGAGACATCGGCAGAATCTTCAAGATTAGTTGCCCAATTCTTTTTGAAAAGAAAAAAAGACAGCTGGACTGAAGAAAAAAAGGGAGAGTGCCCGGTTGCCCCCACACCAAGACCCCGCCGAGCAGAAGCGGCAGCCAGGGTTCCCCGACACCCACGTGGGTTAGCAGAAAGAGGGGGATGTCCGCCGGTCTGGAAATCACATCAGTCACACAGACCAAGGCCAGCGGGACCACCACAGGGGCCCCCAATGCCAGAGAACGGGGAGGCACAGGAGCGAGGAGAGTGCAAGCTCCAGCCTGGCCAGAAGAATAGTTCCCTGCCATGCCAGGGGTCCAGCATGGAGCCCCCCAGCCCCAGATGAGCAGCTCACCACCCCCATGGTACCTTGGCACCCCATCCCCACCTCAACCCCAGGCACAAGCCAGGGCCCCCGAAGAGAGACCTGCCCCATGCTCCAGGCAACCACCTGCCCGACCCGAGGGAGGTCCAGGAGAGAGCCCGGCAGAACACCCACCCCCACCTGTGAGGAGGACACCCAAGGGAAGCTTGGGGTCCCCAAAGAGCGTTGTGAACATGTGCCGACCAGGCTCACCCACAGGGGGAATTTTGGAGAGGCACAGCTCTCCAGGGCAAGGACCAGATCCAGCACCACAGGGACACGACCCCCCCAGGCTCAGATGGGATGTGACCCCCAGTTCATGGTCTTGCCAGAGAACTCAGGGATCCCTCCTCCTGCATGGAGAGCAGGCCACAGGGCCCAGGAAGCCAGCACCCAAGGGACACGGCCCCTGTATGTGATTGAATCCAAAGAAGCATATATTAATGATTTCATCATCTTTGCCACCATTTAGCTCCACCCTTGCATAAACCCCATGAGTATTCAGGCTACTTCTCCACTTACTTACTGTCTTCCTTCCACACATTAACACAGTGGTTCAATCGTGTAACCTGTTGAAAATGCGCTGCAGATACCCTAACATCTAAACAAGCAAACAAACAGCAAGCAGACATGATGGACAGAGTTAAGACGTTGAGGGATTTGCAGCTCAGTAGATGTTGAGCTGTCTGCAGGCAGAGGGAACACAAGAAAGTACATTTCAGACAGTCTTCTTTTGAGCATTTGTCTGCTCTCTCACATTCACCACTTTTTGGAGGAAAAGTAGGGCAAGATAAGCTGCAGGCTTATACACGCGCAGCACAACACCCACATGCTGTAGTTAGGTTTCTTCTTTTTTATAAACTCTGTTTTCATCTAGATTCTTTATCGTTCTTACCTTCTCAGTTTTGTCTTGTTTTTTGATGTTTCCTGCTTTCTTAATTTTTTTTAAGTGGCTGCTTTACCTCTCCATCCATCCATCCGGCTCATCTGGTCATTCGGCCCCCTGAGCGTCTCTAAGAGCGCTCAGGAGCTTCTCACAGTTTTCTCTTTGATCTGCAGCAGCCGTCACACCCACTCCAACTCTCTCACTGCAAGAAATATCAGCCGGTCTTTTTCACCATTGCCTGAGTAGTTTACTAGAACTTCCTCTGTAGTTTTAGAATAAAATGTGTTGGATTTTTGCAAACGTCCTTTCCGTTAAAGTCCCACTCCAGTCATCTTTTGATCTATTTTCAAAGCATTCCCAGTGGTCTTTTAATTACAATTATGCTGGTTTTAGGCAAAATCAAAAAACTTGTCGTGTGAATTTTTCGCATCACAAATAATCTTTTTCAAACAGCATTTTTCGTTTGCACCGAATTCACAACCATCTGAATTAATCTGACATGCTATTTTAATCTTAATTTTCTGTATAGATGTCCTTCCATCAGCAGAAAAACACCAAAAGAAACATCTTAAAAACACCAAAAGCACAATTTCTTATTGGACTGAGTCTTAAATTATTTGAAGTAATGGATTAGTTTTGTGGATCTTTCTGCAATTTTTTTTCTAATTTCTTCGTAAGTAATTTTTTCAGACGAGTACATTAAGAATTGAATGAGCGAGTGACTCTGCTGCTGAGCGTATCTCTTCCTCCGTCAGCTCATGTTTAAGTAGTGAACGCTCCATGAAGCTGCAGCAAATCGGAGTTCTCCCTTAAATGGTCGACACGCTCATGCTCTCTCACGTGGCCTCATCCTTCACAATGTTAATATTATATAAGTTTGCTTGAAAACGGGAACAAGACGACCTGAAAACACGCCGTGCTTGAAGCATACACTTCAGTTTGACCTCGCTGCTCACCCGAGTTACTCTCAGGTCAACGGCAGTGTCACAAAAACCTGCAAGAGGCGGGTCAGGAAGCCTTTTGACTGCAGGGGCTCGCATGTTTGCTGCTTCTAAAATGAAATGCGTTGCTTTTCAGAGAGCTGGATGTGGAAGCCATGCATGAGGCGGCTGCTGTGTTGATTGGGACCCATGACTTCAGCAGCTTCAGGGCAGTGAACTCGGACATGACCTTCAAAAACCCAGTCAAGACGTTGGATGTGGTCTCCATACAGCTGGGAAACTCCTTTGCAAACATGTTCTTTCACAGGTATACTATAAAGACTTTGAAACAGAACATCCTAAACTCTAAACTCATCCTAAACTAAAAATCAATGACAAATCAACTGAAAAATTGACTAAATTCATTTCTAAAATCACATTTTGACTTCTAAGCCATGACTGCCTGTGTCACTTTAGGTTTGAACTCTTTGCCTTCACTAAAACATATAATATTCCATAAAATATGTTCATAATAAAATACGTAGACGTAAACAAGAATCCTTAGATGTTTTCAAAGATAATCTGGTCTCAAAATGTTTTCTTTAAAATCTAAGAAAAGCTCCTTTTTCCCAGAAATAAGTTTGTGAAGATTTTAACTCACATGGTGCTCAAGCTTGAACTGATTGTTGCTTTTGTTTTATAAAAATAGTTAAATGCTTTTGTGAATCTGTTTTAGATTTGCTTTGAAAAAAAATAAAAGTATATTAAGATTCTAAAGAACAATGTAAAAAAAACGATTAAAAGGTTTTGATGAAAAATATGTAAACGTGTTCAGATTTTTTTTTGGAAACAGAAATGTTTGCAAATCATTTTTTTAAGTTTCATACATGAAATTATCCACTGTCACAAGCAGGGACTTAAAACAACATCGACTGTGTAACAGTAATGGCTGCTTAATGTGTTAAACTGTTCAAATGCAACAAGAAACAAATAGAGAACAGTTTTTGAATTGATCTGAGTATTATGTTGTGAAGGCAAAGTTAAACCCACATATCTTAAGAAAAGCTCAAAATTTCATTTCTGAATATTTAAATTGTTGTGAATCAGGAGCAGATGAAAAAGGCTGTTTAAAAATGATTCTATTTATGATGTAAATAGATAAATACGCAGGTCGGGCCACCAGATCCCTGCTCCGCTCCACTCAGATGCATCTGCTGCAGGCAAAAAGACACGTAGACTTTAGACCCTTTGGTTAATGAAAGAAAAATTTACTTTGGTCACAGAAATAACTTGAATCTGAGAAAAGTAGTAATAAATAAAAATTCTTTGAAATTTAACTAATGATGGTCAGACATGGCTTTTCATCCACGCTTCAACAGAAATATTTACAAAATCACAGTTTAACATGCCTGGACAAAAATGATGATACCCCTAGGAAAAACTGAAAATAATGTGACCAAAAGGAAACGCTAATCCAAGATGTGTCAACTAACGGTGTCCACAATCTTGTTATCAGTCAGTGGGCCTAAATAAAAGGCTACAGGTAGCCACTGTGCTCCACATGGATCAGAGGAAGCAAAGGAAAGAGTTGTTTCAGGACATTAGAAAGATAAGCTTGTTGAAGGAAAAGGCTAGAAGATCATCTCCAAGCAGCTTGATGTTCTTCTGACTAAAGTTGCACATATTATTCACTTTTGCACACACCATTATTTTCTTTTCTGTTATTTTGAAAGGGTAAATGATGGAAATAAAGCTTAATTTTTTGACAAATTAAAAGAATGTCGGATTTGTAAACTGATGCCTTTGGGAGATTTTTCAGGCTTTCCTTGGGCTCTTAATGCACAATCATTTAACCTTTTAACTGGGGTTTCCAAGCCTTCGATCCCCACTGGATAGTGAATCTAACGAGGATTAAAAAGAACAGAAAGGAGATGAAAAAGAAAAAATGGGGAGAGGGCTTTGGGTGATGTCCTGTCTGCGGGGGTCGCCCTCCATGCCAAATACAACCACTAAGAGCAGAAACGATTTGGTCTGAAAATATGGAGCACAGTATGCTCCTGCGTGGACAGACTGTTAGTAGTTCTCATCGGAAATGTCACGCTCAACCCCCTCATCACACGTGGGAGGCCAACCAGCTGAGAATACAAGGGTTGAATAAAAATATCCCCATTGGAAATCCTCGACCTAATGGCGGTTCTAAGTGTTTTTGTTAAACAGACAGCTGTCAGTCCAGCTGTCTTAATTTTTCTATGAATATTGCTATTCTTAGCTCTTGTTATGAAAGTGATTCATTAATTATCACAAGTCAAGTTTTTAAACTGTAAAAAATCCATTTAAATTCATAAAATATGACATTTTTTTCCTTTAAATTTTATTTTGTTCTGGTTTTCTGTGTATGAAGAGATTGGTTATCCTTAAAGTAATGAGCTTACTTTTGCTTTGTCATGCCAAGACCTTCATCTGCCTTCTCAGTGATGCGCATTTAAAAGAAACTGCAAACAATAAAACTGTCTTCTGCTGCTGGGAGGAGGAAATGCTGCTGAAAAAGTAATTGATCAATGAATTTTATGAATCAATATCTTGGAAAGAAGAGTTGGTTTCATTGTTGTTTTTTAAACAACAATGTATGTTATCTTTAACATCTCAGATTTTGGTAAAAATCAGCTCACTTTTAATTGCTTTAAGTTCTTTAAAGTTCTGGCCCTACTTCAGATTACAGCCAATTTTACATTTAAAGTTGATAAAACTAAACGTGTCATATGAGATTCAGCTGAGAAGTGAATGATCTGTTCACAATATGCACCAATCTTTGAGTTCTATTAGCAGCCAGACTGCTCAAATTATGATTCTCCCACCACCATGGCGAGCAGTTAGTTGTTCAGCTTGTACAATGCAGCTGTGACGTACTGATGCACAGATGTCATCTTATATCTCTTGAATGGAGCTCATGCCATTTATATTACTGCTGTCTGCAGATGATGAAAGCGAAGAGGACAGAGCCCAACAACATTATGTGTATCTGTGCATTGGAGGCTTAAAGGTCACAGCCTTTTATTATTTTCAGGGTTTGTGAACCGACAGCTTCATTATAAAATCTGTCTTTGAATGAACTTCACATCTAATACAATGAGACAACATTGAGTCCAATTTGCATTTGACCCAATTCTGCTCATGTGCCGGCTTTCTCAGAAACATCTTTTCTTTTTCCAGAAAAAAACCGCTTCTGTAAATGAAGAAAAATGAATATTTAAGTAAACACACAGAAAATAGATTACACATAAATTCTCAGAAAAATAATTCCTGTTTTCTGTGATCATGGACATAATCCTGCAGAGCCTAAGCTGCATCTGAGAGTTTGGTATGTGTTGATGGTCTGGTGTAAACCTCAACCTGCAGCTCCATAAACACAGACGGGGATCTTTTGAAAATGTCTTACCAAAGCCATCTTTGAACACAACAGATTTTAGAAGGAATCTTTAAAAAAAATGTTCCTGTTGTGTTTTATTGAATATGTTAAAAATAACTCAGTAGCCTCTTTGCTTTCTGTTTGTGTCTATCCTGTTATTTAGAATACATTTGTTGTCTTCTGAAGTTAGTTGTGTAACTTTCAGGTAAAAGTGCTCTGGGTTTGATGCACACGTCAGTAATAACTGGTATAAGTCCTCTCGTTTATTTTTCCAGACAGGTATCATTCTTGGAGCTGACCTTCATGAGTCGTTCTTTTCTTTATAAACAGGTTGGTTACTTTTTGAGAATTTCATGATCAGCAAACCTGCGTTTGGATGAAAGTTTCATTTTAGTGCACATAGCACCACCTGTTGGTGATACCAAATATTCCTGTCACTGTCCCAAGTTCCTTATAAAAGGAGGGTTCTGGCTCCTGGCTGCAGGTACGCAGGATGACAGGGGCCCTCGTTGCTGTCGGCCGGGGGCTGCTGACCGTGTCCCAGCTTAGAGATTTACTGGAGGCTAAAGACAGTCTGGCTTACCCTAATAATCTGGTTGCTCCGGCCCATGGTCTCTTTCTCACCCGAGTAGCGTACAGAGAGTCAGGTGAGTGACATGTACAGGTGAGCTTTTACTTTACTTTCATTTTATACGAAAAATAAGTTTTTTTTCTTTTTTACATTTACTGAAGGCAGATTTATTTGACCTGAAAAATGCCCCAAGAACATGTTAAAAACACCATAAAAGGGGTTTTCATTGGAGCGAGACTTTAAACACCACACGCTAGCACAGGTCGATCATGAAACTTTATTAACAACTAATATTTATCTATTTAATATTTCAGTCTCTGAAATTTTCATCAGCCTTGTGTTTCTTAGTAAAGCTTTGTTACATTTAGACACTGAAATGTAGTTTTGGCTTTTTGTCATTGACTGTATTTGTATCTTCTTATTTACTGGAACTCATCTGCTTTTTTTCCCAGACTTGCTTTTACAACAACCGTCTTGCACCGACGACTTGAAGGGCTGATGCTTTGCTTCATATGAACCACTGCAGCAAACCAATGTCAGAACGATTTTTTTTTTAAACTGGAGAGCATTTTCAACTCAGTTTCTCACACAAAGAAGAGCTAAATTAACATCTATTTTTCTTTAATTCATGAACACAGCTCAGACCTATCATTGTCTACAGACAGCTCCATTTAAGACCAGTTATTGGATGTGTACATGACTCAGGTTATGCAGATCATCAGTTATTAAAGGTTTACAGCACATGGAAGGGAAGGAGTGTTCAACTCTATAACCAAAGCCGTTTCCATTAATGTCACATAGTGGCGTTATACAATATTAATAAACAAAACGCACACACTCCATTAGTGTATACATCTGAGTGTCCAAGCAAAACTGCATTCCTCATTGTGTACTTGTGGTGTTTCTTTTCATTTTTTTTATTTTTCAACAAAAGTTCCACATTTCAGTCCAATGATGTAGAGCCTTCCAGCAGGAACAGGCATGAGGTTTGTCGCAGGTTCAGGGTGGAGGCTGTGGCCATCATTTCTCAAAGCAACACACCTCCTTTGTTTGTGTACAGGATCCAACCACTGTGAGGCTTTTTTCTGATTTTTGCCATCATTGCTGACAATTTGCACTTCTCAGAAGTGCCACAAAAAAGGAAATCGCACTCCGTTCACGTAAAAATGTAAATATGTACACAAGTACAAGTATCCCGTTTCTGTGTTACAGCTAATCTGATTAGCATAGGTCCTCAAGTCAATTCAGCATTTGGTTTCAAAAGAGAATCAACACATCCTAAAGTCACTTAGATTTCAATGTATGATCAAAATTTCAAGTTTTTCAGCATATGAACCCAATGTTTTATATCAGTAAGAAAACCATATCTATATTTAATGCACTTGAGGAAGGCCTTGCGTTTTTTTTTTTTTTTTGGTGACAGAACGATGCAGTTTAACTTAAATGAAAGTGGAACTCCTGGTTTAAAAATGAGACAAGTCATTTGAGAGCATGTTGATGCGTTTGAGGTAAAAATGAGTTTTTCTGAGTGACAAAAGAAAAAAATAAGTGATAGAAATGGCATGCAATAGCTGAAGATTAGTGGCTAAACATAGAACATTTTTATGATTTGAAGCATGGTGTCTTTACGCAGCCTTTTCTATTTCTTTTGGCAATTTTATTCATACACCCTGATACTAAAGATGAGGTTATATCTCAGCAATAATTTGTCACGTTGATTACAGGTTGATAGTTTTTTTAAGCTTGCATAGACCCTTAAAATCATCAGAACCCACTCAGGGCAACAAACCCAACTTCACCCTTTGTACTGCCGTCTGGGAGTTGTAACAGCGCACAATAAAAGCATTGAACAGTCCCCTTGATTCTGTTACATTCAATCGCGTTATATTTTTGTAAACTCAATTTGGTGGCACATAAAATGCAAACTTAGAATGAAGCGTCCAGTATTTTTGGAGTCTGCCTGCTTTTACAGCCTCACAGAACGCAACAATTAATGCAAACATTTTATTCAAAGAAGTACAAAGAGTGAAATGGGGCACAGTCCGGAAAATTCAAGAACATGTCAGAGGAGACGCATCCACATGTAAACATTTACTGCGAGTGTGGTTTTGCTCTTTTTTCCAATCGCTAAAAATCCAAAAATAAAATCATAAAACACTTTAGAAGCAAAAAGTCCTCAGAGAGCAACTGGGTTGGGGGGGTGTCCTTTAGCTGGCAATTTTCTCAATTTCGTCCAGATCGTCGGTGTCTAATCTTTCAATTTTCTTATCTGTAGAATAACGGACATTGAAGTTAATTTGATCAATTCAGCTTTCACAATAAAGGCGGTTTTCTCCAAATGGTATCTAACTTACTGAAATGCTCCTGGATCCTGTTGAGAATGTTCATGCTCATCCTGCTGTCCACCATGTTGATGGCCAGTCCTCTTTTCCCGAATCGACCCGTGCGCCCAATCCTGTGCAGGTAAGTCTCATTGTCGGGGTTACCATCTTTGTCGACCGGCAAATCAAAATTGATCACCACTGAAACCTGTTCGACATCAATACCTGAAAGCAAGAAAATTAAAAGATCAGACAGCAGATAAAATGTATAAAAAGTGGGTGACGTTGTATAGCACCGCAGCCGCTAATTGCCTTAGCCACCCCTCACTGGCTGAGGCATGAAATATTGAGGATTCTGTCGATGCCTCCCCATCAGTACCAGTTGTGTTTGACCGTAACGTAGCACAAGAAAGACTTGCAAAAACAATCTGGTCCTTGCCATCCAGGACTGCTGCGAGGCAGAATTACATTTACTGTGGGGTCCATAGTTTATGGTCTTTACCTCGAGCACAAACATTTGTCGTCACCAGGACTTTCTCTTTTCCGTCCCTGAACCTTTCAATGACGGCAGCCCTCTGCTCCACCTGCATTTCGCCACTGAGGAGCGCTACTTGGTGGCCTTCTCTGGACAGCTCTCCCGCCAGCCAACCTGCGGTCTTCCTCGTCTGGATTAAACAGAGAAAATTGAATGCAACATTTAATACTCAGGCAGACACCTGAAATGGTTAAACAAATTTGTAATCAATGAAGGCTCAACACTCACATGACAGAAGATCATGGCCTGTGCGATGGTGATGGCTCCGTAAATGTTACAGAGAGCCTGAAACTTCTCCTCCTTGCTGTTACACAGAACGTAATACTGTTTGATGGTGTCTAGAGTCTCCTCCTCCCTCTTCAGTTTGATGATGTTGGGCTCGGGAACAATGCGCTGAGCAAAGCTCCAGACCGACTCCTCAAACGTAGCAGAAAACAGCAACATCTGGCAGTTTTTAGGCAACATCCTAAGCAGTGAAAAAAGTGAAGGGAGTCATTTTTTGTTTTGCCACAATCTGCTTTTCAGAAGAATTAAATAAATTCCCTTTATGATGAAAATCTGTCCCCCTCTGAATCCTTAAAGAATCACAACAATGAATTAAACCCAGACGTTGAAAATAAATGTATTGTGCTTTCTTGTTTGCCAAGTGTTTCTATTCTGAAGCATTGTTGCTTTGTTTTTTATCAATAACATATTTATGAACAATTTAATAACATAATGCTGTTTTTAAAAGTTAAAATTACATTAAACGGAGCGTTAACCTTAAATATAAGTAGCTCCCAATATTTTAAATAATGTTGCATGGGATGAAGTAGTTTCATCTTTATAGACAACAACGCAATCTGTATACAATAAATGAAGATTGATGAAACATCTAGTTTGTGTTGCTCTAGTTAAAATAAACAAGAATTAAAAACATTTTACATCATTTTTTATGGTCGTTTCCGTCAGCTCACCTCTGAATTCGTATACTCTGGTCCTGGTGACCTTGTGTGGCGATCATCACATCCGCTTCATCCAAAACAAACACTTTGATCTTCTTTGGATCTATAAACTTGAACTTGCTGCACCAGTCCAGCATGGTACCAGGTGTGCCGATGACTATTTGTTCTTGTAGTTTCATACCTCGCTGCACTGGAAATGACCCAAAAGATGTATTAAAAGAACAGATCACAAAAAAGTGCTGTTTAGCACAGTAGTCCCAAATCTTATTCAAGCTGTTGTTTAATGTCAGACAATATTTTCAGGAACTGGTCAGTACGAGGCTAAAGTGGGAATCTGAATACTTTTTTTAGCTTCTAGTTTCCCAGATTAGAAAAAGTGATTGAGGACCGCTGGTTTAGCAGAAGGAAAAACTTACATTTATTTCCTCTAATGGCATAAACCAGTTTGACTTCAGGGTAATATTTGCCCATCTGCTCGATCACCTTGCCAGTCTGCAGCGCCAGCTCATAGGTGGGTGACACACACAGACACTGAAAAGAAACAGGAGGTTTTTACTGTTTTACTTCTAAGATTCAAAACCTTTGGTTTTAAGAAAACAGACTGATGGAAAGTAATAACTAGAAACCATTACAAAAAGATAACATAACTTTACAAAAATGACAAGACAAACCTGGGGAAATTTATTATTGGGGTCAACATGACTGAGCATGGCCAAGACAAACGCAGCCGTCTTTCCCGTCCCAGACTGCGATTGCGCAATTAGATTCTGTGGACTTAAAGAAACAAAAAGAGGAAAACCCATTTTAAGAGCAAATTATTTTGTTTTAGATCACGTGACTTGAATTAACAAGTATATTGTTTTAATTTTTCAGGAGATTTTTTTAAAAACAAATCTCTGGTCTTGGAATGTAAAGTTCTACTCACGGTTCTGCCAGCATCATAGGTAAAGCCGTTTCCTGGATTTTGGAGGGTCTGTTAAATCCCATTGCATAAACTCCTTGGAGCAGCTGAGGTTTACTAAATGAAACCATAACAAAAGAAAAAAAAACTAATCTCAGATATTAAGTAAACTGATGGAGGTAAATTACAGAATTTACAATTACAATAAATATAGCTGAATTACGCTTTAGAATATTAAGTCTGCAAAGTGAATGTTCAAACAACGGTATGAATAAAAATCCAGAAAGACACCAAATTACAAAAGTTTATCAAGTTTAAAAAGTTATGCAAGTCATAAACTGGCTAATAAGTGAATGGTTCTAGCAGATAAACCTTAAAATAGGTTCACCATTTCAAGTTTTCTGCATAGAACTTTTTTTGGGGGGTGGGGGGGGGGTTACCTGCGAGTATTAATCTGTAAATACTCTGAAAGAGCTTGCCTTTTAAAAACAAAACAAAAAAGAAAAATTCCTAATGTGTGTGTCTGTGTAATCTGATTGGATCTCTGATTGCATGACAGCAAGAGATCCACATTCATGGCCAGCTAAACCAAATGATTCCAATCTATGCACAACAAGTACATCCTTGAACCGGTTTGAACATGGATTTTTGAGCAAAGACGGAAAGGTGAAAGGTGTCTCCAGGAAAATTATTCGCATGAAAGCAAAGAGGCTTTTTGATACAGAGACTAATGATAATTCAAAGAGAAAAGAAACGCTAACAGTCAGTGCTAATTAGAACATGATACAATGTTCTCATCCTTTCAATAAATTTTGAAATGTCACTTTGGTGGTGTCCAAATTTCACAGCAAAATGAATCCATTAGCATCACCATTCTGACTGTGATAAAATAAAAGGCGGTCTCTAATAGTTGCCCGCCTCTAATAAACACTAAGCCAACTGCCAAACTGTTGGAATAAACGCCGGGGCTACCATTAGAAAATATATGTATCTAGGGGACAAAAAATACACTTGATATTTATACCTGTGATTGTCCCATTGAAAAACAAAGGTAAACATTAAATTTAAAATAATTTGTAGTAAAATAATTTGCTTAATTTTAGGTCTATTGAGTCTTTTTTTCTTTTGTGTTCAGACCTGAAAGCTCTAACATTTGTGGTCACCACATTTTGCCTCTGGGCCTTAGAAAATTGTGGCTTGTAGTATAGATGAATGTTTCTAGATTCTAGACTACTGCCAATCGGATACTTACAGATGCAATTCTTCAAAGGACTTTACAGAGTACAGTGGAGAATTGGGATCCTTCTGAAGAACTTCCACTTGATTTGTTGTATTGACAAGATTATTCCGGATCAGTTTGTTTAGCAGCGACTGTGCAGCTTTATCATCTGCAACAATATTTTAGAAGGTACAAAGTCATAAATAAAGCATAACTCAGAAGCGCTTAAATGTGACAAATAACAGAGCTAAAACTGAGTGTAAACATTAAACTAAGCACCGCTTTCGTCGTCTTCTGCATTCTTGTTTTCTCCTTCAGCTACGGGTTTAGGAGCTGTGTGGCTTGAATCAGCTGCGCCTGCAAGCATGCCTGAAAAGTTGCAAAAAACAAGAACGTTAGCTTAAAACTGCCAGACATTAACTATTCTACATTATTTAAAAAACTTACCATTTTCTCCAGGTTTTTCCTTTATTTGAAGATTCCCAATCTATGTAATTGAAAATATATACATATTCAGTAAGTCTTAAACACCACAAAGTCTTAATAATAGCATTTATTTATTGCTAACAGCTAAAGCTCTTTCCTCGTTGTCACGCAAAACCTCAGCTAGCTTAGCTTTAAAGCGAAGCCGGTATTTTCAACTAAAAAGTAACAAAATAAAAGCTACCATAAACCCCAAACCTATTTGATTAAAGTACATATATGATACACCAATTTCTGGTTTAATTAAAAATTAAATTAAAAATACGGTTACTTTTATTTACAATTGACTAAACACCACCGCAACGGCTTTTTGGAATGCTAACAACAGGTTAGCTCACTTTCTTTAAACTTACCGATTCTGCCGCAGCTTCTTGCTCGTCGACTGCCTGTGCCCAAGAGTCCGTAGCCATTTTTGATATAATTTACTGTATTAACGTAACAGTCTGATTCAGGAAACTAGCCAGTTCAATCTGGAATAATAAAGTTAGGAACGTTAAAGTAACAACTGGCCTCAATGGCGTGTATAAGCTTAGTGTGCGACGCCGAATATGACCCGGCTACAAACACCTAACTCTGAAAAAGGTCCAGTTCAACAAATGTTCCAGTGTACTACAAAATAAAAAATCTGTAATTTATCGTATAATTATTATATTATTTTTCAAAAATAATTATCAGAAATTTTGAATCCATTTTTAGAGGGGTGTGGTAGTATTTCCTATTCGGCCAACCTCTCAGTTTTTAAAAAATCGCCTGTAGAGGGAGTCATACTCTGCACTGCATCATATCAAACGGCCATAATCATTCTACCCTCACATATCAACAATAACAATAATAATAATAATGAAAAAGAAACACCTATCTATAGAGTGAATAAGTCTAGTCTAGAGAGCACTTGCATATCTACTATGAAATGTAAATACATATGACTAAAAATGACGACTGGGTAGCTTGTTCAAATTTAACTTTGTTCTATGTGTGAACAGAAGAAGAGTGATATAAATAGATATTTTTCACATTACAAATAACTGCAGTTCACTCTCTCTTGAGCAGATATTTAGCATTGTCCACAGATCCTGCAGGAGTTTGATGGTTTAGGATCTAACTTCTCCTCCAGTTAAAGACCCACTCCAATGACAATGGTCTTTTTGATGATTTTAACATTTTATTCTGACATTTTTCTCATGATGGAGGAAAAAGCATAGAGAAATTTAAGCTCAAATTACGTTTCTGAGTATTTCTTTATTCAAACCAGAAGAAGACAAAAAATGCTGCTTGAAAAAGAGTTTATTTGTGAAATAGAAAGCACACTGGGCAGGCCACAAAACAAGCTGGCTACCAGTAATGTTACGTTGGGGCTGTAAGCTAGCAGGAGTGATTGGGACTGTTGATGTGGAGTAAGCCTGCCCGCATTTCAGCACACAACTTAGAGATAAACTACTGTCGCTCTGCACAAACTATGTCTTAGAAAATGACAGTTTAACTGTATTTTTTCTAATGTAGCATAGTCACAATGAAATGACCACTTGGAACGTTTTGAAAATAGATCAAAAGATGATCGCAGTAGAACTTTAGGCAGTAATCTATGAATCACCAAGACATTCTTCAGGAAACTATAATATATATATATATATATATATATATATATATATTAGTCATATTTTTCAAGTTATGAAAATTGATAAAAGTTTCAAAAAACCATTTGCAAAGCAAGGTTTCCTTTGGACTAAGCTGTCTACTTGTGACTTACATTTTATTTTTTCTAATTCTTTTGTTCATGTTAAAACCATGTTATTTGTTTAATAAAATACAATGCTGCGGTGGTGGTTTATTTTGAAAGCCAAATCTGTATAGAAAAATCAAGTAAGATAATTTAGCAGCAGTTTCATGCACTTAAAGATGAACACAATGACTTAGAAATAAAAAGATTACCTTCCTTCTGTTTTACAGTCATTTCCACTAATGCGTGTGTCCATGTGTACTTCTTGTCAAGTTTATGCTAATTTATAGAATGTATGTACATACATTAGTGTATGTGTGTCAGCATGCAGGTAGATGTCTTGTGAACCTCTGACAATGCCGTTTGGAGGCATATTTGTCAAAGGCTTAAAACAACAGAGTTTTTTATTGCTTCCAATCAGCTGCCTTGCCGGAGGTAACCATAGCAACTGAAGGAGTAAAAGTAAGGTTTGAGGTCTCCGGAGAATTTGGAAGACTTTGTTTTGCCACATGCAGACTCATTTAAAGCCTTGAATAAAACAGAAGAAAAATCTAAGTACAATTGGCACAGTGTTCACAAAATGAAGAGCAACACTGCCCATAAATGCATGCATGCAAACTCCCCATGGCAGCAGCAATCCAAGATGACAGCATGTGCTTTCTTTGCTTTTAATTATATGTTTTACACTGCTTTATTTTTAAAAAATGATTTGGGAGCACTTTATTCTTGAAAATGTGTTTTTTTTCCATCTAATGTACTGTAGCAATGCATCTACCATGATTTTGTTTTTGTTTTTTTAGCTCCTTTGAGCTGCTTTATTTATTTATTTATTTTTGATCAGTTGAAGCGAGCCAAATCCCTGCATGCCAGTTTTGCCTGGTTTAAGACTGCTACGTTAGCTGGAACTGTGTTATGTGGTTTTAATCTCCTATGTCAGCTGATAGTTTGGGTTACCTGGTTTGAGTCTGCTACAGCAGGTGGAGGTCTATGTTAACTGGTTTTAATCTGCTACATCAGCTGGAGGTCTGCGTTGCCTGGTTTGAGTCTGCATTTTACTGCTTTTTATTAAATTATTTGATGCTGTTAATCATCTTCTGAAAGGGGCTGTGCAATCCTCCGCCTCAACATCTCACTTGTTCGGAAAAAAAGTGAGATGTAATTCTGGGTGAGATGAAATTTTAAAGGAGGACATTTTCACTTTTGAGACATTGGAGAACTTTTTGCCGACTAATACCTATGACCCCATTGTCACAGAGAAAGACTGACTCTTAACCTCGTCTTTCACAATGATCAGTTGTTAGTTCCCACGGCGACAATAATCGTAAATAGCTATTTCATAAGACGATCTGATTGTGTCTAAAATGGGATCTCTTGGTAAAAGTAACTGTTAATTGTTCAAGTATGCCTTTAGCACAGGTTGCTGTTTCGGTTGCATTCTGCCCCCTAAAAGTGTTTTTTTAGCTCAAAATATCTTAAGTTGGATTTGGAATTGTCAATTATTAAAAATTGAAGATGTGTTGTTCTAATTTTTCTGAATAAACATGCTGCTCATACTTGAAGTTGCATATACCCATGTTAATTGTTGTTTTGGCACAATACCGTTTGACCCTGGTAGATTAGAAATGTTTGCTAATTCTTGTAATGTGAAATTTTGTGATGACTAATTATTTCTGAACCAAATCACAAATAAAAACAATTTGTAAATCAAATACTTTTGGTGCAATAACTTTAAAGTATTGCTTTGGCTTTTTATGTCAAATAAAGATGACATTTAGTAGTCCTCTATGATTTAAAGCTGGTTGGGAGACTCTTACATAACCTGAAAACTCTGACACTGTCTTTTAACCGGCGGGATGTGAGGGGAATCCATATTTCATAGATTTGCTTGTACTGCATCGGTGTACATAAATTAGAAATGAAGGTTTTTGTTTGTACACACAGTTTTTCTTTTGTGGTGGAACTAACATGCAGTGTGATATAAGATAATGTCACCTGGGTGTGGTCCTCTCCGGTCGTCATTGTCTCCAGACAGGTCTGAACAATGAACGGGGAAAACAAGATTGCAGGCAGTGGCGGTTTTTGATATGGGCGACATGGGCGGTCGCCCAGGGCGGCATATTCCAGAGTACGGACGGGGAAAAAAATAATTGTTTCTCTAATATAAATGGTGCAGCGCAGCTGTTCTTGTTATCTGAAGGTGAATTTAAATGTCAAAAGACATTCAAATTGGCGCCCCAACCTCATTGGGGTACACTGTGGAATATACAAAGTTAAAAAAATACAAGAGAGGGGCACAATTTACCGGTGTCTGGGTGGGTCACACACAGGTAAATGGGAACATTTTTCACTCAAACACCTATCTCAAGCTCAAATTACTTACAAATCTAACCATTTTAATAAATCACACCAAATTACAGATTACATTCACCAAGAATGTAATTTTAAAACTCAATTCCAATCTCTCAAATTAAATATTACAAAAGTTGGTGTAGTCTGAGGCCAAACTGATGCGATGCTAAGTGGTAGTTGGTGTCAGAGGACGCTAGCTCGCAATAAAAAGAAAAGGACAAAACTATCTGGAGCCCAATTTAGAAAAAAGGAAAGCAGACTAACAGTAATGTATAAAGTACAAAGATCTTATATTGTACATACAGTATAGATAAAATATTGTATATTGTTAATGTAATTAATTCAACCTAAGACAACTTTATTAAGCATGCACAATAATATTAGAAGAGTTAGGCTAAGGCCATTGTTAACTTGTACTTTTAACGTTTAGTTAATCCAAACTCAATTTGTGTATTAAATGCAGCTAATTAAATACAATTTTATGTTCACTCACATTCAACTTGTTTGAAAAGAACACCTTCACTCATGCTTTCATTAAAATAGCAAAACACGACATAATGACCTGCTTTCACGTTATTTAGATATTTGTAATGACATATATCCAGTACTTTGTTTTTTTATTCTCAATATTATTAGAATTCCTTTGTGGTGGTTCCTCAGCGTGTTGTCAGAAATTCAATTACTAAAATACACACCTTTAATCCTTTCTACTTTGGGCTAAATATTTTGTAAGAATGTTCAATTTTTCTATTCATATTAGATGCACCTCTAAAATATTTGTAGAACATTTTTAGTTTCTACTAAGAGACCAAGTTTATAGTGTATTTTCTTGGTTGATTTGTGATTTTTTTTGTATTTGTATTTTTAAACCTCATTTAAACAGATGTGTGATATTATTCTTAAAAGAGTTTTTTTTGTTTTAAGTAATTTAACGGAAGCACAATAAGCTTTGAGAAATGTCAAACTTTAAGTTGCACTAGTCGCATATAGTATACATACATACATAAGAAAGAAAGAAAAAAGATGCCGTATAATATGTCACCATGCATTACTTCTTTTAAGCAAGAACCTAATCTGTCCTTCACAGGTCACAAATTGTATGTCATTAAAATTGAAGTATGTGGTTGGGGATATCTGATTTGTGCGAAGTGTTAGCAATAAAAACAAGAAAAATTCACAGACGTATACAGCAAATTTATGTCAAAGGGCAACTCCAACGTTTCTCAAATTGTACATGCATGATTAACAGCTATCCTGCTAATTTTGTCATGTGTTACATAACAGTTTCAATAGCCCATAAAGGTGATTGGGGCATTTATCTAACCTTGATGCACACAACTGTTACAATAAAAAGGAATCGCTATTCATGGACAGCTGTAAGTAAAAATAAAAATACATTCATTCGACCCATTCACTGTATACAGAGAACTGGACAGAGTGAGTGAGTGAAATATCACTCATAAGAATGACTGACTTTCGGTTTCAATCAAATTAAGTCAATCCAGTCAAATTTGTCAATCAAACGCTTCGAACGTTTGACACAAAAAGGCCTACTTTTATAAGAGCATCTGATTGGTCAGTTTTTTTTACTTAAATAACTTGCTTTTTTTAAAAAAAAAAAAAAAAGAAAAATGAAAAATATTCGGATTATCAAGAACATATTGAAAAAGGTAGCAGAGGAAGAATGGTTATTCTGTCAAATGAAATGACTAGCTGTTTATTTCTCTAAAGAAGTCGGTCAGATTTTGGCTTTTTGGGACCAGCAGGTACTTCCTGTTTGGAACGCCACGGGGAATGGGTCACTCATTCCAGTTCTCTATGTACAGCCAATGTGTCCAACTTGAGAAAAGTTTGAGAGATTCTCCTGAGCCCAGTTTCAAGAGGTAGGGGTGTGGCCTCCTAAGAAGCTCACTTCGAATTGGCGAGAGTGGTTGCCATAGAAACAATGACTGATCAATTCAAACCAATAGCTGTTTACTGATGATTTCTGGTTTCAACATGGCAGTGTCTTTCGTGTCACGATTTCATTGGAGCCAGAAGTAAGCCATTTTCATTTCCTCGCTACGAGGAGAGAGTGTTAACCACTACACCACCAATCAGCTCGATAAAATAGGATTCTATATTTTTCCACTTGATTGTTTATATTTTGTAAGACTGGATGTGACTTCACAAAAAGGTGCAGAACTAAATTTGAATAAACATTTTAGACATCTAAAGATAAGCTGGAGAACAATCGGGGCTCTTAAGCCTTTAGTTGCACAGCATTGAACACACCTCTGCTTCTGACTTGTGCAGTGACTGGTGCAGAGGAGTAATCCTTCCAGATTACTCAGAGATTCAAGATAAAACTTTAAATTCTTGTTTCCTATCTTTTAATTTTTGTAGCACCAAGATTTTCAGACTCCTGCAGAAGCTCTTTATTTCTAAGGAAATCTTTGAAACACAAATTTGATGTTTATTTTTAATTAGAAAAAATGTCATTCGGTTTCAAAAACGAACAAAACAAAGCCAAAGTCAGAGCCAGTAACGTGTGCATGCTGACATACATGTGTTGATAGATCCTGAAATGTGAATATGAAATATAATCTTTTGAGATGTCAACATGGTGAAAATAGACTTTCAGGATGAGGCAGAGGCCGTTTGTTTTCTTGTTCACGTCATTTTTTACATGGTAGCAGAATGTCCACTGGTAGCTAATTAATACGAATCAAAGAGCAACAAATCCTGTAAACAGGAACAAGCTGCAAGCACGCTCCATTGGTGAAAGAAAGACAAGCCCAGGGGGAGACAAGCAGATCAGAGATGGATTCTCCTCAGACCTCCTCCATACCACTTCCTTGTGGTGGAACTCGTTAACATTCGTCTCACTCATGGCTCACCGTGCATCTCCAGCAGCAGAGAGAGCCTGCACACCCAGGGCAGAATTAAAATGGTGATGCAGCACTTGTTTCCCGTCAACAAGAGAGGGCATGCTAAAAAGTGAGAGACAGAGAGAAAGGGCAAGAAGAAGCAACGTAGACTTGAAGAGTAAGGGTCTGACAGCTGGTTGGTATTCCTAAGGTTTAGCCGAGAAGCCAGTGGTGCAGAGTGGACATCACTGAGGAATTTTAATAGGAGTTTGCAGTTGTTTGCATCCTTTTGCTGCAGATTTTGCCGGTTCTATCAGAAAATGAATAAATAAATCTGTAACAAATAGCATCTGTTTTTAAAGCAATCTGTTACATATTTTCAGCACTAGCGTGATTTAGTGGGTTTTTGTATATTTTCAAAACATTTGAAAAAAGGATACAGTCATCAAAACAAGCTTTCATAACCTAATACCTCTAATAGCAGATTCATATTCAGCTTCCTGAAGGCCACTACAGACTGAATTGTGTTAATGTTTAGCGGTATTTACTAAAATTAGAGGCTTGGAAGCTGCAGTTTCATGACACCAAACCCGAAAGCTTCAGTAGACCAATGTTTCTGACATGAAGGACAGAGGTGATTGAGCTGTTCTGTTATGTAAATCAACAGTGGTGGACTTAGCAGTTTGGGGGCCCCAGGCGAACAATGACATGGGGGCCGTCTGCAGCGGTTGTTTTAAAGACCCTCTCCAGTGTAATTGTTTTTGTGTGTGTGTGTTTTTAACATGTTCTTGTAGCATTCTTCTTATGATGAAAAATATATAAAAAGAAAATCAAGATTAAAACAGCATTTAAGCATTTCTTTATTCAAATCGGTGTGAATCTGGAGCAGACGGAAAAATTCAGATTGAAAAAGCTTGAAGTTGCTACGTGCAAACTCGGCAGGCCACAAGTTCCCTGCTTCGTTCTATTCCGATGCATCCCATGTATGTCTGTTTTTCTAATCGGAGCTGGCATCTGGCTCAAAACTGTACATCTGGGTATTGCTCACAATTTTTGTGTCACCGCTAATGTTAGGTTGGGGTTGTGAGGGGCTGTAAGCTAGCGGGAGAAAGTGTAAACAAAGGGATGATGGGAAATCATACTGGGCCAACAGTTTCGCCTACAACTCAGAGGCGAATTTCTAATCAACTCCGGCCGCTCAGCTGACAGAAAGTTTTTTGGATAAAAACGGCATAATCATAATAAAAAGACCACTGGGAACGCTTTGAAAACTTGATCAGAAGATGATCGGAGTGGGACTCATTAAGTTTTTATCTTTTTTTTTTTTTACAGAGGGTAAAACATTTGTCGAATAACTTCTTCACTGGTCCACTTTTAGAAAGCAAGAATCCAAATGTTTTCATTAACTTTTAAAAACTGAAATCACATTTGAATATTAAAGAAGTGCATGTATACTTTATTTTTACTTGGAAAAATCATTGAATTGATTGAATGTGGTCGTTTGTGACCCACTTTAATAAAGAAATGAGGGTCATCTGTTTTTAATTTGTCAAGGTTTTACTAAAGAAGGCAAAATAAGCAAAAATACTTAAATGATTAAACAAAACAGTACAATATTGATTTGCTTCATTATAAAAAAGAAATCTTCTCAAGATTTCCATTGTCTGCCCCTCCCTGTGCCTCTGTCTTTATGTCCCTTTTTTCCTTCTGGATTTTCTTTATCTTCATATTGACTTCTGTTCTTCTTTTTCCTGTTTTGTTTGTCTTCTTGCACAATCGTTTTTTGTTGCTTAGCTCGTATTGTTAGAATTTTATGTGAGAGGATTTATTTTCTTTTATTGCAACAACAGTAAAATGATCATTTTCGCCGCCTCTCGGGTAACTAGGCTTCATCTCACCACTTTAAAAATAATGTTTTCAAAGAGTTTCTCTCTGCTCTATAACTTGCTGTTGACAGAATAGTCCATCGCTGCACAGGAATGAGGGAGGACAAAACACTCACACGAGCAGCCTGATCTGGGTTTTTTATGAAACAAAGTAATAACAATGGGCATGATAATTATTAAAGACATTTAAGTGCTCAGCTTGTGGAATCGGCTACCTTTTTTCTTTTGGTGAGTTTGCCCCTGCTAAACAGGTTCCGCAGCTTGTGAATAAGATTATGTCTGACTTGCAGAAAAATTGTCCGATTTTGCATCTTGCTTCTATTTTTTTCAAAGCCTTCTTTGAAGATATTACAGCTAATAAACGTGGTTTCTGCAAACAAAATGTGATGTGGTAAAACCTTTTGTCTCGGTGCAGCACTATTTCAACAAATATGCATCAGCCTCAAAGTTTTGATTGAGCCTTAGTTGCCATTACCGGCATATGGGTAAAGAGACACATAAAGATGTGCCGAACTACCAACCACTGAGAAACAATAAATGAGTCATAGTACTGCAGATTTAAAAAAAAAGTTAATTGGACTTTTTGATTAGTTATTCTTTGCCTTAATTTATTTACAGCTATAGAAAAATGGGCATCATGGGGTTAATACTGACCAAAAAAATTGCGTTCACTTGCAAATTTCCATGTTTAGATGGACTGTCAGTAAACTCACTTCCAACAAAATTGAACTGAGAGAAACCTTTAGATTGACCAGAGGATACATTTATGGCTTTTTTTTATTATCCCTTCTTCTGGAGAAAAAAGGGGCAGAAAATAAACCGATGGATGGGAAAAATAAATGATCCCATGAGCATTCCACTGATTGAAGAAAAATACACTTTTTTGCTGCTCTAGATGAAAAGTTTTTACTGTTTTGAAAAGGGAGAAAAGTTTTAAAATTGTTGGTATATGTGTGAGCTAAACAAAGGCTGTCACATGACACAATATTTAATATAGACGTGCTCCGAATCTGCAGTTACCAGTATCCTGCATTATCGATCAATCAAGCACTGACAAAAAGATAATTATTTTGTGTCAAGCTCAGCATCAGTTTTTACTCCTGAGGTTGTCCTGGCAACCACAAGCATCTGGTTCCAGTCCCCCTCCTTTCTCCAGGGGGAGTCCCACCAATCCACTCAATAAACAGCTTGATCATAACGTAACAGGAGGCAGAGGGCTTGGCTGCCTGGAGTTCTCTCAAAAACCCATAAAAGTGCTGGGCAGACTTTTTCTTTCACTTGAGCCCCCTGCAGCTCAACAGTCACAGACAATCGTGCAGCCCCGTTCATTCATCTAGTGGGACCAAAAAGCTTCACGGCTGTCATGTCCCAGCTCAACAATTTTCAATTCCTCAATAATTTATTGATGGCAGGCAGTCAAATTGCATATCAATAATGTAAAAGGGCTCAGTACTGTGTTGATACAAAACACCCTTTGAGTTGGGCTCATTTCTGCTCACAGACCTGCAGACATTTGTACTATGTTTAGTCCCACGTGGTCTGGAGCTGGCACATTGCACGAGCGCCGTGTGCATCAGTGAGCGTGTAATGTTGGTTGATGATGAAAATGCTTCTCATGTTTTCATTTATGACTCTGTCTTTGAAGATGTGTGCAGGATAAAACCCCAGAGGTGAGGAGTGGAGCTTTTAGTATTTGGAGGGGGGGGGACCACAGCAGGAATAGGAAGAACAAGGACAAACCGTGAGGCCCTTCACTTCCCATGTTATAGCTGTGTTCAGAGTTTTACACAATTTTTATGTTAAAACCTGTTGAAGAAAAACTTTTGTACATTCTGTACACACGGTACACCCACCTCCCACCCCCCACCCCCCACCCCCCACGGTGCTGGTCGATTGAATGTCTATTCTGTATATGTAGGCAAGAGCCAATCACACATGTAGAACAAACTTAAGTGACCAATGGCAGCGTTCCATCTAGGTCAGCATCTTTTATTCAGAAGGCACACGTACACAGTTACAGTATATGCCATCCTGCCCCGGGGGCCCTGCAGAGACCCACTCAGCCACACTGGGACAGACCACCATTTTGTTCTGTTTTGAAAATGATCTCCATGCATGAGATTAGCTGGGGGGGCCTTGCAAGCTCGCTTATCCCTTTGTTGAGCATCTCCCGTTTGTGTATTTTCCGTGTTCGTGTGTGTGCATGCGGGATGCCAGGCTGCATTTGTGCACAAGCGTGCGCGCTCTGCACGTGAGTGTCTTTAATGTGAGTTCATGCTGAAGTGAAAACTATCTCCATGGAGGCACTGGATGCCCACTTCTGAAAAAAACATATTGCTCTCCTATGAAGCCTGAGGAAAACAGTCGTTGCATTTTAAAATCTCTGCAGTGTTCACAGTCGTGCTTCTCCAGCCAACGCAGGAGAGGAAAGACAAAAGCAATGCAGGACTTGTTTCATTCAAACCAGGGCTGTCCTGCTGTTTGATGTTCTGCATCAAACTGTAACATGCATGGGCTTTCAACAGAACTGGAAACATCAACGCATGAAAAAACATAAACGAGTGTGTAGACGGGGACTGCGAGACTTGTTTCAACGCTTTATGATGCCACTGCACCAAAATGTGGAGAGCTGTTTTTCGCGAGCGTTGGTATCTCTCTTCAGACCTAAAGCAGCAACAGAGCATCTAGAGACTGAGAGACTGAGAGACTGAGAGTGAGAGATGGAGTAAGAGAAACGGGGGAATGTGGTTGCCATAGCAACCATCTGGTGGGTCGGAACTGTTTCTCCCTGGCATTCATTTCATCATATTGAGCCCCTGTCTCTTGTCCTCTCTTCCAATCTCCAGTCTCACCTTTGCTTATCCCTCTCTTTCTCCACAATCTCTCAGACCATTTTATCTCTTCATCTCCATCTTGTGTTCTTCTTCATCATCTTCTTCTCCCGCCTGCCTCCCTTCCTCGCTCAAGAGTTGAATGCAGAGTGGTCCTTCCATCTCTGTCTTCTTGGCCGTCTGTCCATTTTTATTACCCTGCCCTGACAGATCCATCTGTTAAACTGGAAACCTGTCAAATAAGAACAATGTGCGAGGACCGCAGCGACAGGATTTACTGAGCGGATTTGCAGTTTATAGGAAAAGCTGGACTCCAATCAGAGGAAACTGTCTTGAAAGGTTGACGTCATCTGATTTGGATGAAAGCGCAGTTGTGCTGTATGTAATGTCATGAGTAGAGTAGGTTTTTTGGTTAATAACTTTTAGACTCATCCAGGAACAAATGAAATATTCTGGTGTGGTACCTTCATTTTCCCATCAAGCACTGCATTTCCCCCCTTTTTTCCCTCCTTCTTATCAGTGCTTGCCCTTGTGAATTCCCAGCAGAGTCTCAATCAGCCAGAGAATACCTGATCCCAATGCCAAATGAGCTTGACTGCCACACAAAAATGGAAAACAAAACTGTTACAAACACCATGGAGGTGCACACATGCGGTGGAATGAGATGCAAATGGTTCCTCTGGTGTCTGCGTACAATATTCCATCTTTTATATCATTATACAATATACCTCCTATTGATTCATGTTAAAATAGAGTGAATGTGACTTTCCCAGTGAGTGGCTGGGCCGTGAGGTCACAGCTGACATTTCCCTGCCCAAAACAAAGGTCATGATCTGAGCTCAGCGGTGAGGAACCAACAGACAGACAGGTGAAAGTCAGTCAGACCAAAGACATAGCATTACTGAGTTTTTTGAACAAGTTTTCCCCTGAATGTCAATAAGCTCTGAACGCTGTTTTCCAGCTCTCAGACGCTCCTCTCTATCCTCTTTCCACCTCTTCGTTATACCTGTCAGAGCTTATGTAACCCAAAAACCATCCAGCGCTTGACTTTTATCTGCCCTTTTCACAGCATTAGACGTTACTTACTCATGAGTGGTTGCTTCAAAATCTATTTGCGACAATACCTTCTAAAAACTAAGTAAATCATTAAAACACACCATGGCATCTTTGCCCACGTGCAGAGCACATTTATACTCAAGTATAATTCAAGGCCAAGCGTCACTTTAAGTTGCCATAATCTATATCAAGCACAGAAGCAAAGAGAAATAGTTTTATTTTGAGAACTTTTTTCTTGTGGAAATTAATGGGGAAATGACATCAAAAAGATAATACTATTGAGCTATATAGAGTAGAGCCACTATGCCAGTCTGTTACCATTGTCCAACGGACGTTAAGATTGACGCCATTTTGAGAAGGAAAGTAAACAATGACACGTGGATTAGCAGATGCAGTAAAATGACCATGAAATGCGTAATTTTGGTCCAATTTGAAAAAGAAAAAAATTCGGATCATCAGAAAAATAAGACCCAGGCTGTGGTATTAGTGTCTATTAGTAAACTAATACACATCTAATGTAGATGCATATTAGTTATCTAAGTGTTATCTAATGTACACCTGATGTGTATTAGTTATCTAATACACATCATGAGTGCGGTGGGACAAAGCTACCGAAATGGCTGGTCTACAACATGCAAAGCATGATGGAATCGTGACACAATAAGCTGTGGGAAAGTCTTTCCTCTGAGAAAAAGAAAACAGCACTTCCTAAAAAACAGTATAAGAGAAAGAGTTTTGTGTTTCTGTGACAGACACTGTGAGTGTACTTTCAAACATTAGAAATATTTTATTAAAGCCAAAAACAATTTCAAATCAACAGTTTTTAGACTAAAGGAAAGTGTTTAGTTCAGTTGTGGAGGCTCCTGTTACATATGATACAGTGTGTTTCCATGTCTGAAAAATGCAACATGAATAAAAACTGGTTTTGATTTGGTTATCTAAATACAATGTAGTGGATTGAAATGACAAAAGTTCATCCCTGTTTTGATATTTGTCATGTCAAAAATCGTTTAGATTTCTCATTCTTCTTGTTTCTCTTTTATTTTTGTCGTAACAATTGTGCTCAGTTGAGTATTTTGAAATCCTTGCACTAAATCTTTCAAGACATTTATTATTGACGTACTTTTACGTTTTGAGAACCTCGACGTGTTCGTGTTTTTAAAAACATTTTCATTCATGCTGGTGCCGTTGTCACCAGGATGATGACGCCACTTTGATGAGTGGAGAAACCTCTCAAGAAAGAAGGCTTAAAGTCCAGTTACTATGTCCAACTTTAAAACAGTTTGTTAAAACAGTTGGTCATCCTTTATTCTTTCCTCCATTCCAGTCTGCAGCATGAAGCTCCACCCTGAACATGCTTCATTTACTCGGCGCTTAAAAGCTGGGGAGGAAATCTTTTCATTCAATTATTAACCGTCTCCATCAACCTACACCTTTGCTCCTCGTGTTGTAAGCTCTATTTTAAGATTATTATTTCAGAGGATTCAGACCGCATAGAAATTTCCTGACATTGAATGTAGAGATTACACCCCTGGAATCAGCTGCACTCCTGAAGAATGGTTTTCTATGTGTCTCAGAAGGTTTTTGAAAGTTCAAAATGACAAAAAAGCTGGAAACACTTTAAAATGACTAAATATCATAAAAGATCATATTATTAATCAGCTAAAGAGTGTTTGTTTTTGCTGAGTTCCTAGAGCTCATCTTGCTGTTTTTTTAGGTCAAACACTATGTTTTTTTCTGTATGTTCAATGTTTATTTTGGCTAAATTTGGATTCGTAGAACTCATACCAGCCACTGTTACTGTGACATAAATTAATAAGGAAAAATGTTAGAAAAACTATTTCTTTTATTCTCTTCTGGGTCAACAGCCTTTCACAGTTCCTGCCCTCAGTTCTTGCACCTTAATGTTTGCTAAATGGCTTTTTTTCTCCTTAGTTTTCCAACCTACCCTGCTACTGTTGGGCGAGGGTGGGGTGGACCCCTGAACAGGTCACCGGTCTGTTGAAGGGCCACACGCTGCTTTAAAACAGATTTGTAAAACAAGAGGCTTCATTTAACTAAAACATTAAAGACATTTAAGTGTTGATTAAGTGCAATTACTCAAAAACAAGACTTCTATGAATGCACACAACTCACATTTGGTGAGATTGGTTTTCCTGGTGTGAGGAAAAGAGAAATGAAAGCAAATTAAGGAATAACTGTTAGGGAGGACAGGAAATAAGTGATCCTTAAACCGTACAGAAAGATATGTGGAATCTCTTCATGAAAGTCAATAAAAACTCAATTGTAAAGTTTAAATGACTGACCTTCAGCTGACCTTCAGCGTTCCAGCAGACAACCATAAAGGTATGTGCTTTAAATCTGAATTTGCCAGAATACAGAAGGGTCTTAAGGGTTCGTAAACATAGTATGATAACAAAAAAGAAAGAAAGAATCATTGAGACCATTGTTTGCTTTGAATTCCTTTCCATGTATATGCAACCCTGATATTATTTACACCCCAGGCGACCTTTGTACATGTCACTTTTTGTTCTAATGTAAATAAAAACGGAGCCTTTTTTCACATTGATGCCTCGTAAACTTCATCCAATTACCTTCTGGGAGACACCTGTGTCATTTCCAATTAAGAAGAAATTGCTGGTTACATAAAAGTAACTAGAAGTCCAATTTTTTGCCAGGGAAAGGGCTATTTCAGGCTGTTTATGAGTCCTTATTATCACACAATCAAGGCAATCAGGCCTTATTGGATCGATCCGGACTGAATTATATCAGTTATTATTAGCTTTTTTAAAGGAAAATATCAATTTTGATTTTAGAAGAGACTAAAATGACAAAGCTTTTTAACAATCTGATCTCTTAAGTATCAAACTAATGCCAGCTTAAGACTTTGTATTTGGATGAGGGTGGGATTATTTTGAAATATTACCAAAATTAATAGGTTTTTGCATTGATTCCAGTCTTGGTGGGCTTGTTACATGCTTTAAAAAACATCTTCTGGCTTTTCCAGCAATAGAGTTGTGAAGATTTTGAATAAAGCCAGAAATTACTGGATAATTTTTAGAAGACTTTTTCTTAGTTATTTTTCTTTTATTTGACTGTGCTAATGTTCATTCACATTTTCTTTAAATACATTTTATGATCAATAATAATTTCCTCCCAATATGTAATGGACAAAGCTGGTACAGCTAAAGTACATGCTTTGCAGCCTGGCTTGTGGTTTAATTTGCAAATATAGCTACTTTGATGCAGCAAAGTAATGAAGAACTTTGGTGGAACAATTCTCTCCATTATGATCATGGACTGCAGCACACACTCCAACACCACCGGAGGGAAGAATCTGATCAGATTCTGATCGCAGCTCTGTCAGTTCATCTTCAATCATAGAACCAGCTCATCCTTGACTGCAGAAGACCATGCAAGTTCCTTTTCTGAATCTCTCTGATGAGAGAAACCACTTCTCTCCTCAACCTGTCAAGTTCTACTTCTATCAAAAGATTTTATGACAGAAATTTCCTTTAAAAATGTATCTTCATTTAAACTTTACATCAAATAAATAATATCACAATTTAAAAAGTTGTCACAATCGGCACTGCACGCAAGGGCACATTTTCCTCTTTAATTGTTATTCCAGGATGCACGTTTACTTTTCTATCACCAAAATGACGTGCATGGATCTCTCTGCAGGAAGAGTCTTACATGCATGAAGAGAGCATAACTGTGCATGATGTGTGAGGATGAAAGGCATTTTGCATTTCCTGCTTTTTCTGAAGTCTACATACCAGGTAACCCTTTCAGTTAAAAGCCTTCTTCCTTAAACTGCTGCGATTATTAGTTGCTAATCTCCAGTCATCCTTTTAATTCTAGGTAGAGAGATGTAATTATCGCAGCGACTTCAAATGTAGCACCTGTTCTTTTTGTTTAAAGCATGCCTGCCACTTTTTTCACACGATAGGTTGTAATTTTTCTAATTTTATGACACATGCACCTGCAGTTCAGTTGCTTACAACTGCTTCGTTTTTTACAAACCCACTCACTCTTCCTTCACCGCCTTTGCTTCCACGCACGCTGGCGGCTGGAGTGGTACTCACTATATGAGTCACAGGTGTGTTTGTCTTTGTAGGTTCGATTTACAGTCTGGACTGCCAAAATCATGAGTGGAGGTAAGGAGAGGTTAAAGATTTCAATGTAATAGTCAAACAAAAGGGAACAGTGCACCACAAGCCTTAACCGTGGACTGAATTAATGACTGTGCAATGCAGCAGTATCCGTTTTTCTTTGTCTGTTACATTGTAATCAGTTCCTAAATCCTTTGGTTCTGGTTTTAGGATGTGTTGGGAATCTGCTTAAGCAAGTTTTATTCTGGTTTGTCACCTCAACATTTCACTGTGTCATTTCAGATGAAAGGATCCCCCATGCAGGCTAACATAAGCCATTACTCCCCACTCGTGAAACCCTCTGATCCTTTGTGAGACGAGAAGCTATTGCTGCAGTAGGAGCTGCTGTCAAGGTTGACTGCCAGCTTGGGGGAAAAAAAAGACTATTTTGGCAATGTAATGCAGTCACACCACTCAGTGAATAGGAGGTATTGAAAGAAGAGGGTAGAGATAAGAGAATGGAGAACATTCCATTAAAGATAGAGATGGTATCGAGCCAAAGCTCGGTAAGGAGCATTCTGCACCGAAAACCCACCGCAGCACCCATCAGCAGCAAGGTGCATCTGTTACCATGGTACCATGCAAAGGCAGCCCCTTTCATGTCTGTCAAGATGGGAAGGAGGCTAGCAATATGTTCCTCCGGTCTGAAGTCGAGATGAAATGGACATCCAAAGACTTGACGCTTGCTGCACGTGCCCAGAGGTGCATTCATGTTCCCGACACGCAGGCAGGCGGTGGAGGTTTAAAGATGTTGTGCGCTGACAGAGGCTTGTCACACAACATGAATCATTTAGTCACCACGGCAGAGCTGGAAATGTCACTTCTCATCAGTGTTCCTCACGCCCGGGTGCCTCTGCTTCTTTGGCAGCAAAGTTACAGTGAGGGCTCGATCAAAAACAGAAGCTGAGATTTTAAATGCAAACAGACATTTATTGCATTGGGAAGCAGAATTGTACATTTCCCCCCCCCCAACAAAATCATTTGCGGAACTGTAGCACTTAATGAGATCAGTCTGTTGTGCAACGGTTTCAGCCCGGGTTCTCATCAAGATGAAGTGTGCATTTCAGATTCTTCATGGGATTATTTGCTCATCACTCCTTCTTCTAGATTTAATTTTTTTTTTTTCCAAAAAGCAGGATGCTACTTCCTCACAGTGGAAAATACTGACTTCACCTTCCTTGGCAGCCAGGTAGGCAATACAATAGCAATAGGAGAAACTGTACAAGGAACATGTCCAAAAGTTAGCCAAGCTGTCTGCTACTGTCTTTATCTTTCTGATACAAAACTATATTTTCCTGTTTCGTTTTATTTTTGCTACAGTTTGAAAACAGTTTTAAAAAACCAAAAGAACAAAAGCAACATCAAATACATCATTCTGTATTGTAAACCACTATCAACACTAACAGTAAATAGTACTTTATCATAATTGTTATTACAAGATAGTAGGCCACTGTACAAATCAGTGTGAATCGTACAGTACGACGCAGAATTAAGACTGTTCTCGAGGTTTGTCATTCAAAGCTGTATACGAGGTGCTTCAAGAATACACAAGAGTTTCAGAACTGCTGCCATGCATGCATGAGTTCATATTTGCCATGCATGAGTTGGTATTTATTAAGTGTTTTACCAAAGAGCCCTAAAAAATTGGCGACCCAACAAAACGACCGAGTTTAATGAGTAAACGTAGAAAGCACGGAAAAGAACGTGTAGTCCAGTACAGTATAATCCCCCATGAGATTTGGCACACACGATAATGCACAATGAAAAAAAAAACAATTGTCATCAATAGGGTGTTTACAGTCAAGTTACAGTGTCAACCAATCCAGGTGGAAGCCTGGGAAGCTGACAAACATGTGGGAAGTTTACTGCTTACAAACGATGGAACCAGAAAACACTCATCCAGAGATTCCATACGAAACGAAATACCACTCTCATTTGCGCAACGTCTCTCAAATGTACAAATGATAATAAATAAGTAAATAAATAAATTTAAAAACCTCCCTTAGGCTTTAAAGTCACTGCAAAAGATCTGACTCTCAATAATATATAACGTCTTCAACACGTAAAACAAGTCAGTTTACTGATTCCCACTTTGTGCAAGAAAATATGGGCTACCCTTTCCATATTTACAAACCGGTATTCACGTGCCCTTGATCAAAATGAAGGGCAGAAAGATCTGGATACAAGTTTGATTGAGAACATACAGGAGAAGTGTGTGCTTTAGTTTCTATATTAGATTTACTTCTGAATTCTGTCCCTGATTTCTGCATTTTGACAGCACCGCCTCCTCTTTCACCTCAACCCTCTTGCCTCCTCCCCTGATGTTTCCTCCTGCGATCGAATTTATGGCAAACCCTGTAACCAAGGGTGTGTTTAAGTGAGTGTGTTTTGGGGGGGAGTCCACCTAGAGGTCTCCTTTGCTGCCATCTCCCACCCTTGTCATCCGGCTGGCCGTGGTTGACTGGGAGAGGAGGGTGTGGAAGTGCTGCTTGCTGCCACATGAGAGAAAGTGCTTATATACATTGTCTTTGGATTAAAACTGGTAAATATCGCCGTAGAAAAATTTTCAACAGTGTCTTTTTGAGAGGTGGTAAGCCCAGTGCGCTCTAAGCTTCTGTCGAGGTCTTCTCTGTTCCATTTTTCAGCGCTTCGCTGTCGCCATTCTCATCCTCGATCACAACTGTGGATGACAGGGAAGGGAGAGTTAATGGAGAGGAGGCGGGGGGATGCTCTTGGTGGTGCGTCGTCTTGAAAATTCACCATCAACTGACAGGAGGGCATGAAAGCACAGAGCCATTAGTACAGCCCTATGAGCAGAAGTGATGTGGACATGCATGAGAGAGTAAGCTGAAGGATGAGTGCAATCCTCTGATGCACATCTGAAAATGTGCATCAGAGCTTGCATCTCTGCTGCACACAGGTGCCTTTTTTCTCGACTGTACATGTGTGTCCATGCACGGAGAGGTGAAGCTTAGTTGATCAGAAATGACGCACTATAAGCAAAAAACAAGAAGGGATCATTCAGGCACACACAACTCAATCATGCCCAGGATGGATCATTCAGCACAACTCTGATCCAAACGCACTGAACAGCGCGCACTGCGCATCCAACTTGTGTTGCAATGCGAATGGAATATCAAAATAATCCGCACATCATTCAAGCCAAACAATGGACATGTCTGTCCCTACATCCCGCCGTGGAGCTTTTTAAAGGCAAAACTGTCGACAGATCCTCGATTGTTTAGAAGTCCGCATTCACGCCATCACCATGCACACGAAAACGCCTCAATTATATAATTACCCCGTTTGCTTCTCCCTATTTGTCCGAGTTTCGGTGGACGCTTGTTCTGTGAGCCGTTAAAGAAGTTGTTGGTGTCTTGAAGACGACAAGTGAAGGAAAGGTGTCCCTCCTCGCCCTCATTTCCATAATGACTCATTTTTTCTTCGTTGAAAGGCAGCACTTCTGACATCTCCAAATGCGTCTTAATCGCCAAGGCGCACCAAATGAAATGTATATCTCAAGCTCCGAACTGGTCGGCTGTGGCAAACAAAAAGCAGGGGGAAAAAGAGGAGAGGAAAAAAACCAAACAAACAAAAAAAGCAATCGGCAGACACGACCTAGCCCTTTTTGTTTACCCAGAAGACACGTGTCTGGATCCGTCAGTGCGCAACATCCGAAATCCGAATAAATATCTTCAGTTTCCCTGCTTGAGAAGCTTCGGCAACATATTTCAAGAAGATCCCCAGACGTTTTGCTCTCCGCGCGTGCTGCTTTGGAGATGGAGGCGCGCGCACAACAGAGTCGCCAAGCGCCCGCTGCTCGGTTTGGAGCTGCTCAACCCGCCGCTCAGAAATTCTGAGGAAGAAATGCAAATTGAGGAGCGATGCAACGCGCGGATCCCGGGGAGACCTGACGAGGGAGCTGTACGGGGGTTTTCTGACTGGCGCAGCCAGCTGGAGTCGTGGCACAACCAATGCTCAGCTTTCGAGTTTAACAGAGGAAAAAAAAGATGTAAACCAAGTCAAGTGTCGTTTCTGCGCCACCAATCGACGAGTCAGAGACATGAAAAATTCTAGCATTTCGTAAATTTCGTGTTGCGCAGCTTCTGCGTTTGGACGTGAACACCTGCGTCTTACAAGCGGATGGCAATATTTGTTGCAGACTTTGATGAGACGTGTTACCCTCTGCATGGCGCAGTCAGGTGCGTCCAGAGGCCCCGTGACATTCTAAGGCTCCACCAACAGGCGCAGTTTCGCACATTTGCGCATTTCGTTGTCATTTTTCATTGTCTCAGTATGACTTAATAATATAGATTTGCAGTTTTTTTTTTGTTATTTATTTTTGATTATTTTCTTTTTCTTTCTTTTTTTAAATTCAACCAGCCTTATTTAGGTGACATGGTTTTCTCCTCTTTCGATGTAAATTTGTGCGTAAAAATGTTATTTTAGTCTAACTTATGACTTTTCCTTGATGATAGAGTCGATTAAAATAGGCATTTCCACCATAAATATCAACAGAATTCTCAAAAGACTCATGAGTTACCTGATTCTCTTTGAACATGTTGGCCTTTCTTTGGTTTACAATATCCTGAAAGGCTGGACGGTTTGCTTCAATCTGCGTGGCCTTAGGGGACCTTTCTATTGGAAGAAACAAATTCACAAAGTTTTCCATCCACTGCCTCCAATCTCAACATAAAGACATGTCTCAAAAAACAGGGGCATGGGTTAACACGCGGGCAATTCTCGGAAGATCCTAAAGGTTTACACAGACAATAAGGTGACACCTGATATCTGTAGCAGAGAAAACAGACACAGTCTTTCTTTCAATGGAAGCAGCAATTATGACACACCCAGTCCCTCTGGACCTGAAGAGAGCATGGCAGTATCACAAAATCCATCTTTCATCGTCACAAAATACCTTAAGAGCAAAGCAGCTTAAAAACAAAGAGGCATTTTGGATTTAGAATCAGAGCAAATGAATCTGCATCTAAACACCTATAGTGCTCAGTTGATTCAGATTCTACCAAATTTGTATTCAACTTCTTACACATGGATTATAAACCCCTCAGTCTGTTATTAAAATGCAATTTTACTGTAAAACTTCTGTCAGTGTAAAGCCTTTGGTTAAAAATTGGCAAATCATTTTGGTTCCTTTGATGTATTTTAAAGTTAGGATGGCTTGCATCATTATAGCGCCATCGGCAAAAAAATACAATACAGTAAAACAAATCACCACTTTTATCAGAAAAAACAATATCCCCGTAGATGTCTGCTGATCATGAACTTAGTAGTAAAAACTCTTGTTAATGTCATTTTTTTACCAAAAAAAGGAATAACTAGAAGTCCTTTGATCTGATTTCAGTAAGATCAAATGTATTATAAAATTTGAAGGAAGATATCAATATTAGCTCATCAAAAGGCTAACTGACATAAATGTTGCAGATTGTTTTTTTATCAAAGAGATTTTTCTCCATCATGACAGAAACTTCTAACTCAAAAACGTTAGATTTACAACAAAAGAAAGAGTCGAAAAAGAAGGAGTCTTTATGGCCAAACAATGAGAAGTCAGCTAAAGGAAATGTGATAACATGACAAACAACTAGACAGATGATATTTCATTACTGCAGACTTCAAACTGCAAATGAACAGGCAAAAGTGGAGATCAGTTTTGGCAAATGAATCTGGTTTAGGAAAGCAACAGAACATTTTGTTGTTTGTAAATTAACGAATAAAGATTTCTGCAGCTGAAGATGGAATTGGACGAAGTAATAATAATTTTTTCTGTCATTTCGATGATTTTTGTTTTGCAAAAAACAAACAAAATCAATGATTTTTTACAGATGTTTCAAAAACTCTGTTCCAGGGTTTTAAAAAGAACTACCTATGATCAATGGCACTGAAATTACTCAGTTGTGGCCCAAATAATGTTCTTTATTTATTTGTTGATCTTTTTCTTGTTTATCCAAATCTGGCACAGCGTCGGTACGAGCCGTAGATTGTATGATCAATCCAGCGGCGAAATCTGGACACTGCTGTGTAGACTCCAGGAAACTTGGCATCACCGCAGGCATTGCCCCATGAGACCAAACCGTACACTCGCCCTCTGCACATCAGTGGTCCACCAGAGTCTCCCTAAAAGTGCAAAAACACAGAATGGAAACGTTTTTATGTCCATGACATGCTTAATGAGGAACAGGGGAACAAATTCATTTACTAAACCGATGGGATAGACATCACAACACTGGGAGCTTTTTCCTGAAGTGCATCTGATGCAAAACCAACTTCAATTAACTTTAATTACCTTTAAGCAGAAAACTGATGAAAAACTGAATTTAGAAAAAACTTAAACATTATTAAAGTGTCAGAATTTTGTAGAATCAAAATAAATGCATGGAGGCACATGCAACAGAATGTTGCTTTTATTTTGTAGAGTAAAACCAAAGGAAAGAACAAAAAGGCAAAAAAGGGACTTTGTGAAGAACACTGAAGAATTAATAAATAAACCTAAACATTGCTTAATATAAAAGTCTGAAGCTAAACATGAGAAAAATGTGTTGTGGCCAAACCCGAAAACTAAAAAAGCAACAAAAAAAAGTAATTCTAAAAAATAATGCTGAGATAACGTAACAGAAACCATTGTGATAATTTGAAACACAAAGCAGGTGTGAGCCTGACAGAGAAGAGAAAAGATCTCAAAAAAGTAAACTGAAAACAAAAGAAGAAATTACATTTTTATTGGATTTTGCCATCTTATAAACGTTCAGCTTCTGCCCTGTGATCGAATGTTTGGGTAGGTGAGGGTTTGAACCAAACAAAGAGGGTATTTTTACAGTCTCTTTACTAGAACCTTTCTATTTTGATTTTAGTTTGTGATTTGATGCATTAAAACTGCTAATTTACTCTTTGAATTTAACTTTTTACTCGCACTAAAAGTTGTGGAAATTCTCTCTGGAAACACACAACCTCATGAAAGCAGGATGTGAAATAAAGACCCACATCGATAAAAACATTGTTTTTTAAAATTTTTCTGAAAACAGAGGACATATATAAAAGAAAATTAGGCTTCCAATTGTATTTCTGGTTATCTAATCGAATCAGCATATGCCATTTGAAATAGAGCTTTTTTGTGACATAGAAAGTACTCTGGGAGGGCCACAAGCTCCCCGCTCAGCTCCATTCTGATGCATCCACTTGCAGACAAAATAATCATAATAGGAAAGACCACTGGGAACGCTTTTAAAATAGATAAAAAGATGATTAGAGTGAGTCTTTAAAGAGTTAAATTATAAAAAATGGACCATTTCTTTTATCACGTTTGCTTGTTTGAGCATTTATCTTCATTTATAAAAGTATTATTTCAGAGGCTGGCCTGGTGTGCCTGCTTATGGGTAAAGCGATGCATATTTTAAACGGCAACTTCATATCATCAGGGGGATGTTCTAAGTAAAATGATTGTTTTGCTGTAAAGTGAAATAACAAAGAAAGTCAGCAAGTATCTTCTGACTGGTGAGCTCACTGTAGAAACTCATTAAAGCACCTCTGTGAGAGTAAAACGTTTTCAAAGGTTCTAATAAAAATCTCTTTGGTGGGCTTCACCTTGCATGCATCTTTTCCTCCAGCCTGGAGTCCAGCGCAGATCATGTTTGCTGTGATGTTCCCGTTGAAGGAGTCACTGCTGTTGCACTTTGCAGTTGAAACAATGGGGACATGGACTGTCCCCAGCATGACAGGGCCCGGTTCTCCACCCTGAATGTTGTACCCCCACCCAGACACCCGACACATGTGGCCTGTGACCACACCTGTCCCCTGCCTGGGAAGAGGAGCAAGTGACACAAACTTGTTCAGGATCATCGGCGCTCGAAGCTGGACAACAAAAAAAGAGAAACTATTTCAGCACTTGGGAAAATTAGTTTTTATTTGCAATGTCCACAAAAACATCTAAATTAGTCCTAAAATGCCTCTCCATGAGGTAATACTTAAAAAAAATCTATTTACCTCTAAAAGCTGCTTTTTCAAAAGGTTTTTTTTTTACTTTTCAAGAGTCTTTTCCTCATTGAATGCAGTGAGCTTTTGAGTCTTCATTTCCACAGATGTGGCAGGCCTGTCCTTTCTGATTTAACTCAGAAAAAATTAATGACTCCTTCATTTAAGATTTAACGCTGATGCTGTTCAGCCGTGGAAGGAGTGAATCTGGAGAAAGACGAGAGCTAATTGAACAAGGTCGCACAAAATGTGCACTGGGCTGGTTAAAATGAGCCTTTGAGTTGACAAGGTTATGAGCCGCTGCTGAGATCTTACCGTTGGCAGAAAACACTGTGCTGCTCTCAGCCTGCATGTGCCTTGTTCTGACCCACGGGTCTCTTGTGGATCAGCACTTCTTCACTGCCTGCATCTTGAATCTCAGCAGTGAGACATACAGGGTTAGAAACTGAGAGCAGACACGGCGTGCCTGCTGCTTTTTTCCCAAATATATTCAGTATAAATATTTTACTAATAGATGCCATACCTTTTTTTAAGGGTTTTGCTCAATTAATGAATCTAATGTTAGAAAACAAAGCGTATTTTGTAGCATTTGGAGTCTTTAGATCTACAATTTTTGCAAAAGCAAATCGTCAATGAGTTTCTCTTCATATCTTTCTTTGTCTTTTTCTACAATTTCATGCAGCGTAAACCACCTAGCTCTGCTATATTTTGATTTTTTTTTCATGTTACAAACCTATTTAAATGTCATGCACTTTCTAACTTCATTTAATGATTAATCCTTTAGCTTTTATATGGTAATAACACTCTGAAGCTCAACTCACAGAAGTACCCATGCTCTTTTAGGGCTAATTTTGCCCTGCATTTCAGCATTTTTGATGTTTACTATTTAAAAGAACAAGATGTTTTATGTTGAGTAACATTTTTTACACAAACTTGGCTGTCTGCAATTAGAAGGCCAAAAAACAGATATTTATCATAATTAAAAACCAGTTTTCATCATGGCTGCGGGAAGCTTCTCTTGTTAAGTTATTGTTAAAGTCCCACTTCAGCTATATTTGGTGGTCTTTAAATCATGTTTATTAGCCAAAATCAAAAAGCCTGTGTCGTTTTATAATACATATGTTCTGCAGCGCAGCAGGAGCTCATTAGAAATTCCCCTCTGAGTTGAAAACTGTTGGCATGGAAGTTAGCCTCAGCTAATTTCCCATCAGCCCTATGTTTGCACTCTCACAGCCCAAGCTAACAAGAAAAATGCAACAAGAACATGCTAAATACACTAATAACACGATTTTCATTGGAGTGGTGTTTGTGTTTCTATCGTTTGATGAAACAGAAGCTTTAAAAAGATCTATTTTTGCTTTAGAAGTTGATAAAGTTTAAGTTCCTGTGAATGACTGTACAATACCTTAATAAGCATGATGTCAGCGTTGTTGGTGCTGCTTTTGTAGAGTGGATGGGTGACCAGCCTGTAGGGTTTGGCATACTGCTCAGTACCCTCGAAGACATTTACTTTGTAGTCACCTGCTACTATCATCATCTTGTCTGCCCTAAAACACAAGGGTTTTATGCCGTAACCATAAAGAAAGGCTCCGAAAGATCACCTGCTGGATGTTTGATGATCCGACTCCTACAAAACAACTTTTATGAATCACAGAGTCTCACAGCTGGTATAAAGCTTTTCACAAGATTGTCAAATGATGATCTTGCTTCTAAAGTTGCTTTAGCTGAATGCATGGGGTAAATTTGGATGCTGTTTTTTAAAATCATTTTTATTTTATTGGCTGCTGTTAGCTGCTGCGACCCAAAATGAACAAAAAAAAGGGCAAATTAACTTTAAAAGCCTAGAAGAGAATTGTTGTTAGGTTCCCCAAGGTAAAGACATTTGTTGGAAGCATCTGATACAGTCATTTTCCATTTATTTGAAAAAAGGAGGGTAGATTCCATTTGAACAAAACATTTTGAAAGTTTTAAAGGCAGCAAGGTTTGGTCTATTAGAGTTTGATCATGTAGATTTTTTGGTTAAAACAAGAATTTTGGTTGAAATAACATAGAGACCCTTTAAACGTCACTTACGCAGAGTTTCGTCCGTTTTCCTGCTCAATATCACAGGGTTGCTGGAGCCTATCCAGCTGTTTTTATGCAAAGTTCACCCTGAACAGTTTCTAGTCCATCATAGGGCCACACAATCACACATTCGCACAAAAGGAATGATTTATTAACACTAATTAATAAATGTAGACTGTCAAAGACTGGAATGCCCGGAGGAAACCGACACAAGGAAAACATGCAAATTCCACACAGAAGGTTCAAATCCCAGGGCCTTTTTTTTCTGAGGTAAAAGTGCTAACCACTACTTCAAGGTGCAGCCCCCAATGCGGAGGCATTTTCCATTTTTTTACACAGAAAACTGAATGAATCTTTGACACATACAGGTTGTTCTGAACCATTCCAGTTAATATTTAAAACTGTATTTGCAGATTTTTCTGAATGCCAAAGAATGAAAGAAGGATTCTTTCAGCTTCTCATAAAAGTTCTAACTCTGCCTCCAAAATCAGATGAAAGTGATTCCCTGAAGACTCAAAACTGTGTAAAAGATTTTTATTTTTGATGATTTGAAGAAGACAGGCTGTGTGGAGGTGTGGTGGTTATCCCTCGTGCCTCACTGCAAGAAGGTCCTGGTTCAAATCCAAGCTGGTTTCTGCCTGTGTGGGGTTTGGATTTTCTCCCGGTGAATGTGTGGGTTTTTATTCGGGCATTCTGGTTTCCTCCCACAGCCCAAAAACATGTTTCACTGTTGGAATCTATGAATACTGCGTGAGTGTGTGACCCTGCAACAGACTGGTGACCTGTTCAGGGTGTGACCTGTTTTTCTCAACAGCAGCTGGGATAGGCTCCAGCAACCCCATGACCCTGAAAGGGATTCAGCAAGTTCAGACGATGGATGCATGGATGATTTTCAAGAACACACTCAAAAGGAACTATTATTCAAAGAATGCTGCAAGGTTTCCCAAAATTATGATTTAAAAGATGTTAATGAGTTTCTGTTGTGCAGTTTACATTTGTTTGATGTTGGCTGTTCTTACCCGATGTTACAGTGCGCTGCAGTCAAAACCCAGTACCTGTGAACGAGGGATCCACCACACAAGAGCTGTCCTCTGGAGCTCCGCAGGGACACAATGTGTTTGAAGGAATGTGCTGCTGCAGTGTAACCTCCTGCGATACGGCTCTGCATTAGCACGCGGCCTGCAAGCAGAAGCGCAGGGAGAAGTGGCGGTGAGGCTGCTGATCAGGTGAAGCTGCCACACAGTGGAGCACATGGGGAGGAAGTAGGGGTGTGACGATTCCATATTTGTGGATGCCGATTCAATTCACTTTTGATTTTGGTTCATTTTGAACAATCCAATTCATTTACGTAAAATCAGCCCAGGACATCTTTAGCCAAAATTTCAACCAGTGTGACTCAGAGATACCTTATTATTAGAACATTATTAGAGCATTTTATCACGCTGTATGTTCACGTGTTTGCAAAAATTCAAAATGTTTCCACTTACTGGACTGGTTGATCATTTTTGCTGCCATCACATGTGTGTTGTTTGCTGTCATTTTTACATTACAGTAAAATAAACCTACTGAGCCTCAATCCAAATGGTATTTTCCAATATAATATAATAGTATAGTTTGATTCTGCTTAAGACAGATCGATCTAGTTAGATAGTAGGAATAAACATAGATTTATCGTTGTGGAAGCAATCACATGAGCAACAATCCAACAAAAAAAAAAAAAACAAGTGGGGTAAAACAGCAGGGAAAATCAAACATTAACTGTTGATAGGAGGGACTCACGGGAAACAAGCAGAAGTTATTAAAATGAATGAAAAGAGTTTTTAAAAAAAGAGGAATATCAATATTATTTTTACCAAATCTTTTTCAGTAAAACCTTTCATGTTGATTATGCAGAAAATAGTGAAAGAGCATCTATCTCCCATGTTGGTGTGGATGTACTTTTATCCCCTTCCTGCCTGACTTCCAATTCTTAAAAAAAAAAAAAAATGCTTCTATTTTTTCTATTATTTTATTTGAGGTGATCTTAAATTAAGTGGAATCCTGTCTTAAATAATATGTTGCAGCAGACGGCGTGAGGGAGTTAAAATATAAAAAATGTGGATCATAAAAAAATGTCATAAAAATGACTAGACAGCTTTAGTGTACCTGGATTTAAAAAAATGTATTCATCAAATAAACATTTTCTCAGAAATGCAATTTTTTTGGGGGGTGGGGGGTGGGGTGGGGGTGGGGGGGTGGAAAACTGCTTTTTGTTTTGTTTTTAAAGAATTAATTTGTAGATTGACCAACAAAAGTTCAATGTTTGATTTGTATTAGCAACTATGAGAAAAGTTTTTTAACACCAAGCAAAGGTAGAAGTTGACAAACAACTGGCCTTAGGTTTGTATCTTCAACAATGTTATATTTGCAGGTGAACAATATTGTTTTTGATACATGGAGCATCCGTGTCATTTATGGCTAAAAGTGTGAGTTTTAGCCGTCAAAGATTAGTGTTCTTCCTAGAAAGAGATGAAGAGAGCAGAAAAATGGCTGTATACTCACTTTGAATTATTGTCAGATCCAGGAGCAAATAATAAAAGCACCTGAGCAGGTTCATTGTAGCAGATGAGCCTTGGTGCAGCAGGAGAATCACTGCAACCAGACCACCTGTGTCCTCTGTTTCTGTCCTGTAGCCCGAATGCATTCAGGCTTGTGTGAGGACAGTGGGAGACATTCTGATCAACCTTCATGCTAAAGTTTCCTGTCATAAAAAAGGAGAAAAAATATCAAATAAATAAAAAGAAGGTTTCTGATTTCATTGCTGGCTGTGCAGTAATGACTGAGCGGAGAGAGGAACAAGGTTCACATTCAGAAACTATCCACTATCACAACTCTGTCTTCTCACCCTCCTGACTTGTCGAAAGGCCGTATGTTGTTACCATAGCAACTCAGGCTACTGTGCCAAGCAGGTTCATCTATAGTGTATCAGCACGTTCTGCCCATTTCATCATCCCGGCTTACTCCTGTTGAAATGTCTCAACAGCCCACACTGTACATCTGTGTCTGTGTGTGTTTGTGTGTGGATTTGTTGTGAGGGAGATTTACATCTGAGAAGAAATTAGACTTTTACACACAAGTGTCTCTGTGTGAGTCATCTGCCATCAGGGTCAGCAGCGATAATAACCCTTCATCACGCGGCTGATGACGATGACCCCTTTGGCGAATCAACATCATCTCCAGCATGGAGCAAGCGTCTTGCCTGACCTCTTCTCATCCCTCATTTACAGTAAGGTGCATGATTGATGGCTCACATAGCAGAACGGGAAAGTTTCCTCTGGCCTTTTCCTGTCAGGGGTTTCCCATGAAAACGCAACCCAGAAGTTTAAAAGCAAACGCAATTTGAAAAATGTTTCTGTTTAAATAAGATCATGTTTGAGATTTTTTTACCATTATGTTTTCTTTTTATATTGTTTGGAACAACACATTTCCTCTGACAAGACATTTTTTTAAGTGCTGGGCCTGTAAAAGCTACAGAAGTAAAAACGATTTTCTTTCTAAATTGAAAAAAACAAATAAATTATACAAAGATTACAATACAACAGAGGAATTATAAAGTTGAAATTCAAAGTTTATGTGTTTAATCTTAACATGTCGAGATGTAATATGTCGGCCTCTTCTTGATTAGATCGGGTCTCAGAAACCTCCTGGTCCCTTGATTTAAACGATTTCTCCTGTTTGTAAAGAAGTCAGAAGGGTTCAGCCTGTTTTTTTTTAGATACATCTTTATTGACAATTCAATATTAAGACAAAATTTGAACACAGTTGAATGTAATTTACATATATGATAAAAAAAATGGAAGAATAGTTTTTTATTGTGGCCCTGAAGTGCAAATCATGTCAACAAATATCTGAACGCAAAAATATTTAAAAAATTACAACGACAATAAAAGAAGCAAAACTAAAATTGTTTTATTGCATTTTTATCTGTCTTTTATGTATTTTATTGCTTTTATTGCATTGAGTTGTTGATTGGCTGATTAGAAATTTGTGTTAATGGGCAGTTGGACAGGTGTGCATAATAAGTTGCTGAGTGTAGACCAACCGAATCCTGACCACCTTGTTGATGTCGTGGTATGAATGATGGTACGGTAACTTCCTGGAAGATGTCCAGAAAGTTTTTAAAATATTTTGTCCTTCATGTGATGTCACATGTTTATTTTATTTTTCCGCATTTTGTCAAACGTAAAACTCTTTGTAAGATGTGAAAAACTGTGTCCCTGCAGCATCTCTGCGATGTGCTGGTCCCAGACTCATGACAGAGATTTTCTCTTTCACAGTTTAGTTCTCAGCCTGCACAAAGCACAATGCTGTACATTACAGCATCTCTGCACCTGAGGGAGAGCTGAGCGTGCTATCACCTTTCACCCCCGTGGGTCAAATGGCACATCGGGGAGTGCAGACTCTGTGGATGCTATGGGTGCCAAGCCGCAGCATGAGTGTGAGTTCAGGGTGAAACAGAGAGAAAACTTCATTAAAGCGAAGCCTAAAGAAAAGACTGAAGGAGAGGAGGAAGAGCCCCTTATATTTAACTGGAAATAGACTTCCCAACATCTCAGTCTTGACATTTCATGTCCATAAAAAAAGATACATTTGTGAGAATATTTCCGTCTCCAGGTTAAGCAGAAGGGTTACGTTCTGCTACAGCTCAGGTTGAGACAGAGCTAGAGGAGAAACATATCAAACAAAGACCATCTACTCATGCTATCATCTCTCCGGCTTGTTGGGTTTCATCTCAAAGCTTTACTTTGTCTCCACCGCTTGACAATAGGTTGAAGCTGTGAGAACAAATGCCACTGAAAGAACAGTGTCATGAAAGAAAATGCTGCTTCTTTTCATACTGGGTCAGACTCCCTCCTCTCTGTTGTTGCTGTTGGACAGAAACTTTATTAAGAGGAATAATAAAAGGGACAGGCGTGCATACGGTATAAAAGACGACTAAGACTTCCCAGACTTCACGTGTGTTTTTTGGACTTAACTGGATTCTGACTTTGCTTTTGAGGTGAGATAACTTCATGCACCGTCATTACATGCATACTGGTAAGCTAGGACACTACTGACATAAGTTAAATTTCTAACAATCGGTTGGCTAAAACTTACAATTTAAACCTGATTAAGGTCAAACTCACACACTGATATGCAATCAAAAAAGAAAAAGAAAAACTGATTATGCTTTAAAAGATTTAGAACAACTTTTATTAAATGAAAATTCTGCAACCTTTTAACTTTTTTTAAGTTGCACGTTTTCACATAAACATAGTTCCTACTGTACAGTTTTTAAAACATCGTAGGAAGGTTGCGCTGATATTTTTTGAGGTCTTCAGAAATTACAGAACATTTTACAAAGTAAAAACAATGTAAAACTCTGACTTAGGTATATATTGTTGTGTTTTTAGAACAGTTGAAATAAAAATATGATGTGCACAAAGAAGAAATGTCTGGAAAAGTCTGACCCTGCGGAACATTGTGCACTGGGCTTGGTTTTCATGGAACACATGAGATTACATGTGAACACCTTCCATCCTTTGTGTTGCTGTAAGACTCGTACCTGCAAAGATGTAGTTTGATCTGCTGCTATTTTGATGAGGAGGAGCTTAGAACAGTTTCAAAACCATAGCTTCTCCTCCTCACCAGTCATTGCAGTGAAACAGAAGAAGCAGTTTTGACAAGTTTGGTTCTTACAGCAAAAACCAACAAACTGAAATAACAAATAAAGTCTAAAGTGTTAAATGATGGCAGTGTTTCACTGAAGGTTGTTGTGTTATGTAATGAAGGCTTTTATGCTCTGAAATCTTAGAGGGGTTGCTATGACGAAGCTGGCTCCATCCTGTCACCTCTTTCTGCTCATCCTGCTTAGTGTTTTTCTGACAGGTGAGGCACACTTCAACTGACTGTATTATAAATGCATTCCTATTGTGTTCTAAGTGACAGTAAATAAAACATGAAAGCTGCTTTTGTTCCACAGAGAGCACTTCTTCAATGGAAATGAACTGATGCTGTCTTTGGATTTTAGGTGTACATGGAGGCAGAATCATCGGCGGTACAGTAGCACAGTCTAATTCCATCAAGTACCAAGCCTCCTTGCTTTACAGAGACTCCCACTTCTGTGGAGGAACCCTGATAAGCCCTCAGTGGGTAGTGTCTGCTGCCCACTGCTGGAGACCGTAAGTGATAGCAACTTCACGGCTGCAGCATCCAGTTTTTCACTTATGTGCAAAAGAAAGCAAACATTTTTACAAACGGTGAAGTTGACAGAAATGTTTCTAAGATATTGGCTCTTCTTTACGAATGAATCAAATGTGTTAAAATATCAGACAAACAATGTGGGAATTTATGTTGTTCTTGATTTTAATTGAATCCAAAGTAAAGCTTAGTTTAGTGAGTAGCAAAAATGTCTTACAGAAACCAGAGCACAAAATCACCACTGCTGCAAGTAATGTCAGGTTTATCAATTTAAATATCATTTTTAAAAAAGCAAACATTTTAAAATACTTATCTATCTACAGAATAAAAAGAAATGAATAAGCAGGATTAATATTCATTAAGAAAAGTAAAAAAGCAACGGTGATGCTTGAGTTGAATTTCAAATTTACTCAAACATTTTTATTTTTCATCATTATTTTCCTGTTTTTAAGTCTTTTCTATAAAGTAAAAAATTGCAGAGTATGTCATTATAGTTCATTCATTCAGTTTCTAAACCCGCTTTGTCCCTACAGTGTGTTTTTTTTTATAATCTGTAATTAAATCTTGCATGTTCAAAGACAAAAGAGTTGTTCACACATTATAAGAAACTGCTGATTTTTTAGATGCCATGGTACTTTTTACTAAATATATGTCCAGAGTGAGAATGCATATATATATATATATATATATATATATATATATATATATATATATATATATATATATATATATATATATATATATATATATACAGACACAAACTGAAAATATTGCATACATTTTCTTTATTGTTATTACAATAGCTTTCTGAGTGCCGCTAGAAAGTTTGATTATGTTTATATTTTGCTTTTTGTAGGAACTTCATGATGAAAGTGGCTCTGGGAAAACGCAACCTTAATAAGGTGGAGGAATCTGAGCAGATATTTAGTGTCTCATTAATCATCAAACATCCTCAGTACAATTACTGGATACTTGACAATGACATCATGCTGATTAAGGTAAGTAAAAACTACAACATTTTGACATTTAGAAAACTAAATTTACTTTTTATTTTATGCGTCAGAAAAACTTCAGTATTTTAGTCAAAAGTTGGTAAGAAACTTTTAAAAATGAATTTTAGACTAAATGTCTTTTCTTATCTGTGAGGGTTTTTGATTTATCTTTTGTTGCTTTTATGAAATTTGAAATAAATAAAGTAATGTACCCAATAGTAGTCAGGTTAGGCTCCAGCAGCCCTGTGACCCTGAAAGGGATAGAGAAAATGGATGGATAAAATACGTAAGCACATTTTCTCTAGAAATGTTTTGTGTGCCTAAAAAATGTAAAAAAAATGTGTAAAAATATTGAAATGGAATATCTTTTTTATCTGTTATCTACAAATAATTTAACTTAAACATTTTCATTAAATTTGACCATGAAAGTAAATTAAAAGCTGAAAGTAATTTTTATGCAAACATTAGAAAACTATTTTACTTCTTTAGACTCATATTGAAGTTAGCCTGACACACAAAAAAGCTAAAGACATTAAGTACATTTGAAAACAAAAAAGGCACATTTTAAATATTAATGCATCTAAAAACAAACATCTAAATAACAGCCAGTTGTATATAATAATTATATAAAATAATCATCACTTCCAAAAAAGCATTAAAGTATTGAAAAGTTTCAGCAAAATAAAGTTAAAATTTTGAAAATGTGATGATAAAATGATGAAAAATACCTGAGAGAATTGCTTTTCTTCTCAAAAGGCCTGAATAATCACTACGTAATTGTGAAGCATTTTTAGGAAGAAAGGAAAAACATTGATTCCACTTCAACTACAGAATAAATCCCAAGATAAAACAATATCTGTTCTCTGTGGTTCAGCTGGACCGTCCAGCAAACTTCAGCACCATGGTTGAGAAAGCGCCCCTCCCGGAGAAGAACGCACCACCTTTAGAAAACTTTTCCAAGTGCATCGTCAGCGGCTGGGGGGTGACTGGCCTCTACAGTCAGAGTCTCTCCTCTGAACTGATGGCAGTGGATGTGGATTACTTCGCCAACTGCTGGAACTTCTACTACTACTTCTACTTCATGATCACAAACAACATGATCTGTGCAGGTTCTCTGGATGGAGGGAAGGACTCCTGTCAGGTGAGCTCCAAACTCTGCTGGGTGCTCTACCTGAAGAATGCGCTTTGGCTCCCACCCCAGCTGATTTTTATCAAACATTTACTAATAAATTGTACATCTATGGAAGTATTAATTTGATGAAGAAATTATTATTATTTTAAGTATTTAGAATTTGATTTGATTTTACTTTTGATTTTTAAAAATAATTGTTAAATGTATTATATGATCTACTTTTGATCATATGTGATTTGTGTCACATGAGTATGAAAAGTGCTTTATAACTAAAGTGTGTTTTAATTTGACCCAAAAGTTCATTTAAATCAATACTAAATGTTTCTAAAACATCTCTTCAGGGGGATTCAGGAGGCCCACTGTTCTGCAACGGTAAATTTGAGGGCATTGTGTCTTGGGGGATCGGCTGTGGATACGCGTCCTATCCTGGTGTTTACACCAAGGTCAGAAACTACATCAGCTGGATTGAACAGGTCACCCAGAGCGACCCATAATATCTCAAATCACAAGAAAGTGCAGAACAATATTTTAATTGGCCCAAAATTTTTTTTTTCTTTTAAACATTCCTGAAATTTTCTCTTCAATCTTCAAAACTTGTGTTAAATCTGCAAAGTAATCTTTTTTTATATTCTGTTACTGTAATTCTTTTAAAGATAAAAGTCCTATGAAATGGTCAAAAAACTATATTATAAAGATGTTTGAAACTTTAGAAATGTTCCACCTCCTGCCATTTTCTGTCTGCAACTTTAATTTTTCTTTCATCCTAAAAATAAAGATACATATTTTATCAGACTAAGCTTTGTTTTGGTTTTTTTTTTCATCCTTTGACCCATCCTGATACAACAAAATATTTCAACATTTAATGTCAAATCTGCTCCAAACCGCAGAAAGAAACTTTATCATCCTGCACCACATAGCTTACAGGCTGACAAATGATTGACTGAGATTGGGGTTCATGCCCCAGTCCAGATCACATTTAAAACTGCATGACAATCATTCATCGACTCAAAAACAGCCTCAGCAGAAGTATCACACACAACCTCACGAAGATCGACCATGGATGAAGTCAAGTCCGGACAGAAGATCACAAAGATCAAGGATGAAGGCTCCAGAGACGTGTCCCCAGAAACAATTCAAAAACTGATTCTTCAGTCCCAGGAGGCAAAAACGAAAGCGTACTGTCCCTACAGCCAGTTCAGAGTGGGAGCTGCTCTCCTCACCATCGACAACGTTGTCTTCACAGGTGAGTCATACCAGAACCTCTAGAATTCAGTCATTAACGTCCTGTAATGCAAAAAAAAAGACAACCCTCATTCAGATGAAACTAATCAGGCTGTAATGACTGCATGGTGACCCTCAGAAAAAAGCAGTCTATTTAAGTGTACACACAGTAGTCTATTATAAAACGCGAGGTACTTGAAGTTTACTTTTAAATACTATCGTTTACTTAAAATATACCATCTTAGTCCGAAGAAGTATTCAGTTAGTATACTTCCTTTGTACATGGTCTGGAGTATACTTTCTAGACTTATACGTAATAAAACAAACTTCAAGTGTACAACGTTTTGCAACGTGAGTTCCAGTTCTGTACTGTGAAAGAGGCGATAAATATTCATAACTCAAAACATTTTGTGAAAAATGTAAGAGAAGGAAATGAAAATGTTCAGGTTGATTGACATTCAAAATGCCACACAATGTCAATGATTACCTGACAGACTCCAGAGTGAAGCTTCACATTTTTACCTGATCATTAAAACACTAGAAAAACCTCTGCTGACAAAATTTCCATCTCTCTTTTTTTCAAGTTTTTCATAAAATTCCAAACTACTATCTGAGCCAAAGTTTTGTGTAAACATCCCTGCACACATAAAAAGGCCCGACAAAACCCTGAAAGGCTGCTGGAGGTCCAAAGGTTCACTGACTGTTTGGTTAAACTAGAAAAAATCAATTGGTACCTCTTTACAGGTAAAAGGACCCCCCTTTTTTTAAGGACAAATGCATTCAGTCACTCCGTTTTGTCTCTGACAGGCTGCAACGTGGAGAATGCATGCTACAACCTGGGAATATGCGCCGAGAGAAATGCCATGTCAAAGGCAGTGTCAGAAGGACACAGGAACTTCAAGGCCATAGCAGTCGCCAGGTAAAAACTGAGACTGCTGGTTTTGAAACTCCACTACATCAGATACCAGCATGTTTGCCAGACTTTATACGCTTCTTTGTGTTTCTTTAGCACTTCAGCCCAACTCAACAAAGTATTTTATCAATGTGAAAATGTATGTAGAACCAAAAGGTTGTAAAGCGATAAATGAAAGCACTAACAAAAGCAATTTATTGGCTAAATGTTTCAATATTTCACTACAAAAGTACAAAAATGTTATAAGGTATTTGTGTGTAGTTTCTAATTTAAAAATCTCATTACACTTCATTTAAAACAAAACTAACTTAACAGTGACTATACTGTAAGATGGAGCAACAGAATAATTAGACACATTTTTCTCAAAATGTGGAATTCTAAATGATTATTGTTTAGAAATTAGGATAGCTGGGCTGTGGTGGTGCAATATATATATAAATCTTTGAGGGAAAAAGTTTTTCTAAAAAAGTACCTATTTAAAAAAAATAATATTACTGTAGATGCCTATTTCAAGACAATATTTCCAGTTATCTGAGCGGTATACCTAAATATGAGCGTTTATAGGCAATGTCAAGATTTAATGTAAAATTTCATTGAAGAAATCTTAGCAAGACACATTTTTCTAGTTCCATTGGCAGATAACAAGGAAAAAGCATCTTGAATTATATAATTTGATCTTGTTTTGAGAATGCCACTTTTTCATAAAGATTTGCTTTCCTGCTTTCTGTTGCAGTGACGTGAGGGATCACATCATCTCTCCATGTGGAGGCTGCAGACAGTTCATGAGAGAGGTACCGTCATGTCATTTTGATCTCTCCAGGCTCTGTTGCTTCACTTCAGCCTTCTGCTCCAGCTTGACAAACACATTGGAAAACTGGTTGGAAGCATGGAGCGTCTGAACGAAAAGACATTCCTGAGTAACATTTATTCATGTTGGGATTTTTTACAGTTTGGGACGGACTGGGACGTTTACCTCTCCCACCCTGATGGAACTTACAGAAAGATGACTGTGGAGGAGCTGCTGCCGTTTTCTTTTGGCCCTGAAGACTTGTCCAAACAGAGAATACGTTCTCCCAATGAATACTAAATGTTTTCCTAAACTGCTGCGCTCAAAAGCGCAGTATTTACCAGCAGTTTCATTCAAGACAAATAAATGTTGCTGCACTTACATTAAAATCAGAAAACATTTAATGAAAAGGTCATTTAGGCTCTTAAAATCCATTTAAAAATTACATGCATGAAAATATTCATTAATACAATGAACCAGAAAGAAAAATCAGGTTTGAATCTTTTAATAAATAAACAGTTTTAAAAAGCATTTCTTGACTCGTACATTTAGTTACACATTGACATAATTCAAATTCAAACAAAGAAAGTTGTCCATAAATGTTCTCCAAATAAGAGCAGCAGATCATTCTGAGACAGAAGTGTGAGGCAACAGTGAAACAAGTAAAAATGTACCTAATCTGAATCTGAGGTCCCAAACCTCCATGCATTAACTTAAGCTTAAAGTTTTTTAGTTTCTCAGTGGCTCCTTACTAAAAATGACACTTAACTCTACCATTTTTAAAGCTAATTTTTTAGATGACAAGCGTTTTGTTAGAATGACAGAATGTAAACAGTGCTTTGAATTTCGTAGTGAAAAGTTAAACTAAAGATTTATTCATCAATAGAAAGGTCAAAAACTGCATTCAAAGATAATCCCATCAACAATCCGAAAACAAAAAAACTTTCACCTCTAAAAAGGTGTTCTTAGCCCATTATTAAAGGCTGTGTTTTCTAAAAAGTGCTGCAGAGACAGAGATGCTAGCACACAAACCTGCTGGCCTCAGCTGTGTTGCATATGCATGCCACTAGTCGTTGGGAAAAACGGGTTTTGAATTTGCACAACAAGCATCTGGTTCAGCAGCTCTGAGTTCATCTACAGTTACAAACAAAAGCACTGAGAAGAAACCGATAGTTTATTTTATTTTTTTTTGCTTTTCAGGAGGTAAAAACCATGAGGTGAAACTTTTCTCCCTATAATCCTCAGCTGGCTGAGGCCTCAGCGTTAGCTGCATCCTCTAACGTTGGCCAAACAGGGACCTGTATTCTGGGTAAGGTTCCCTCCATCAGTCTCTCCATCCACAGTCCCAGCCGGTCAAGCTTGTGATGAACCTCGATGCTGGTGGCCCTACTGGAGCCTTTTTTGGCCCCATCCTCCCTGGAATGGGACCGGGATCGAGAGTGAGAGCTAGACCTGGACCTGGACCGGGACAGTCTGCGGCTGCCTGAGGAAAACGAGGTCTCAGAAGACGAGCCGCCGTGGTCGTCCCCCGTAAAGACGGGTCTGAAGAGGCAAAAGTATTTCTTGTGACCATTGAGGGCCAGGACATAACCGGCGAAGTCTGGAGACTCCTCATCGTCCGAGTGGCTCTCACTTTGTCCATGAAAACGAGCCGAGTGAAGCAGCGACGGCATCCAGTGGTGATGCTTATCAGCGTTCAGGAAGGAGAAGTGAAGCGTCTGAGAGCTGCAGGTAGAAGCGCAGAAACTATGAAGAAAAAAGCAAAGCAAAGATGATGAAAGCTACGTTTGGACTTACCCCGAAAAGGAGAAAACCTCTTTGGCAAATTTCCTGAGCAAAGCGTTCTTGGAGGCGTTGGTGAGCACCAGCACAACATTGATGTGACCAGGCTTCAGTTTGACCAGGTTACTGGTGTAGGTTACGTCTGTGAGCTCGGTCACTTCCACAAAGTCCTTCTTAGGGGGGCGGCTACATGCACCAACAGAAACAACAAAAAAAGGAGGATTTAGCAAACATACTTCCTGTGAAGGTTTGTGTGACGTCTCCTAGAGCTCTAGAAACTGAGATCAGCGAGAAGTAACAAAAAAATAAGCTTAAATCAACATCAGAATCAAATGTGATGTGTCAGCCGCTGTCAGGATCCACCTCATTTATGTGTAGTATTTCAATAAAGATCTAATGATACTTTTACACTGAACACGATTCCACGCTGCCGGGCCTCTTCACGACCCTGATTTAGCATTGAACGGACGCCTCGTGAATCATGTCTGGTGTGAACATAGTATTAGAAAACGCGGTCATGAGAGCTGGTGATGACAGCGTTTCAGTGTAAGAGCAGTCTCGTTCTTTTTCCACATTACTGCCTCACCTTGAGGTGCTCGCTCTGCTCGAGGGGTTTTCCTCAGTTTGGGTGGTGGGAGACTCCTTCTGCTTTGGGTTTTGTGGCTTGCTCTCACCTGGTTCACTGAAAAAGTATCAAACAAAATAAAGATCAATTCTTTAGGATCACTGGAGATCTTAACTGTCAGTTCAGAATGAGAATACTTAGTCATCAGATGGGATTTTTGAGTTTCAGCAAAGAAAAGGTGACGGTTCTCTCACCTGAAAGCCTGAATGATAACTGTGCCAAACAGAATGAAGAGCGCTGAGAAGATCAAGGACAGAATGGGCATCATCTCTCGCCTAAACAGAAAGAACATAAAAAAACATTACACAAAAACTCCTTTTAACATTTTCCTCATGATGGAGAACATGGATACAGAACTTGAGATAAAAACTGCATTTCATTTCATTGCATTTTAATCATAATTAAAAGACCACTGAGAACGATTTTACAATAGAAAAAGTTATAGTTGGAGTGGGACTTTAAGCAGATGGAGCTCCTGTAGAGTAAATAAATACAATGAAAGTGGTACTATTGTAATTATGAATTTTTCTGCAGAAGGACCAGACTGAGTCTTACCAGTTTGAGTAGAGCAGACCGTCATATATTTGAAGAATGTAGTCAAAAGCGGCATTCAGCCACTGAACAATGAAAATCTGGGGAGGAGTAAAAACATAAATGACTGCAAATATCAAACATCACAGCAGGTCTGGTGACCTCCAGGATGAGATGAGAGCGAGTCTGTTGGGACTTACAGGGGCCATCTCATTGTTGAGCTCAGGCAAGGTTGTGTCTGAGGTCAGGTAGGTGGGGTCTCTCTGAAGAAGCTCCAGCTGTTCGTGGAGGCGGTGTTTGTCCTCCTCGCTGCCGTTCCAGCCTCCGCTCACAGAGCGGTAGAGAACCCTGCCAGCCTGGCTTCGCCTCTCCAGAATCACCACCTGCCAGGGAAGCATTTCAAATCATTTAGAGAAGATAGATTTAAATTTCTCAGAGTTTGTAGCTCAAATGTATTTATTTTTCCATGTTCCGACCGTCTGACCTGAGGTGAAGCGGCAGCCTGGTTCTGCAGGAGAGCCTGACAAAGAGGCTGCTGCTTTCGCTGATAAACATAAGCAAACCGCAGGACGTCTTTTTTGTAGGCTGAAGCAAAGTCCAGAAAAGCCTTATTGCCTGGAAGGAAAGCTTCCTCCTCCCCAGTGATGAGCAGAACACAATACCTGCAAAACATTCACAGCAGTGACATCTGCATTCACGGCAGCTGTATCTACAGCTGAGCTGCTTCATGTTCTTTTAATTGTGGCTTTAATTGGCAGAGAAGAAAGTTTGATTAAATGTTCGTACTTCCTTCTTCGGTGGAATTGCTTGACAGGACAGAGCTCATCAAAAAGCTGCTGGCTGACCAGCCGTGGGACCTGCAGGAACTTATTGTTGGAGACAAACTCATTCATGATCTGTCGCTTCATCCCTCTGGCCTGATGGTAAGAGAAGGAAGACCTTTCTGAGGAGAGGACGTTATTTTCCCGGTAAGAACGTGAAGGAGGACGTACCTGGATGATGTCAGCAGGCTTCTCTGTGTCCTCCTTGAAGAGCAGCATGCTGGGAGCGAAGGTGTTAATGTTGAACTGCTGCAGGAGCTGAGTGATGCGTGTGTCGCCCTGATCCACATATCCAAACCGCACATAATCTCTGAAGGAGAACGATGTTAACTGCAAATGTAGAATCATATGAAAGTTAACTTGGAATAAAAGATCTATGAGACAAATTCAAATGTTACAAACAATATTATCACATGAAATAACTGCTTTTATGGAATACATATATTTATATGTGTGATTGTTTTTATAAAATGTCAGTTTTTTTTTTACAAAATATTTGCTTTTTTTTCTAATCAAATTCACTAAAATGAGCATTCATTTGGCTCCAAAACAACAGCCCTTTGACAAATAAAACTGCAACTTAAAATAACATCCAAATAAAGTTAAATTGATCTGTTAAGAATCTTACAACTTTGAGAAGTCTTTTTGTACTTGGACTGATGCTGTAATACATCTGCTGAAAACTACTAGACTCTGGCATTGAATAACTTTTATCAAAACCATAATTTGTGTGATTGATCCGTTAGGTTTCCCCCCGTATGTTAAGCAAAGCAAGAGAATGATAATCAGATTTAAAAAGGATTTTTTTGTTTCTTTTGTTCTCAAAGGATCAAATTCTCAAAATGTGAACGTGCAATTACCTTGTAAAGAAGTGGAACAACAGAAACTCTGTCAAATAAGAGAAGACCAGGCTTGTTTTCCGAGTGCCAACTTTGAAGAAATGCAACGTAGTTGTCATCGTTGACCTGGAAAAAAACAAAATTTCACTTCATCTCATCCTGGAGCAGTTTTGAAACGATACTCCTGAAAGCGTATTTATGAGAATCACCTTTTCTACCAGTTTCTGAGGCAGCAGGTCTTCCACAAACTGTCGCAGGAGTTCTTGTACCACAGCCTGGTGGAAGAAGGTGACTCTGCCGTTCACCAGCCCGATGATGGAAGGAGTGCGATAAGCTCCCAGCTGGTTGGCCAGGCGGCGCTCGTAGCCCAGGTCCACAACACCAATGCCCACACCTGTACGAGTGACGAGTGATGATCATAACAGGCAGCTATACTGCAAAACTCTGCCGTCACCACAATCAAACCAGGTAAACCTGAGGGTTTATCCAAATACAACACAATGGGATCAGGTTATCCAGTAGAAAATCTGCTAACAGTTAGCTCCTAGCACATCGACAAACTCAGAAATATTTGATCATGTCCACATTCCCTCACTACTCCATAACCCCCTAAAAGAATATTTAGTGCAGGACTATCCAGAATCCTGGATTTTAAAGCAATTCAGACACCATGCTCACTTCTTTTTTGCTTTTTAAACGCCAAATATGACGTCACCCATTCTCCAAAGTAGAAACCTAAAAAAATATTTAAAAATTACAAAGACTATTTAAGAATCCACTGTGTTCTGATGATCAAAACTTGGGAGATTTATTAAAAAATCAATTCAAATAGTTCAAATACAATGCATTGTGGTCTACATTTTCCAATCTCTTCTGGGGAATTTCTAGAGCACTGGATTTTGGAATTGTAGATTCATCCACAAAATGGCGAACAGCCTTCATAGTGAAGCGACCTGGGAGTAGAGAGGAAATGTGGACACAACTGTGGACCATCTTTTGTTAATCATTTTATAAATTCCTTCCCACGATTCTTTGCAACAACAACATTTAAAGTAACAAATTAACAGATATTCCTGATTAGAGAGGAGAATCATGAGCTGCAGTTTAAAAAGGCAAGCTGGTTCATAAAGGATTAAACAGAACATTTTTGACAAAAATGTTCATGAAAGCAAACTCTTAAAAAAATGATTGTATTCTAAAGTTGGCTAAATCGGTATTATTCAGGCTTGTTTTTCTACTCTGACAGATGAGGATAAAGCCAAGAAATCTTGCAAAGTATGTCAGTGCAGTTGCTCTCCGTACATTAAAAAACAGCATTGCAGGTACAGTTGCTACTATAATGCAATATGCATGTAACTGTGATTGGACAATTGCAGGTCATTTTCTCTATGGTCATTGTAAAGAAAAAGAAACGCTCTAGCCCTGAAATCATTTATTATTTTTAACAAAAACCTCAATTTCAGCACGTTTATAGAACCTTAACCAGGATTGTGTGATTCATTACCAGAATTCATTTTTACAGTTTCAGTCTTTGAATGAAGCAGTCTCTTCATTCTGACTAAATCCTGCAGTTGCAATCAATAGCTCTCTTTTCCAGAGTCTTCAAAAAAAATGTCCCTCTTCCAACAAGTAACGGGGAAAACTTAAAGGAGAATTTATTTTAGTTTAGTTGCACTAAGTGTTTCGATTATTTCAGGAATTCAAGACGCTTCCCTGACAGTGTGGAGGCATAAACATTTCAAAATAATGGTCTTACCCAGAGGTTCCAGCTCCTGTACGGTCTCTTTCCAAACAGGCTCAATGTGAATGCAAGCAAAGCACCAGTCGGATGTCACTTTAATTAAGTACGGCCTCTTGTAGCTGTCGGGCAGGATTTCACTGTTAAACTGTGCGTGGTGAAGCATGTACTTGCTATCTGCAAAATCCCTGGACCTAAAAAGAAGATGAGAGAAGAAAAAGTTCCAAACATTAATGCAAAAAACGAGAGCAGATTCGAACTTTTACCTGTTGCAAAATAAAAACAACAGAAATATTAAGTCCACAAAGGCAGGACAGGAGTTTCCAAGAACGATCAAGTCAAAGAAGTCAGAAATTTACATTTTTACACAGGAGTGCATTATTGAACGCAAATGATGCAAACAATTTGTCCATCTTCAAACAAAATACGAAAGATGCGCAACACGAAAACAAGCTCTAATAGAAGATGCAGATCCTAAAACAACAACAAACGACCCAAGTCATTTAATTATATGTGTGTGCCAAAAACAGAACAATAAATAAGAGGGTATTTAGCAAACCCATAGACAAACATATAGCCCACATTTACCATCAATCATGGAGATTGAGACAAAGATTCACAAACATGTATGCTTTACTTTTTACATCTCATGCTTTAGTCACAACTGCTCTCTTATGGGTGGATACAGGCTGTCTGTGGATAAAAAATACACAAACCTTTACGAGGCACACGAAATATTAAGGTCGTAGACCGCTCGGTGAACCCGTAGAGAAATGAGAGGGGAACATGTTCATGCTCGTGTTTTTTACAGGAATGCTGTGAGTGACACTTACAAAACATCTAAGGATCAGGAAAGGTGAAGTAGGTGACACGCAGGCACATCGTACAGATTTTTCATTTCTTTAATCTGACCTAAATGTAGCGCATTGTGCAAGGAGCCCGTTAGTGCTGCTCATGTGATAAGTATGCACTCCTTGAATGCACTTATTCATAGGGATAAATAAGCAGAGCGTAGTTTGTATGGACATCCAATGGGCTCTTATGTATCACGTGCACATCCTGTGCCTGTAGCATTTGCACGTGGACAGGAAGAAACCAGAACTCAGAGCTTAACTAAAGATGAAAGTATGGCGTGAATACACCGGACAATAGCATCACCTTTACGTCATAAGTGCTCGCAACCTTTTTTTTTTTTTTTATTCAAATTTAAAAAACAAAAGAAAAAGGAAAAAAAACCACTTAGCCTCATGTCAGGTGTTCATACATTCAGGCTTAATGACTTCAGATCATGCGTTTCAAAATATAAAGTATCTTAGATGGGGAAAAAAAGTCTGTATATACCTACGCAATAAATTGCAAATGTTTTGTCATCACAATATCAGCCTGGGTAGTATCACAAAAGATGGCGTCAACTGCGATAAATGGTTACCTTAACTGTTTACACACACTAAAACAATCTCGTGGCAGCTGGAAGTAAGCTTGACCAATTGGATGGACTCCTTCATATTACTGACCAATCCTATGAAGCTCATAAATATATAATGTTATATATAATGTCATATAATGTTAGATTTCAAAGCCAGGTTGTTTGGAGTATAATTGAAGTTATACCTACTATCATTTAAAAAACAACTCTGCTGCAGTGAAATGGAAATGATGTATCGCACGCCATCACGTTTTTGATCACTATTATTGCACGTTTTCTTCATACTGTGCTGCGTCCATGAAGTCTTTTTTTATGTAGTGACATCTGCTGCCACCACCACCCAAATGAGTTTGGGAAAAAACAGCCTGCACACCTGGGAAAATGGAAGAAGGACTCATCAAAGTAGAAATTCCTGTGGAAACCATGGAAACCCTGATGCTGCGACTGGCCAAAAGGCTGGTTCTCATCCATCTGCCCGTAGCGGTCAAAGTTGGCCCTTCGTTCCTCATTGGACAGAATCTGTGAGCAAAAAGGAAACAGGCTTTGTTTGTATGTCAGGTAATAAAAAAAATAAAGCAGGCTTTCAGATTGGAAAATACTTCTTCACCTCATAGGACTTGGAAATCTTGATGAACATGTCTTCAGCTGTAGGATCCTTGTTCTTATCTGGGTGCCTAAAAGGGACAAACATTGCATCAGATATCATAAACAAAAGCACTAATATTAATCGTTTTAAAAGCCACCAGTTGTATAGAAAAACATCCCATTTGGGGCTGTAAATTGGAAAGCACGAGGAAGTCTAGATATTAAATTGATTCCCAACCCTGTAATTCTGGGTTTCCTGACTCACCATTCTCTGACTAGCTTCTTGTACGCCCGTTTGATCTCTGCTTGACCGGCGCTCCTGCTAACACCCAGTATTTTATAGGGGTCATATTCAGAAGTTGGCTTAACGACATCTACAGTCAGCATCAGCAGAAAGATGGCCACCACGACATGACATTTCCAAGGAACTCGGCCGGTGCTCCAACCCGTCATTCTTTGCCACTTTCCGCGTCGCACTTTGCAGAAATGTGCAATTTTATTGCACGTATATATGATAAGCAAAGACTTTACATGGTCAGCTGTGTGAAGGTTTTGATTGTTTGAGTAAAATGCAGCATTTTACAGGAGAATTTCACCACAGCGAATCCAATACCTTCTTTCCAAATGATAGGCATTCGTTAAGCTAGGTTTTCCGGTTATTCTTTTCAAAGTAAAAGATTTTCGAGCTTTACTGTATACGTTTTACAAGCGTTGCCAAAACTAAATAACTGAAAAAAATAAGCAAGATAGTAAAAGGAAAAACGAATTACAAAACATATATTTTTCATTTTTTCGTTTGTGAAAACACATTTATAATTTATCAATTATTTGTGCAATTGTAACCTTCATTTCCGTTTCCGCTTCGTCACTGCCACCCTGAGCTGAATCACAGCAACAGTAACACTGCGATCATGAGTATTTTGACACCAGATCACCGAACAAACTGCTAATTCTAACAACCCGTACCTGTAAAACGCCTTGCTCTCCACCGCCATTACAGCCCAAAATGCACCGGCCGAGGCCGTCAGCCTTCACCGGAGCGGGCGTCCAAACTGCGCAGATGTGGTCATCCTCTCGGTAGCTAACGCTAGCTCTGTCCTGCTGCTGTCTGGTCGCATCACTGAAGGGGCAGCCTCGCTTTAAAGTCTACAGGTAACTGACTGATCACAACGATTCTACGACAACCAAATATTACAACAGCGTTACTTTTATTAAGCTGTGGGCTTGAGTTTATTTATACGTATGTGTTCCGACATTCAAAGCAACAATGGTATCAGAAATCCGGATTTTGGAGATTTTGTTCAAATGAAAATGTGATGCCTTTTACTACGATGCTCTGCGATTTATACCTGCCTGAAAGGATTTTTTTTTAATTTAATGTTGGGATTTCTTGTGTTAGAAATGAATTATGGTGTCATGTTGTTGATGTGACAGTTTATCTTTTGCTAAATAAATATATTCCAGCTGAAAAGCTTTGAGGATTTTTGCATTTGACATAAAATTATATTTCTCCCAAAACTGCATTTCAAAACCAATTTTGTTTTTAGAAATCTTTTTTTTCACAAGTACATTTTTAAACTATGTTGAAATATTCCTTAAAAACAGATAAGCATGTTTTTAAATTAATTTGCTTTAAGCATCTATCTTTTACTTTCTCCTCCTGTTGTTCCAATAAAAATCAGAGTTTCCTCGACTACATTAACATGGAGACTATTTCTTATTTGTAATTTTTAAGACTATCTTTGTTATTTTTTTGTTTATGTTTCTTTAGTGAGTAATTTGGAAGTTAGATCCTAATGTCACAACAAGATTACTATGAATTGAAGCAATTTAGGCCATTTCCATCATTTTTTCTACTTTCCAATTTTCTCTAATAATTTACCAGTAACACTGTTTTTTGTTTCTAACAATGTGTCATATTCATCTTTTTAGTACAACCCCATCATCTTAATTTAATTATATTTTTTCATTATATTACACAATAGTTCTACAATAAACCTGAAACTGTACAAAAACGACATTCTGAGTTGTTTGGTCTTTTATGTACTACAAAAATTGATTTACGTATTTATAACAAAGTTCAAAAGTGCACTGACATAATAAACATGTATAAAGCCAAAAAATAAGAAAAAACAAGGTCTGCACAATATGAAAAAGGACTTTTAAAAAACTGGACAAACTACCCTGAACTGCCTAAAATATTTTAAGGTTTTTATTCTAAGGGGTATCACAATTAAGGTTCATAACTTTCATTAGGTTTGTTTTAAACCAAAAATGTCAAATCTAAAAATCTTTTTGCAACCATAACATTGAATTTTGAATATAAGCTTTTCTTATTGTGGGTCAGTGTGATTCCCATGTCATTGTCAACTATGTAATTGGCAAACGTACTGGTGAGTTCAAAAACTACTACAGGTTAAGAAAAACAGCTAAAACACTGATATGATTCTCCAATCTTCCTTCAGATGATTGTTGGTGTTAGTGCACATTTTTATTTTAAATTCTTTTACAAACATTACCAAAAAATGAGTCTAAGTCTGAATTGTTAAATGTCCTTCATGCGTCCTGAAATCTGTGGTCAATAAACAGATTCTTTCCCCTGATTGTCTTAAACAATCCTCTCTGTGTGTTATTCTCAGGCTTATCATCATGAATCTGTTCCGCCTCATATGTCGCCATAAAACGGCTCTGGTCATCGGCTCCATATGCAGTTTTGCTGTCGTCCTGGTTTTCTTGGCCAAATGCACCTCAGAAACTCTGAAGCAGGATCACCCCGACCCTCCGGGTTTGGCCCCCAACACCAACGCGCTGAAGTTCCGTCCGGAGTCGCACAACCCGCTTTCCTCTTCCAAAGCCTTGTCGGCGTTCCTTGTGGTGCTCATCACAACGGGACCTAAGTACACAGAACGCAGGAGTATCATCCGCAGCACCTGGCTTGCCAAGCGGGACTCTGATGTTCTGGCTTTGTTCGTGGTCGGGACTCAAGGCCTGTTGAGCGACGACCTTCAGAACCTTAACACAGAGCAAGGCCGCCACAAAGACTTGCTCCTGCTGCCTGATCTGCGAGATTCGTATGAGAACTTAACACTCAAGCTGCTGCACATGTACTCCTGGCTGGACCAGAACGTGGACTTCAAGTTTGTCTTCAAAGCAGACGATGACACATTTGCTCGCTTAGACCTCCTTAAAGAAGAGCTGAAGAGCAAAGACCCCAGCAGGTTGTACTGGGGCTTCTTTTCTGGAAGAGGCCGTGTGAAAACAGCTGGGAAGTGGCGTGAAAGCTCCTGGGAGCTCTGTGACTACTACCTTCCTTACGCTCTCGGCGGGGGTTACATTCTCTCAGCCGACCTGGTCCGTTTTGTGCATCTCAACGCAGGCTACTTCAAGATGTGGCAAAGTGAGGATGTGTCCCTGGGTGCCTGGTTGGCGCCGGTGGACGTCCGGCGGACACACGACCCGCGCTTTGATACGGAGTATAAGTCGCGCGGGTGCAACAACAAATACTTGGTGACGCATAAGCAGAGTTTGGAAGACATGTTGGAAAAACACCAGACTCTGCAGCGGGAAGGCAGGCTCTGCAAGGAGGAGGTCAAGCTGCGATTGTCCTACGTGTACGACTGGAGTGTGCCGCCCTCTCAGTGCTGCCAAAGAAAGGATGGAATTCCATAACCTCCATTTAATGAAAGTGAAATGATCTGCTTTTAAGTTTTTTTTTTTTTTTTGCCAAGTCAGGATTATGTTCTTTCTTTCAAACCGTGTGCAGTTGTGGAGCAGCTAGACAGTTAGCAATACTGTTGAGGCAAACATTTTTTAAAAATGATTATCAGAAAAAAGCAGCGCTGGATCCAATTTCTTACATTTCTGCCCTGCATGCAAGTGCAGAAGTTAGAATTGTTTTTCCACCTCGCTGTGAATTTCTAATCTCTTCAGACTAGGGCTGTAATGATTCATTTTAAATCAGTTTAATACTCGATTCACTTTTGATTTTAGTTCGTTGGGAATTCGATTTGATCCAATTCACTGACCTTAGATCGATCCAGAACATCTTTAGCCAAAACTTCAACCTGTGTGACTCAGAGATAAATATCTGGAACTGAACAGAAATGAAATGATTTTTCAATGATTTTTTTCATGGTATAGGTCATTTTGATTTGATTCTGTCTCAGACAAATGGATTCATCGATTAATGGTTACAGCCCTACTTCAGATCCTTTGTAATAATTGAACTCCTGGTTGATACGTTGTAGTGGTGACTTTGGGTAAATTCAGACTGGAAAAGTTCAGTGGTCCAGATCGAGTCCTGAGCTTTGATTTAGGTCTGTAGTTAGACTGCCGTCAACCAGACATTTCTGCTCCGAACCGAAGCTTGTAGACAAAACCACATGACTAAAGATCTCTTCAGTCATTTGCCAGGAATTACGAGGGCGGGGCAAACCAACGAGAGAGAGAGTAATGGACGTCCTAAACTTTTTAATCTTTATTGGGATAGTTTACTTTTTCAAATTTTCCATGTCACTTTTTATTGGTGCTTTGGTACGGCAGAGGCATGCTGCAGGGCAGTCACTGAGGAGGCGTCCACTATGAAGATACGATAAGTGTTTATGATAAATAGATTGTCGGGAAAACAGTTAAAAGTTGTTATAATGAGCCTGCATTCATTTGGCCAAATTTCAGTGAGTTTCTGTGTCTCATCTTTGCTCTGCTGCTCTGCTTACATCCCATAATGGCCGGCTACGATGGCTGTTTTGGTCCAATTGTTTCACTCCGAACACGGATTGGATTCAGACTGAGAAATTTCAGCGCGAACCGCAGCTCAGTCTGATGGGACATGAACCGAGACCACCTTGAATGATGAGTGAGAGAGCAGTTCCTGGTCCTGAGCCAGGGTCCACTTTGGTGTATTCAGACTGAAAATGTTTTCAGATTTTCAAGGAAAACAAACTTTGCTTTACTTTAAACAAATAGAAGATAGAATTGAAGATAGAATGGGAATTTATTTTGTTTTCCATATTTAACAGGAAACAAAATCAACACCTTAGTATAAAATAGAATCTAGAGCAGCTTTGACAAACCCTGACTGATGTGCAGAAACCTACAAAAAAAAAAACGATTTTGGTTGAAACCAACCTTGACGTCCTGATGCCCTTTTGACCTTTCTTATGAAACCAGTGCACAGCTTTGATGGCCTTCGTCTTTCCCCTCTGTGCTTCAGCTGCTAATGCGAGTTTCTTTTTTTGAAAACTAGTAGTTTTGTGTTGTAATTCAGTGAAGTTTGTAGTACAGGGAAGTGGGAGGTTCATATCCTGCTGTGGTGTCTGTTTTTTCTAAAGCCTATTTTATTTATTTTTAACTTATTCTACAGCAGGTTGGTATTGAGTATCGACATGATTACAGCAGCTGTGTTTGCTGCTTCGACATGCGATTTGTTTTCTAAAGCTGACAGATGACAAATGTTTGGTTTTTTTATGTAGTGTTCTGGTTTTCATGGATTCATATGAGAGGTTTTTGTTTTTTTTGGTGTAAATGCATTTAATGTATTACGTTGCGTCTATTCTGTTTACAGCAGCTACTGCAGGAAGCCTGCAGCTTCAGGACGGTGGTCCTCATGTTTGTTGAAGTTCAGATTTAGATGCTCGTCGACATTTTTTGCACCGTTTTGATTTTTTTTTAATGTTATATTGTTTTTCAAGAAACATTTCTACAACCCTAATGTTGTGATTTCCGTGTCGCAAGTGTTTGAAATCCGTGCAACATTTTGATAATAGAAATAAATATTTCGGAACTGAAAATGGTCACAAAAATAGAGAAACACTCGAATTTCCTTTTCTGACTTCTGTTTTTGTGAACCACCGTTTCTGCAAATGATTTATATTTCAATGCAATTGAAGTTCTTTAATGAAATCATTGATTTAATTGGAAAATAAAGGATGTTCATTGAAATAATAAATCCAAATGTATAGCAATAGTGGTGGTTTGCATCTGTATTCTGTATGAAGGGAATACAAACATAACAAAACATGGAAACAATAACCTTTCATTGAAAACAATAGAAAACAGAACATTTCTAGGAAGATAAAAGGGTTGCAGGAGTGAGTTTCCTTCATAGATATTGGAAAACTGTTCCCGATCTCACTGGTTTTTCCACAGAGAGCATTTTGTCCAAACGCTGTTTTCCTGTATTTGTGTGATTGTCTCATATCCAATGAGCCACCCTGGATGTTTTATTAAAAATGTGAACTGTTAATGTTGCATATTGTCTTTTGTGTTTGGAAAGCTTTGGGACACCTGAATGCACACACGCTGTGATAGTGTCAGCTGGAGTAAGCAATGCTCAGATAAAATCCAGGGAAAAGATAATCGGTTTGATGTTTTCTCAAAAGGTCAGAGATCCTTTCAAAGTAAAGGTTTAATGCTTTTTATTAAAAAAAAAACATGGTAAATTCATATACATTTGTGCTCAATTTTGTACATTATTACAAACAGAAATGAGTTTTGTGACAAATCAGACCTCACTGACATTTTATTTTATCTGTCCGTCACCTGAAATTTAAATATGTTTGAGAGTTTGCCTGACACGAACAAACTCTGGGAGGTTCTTTTGACGTTCCATTCTGCTCTTTTCTTCCATCTCCAACTGAAAGACAAGAAACATCATCACTGTTTCCGTAAATTCCCACTGTACACTGATGCATAAAGTTTTCTTTCCCTGATGCTTACAAACTGCATTCTCTGCTGCCTTCTGTGCAGTTTCACTTCGAGGTCAGAGGGTGGACACAGATCCTGCTCCCGTTTTCTGAGCTGCTCTCTTTTTTTGTGTTCCAGGACGCGCTGCAGCTCCGGCTTCCTTCGCGGCAGCGTGCCTCTGTGGATGCAGCAGAGTCAAGCAGTGAGAATCTCTGGTTTTAAGGACAAACAGCCAGTAGATAAATAATTATTTGCGAGATTAGCGGTGATGTTTTAAGAGGGAATTGAACCCTTGACACAGTCGTCGGTAAACACCACCTGCTTTTCAGTGTCAGCTGGACTGGCAAAAGCTAAGAGGATTCACTGACTCCTGGGAGGGGGGGGCAATCAAAAGGAACTGGAGAACCATCACCACTTTCCAATCAAATTAAATACCAACTGCGGAATAAAAAGTCATTAAAAAATAGGATAGAATTTCTACAGCAGAAAAAAATGCTTTTGTTCAAAAAAGAAAACAAAATCTTCAATATAAAAAACCCGTTTCAGTTGATTTTAACAGATACAATGATGCTTGATGGCAAACTTCCAGCAGTAAGTGCCTGATTCCCTGATTATTGTGCATTTTGATCATCATGTCTCTGACGCTGATGCAGTCTCCTCATTAAAAAACCTGCACATCCCGGCAAACAGATGCAAAGCTGCATGTTTTCTCACCGTCTGTAACAGAACAGCAGCTCCTGATGAAGAGCTCTGCGCTGGACAGAGGCCAGGATGGGGTTTATCAGCTTTCGTGGTTGGATGAGGTCATCCTCCTCCTGTTGTTGGTTTTCAATCACCTGGTGAGGTGTGATCATCCAACCGTGATGTCTGTCTGGTAAGAATAAATTATGTTTTATGGAGCATGGCTTCAGCTGCAGCTACATCTTTTGAAAAGTGTTATCAGTTTTTGCATGCTTATTTCTAAAGAGCGTTATTCAATGAGTTGTTGAAATAAAAATGAAGTACTCGTCCTTTTTACCTTTTTTGCTTTTAAGGCCCATATTTTGGGACACCTGAAATGAGAAGAATTTTTACTTTTAATCATCCCAAAACAGGTATCATTCTTTTTGATATTTGCAGCATCATTTTCAATATAATTTCTGTAAAAAAAAAAAAGCCAGAATGTATAAAAGACTCATATTTTTTCAATTGTTGAACTTTCTGGAGATTTGTTTTATTCATCGTACTGATAGAGGTAAACTTTCTAAATAAAGATTCATAAAATTTGAGAAAAAAATGTTAGGACTCTTACAAAAACATCAGTTATGAACTGATTCATTTGGAAACCAGAAAACACAAAATGCATACTTCATTTTTTTTTTAATTTAAACTCAAACCTCATGTTTTGCCTGTATTTAATAATAGTGAATTTATCTTTAGCAAAGATAGATTTTCAATTTGTAGTCTATTCTTCATTGAAACTGAAACTGATTTTTGAAAGTTGCAAACAAGTTCTCACTCATCTTTTAAAGACATGTTTTTATGGTCACCAGGTTAAACAAAAAAAGCTCAAATCGTTCTGATAAAACACAGAGGCTTACCTGTGAGCTGTGATACAGACGCATTGACGAAAACTTGCAGAATGCAACAGCGTGTTCCTGCAGAAGCAGAGGAGGCTTGTGTTATAGTGAAGCTGATCAGAACAGATGCCCTGCACTGGCCTGTGATCAAATCTCCTTATGAGTCTTGAAACCTTTTGTTCCACCTTTGTTGGCCTTACGGGAGAAACTTCTGTTGTGTGAGCATCAGCGCATGCTGGGACTTAAATGACGCACATTAGGACAAAGCTCTGCAGAACACTGTCCGTACAACAAGCAGGAGATGATTTTAACACATTTTTAAAAAGGTTAACTCTCTTATGCAAAGAAAACAAACCTTGTTATTACTGTTTTAAACAATTTAACTTCCAAGATTCAAAAAGTTTTCATTTTATCATGTTTTCCAATAATATAGTCAACGAAGCATGCCGGGTATGGCTAGATACCTTGGCTTTACATCAGGCTGAAAGTGCATTAATTTGGACCAACGGGTACGTCAGGTTGCTGCAGAAATTAAAATAAAGTAGGGGTGGCTCAGCTGCATTTTAGTGCCGGCTCACTTAACAGTGGGTGGAAGCTCTCTTTAATCCTCATCCTTCTCTTTGAAACTGTCAAAGCTGCATCCAGGTGCAGAGCTGCAGCAAAGCCAAAATGCTACGCCTGTCTTTGTGTCCCTCATAGTTCATAAGTGCTGCCTCCAATCTGCTGTAGAAATTCATGTTGTCACATAGACGAGAAACAAGAAATACAAGTCAGCTGTTCATTGGTACTTTGTTTAATCGTGTAAGAGTAACTGAGGGCTGAATCTATACACTGAAAACAATGAAACATTTGGCCATTTGGAACGAAAAAAGTGGACATTTTTGTTGACTGTTGAGCTTTTCAGCTTCACCGGTGATAAATTAGAAAAATAAATGGTAATGGTGGAACAAGTTGTGTAAACAAAAGAAATAAACAGCTTTCTTCAGAGGATGCTCACTTCTCAAAATAGTTACTTTTATTAAATCTTGACATAATGACATTTTTAAAAAGTGACTTTCAAATCAGAGCCTCTGTGAAAAGTAAAATTAAAATTTCTCAACGTCAAAGTAGAGCAAAGTTGTTCCTTTTACAGCGTGATTATTAATTTATTTAAAGAACTGGAAAAACTGTTTTATCTTATCGTTAGACTGCAATTTAAAGACTTTTTGACTTCAAGATTTGGAAATTAAAGTAATAACCCTTTCTTCCACTAGATGGCAGTAATGCCAATTTCACCAAAGTAGACGTAAAAGAAGAAGTAGAAGGAACGTACGGGAAACGGAAATGTCAACCGAGCTATGTCGAGCTGCTTCCGTGAAGTCTGGATTTTAAAGTCAACCTGTAAAATGGATTGTTAATTTTATGAAAGAACTTATCATAAAACACGTATAAAGACTAAACTGCAAATATGACAAACGGTAAGTCTAAAGTTTTGAACGTAAACGCAGAGAAGAACACTTGGAGTTACTTCTGGGTGGGTAGCTAGTGGAGGCTAACGTAGCTGTAGACGTGGCCCTGTTTATCGCTGCCTGACTGTTTAAAACCAAAATTAAAGCACAACTCACCTGCGTGTTTATGTTACCATTTACGGGTGAATAATTGACACCCTCAGTTTACAGTAATTTGCGTTCTGTTGGTCGGTATGTGCTGCTTTCTTGCTAGTTTTCGCTGTTAAAGCTAGTGGTCAGCAGATATGGATGAGCATAGAACACGGCTGATGATCCAAACAATGAAAGGGGATCAGAACAACCCAAACTTCTGCTAAAATGTTCATTTTGTTCCGGAATTAATGGAATCTCATCTCCTTTCAATCAACATTTATGTATTTGTTTTATTCCTGGAATTGAATTGTTCTCACAGGACTTTGTAAAGAATAGTTTTTTAGCTGAGGTGAGTATTAGGTCAAATTAAAAGACATATTGATTTGTTTACTTAAATTAAAGTTCGCTTTATACCTCTACCTGATGGTAACAATGACCATAGTTACTTTTTTAAAAAATAACAAGTTTTACACCTTTTTATGTTTGAATCTCTAGTTATGTAAATATTGTCTTTCATATCCAAATAAAATTCGTTTTTTAATGAAGATATTTGGGAAAATTTCATACAAGATTAAACCTTCAAATCTAGACTTGTGAAACTACACAGACTTGACACCAATGTCTTCTTCTACAGTGTACTCCTTTGACGGCATCCTGGTTTTTGGGCTGCTGTTTATTTGCACTTGTGCATACTTCAAGAAGGTTCCTCGCCTCAACAGCTGGCTGCTGTCAGAAAAGAAAGGAGTGTGGGGTGTCTTCTACAAAGGTAAAACTAATCCTTAAACACTTGGAAAAAATAAATAGATGATTAACATCTGAATAAGAAAATATGCAATTTCACACTACTGGTGAATATATATATATATATATATATATATATATATATATATATTAAATGTACTTTAAAAAATATTGAACTTACGCTTCACATTCTTAAATTTTGTTTGGTTTGACAAAATAAAAGACTAAAACAAATGCTTTGGGTTAAGTATCTGCTTGCAAAGTAGTTTTCTGGATGCTTATTTTCTTTATTTTGTACTCACTGTGTCCCAGTTCATTAAGAATAGTACTTCTCTTTTAAAATATTTGTTACTGAAGTTATCTTTATTATTGTAATGAAAGAAGTGGTTGACATTTAACAAAATATTATATTATTTTTACTGGAATATTTTTGTACCTCTTGTAAAATATCTTATTAATTCTTTGGCTTTTTGTGTTTTTTTGTGTGAATATATTATTATTAATTTGATTGTATTTTTTTTAATTTTAAATTATTTTTAATAATATTTTTAAAATAGTTTTTTTTTTTTTTTTTTTTACGGCTCAGTTTGTTGGATGTAATTGTGCTGTGCAAGAAACCTGGGTTTGCTTCCCAGGGAGCGCGATGAGCTTCATCCAGTGTGGGTCCTTAGGCAAGGCCCTTCATGCTACTACCTAACTGTGTAGCCACAGTCTGGGCCTCTTTGTAATGGTCCCCAGCTCAGATAAATTACAGTTTTGTGTCAGGAAGGGTATCTGGCACAAAACTCTGCCGGACTACCTGTGCAAATCAGTGAAAGCTGACTTGCTGTGGCGACCCCTGGTGGAATCTGTCGAAAGGTGAACAAGATTTTTATTTTTTTTTTAAATATATTTGTCCAACAAGATTGGTCTAACAATTTTCCATTGAGTTATCAGGATTTTAAATATATTTATGTTTGTCCTCCAAAACTTAAAAGTAGTTACATTTTGGCATGCATGATCGAATTGTGAAAGTGATTGTTTTTTGGAATCAGATGCATCTTGACCTTCTAATGTCAGATGACAGTGTTTACCAGTCAAATGAATTTGAACTCTCTTGATGTACAAGTCAACTTTTTAACTTGTCTATTTTTTAATAAAGTTTCCCATTTTCACGTTTTATTTCTGTTAACTGCCCCTCTCCTTTTTTTTTTTTTTAATCCTCAGCCGCAATAATTGGAACAAGGCTTCATGTTGCCGTGGCGATCTCCTGCTTGGCCATGGCCTTCTACATTATCTTTCTGAAATGATAATCGGGCTGGACTGGAAGTGGCTGGATGACTGCCGTGCTCAGGATGCTCTCGGTTCTGTGTCCTAATCCTCGTAACAGAACAAATTCTGGGTTGTGTGGCAGTTGAACCCCCCACCACCTCCACCCCAGACCTGTGGACCCTTTAGAAAGTCAAGGAAGTGATGCCCCCTTTTGATGACTCTGTTCATAGCTTCTTGGTGAAAGTGGTGTGCATTAAAGACACAAGGAAGATGGAAACTGTTATTTAAGTGGAGAGGGTCGGCTACAGCTGCTGTCTATGTTTTTGGGTAAAACTTTTTCGTCTTCATCCATACCACATAATTTCTATTGAAGGACACAGAAGCCCTATGGGTACAGTGGGTTTTTCTACTTGTGCGCAATTTAAAACAGTCTGTATATATAAATAAAAGTAAACAATAGATGTTTTTCAGAAGTTTGATCACAATGGAGATGATCAATTCCATCTGCTCCTAAATATGCTGTTTATCTGTTTCCCCATCAATGGTGGAGGGAAAGAAGCAAAATTAATATATAAAGATGTTTCTGTCTAGTTTTTTTATCTTGTATAATTCCTCTAAAATGTCAATATCAACTTAACTTTTTTTAAACAAACATTTTGCACAAATGTAAATTTGTTATTGTCTAAATGTACACTAGATACCTTGGCTTCCTGTTGTAAACTCATCGATTGAACGGCATCTGTTGAGGTGTGCAGCATCAAAGTTGTATAAATTTGCAGAAAATATGTTTGAATGGATAGCTGTTTACCTGGAAATGTAAATGCAATGCCAAGTATGGATGGTGCTGCCCATGCCATTTTTGTCATGTGCTGCTTTTCTGGCCCCATCAAATAGAAAGTCCTATTTGTAAATAAAAAAGAGAGATCTTAAAGGGGCTGCAATTTAATTGTGTGTAAAATGTAATTGTGTCTTTCTGTCCTACAAAAAAACCAATACATATACCTGTTTAGCCAAACTAGCTTTTCAGTTCCTCCCATATCTCAAAGGTTAGTCATTCCTGATGGTATTACTGATCCAAACTTGTGTTTTTAGTCACCTTGTTTCATAATACTAACATTCAGGTCAGCAATACCCACAAAATACAGCAGGGTTTTGCTTTTACTCAAATATTTCAAACCTACTGAAGAAAAGCCCCCTGAGAAATCCCCAAAACAGAGCTGGGACCCCAGCAGTCACAGCGTATTGCTGCTAGATTAAAGTTAAAGATTATTTTTTCAATTTGATGATTTTCTTGTAGATCTTAAATGCATTGGGTTCGGTGTCTGACAGTTTCCTAGCTTTCTGTAGGTCTCACATTTTAATCAAGTCTGCACTTCCAAACCTTTAGCTTTCACAAAAACATTTATCCTCTTTCTAAACTATGTTATCTGTTGGGAAAAATGGGTCAGATGGACTCAGGACAGAAAGTGCATATGATACAGTATTTATCTTCTAATGTTCTTTGTCCCTAATCTCAGCAGGAAAGCTCAGGGTGCGTGAATTTGGTTAATAACGTCTCAGCTTCTTTTCATATAATTCTAGGCTTTAAGAAATTAGGTAGATTCCTTGTATATTTGTTTTATTTTGGAATGTTGTACTTTTCTTACTATTTTTCTGTTTGAAATTTTCATTTTTTCTTATATTGGACATCAAATGCAATGTACGTATTTGCTCTCAAGTGAGATGAATTTAATTTCAAAATGACCTTTGTTTCTGTTTTCTAATCATTCAAAAAATAGAAAAAAGAAACTTCAAATACATTTTAATATTAAAAAACAATCATTTCTACAAGTGGGTTTAACTGGAGTCAGATAAAACACTTTGTTTTATTTTATCTTTGTCCAGATAACAGATCTATAATTTTACCATGAACCTTTAGCTGGAATCACTAATTCTTTATGTTTAGATGAATGAGAAAAAGGACGACAATCTAGTAAAATATTTTACTCCAAATGGGTTTAAAAATAATGTAAACTGGTGAAAGAAGTTCCTTAACAACGGCAATTTGTAAAACAACAACTTAAAAAAAATTACTGGTCAGGTTCCTAAAAAAGCAGAAAGATAAAAAAAGCACAGCTCTTGGTTTTTATTGAAGTGCTAAGAAAATAAACCAAAGTCAGAACACAGAGGGATTTATTTCAAATGTAGTGTATTTATTTATTTGTAAAACTGATATTTATGTCTGCTGTGATTTCTTGTATTTATTTATTTGTAAAACTGATATTTATGTCTGCTGTGATTTCTTGTATTATATATAAAAACATACCAATAATCCTTTTTTGTAAGGCAGCATTTAAGATGTAAGAATTGTTTTAAAAAAATATGTGAACATTGGTATTTTTATGCAGTATTTTGATTAAAAACAACACACTCTAGGTACCAGCTTTTAATATATATATATATATTTATTTATTTAAAGGTTGGGCCCTTCACTGGGTAACAGAAGTTAACCCTGGCCCTTTTTAGTTTGAGACTAGTCCCATAAACAGTTGATCAAGGTAGTTTCCCCACTCTGAGCAGCAGAGAAGGGATTTCCCCAAGTTTCCCGGTAGATTGTGACGTCTCGCGAGACAATTCGTTATAAACGGGAGAGCGCCGTGACGACACAGGACGTGCGCGTTCACAACAGCCGCGCCGCCTGGCGAAGCGAGATGAAAATAGAGCGAAAAATCCAGCGAAAGCCAGACTGAGCTTCCTTCCAGCGCGTTTTGAAGCCCAGCGGTTCGAGCGCGGAGCGGACATTTGTTCCTGCAGCGCATTGTTTCTGCAGGTTTTACCGGACTGAGAGCGTGAAGTCGGTCGGCGCAGAAGTTTCCGCTGTTGTTTAGTTACCGCGGGGCGGCTGGTGAATCCACAGGAATGTCGCAGAAGGAGAGACCGACTTTCTATCTACAGGAGCTCAACAAAACCGTGTGGGAGGTCCCGGAGCGATACCAGAACCTTTCCCCGGTTGGTTCGGGCGCCTACGGTTCCGTGTGGTAAGTAGTTGTTGCAGAAAGCATTCAGCTCGATTGCACAACAGCCCGGACGGCTCTCCGGCGCCCACGGAGGCCCTGAAGAGTCGTCTCTCTCGGGGTGTTCACCAGTCTGCAGAGTTTGCGGGATTTAAGAGCTAAAATAAAACGCAGAAACGCTTCGGGTGTACTTCCCTGAAGGCACCGCCACACTTTTCTGTTCACGTTTCGGATGGATTTCAATGTTTACAAACTTGTAAACAGTTAAAAGGTGTTGAACGCACATTTGAATCCCTCAGCTTTTGTCGCTACCCAGTGACGTGTCCGCGTTTTTAGATCTACGTCAGTTTAACATAAGTGCAAAGCAGCAAAATCACCCGCCTCGAAGCAGCGGCGAATCCCTGCAGCCTCCGCTTCAGCACATCCGCACATTGCATACATTATGCATTTTCCAGTTGGGTGCAGCCTGCAGAGTACCAGAAGATCACGTGCTTTTCGGAAAGTAGGCCCCCCTCGTGCACATTGTGAGCTTTCTACGCCGCTGATGACTCCAGAATGATGTCACCCTCTGCCGTTGTTACACGCGCATGACTCACAGTCCCGAGGTTAGGTAATGGCTTCATCTGGAACGCCCTATACTTAAAGCGCAGCCTGATGGATGGCGTCGCACTTTAGACTTCACACCTTACTTTTAAAGGCAGGTGCACGCGAGAAACTTGTGCTTTTATACTGAAAACAAAGGCAGGTTCCTACAAGAATCTGTTCAAATTCATGTTGCAACTGAGGGTTAAGTTAAAAAAAAAAGTCATTTTATTTATATACCATTTGCAGCTGCTTTTTGTGAAGTTTAGTTTATTTCAAGTAATGAAAAAAATCAAATCTATTTAAGATATTTTCTAAGTTTATTATTAAACGAAAATAATACGAAAAAATAGATACAAAAGAATGATGGAAGTAGATGAAGATCTTGTTGGTTATCATCAAAGCTCATCATCACACTGTTGCAGAAATCCTTATTGCACACCATGCAGCAAAAGCGAATTGCTTATTGATTATCATTAAAATTGATTTGGCTTTTCATTGAAGTCAATGATTTCTCTTCTTTCTAATAATTTAAGTTCTACAATGAACCTGTCTTTAGGCACAGTTTTGGCGTCCACTGGAATCTCAGAACGTTTTCTGTCTTATCTGTCCATTCAAAAGCGTATTTTAACCCCTGTAGTTTCAAATGAATTGTGAGTCCAGATCTTCTATTGTCTGCGAAACACTTCAGATGCATTTGGAAAACGTAATCACACATTTTTTGGCTGATGTTTTCAGAAGACTCAAGGTCTTCAGTTTGATCCGCTGTTTTGCAATGTCTTACTACCCCTTTCCAGGAAAGGAACTTACTATCTCAGTTGTTTTAATGTGAAGGTGTTGATTGTAGAAGTTTGAATAAAGGAGATTTGCTTGAAAGTCACTCTGCCTTCAGTTTTGATAGAGAACAATGTTTAGATTAGGCAGGGATCAAGCAGATTGTTGCACAATAAGTTTTCATTAAGTGAATACCTATTTTTAAGAGTATTAGGTTGTTAAAATTACCATTACTAAGCAGGTCACCTTAAAAAAGGAAAGATGTCAAATTAAGATATAAACTGCATTTCAAATAAAAACTGTTTTAAATGTTGATATTATTAGAAGGAATACTAACTTTATTATATATCTATATTTATTGTAGAAATGATCAGAGTGACTCCTAGCAACAGTCCCCAGGTTTCCTCCAAAATAAAATTCCTTTATTCCAACTTGTGCTGAGATACAAACAAGTTTAAAAGACATCTGTTGTTTAAAGACTACTCTTCGTACGACTTCCATCCATCAAGATTTGACGAGAGGGCACAAAGCTTCAGGAATTTGTGGCTAAAACTGCAAGACAATAGCTGAACCCATGACCGTAAACCTCTATGGTTATCTCTATAAAGGGAATCAAACATTAAAAGGTGTTAGCACTCTGAAACGGCCTCTCAAAGCTGGCTGATTATGGATGTCTATGTTGTAAGATCGGCCTGATGGTCTTGGCTGTAACCTTTAAGTAATGTACACTGATTGTTCTACAGAGTAAGACAAGATACTGAATTTTGTTGCTTCTGCTTTAGTGTTTATTCCATGTTTAAAAGCAGAGACGTTAAAGTTTTCTGTTTGCTCCAAAATTTAAAAATTTCGCTTTGAGATTCCACTATTTTAGATGTTTTGTGCTCGGAAAATATCAATGCTTTAATAATTTTAAGACTTTTTTAGACCTTTGTACATGAACCGATTTCTCTGGCTAATTCCCAGCCCTATGACCGAAGAAAAAATGAAATCCTTGAATTTCAATTACATGTCAGTAACAGAGTAACAATGAATGATGATTCAAATTTCAGTAATTAAATTACAATTACTAGACTACAGAAACCCTCATTTCTTCATTAGTCACATTTTTATGCAGTGGAACCATGATGGATGAATAATAAAACAAATCTGTGTAAACAGTTGGCTCTGACATAACCTCTTGCTTATATAAAACAAAATAGATATTAATTACAAAAAACAGTTACTGACACATGGGCGCTAATGCAGAGTTGGAGATTGGCCAAAGTGAGATGAAGAGAGCGCAAGTATGGATGTGGGTGACTTCTGGTGATATTCGAATTGTTTCCAGTTTGTTGGAAACAAAGGAAAAACCATTTCAGTTAAGTGCAAGTTATGTCCTGGAGAGGAACTGCTTTCCACTGCCGTAGTGTCTTTCTGTACACTATGTAGTCTACTATATAATGTACATTTTCTCGTGTTCGTGTGGTGAAATTTATGATGTGCTAAAAAACCTGGTTGCCCTAGTGTGGCCTCTATGTTTTTATTTTGAGTGTATCTAGTTCGTAGGAGCTTTATTCCCTTGAGATTTTGTATGCGAGTGCAAAAAATTAATGAGCAGTGAATTGTTTTTGAAATTGAGGAATGAGTAAAGTAATTTAATTACTGTATCATCCAGTAGCTGAAGTAAAGTAATACATTACTCTTTACCCTAACACTCATGTTTACTTGTTTGTTTGTTCACTAATTCACACTTGATTGTCTTGCAATACAAGGAATCTGAAAAAGAACTTCATCTGCACTGTTCATTACCAGGTATTTATCTGTGAGTCACACTGGTTGAGTTTTTGGCTGAAGATGTCCTGGATCCATTTTTAGTAAGTGAATCAGATGGTTCAAAATGAACCACTATCAGCTGTGAATCGTATCGGCAACCACAAGTTATGATATGAATCAAATTGTTATTAAAATGAATTGCTGCAGCCCTGATGCAGATACACAAGGCTTTGTGGGAAAAAAATTAATTATTGTTGTAAAGAACTTTAAAAAAAATGCAGGAAGTGCATCTCCTTTCTCATTTTCTTCTCCTCTACTAATTTTAACTTGCAATCTTCCTCTTGAACAATCTAAGCTACATTGTTTCTAACATTGCATTAGGGTTTTATCTTGAACTGTCAATCACTATAGTGTTCAGAAAACGGCATAAATGTTATTGTTTTTCTTATATAATATACCTGTTCAGTTTTTTTACAGGCTGGTCAGGTCACTGTGTTCTGTTTCAGCCCTGTCACTCTCATTTCCTATCATAAAGTCATAAAACTAATTAAAAACGGGTATTCATAACTTTGTTCCTTCTACAGCTCCAATTTCTTTTGAATGAAGGATTAACTGGCTGGAAATACAGAAACAGTTTGATTTTTGTTTTTGAAGAGCTCCTTTACTTTTCCTGAAGAACAAGTGTCTGTTTCCTTTGCAGTAACAGCACTGATGACCTGGCTTTGCGGACGTTCCTCAGATATTGGAGTTTATTGGAACGTTTTGAAAAGGTCACATCACCCATGACGTTACCTGCTCATAAATGCAGCACAGAAGGAAACCAAAATCCATAAACTCGTGAAAAAACCCTAATCATTGCCATTTCGACATTTTTTTAACACGTCTTAGTCAGCACACAGACTCTTCCCTTTTCTCAGGATGCTGCTGCACAACGCTGCTCCTTTTACAGCCAGCATTTATGGTGGCGGCTTATTGCGCTTCCATTTATCGCAGACTAATTGGGTGATGTGTGTTTAGTGTGTACTTGTTTGCTCTGCAGTTTAACAGCACGATGAAGCACAGCCACTGTGTGTTGTTCTGATGTGTCATTTAGTGTCGGTACGGTGCTGCATTCAGGTTTTCCCTGATGACTGACACATGCTGAAGTTGTTATGTGAACCTCGGATATTGGCTACTGGAGATGATCTTTGATTTACTGGAAGGAGCCCGCCACGCATCTTATAATGGATGCATCACAGCACTCAGGGGCTTCCTGTCTGCTATTAGCACTAATGAAATTCAATGTTAAAAGTGGAACGGTGTGTTCTCAGTTGGTTTGAAATTTGATATGTTTCCAGTCTTTAGGTTGTAAAACTGTACAGGAAAAACTTGGATTATATACATCTCCTTCACACACTAGTTTTAGAACTATTGATCCAACTATGCATGTTTTTTTTTTTTTGTGTGTGTGTGTTTTTATAGTACGTTTTCGTGGGTTTTATGGATCTTTTAAACAGGAAAATATCCACAAAACCCAGAGGCTGCTGTGCCTATAACCTGATTTAAAAGGAGGCTAATATTTGATGCATTCTGTGTTCACACAATCAATTTATAGGTGCATGTAATCTCCTTTTTTCCCCAATACTTTTTCTATAAATGTATTGTAGAAAAGTTACCTGCTTTCCTCCAAGTGTCTCAACAATTATTTCTTTGAAAAGAAATGTAACTTTTTAGCCTGTTACCAATGCAATTTGACTTTGAAACAGTGAAACCTGATAACGTTTTGTACACTTTCAGAAATCTTCCAAATCACTCTTACCAGTATAATGGATTTAACTTTTTCTTTGTGTCCTACAATATTTTTACAATATAAATAACATTGCTGAGAAAATTTCACTGAGGGGTTTTTGGAATACACTTATAGGTTAAGGTTCCTCATATAAGCCAAAAAACGAAGATTACAGAGTGGGAATATGCTTTTTTGTCTATTGCACTTCTGATGAATTTAACTTATCTAACTTTTATAATCCGTGATTGACGAGGAGCATTTGAGCAGCATATGCTGTAACGGTTCCTTTCCTTCATGTATAATGCTGATGTTTTCCTCCATCTGGAGTGGTCTTTGCTTTATGTGAGCGAAGGCTCATCAGTGGCCTGGCTTAGCTCTGGAGGAACAGACTGACTTCACACTTGTCCATTTGTCTGCTTTGTTGCTGATATTTTACAGCAGGTTCAGTCTTGTTATTGATCCAGCCTCAGACTGCACGGCCTGAACTATTTGGAGTTTTTGCTCTATGTGACTTTTGCAGAACTGATTGCTAAAGCATTGAAGTGGTTAATAAGAACTGAAACCAAGAGCTCAGCATTATGTAGTTATTTGGTCAGTTTATTGACCTCTGACACAATGCATTTGTATATATTTTTTCTATACAGGCTTTTTGTGGTCATTACAAATATCCTTTTTATTTGTTTTTATTTCTAGTTCGTCATATGATGTGAAGACTTGCCTGAAAGTAGCAGTGAAGAAACTATCCAGACCCTTCCAGTCCATCATTCACGCAAAGAGAACGTACAGAGAACTGCGACTTCTGAAACACATGAAGCACGAAAACGTAAGTTAAAGTTGGTTTGATCCAGACAGTAAATTCTTTGTTCTGCTTTCTAGAGTTTTAGGAAACATTTCAGGTTTTAAGACAGGAACTGCAAAAGAAAACAGCATCTTAACCCTGTTGTTTTTATGTCATCACCTCAGAATTTTTATTGACTTTATAAATGTGTTGGTGGAACTGAATGCAACGAAGAACAAGCCGGTTAAACACCTGCTGTCATAGCTGTGCACAGGTTTTAAGGAAATGTGATAGAAAAGCTGCGGTTCAGTCATTTTAGATGAAGGTTTTAGCAAATATTAGCTGAAAGTTTTAGTAATTTTTTAGGTAAAGATTTTAGTTTGTTTGTTTTTTTAGTTAAAAGTTTTTGTCTTTTTTTTTAGGTTAAAGTTTTTTTTCCATCTTAAAATGACTAAATTGTTATTTTAAGACAAAACTTTCAGTAATTAAAAAAAACTTTTAAGTAATAATTTTTTAAGTAAAAGTTGTAACAATTTTTAAGGCGACATGTTTTTCATTTTTAGTCAAAAGTTTTAGGCCAAATAGTTTTTAATCTTTAAGTTTAAAGTTTTCAGTAGTTTTGAGATGAAAATTTCAGTTATTTTGTATACATTCTTTTTTATTTTTAATGCAAAAGTTTGTGTACTTTTTTTTTAAATTAAAGTTTTTGTTATTCTCATAGTAAAATTTTAATATTCTTAGGTAAAAGTTTTAGTTAGTTGTTTTTTAGACAAAGGTTTTATTTATTTTTAGGTACAATTTTGAGTCATTTTTAGTTTAAAGGTTGACTGGACTTTCTCAGTCATAGACCACTATTTTAACTCAAGCATGTGTGCCTTTAAGAGTGGTGGGGATTATTTTTTATAAATATATTCTTCACAAGTTTTTTGAGGGTTTTTGTTCTCCTACAAAATAAAATTCTCTTTCTCTCTCATTTTCTCTCTACTTCAATGACCCTGACTCAGAAACACAGTTTACAGCTGTGCAGTCATGGATACATGCATGCATCTATGCATGTATCCATGTATGTCTGCAGCATCTTTTCTGGTGAAGAAAGATCTTCTGTCTTCATCAGCATCTGTAGGGCCATTCCTCTTTCTAACACAGCAGAAATGTTGACAAAAGACATTAGTTTTAGTTCCTCTCCCACGTCATCATTGTATTGCTTTTTGGTTTAAATCTGTTTGTGCACGTGGACACACTTGTCCACAAAAAAAGAAAAACTCAGCATTTGGTTGCTGTGAGCTGTTCCTGCAGGCATTTGTCACTTTGAGTAATTTCAAAGAAATAAATAAAGGCACATTTTTTTTTCCTTTAGCTTGGGGGGGGGCTGTCTCTTTCTTTGGTGTTTCCCGACACAATGGGATGTGTTTCTGCAAGTGAGTCTTTGTGTTTGTGCATGCATGTATTGTAGAGGTGGCGTTTGCAAAAGGCCTGTAGTAGTGCTGTTGTGTAGAAGTTTGTTTTGCTTTTAAACAGGCTTTTTCTAGAATGAGTGGACACAGCTACATTATTGTTTTAAGAAAAGCGTTGGACCGGTTTTTAGGAACTTATTATCTGTGAGGTGAAGCCTTTTTAGACACTCAGATGATGTGAAAAAGAAACACGAGCTAAACTGCAGCACGTGTCAGAGGTTAGCACCCTCTAGAAAGGCTGCACATTTATCTTACAGTCTCATTTGAATTTATTTGTCCTTTTAATGTGATTTTTACTGATTTTGGAAAATCCACACTCGCCTAAACTATGGCTAAAGTCATATAAGACACCACTGAGACACATGGACTTAAAAGCTGATTTTAATGGTGTTATTAGAAGTGGTTCGGATATGGGATTGTTGGCTCTCACTGCTTGCAGGAAGTCTTGCTTGCCTGTTGTCTGCTGCTACAAGAAGCTGCAGAACAAAGAGGTGTTTTTTTCTCAAATATCATGTCCTTCTATTTACACTGGCTCTAAGGAATTTACTTAGAACCATACCTGTTTTTTTGAAAACTTTGGGTAAAAAAAAAATCATGTTTGTTCAGTGTTTCAGATCAGGGCTGATGACAAAATGTGATAGCATGGTATGGCTTGGTTGCTCATCACAAACATCATTTTTCTGGGTAATCCCTAATTCTACTGTTGGAAAAGCTGTGTGGAACTGGTGTGGTGGGATTAGAACTCTGTGCTTTTGTTAAAAAAAAACTGGTTTGCATGCAGCCAGGATTACATGAGATTAAGCCGACTGTTGTTATTGTGATGCTGCATAGAAGTGTCTGTTTGATGAAGAGTCCACTGCTCTTTTTACATGACTGCACGCATGCTTTTGCAGGTCGCTTTTCAGCGGGAAAGCTGAGCACAATGTGTTGGGTTAAAAAATACTGGTGTTTTCACTCCTTTCTGGTTTCCTCAGTGGGGGTGTTGTATTTTGCTCATGCTGTTGCCAGGAGACTCCCTGGGTTTGGTTTTTTTGGAAAGTCTAAGAGATCCAATCAGCTGTTTGTTGTGGCTGCGGCTCAACCAATCAGGTGCAGCTCTGGATCCTGTGTGGGTGGGCTGCTCTGGTGTATTTACTTTTTTTCCTGTCCTTTTCAATAAGGATGGGGGGCAGTGTTGGCACTCCTTTGCCCGAGTGCATGTATACACTAATGTACATGAATGCATGCGTGTGCATTAAAGTATTCATGTTCGGCACGCTCTTCTTTCCTTTGTTCCATTAACTCTACGCTCTGCTATTTATTTAAATGTTATTCACTTTCATATTTTTCACTTTCACACAATATTTTTGTTTTTTGTTTTGTTATTGTTGCAAATCTTTTTGCAGATGCATGTTAATTGTTTTCTAGGAGGAGTTTGATTGTAACTTAAGTCACTCAGTTGTTAAAGTTTTTGGATTTTGAGAGGGAAAAAAAGCAAAAACAAATCCTGATTCACAACGATTTGAATAAAAAAACATATACTCCTACGTGCAATTTAAAGAATAATTTTCTTGATAAAAGTCCACCGTCTTCAGAAAAATAACACTGCAACATGTTAAAAACACCAACATTTTTAACTCAATTTTTAAACTTGCAATAAATCTCACACTGCAACTGTAATGATTGTTGAGAAAGTTGTATAAAATACTCTTAACTCTTTTCCAAGAGAACTGAAAGATCCAGAACAAATTAGTACATCTAATGTAAACACAGAAGAGCAGATGACTGAATCTAAATGAAACATTCTGCTCATGGCCTTATGGCGGTCTTGTAATTGATTTGTGCTGCTGGAAACCTTAGACGCATAACTGAAGAATGGCAGGAGAAATGATTCGTCCCCTTGGTGTAAATGAGTTTTTTAAAATCATTTTCTTTTTAAAGCAGAGCCGCTTGGTAAAGAAGACTAATCTCTTTCTCCACTTTTAGGTGATCGGCCTCCTAGATGTGTTCACACCGGCGACCAGCTTAGATGAGTTCAACGACGTGTAAGTTACTTTTCTCGCCTTGTGGTTTCATGTTACAAGTTCACTTTGGTTTGGTCTGGGTTCAGTTTGTTGTTTCTGCCTCTAAAGGCTCTGCTGCAGTTGTGAACATCAAAACATCTGTGGGGTTCATGACTAACTGCTCCGAAGCCCACAGCTTCATGCGAGTCCAGCATGTAGGGAGTTGTGCAAAGGTAAACGTAGGGTGAACATGCATGCTCGGAGCTCATCGCTGCTAGTCTCCATGGTAACAGCCACCTGGCAGTCTCAGAGTGTGCAGCAGCGTGCGCATGCATGTGCACAGAATACTCAAATCGGCGTCCTTGAATTCTCAGCATGGCGTTGCGTCACGGGTGTGCTGCACATTTGTGCCAACGTGAGATGAACCCTTGGTGCACATGTGCTCGCTGTTGTGGCTGTGGGACACCTCCGGTACAGGTGAACTGTGGAGAAACTCGAATGACATCACGTTGGGAAAACTCACAGTTTGTCTATTGCTATGAACTGATGTCAGATGAAAGTATGCCTTTTATCATCCAGCTGCTTCTGGTCCTCCTCAGCTGATGAGATTTAAAATAAGTATTCGTCGAGATAGGATAAGTGCAACAATCTTTTCTTTCTGTTTGTGGTTTTATTATCACTCTGATCAGTTTGTCTCCCACACACTGGTGGATCAGTCGCACAAACTGGTTTTTGTGACAGTCTGTCTGGCTCATGTCATGAATTTCGAACATTTTAAAGCAAACTAAAGTTATGAAATCAGTTCATAATGAGCTAAAGAAGTACCTGAAAATGACACAGAAAGCAGAAGTTGCACGAGCAGAATGCATGTGATTGGCTGTGTGGTTTGCAGATACTTGGTGACACATCTAATGGGAGCAGACCTCAACAACATTGTGAAGTGTCAGAAGCTGACTGATGACCATGTGCAGTTCCTTATCTACCAGATTCTGAGAGGCTTAAAGGTTGGTGAGCTGCTCACTGAGCACATTTTTTCACCTCAACACCCACTCCTGGGATTGATCCCTCAGCTTTGCTGGGACTCTGAGTCTGGGAACATTTGTGATGCTGTATATTTTCTGTCAAGATGGGAACACCACAAAAATTCTTTGTTTTCCTTCTCAATAAGAATTGCAGAATGTTTTTAGAATTCCAGGATATACTTGAAGCTATAAAAGCCTCAGAAAAGCAGATTTTAAAGAGTTGTATCACCATTTTCAAAGTTCCACTCCAACTATATTTTATTCTGTTTTCAAAGCGTTCCCAGCAGTCTTTAATTGTGATTATGCAGTTTTTAGCCAAAATCAAAAATCCTGGGTTGTTTTTTAAGACATATTTTCTGCAGAGCGGCAGGAGTTCATTCGAAATTTTCTTCTGAGTTGTGAACGGGACTGTTGGCAAGGAAGTAAGCCTCTGCAGATATCCCATTATCCCTTTTTTATGACACTGTCTCCTGTTAGCTTACAGCCCCTCTCAACTCCCAAGCTAACATTAGTGTAGCAGAAAACGGCGAGCAATAATGAAAACAGTCCACATCAGTTGCTGCGTTACAACTGATAGCTTTTTTAACGGCAGGTTTTTATCTGTTTCTGATCCATCACAGTTTGAATATAGAAATTCTCAAAAAACACAGTTTTTATCGTAAAGGATTTTATACATGTTCTTCATCATGAGAAAAATGCTGCAAGAACTTGTTTAAAAATATCGTTTTCATTAGAGTGGGTCTTTGATAAATGGAGCATCTCCATTTTCTTTTTGCAAACTTTTGCGAAAAAAGTGTTCAGAATTCTTTTTACGGTTTACCCGGTTATTTCTGTTTGCTAAATGGATTTTTTTTTTCATTTGTAGTTGCATCATTTCAGCCTATGCTTTGTTCTGAGAGTATAGAACAAATCCAAAAAATAATACTCTGTGTGCAAAGTTCTTAGGCAAATTGTGTTTTTGGCGATTAGTGTTATTATTGTTCCATTTGGTCAATCTAAAATGTAAACAAACTGTCAGCTGGAATATTTAAGAAGTAAAGTGAAGTTTTGTCTTCTAAAATAATATAAGTACATTTACTCCATTGCTTTCACCTGTTAAAGTGAGAACAACAAACAAACTTTAAAAAATTACAAAAATACTTTTCTGAAATGCAAAAAGAAAAACCTCAGTGACTAATATAGCCACCTTTATGTTCAATGACACAGCCTCCCAGATGCTGTTCAGAGAGGTGTACTGTTTACCTTCTCTGTAAATCTCCAGCTTAAGAAAGGCCCAGAAGGGGGCTGTGTCATGAGTTTTTCATCTTTAAGGCCTTTGCTAGCCAGCCTCGCAGTAGAGTACTTTGATGCATGTGATGGAGCGTTGTCTTGCATAAAAAGGAATGTCTTCTTGAAAGATGCAGACTGTTCCCTGTAAGTGTCTTCTAAAAATTATCAGAAGGTCTGAGAGTTGATCTTGAGTCCATTCTCAACTCGAAAAGGTCAAACTACCTCATTTGTAATGATACCTGCCCACACCAGCACCCCACCTCCACCTTGATGTGGAGCTCTGTGTCCATTACTGATCCAGCCACAGGCCCCTCCATCAAGAGTCACTCTCATCTCATCAGTCCACAAAACCTTTGAAATGTCTATCTTGAGATATTTCTTGGCCCGTTCTTGACGTTTCAACTTGTGCATCTTGTTGAGACGTGGTCGGGTTTCAGCTTTTCTTACTTCGGCCATGTCTCTGAGGACTGAACATCTCGTACTTCTTGATACTCCAGGTAGGCTGGAAATATGGCAGCACTGGTGGATAAAGGGTGCTTGGTAGCTTCACGCTGGATTCTTCTCAAATCTTTGGCAGTTAATTTGCATCTTTTGTTCTCCACATGTTTATTGCGCACTTGTTGACAACTTGCAACAAACAACTTAACAGTTCTGTGATCACACCCCAGTATCTTGGATATTTCCAGAGTTCTGCACCCCTCTGGAAGACTTTTTACAACTGTTGACTTGTCAGTCATTTCAATCTCTCTTACGGCCCATTTTACCTGATGAGAAGAATCTGCTGAATAATTATGCACACCTTTCTTTAGGATACTGACTCTCTTCTTACACAAATGACTATTGTCTGATATGCATTACATCCAATATGCATTCAAGTTTACATGGCTTGATGTTTGCATTTGTACATAGTTATTACCTTGCCTAATAATTATGCACACAGTGTAGATTGAACAGCAGTATCTTTTTGGGGTTGTTATTTAACATAGAACTTGTGGATGTATTGTTAACTTTTGTGTGTAAACAACTTTTCCTGCATTTTAATAGTTAACTGCTATAACACATATTTCATGCATTGTTTGTCAATAAAATCTTTTTTTTCCTGAAATGTTTTTTTGCTCTCTCTCTTCTCCTCAACAGTACATCCACTCGGCAGGTATTGTCCACAGAGTAAGTGATGACTTAAAAAAAATCTATTTCTTGATCTCCTCTGCAGGGATTCTTGGTATTTGCTTTCCTACTTTACCTAATTTCTGTACTTTTGATTTTTAGGACTTAAAGCCCAGTAATTTGGCTGTAAATGAAGACTGTGAGCTCAAGGTGAGGATCCCGTAGACTCTGGAATGAAAGTAACTGTAAAAGATGTGACTTCCCGTTGAATAGAGCAATGGTCCCCAAGCCACAGACCGGTCCATGGTTCATGAGACAGTTGGTACCAGGTTGCAAATTTAAAAAGAAGAAACACCCTTCATTTAACAAAAGAAAAAAACAGGAGGTTTTTACTCTATATATGGATTTATTGGGACAATTGTTCCCATGCACTGTAATAATAATTAAGAATATGCAGCAACTGGATGTCTATTGTAACAAGGATGCTGCTAATAAAGTTGCTCAAGCTGCGGATTTGTATTTGCTAGTTTTAGTGATTTTTTTATTTTTTTTAATTTTTATTATTATTATTATTTTATAAATCTGTCGCACCTTAAAAGTCAAGGGTTTTCTGCATTCGACCCCTCCCCTGGGAGAGCGGCAAACTACAAACAAAACCTGGAACCATTTGGTGGTTTAACATCCCGTTGCAACCCCTTAATGGTTCTTCATGCAGGGAGGCTTTTGGTCTCATTATATGACTCGACCTGGTTTTGAACTCATGACCTATCAGTCTCAGGGCGGCCACTTTCCACAAGGCCACTGAGCTTCATGAGTTTAAGGAAAATCTATATCACATTATAATGGTTGCTACATGGAATCTAGTGTATAGATTCCGTTTTAACCAGCTGGAGATATTTTACAGAGGATGAAGACTTACCTTACCTTGAAAACTTACCTTGAAAAGTTAAGGGAAACTAGAAGCTTAAAAAAAATCGGATGCCCACTTCAGCCTCGTACCAAAAATATTCTGACACTAAAGTGGGTCTTTGCCTAAAAATGGTTGGGGATCGCTGGAACAGAGGATCTTTGGTCAGAGATGCTGTTATCTCGTCTGTCAGATCCTCGACTTTGGCTTGGCGAGGCACACAGACGATGAAATGACGGGATATGTGGCCACCCGGTGGTACCGAGCCCCTGAGATCATGCTCAACTGGATGCACTACAACATGACAGGTGAGCACGTGGTCAACCTGACACTGTAATGTGACTTTTTAAACAGCAGAAACTTTTCATTGTGGTTTGTGACAAATTCTTCAGAGTGATGTTTTAAGCTGTTTGTAATGAGTTAAAGGTTACAGGTTTGTGTTGTTGGACTTTGGATTTAAAATTTAAATGTATTATTTGGTCTTGCATCTCCTGTTTTTAAGCTTTTTTTCTTTTTTAGTGGATATTTGGTCGGTGGGATGCATCATGGCTGAGCTACTAACAGGACGAACACTTTTCCCCGGCACGGACCGTATCCTTTCACTGCTGTCGCTGCACCGCATGAGTAAATAGATCCCTGTTAGTCGGTCTGCTCTCTGATATTGTGCATTTGAAGGGGATCAACACAAAATACTTGTTTTACTTTGTTAGTCTTATTTTAAAATCAGCAAGATACTCGATTCTGTCAGCTACATGCCAGAATGTTGGACTTTGTGTGGATGTGATGCGTGTTAAGGTTAAGAACCTCCTATGTTGATGAGTCATTGCTGCCCACTTTATCGCCTCTCCTGAAAAAAAGTACATTTTTCTGTTTTCCTCTCACAGTAATCCTCATTTTCTGCAGCAGAACATGCAGATGCTTCCAATGGAACTTCACACACGCCTCCAAAAACAAACCTACTTTCACAAGGCTGATAATGCACTTTTTTTAAAAATCCTATTCTCACGCTGTTACATAATAAAGCACCAAATAAAAAATAAACCCAGAAACAGCTTTCTGGGAGTTTTAATCTGTTCCCTCTCCTCATCTCAAGGACTTTTCAGTGGAGACTTTCTTCTCACATTTTGCAAACTAAACTGCAAAGTCTTGAAATATAGAAACAAATAATTTGTTTTCACCTACTTGACAAATGTCTGTCTTTATGGCTCCATATTCATTCAGGTTGGAATTCCTGTATGCAGACCTGCACAAATGAACCTGTTTATCATTTTATCCACTAACGGGCTGTGTGTGTGCGTGCATGACTAATGTGAGTAAATGTGTGTATAATCTGGATATTCATAAACCAAATCATCAATAGTGATTTTGTCATTCTTTTCCTTGTTTTTTGTTAATGCACGGATACTTCTGATTGGGTGTGGCTGCCGTTGTCACGTTTCTTTCTGCAGGTGTGTTGTGAACTCAGGTGTGCATGGAAGGTGGGTGTGGTGTTTTGACTGGAAGCAAATGCTGAGTTTTTCACTAATATTTATTCACCACTAATTCAAAGTGAAGCAATAAGTGCTTTGATAGTAAATAACATCAAATATCATCACATGTTCTGGTGTAGAAACAGTTAAGAACATTTTATGGATTAGAAAGGGCCTGATATTGTGAAAAGGCTGTTTTCATAGTTTGGGTGTTGAGTAACATGATCTGAGATGGAAAAGAGGTTGCTTTTAATTTGACCTGTCAAAAGAATGGCTGAAATCTGACTGAGCTACGTGGGATTTCAAGAAACTAGTGGTCGCAGCTTCTGACAAAAATGAACCAATCTTTTTTTGGGTGGATCGGAGGTTAACATTTTTGGCTCAAATCAGGATCAGTGAACATGGAGTCTCTTTCAATGGTGGTTTATGGTTTTTATCTCTGCATGTAACAGTGACAGAAAATACATCGAGTAGGCCACAAGCCCCTCGCTCTGCTTAAACGGAGAACTCTCAGAAACAGAGAGGGGAAAGGGGGGCGGGACTCCACCAGCAGTTCCACCAACGACTCAGCGGTGAATTTCTAAGGAAATACGTCCGCTCTGCAGAGACAGTCTTAGAAAATGATACAAGTTTTTATTTTATTTTGGCTAAAAACGGCATTAACATCATTAAGACCACTGGGATAGCTTTGAAATTGATCAAGAGATGATCGATGTGTGTTTTTAACACTGTTTACCTGCTTTTGTCTAAACCAAGATCTTCTTAAAGGTAATTTTGGTGAATTAATAAACGTCTATTTCACATACTAGGCTTCCAGAAATCTTTGGGTGTTGTTAAAACCCTGCACTTGTGTACTCAGTTTTGATCTATTTTTGAAAATAATTGATATCAGTTATAGTCTTCAAAACCACACACTCTGGTTTTAAACTAGTCTTCCTCTCTGCATGTGGATGAAGGTTCGCCTGTTGTAGCTCACGCTCTCCTTGGTTCCAACATGCTCCATCCTCTCTGTTTTCCTTCATGTCCGTGTGGTAGACATTGATCAGTTGAAGCTTATAATGATGCTGGTGGGAACCCCGGGGCCCGAGCTCTTGATGAAAATCTCTTCAGAGTCAGTGAGTGTCAAATTTGCGTCCGTCCTCGTGTTGCCGCCCCACCCTTGCGCCTGTATGCGTGCTGCCTCTACCACTCTGTGTTGCCCCAGCTTTGCGCCGCAGTTCTCGGTGACTTCCCCGCAGGTCTCCGTTTGATTTGTTCCCCTAAAGCTGCACAGCACCGATCTCTCATTAGGTCGTAGGGTTTCTGTGGCTGTTTCTTGCTTCATTCTCATCCATCCCACCTTTTGTAATCTGCCTCATTTCACCTAAAGATAAACTTTACTTGCCTCCCGTGCCTCTTTTGACTTTCTGACCTCTGTGCTATGAGGCCCCTTGACTCTGAAGCCTTAGATATAAACCAGCTGCAGCAGATAATGCGCCTGACGGGGACGCCCCCAGCCTCCCTCATAAGCAGGATGCCCAGCCATGAGGTGAGACTCCATCTTTCAGCCTTGGAGCTCAACAGCAGTTGTCCACCAGCAGACTTTTCTTCCACGCTGGCAGCTCACTCGCTTCTGCTCTCACTCCACAAACCCTCCCGTTTCCTCTCTGACTCACTGTGCTTCTCGCAGCAGAGATTCCCAGAGTGCTTTGTGAGTGAAGCCCTCTGATGAGTCGTCTGTTGCACAGAAAATTGTAAATTCTTTGAAAAATGAGGATGCACTACCTGTCTAGTGTGTTTCATGTGTTTGCAGTTGAAGTGTTGACTGTGGGAAAACCCTAAATTGTGCAACTTGGAGCATTAGCCACAAGCTTTAGCACACCTACTTTTGAAATGCATTGTGGTTATAGATTAAAAAACAGTTTATCATTACATTTCTGTCAGTTTAGCTTTTTTATTTTTTTTTAATTGTCTTTTACAGGCAAGGAACTACATCAACTCACTTCCCCACATGCCCAAGAGGAACTTTGCGGATGTGTTCATCGGTGCAAATCCGTTGGGTAAGCCCTCATGTCAGGCTGGCGTTGTGACTCCCTCTAGTGGCATCATTTATTACGGTGTAGTTTTTACATTAGATGTTTGTTCTGTTCAGATTCTATTGCATTAAGGACTAATGTTCTAAATGACAAAACTGATAATTTTATGGTTTTATGCTAATTTGGTTTGAAAACTTAAAAAAGAAATTCTATATACTATATTTTATATGTACTATTTTTAATAGCTGTATTTTCATTCAGTGATTTCAGTTGAGTGTTTTGCACATATGTAAAATAGATGATATAAGTAATTTTTACTTTCTATAAGGATGACCCTGTGTAAACTGGACTTTGTCCGTGATAATATCCTGCAAATTTGCAATATTTACCTCCCACATGGAACAGAAAAACTGAATCCTCAATTTTAGAAGTTTAAACTAAAAATTTAGTTTAAACACATTTTGTTAGACGAAGTGGAAGAATCTGTTCCACTGTTGGAACCGAGCTTAGTTTTATTTGATTCATCTTTGTGAGAACAAAGATGGATTTGGTCACCAGCAGAACACAGCACCAAAGCATTAAAAGCGTTACATTTGCAGTGCATGAAGGGCTGCGGTTTGCAGGTCACTTCTGGGGACAAATTTACATTTAAAAACAAACAAATTTTAGTTTTAACCTAAAATTTGTGATGATGGGAACTTTAGCCTTTTTAAAGATCCACTCCGATCATCTTTTGATCCATTGTAAAATTGTAGTTAATAAAAATGTAGTTATAGAGATTATGATGTTTTCAGGCAAAACTATAAAGAACTGTGCCGTTTTTCAGGACATAGTTTCTGCAGAGCTTCAGGACTTCTCTAGAATCTCACCCCTGAGTTGTGGGCGGGACCAAAAAAATTAAAAAATATTCCATAAGAACATGATAAAAACATTAACAAAAAAAACAATTTTCATTGGAGTGGGTTTTTAAAAACTGTTTAGTTCAGACATGTTCTGAAGTACATGAGACCTTCAGTGTGCACTTTTTTCTGACTTTTCTTTCCTTTGCTCCTCACCAGCGGTGGACTTATTAGAAAAGATGTTGGTGCTGGATACGGACAAGCGGATCACGGCGTCTGAAGCTCTGGCCCATCCTTACTTTGCTCAGTACCACGACCCAGATGACGAGCCTGAAGCCGAGCCGTATGACCAGAGCTTTGAAAGTCGGGAGCTGGAAATTGAGGAGTGGAGGAGTGAGTTATTCCATCGTTTTGATCTCAAGTCTGCGTGTCTTTGCTGTTCAAACTAAGTGCATGCTGTGTTTCTTCAGGTCTAATCTACGATGAAGTCCTCAGCTTCGTGCCACCATCTTTAGACGGAGATGAGATGGAGTCGTGAGGGGGAGGCAGCTTCCCTCTCTGCGTCCTCCTCCATAAAAACTCTTTACCGTCTTCATACAACTATCCACTGCTTTCATAATGCATACACAACAGTCAAGTGCCTGCCGTCATTCATATCTGAGAGACTTGTGATTTCAGGGTTGGGGCCTGGGGTTTCAAATTTTGTTAATAGCTTCCATGAATCCAACGACAAACCCATCCTTAAACCCCACACCGATCATTTCCATATTTAGCCTCTACTCTCAAATTTTCCACATTTTGTTCCTAATTGTAAAAATTGACCCGCTAATCCATGTAGGATTACATTTTTAAAGGAATGGTAGGAAATGTGATGAAACCATTTAAGATTTAGCTATAAAGTTTATTTTACTGCATTCAAAGAAAATGTTATTTGTACACAAACATGTAACTGAGCTGATTTTACAGCACACAGTATTTGTACATTAGTAGTTCTGACTACACAGTTCCATCCAATGTATAATTTCTTGAGGAATACACTAGACAATCTCCTTCACAGTATGGATTTTATTACCGCAATTTATCCTAAATGGCATCAATAAATGTGTGTAATTACAAGTATTTATAGAATAGGATAAGAGAGTAAACCTTCACATTAGGAAGAGAAATTCAAAACTTTCCATCTTCCTTTTTGTGGATTTGTTGACTTGCTTCTTCTTTACAATATCAGTTCAGATATTAGTTCTGTTTTAGTTTTAGCAGTATGCAAGTTTTGTTATCACCACAGCAGGAGGAACGGGTAGCAGAGCATCACCTAACAATGTAAATGAACCATTGTGCATTTGTATACCACAGTACTGTTAATGTTTATTGAATGTTTTGGGGAAAACAGTTATATTTATGATCCTTTCTTATATTGTTTGTATATCGTTGTAAATAAGTATATTATTTGTTGGATTAATTTTTTTCTAATTTATAAAGAGGTTATCGTATTAGAAATCAGAAATGTCATCAAAAATCAAATGTGTTGCTGGAGTTAGTTTTTATATCCAAACAAAAGGAATTTACCATATTTACAAAAATAAAAACTACGGTTAAATGCAGTGGGGTGTTCTCAAAAATCCACTGTAAAAAAGTATCAAGAAATTAAATAAAAATAGGTAATTAAGTCACCACTTTTAGTGAGTTTCAAACCACTAATTCTTTCTTTATCAAGAGCGATGGCATACGTTTATGCTGCATCCAAACTGTGGTTGTCTGACAGTAAATTCAGCTGCAACTGTTCCATGTAGTTTGATATCTGCTGTATTATTTTTAATCGTCGTGTGTTAAATCAAGATTTGACGTCACTCTGTGATTCTGTAATGTTGCTTGTTTTAATATGATCATTTCAGGGCACACAAGTCTGTTTGCTCACTGGATGCTGCCGCCTCTGACGTGGAGATTTTTTACACAATTTGATGCAATATTTATTTGACCCATATCCCACTGTTAGCATTTTTTTTCTTTTTCTTTGCTTTGCCTGAAACTTGTTTTTGTTGACCACATGTACTGAGGCATCAGGCCATGCCATCTGTAAATACCACCACAAGAAATAAAGGTTACTATTTTTCAATGATGTAAAAAAAAGTTTCGTTGCACTGTTGGTGTCAGCATATTACCTCTAGGTGGCAGTAGGTGCCAAGTAATTCACTATTTGCACTATTTTTATTTTTATTGTCCCTTTCCATCTTGCAAACTTTAAACTGGTTCTCTGTTGGAATTACATGCACGTTTCAATTAGAAAACAACACCAAAAAACATGGAAATGCTGGTTTACCTTAACATTTTGCATCTGTTGAGAAAATGGGAGCTTTATCGTTGACTAGTTATAGTCAACTATAGAAAAGTTAGATGCATTGCATTTGAAGACTTCTGTTTCTGTTCAATTAAGAAAAGTTTGATCTATAAAGTTATGACTTTCAGGTTAAATCTATGACCTAGAGGCCCTGTCACAGTGTTTGAAAATAAAATGTTACTTTTTCCAAATAAAATATGTTTTAAAGTATTTACTTTGGTTGTGGAAAAGTTGTACTTGGTTAATAATATTGTAGATCTATATTTGTTTATTATTCTGGGATGAATTTTAAAAGTAGTAAAGCTATAATGAAATGGTTATATATATATATATATATATATATATATATGAACAATCAGTAACAACAAATTCAATTAATTTTTTTTTATTGTCAAAAGAATTTTAATTTTGAAAAACACATGAGCTTTTCTTGCTAATAAACGACTAGTTTCAGCTTGTTACAGTGTATTAAGAAGATGGACACATATTCTATGTTAATAATATAAAAGAAATGGAAAAAGGAACTCATCAAACAATCAGGACTGAAAAATGTCAAATTTAGAAAAAACGGAGAAGGCCCACTGGTCAATGTAATTTTTTTTCAGGCAAAACTGAAAAATTTTGTCTTTGTCCCGCACATGTTCAACATAAAAGTATTATTAAAAAGTACGTTTTCTTAAACTAATTTAACACAACTGTTTTTTAATAATAAATATGAAAAAAGACATTGATAATAAATTGATCTGATTAAATATCATTCCATTGTCTTGGGAATATGAAATTGATTCTGAAATTTGACAAGAACACGAAACGAAAAAAACATAAATGTATCATAAATTGGTTAAAACATCAAATTTACCGGAGAAACTCGCTCACTTTTCGGCCATAAACACAAATGATTCAAAACATTTTGCGCTCGTCGGTTTCCATATTTCCGACAGTTGTGAACGCAACTGTTCTCCAAATTGGTTTTCGGCATGGAAAGAAAAGGTAACGGAGCTAACTCAATCTACTCACTTTTACACTGATTTATTTGGCACAGAAATACCCTTTCTTGGTGGACATTTGTCAGAAAGTGATTCCGTACCAACAAACTTTCTAATAAATCGTGTTGCAGGTGATGTAAAGCTGACCACGCGCCCTCCGACGTGTGTTGTGTAGTGACGTTAAGCTAGCTCGAGCGGCTGGATTAGCTTCACACTGGTCTGCACCAAACTTTCTCGTTTTCTGAAATTTCAAGAAAAAAATAGGTCAAAGCGGTTCTGAATGCTTATAATAGATTAAATTAGGTCCAATTGATAAAAACGTTTTATTTCTGTACATTCACGAAAAACGGTATCAAGGCCGGGTACTTTAGCTACATAACCGGTTAGCTACATGTTTGGCTAATTTAAACAATAAAGCGCCATAATCTACAAACACAGTCCTCCGCATGGACTTGGAAGCAAAGATAACATGTTTTATATTTGATATTTGTTGTTATAACACTTTCTCTTTGACAATTAATTAATTACAACATTTTCCCCTTAGTGCTGGCGATACAAGCGAGAAAGAAGAGGGCGAAGCCCAGAAAAGCTGGCAAAAAGTAAGTGGAAATCACCATCAATCATTAACTTCATTCAGATTTATACATTTTTACAATGAGTTTTCTTGTTAAGCTTTCTGGAGCGTGTTAGACTTTTTAGTTAGAAGGTGTAAAAAGAGCATTAAACAATTCACAAAAAATTGGAAAAGAAATGTTTGGATAGAAATGTCAGCACTTCTGAACTTTTCTCATTTAATTTTCATTCGGAATCAAGTTCTAATTTCACATTGAAGTAGAGCAAATACACCATGGAAGTATTTGCAATTGGAATGCAAATCCAAAGAAATTTGTTTTTTCAACCTTAGAAATGGTATATGCGTAAACTTACGTAGCGCTTTTCTACCTTCATTGAAGGCCCAAAGCGCTTTACAGTCACAGCCCCAGTCACACACTGATGGTGGCTCTGCAGCCAAACACTGGCGCCAACCTTCCATCAGAGGCAATATGGGGTTCAGTGTCTTGCCCAAGGAAACTTCGACACATGGGCGGGCAAGGCGGAAATCGAACCTGCAATCCTTCGATCAGAGGCCGACTGCCCTTTCCACTGCACCACGGCTGGTGCAAGTTTGAAGGTTTAGAAGCAAAAATGATGATACTTTATCCATGTTTAAGTTAAAATGAAAATAAATACACAATGCACACTTAAATTCAGGAGTGACTTATCTTAAAAGCAGACCTAACAAAATGATATATCTTAAAGAACCTGAACAGTTAGCTGATGCTTTATTGAAACCAAACCTTGCCTACAGACCCACTCAAAGAAAATTGTGTTTGTAACATGTTCTAGTGGCATTTCTCTAAGCTAAGATAAATAATGATAATTACAGTTACATTTGCATTTTTTATTTATATTTTCAAATTGTTGTGAATCAGGGGCAGATTAAAAAAAATGTCAGGTTCTGCAGTTGGTGGGTTACGAGTTCCCGGTTCCTCTCCTTTCTGATGCATCCACTTGCAGACAAATGGATCCATGTATGTCTTTGTTTTCCTTGTGTGAGCTAGCATCCTGCTTAAAACTGGATAGCTCCAATATCCTCAGCCTTTTTTGTTGCATCGCTAATGTCAGGTTGGGGTTGTGAGGGGCTGTGAGCTAGTGGGAGAGAGTGGATGATAGCAAATGAGGACAGGCTTACTCCCCACCAACAGTGCCACCCTTAACTCAGAGGTGAATTTCTGATGAACTACTACTGCTCCGCAGAATCGATGTCTTAGAAAACACCCGTTTTTAAAAATCATTTATTTATTTGTGTTTTGGCTAACACGTCATAATCATAACTGAAAGGCCACTGGGAGTGCTTTTACACTAGATCAAAATATAATCGAGTTGGTCTTGAAGAATTATGCATTAACAAGTCGTCTAGTGTGGTTGCTATGTTTTGTAACAACAATATTTTACAAATTAAACTGAAACATAGTTCAAAAATGTAGCTCAAAAATATTGTAATTTTTTTTAAGATAAGACCATATAAACTTTATTGATCCCGCCGTGGGGAAATTTACAGTTACAAGAGCTCTGGGAATCATGTATCAGGTCCAAAGAAAGGTAAAATGTGCAAAACATTCAAGGTGAAGGAAAATTTAAAATAAACATCTCTCATTGTATACACTTTTCATGCATAGCTAGAAAAAGTTGCTTGTGAATAAATCCTCTGCACTGTCTGCCTCTCTTCCGAGCTTTGCTCACCTCGTGCTCCTTCCCTCCCACTCTTGTGTCGCTCTTATGCGATCTGTTGTGATCAGAGGGACGCAGCTGCAGTCGTGCACTAATGCAGCTCTCTTAAAAAAAGGTGCAGAGCTGTTCTCAGTTTTTCATTTTGGGTTTGAAAATCCTCCTTTTACCCTACTTTGGCTGGTGTTTGCTTAGAGCTGCAAGCCCTTTAGTTATGTGGCTGCTAGACTGGATCATCTCCATCAATACAGCTGTGGTGAAACTTGCCAGTGGTCTCACATGCACGTGAGTGGTTTCTTTGCATGCAAAACAATACAAAATAAACGTCTTAGCTCATTGTAGTGATGGTAGCTACAGTGTTTATCTGTGTGAATTTGATATACATTTTGGTTGTCTGTTCTGTTGATGAAGAACCTCTGCAGACTTATGCTGCTGCTTCATGGAGTACCTGACTGCTGGCTCGTACAATGCTGACTGTGCATGTAAGCAGCAGCGACCAACAGTAAAGAAGGAACTCTACTTGAAGTCCTTGAATGACCTCATTAAGAATTCATTTGATTTACTCCCATTTACTGCTGAAGTTTCGGTGTTGCAAATATACTCTCATGACTGTGTAAGCCCAGAACAGCTTCGGCAGGAATTACCTGCATTACTTCATTTCTGTTTTCATTCATCGCATTTCTTGCAGCCACTGTTACAGCCCATTACATAACCCTTCAGCTCTTTTATTATCCGCAGCTCAGGAAAGCTCTTTCCCTTTTAGTTTGGGTTTCCTTGTCTTCTCGTGGCATGTTCAGATCTTTACCTCATTCTGTTGAAATAATGCACTTATAATGCACAAATAATGCATAATGTCTTCTTCTGGGATCATCTTAAATACATCGGAGGCTTGAACATTAGTATATATTTTTGGAGAAATTAGGATATGCTGCATCATTGATGGTTGCTGTAATAGTTCTCTATTTACATCACTATGGGTATGTTTGGCATTTAGTCTGACAGAAATCTGCTATATGTCCCAGTAATGTGTTTTTAATGTTGTGTTTTCTACACTCAATCAAAGCTCAATTGTTAGTTTGGAAGAATTCCTTACAAATTTGTTAATTAATAGGGATGCACCAATATGAGTATTTGTGGCCAAAGCCGAATAATAATTAAAATCAGGGGCGAAGCTACAGGAGACAGGGAGGGGGCCAAAAAGCTTTGCATTACACTTGCCCTCCCATTATTTCAGTCAATTTTAGTATAATTATTGACAAAGATTTAAAAAAATAATCAATACATGTTTCTTTAAGCATTGCAAAATAACAAAAGCAAGATTTGTAAATGAAATAATAACAAAATTGTTAGAAACAAGTATTGGAATCCAGTCATTTGTAACAGTCTTCCAAAATCTTCTGCCTCCCACCCCCCACATACAAAATGTTCCAGTTCTGCCCCTGATTAAAATGCTTGGCCAAAACCCAAATATTTATAAAATGTGGATGTTAAATCTTTCACAGTGTCTTAAATATTGCATAAATAGATAAGAATACATTATAGACGTGTTTTTCCAAATAAAATAAAAGTTTATAGTGTATCAAAAACATCAATTCGAACAGTAGATGGGCTAATAAAACAAAAAACTGAAAACATTTGTCCAGGTACACAACATAACAGAAACAGGACAAATTTGTCAATAACAAAACTTTAGCTTCAAGTAAAAGGAAGGAAACCAGGACAGTCATAAGTTTTATAGTTGTCTTACACAGACACACAATCATCTAAAGCCATGAACTCCAGTGCCTTAATTGTAATTTCGTTTGCTTTGGCACTTTTATTTGCAAACTTTTTTGTTTTTTCCAAACATGTCAAGACTTCAAACGTGCACAAGTCAAAAATGGCAGAACCCGAAGGCTTGTTTTGGTGACATGGCGGTGTTCTTATATGACACAACGGGTGCCGACTTCTTGTAGAATTGATGGGGAAGGATGGCAGCGTGGGATGGGATGATGAGGGCTTACTTTGCGTTGTGAGTCCCGCCCACAACTCTGAGGCAAATTCCTGATGAACTCCTTCCACGCTGCAGAAGCTATGTCCTAGAAAGCAACAGGTTTTTTTTAGCCTAAAAATGGGACAATCATAATTTAAAAAAACACTGGGAATAGTTTTACAATGGATCAACGTATATTTTTTTATAGTGGTGTAGTACTCAGTATCAGATTATTATGTCCGTAATCAAAGTGAGCGACCGTAGCTTCATACCATTTGCTGCACTGATCCAATCGTCTTTTAAATCTGCGAGAGGATTGTGTAATTGTTTCCTGTAACATTGAGAAATGTTGAAGCAATAGAAGAATACTGTCTGCCTTTATTAAAATAAATAAAATCAAAGATTGTCCATAACACGTTAAGAGCATAAATCTCTAAACATACTAAAGTAATGTGTTATGTAGGCCTTATATTGAAACATCTAATTAAAATCACGGCTTGTCAGTATAAATTCTCCGGTTCAGTCAGACCCGTCAGATGCAGATGCATGCATACCTCAATTTCTCTTCGCCGTCCTCAGTTGAGATCAGAGGTATTTGAATTGCATGTGTTGCATAGGCAAGTGCCCTTAATTCACTAACTGACTCGCCAACATGCAAACTGCTTTTCGGCTGGCAGTCCTGTGATTTTACCTTTGAATATCTATCATGATGGCTACGTTTATATCCGCGAACTGGTCTATTCAATTCAATAGCTCAGATTGGGTGCAATTTGGAGCAGAGCTTTAAAAAAATGAAACAAAGTTTGAACAGTTTGAAGAACTGCACAAAACCTCCTAAATAATCTGAAATCCAGTTTTCCTACCTTTATTTTGGTCTAAAATAGGCCTCTTTGGTATTACAGATGTTAGTTTATAATAGTTTTTTGTGTGCAGCCATTCTTTCACAGCACTTGTTTTCAGGAACACCACAAGTGTTTTATTATTTATTTATTTTTAAAATGAAAGTCCTCCTGTTGTTGTTCCGCTTTCACTATTTTCTCTGAAAAAGTTTGCTTCCAACAAAACTAAAAGCTTGTTCTCTTTAAATAATTAAGCTAGTATAGCTCCTTATTATTTCACTGATAAAATTATATTCTTTTTCAAAACTCAAACTTTTTCTCTGATAAAGAATAATATTCAACTAAAATAAAATTTTACAAATATCGTTAGAATATGAAAAAGGAGCTATTTGATGTCTATCTTACAGTTTTACAAAGTTGTGGTTAGAATTTTGGTTATTAGTTTAGTATTGTTTGTCATTTTACTCCTTATAGCTCCTTTTGTTAAAGGTGGCTTAAGTTAAATATACAGAAATCATCTGAATATTTTGATTTATTTTAAATTCTAAAAAAACGTAAAAAACTGACAAAAGCAGAAATATTACTTTTATTCTAACATAAAAAATTCATTTTAAAATAATTTCTCATAATTCCCACATCACTGCTGCTTGTTCATCTAAAGAAAGCGTAAACGGTTTTATTTGTGTCCACACATTTCACTTCAAAATGCTGAAACCTTGTTGAAGAAGATGCTGAAGAAGATCAGTCAGAAGGGAAAAAATGTTGTTTTGCTAGGAAGGGGGCGGTGGAGGAGGTTGATGCCATACCTCACCTGCAATGCAGTGCTGGGCTCCAGCAGCCAATCGTGTGGCAGCTGTCGGTGTGGGGGGCTGGGCCAGAGGCTGACGACAGCCAAGGAGAGTTCTCGGTCAGACGGTGATGGAGACTGTTAATCTGCGAGGGAGGGAAAAGTGAGGGAAGAATCAGCGGGGCTCTGAAAACCAGGACTCATCCTCCAGCTGAGCCTCGCTTCTCCTCTTCCTTTGTTTGTCTTCCTGATTCTGCCCTTTTTATCATCAGAACCAGTTTTTCTTCTAGCAGCTGTAGATAGATTTCTTCTCCTCAGTTGTTCCTCCAGAACTTCTAATTCCTCTTGTTTCTCCTGGTGGATGAAAAGGTTTTTTGTCTTTAACATCTTCACTCTTCGGTTGTTTTCCTTGCTCCACGTCCCATGGGCATTCGTGCATCTTGCAGGTAGGATGCCTTTTAGTTGTGCTGGGCGAAGGGCAACTTTGACAGATGCAGGTTGTCTTGATGCATGTCCAGTGTGGGACTGCAGGGGTCCTTGAGGTATCCTTCTGTTTGTTTTGTGGGCTTTGAGCTGCTCCTGGTTTCACTTCAGGTTATTAGAAAATATAAAACTTAACTCACATTTGAATTCTTTTGGTATATTTTGAATTTTTTGTGCATTATAATTCTGTTGGCACATTTATTCAGAATATTTCTTTGGTTTTGGAGTTGTCATATAAAAGATCTGTAATTGCATACCAACATTTATGCTAACATTTTAAACCTCCAACATACTGTGGTTTTTTTTATTTATTGGAGGTATTGCATTTATCAAAAGAATTGTTACTGATTACTGTCCAAACCCCAAAAAAGAACATCTTAGTTGTCTAAGCATCGAAACAAAAGAGAGAAAACAAAGCAATCTTCTCTTACAAACCAAATTTGACAAATTAAAGTCTGACCAGTGAAACTCAACATGGACATTAAGCTGACATCAGATTTCCAAATGACCATTGTGTAACCGATTGCTGCATTGGGACTGCTGTTGAGCAGGTTGCATGTTTGTATATCAAAAAAACAAAACAAAAATCAATGATCCCTAATATAGCTTTGGACACACTTGTCATTGTAACATGACCTGTGTGTATTTTTCTTAATTATTTTTTTTCCAGCTGGGTTTTTTTCTTTTTTTAAAACCATATTGTCTAGCAGGAACATTAGCTTAATTTTAAAGCCACATAATGTTGTGAATATGGCTGACAACACTGCCATATATATATATATATATATATATATATATATATATATATATATATATATATATATATATATATATATATATATATATATATATATATATATATATATATAACTTTTTTTTTTGTTCTAAATTTTTTAAATAATTTTTCCCAAATAACACAAGAAATGTATATTAAAGAAAAATACACTTTTAAAATTTTTATAGGACAATATTTCTTTTATTTTAATTGATCATTTTGATGTTGGTTGTTTATCTGACTGTGGCTTCATGGTTGCTCAACATTTTTTATTTTAGCGCAATTAAAATCTAATCTAAACATAAACATTAGATTTTAATGTTTATGTTTATTTTAATTTTAATGTTTATTCTTGACTAAACTGGTAATCCTCACATTAAGATGAGTCTTCAGATTGCTTTTTGTCAATGTTTTGCAACCAAGTCTCTGTCATTTATTAGTCTTTAATGATTTAAAATATGTTGATTTACCAAAACATGTCTTGTTTCTTTATCTGACTTTTTTTTTTTTTCCTCTTTGGGGAACAAACTCGGATCTGAAATGTCTTTAACTGGGTATCTCGTCGTATTAATATCTCTTTTATGCAGGGCTAATTGCTGACATTCATTTGAAGTTTCTTGCCTTTTGTTTCTCCTTAGACCAGAGCCTCACGGGCGCGGAGGTGGCTCTCAGCAGGGTCAGGGCGACGCTCAGCTTCCAGAGCAGGATGAGGAGATCCTGGGGTCCGACGATGATGAACAGGAGGATCCCAATGACTACTGCAGAGGTGAACCCTCTGTCAGACAGGAAAAAGTTTGAAAGTGGATGATTAAAAGTTTCTTTTATGGAAAAGAAGAGCATTTAAGCAAAAACTCAATAAAAAATCAAGTTATTTAATTGATTACTATTAGGCTTCATGGTATTTATCAAAATTTCCAATCCAGGAAATCCAGCTAGTTTTGTTACGTAAAACTTTTCTTAAACAAATTTAACTAAACAAAGTTCGATAAAATTTGTATGTAAAAAAAAAAAAAAAAAGATTTGAAACTAACCTAACAGATTTTTATATCTGAAAAAAACTGAAATTGCAATTAAACAAAAGGTATTTATGGATTTGATTAAAGTCATGTTTCATTTTCAAACATAATGGGTTTTTTTAAATTAAATGATGTGACTTGTTGTTCATCCTCTGTGTTTTTCAGACTTTCTTTTCTCACTTCCATTTTTAACACTTAAAGCAGGAGGTGCTGTAATTTCCAGGACTGTGTGAAATTTCGTTAGAATATGTTAAATATAAGATCAAACTAATATTCCGTCTAAATTTACTTCTCTGAGGCCTTAGTCTTCTAATCAGCTTCACATACAGGAGCTGGACTGCACAGCCATCAATAAGCAGTATTTCAGTGCAGCTTTGTGCCTGTTTGTTTAGGTGGATATCATCACGTGAAGATTGGCGACCTGTTCAACGGTAGATACCACGTGATCCGTAAACTGGGCTGGGGGCACTTCTCCACTGTGTGGCTGGCCTGGGACATCCAGTAAGTTCATGACTTGACTTGGGGCGTTCAAGAAGTTAAATGTTGTTTCCAGAAATGTGAAATGATGTTGGACTTTTAAAGTTGACAAAATGTTTTTAGTGTTGGCAAATAATCTGTGTAGAAAAATGTTTTTTAGGGAAGAATATTTAATTGCAGATGCTGTGACTGGTGGCACTGGTTGTAGTAAATTCTACTTTAAATAAGTGAAAAAAAATTAAGTTAGAACATTGTTGGTTATATTTGCTGCTTTAAGTATTGACTGGTAAACTCCTGTCATCATCTGACCTTTAAATCAAAAATATCTAGATTGTATCTGCTTTTTTTCTTCACATAGATAATAATGGATAAATAAGCCTATTTATGAATGGCATATATGTTTTTCAGTGGGTTCATGTAAATGAATAGAATTTAGCTAAAATTGCTATTACGCGAAACAGCTTTTTTGTAATTTGCTCATTTATTTAGCAACATTGTTTTTCAGGGAGAAGTGCTTTGTGGCCTTAAAGGTTGTGAAGAGTGCTGAGCATTACACAGAGACGGCTTTGGATGAAATCCGGCTACTCAAATCTGTAAGGCACACGGATGATCCTGCAATGGGCTGAAGTCCTGTTGTTATGGTCCTGATTCTTCTGTGTTTTCCAGGTGAGAAACACAGATCCCACTGACCCCAGCAGAGAGAAGGTGGTGCAGCTGCTCGACGACTTCAAGATTGCTGGCATGAATGGAACCCGTATCCTCTGGCTGTGAATGAAACCATTTATTGTTTCAAAGCATTGTTTTGGTTGCGCATAAAGTTATTTTAATCTTCATTAGCAAAAAAAACAAAAAATCCAAATTGCTCCTCCTCCTGAGGTTCTACTGTCATTCATCTGACCCATAACAAATCTGTCTTTTTAAAAGTACATCTTTTTGAACAGAGCAAGTTAAAAACAGTCATAAACACTGTTAGATGGTTTAATCTCGGGATGCAACGATTCACTTTCCCCATGATTCGGTTCAAAGTTGTAATGTATAGTTCAGGTTTAAGCCAACATAAGTGGAATCCTTAGTTTCTGCCCTAGTTTCTGGTTTCTGTCCGGACCAATAGACTAAATACACCCTTAGAGTGCATTGTGTTCTCCTTCCTGATTGGCTTCAGAGCATTGTCAATCAATCCCCTGTCTGACACTTCAACTTGAAAAATTTACCAAAATCTTTGATCGCAATCAGATCTTTTCATCCTATAATCTGGATTTATTTTCTATGAAGATTTGAACTTTGAGAGTTTAATTAAGGGAGAAAAATGTGAAAATGTTCATGTTTGACTGAAAGAAGTGTATAAAGTGTGTAGTGAGGAATATTACAGCCTTAAAACATTGACAATTTTTATAGGAAATAAAGTCGATCACTTTTTTTTAAACAATGTAGCTCCTGTGATCAACAAAGAATGTACATATGCATGTAAATTTGATTTAAAAAAACTGATATCATTTTATAAAAAGGACACATTTGGAACCTTTTTTCACTTTACTGATTATAAAAAAGGCAGTTAAGGTGGACTTGTTTCTTTGACCAGCATTTCTACAGATGTCTGTATGGTCTTTGAAGTCCTGGGCTACCACCTTCTAAAGTGGATTATTAAGTCAAATTATCAAGGTCTGCCTCTGCCCTGTGTTAAAAGCATCATAAGACAGGTATGGACTGATTCTTTTTTTTTTTTCTGTTTTTTTGCACAAAGTTCAACGTTTCTGCCGAATGTTCTGCACAGGTACGCTCTAACCTTTCTGTATGACAGGTTCTGCAGGGCTTAGACTACCTGCACACCAAGTGCAAGATCATCCACACGGACATTAAACCCGAAAACATCCTGCTGACCGTCAACGAGCCCTACATCAAGAAGATGGCTGCTGAAGCCACGCAGTGGCAGAAGTCTGGTGCTGCTCCTCCCTCTGGATCTGCAGGTCAGATAAACATGTTTGATTTCTGCGCTGCAGAAGACACCAGTCTGCTGCTGAGCAGCCGGAACACACGACCGCCTGAACTCTAAGCTCGTTTGATTTCTTGCTGCATTTCTACTGCTGATGTAATGAGTGCATGGAGCTTATTCTAGTTTTAATCATTTAGAGGGCAAAGCTGGTGCAGAGTCGCGAGTTACACGATGCCGTGCTTGAAAATGGAAGGTTTGAAGTTGCTTCTAATAAAAGAGAGTGTAGCTGTCATCACTGGATTGGTTATGGTAATTACTCCCTAGCTTTTACAGGGCTAAACTCTCAGTAGCTTTGATGCTGCGGCAGAGACACTTTCTTACTGCTGCTTGGAGGGGATTAGCTCAACATTCCAAACAAATCGCTAATTATAAAAATTTCATAGATAAACCTCATGTCTGTCAACTTGATAACCAGCTTTTTTTCTCTTTTTTTTACAGTCAGCACAGCTCCAGCAGCCAAACCTGTGAGTCAAGTTTGTTTTGTAGATAAAATTTGAATCATGAAAATGTGCAAAACATCTCTGGCTCTTTCTTTCAGATGGCCAAAATGTCCAAGAACAAAAAAAAGAAGATGAAGAAAAAGCAAAAGAAGCAGGCAGAGCAGCTGGAGAAGAAGCTTCAGGAGAAGGAGGTTCCACCTGATGCTGGAGAGGAAGAGGAGGAAGAGGAGACAACAGAGACCACAGAAGACACAGCTTCTTCAGCCAGCCTATCCATGTCTGCTACAATTCAAGACATTGCAAATCATTCTAGCACAGGTGATTCCTGATCAAGCAGCTGGAGGAAAATAGGAGAAATTATTTCATCGACTAAAATAAATGTACCGTGTTCCCTTGTTTATTGCAAGGGTTACATTCCAAAAATAACCAGTCATAGCTCAAATCCACTAAGTAGGATTTTAAGGCTTTTTCTCAGACAGACGTGAACATGTTCAGACTTCTCTTTTGTTTAAAGTCCCACTCAAACGATGCATTTTATATTCTCAAAGTGTTCCCAGGGGTCTTTAATTTATGATTATACAGTTTTCACCCAAAAAGCCTTTGTCGTTTTTTAAGACATATTTTCTGCAGGACACCAGGAGCTCATTAGAAATTCACCTCTGAGTTGTGGGCGGGACTTAGCCTCTAGTAATTTCTCATCAGCCCTTTGTTTGCACTCTCTCCCGCTGGGATATAGCGCTTCACAACCTTAAGCTAACATTAGTGTAGCAAAAACACGACAAGCAATATCGGAGCTATGCAGCCGTACAGTTTTTTGAGCCAGATGCCAGCTCAGGCAAGGGAAATGAAGATGTTAATGGATCTATTAGTCTGCAAGTGGTTGGATTGGAATTGGAGCAGAGAAAGGGCATTTTGGTCACCCATGGCGGGTACTGAGCCACAAATATAAGCTTTTTCAAACCACAAGTTTTCATCTGCTCCTGATCCATCACAATTTGAGTAAAGAAATACTCAGAAACGCAGTTTTGGTTTTAAAATAAATGTAAATATGTCCTCCATAATGGTAAAAATGTGACAAGAACAAGTTAAAAAAACACCAAAAACACACATTTCAATGGAGTAGGTTTTTTAAGTTCAAACCTTCAAAGTAAAATAAGTCCAATATTATAAAATAAAAACAAAAATCTGATCGCGATTGACAAGATAAGAGAATTTTTCCAAGCTGATCATATTCTTTGCACGAAACACAATATGGATGAAATCGACATTGTCAACAGCAGATCAGAACGTTGATGGTTTCTTTGAATATGTATTAAAAAAAGGAACTAGGGGAATTCTTTATCGGAAAAGAAAAAGTGCTTGTCTTTTCTTGAAAATTCCAAACTAAAATCTATATTTGGATGGCTAATAACGGCCTTTTTCTGTCATTTAGTAAAAAGTGCAAGTAATAAAAAGCAAAAGACTAATCAAGTTGGTGAATATTTATAGATAATAGACAACCATCCTGTTACTAAAATGAGTTTCTGATTAATCCAAACGGCTTTTCTCTACAGATTCCACTCCTGTTGAGCCGTGTCAGCCGGGTGAACATAAGAAGGACGTGGCGGAAAAGGATAACTCTTTGGAAATCTACTTGAATGGTCACGCCTCTTCACCGGAGAGCGCAGTCGATGCGGAGGTACAAGAAACCAAGCCATGTCCAGAACAAGCGAAGCCGCAGAATCCCAACCATCCAGAAGACACCAACGCCCAAGATCCAACATGTAAGGAAGAGGCACATCAGACACACCGAGGAGCTGACAGCCCCCAGCAGAAGCTCCCGGACTCCCTCAGCTCAGAAGGTACCGTGGAACAAAAAGATGGAGAAAGAGACCAGAAGGAGTTGGAGAACTGTGGTACTCAGGAGACCGAGGCAGCGACCCAAGCGGATGAAGAGAGTGGTGAGTCAAAAAATTAATAATTTATGATTTCCTTAACAATTTAAACGTTCAAAACACTGTTTCTGTTTTCTGAATGTTCACTGACAAATTAAAGAAAACTTTTGGTCATCAGGTTTTCAGATTAGTATTTAGGTCGTTGTAAACACGCTCATCCACTTTTATTTCCACCATAAAGAGATGAACGAAACATTTAGCATTTGACATTAAAAAGGCAGTTTAGGAGAAAACATGAACAGTGGATGCGTTAGTGCTTTATAGTCCTGCTCCGGTCATCTTTTGATCTATTTTAAGTGTTCCTAGTCGTCTTTAATCGTCATTAATTTTTACCATTTTTAGCCAGAATAAAAAACGTAATTTTCTAGGACATGGTTTCTGCAGAGTGGCAGCCATTCATTAAAAAATTCACCTTTGAGTTGTGGCTGTGGAGTGTGACTATTGACGGGGAATAACCCTAAGGTCCTAAAAAGTCTTAAAAAGCAATGAATTTATGAATTTGAAAATAATACCTTAAATTTTTTTTAAGTCTTGAGTTTTGATGGCTGAGCCTTAAAAATTTTGCAGCTTAAAACTTTTCCGTTTCACATTTTATGACCATTTGAATTTTTAAACTCAATTATTTTAATCAAATGAAGCAAGTAAACAGCAGAAGCACCAGTTGTTATGCACCAGTGTGCTGTTTTGAAAAACATAACGGCACAAACAAGTTTTTATCATCAAATAAAATCATCAAATGGAAATTAATTAATACAATGGGAAATAGACTGAGAAATTAGCCTTAATTTTTGAACTGCGTGCCCTTAAAAAGTCTTGAATTTACTTGTAGGAACCCCATTAAGCCTACACTCATTTCCCATCATCCCTTTGTTTACACTCTCCTACTAGCTACAGCTCCAAGCTAACATTAACAGTGCAACAAAATGGTGTCTGCAAATGGATTCATCGGAAGAGAGTGGAGCAGGAAGCTTATGCTCTGCCTATTGTGAATTCTTCTGATTCAAACAGAATTTTTTTTCTCTGTTCCGTATTCACCTTTATTTGAACTAAGAAATACTCAGAAATACAATTTTAACCTCCATTTTATTTTCATGTGTCCTCAATCATGAGAAAAATGCTACAAGAACATTTAAAAGCACAATTTTCATCTGAGTGGGTCTTTAATGCACACATTAATGCATCAGAAATAATACTGATGCGTGGGCTGCCTGGTTTTCAGGACATGAGTTGAGTGGGCTGTGTGAGGACAGAGGCTTTCTTAGTCCAACTGCTGTTCAGATGTGGGGTTTTCTGTTACTTTAACCATCCTTCGTCACTGATACCCAAACTGTTGAAAAAAGAAACAGGTTCTGTCTCCAAGCTGCATTAGCATCCACACTGAGGGCTAAAAGTTCTCTGAATGCACTTTTATTGTTTTATATTGTCCTAGAAATCAGTCATCACTCTGCTTCCATTTTCTTGCCTTTCTCAGACTCTGCAGGCAGTTTGTTAGTGAACCCCCTGAAAGCCCTCAATGCAGACAAGCTGCAGGTTAAGATTGCTGACCTTGGCAACGCCTGCTGGGTGGTGAGTGGAAATGCACACCAGTCAGCTACAACATTAAAGCTTTTTTTGCCTTTTTTCTGTTTGTCAGTTTGCTGACTGACGGAAACATTTCCTGTTTGCTTGTTTACTTTTTTTTCCTCTCTTCTTCCTGCAGCACAAACATTTTACGGATGACATCCAAACACGGCAGTACCGTTCGCTGGAGGTGCTGATTGGAGCCGGCTACAGCACTCCAGCAGACATCTGGAGCACAGCCTGCATGGTAAAAACAGATTTATAATTTTCTTTTTTTTTTTGTCTGTTATGACATTAAATGCGTCCTTCATGGCCAGGACACCCATGAGAGATCTTAAGTCTTGACAAATTGTCATGTTTCTTTTTATGAAATAAAATGTAAAAAAAATAAAAAATAAAATAAAAGATGGAACTCCTGGCAGAAACTGTTTTAAAAAAATGTTTAATGGATGTATTTTATAATGTGGACACAGCAAACCTGTTTCGCTCTGTTTTTTAAAGCAAATCTGAATTAGTGTTTTAAGATGTTGCTGTTTTTTATTACGTAAATAAATATATACATTTCACATTTTTTTGGCAAAACGAAGGGAACAAACACCTCAATTAGGTTTGGGTGATAAAACAACAACCAATATCGCAATATAATTTTTCTCAATAGTAAAATGAGCCTATTGCAATAGACTTTTATTTTGAAGGGTCCGAAATTAACAGTCGCTAGTCGTAAGCATTTTCTCCTCTTTGGTGAGTAAAAGTTAGAGGATTAGTCACCACACGGAGGGTAAATGTTTGCGTAAACGTGGTCATGTTTAGTTGCTCTTATTTTGGTGAATTTCTTTTGTCCTTTTTTTTTTTCTCCGCCGTCTGCACACGAGGTAAACAAACAAACGCGACATGAGAGAAAACACCTCACCCCTGCTGTCACTTCCCCGTTTAGCCTTTAGTTTGGCTGAGGAAACAGTGGAATATGTGGCGATTTATAACAGGATCTAGTCAGAACTGGAGAATAAAGCTGCTTCACTTAAGGCAGAAACAGACAGATTCATAAAATGTGTTGATTTTAAAACAGCGCTGTTAGCCGCTAATGCTATGGTGTGTGTGATCACGGATCGGTTCAATGTCAAACAGTATTGTCACAGACGGCCTTTAACACGGGACGGATAAAAACAACAAGATTAACAACCTTTACAACAGCAATCCTTCTGATTTCAATTTATTTGTAAAGAATTGAAATCCAGACTTATTTCCTGAACCCGTTGGAACATGGGGCGTAAATTTAAGATTTTGTCTACTTCTGTATTTTCAATTTGAAAATTTCAGGCAGCCCAAAAAAATTAGAATTTATCTTCTGGGTGCTCTGCTGTCCATTTGCGTTTTTTATCTGGAATTCTCTCTATTTTTTTTTTAAACTTCTTTATGTGTTTTTTCTCAAGTTTTCCTGATGGTGTTGGTGTCAAAGAATGAAATAAAAAGCTCTTTTTGAGTACAGTTTGATCCAGCTGGATTTCAGGTGTCCTGCTCGGCAGGAATCTCCTCCTTTGCTCCGCACGCCACAGCAGGTCCTCCGCTCTCCGCTGGAGCCGTCTGATTGACGTTTATCACAGAATATTAAAATAATTTCAATTTTATCTTAGACGTAGTTTTATTACAATCAGCAGGACCCCCCAGGCCTTCGTCGGTTCCAAAGGTTAAGATCTGAAACTATTTTCTCTGAATCAAAACGGCTCCTTGTTACACATGTTAAAGAGTCAAGTTTGTCACATATTTAAAAAAAAAATTTGTTTGTTTTTGTTTTGTACTAAAACTTTTCTTTGTTTTTTTTAACCAGGCTTTTGAGCTCGCAACTGGAGACTATTTGTTTGAACCCCATTCTGGAGAAGACTACTCCAGAGATGAAGGTTTGTGTTGCTAAAGCATCACATATTATAGTTTGAGTAGGAAGAACAGTTCATTTAAAAACCTAAAATTGTGAATGGTACAAATATAAAATGCCTAAAGTAACAGAAAGCAGAGATTGTAGTTTTTTGTTTGCAGCTTTATTTGTATGACATATCTGTGCTCCAGTTTGTTGGTTTTTCTGTATCCCTGCAGATCACATTGCTCTGATCATTGAGCTTCTGGGTAAAGTTCCACGAAAGCTCATCACGGCAGGCAAATACGCCAAGGAGTTTTTCACCAAGAAAGGTAAACACATCTGCCTGCAGCAGCTGTGCCTGCAGCTGCATGCAGGTTTGGTTTAGTTTGTTCTGCCATCTGCTCAGCTCTGCTTTTTCAAATGGATATCACTCATCAACCTGCTAGCCTGTTTTCACATCTGTATAGTGTTTATTGAAGTGGAATTTGAATGTTTTCTCAGGTGACCTGCGTCACATCACCAAGCTGAAGCCTTGGGGTCTGTTTGACGTCTTGGTAGAAAAGTACGAGTGGTCCAAAGAGGAGGCCCACTCTTTCAGCAGCTTCCTGGTGCCCATGCTGGATCTTGTGCCTGAAAGGAGGGCCACTGCTGCCCAGTGTCTCTCTCATCCATGGCTGGTGTCCTAAATGCACACGCGCTAACCCGACATATTGAGAAAGGAGTTCAGTTTTAAATTACCTGCAGTAAGGGAAAACCTTCATGCCACCTGAGCCTCATCAGGCCTCTTCCATGTTACCAAGTCTCAGCCTTCTCCACAGACGTCCAAACAGGGACTGCTGCTCATCCTCTTTTCTGGATTTCACTCTGAATCTGTGATCCTCTTTTTACTGGCAGCACTTGAACTTCTCAATTTTGGCTTTCTTTCCCTCCGACTTCAGCTTTCTCTGCTCTGCTATGCTATGATCCCATTTTTGTTTAAATAAATGCATTTTTCTACAAAACTGAGTGCAAGATGCCAATTAAGTGAAACTTTTCTTATCAAACCTGCAGCAAAACAAGTTCACAGATGAGCCAAGTGTTTTTCCAGGCTTCAGTGTGTTTTGCTTCTGGCTTCAGTTCGCTTTAAAGTGCTAAATAATATTAAATAAAAAAGAAACTGACAAGAAATTTGTTTAAAAAAAGTGTGCATCTTGCACCAGAATCCCTTACTTAAGAGCCGTAAATGTTCGCCAGAAAAGTGTTCGGTTTGTGTAAATGCTACATTTGCTCAGAAAAGTTGTACGACGGTGAACAGGAAGATGCTCTCTGTGCAGGCAGTTAACGTGAATGCCGTTTTGTACTTGAATTCTTTTACTTCCCCACTGAGTGCACAGAACCAAAGAGTTGGCCTTACCCACTTTAGAAAACAACTACACTGACCAGGAAGAACCAAAGGGCTTGAGAACCCCCTTCTTTCATGTTCCTCAGAATCCAGATGAGTCTTTTGTTTCTCCTTCAGAAAACCTGCTGCTCAAAGCCGACTGGAGGAAATGCACATCACCATCAATGCACATTGCAATAATTTGAATGCCATTGTGGAGCTCGTTCTTTTTTTTTTTCTACTGGTGTATGTCTTCCTTCTTTTATCTGTAAGTAATGAAGAATAAACTTTTTTTTTCAAAATTTACCTTTGCCTTTTGAGCTTTTATTGTTTTTGAAATACTTTGATTTATTTATTGTGAAAGTTTTCAAGTTTGTCAAATATGGATTAAATGAAATAGAAACTAACACATTCAAACTGAGTGAACTGAAGGATATGGGATCTGATAGTTAATTTAATGTCAACTGAAGATAATTTTGCAGTTTCAGAGCTTGTATGTGTGCTGCTTTTGTTGTCTGAATATGATAACTTTATTATTTAAATGGCTAATACAGGAGCAAAGTTGAATGAAGTAGTAAAATTAACAAAAAAAATCAGGTTAGATTTTTTTCCACAGAAACTAGTCAAAGCTGGATTTAATACCAGTGACATTTTATTACAATTCTGTAATTTCCATAAAAATTAGTTTTTAGGTGCAAATATTTAAAAGCATAGAAATATAAAGGAATACAATAAATTTCTGAAGATTGTAAAAAAATGATCATCTTGGGAACTTCTTTGAAACTTTGACGTGCAGCTTCTGGAAACTGATCGCTGACCAACAGCAGGAGGATGATGGACGGGTGGAGCTCCTATGAAGCTTGTTTCATTCCTTTCTGTGTCCATCAGGGGTCAAGCATTATCTGTACCATGACAGAAACAGTCGCTGAACCAAAAACTGCATGAAACGTCATTTTCTTTGGCTTCCTTCATTCTACTCAATCTAAATGTTTTATTCTTACACCCTTCAACAATTTCTATTCACTTTTCTCTGTTTTTATTGCTTCTTTTCCGTACCCTGATAGATCTCCTACCTTTTTCCTCCACCTGGAAGTCTTCAGGTAGCAGCTTGTCCTGCCGGCTGCCCAGGCTGAAGGCAACAAAGGAGAGGATGAGTGAGTCCATGATGCTGATGATGGCCAGGATGTACGCCCAGCGCACAGTGCAGTTTCCCAGGGTGTATTTGTCGGTCCGCTGGCCACACATGCGCTTTACCTCCTCTGAGTCCCAACCATCAGGATAGATCATGCAGCCAATCACCATGCAGGTACCTGAGACAACAGGTGCAAATACATTTTTATCAAGGGGTTTCTGGAGCCTATTGACTATCTATAATGTTTATTACTTTTTTCAACTTAAAAGATGATTTTCTTCAGGAATTTTTAATTCTGTGAAAACTCTTATTTAGTCTTTAGTCATATAGAATTGTATGCATGTTTTTTTAAAGTTAATCTGAACTTCTTAAATCATCTTCAACTTAGAAAATGAACTTTTTAAAAGCTTTTATTTCTCCTCCAGGAGGATCCAGGTGTAACCCAACACTCACACACATCTCGCTTTCACTGGATCACTTTCACGTTCAAGAATTGATATTTTATTATTTGTATAGAAGCCCTTGCTAGGTAGGTATTATATAACACATCATTACAGACTTGTCCTTTCACTTGCAGCTCCATCTGTTCACGAGCTGCTTCATGTTTCGCAGACTCTCCTTTCACTTCTGAGTGCCAGTCTGGCACAGGAACTGCTGTGATGTCAGTCTGCAACCTTTCATGCATCTTTCAGATTCCACTGATGGAGTTGTTCCAAACTTTAACGTTGCAGTACAGAGCTCTGGATGTGACAAACAAACAACAAATTGTTCTCTCCATATAAAATAATTATGGCAACAAATTAGTATTTTGTATGCATAACATGCTAATTTGTGATCACAAAATTGGTGACCTCAAAATATTAAATTGTACCTACAAAAAACTAATTTGCGTCTAAGAAATACTAATTTGTCTGCAAAAAATACTAATTTGTGCTAAAAAAAACGCAACTAATAACAACAATAACAACAATAGCAACTAACTAAAACGCAATACTAATTGTGCCCACGAAATACTATTTTTTCTTCGCAAAATAGTAAATTGTGTCCACAAGAAACTAATTTGTGCTGACAAAATACTAAAGTGTGCTTACGAATTACTAATTTGCGTCAGCAAAATTCTAATTTGTCTGCATAAGATGCTCATTTGTGCGCACAAAATACTAAATTGTGCCACACAGTGGCCCCAAACTATTGATTTGAGGGAAGACGTTTTTTTTTGATTAAATGTCGTGCCCAGAGTTCCATATAGGTTTTTTTTTTCACTTTTCTGTTTCGTGTTTTGTTGACTAATAAGAAATTTTCTGTTTTCTTTGTTGTGAAATTGTGAAACAAATAAAACTCGAAATCTGGATGGAAAACGCACAGATCCATCACATTTCCGCAGCGATTTTGATTATTTATAGACTGTAAAAATATTTTCCTCCTTATAGATCTCCTTGGCTTTTTGTTTATCATAGAAATGTGGAAATAAAGTTCTTTCTAACGAAAAAAAAAAGTTTAGACCCTGGCTGAACTTTGGTCCCCGCGCAGACTCACAGGAGGCCAGCTGCATCCAGGCGCAGATCTTGTAGACGCTCCCCGCGTTGCAGAAGAAGAAGAGGCTGAAGCAGACGATGCTGCCCACGATCAGCAGCATGGAGATCCCCACAAAGAACATGGCCGTCTTGAAAGCTCCGGACGGGATGGAGCCGAAATCCAGCGCGCTCCCTTTGCAGGTGAGCTCCGAGGTGAGCGCGTTCCCGATGCAGTAGTGGAAGAGGCCGAAGTATCCGGCCTGAGGGGTGTGCACGCTGTCCCCGATCCAGTAGGGCTGGATGAACACGACCACCATGATCACGGCAAAAGTGATGGTGAAGACCGTCCACATGACGCCCACGGCTCGCGCGTTGCGCACGTAGTTGGTGTGGTAGATTTTGGCCGCCTCCTGAGCTGGCAGCATGGTGGAGGGGGTGTCAGCTGTCGACGAGGAAAAACAGCTTCAAGTGTTTTTTCTTCTCGAGATGAACCACAGAGGAAACTTCTTCTCCTGCGTGGCGCAATTCAAAACCATGGAGAGCTCCCGCTGCTGAAAACGCGCGCGTAGTTTCTGCTCCAGAGACTAAGAGCGTCCTTCAAAGATACCGAACCGGTCCTCACAGTAGAACCTGGGACTTTCCTCTCCATGTGGACGCCTGGATGTGTCGGGGAAGTTTTTGTTTTTTTTGGTCAACCCCTGTGACCCTCAGATAATGAATGATTCATGCGTAAAAGATCCGCCGGAGTTTATCCAGACTGTTGTACATCCGTTAAGATCATTTTCTTTCTTTGCTTGTTTTTTAAATGTATATAATAATTTTATATGACTCAGAGTTAATTGTTTCAATTATAATTTATTTCTTCTCCATTCTCAGATTTAAAAAAAAATCTGCTTTAAGCTAAAAACGAAAACCTGACTTCAACTGTATTGCATCAACTGTATGACATCTGGATCCTTTTCGGAATTCTACACAAATTAAAGTCCTTAATCTAAAAGCCACTTTATTGATCTAACGAGATCGCTTGACCCATTTAATAACTGTGAGGTTAATTAAAATGACTTCATTTAGTCAGTTCATTTGTTCTTTTGTTCCTTTTGCTCTGTCTGTTCAGTATGTTATGTTTAATCAGCATTTACCATGTTATCACGAGAAATCCAAAAAATGTACTTTTAAAGACACAAAATATTCTTATATGATTATACTAAAAGCGTTTTATTCAAATATCTAATTTCACTGAAAATAATGTATCAGTTCTTACAAGGCAGCAGAACTCCTGTGTTGTTTTAAATTAGAAACCAATGACTTAGTTAGATTTAACTATGAATTTAAGCATCTGAGAGATAATATCTGGTTATTGAATTACAAACACATAGGATTATTTGTTTTTTGACACTAGATGGAGCCAAAGAGCTTCACTCCGTCCTCATTTCATCTGTTGCAGATTTTGAGGGGGTTAAACCCCCAAAATAAAAGTAAAGTTTGATCTGATGATCATTTTTCTTCTTAGATAAAATGTAATGAATTGCCTGAATCTTTAGAAATGTTAACATTTTTTGCTGAAGGTTGTCTTTGTTAAAAACACAGAATACGTCTTATGAATTGATTTGCTTAAACCTAAAGAGGTGTTGATTAATTTCTAGGTGAAGCTTTTTATTTTAGCGTTTTGTTGATAATATACTTTGCCATAACACATAAAAGTCATAGTTTTAGAATAGTTATCATAAAAAGATACAGTAACACAATTGACATCTTGTGTGCCAATTCATTTTCATGCCATCATTTTTACTTCAAAAGTAAAAAAAATCAACATGTAAACAAAGTTAAGATGTGTTTGATGTCAGGTTTTAATCGTGATCCTCACAAAAAATGTAGCAAAAACCTTTGTTAATTGTCTGAAGCTCTTTAAAAATGTTATGGAAGCACTTTGTGAACTATATAGTCTGCACACGTTCTTTGTCTTGCAAAACAAAATGCAGTGAATGTCCCAAAGATTCCACATCTATAACCTATACTTGGTGTATTTTTCTATCTGTTACCTGCATGAAACAGTTTATTGTGCAGATCTGCGTAGTCTGTATTCAGCATGTGACTGTGTGTGTGAACACACTGATGTGCCTTTGCACTTAAGCTTTATTAAGTGGCACAGGCCCAGAGTGAGACAGAGGCTGTTTGTAATCAAGTTATCTGGAGCAGCAATCCAATTTTCTGAAACAAAATGGAGTGGGATTTCATGGCGTGTTTGTGAGACGGTGTGAACGTTGGCTGGTTTGTTGTCTGAACAGGACTTTGAATTTCATGTCTGCCATAAATATTTATATTTATCCTTTTTTGCTTGTTTTTTTAGTTGGGGTTTAATTTTTAAATAATTTTATCATCAGACACATATTTATCCAGAAGTGTTGGTTAATCGTGATCTCTTACGTGGCCCCAGAGCTTTGGCTTAAGGGTGGAATTGTGGCTCCTGGCGATGCTTGTTCTTTGCCCTCTTCATCTTCTACTTCAGGTGGAAGGTCTTTGTGAGTGTCTGCATCGCCCTCTGTTCTGTCTTTAGGCCGTTTTGCTGTGAAAGCGGCTGCAAGCACAAAGAGTCTTTTCTGCCACTTCAGCACCTCTTCCTGTCCTTTTCTTCCTGCCTCCTTTCAGGCGGTTTCCATAGAAACAAGGTTCAGGATACCCTTACACAGACAAGATGATAGGCCGTGGAGTAGGATAGCAGTCAATCTTAAGCACTTTAATAATTTGATGACTTTATTCATATTTTAATTAGATTTTCTTTTCTACTTAGTAAGATGTAATTTTAAAAAGCACAGACTCCTAAAGGCGTTGGTGTTAATTAGTTCCATCTCCCTGTGCTTTGCGCGCAAACAGAATGGAGACCAAACTGAACTTCTCTCTCAAAGAAGTCCAGGCAGTTTCTGCTTGCAGCACTGGGTCTGTCCTGGTAGCTGACACAGATAGAGTTCATTAGTCTTCATGAATGAGGTGATGCAAAAAGCATGCAGTGTGCCCGAGGCGCAGGATTCAGCCCTCCATGACCTCCTCTGCTCACATGAACACACACACACACACACACACACTTACTTGGGTGCTCTTTGTTGCAGAACTAACTCTGTCAATAAACATCATCACTCTGCTGCAGCATCCCGCCACTGTGAGGCACCTTCAAGTCTCCAGCGTGGTCGCTGCTCGCTCAACGCTGAGCTGGGAGGGACGGGGCAGAAAAGTGTGGGTCAGGAAAGGCCCCAGGGCTAAAAAAAACGGAACTACTTGATGGTGCACTTTCTTAAAAGTCCAAATGCTGAGTCAGTCACAACATGTTTGGCTGATGGACTGTCACTACAATTCTCTGTGCTGCTGGAAGATGGACAGTCTCTCACAGCACAGATGCTTCATCCTCTTCAGGTTCAGATCATTGCTCAAGATCCCAGATTAAATTCATACATTTTAATAGTTAAAGAGCGGCTGGATGGCTTTGACCATGTTCTTGTGCCCTTTTTCTCATGATGAACGACAGAAGTCAAGAAGATTTAAGCTTAAAATTACATTTCTGAGTATTTTTTTATTCAATTAATTGGAATCAGGAGCAGATTAAAAGATACAGTTTGAAAAAGAGCTTAATTGGGATGAAGAAAATACTCTGGGTGAGCCACAAGTTCCCTGTTCTGCTTTGCATCAAAGAGGGGAAGGGGGGCGGGGTTGCTTCACGCCAACGGTCCCGCTCACAACTCAGAGGTAGATTTCTGATGAACTACTGCTGCTCTGCAGACAATATGTCCTAGAAAATGACAAAAATTGATGGTCAGAGTGGGATTTTAAGAATGAGTAGTACTGACGCAGTCATTGTCCCATGATGAAGCTCCCACCCCCGTGCAGAAGCATCAAAGAATTGTGCTCTTACAGAAATATTAAAAGTTGTCAATGCAGATCAGGACAGAAATTATTAAACAGTCCTTTTCCCTCTCCAACAGTTGTTTTCCAAAATAAATCAACCCTCATACTATGTATTTACATTCGAATCAAGATTACATATTTAATTTATTCTTTCTGACAGTTCAAAGTTTTCTTTGTGTAAAAAGACTTGAGTGTTTTCACACAAACTGTTTTCTTTGCATGCTTCTCCCTGTTTTGGGTTGTTGTGGAGATCAAGCCTGTAGCTGTCAGTGGGAGGCGGGCTGCCACAGGCGCTTTGTTGGTCCAACACGGCAACACAGAAACAAACAAGCATTCATGAACCCCACACAGAGAAGCTGCCGTTTTCTGCCATGTTTCTGTGTTTTTCATGAACTCTGACTGGTTACAGCTCATCCTCCATCTGCACGCTGTTATTCTGTGAAAATCCAACCTGTCCAGTTACGCTGAAATACAAATTATAGAGCTCGATTTGTTGCATATTTTATTTTTCTCTTCATAGCAAAATGTGACTTAATGTGCTTCCATCACTTTATGGGTATCAGTAAAAGGATCAATGTGATTTCTTTTTTTTTTTAAATCATGACTTAGAAGATGCTCTTCTGTAAAAATAACTGTGAGGTTCAGGCTCTGCAGGATGGGAGGACAAAACTGATCGGGGGGTCCAATACTGCCAAGATCAAGCAGGAGCCTGCTCTGCCTCACACCGCCACCGCTGACACAAATAAATCTGAAGCACAGCTCGTCTGTGGCGTTCAGAGTTCAGACGTGATCCGGCATCTGGGCACAGTTTTGAGCTTCACTCAAGTCTTTCCATTCAGAAAAACACAATGAGGACCAATGCAAGCGCTTCATTTTATGGCAACGCTGCTAATTTCTCTGCAGGGGAGAATACTGAGATGTGTGTTCCTGTAATCCTGGCCAATTCTAACCATTTTCTTACAACAAAGAGCGAGAAGATTAGGTTTTGGAGATTCTGAGCCAAATATAGAAACACGTGCAAGGGATTATGGGCACATCAAAGTATAAGGAGGAGGATGGAGACTACGTCAGAGTGCACCTTCATCTTTTACCTCTCATTTCTTTCTCTTTCTTCAGGGATGAAATAGTCAAAGGACAAACTGGACTTAGAGATGAAGCTGCAGTTCAGAATATAAAGAGGCAGCACTGGAAGTTCCTTCACTTTTCTCTTCCATAAATTGATTGTATTTAAAATAGCTGTGACTCATCTTCATCTTTTTGAGCCTAACATAAAAAATAAGACCCAGAAATGAGAATGGAGCGAGCAAATGTGTGTTGGTGAGCATGAAATTGCAGAGATTACCAGAAAAAAAGACTGCATTCCAGCACTTGTGTGCAAAAATGACTCTCTTAATTTGAGTGTATAACATACTAAATATGAGGACTTACAGCAATGCTAAATTAAAACATCTGCAGGGTCTTAAACCCACACGCACAGTAGTTAAAAATGTGCTGTCATAGGGGCCTGCGGGTAGAATCCAGAGCAGATTTAAAAACATGCCTGAAAAGGACACAAAGAGCTTCAACGTTTGCTCAGAGAAGCAGGACGCTCTTTTTCACTTGCAGCGAGTTGGTCTTAAAAAGTTTAACCGAAGAAACAAGGTGGGATCATACTTCTTTATAGCACTCTTACTTGTTTGTTCTGCTGTCCCAGTTGCAGTGGCTGGTTCCCTGCAGATCCGCTTTGACCTCATAACTGAGTATTAATCCTGCGTGCAGGAATCCAGCGTTGCAGCTGACAGCCACCTGGTTCCCTGGTGCTGTCAGCACTGCAAAAACAAGCCCTTCAGAAAAGAATCAAAAATTCCTATCCTACTGGCAGATTTTCCTTAAATAAGCAAAAAAATCTGCACATGGAGAAAAAAAACTGGTCTTTCCAAGAATTCTTATTTTAAGAAAAAAATTCAGAGTCACTTTTCCCAAACTAAGATTTTTTTGCTTTTAAAAAATGCTCTTGATAAGACAAAACATAAGACAGTTTTTATTGAATCAAGTCTTTTTACTTTCTTAAAATTACGCTTTTGCAGTGAGATAAATAACCTCCATGAGAGGGAAACCTGCACTCCATGATGCAACTGATTCATAAAGAATTATAACATAAAACACATATAATATTAACATACACTTAAAAGCTCAAAAAGTTGATTTTGCATGGTATAAGCCCTTTAAAGTAGTTTATTGAAAACCTGGAAGCCGAAAAGTTCATAGACATAAAAAAAGACGGCAACCAAAAACCCAGTGTGTGAAAAAAGTGAGGAAAAACTGAGGAAAGGAAGTTGTGTTTGACTCCAGCAAGAGAAAGGATCAGAGGTTCCCCTTTTGAAAAAAAAATGTTTATCTGTAAAGGGAAGAATGTTCAGTGTCACTTCCCATCTATTCCTGTCACAGCTCTGCTCCAGAGCTGGTAAATGAACAGCATCCTTCACAGGTTGGAAATATGCAGCTTCAGTGGGTGTGTTTGTAGGCGGGGCCAACCTTGCTTTAAGCCACCTGATAGGGTATTCAAGGAACAGAGCAGTTGGCTGCGTGCCATGCCAATCAAACACAAAGTGTTGCTTTCAAGGCTCACTTAGACATTTATAACACTCTTTTCAGCACAAGAGGTTTGAGAGCAGCCCTGGATCAGAATCATCCCTCTTTACTGGCTTGTTAAGCTCTGCTGCTGCTTCAGCAGAAAACTGCACATAAAAACTTGCCTTCCCATCACACAATCGAGCAACATTTTCCTGTTATAACAAAAATACCCAAATAACATCCACATGCAATCAAAGAGTAGATGTACAGAGGTGTAGTGCAAAACAGAATAGTCAGCTTCCGCATTCTAGTCAGTCAAATGTGTTGACCTTGTGTGAAAAATGACCTTAAACTCTAATGGAATAAGTTCCCAGCTCAAATAAAAAAGGCCGACACAGTTTCTGCATTAAAAGTGAAGCTTAAAACATTCTTCTTTAGACAGGCTTATTACCTAGTTATCAGAGAATATCTAACTTTCTTACTTCACCTACTGTAATGAAGTTTTAGGGGAAAATGGTCATTTTCATTACATCCATTATGAAATACTTCTCTGCAGAGCTAAGCTGAGGGAAGATGGTTTGATGAACCGGACCATGGTGGTCTATTCCATCTGCTTAGTGGGCATGCAAGGGCTTAGATTAGATTAATAATATATTTATGTTGATATTGACATGCTAAAATAGAAGACACTTTCTTATTTTTATTATTAGTATTACCATCTGTGCCTTAGTCATTCAACTTTGACACCTGAAACCTGAAAGAACCAACCAGACTTGTCAGTTTCTTTCCGAGAAGAGGTAAATAAGGATCAAATCTGAGTTAATGTTTTCAACCTTAGTTATCCGCCTGCCAGGCAATCTGGCCAAGCACCCACCATGCCAGGGGGCCCAGCATGGGGCCCCAACCCCCGAAAGCCCCCTGCCCCAGACAAGCTGCCCATCACCACCTAGAGGTTCCAAGCGTCCCCCCACCACAGGCCCAGGTACAAGCCAAGGCCCCCCAAGGGAGACCCGCCCCCAAGCTCCCACCCCATGGGAGATCCAGGAGAGAGCATGGCAGAGGAAAGGGACGTCCAAGAGAAGTGGGGGTCCCGAAGAGTCTTGGCTAGGACCTTTTTTTGTGGAGTTTGTATGTTCCCCCTGTGTACGCATGTATGATTTGCAGTTTAGTTGAAAAAAACCCCGCAATGAATACAATGTTTAGCAGTTTTTATTAATGACTCAGTCTCATTGAACTATATGCAGGGGCAAAGGGGGGTGGGCGGGTAGCAGATGCTACCCCAACAAGAAGCTGTGACCCCCCAATTTTTGATCATTGATAAACTAAGAAACCATAAATATAAGCTTCTTTAAGCATTGCAAAAATCACAAAAGTGATATTTTTCAATGAAATCTTGAGCTCTTCAAATGGTTTGCTTCGCCCCAGTTCTGCTTATGCGGGCCCATCTGGGCTTTTAAGAATTTGTACACGTTTTTTTGCTAATGTATAACATTAGTGATAGCCCCAGGTTAAAAAAACATGTTTTATTTTCATAAAGTAAAGATAGAAAACTGTTTGAAATATGTGTGTTCTCATTTGCATCACTGCCTCCTCTTGACCCTGCATATAAAATGTTTTAGCTCTGCCACAGACAATATGAATGCATTTTTATATTTTCAAAATTGAATAAAATGTGTACGTATGTAATTAAAAAATTAGGGTAGAAAAACATGACAACACTTCTGAGACTCAACGGAGTCGTCTCATTTCCGATAGCCCCTGAATGCAGCACCACCCCTCCAGTTCCTCCTGCGTGACCGCGCACAGAAGCGCCGTGGCCGCAGACAGGCGCACGTTCGCCGCTCCTCGAACAGGATGTAGCGGCGGAGAAACTCCGCGGAACCAAGAGCAGGAAAGCAGCTCCGAGTGCGTGACGTGACGGACGACATGACCGCCGCAGCGGACGGCAGCAACCAGACGCGGGGAGTCCCGGCGAGCCACCGCACCGCCGGCAGGTCTTGACGCCCGCTCCCGCAGACTTCAGAACCGCACCGAACGCACAGCATTACAGCCCGCGTCCTGTCGGCAGACAAATCGATCATGGCGAGCCAGAGTGACTGCTGCGTGAAGGTTGCGTTGAGGTAAGTCTGTCTGCTGGGAATGTGCCGACCTTAGCAGACCACATTGTGTCTGCGCCCGCAGGCGCTCGCTCAGATGCGTCCTCCGTGCGCCCGGATCACGCGGAAATCCTATTTGCTGTTTCTGCTGCTACTTCATCGATCAGGCAAACATAAGTCTGCAGAGAGGTGTGCGTGAAGCGAGCCCGCAAGGGCTCTGCCACGCGACCATGTGACAAGGACAGCTGCAGGCAGGTGCATGGAGGCGCAGGGAGGAGAAAGGGCGTCTTTCTGCAAAACCACTTTGTCTAATCGTCCTCACAGACCTCTCACCTGACCCAGGAGGGGCTAACCTTCTCTACGTGCACGGCAGGTGCAGCAGTGAAGGAACTCTAGAGAGGAAAAGGCACAAAGACAGACCCCCCCTCCCCAGCAGCCAGCCACTGTCTGCGCTGAAAGGCTGCCCAGGGTTGAGGACGCGCATCGGTTTCTGGTGGGTCTGCTTTGGGGAGGTTTTCTGTAACCGAGTTGCAATCAAAGGAGGTGAGGAGGAGGTGAGGAGGAGCCTCCCAGACTTTGCCCCATCATAAAGTGTTGGCTCCACGCTCATATATAAAATCGAGCAGCTCTTCATCAAGAAGTCATTTGCTGTCCATTGATTGAGCTCAGCAGGGGTTCAGCGGGGTCATTTGGAGTGACCTTTTTAAGGAGAGACTTAAAACCAATGTCTCCCTTCCACTGGGGGGGCTGCGTCAGCTTCCAGTGAAGTGCAGTGAATCTGCTTTGTGCTTATTCACAGCCCTGACTGTAACAGGAAGTGGCGTTGATGACGAAAGGGGGACAAAAAAGGTCAAAAGAGAAACTCGGATGAAGTTATCAAACCCAGCTCAGAGCAGGCAGCTTCACTCTCAGTCCAGTCAGCCTTCGTTTGAATCTTTTTTTTTTAAACTCAGCACAATTTGTGCGTGCTTTCCTTCCTTTCATGCCTGAGGAAAACCCCACAGAAGCCGGTTCTTTAAAGAGGGAAGTGGGCAAATAAACAGAAGGAAACTTCGTGTCACATGCTGCCTCCAAGCTTTTTCTTTTATCCCTCTGAAGAAAGTAATCCTCTGATAAGAGGGGATGGGGTTTAATTGCTGCCACGTTGTGCTTTCCATGCAGCAGAGCAGGACTTTCAGTTTGTCTGAGGTCAACGGTGACGGTCACTTCCTCAGTGACCGCTCCGCTTTCCTCCAACCGTCTCTGAAAGAGTAAATGACCTACAATCCTGTTTTCTGCATATGCATTGCAGGCTGCATTCATGACTGCATGCATGCAATGTTGGGACTAAGTGGCTGCTGGTAAACGGCTCCCAATTTTTGCATCTTCATGCATCTGCTTTCATTTACGACATCCTCCCAGCCTGCTGCAGGCTGCAAGGATAAGTAGATTCATTAGCGCACGCACAAACGCAGACATGCTTGCAGTTTCACTTCACCCTCTCGCTGATTGAAAGCTCTACATTACATGGGGCCCTCAGCGTGCACGCTGCCTCCACCAACGCTAATAATTCAGCCCTCGCCGGGTGAAACTTGACAGGAGAGTTATGGGCATTGTGTAAAGTTTTATTTGCATATTGATCTCTGCTTCCTGCTGCTCGTGTTCATACTGACGTCACATCAGCAAAAGACGCATCCGCAGAAAAACTGTTCAGTCAGCTTCAATGGCTGCATGTATCAAAAGCAGGGATGCCACAAATCCAACCAAACCATGTCTTTCTAAACCGATTCGTGTGGAATCATGGCTTCCTTACTGCATGGCAGTCTGTTTAGGTTCAAAGTAAACATGCGTTATGTTACATTTAAAGACCCATTGTTCTTGTGGCATTTTTCTGATGATGGAGAACGTTAATCCTAAATTGCGTTTCAGAGTATTTTTAAAAATTCAAGTCATTTTGAATCAGGAGAAGACAAAATAAATGCAGTTGGAAAAAGTTTGTGTGACAAACAAGTTACTACGGTACGCACAAGCTCCCTGTTCCGCTCCATTCTGATACGTTTGCTTGCAGACTGTTCATATACATCTGTGTTTTCCATGTCCGAGCTGACATCTGGCTCAAAACTGTACGGCTGGATAGCTCCCACGTTGCTCGCTGTTTTTGTTACACCGAAAATGTGAGGTTGAGGTTGTGAGGACCGTAAGCTAGTAAACGGATGGAAGATGGGAAGGGATTGGACATACTCTGCACCAATGGTCCCGCCCAAATCTCAGAGACAAATTTCTGTTGAACTCCTGCCGCGCTGCAGAAACAATGTCCTAGAAAATGACAGTTTTTTTTTCTCATTTTGGCTAAAAACGGCATCATTATAACTAAAGGTTCACTGGGAACGCTTAAAAATAGACTAAAAGATGATCAGAGTGCAGACGGATTATTGTTAATTGATTTATAACATTACACCAGGCTTAGGCCAGCTAGCTGAAGGGGTTTTCTTCTTCTTATTGGCTTATTTAAAAAATAATTTTGCTGAATTTTGTTGTTTTGAAATACACAAATTTTGAACCGAAACAAAACTTCAACTCAAACGTAGTAAACACTCATAAAGTGCTTTTCCCACCTTCCTCAAAGGCCCAAAGCGCTTTACAGTCACAGTCCCATTCACACACTGATGGCGGCTCCGCTGCCCAACGCTGGTGTGGGGTTCAGTACAATTTTTTGATCAGAGGTCGACCGCCCGACTGCTGCACCACGGGCGCACTGACGTTTGAACCGAATCGTGAAGAACATGTACCGCTCAAGAGTGCAGTGATTAATCTACTTGATTGATGAATTTATTTGTATTCCTACCATCAAACCAGATCAGTCTGTCGGAGTCATGTTTGACTATGAATCGCATCGATGTGAAAATGAACGGTTACACCCCTAGTATGGTGGCATCCCTCATAAACAGACACGGGTCTGTTGGTCCAGTTTCTGTTCTTGTGACCGCTGCTCTCACCTCAGATTTTGCCTTCAAAGATATCTGTGTTTAATTTAAGCACATCGCCTGAGGAATCGCTCAGGAGTTGAGAGCTCTGCATCTTCGTCTGCTGTGGTTTGGGAGACTGACACTAAAAAAGCATGCAAACAAATGTACCAGCTGCATAAAATATTCATTGTTCTTGGCAGCCCACAGGTGGAGGATGAGGGTTGTTGTGACGTAGAGTCTTCTGGCTCAAAATCTACAGGAGCTCAGCTGATGAATCAATCAAGAATAAACCAGGCTTCTTCAGATAAATGATAAAGTAGTCACGAGTGTGCTCCCCTGACTTCAAAACAAAGAATAAAGGCGGAAGAGGCCCCTCACAGCTGATACACAAAGCCTTTAAATGGACGAAGGAGACAAAAGGTAGCGTTGTGTTGTTGGACTCGTGTCCTGTGTAGGCAACCAGTCTCGCCTGTTTCCTGTGTGTGTGTTTATAGTTTGCCACACAGCCTCTGTCTGGGTCACTCTCCTCCCGTGGGGGTTGACTGGCTGCTGCATTTGGTGGGAAACGGTTCGTGGTCGAGGTCTTGCAGACGGGCTTTATGACGGTGTAGCTGCGGCTTTCCTCCACTGACCTTCTGGTCGCGGCTCATTAAAAAAGCTTTCGTTGGCTCCCGTGAAATGGTTTGTGATCAGTTGTGGGGGGGTGGGTTAGGAACAGGAAGCATGGCAGGGCTCACACCCATGCAGGCTGTTCACATCTGTGCCTGCTTCCTTCTTGCTGGTGGTCTCCTGGTTTCACTACACTGTTTTTCTATGGCGTTTGTTTGCTTTTTATTGATACCAGCAGCAGAAAGAGAAGCATCAACCGGTTTGGATCAGACATGATGCTTTGCTGGTTTTCATCCCCCTGTGAATTTTGAAGAGCAGTTTGATATGGAAGTCTGCAGACATGAGGGGTGGGCCTTAACTAGAGTGATAGAGAATAACATCTAAATAAAAACCAACCATCCAGAGAGGAAAACATTTCCCTGATATCATGTCCTCAAACTGTTTTATTTGGGGTTCAAGGAAGTTAACAATAGTAGTTTATTGTTTTACTTCTAGTTTTTAGACATTTTGATTAAAAATTTTAACAGCTTTTAAATTCCCTACATGGAGACAAACTATGGTGCCATCCTCCTTTTGAAGAACTCCTCTGGTGCATCAGCACTCCCGCATGGTGTGCTGCTGTTGCAGAATGACTTCCTGCAGAGCTGCTGCTGAACTATCCACACTTCCTGTTCACTTCCTGCTTTGTGTCTCGGCCACTTTGACATGATTCGATTCAGTTTCGGTCGTCAAAGGGACTTGAAGAAAAGGCAGAGGGGCTTTAATCGCAGCTGTTAGCAAAGTGGGCCTCCTTTCTTTCTTTCTTTCTTTCTTTCTTTCTTTCTTTCTTTCTTTCTTTCTTTCTTTCTTTCTTTCTTTCTTTCTTTCTTTCTTTCTTTCTTTCTTTCCTGACTGAAAATGCAAACTGTGGAGCGGGCGTCACGTGCGTCACCTTTCTGTTGACAGTCCATTCTTGCTCTTGGACTCACCTGTCTGCACAGTCAGCAAAACAACAGAAAACTTGTACAACAAAACATAAAAACACGTGTCGACATTTGAATGTGTCCATTTGAGTTCAGCGGGGAAAGAAAAGCCAAGGATTTGCATTCTCCTGTTATCAGGGTCTGATATGTTGGTCGGCCCGGTAACAGTCCTCGCCGTCATCATTCATGAAGTTTGGACACAAAGGAACCGTTTCTGAGGTTTATGAGGGCAGAACGGAAAAGAATGAATTTCTTTATTGAGGGGAAATAAACATATTCCCGAAGATTCTCTGTGGTTCACGTCTGACAATCAACTCTGTATGTGTGTTGACATTGTTGTGGTCGTCTTGGGGTTGCGAGGGCTCTGTGTGTGTGTGTGTGTGTGTGTGTGTCTGTAATGGCGTGGGGAGGGGGGTAAGCACAAGCCCCTCTAACAGAGCACCTCTTGGGTAAGCATAAACAGAGGACACAGTGTGAATGAGTTTGATGTCACTGCGGGTCTTTGTGCGCTCTGCTGAGCACCCACACACACGTGCACATGACGACACGACTAATGTGGACGAGGCTCAGACTGTTTTCTGGGAGGGTGGAAGTGAGTGACAGGGGGAGATACCAAGAGTCTGTGTCTGTTAGCATCTTTGTCTTAATAAACCTGCCCCCCCATCCTCGAATGACACAAGCAGTGGCCCCCCTCAGTTCAGACAAACCAAGGACTGGGGGGCAGAGCTGACTGCTGAACGTCCTGTCAGAAAAACTACTGTCGCGAGCAAATATGCGCTGCACGTGTGTGCGCAGCTGAGCGTGTGAAAAATGCGTCTGCAGCTGCAGGTGTCTGCCATATTCCCATGAAGCAGGAGGATGGAGGTTTTTTTTAAATATTTTTTTTTTACTTTAAACTCTAAACTTCACCATTTACATTTCAGTCATTAACAGTCTGGGATAAACTACAACTGTAACCTAAACTGCCACCATTGGCACAATAATTAAAAGCACATTTATTTATTTGTTTGTTTCTAGTTGGATCTCGCATAAGGACTCCTGTGACCATCTGGCCCCTAATCACCTTTAAGAGGAAGTCGCTTAATAACTCCTGGGGTCTGTCTGTGAAGGTGCTTTGTGTGTGTTTGAGTGTGCGTGCAGACGCTGTTAGCACAACCGCCGACTGCAAAACGGCTGAAATCATCAGGAGTTTACTAAGATGATTAGAAAACGAATCAATAAATGAACAGATCGACTCCTTTAACTATCTTAGCACAGGGGAGGCTCTCATTTAGAAGTGAATCCAGGCATTAAGGCAAACGCACAAGTTTGAGCTCACACCCGATGGGACGCTCCTTCAGTTAAATACCTACAGTTGGGGCTGAGATGCGACTGCATGAGACAATGCTGTGTGACAGAGCTGGAGGCGGGGCTAATGCTAACCAAACCTGCAGGGAGGCAGACGGGTCTCCTGAGTCATTGCAGCAGTCTGCTGCTCAGGTGTGTTCAAAGTACACAAAAGAAAAAGTGCACAAAGGCTTCTCTCCTCAAGTGTGTTCCTGTTGATGGACCTGTAAGTTTCTATAATTAAACTTGTCTATCTGCGAGCTTTGCATGGATTTTAATAGACTGGCGTCAGACTTTGGATTCTGGTTTACCAGTCTAATTTTAAACAGATGGATATCCATGACTTCTGGGTAAATTCTCACAAATACAAACTATTTATTTACTTTGAAGGAAACGTTTACGCATTCAAATGAAACCTATTTTTAAAAAAGATGTTCCAACGATATCAGACGTTGAAAATGTGGCTCTGCCCAATACTTACACATCCATCACTTGCAGCGGCCACTTAAAAGGAAGAAAAACTTTGACTGTTTCTTATTGTAAGGAGGCTTTGCAGGTGAAATGTTATCCACACCTCCACACGGCTTGATTGAAAAGGAGGCGGATTATATACATTATAAATAAAAGGCTTGAGCAAGGTGACCTAAATTGTTGTGTAATTAGAAGTGCTTACGGGTTTGTTGGGTCCTGACGGCTTTTACACGCCGACATGACTTCAGAGAGTTTAAACTACAAGGTGTTATTTTCACAAATGAAAGACATGAAATGTTCACATTTTTTCAGTTGAAGGTTAAATACCAGTTAAGCAGACATTTTTCTGGAGAGCTTTCTCAATTCGGCAATAAGTTCCAAAACTAGGGTTGTGCAGCTTTCCCTGCCACAAAAATCGATATGCAGCTCCATACATTCTCCACAATTCGATACATAAAAGATTCAACTAACTTTGTAATTATGGATGTAACGATAACAACAATGAGATGGTTTGTTTTGAATCCCAGCTGGGACATTTCTGTGTGGAGTTCGTAGGTTGTCTCCGTGCATACGTGTGTTTTCTTTGGAGACTCCGCCTCCCTTACCTCCCACTGCCCAAAAACATGCTTCATGGGTTAGTTGGTTAAAGTGTCCTGAGGTGTGTGGCAGTGATTGTGTTCCCAACAGTAGCCAGGACAGGCTCCAGCAACCCTCTGACCCTGAAAGGGATGTAGCGGGTTAAGAAAATGGACGTATACAAGGACTTGTACATAAAAAGGCAAAGACGGCAACAACACAGCAGAAAGAGAAACTGACAGTTTGCCAGAAACTTCCTGATTGATTTTATACCTTTTACAACCTTGTTCATATCTGTGATTTTCAAACAATACCACTGTTGCTTGATCGATTTTTCGATGCATATCTAATATATTTTACATTCCTCTCCAAAGCTTTTTAACTGCAACTTTGATTGGAATCTACCAGGATGAATGAGAATCTACAGACATTTTTGCTTATCTTTTCAAGTTCCACCTTCTACTTTTTAAAAAATGTGTCTAATGACCATTTAATTTCCTTCAGAAGAATAGGATCCCTTGTATTACAGGAAGTTGTGCTGCAGGTCTGGAGCTTTCATGAAAAATGTTTTTCTTTCTTTCACAACTAAGCTGTTGTAGCTCCTGCATGACTTTAATGAGACAGGAAAATATAGCAGAAGAAGCTAATTTGATTCTTTGTCATGTCTCTTCCTCCCCCCTCGGAGAAGCAGATTGAGCATAGGAAAAGGGGAGGGAGGGGCAAAGAGGAAATGGAGTGGGGATTGACCCAGAATTGGTTCGTGTGATTGTTCACTGATGTGCTCTTGCAGCAATTAGAGAAATGGAGCGAAGACCACTCGAACGGGATGGGAAAAGGGTTTTCGATGTTTCCAGGAATTGCAAATAAAATGGTTTGGCTTTGTTGAAGAACGTCTGTGTTTGTTGGTTGCTTCAGGATGTGAAATTTGTTGGTCACAGCTGCATTTGATGACCTTATTTTGAAAAACCTGCCAATAAATCCAGCCAGTGTTTCACGCCTGGTCGGTCAAGAATTTCACACATTTACCTGAAATGATCTGAAAAAGAGAGACCCACGATTTCAAAACCTCCTTTTTATTCTGCTACACAACAAATCTGAACATGCGTGTCATTAAAATTACACAACTGTTGTCTCCCTTTGTTACTTTGCATCTCCCTGAAGACAACCCAAGTTCGAGCTGAAGCCATTGTAGAAAACAGACTAAAATGAAAAGCAGTTGAACGGTTTTGTTTTCAGGACACAGCTGTGAATTGATTGAAGTATTTAATGTCTTCTTGAAAAAGAAAAAAAAAATCAGACAGTGAAAATATTCTCAGCATCATCGGGCAGAGTGTTGGACGGTCAGTCACAAATATTCATGGATACATTGAATTTTAATCTTCTGGTGCTTCACTCAGCTGCTTCAAATCATCCTAAAGCTGTGTTACCTCAGCTGTTTTTACTAGCCCAGGCCACAGCCGTCCAGCAGAGGGGTCCGTTATTAAGGCAACGTAGCGTGATTTGAGCATCGGGCGCGGCGTGGCAAGTTCCACAGTAGCACGATTTCGGTGTTCCGACATATCCAGAGTTAACAAATCGGAACTTAGATGTAAAAGAAGTGTCGCGTGAACCAATCAGGAACTCAGCTTTGGCCTGAGACATGTTCAACTATGAGCTTGGTGTTTCTTATTTAAGTCAGTAAAAAAGACCCTTTATTCTTATTTTAATTTTTTCCCTCCTTGTACTAATCTGGAACAGCAAGGCGTTTAACTGGGTCACCGAGAGACGTACCTGCTGGCTCCAAAAAGCCACAATCCCATGGATTCATGTATGTCTTTGTTTTCCTGGTCTGAGCTGCCATCTGACTGGCAGTAAATGGGAAAGGAAGGGGGCGGGCTTGCTCCATGCAAACAGTCCCGCCCACAACTCAGAGACTAATTTCTAATAAACTCCTGCTGCTCTGTAGAAACTACGTCCTAGAAAATGACAGTTTTTTTTCATTTTGGCTAAAAACAGCACACTCATAATTAAAAGCCCACTGGGAAGGCTTTGAAAATAGATCAAAGAATGATCGGAGTGGGACTTTAACTAAATTTAGCAAAGAGGTTCACTTAGACATGCCTTGACATAAGTCTACCAGTTTTAAAAATAAAATACAGACATATTGAGAGATGACTGTCTGTTTAGATGACACTTCCGGAAGAGTCAGCCCAGCACTTTCCCGATAATGTGGGCGAACGCAGTTCTTCGAGTCGGACTCGGTTAGGCAAATGGCCATCTTTACAGCAATAAACCAGTTCCTTCATTTGTTCTTCCATGAGAGACAGTACCAGACATTGTCAACAGTCAAACCAATGTGCACACACTGTGTGAATCCTGCTTTCTCCTATTCCAGATCACCAATTGGCAGCTTAGCCGCAGGCTCTCCAGCCTCCGAGGTTAGTGTGATAGATAAGGCTAACAAGGAAGAGGGTGTGATTAGTGGGTCACATTTTCTTATGCCTGCAAAGAGGAGTTACCTGCTCACACAGCAAAGAAAGGAAAAAACTACAAAAAAAGTACTCAAAATACTTTTCCACAAACAGAATTTGGTGACATTTGCAGCATTTAAAGGAGCTAATGTCAAGAAATGTTGGTTTTGACTCAAAGATAATCTGAATTTGTTATTTCTGGCTACACAAAAGAGACTTGGTTGCATTTTAGGTCATCTAGAAGATTTTTTTACTTTAACATGCTGATAGTCCTGTTGTAAATTCAACAAATACTAAAGTCAGTGATTATAATTTTTTATTTAAAGAATATAAAAGTTTCTTTACTTGTGAAATTTAGAATTCTGCTAATATTTGGAAAGTATTTTTGATGTTCTTTTTTAAATTCAGCGACATCCTACATATGTGAGCACCCAAACTAATCATTTTCCTTCACAAAGCTGCTTCTTCTGGGGGTAAAAATATTTTATTTTCTCCTATTATGTTTCCTTAAATCAGAGACAAAGTCAGAACTGGCAAAATGCCTCATTTGGATTTTTATTTGGTTTCATCCTCGTTCATCGACTTTTCCAAAACTGAGCCACTTGGATTCCTGTAGCCTGTTGCAGTCTCTTCTTTATAGGGTTTTGGATCGGCGTATGAAATTCTGAATGTGCGTGTGAGCATTTGTCCGCCGGCCCTCAGCGGCCTGCTGTGCCGTCTGTCCCATGTGGAGGGTTGCAGACCCAAGCGTGGGTTAGAGGTTTTTTTTTTTTTTTTTTTAATGGCCTGTTTCCATAACCCTGTTATAGCAGAAGCTGCGTTCTTATTACACTCGTGCAGTCATTAACTGATTACAATGAGAGAACAGAGCAGACATGATGGGAAAAGTGTCTTGAATTGATTGTGATGGCTAGAGCGTCAGACAGATAAAGAGATGAGAGTGGAGTGTAAAGAGAGAGGCGGATGATGGGTTGATGTGTGGAATGTGCGGATGTCTGATTCAGAAAATCAATAGCAGCTCTGATTAAATGGATAGAAATGCCTACTGTAGCTCAATCATCAGATTCTTTCAGCCACACAGGATGACTCTCTTCTATCAGCAGAGAGTGTACATGCAATTTGATGAAGGAGGTTTTAAATAAAAGCTTTGAAATATCAGGTGCTCATTTCTGTTCCATTCATTTATATTTAAATCTGCACCAGAAACGGTCATGTTTTTAGTTAAAAAGACTAAATAAATCGATTATTTTGCTGATTACAGGATGTCATAGTGTTCTTCAATGATCAGAGATTAGATTTATTTTGAATTTGATCTTGTATTATCTCTTTATGAATGCTCTATTGTGTTTCTGCACCAAAACCAACTTTGTAAAAATTAAGCTTTCATGCTGACAAAAAATAAACAGTTTGTTAACATGAAGTTGGAAGTTTAAAGTCCATCTCTTGGTAACTCTACCATCTTGTTGAGTTTAATGAGCTGCACAAAATACAAGCAACATTATCTTTAAATTAAAGGAGTTTATTATTTCTACATAAATCTGAGGTCAAGGCTATTTTTGCTCCTGATTTCTCTTAATGTGATTGTATATTTTCCTTTCTTTGTTTTATTTTATTGGCTTTTAACAAAGCAATTCACACAAGCCCATGTGTTTACATCAGTCAGCTGGAAATCCATTCATTCCTTTGTGAATCCGGTAATAGTTGACAGATGTGTGGAAGTCCAGCTGCAATGGATTTCAGCTGTGCGCTGGTCTGTTTGCCAAGGAACTGATTTAAGCTGTGAGGGCTGAGCTTGTTCAGCAGAAGAAGGCTCCACAAGCTGATATGCAATAAGTCTGGAACTTTTATTTTTGAAAACCGTTAAGCACTCTAAATGTCAACAGTCATTAGGAATAACGTGATCCTCCATGCCGTTCCATTAGAAGAATACATGGCCATCCTGACCGTTGCCTTTTTCTGTGCAAAAATGTTCAACCAATAAAGTTTAACGAAAGAAAAAATAATACATACACAAGACATATTTTGTGCAGAGATGGCAACTCAGACTCAGACGAATGGCAGTTGCTGCGTCCTAATCAGTGACAGTCAACGGCCTTAAGTCCGAGCTTTTTCAAAGATCTGGTTTTCATCAGCTCCAACGTGATTTGAATAAGGACATACACAGAAAAGAAGTTTTAAGCTTACATTTTTTTATATATGTCCTCCATCATGAGAAAAATGCTGCAAGAACATGCAAAAAACACCATTTTCATTGGAGTGGGTCTTTAAAGAAATGAACTTTTGAGCATTTTCAAAGCAAACAAACAGTCCATCCATTTTTCCTTGTTAGTCATTTCATTGTGACCTTAACATCTATTCACGTCTCTACTCTTCTCCTTGGGGATCTCTCTCATTTCATTGATGACACTGATATGCCCAGAGCTCTTAAATCCAAGATGGAAGTAAAGCATTTCCTTGGCTCTTTGGAAGACGCACATTTGTCATTTCATCATCCAGTGTCTCTGCCTGAGGTTCTCATGTTTACGTCCCTGTTCTCATTGATGACAGCTGCTGTTGCTCAAAGACAGTTAATGCTCTGCAGCTTTGCAGAAATCTGTGCAGAAATGTTGCATCATGGTACATTTGTCATCAACTTCCTGAACCAATAAAAACAAGCAAAGGTTGTGTCTGTTGCCCAATCTGTCTTACTTTAACCCAAATAAATCAAATGGGTTGTAGATTTATTTTGTGTTTATGACACCTGAAGCAGCTTTTCGGTTTCATTTGCTTGCATTTTATTTTGTTTGAATTCAAAATGAATTCCGTCAGTTTAAGAAAACTCTTTTCTTCTTCGCCTTTTTAGATTTGAAATTCTTCTGAGAATTTCTGCAGATATCCTATCTTGGTTGCCATGGGAACATGGTTGGGATGTGCCGACACAGTAATAAGAGCCCAGCTGGATCTTTTGAGTCCAAATGAGATGACTGTTGGTGGACATTTGAACCTACGGATATAACATCGCTCAGGAAAATACACTTTTTAAATAAAAAAAAGTATTACATCGACATTCTCATTGTAAGTGACTTTCTTTTGTTTGTTTGGTTCATTGTGCTCTTTTTAACTTAGACGGGCTCTCCACACAAACGCCCTGTTTTTATGCTGTGTGGATGAAGCTGCCTGCATACTGTAGCCGTGCCAGTTGGGTTAATCCTAATCGCGGACTAATCAGAGGTGCAGAACAAGTGAACAGAACAGAACCAGATGGGCACACTGTGCTTCTGTTCATGTAATCTCTGTTGGGCCTATAAGTGTTTTCACAAAAACCAGGGCAGCTGTAAACAGCTCACAAGTCTGTGTTTGGTAGGTTCAGGTGCACTCTGGAAGTTGGGATTAGAAAATAGTATATTATTTTATCTTTTTTTTTTTTTAGTATTCCTTGTGGGTTTTTTTTGTGTTATGTTACTGAAATATTTTAAATTTGTTAAAGGTAAATGTGTGAACACTGTGGTCTGGTCTTCCAAACAAAAATCACGTTTATCTGTTGAAGACAGACATAGTTTCTAAGAGAAGAACACGAGAAGAATTGTGTATTCTTCTAAATCTTAGAAGCTGTGTGAATAATTTTAATTGTTTTTTTTATTCAGTTTTTTTTTTTTTTTTTTTTAGAATTTACAATAAAAATGAAGATAAACACGAACAGGCTCAGACTCTAGAAATCCTGAACAAATACTTTTGTGTGAATTATTTTAATACATGTGCAATAGTCATAAAAAAGTCAAAATCATCATTCTTCCACCACTGTGCTTTTTTATAAAACTTTGTATTGCTGTCTATCAGGGATGCCATAGTTCTCAGTTTAAATGCATGATACACAGCTGAATTTAAGGATCTAGTATTTATTGTTTTATTACATTACACTAGGCTAGTAGGCCAAATAAAAACCTTTTCTTCATTGTTACTTGCACATCAGCAAATTACAAAAAAGATTTTTCTGAACTTGAGTTTTAAGTTTTTTTGTGGTACAATAATTGAATCGAAACAAAAACGTGACCCAAAAATCTAGATTTGAACTGAATTATGAATTAAGAAAGTGTTTCGTTGCATCCTTAGAGATTAGTTGTTTAAAATTTTGTGTTGAAATGAAGCATCTTTCAAATTAAAAGAGAAAATGAGAGTTAAAGAATGAGTATATGCTGGTATACGATGGAGTTTGAATTTTCTACCAAGAAGCTCAGAAACCTCGAAGGAGAGTTTCCACCTGTTGCAAAGCAGACTGGTGATCCCCGTTGAGACTGAAGCTCACTGGTCCCTCTGTGGATGAGTTAACAGTGCAGGACACTTTTCACACATGCAGATGTTTGGAAACTAACAGGATAGCTTTAAGTTTAAAACATGGCTGCAAATATTACAGGTTTTCGAGAAAATGATTCAGCAGATGAACACAGAAAGTTTAAGCTGTAAAAAATATGAATACCGTATGTTGTTTACAAAAGAATGTCTTATTCTTAAACTTAAAGTTTATGTACAATATATAGAATTCAGAAATATGTCTAAAACCAAAGAGTAAATCAGTCCTAGTTTTACCAGATTTCAGTGGATCCTTGCGGTGCATTCAATGACCCTTTGTAGCAGAACTCTACTTCTGTCTGCTGAATATCTCGATTTATGTGAAGCTAGAGGGAACAATATAAAAAACTAAAACAAATCGGGTTATCTTTGTTAGGTCTGTGAGAAGGGACAGATTCATGTTTTTTTTCTGCATTACTCTGTGCTGTTTGGTTTAACATGTAGTCCATTCACCACAATCAAGTGTGAGGAACTTTTAAATGGATGTGGAGGATGTGGTTCAGATTACTTTCTGATGTTATTCAGTCAGTGTTTATGATGATGTGTACATGATTTTATTTTAGGTTTTCTTTTTTTCCGCATTTACTGTAATAAAAGAAAAGCAGAATCTAAGCAGATTACTTTTCAACCAACAAAAGACTGTTAGCTTCAGCTGTTTTTGCTAAGGACCTAAAAAAATGTAGTCTTCTAAACTAATCTTAGGATTTTTAGTCTATTTTATGTTACAAGTCCCACTCCAACTACTTTTTTTCTATTGTAAAATTGTTCCCAGTGGTCTTTTTTTATTATGGTTATGCACTTTTTAGTCAAAATTAAAAAGCCAGTGTTGTTTTTTGATACATTTTCTCATTAAAAATGTGCCTCTTGAATTGTGGGTGAAACTGTTGGCGGAGAACTTGGCTACGCTGATATCCCATCACCACTTTGTTTAAACTCTCCCACTGGGTTACAGCTCCTCACAACACAATTCTAACATGAGCATAGCAAAAAAAAAAGAAAAAATGTGAGCAAAATCAGAGCTTTCCAGCCATATAGTTTTGATCCAGATGTCAGCACATATGAGGGAAACAAAGACGTTAATGGATCCATTTGTCTGCAATGGATGGTTCAGAATTGTAGCAGAGAAGGGAGACTTTAGCCTGCCCCTGTAGGTGCAGCTTCACAAACCTGAGCTTTTTCCAACTGCTGGTTTTCATCTGCTCCTCATCCAACAGGATGTGATTAAATAAAACTTCAATTATTTTATACAAGTCCTCCATGATGGAAAAATGCTACAAGAACATGTTAAAAACACCCCAAATATTACAGCCATTGTGTATTTGTTAAATGAAAGAATGCCCAAGGTAGAGACACCAACCTTTTGCTTTTAAAAGGAAAAGGGAATAGGCGCTCCTCCTGCCTTTGACATTGAAGCTCTCATTTGTTTTTGTTGGCAACCAAACTGAAAAGATTTCTCGCTGCAGGGGGAGGAGGGGAAGGATGGACAAATGAACAAAAGAGGTCGTACTTTCCAGGCCGTGAAAAAGAAATGAGATAAAAAATGAAAGAGATGGCTTACGCCTCGTTGAAATGGTTCTTAAATTGATAAATTGAAGATGTCGTCCTGGGAAAGTATGCTGAAAAAAAAAATGTGTTTAATGGCGCTTTGCTTCCTCCCCTGGCCCTGTGCCACAGCGGAGACAACAAAAGCTTTCAAACCCTCACAGCTCCACTGAATACACTCATCCTCGTCTCATTGTGTCAGTATATTTGTGTCTCTTGACTTGACCGTGTTTACATTAGGGCAGTTGACTCCTTGGCTATCACCAGCTCGTGGCTAGGGGTTGATAGAGCATGAACGTTCACACTAAAACCATTTCTGGCACTTCCTCATCATTAGAGATTACAGCTGATTGACTTTGTTTGCTCTTCTCTTTTTTTGGATTGTGTCTGGATGGTAGCTCAGCTACTGCAGTAAAACATACAATCATTTTTCATGTACTGCTAATAATATGTTAAAGACCTACTCTGATGAAAGTGGTGTTTTTGCTGTTTTTAACATCTGGTGGCATTTTTCTCATGATAGGAGGACATGTATAAAGAAAATTATTGCATTTCTAAGCATTTCTTTAATTTAAATCATGAATCAGGAGCAGACAAAAATGCTGTTTGAAAAAGAAACATGAAGGGTGGGACACAAGCTCCCGGCTCTGCTCTATTCTGATGCATTCACTAACAGACAAATAGATTCATGTACGACTTTGTTGTCCTTGTCTGAGCTGGCATCTGGCGCCAAACTGTACGGCTAGAAAGCGCCAATATTGCTCGCTGTTGTTGTTGCACTGCTAATGTTAGTTTGGGGTTGTGATGGGCTGTAAGCTAGCGAGTGAGAGTGGGATGAGGGAGTAGGAGAGGGATGATGGGAAATCAGTGCAGGCTTACTCCATGCCAACAGTCTCGCCTTCAACTCAGAGGGAAATTTCTGATGAATTCCTGCCACTCTGCAAAAACGATGTTGTAGAAAAGGTTTTTAAAATGTTGGCAAAAAACGGCATCATCGAAATTAAAAGATTAGCAGGAACGCTTTAAAATAGATTGGATTTTCACAGTTATCTCAACTCTTACAGAGGTTCTCTTTCTGATTTTCACTCCCCCAAACAGATTTTTTTTACATTATGAAAATATTATTGGGAACTCACTATTGCCCATTTTGTTTCTTCAGTGAGATCTAGTTTATTAACCAGATCAAAATATCCAGCTCCATCCCCCTTAGGCTCCACACTCCTTTGTTACACAGTGAATGTGTTTCTGAAAACTGGCCCCCACCATCAGCTGAAGACTGCTCTGCTTGGTGTCTGCAGATCAAATGTCATCACGGGTTTGTGTCTTTGGCCTAGTTAGCGTTAGCGTGTTTGATCATTCTTGGAATAGGTTAATTCCTTCAGAGCTTTTAGATAATGAACTCTGTTATATTTGACGTGACTGTGCTTCTGACAAAACTGAGCATTGATTAAAACTTTCATTTTCTGCAGCATTAAATCACATACAAACTTGATGTTTAATATCCAGCGTCGCCTGACCTCATTTGCTCACTGGGGAATTTGAATTTTAGTTGGTGCATGAAGCTGATAAGAGACAGGCCTCCTTGTTTTCTGCATGAAGGCACTTTTTTCTGCATACTTCTTCATCCCTTCCTCATTCAGACATTTCATCTGGTGGCTGTAAGATATTTTTGGTTTTGATCGAGCTTTCATATATCTTTAGCCTGAGTCCTGAAGATGCACATGTGCATTTGTGAGATGCTTACTCTTCCAATCAATGCTATTGATCAGAGCTTTTGTTGGTGCAGCTGGCTTAAACGCGCTTCCAGCTGAGCCTCTGTGTGTGTGTCTGTTAATGGATTGATTATTGAAAGCTGCGAATCCTTCTCCCCGTGGGACTGGATTTCATTGTCAATTGTGGTTGTAAGTGTAGGATCTGTCTGGACACACACGTTAAAGCTTCTCCGCTTTTCTGGTTGAATAAAGTTTCAATACATATAATAAGAAACCTTTTCATTTGAAGGCTTTTGATTTTAAGGTGTATTTTTTAAGATGGACATTTTTTAACAAAAATTCAGAAAAACTCTTAATGTTAATCAAATAAACTCCATCTTTAGATATGATTGATAAAAATAGGTTTTTAAATCATTTTCTTAAAATATTCAGCATATTATTGTTAATGTTTCGTTTTGGCTGTTCAGTCTGATTTCACCTGGATGGAAGTTTTTCTTTCTTTACCTTCATGCACAGGATGCAGTTTCCTCCTTTACACAGGAACCATGGCGTCTTTGACATTTACACATCTGCTTGTTGTTTGCGTCTCTCTGTAATCACACCACCATAGCCGAGCTTCTGATCTGGGTTATTTTATAGAGTGCTAAAGGCTGTGACAGCCTTCCTTTTCATTACTTCTTTAATATAACTTCTACACCCTAAGTGTGGAATCTAGCAGATCTTATGTGAATGCATCGTGTAAAAATTCAAAATATGCTTCTGGATTCCGTCTATGTTTGTTGCAGTGTCCCTTTAAAATGACTGTAATACTTAGTGATGGATACCAGGAAATGTTATTCTAACAAACTGGACAATGACTCTTGTTCTTCAGATCTTGGTGGATGAGACTTCGAGCCAAGTTTGGTTTTGGTTATGGTGTTTATTTGAAAGCGCACATCGATCTTAAAGCTTGTGTAATTTGCAGCTTTGGTTTTCCTTTTGACCTTAAAGTCAATCTCAGCAAAATCTTCAGCAGCGGATGCCATGGCTGAATGCAAATTGCTTCCCTACCCATTTGGCTTCTCCCTATCCCTACATTTATCCCTCCAATGGAAGAGATCTGTAAAAAATAGTGTTTTCAAATTTGGACTTTACTACCACTTGATAAAGTCAAGTGGTAAAAAAGTCAAAGGACAAAGAAAGTCAAAGAAAAAGAAAAGGAAATTCTCAATTTCTGTGCTTCAGAGCACATCCATGTGAAGAAACCCTACTGGTAGAGGGATTGCCAGTTCTAAGTTGCTACGGCTCCTACTTATTAACAAAAAAAACTACTTTCGGACACCCTTGCAATGGGCAGAGCAATGGGGAGAAGTCAGACGGGAAGGGAAGCAATTTGATAATCTGTTGTTGTCATTGACTGCATATGAGAAGTGGAGTGAGTGAGTGTGACATCACCCATGGAAAACGGCTTACTTCTGGCTCCAACCAAATGAAGTCAATATAGTTACCATTTTTTCTTGATGCGGACGCTGTCTTGTTGGAGCCAGATGACGTCAGTAAGCAGTGATTGGTTCACGTCAGTCTGAGTCAATGTTTTTATGGCAAGTGTTCTCGCCAATCAGTAGTGAGCTCGTTGAAAGTCCACACTTCTACCATTGAAAGTGAGATCAGGAGAATCTGTCAAACATTTTGAATGTTGGATGTGGGGGCCAGCAGGTCATTGGTCAGTTTAAAACTTGAAATACATGTAATAATAAGCATTTTGATCAAGAACATATTTAAAATGCATCAGAGCAATGATAGTTATTCTGAAAAATAGAATGACTGAATAATATCTGTTTATTTCTCTGTAGAAGTCTGTTGTTTTTTTTTGCTACTTGGAGACAATAAGTACTTCCTATTTGGAATGCAAGGGATGGGGAGGTCATTTGGTCCAGTTCTCTTTATACAGTTAATGATTGTTTCAAATGAAACAGTCGTGACACACATGATTAAATTGATGTCTTAATTAATTGACCTAAAACCCATCTCTTCATCCGTTTGAAGTTGGTGGTTCCCAGTTTCGACACTACTGTTTTGACCAGGTAACCCCGCCCCTAATCTTTTCTGCAGGAATAGGAAGCCTCTTTCGGCTCCAATCTTTGACTGTTCTCCTCCTCTTTTGAGAAACAAAAACTTGAGCAGAGGATTTAAACTGCAGTAAAACATGCAGATTTAAGCCTGACACACTGATGCTACATACGTTTACAAGTTCTAACAAAAACAGAAGTACGTTAAACCTCATTGAAGCTGGAGGTGATGGGCCTCTATGGTCAGACGATCAGTACTGATTCGTGTAAGCCTTTCAAATCATAGCAGATTATTTCCACAGAACTTGTTTATTTGTACCTTAATCTGAACTTTTAAGTCAACGGTAAGCATAAGATGAGTTAAAGGACAGCTGCAGCTCATGAGTGTGTTGTCCTTGCTTGCAGTCAGAGCAGTCGGAGTGTGTGGTTCCACTTAGACAATGTGCTGCTTTGCTGGAATATCCACTTCACATTAATAATTGGTTTAAAGTGTGCTTTTAGGTACATTAACCTCTTTGCCAAGGTCACTTGTGGCTATAAAAGGATCTCATCTAAATTCAAGCTGCTCTCAGTCACTCTCTTTGTAAAAGAAAAAAAAAAGGTTGATCGTGCCGAGTCGTGCTTTACAAATGTGTTTAATTCCTTCCTGGAAGACCTGAAAGAGAGCAGCAAAACCGCTGCTGTGTGTTTCTGTTGCATCGCGAAGATGTGCAGCGAATGGTTTAAGTGTGTGTGTTAGTGGTGGGTGTGGTTCCTAATGCATGCTTGAGAGAAACCATATGTGAGAAGAAGATAGAACAGAGGGCTGTTTTCAGCAGTTTGTTTGCAGAGTTTCAGTGTCTTTACACCGCGTCTCCTCTCCTCCCACAGAAGTGCGGTTGTGGATTTTTCTCTGGCTTTTTACTGTGATTATCAGTGTGTCTTTGTCTAGAGCATTCTATAGGGAATTACTGGTGTGGTCGCACTGTGTGGGGGGAGTTGATTTGCATCCCCTAAGGACTAAAGTGGGGGGGGTTAAGCATGTGGAGAGGTGGATTCGATAAATGCTGCCTCATGGCTTTTTTTCCTGCAGCTTAAAGTGATTAGCTACTATGTCCGCACCGTTCCTCTGAAAGACCTTCTACTTTGACATCATATGAAGCCAACATCTTCCTGTGATGTTTGTCTGTGAATTAATGAATGCTGCAGCACTACCTGCAACAGCGTGGCACATCTTTAACAGCTCGATCTGAATTCATCATCTCCACCTCCCACAAGCCTCTTTACCATTGTGCTGCCAAAGACGGTACAATTAGAAACATAACAACTGTGAGTCCATAGCTGTTCCTGAGGGGTTGTTTCTTATTTTTGTCAGGGATTACTCTGTAACCGTGATGTCCGCTGAAGCAATTAACTTCAGTGAACTTAGTGTCAGGATGGAAGTCTTAGCAGAACCTTCGGTCCTGCTCAGATGGATTAAAAGAAGCTTTAATGTGAGGCTGTTATTGGACCGAACAGAAAATACTTTCTTACACGTGTTAAGGCTTCATTTTGGACATTAATTGATTCAAGTTTTACTTCATATGTAGTTTGTTTCAGCTCAGAATTTTAGGTTTTGTTGAACTTTGGGAGGTTTTCCTGACAGATTGGAAACAATCAGCAGGTCTTTAAAGCAAAGTGGAGCGGTGGGTGCGACACAGTAAGAAGGTTGCCGGTTTGAAACTTGGTTGGAACAAATTCATGCAGGATTTGTTTTACTTTCCAGGTGATCTACATTTTTCTGCATCTGAAAACGCAGATGTTTTAATAAATTGAAAAAATAAATTTTTTATTTAAAAATGGAGTCTTTGTATTCTCTAAAACTCATTAAAATCAATTGTATTTAGTATTTGCTGTATATTTTTAAATCTAAACTTGAAATTGCACCGATCCCACAAACTTAAGCAATTGTTTTGCTTTTATTAGGTAAATAGACACAGCTTGCCAAATGTTTTTGGTCTCAACATTATTTTCAGGTTGAATTTCTATTCTGCTAAGATGTTGTCATGTCCTAGTTCTTTGTTGCTTTTTCTCTTTTGCTCAGGATTCGCCCTCAAATGGCCAATGAGAAGATAGAGGGCTGTCATGTGTGCACGCTGGTCACTCCTGGGGAGCCGCAGGTCCTCCTGGGGAAGGACAAGGCCTTCACCTATGACTTTGTGTTTGATGTGGACTCAGAGCAGCACCTCATTTACCAGACCTGCGTGTACAAGCTGATCGAGGGCTGCTTTGAGGGTTACAATGCCACTGTGTTTGCCTACGGTCAGGTATGAACGATAGTCTTGAATTCTTTATTTTAGGATGTTGAAGAAATAGAAAAAACAAGAACACCAGACAAATTTAGGCATACATGTGTCAGCTCTAAGAATTGTAAAATAAAACAAAAAAACTGAATGTGATTGTTTCTAGACTGGTTCCGGTAAGACCTACACCATGGGAACGGGTTTCGACGTGAACCTGAGCCTGCAGGAACAGGGCATCATTCCTCGGGCCGTTCACCAGCTCTTTGAAGGGATCCAGAGCAGGCGGCTGCGAGCACAGCAGGCCGGCGTCCAGGCGCCTGAGTTTAAAGTCAGCGCCCAGTTTCTGGAGGTGGGAGGAAACGCAGTGGTATCGCCTAATCTAGTTTTACATGACGTCCCGTCAACAGTTTTGCTCAGCAGAGTTCACGTCTGTGTGTGCTGGATGTCAGTTCCCATTAATTGGAACCAGATGGGACTAAACAGGAGAGAGAAAGGGATGAGTCTCGTCTCCTGTAAGTGGGAAGTGGCAGCCTGAAGACAGATGGGCCGGGTCAGGGGGCGGGGTCTGGTTGGGCTTTGTTGGCTCTGATTAATGTTTGTCATTACTTCTGACATTATTGCTCATCTTTCTGAGACAGAAGATGGAAAAGAGTAAGGAGTCAGAGGGAAGATAGATGCCCAGTAACAAGAACTTTGTTGAATGTGTAGGGAATATTCTTTCCTCTGGGAGTTTTGAAAAACACTGCCTGCTTATTGTGTAATAGAATTAGTTCAGGGATCATGGAATAATAGGCAGTTTTTATAAAAGCAACATTTATTATAATATTTTTTCTGTTTGTTGCTCATTGGTGTGTTTTAGGTCTTGAGGTCAAAAGGTTATCTCTGTTGATGCTTAACAGATGTTTGTGTTGGTGGGCGCTGCTGACCTCTGTGACCTTTGGCTTTACTGGTTTCAGATTGGTCATTATTTTAACTGCTGTGACCACAGAGCTGTATTTAAAGAAAAAAAGGTGACTCAATGTAAAAGTCAACTGTGGAGGATTTTTCAAAATTCTTATTTTTACCTACAAAACGTTACCGAGCTGTGTTACAGTGTGATTACATCAGCTAGTCTAATGAACCCAAACCTTCCTGGATGGGTGTTTGTTTTAGTTGTACAATGAGGAGATTCTGGATTTATTCGATGGAGCCAGAGATCCAGAGAGCCGCAACAGGAAGTCCAACATTCGGATCCATGAGGACGCCAGCGGCAGCATCTACACCACAGGAGTCACTTCCAGACTGGTTCACTCAGAGGAGGAGGTGGGTTGTTGAGCATGTGTGTGGTCTGATTCAAACAGCCAATCGAGAGCTGTCTATTGTTTTAAAGCAGGATCTTTTTTTATTGCTTCCTTTGTCATTGTTCTTATTATAGTAGTACATAAAAGCAGCCCAATGCACCGCCTCTGTAGCCAAAACGAGAAGAAGTGCACTTTTTCTGCCGCTTCAAATCTCCACCTCACCTGGAGACCGTTTCTGAACACAGATGGTTTCAGCCATCAAGACAGGAATGAGCGCTGACAGGGTGAAACAAAGCACAAGTCCCCAGTAAAAGTAATGAACTGCACTACACAGACGTAACAGCTGCCAGGACCCATCTGGTGTGAAGACAGGAGAAACAGAAAAGGTCAAGAACGCTGTTTTGATGCTTGACATCAGGTGTATGAACCAAAGTGTCTGTGAGGTGTGTGGATTTTACAGCCATTAATGGGGAAAGGAATCAGAAAAGAGGCAAAGATTCCCATCGACGACGTGCAAAAAAAGCAAAAGAAATCAAATAGCTGAGAGAAGTTTTTCAAAGGGAGTAGATTGAGACAGATGAAAATTTGTTTCACAAAAAGCACGAACGATAAAAAAGACAGGAAGAAGAACTCAGAGTACAAAGAAAATCTTCCAGCTGACTGAAACACATTTTGAGCAAGATGTCAGAAAGGCATCTGTTTAGTCTTTAAAGGTCACCCAGATGAAGGTCCTAAAGAAAGGAAAGTGTCGAGTTATTGTCTTCACCGACTTTTGCAGTTCTTTCCCTTTTTCCCTCTTCATTTTGAATAAAACGCCACTCATTCCTGCGTGTCTGCAGCTGCTGCAGTGCCTGAAGTTTGGCGCTCTGTCCCGCACCACAGCCAGCACGCAGATGAATGCCCAGAGCTCCCGATCCCACGCCATCTTCACCATCCATCTCTGTCAAATGAGAGTGTGTCAGCAGCTGCAAATGGTGAGATCATCTGCGGCTGCAATTATTAAAGAGTTGGTACAAAGGGATTGTTCTTGACAAGTTTAATCCCAAATATGTTTTTCATTCATTCAAATATTTGGGTAAAGAAGAGGAACATCTCGAGCACGCAGCCACCAGCGTTGCATCTGTAACTTAGCTGTTGTGCACTTGCTTTAGCAGAATGGAGGAGGAGAGACCAGGGAGCTGGATGGTGTAAACAGCCTGGACTCGAACCCCATCGCCCAGCCGGAGTACGAAACCCTGATGGCCAAGTTTCACTTTGTGGATCTGGCTGGCTCAGAGAGACTGAAACGGACAGGGGCCACGGGAGAGAGGGCCCGGGAGGGAATCTCCATTAACTGTGGACTGGTGAGTCCAGCTCCGAGGAACAGTGTGGTCATGGTTTTTGCACAAGCTTAGTTCCTCCATGTCGTTTTTCTTAGCTTGCGCTGGGAAACGTGATCAGCGCTTTGGGAGATCAGTCTAAGAAAGGAGGGCACGTTCCGTACAGGGACTCCAAACTTACCCGACTGTTACAAGACTCCCTGGGAGGAAACAGGTATCACAGACAACCACTTTCTCACCTCTGCAAGATAAATGAGTGTTGGATATGATTGTGTTGGGAGAATTTGTAAAGTCTAAGGAATGATCAAACGTCCACCTTTTGCCTCTTTGTAGCCACACAGTAATGATCGCCTGTGTCAGCCCGTCAGACCGAGATTTCATGGAGACACTAAACACTCTTAAGTATGCCAACCGTGCTCGAAACATCAAGAACAAGGTGGTAGTGAACCAAGACAAGACCAGCCAGCAGATCAGCGCGCTGAGAGCTGAGATAGCCCGACTGCAGATGGAGCTGATGGAGTACAAGGCGGTGAGTGATTCCAACACTATGTTTCGTACGTAGAGCCTGAAAACTGTCTTCAAAAATGTATTGCTACCTGTCAATGCAAATGTTTAAAACGCGGAAGCCCGAAAAGCACATTTACGCAGACTTTTCATTGGAAGTGACTACCTGAACGCAGGTTGCAGAGGGCGATGTGAACGTAGCTTTAGAGGTTTTAAGAAATCAAGAGGAGTTTTGAATGAAAGGTTTAACAGGAGATGTGGATAGTGAGAGATTGAAAAAGTTTGATAGGATGACTGTCAGTTGAAGTAATAAAAATGTGAGAAAGAGAAAGATTTGTCGTTTTATTTAGATTTCTTGTTAAAAAAAATATTTGGGAAAATTGGGATTTTTTTTTTTAAGCTTCTCACTGTCTTGGGTTTCCATTGTTCAGAGGTGGCCCTCCCTGATGAAAGTGTGACAAATTGCATTTCAAATTTGAATTTTGGGTCAGATAAAGCGTGATGTCCCACAAATGAAAATGGATTACATCAGGGAGCTGCTGGTTTGCAATTGCTGTTGAGTTTTGACTCAAAAACACATTTTAAATGGGATTTAAATGGCATTTTAAAATGCAATAGATTTTAAGTTACTTTTCAATTAGTTTAAAGCAAACGATGTATGGAAATGTCATGTTTTATTATTTAATAGTCAATTCCAAAACACATTTTCGAAGCGAATGGTCAATTGCAAAATGCATTTTCATTTGAATTATGGCATCAAAAACCCATGACAATTGAAAATGCAATTGACTTTAATTTATTTCATGTTTTATTGTCATTTTGAATTGTATTTTTTTCATTTTGAATCTGAATTGCATATTGAATTGTGGGAAAAAAAAAACCTTCTGTATTGACACATTTGTTTAAACCCCTGAAACAAACGCATCCCGTTGGGAGGAAGCTAACAAAACACTTGACAAATTGTTTTACAGCTTGCGTTTCTTGGCACTTTGAGGTCAACACCCTGAAGAGATGTTAAGATAAACAAGTTGAATTTAATCCATCATTTTTATTATTTGTTTAAGAAAATAAACGGAGGTTGAAAAAAAATCGATTAAAATCGGAAATCAAATTTGGTGTGCGGACAATATTACCCAGCTTTAAGAGGATGGCAAGAATACTAATGGGATTAAAAAAGATGGTGTTGTAAAGGCTGATCCTTCTGCAGAAAGTAATACCACTACATTACAATTAAAACCATTACAAGAGCATATATGCGTGCACTTAAGCTTTCTCTGAACTATTAGGAGGATTTATAGAAGCAGGATCAGCATTTTAAAGAACAACATAGAGATGACCCTGTTAGCTCTTTCAATGCTTTGTTTGAGTCAAGTGCAGAATAAGTGGAATTTGACATGGAAAAATGGAAGTGAGGTTAACTAAGATGCTGCACTTTTCTTGACTGTTGACTTCTGAGTGGTTAAAAGGAGCAGTCTGAGCTCTTCTGTGTGCTGTGGGAGGATGAGGGCCGTTACGAGAGGAACTATGGCAGGAGCCGAGGGTGACCTTGCTGTGTGAATGAGGAGCGAAGGACTGAGATAGTACCTCTCTGTTTGAGGCTGGAAGAAGTGGATTTTCTGAATGTTATGCATTCAGGATTCAACAATGGCTGCTTAAAAAGCCACAGTCATAGCAGCTCATTGTCTCACAGAGTGCTGCTGCTCTATCTGTTGTGCTCCTCAGGTGGGACTGAGAATGATTTTGTCCCGTTTGTTGGTTCTGGTTGCCTTGCAGGGGAAGCGTGTAGCCTGTGAGGATGGCTCTGAAGGCTACAGTGACCTGTACCAGGAGAACGCCATGCTGCAGAGGGACAATGACACGCTGCGCCTCAGAGTGAAGGCCATGCAGGAGACCATTGACCACCTCAACAGCCGGGTGACGCATCTCCTGGCCAATGAGGTCAGCTCTCTGCTCACCAAGTCAAGTAAGTGAGAAATGACAAACATGCCTTCTTACTGCCTTCGTTCAGACCAGGAAAGTCATTTCAAACAACTTTGACTTGTAGGTCAGGGCAATGAGGAGATTGGGACTCTGATACAGAACTACATTAGAGAAGTTGAAGAACTCCGGTATGAGCTTTAAGTTTAACTCTTAAAATTAGCAAAAAAAAAGGCAACAGGATGATTTCCCAAATTCTCATCTTTTTGTAGGACCAAGCTGCTGGAGAGCGAGGCCATGAACGAGTCGTTAAGACGACAGATGACCCGCCTGTCCTCTAGATCCCTGTTTCCGGACTCTTCGCTAAGCCCCGCCCCTGGCCACCCCCCCGGCTCCTCACCTGTCCCCAAGTCCATGGAGGCCGAAATGACGGACGTGCTGCGCCGCGCAAAGCTGGACATTGAGAGGCTGAAGAAAAAGGAGAGGAGGCAGAGAAGGATGAGGTGAGGAGAGCAGGATGTGACTTCAGTGGAATCAAGAGACAATTGTTTGCTTCATAAAGACATCAGAGAAATGTGGAACGAACGGTTGTCCAGCAAAACCAAACTTTTTCTACTAAACCCTCATTTCTGCCTTCTCCAAGAGCTGCAGCAGGGACACGGTAGAGTATTGCTGCTACCAAAGCTCAGTAGTGAAACTGGTTTCAACACAAATAGTCAGTTGACTTTAGGGACAAATAGCAGACGAGAACAAACAGTCTAAGTTTAGTTTAAAAGCATGGAGTTTGGGTTGAAGGGAGATCAGAGATAGGACTTGTAAAAATGGCTGGACTGTAGGGGGAAAAGGGGAAATTAAATGGATAACTTACTAGTTAAAAGATAAAGGTTTAAGTGATGAAAGTGTCTATATAAATCATTTTTACTGGACTCTTTTCTGCATCACTCAACGATTAATGAAGTTATGCAAATGCAAAAGTGTTGTTCCCTAAAACCATAAAGTGTTTTTCTCCGACGGTAGTCCAGAGTTGGAGAAAGGTCTGAAGAAACGGGTCAAGCTGCACACTCAGGAGAACGGAGAGAGCCGGCAGATTGGCGAGAACGGCCAGAACGGGGAGATCGACTCGGACGATAATTACGCAGAGGTACGTCTGTGTTTAATCATTTACTGTACAATAAAAACAGAATTGTTTTTGAACGTTTATCTGTGTGTGTAGGATGTCATGTCTCCGCTGCAGGAGGAGAGTGGTTGTGAAGAAGATGAGGAAGAAGAGGAAGGCCGGGAGGAAGAGGATGATTTCGACAGTGATGAGAGTCTGGTGGATTCTGATTCTGACTCGGATGAGAAAGGTGCGTTTCTGCTGGTCAAGGAAAGTTTATTTGTATGGCACATGTCATGTACAAAGACAATTCAAAGAGCTTTACTTAAAACATTCAAAGAAACACTCAAAAGGAATATCAAAAGGGTGATAACTAAATTAGGATGTAAATACATTTAAAAGAACTGGATTTTAATTAAGCATACAGTGCAAATGGGAACTTTGAAATCCTGATTGGTCTTTAACCTGGAGTGTTTCTGCTGATCTAAGGTTTTCTGGACGTCTGTTCCAGATCTGTGGAGCTTAGAAGCTGAATGCAGCTTCTCCATATTTGGTTTTGACTCAAGGAATCGACAAAAGATCGGATCCAGATGAGCTGAGAGGTCTTGTCTGGTACATAGTGGGTCAGGAGGTCAATCGTATATTTTGGTTCCAAATTATTCAAAGCTTTATAAGCCAGTAACAGAACTAGTTAGTCTAGTTAGTCTACCCTCTATCCTGACAGACAGGAAGTCAGTGTAGAGACTTCAGAGCTGAACTCATCTGGTCTACTTTGTTGGTCAGCAGCGTTCTGAATAAACTGCAGTTTTCTGATTGTCTCGTAAAAACACTAATACAGTAGTCATTCAGGCGCAGTTGGAACTGATCTTCTCTGATGTGCAGCTAACTTCCAGGCGGATCTGGCTGACCTGACCTGCGAGATCGAGATCAAGCAGAAGCTGATAGACGAGCTGGAAAACAGCCAGCGGCGGCTGCTGATGCTGAAGCTGCAGTACGAGGAGAAGCTCATCCTGCTCCAAAACAAGATCAGAGACACGCAGATGGAGAGAGACCGCGTGCTGCAGAACCTCAGTGAGTAGAACTTCACTTTGCCACCTAAACTGTCATGGCAGCACCTCCTCACCAATGACTCAATGCCTGCACAGTGTCCATGGAAAACTACACGGAGGAAAAAGCCAACAAGATCAAGCAGGAGTACGAGAAGCGTCTCAAGGAAATGAACCGTGACCTGCTCAAGCTACAAGCTGCACAGAAGGAGCACGCTCGGCTTCTGAAAAATCAGGGCAGGTACGAACGCGAGCTGAAGAAACTCCAGTGTGAAGTCAACGAGATGAAGAAAGCCAAGGTAAGACGACGCCAAGAAGACGAATGGAAGCAATCGGAGGGATTAGTGATGAAGTTTAACCAGGTGAACTCTACCGTTTTCAGGTGGTGCTGATGAAGCAGATGAAGGAGGAGCAGCAGAGGAGGAGGATGGTGGAAGCCAAGAGAAACCGTGAGATTGCACAGCTTAAAAAGGAGCAGCGGCGGCAGGAGGTAAACCATCATCTGTGTCAACTGTCACTTCGATGAGTGTAGAACCTGAGGATTACAGTCTGTTAAATCATTTCACAGAGTGATAGAGATCACGCTTGTTCTATGGTTTGCATTTTCAGATGCAAGTGTGAAAAATATTTGAATAAATATATTCATGCAAGCTTCCAGCTGTTGTGGCTGAAAGCTTTGGTGAATGAATTTAGAAACTCGTTGCGTCGGTGAGTCAGTTTGCAGAGTGCTCCCATGTTATGTAACCGCACAGACGGCCCGCCATCTGTCTGCCTGTGGCACGCTGAAAACCAGATTCATGAGTCCACATTTTGCCTGCCGACTGATGGCTCATGAATGATGGCACGTTAGCTTTGACTATCACCTCTAGCTCTATTAGTTTTAAAAAAAATTTTTTTTAATTAATCAGGGATGAATGGAATACCTACAGATGGCGATTCTTCAGGCATCCGTCCCTTACATCAGAAACTCCTCGTTAATTATGAAAAGCACAAGAAAATGAGAACCTTAATGCATGAAAATGTACGGTGGCCCTGAAGTGCAGATCACACCGAGAAATTACCCAACGCAAACAAAATTTAAAGATCACAACAATAAAAAAAAAAACCAAACCCCCCCCAAAAAACCCATACATTTTAGAAATCAAAACAAAAATGTAGTCCTAAAAAATGATATGAAATAAAATATTTTGGAAAGCAAAAATCATATTTTCCAGAAATCAGATTGAAATGTAAAAAATCAAAAGACAATAGGGAACTGGAAAAGGTCGCTACAATGGGACACTAATCAGAAGATGAGATTTGAATTTTAATTTGCGGGTTTTTTCAATGTGTCTTTAATGTCCACATAGAAATAAAAGTTTTATGATTAGTATGGAGCATATCCAGAATCGCTTCATGCTAAATGACCTTAAAAGGATGGACAAATGTCATCATCCAATCAAAGATGTCTCGTATTACCTAGGTTTTTCGGTTTCTGTCAAAAAAACGTTTTGGGAAACGAAATTCAACATAAAACCAGAACTCTAAATGAAACGTAACAAAAATGAAACAAAAGAAGAATGTTGTTTTTGCCTTGAATGTTGAATGATTTCTGGGTGTGATCTGCACTTCAGGGCCACTTTTTATTCAGTAGGATAAAAGCAAGTGTGTTTGTCTTCGTCATCCCCTTTAGTACCAGATCCGAGCGCTGGAGTCTCAGAAGCGGCAGCAGGAGTTGGTACTACGGAGGAAAACTCAGGAGGTGACCGCCCTGCGCCGCTTGGCCAAACCCATGTCAGACCGCGTGGCGGGACGCGTGGCTCGCTGGAACCAGGCTTCCTCAGTCACTGATTCTGGAGCCGATTTGTCCGCCAGCACTACAGCCAGCAGCTCAGAGCCTGAGAGCGGGAGGACCGTCAGCGGTTTGGTGCGGCAGTGGAACAACAAGAACAACTCCTACGGATATCTGGGAGAGAGTGAAGGGAGCATGGACGGGTCACGAGTCATCGGGTAGGAAGGACTCTTTTTTTTTTTTTACTGAACAGCTTTTCGCTGCACACATGCACATGGGTCATATGTGTTCTCTCCTCTAAGGAGCAGAAAGAAGTTGCAGCATAAGCCAGCAGGACTGGGCAGCACTGCAGCTGCAAGCAGACCCAGTTTCTCAAAGTCTGCTCGTCAGAAGTGGCAAACCCTGGAGCGCCGAATAATGGACATTGTCATGCAGAGAATGACCATCTCTAACGTTGAAGCTGACATGGATCGCCTCATCAAGGTAAGACTTACAAATATGAGGTGATTGTACATGAAGGATGCAGTCTACTGGTTTTTAAATGACATTTTTTTGGATAATCTTTGAATGTTTTGCTTGCAAAATAGCAATGATGGCTATAAGAAATGACCTATCAAATGAAAGTTGTAAAGAAGAGTTTCTGAAATGGCATTTTTACCATTTTGACTCACTTTTTCTTTAAATTGTCCCTCCAACTATATTTTTATCTGTTGTAAAATTGTCCAGTAGTCTTTGAATTTTGATTATGCGGTTATTTACGAAAATCAAAAAGCCTGTGTCCTTTTTTCAAGAAGTATTTTCTGCAGAGCAGCAGAAAGTTTGTCATAAATTCACTTCTGAGTTGTGGGCAAGACTGTTGGCACAGAAGTAAGGCTCTGCTAATATCCCATTATCTATTTGGCTATTAGCCAGTTGGCAGCTCAGAAGAGAAAAATGAAGACGTTAGTGGATCTATTTGTCTGCAAGTGGATGCATCAGAATTGGAGCAGAGCAGGGAGACTTTGCCTGCTCATGTTAGTTGCCACATCACAAAACCAAGTTTTTTCAAACCGCAGGCTGTATTGTGCTCCCGATCCATCATTATTTGATATAACATACTCAGAAATTCCGCTTTAATCTTTCGTTTTTTTAATATGTTCTTCATCATGAGAAAAATGCTACAAGAACATGTTAAAAACACAATTTTCATTGGAGTGGGTCTTTCCATTTATGAATAAAAGTAAACCAAAACATTGTTCATCTCAACGCCTTGTGCAGACAAATGAAAGAAAAAATCAAACTGTGCAAAGTGCTCTTAAGCTCCACCTTTGCAGATCTTGTTTGATCCTTTGCATTTAAACAGTGACTATTTTTCTTTGAGTCAGAAGCGAGAGGAGCTGACAGTCCAGCAGGAAGCACTTGCTCACAAAAGGGAAGTGCTGATGGCAGACGGGGAGGGCCCAGAGGCCGAGGATCGCCTCCTCCTGGAAGTCAACGAGGAGCTGGAAGTGCTCAACGCCAACATTGACTACATCAATGACAGCCTGTCTGACTGCCAGGCCACGATTGTACAGATAGAGGAGACCAAGGTATTAAAATGATCACAAACGCAGAAAGACACCTATGTGTTTTTAATGCTAACTCCTTGAGGGGGGGTTGTGATACCTCTAATGACACCTAGTTTTGTTATCCTGCAGGATGAGCTGGACTCTGTAGATACTTCTGTGGTAATCAGCTCCTGCTCCCTGGCTGAAGCACGCCACCTTCTGGACCACTTCTTAAAGGCTTCCATTGACAAAGTGAGTTTTCATGAAGAAGATCTGAGAAAAAAAATTAGTCTAAAAAAGGATCTAGAGCAGCAGGAATAAAGATTCTGAACAAAATTTACAAAACATCACAGTGTGGATCAGCACGGTTGCACCTCCACCTAGTGGTGTGTATCGGTATTGCAGTGTGTTTCCCTGGACTCCTTTCTCCATGTAAGATAATTAGAAAAACACTAGTTAATTATTATTTAAGTGTCATTTTTCTTGTTTCTTAAGAGCTCGACTATGAATAAACATGTTCTGACAGTTGCTGCTTTTCGTTTGCTCAGAGTTTACAAGTGGCTCAGAAGGAGGCTCAGATCCGACTGCTGGAGGGTCAGCTGAGACAGACGGATGTGATTGGCTCGTCTCACAATCACATGATCTTGGATGCTCTCCGTGAAAAGGCTGAATATATCCCTGAACTCCAGGCTCTCATCCATAACGTCCAACAAGGTGAGTCTTTGTTTTTTTTTGGTGTCCTCAGCTGCTCATTTCATCAGCACACGTTGTCAAATGGCCATATTTACAAAACTAAATATTACAATACAAATACATATATTACAAGTACATTTTACTTTTCTATTCACCTTTTCTTGCCTGGTTTTTATCGAGAATTTAATATATGAAACTAAAATCTTAAAACCCAGTTCCGGGATACAAGTTTCAGAAAAGACTAAACTTTATCATGTTAACACTGAAACGCTAAAAGGGTTCATAAGAATGAAGGGTTATGCGTTTAAAAAATATTTTTCTTGCAAAACATAAAAAAAGACATTTTTTAATTAAGGGTATTTTTACTTAAGACTCAGTTTTTGCAGTGTGTAATCTGAATTTTAGAATTTCTTTAAATTATTCAAACAATTAAAAAGAAATCTGTTTTAGCTGCATGTTTTAGCTGCATGTTAGAGGATTATAATTTGTTTTGCAAGCATAGAAATGATCTCCTTTTGAGAAAAAAAAATCTGCACTAAAAAAAAAAATATCCAATGGCCGTGCATTCTGAGAGGGCTGAGAAAAATGAAGAGGTTATAATACTCTGTTTCTGGGCTTACTTGATCTATTCCCATCAACATTCACTTTTTAGCTTCAAAAAGCTCATATTTATATGTAATATCAAAAGCTAACCTCTCAATTTCTACTGGTTAAACTTGGTTTATATTCACTGATGAAAGCTCACAATTATTAATGCACAAAAACACAGGTATGTGGAGGATTTTGATGAAGATGTAGAAATACTGGGGCCAAGAATTGTTCGGCTCTTTCAGGTGAAATTATTTCACTGAGGCGCCTGTTATACGAGCCCAGTATCAAAACATTAAACGTATTACAACAAAGCACACCGTCTCTGCATACAGATCTGTCCCCACTGTATTTTTACTACACTCCCAGTAAGGTACATTATTCTCTAATAATGTGCACAAGTTTGTGGAAACTCCGGATCATTGAAATTATTTTGTTCACAAAGCTATCTTACTTAAGTTAATAAGAACACTCAAAACATGTACAGCTGTATTTAAAAACTAGATGCATTCGGGAAAATATAAGTAACATGGGAATCGATAACAGTGCTTAAAAATCTTCCTAAAACCCCTGCAGGTTGTGTGGTTAAAAGATTTCTCCAGGTTTGCATCATCACTTTTTTCCATTAAAGTTTTCTTTATTTTAGAAAATTAAATGTTTTTTTTATACAACAACTGAAATGAGACACAAAGCAAAAGCAGAAAAATGGCAAAATGAAACAGTCGGATTTTGGCAGTTTCTCCACGTTACCATTATTTTGAAAAAGACATGACTGACACCATGTTCAAATATTAATTATTGAAGAACAAATCTTCTGAGCTGTAGTTTACTGTAGATTTACTAGTTTTTTGTGCTTTCAGAAAATGGTTATGCCAGCACAGATGAGGAGCCCTCTGAGTTCAGCCAAGCCTCTGACAGCAGGTAAGCCCGGCCATTAGTTTAAGAGGCTAAACTTGAGGTCCTGGGAGTACAGAAAAACACCTTTCCAATGCTCTATCTTTTTTTTTCCCAGTGTGTCTCAAATAAAGGAGTCCAACAGCCAAGATGATTTCAAAATGAAGGTAAAAATTGACAAAATACTTCAATGTTTGGTTTTTGGAGGCTCCGAAGTCGCATGCAGCTCCTCTATTCTTCCACTCTGGCTTTAAATAAAAAAAAAAAATAGTCTTTAGTTAATATTAATTTATTTTTGGGAAATTTCATCAACAATTTTTGGACTTGAGGGGGTCTTAAAAAAGTAGAATTTTTGCTAAATCCTGAAATATTATTAGCACTTCCTGCAGGAAGTATAAATGTCAAAAACTAAAGAAAATAATCCACTGTGAATTCTGTTCAGTTTTAGATAAGTTAAATGGACATATTCTTATCTCCTGCCGCACAACAAAGTTGCTGTCCAAAGAGAAAGTGCCAAACAAAAACTAGAACGTGTCCTTAATAAATGTACTGCCATAAACTGCAGCAGAAGAGAAAAGGATAACTGAAACTAGACTTGGGGTGGATTCACACTGAGCACATTAGATTAAAGTGAACCAGAGTTTGTTTGCCCCGATAGTCCTGAACATATGTTCAGTTTGAATGCACCCTAGTGGACCCTGGTCCAGGACCAGGAACCACTATCGGAAACATCTTTTGAGGGGGTTTCGGGTCACTTTCAATTGGGCTGAGCTCCGGTTTCTCTGAGTTTCCTCAGTTGAATATTCTCTGTGCTCAGAGTGAACCAACTGAACCAAACGTCCACCATAGCCGGGCATTACGTGATGTAAACGGAGTAGCGGTGCAACAAAAGACACAGCAACACATTGAAATATGGTCGGATGAATGCAGGCTCGTGATATGCATTGCTTTCCGCACTGTCTTACCAACAATCTTTATGTCACAAACACTTATTAGCGTACCTACATTGGCGTTGTTTCCCATTAACTGCCTTGCAACATGCCTCTGCAATACCAAACAAAAGTAAAAAGTGTTGTACCTGACGCTGATACAGACATTCAAAACTGGTCAATGAAATATACATTTTAAATAAGTAATAATAATAACATTGTAATAATAATAATAATCTATATTTCACAATAAGGATTGCAAAAGGACTTCCATTATTCTTTTGCTCGTTGCTTTGCCCTCGTAATTCCTGGCTGATGACTGAAGAGATCTTTAACATGTGGTTTTGTTTACAGGCGTTAGTTTAAAACAGAAATATCCAGCAGTCTGAATACAGACGAATAGACAATGTTCAGGACTCGATCCAGACCAAAAGGCTTTTCCAGTCTTAATGCACCTTTAGGTTTATTATAACAACAACAACAACAACAACAACAGCAACAAAAAATCATTTATAATTCATTTTTCCTGAGAACGTTTTATCAAAGGATTTTTAAATGTAAGTAAATGTTTGCTATAATTTGATCATATTTGATGCAGGATGATTTTTTTTTTTTTGTAAAACACACATATGTCAGACATTTTCTATGTTAAAAAAACAAAAAAACTTGTGTCAAGAGAAAAAAGTAGTTTTAGGATTAAAAAAAAACCTTATTTATACAAAGCATTATAAAAAAAGTATAAAAACAATGTTGCATTTGCCTAAAGGGTGAATCAGGGTGTCATGGCTTCTGCTTGGATCTGCTTCGTGAAAAACATGCCCACATTTCTCTTTTGGTGATGAAAGTCGACTGCGTATTTGCTGTGTTTATTCTTGTCCAAGCTGTTGTCCAAGTGTAGCTCATATTTGTCACCACAGGGTGGCAGTAAAGGCAAACATTTTAAAGTCGTGGAGAACGCATGTAGAAAAACATTTTTACAGTTTCCATTTTTGCATTAATTAACTGTTTTACTTGGTTTACTTTTTTGGATCTTTTAACATCAGACTTTGAAGAAAAGCCAAAGACTTCTGTTTTGTTTTCTCAATTTTCACTTTAAGTCAATGGTAGTTTCCCTTTTTAATACACTCCCTCTTGTGTGCTCCAGTCAACACAAATGATTTCCATATTTTACCCAGTTGGAGCCGCGTCTGTCGGCCCAGATGAAGGCGGTGTCAGCAGAGTACTTGGGTCCAATCCTGGACCCTTCAACAGGCAGCAAAGCGCAGCACATCACCAAGTCTCTGGCTTCACTGACAGACATCCAGGAGGATGGTTTGAGTCTCATTCCTGGGAGCCCAGGGCTAAGCCTGTCTCTGCGAGACTCCTTTCACAGGGACAGGGCGTCCCGCACCATCAGCCTCCCTGTCAGGGGACATACCTTGTAAGTCGCAGAGATTTCAAAGAATTCATCGTCACCACAAACCGATTCTTTGATCCAAACGTCGTTTGGAGATAACATAACTCTATTGAATGATTACATACTACAAAAAGGAAGACAGAAGGCAGACCAATAAATCCCTTTTGGAGTCTAAAGTAAATGAAAGTAAATCATTTTAATTACTCCTTAAGGACTTTAGACCAACACATGACATTTGCATATGACATTTCAAACAAGGATTTGAAAAGACCTCATAAAACCTTGATGCTCATCTATTACCAACAGTTTTCATCTTTTTTGTACCTTTCCTGTTTATGCTTTTTGCTGTGCATTAGTCCCAGGCAGTCTCGGGGTTATGAAACTTCTCCCATAACCAGAAGGAAGTCTTATGATCGTGCATACAGGTACACACGAGGCTCAAATGCAGCACATTGTGTGATTCACTTTTGCAATTTAACCCTGGCGATGTAAATTCAACATTTTCATTTTCTTCTCAGGCCCACTGACGGCTACACTCCTCCATCTTCACCACCTCTCAGGAGCAGGAACGACCGAAATGTCTTTTCAAGGCTGACCAGCAACCAAGCTCAAGGCTCGGCTCTGGACAAGTAAGTACAGTCCTGAGCTTTCTCGTGTCCTTTCTGACCCCACATCATTTTATCGTATTGATTCACTTCAGGTCATTTCTGCCTTTGCTTTTCTTCTCTTGAGCGACTTAAAGTCATTATTAGCTTTGCTGAGGGTCAGGCCTTCAGACCAAAAAGCAGGTCCTGCTGCATCTCCTGAACTGTCCTTCTGGGATCAGTGCACATCCTGAAGGGGAAAATATCATGCAGTGATAAACGAATGAAAGGATGAAAGAAATCTGCATTATTTAGGAGACGAGTGGTGATGAAACAGCAACATCAAAGGATGAAAAGATCTTTTCTAATGTGCTGCTGGATAAGTTGTGTTTGTAAATCAGTGATGGTGTCTATTATGGCTACAAAGGAGGACACTGTCGGATGCAATTTATGTTATTTCATTTAAGAAGCTGTGCATGCGCTCTTTATGTTGTCAGTTGTTATTCTAAATTGGTATATATTTATTTATTTACATAATAATATAATGATGAAGATCTTTACTTTGTGTTACTTGTTCTGTCACTCCATCACTGAGTAACTACGTGGAGTTTGAGGAGATACAGTCAGTTCTTTTACCATCCAGCTTAAAGTAATTCTAGACAAAATTTAGACAGTAAACTGCAGCCAGCGGTCATCTCTGCTCCTCATCAGTTTCTCATTTTGTGTTGGTCACTAAGCCAGAGCAATTCTCAACTTTATAGACCCCCTAATTGGTGGTACGGATGCCTCTGCAGATGAGCAAGGCTGTTGCGTTTGTGTGAATGCATGCTATCTGTGCTAATAACTGCATGGCTTGTGTTCACTGGAGCCTGTGGCTCCTCATTATGTGGATCAGGGGTAGGTAAATGAGATGGCACTTGTCATCTCCTACTGCAGCTGTTGTTGTTGGGAGCCATGTTGGATTAACACAGTGTGGGGAGGGGGGGTTGTGTGTTTTAGGAATTTTTGTAATGTTGGCTCAAAAAAATGCTTTTCTGTCTCTCATGATGGTGGAGGAGGAAAAGCTGCAACTTTGTCAACGTTTTGCACTTTTTATCAAAAAACACGTGACAGGAGTTCTTTTTAGTTAGAGGCGTTCGTATTTTTGGAAATGGAATATTTTAAATCCCATGTTAATCTATGTTTTTATGTGTTTTATTTTCCTTATTATTAAATGAGTCTCATTGAGACTCATTTATGTTATAGAAAATGTAATTAGAATTGGTGATTGTGACTTGGCTTTGCTCAGATTTTTCTTTCATATTTAATTTTTTACACTCAAATAATTTTTTTGTAACAAAACAAAGATTATAGGAACAGAGTGAAGGACAAATACAAATCAGGTTTCTCTGTTGCTGCTTGGATGAAGCAACTTCGATCAAAAATCCATTTTTGTTTCAAATTACTTTTTACAGAACCAATGAATTTTAAAAAGGTTTTTGTGACAAAAGTCTGATAACTTTCTAGTAATGACTGTGGCTGATGGTAAATAAGAAAGGTGAAGGAACTGTTGTCACCTTGTAGCACTGCAGTATTTTCCAGAACATTTGCTTTTATAATTTCATGCTCGGAAACGGCACAGAGCGTGGAAGTGTCATAAACATTACGATTTAATCTGATTCTCAGTTCGGTGTCACACACATGCATGCTTTTACCCTTCAACTGTTGTGGATGTGGCATGGACTCTTCCCTCTACACCATAGTCAACCCTCCTTTGCTAACTATACCCCCCCCCCATAACTTTTTCCATAGTAATTCTTTAAATCTTTCTACTTGGAGAAAATGCCAAAGAGCTAACTGACTTTACATTCAACCACAAAGGTCAGAGCAAGTAAATAAACCTTTGTGGAAGACAATTCCAGCGTTTCTGATGACCTTTTTTCCCTTTTGGAACTTCTTATTTATTTCTTTTTTGTTTTGTATTATTTTCTTTTCAAAGAAATGTGTTTATTTCCCTACAAGGACGATTGACACCACTCTAATCTCCAGTTGAAGCCATTTAGCTTAGATTTCTGACTGTGCAAACGTTTGTAAAGGAAAAAAGTCAACCATGATTGAGCGTTTTCATGACTTTCAGAATTATATAATAGAATATTTGATCTCTTTATAAGCCAGTATGACAGTTTTTGTATGGATTAAGAAGAACATTTAGTCAACTTTTGGAGGTTTTGTCAGGTTTTTTGACAATCTAAGCAGATGTGCTGCGGGCTCCTTACTATGGTGTCAATTTTCTTTTCTTAGAGTTCATTTGTTCAAACCTTTGACCATTTTTGAGTTTTAATTGTGCTTCTGTCATTCCTTTGCACGTTTTACTGACAGATCTATAAATGAGGGAACATAGACTGTGAGGAGGAGACAGATCCCGGATTCTTTCTGGACAAGCTTTAGCTTATCTGAAGGAGATTTTCTGCCAGGGGCTGCACGGTGGCGCAGTGGTTAGCGCTCTTGCCTCACAGCAAGAAGGTTCCTGGTTCAAGTCCTGGCTGGGGGGCCTTGAAACAGTGTCACCAATGGGGGACCTTTCTGTGTGGAGTTTGCATGTTCTCCCCGTGCATGCGTGGGTTTTCTCCGGGGACTCCGGCTTCCTCCCACCATCCAAAAACATGCTTCATAGGTTAATTGGTTACTCTAAATTGCCCCTAGGTGTGGATGTGAGTGTGCATGAGTGTGTGACTGTGTGGCCCCTGCGACAGACTGGCGACCTGTCCAGGGGTGTCCCCCGCCTTCGCCCATGAGTAGCCGGGTTAGGCTCCGGCAGCCCCGTGACCCCGAAAGGGATAAAGCGGTTCAGAAAATGAATGAATGATTTTCTGCCAGTTTTTTCTTTGCGTCATATCTAAAACCCCACCTACTAGCCAACTCCCCTCCTCTTTAACCCCTTACCAGTAACCCTTCTGTCTTTTCTTAGTGTGGTTAACCCTTTCCTCTTCCCCTCCCATCCCTCCTTCTCCTCGCTCCCCTTCTGCCTCCAGGTCGGATGACAGCGACTCCTCACTCTCAGAGGTGCTCAGGTAGAGGAATTGTGCCTGTTGTGCCTGTTCTCCCATTTTGCCTGCTAACTCATTTGGTGTCATGTGTCTTGTGTTAGTGCTCCCTCTTCAGACCTCCATGAGTGGATCATTGTGGTGCATGTTTGAACTATGACCTTTTTAATGCCTGTGAGACTTCATTCCAGTCTGCAGTGAATCTTTTTTTTTTTCCTATGGTTTTCCATAAACAATAATTACATCATGACCAGGCTTTTCAGTTACCAGTCAAGTTGGACCAGGTTGTCAGATATCAACAATTTGCTGGGTCACATTGTCATTGGCTGATCAAACGGGGTCAAAACAAAGTGTTAACCTTTTTCCAAAAGTAAAAGTCTAAACCATTTAAGTAAATTCATTCATTCATAAATTGCCTTTTGATCATCTGTTTTTTTCTACAACAGAGCTGTGGCTCAAAGTGGCATAAAAATCAAGGACGGAAATCTTGGCTAAGTATCAGTTATGCTTGCAGATTGATTCCTTCTCCTCCCTGCAAGTACCTGTATGATCAGATTATTCCATCGATGACAATAATGACAAAGAATCCTGAATGCAATATTCCAGGATTCTTTACAAGATTTTCACTTTTTTTCACCAGTGACTACACAAAAAAATTACATATTCACCGTCTGACAACAGACTTTACCAAAACCTGGGTGGTAAAATAATCCAAGTAGACTTGTTTCTGTTACTTTTTCAAACAATATTTCTGTCAGAGTGATGCTCACAAGAAAATTGGTCAAAATCCCCGGTTGGGGGGGTGTGCGCGCGATTGGCTGTGCTAGTTTCCCCTAATTTGCTGCATTCGATGACTAAACATATGGACAGTCCCCACCACCTGGATGCACAGTGCTCATATTTTCTTGTATTGTTTTCAGTGATTGTGCTCTGGGCTTTTCAAAAGTACTCCAGTGCCTCGTTTGGACCGCCTCTTAAATTGCTCTTCAAAATGACAATGAAATGTTTTTGAGTTACAGCTGCAGTGAGGATAAGACATTCAACTTGATGCAGAGTGTCTTCTAATCTGTATTTAAGTAAACCATAAGCTTTACCAGGTAAAGATCTTCTGTCTTTTTGTTTTAATAGTAGGGAAAAGACTGACATGTTTTCAGAATAGAATAGAATTGAATAGAGTTGAATTAATTAGAATAGAAAAACTTTATTTATCCAACAAAGGGGAAATTACCTTGTTACCATATTTCTATTAGAAACAGCAGAGAGCCATTACCTAATGCTAAAAATATATTTAAAGATTAATAGCAGTAATGACTGTGAAGTGTCTAATTCCATGACTTTTCTGGCTTCTGTGATTTTTTTTAAAAAAAGCATTCATTTTGTGTATGTGTTTGTGCTCTAACACACTTAAACTCTTTTTGTTACTCTTGTATTAATACAAATTTATTCAACCTTTGCTCCTTGTTAGTAGTCAAATGTTTGAAATTAAAATCTACAAAGTAGCTTATTTTCTAAAAGCTTTTTTAAGGTGAGCTTTTATGTTTTTGAAACTTTGGAATCCACTCTGAAATTATATTCTCTGTTTTAATGCAAAAATACATTAAGCCTGTCGTCAGGCTGTCTTCAGCAAATGAGAACCAGTTCAAACTGGTGTAAGCAAGTATATATTTACGGGGATTTTACACATACAAATGGAAATTCATGTAAAAAAAAAGAAGAATTCCAATAGTTAGTGAACAGAAATTATACCGAATAGAAATCCTGTTAATCTGTGGCAATTACATATGGAAAAACACTGATAAGCACACTCAAATTTAAAAATAGAACATTTAAAACTCAAATGGATAAACTCATGAATCTCTCCAGCTTTGTATGTTTTTTTTTACCCGTTATTCAGCTTGTTGTTTTTGTGCATTTGCTTAAGTAATGTGTTCAGTTGTTGTTTGCGTTGAAGCCTTCTCTACTGCGCACCGAAATGTGACACCACACCTTAGATTTCAGCTGTGACGAAGAAAAAACACCTGTGAGAAGGACGTGCGATCTGACGAGAAATTCAATTCCAAGTTTGTTCTCATTTTTAAAACAGCTTTGTGCTGGATTTAATCCACCAGTAATGATTTTCTTATGAACCTAATAACTAAATGAAGTATCTCATGTCACAAGAATATTGTAATTTTATTCCAATAATCCTCTTTTTATATGAAAAACAGTTGAGTGGGGATTGAGTAACTCTTAGTGGGATCCTGTCTTTGATATTATCTTGGTTTCAAAACAATAAAAAAGTCAGCATTTATCCAAAAAAGCTTTACATTTCCAAGTTTCCAAAAGTTTGTTACAGAAATTTGAGAACAAAAATCTCAGGATTTTGTCCTTTACAGCAACTGAAAGAACAGAATCCTGTGATAGCATCACCTGGATGACTGAAAAGCTCCACAGACAAATAAAAACGTTCTCTTTTTCATTTATTACTACTTTTTATTTATTTATTTTCTTCCAGTATCTATAAATAAATGAACCTCTTACCGAGGCGTTTTTTTCCTGTGTGTACTGCAAAGAGCACATGCTGGCCTCTCTTCATGCTTTCATTAGTGCTGGTCTGGCACGGCCCCGGCTACATCCATTAGCAGCTCTTGCATAGTGCATAACCCGGCTCACTATGATACCCTCTGCAGTCACTGATAGAACTGGAACACGTTCTGCCCTTTTTAGCACCACACTGCTCGAAGAACTGGAGAAAAGGGTTTGGAAGCATTACGATGTGTGCTGTGTTTCTGTTTAAAAAAGAAAAAGGACCACACAAAGGAGAGCTCAACAAAACAGCGCAAAAACGTTGTTTCTCTAAAGCTAAAGGATGTAGCTCTGTCTATTTTTCTTTTTCTTAAAAAATCGTAAGATATTTCAGCACCAAAGCCAAATCAAATAGCCTTTAGAAAAAATTGTGTATATGTGATTTATAAAGGTATAAGAGCTTCAAATACAAAAAATATGAATTTTTTTAATGTACCACAGCAGTCCTAGACTGAAAGGAACACATTGTTTTTGCAGTTCTGTCTTATTGTACCTCTGAGCAAGAATTTCACCACTTCCACATCCTCAAAACTCTCCAAACTTTGTACGTGTCTAGTACACAGGTAAAACCAACTTTTGACCAAAAAGAAAAGTCATCATCTTTGCAGGCTAAACCATTTTTTTCAAAATCCACAAACAAGATCTGTTGTGAATGTCTAAAGCAAGTTTTGACATTTTTATGGGACGGCCAAAGGACCAGGCGACCAGGCCATTTTGTGGCAAAGTGTGAAACTCGGCAATTTTCACAATATTTGAAAATTTTAAAAAATCTATTGTTCAAGGAATCTTCACAAAGTTTTACACATATACTACCAGCTTAAGTCTACAATCACAATCAAAGTTTTGTTGACCCTTGACCTCTGGAAGAAGCCGCCATCTTGAGTTTACAAAAAAATCCCATTTAGTACCAGCTACAAATTTAAACTCCTCATGGATTTTGATCTATTGGCTCCTAACTCCTGGAGCATCATTAGATGTAGATTTTCAATGGAGTTAGCGTAGCGAGTTCACAAAAGTGGCGTTCCCCTGTTGTTTGCACATTCTTACTGGCATATCGTGAACATTTAATACATGAATCTTTGGCTCAAGCTGAACAAAATGATAGAAGATACAATATGAACAGATTAAAAATGTGTGGGTGGTTAACAAAAACCTCTGTTGCCATGGAAATCCCAAAATAGTCTTTTGCCAATTCTTCTAAAAATGACAAAGACGTGTTCATCAGCCCCAGGTGACCAAAACATTAAATAGTTGCCATGAAGATGATACCAACAGAAAAGCCACCATTTAGAAAAGTGTTTTTTTAAAAATGTATTTGTTACATGCAGGTCTGACCAGAGCGTCAGAGGGGGAGAGTGAGGGGTGTGCATCAGCCTCTCTGCCAGTGAGGATGAGTAGAAAGGGGACCATGAGGGCAGGAGCGGTTAGCGTCTACAAGCCATGCAATGTGGCTTTAATTTATCTTTGAACTTTACGTTTCATAAAATATTTCAAATAAACACTAATATTACTTTATTATGCACTTTGCATTACACAAATATGTGCTACAAGGCATACATGTGTGTCTTTTTCCAGTCATCTGTCTAATGAAAGTAGATGTGGACTAAAAATAATGCAGTGGGCTGCAGATGAGTTCACTCTTTACATCTGCCATCACAGTCTGGGTTTGCAGTCCTGCAAAGCTGGTTATCTGACAATCTTATCAACTTGTTACATCTCTTGTTAGCTGTGTAGGAGCTGACAGCCAGCTTCCTGCTGAGCTGCTGGAGACTGTACATGATGCTGCATGTGAGGAGGATGACATCCTGCCATTATGTGCTCGAGTTTATTGTCTGGGGGGGCTGCTCTTTCAGACTGTTAGTATTCAGCTGTTTTATTCAGTTTTGTTCTTGTTTTGGTGTTTTTTACAACCTGAAACTCATGCATGCAACGTTTTTTTTCTGGCTTGTCAACAAGATTCTATTTGTTTGTTGGTTTCTTAGATGTAGTTGTAAAAAGACAACTTAACTTAGGGCTTGGTGTTTGAGTTGTGAATTTTGTGTGTCCTTTTTGTAACACTTAAAAATCAGTGTGGACAAAAGGCAACCCTGCTGGCATTAATACTCTGTTCGCTCCGTGCAGAAGCAAATCTGTTCTCTGCGTTTGTGCGCCCTGTCACAGTTTTCTCCCCTCTCTTCACATCTCTGCATCTTTGGTGCGTTCCCCTCCTTAAACGTGTATGCTCACGTGCACACGAACGGCTACCCGCGAAGCCCACAAGGGACCAATTTTTTCCACAACCGTTCCTCTTGCTCTCACCCTTTCTGCAGTCTGACTCACTCTGCTGACTGCTCTCCAGGCACTTTGGGACTCTGGCCTGTCAGAGGGACAACGATTGGAGGGTTGGGAGGGTAGAAGAGGTCCAGCTCCAAAGATTGAGTGCACATACTATTGAGAAAGCTGAGTGTGTTTGTGTGTGAGACACAAAGAAAGGAGGAAGACGAGTAAAATCTGAAAGCAGTTCTTTCTGTTGTGCCTTAATTGGACTGCTGTGCAACAAAGAAGAGAGGAGAGTTGGACAGGGAAGGTGCATGTGCTTGTGTTACTGATATTGAAGCAAAAATCAGTTTAATGTTGGATCATTTTAAAAAAGCAAAGGTACCATCGATGATAATTCATCATTGAATGGAGCTTAATTGGTACTTGGAATGCTTTTAAGGCTTCAGACTCCTCTGAAGAGGATTCGTCCACACAAACACACATTTGTATGTTCCTGTCTGATAGAAGACACGTTTTTGTGTGCATGTTAGTGAATAACCTGTGTGTGTTTTTTATATACTCTCTAGAGCTGCAATTTTACACTCAGAGACTTTGACACTGTATTTGTGTTTCTGAACTATAGGGGTGTGATCAACCCCATTGGGGGTGTGAAAGGGGGTCGAACAGCCCCCTTGCAGTGTGTGTCTGTAGCCGAGGGCCACTCAAAGCCGGTTCTGTGTGTGGATGCTACAGATGAGCTGCTGTTTACTGGATCTAAAGGTACGCTCATCTCTGAAAGAAACTTCAACTCGCCATGTTTTAAAAGAAACACTTATTTTTTCACGATTTAAGCAAATGTACATTTTTTTACAGCAAAAAAGTCGGCCGTCAAATTACTCGAACATCATTTGACAGTTTAGACGTGATGTGTATTCAGAAAGGAAAACTAACATTTGTCACACGCGAGTATCGCCCTGTTTAACATTTGTAAACACCATCCAAATGAAATGACAAGTTCCAACTGGAGGAATTAAGAAAAACGATCAACCCAACAAGTTATTCAGCTGGAATTTATATGGCCAGACGCTTCCAGGCTTCTGGTGAACACTAAACCTCTGCGCTTTTTGAAGAATGATAACACTGTTTTTAACTGTTTTTATAGCACTGGGGCTCGAAGTTCATCGATATCTTTTGAAGTTGCAGAAAAACAACATCATGGAGTTTTATTCCTTTCAAAAGGGTTTCTGCAGGTTTTATATGGTGTCCACACGTTTTTTGTTCTAGCAAAAACCCCTCATATTTCATAAAGAAGTTGTTCTTTAGTGTGCTAAAGGTAATATACTATCATAAATATAGATATAGTTTACTCTAAAAGGCTTAAGAAAAGCATGATACCGGCCCTTCAAAACCTAGACGCTTCTTATTCTGTGCACCCTGTCAGCAGTTTTAGTACAGATTACTTACATGAAATGAAGTCCTGTGCTTTAAAGTCCCACTCCAACTATATTTGTATTCATTTCAAAAGCATATCCAGTTTTTAGCAGTTTTTTTAGACAAAATCAAAAAACGTGTCGATTTTTAAGGCATATTTTCTGCAGAGCAGCAGGAGCTCATTCCAGATTTGCCTCTGAGTTGAGGATGGGACACTCTCTCCCACTAGCTAAATGCCCCTCACAGCCCCAAGCCAACATTACCTGTGTAACAAAGATGGCGAGCAATATCAGAGTTATGCAGCAGGATAGTTTGGATCCAGATGCCATTTCACATGAGGAAAATAAAGACGTTAAACATTATATTTGAACTTCTTCCTCCAGATCGTACATGTAAGATGTGGAACCTGGTGACGGGTCAGGAGATTGCCACTCTCAAAGGACACCCAAACAATGTGGTTTCGGTCAAATATTGCCCGTCTTCTGGTCTGGTTTTCTCTGTCTCCACCTCCTACATCAAAGTGTGGGATGTGCGCGACTCTGCGAAGTGTGTGCGCACTCTCACGTAAGTTTTTGCTCAGGAAAAATATCAAATTAAACGCTGGAATTCAAAAATAGTGTACTATTTATTATGCCCCTTTCTTCTCTCATCCACCTTTGTACCAACAGGTCTTCGGGTCAGGTGATTTCAGGGGACGCGTGTGCTGGCACAACCACCCGCACCATAACCTTTGCTCAGGGTGAATGTCAGATCAACCAGATAGTTCTCAACCCGTCTGGGTCTCTGCTTTATGCTGCTGCTGGGAACATCGTGCGCATTTGGGACCTGAACAGGTACATTGATTTAGCTTCTAACTCGGTTATGGATGTCCTACCTGATTTAAATAATGAAATGAGTAAATGAAGTTATTCAGCCTTATTGAGAAATGGTTCAGGGATGCTCTCAGTAGCATTCGACAGGAGCTTTAGGAGCTCATAACCAACGGTGCAGGAACCCAAGGCTGGTGATAGGAAGCATGCCTGTGATCATGTTTTTCACGGGGCTGCAGTTTTTGGTTTCTGTGTGCAGCTGTGTTTTCAGTTTTTTTTTAACTTCTCAAGGGAATTATTAACATATTGGACCAGACAATTTATAGTGAGGGTCTTTGAACAACTTTCTGATGCATAAGAAGAGCCTAAAATAAACAAATCGTGGGTTTTATCACTCTTGCTGTCTGTGCCATCTTTACATTTCAGCACTTTTACTATTTTTCTCCCTGAAAAATGGGATTCTAATTTTGAGCCCTGTTTTTTTAATTATAGGATGCAAGCGACAGGGAAGCTGATGGGACACATCGGCTCTGTCATGTGTCTGACAGTAGGACAATCTCTGCTGGGCAAAGATCAAGTCATTACTGGCTCCAAAGACCATTACGTCAAGGTCCCTCCCACTTTTAATCGCTATCTGACAGTCGAATTGAAAAGTTTTATCCACTCTGTCCTTTTGGTCTATTCTTTCTTCAGGTGTTTGACGTAGCAGAGGGAACTCTGGGTAATGTAGGTCCAGCCCATAACTTTGAGCCTCCACACTACGATGGCATTGAGTGTTTGGCCGTTCAGGGAGACGTGCTGTTCAGCGGCTCAAGAGACAATGGCATCAAGAAATGGGAGCTGGAGCAGCAAGAACTCACACAGGTGTGTTTGGTTTACGTGAAGGAGCCTCAAAAAGTGTTCCTCACTTTTAAAGTGCAGAAAAATACCTGAACAAAAGGTTATAAATACCTGAAGTGAGATTTCTGCAGTGAGAGGAAAATGAGCAGGAGAAGAGTTTTATTTTTATCTGAAAAAGGCGATTTTTAAACGCATTATAACTCGTGAGATTCATCTCTTAATCTTGTTAGCTCTCCATGTTCAGTCCAGGGCTTCATACTACATATGAGTAGTTTTTGAGACAACAAAAATAGTCCGTCATACGCCAGAGGGATCTCAAGTGCAGAGTTCTGGAGGAGTAGTACATGCAACATTTGCTATTCTCACAACAACTTAGCGTAAGCTGTTGATGAAGGAAAAGACTTTCAAGCAGAAGATAAAAAAATATGTTGCTACTGTATGAAAAAGGGTGAGCACAGAGGTTTGACTTTGTAACATGAGCAGAATTGACAATGGGGGCAGTTTATTGGTTAGTTTGATGCAGGAAGTGGATGACGAGAGGTGGTCTTTGAGGATGTTAGACTGCCTCGTCTGTCCGTGTTCACAGAAGAAGCTCTGCCTTCTGCAGTCATTTCCACTTTCAAATTCTGACCTGTTCTACAACCCTTCTGTTATGAAAGAAAGTGAAAAAGTTCTGTAGAGGTGAAAAGTCAGGTACAAGATGTGAGAGCTCCTAAAGTAAGGACATCTTGACTTTAGTCTACAGTTTTGTGTCTTTATTATTCACCAAGCTGATTTGGAGAACAGTTGTTAAACTGAAATCTAGCAGATCGTTTTCATGACACATTTGGTCATGAAAACCCTGGTCCAAGACCAGGAACCGCTCTTGGATCCATCTTTCGAGGTGGTCTTGGTTTATTTTCTAATCAGACTGAGCTCCGGTTTGCTCTGAGTTTTTTCAATCTGAATATTCTCCATGCTTTGAGCCTAACAACTGCACCAAACAGCCACCGTAGCCAGCCTTTACAAGATACAATCACAGTAGGAAGGTATCTGTGGACAAACGTAAAGCAGCTGCGTACACGTACAGCAGCTCATCTGCACTTGACCAGATGAATTCAGGCTCATTAAAACAACTTTTTAACGTGATCTGCATTGCTGCTCACACTGTTTTCCCGACAATCTGTATGACATAAACACTTATTGGTGCACCTTCTTAGCTGTTGCCTCCTCAGTAACAGCCTTGCAGTGTGCCTCCACCGTACCACAGTAGTAGTAAAAAGTGTTGTATCTGGTTTTAGTTTGAAACTGCAATGTCTGTTTGACAGCAGTCTATATACAGACCAAACGGAAGGCTTGGGACACGATTCGGATCAAATTAAGCAAACTCAGTCCGGACCAACAGACTTTTTCAGTCTGAATACACCCTTAGAATCTAATTGTCATTTTCTAAATAATTCATCACTTTTTAAAGTTCCACACACTTGATTTGACCTTAAATAGAAGAGTTCAAATTTTTGGTTCCTGATTCAGATTCACTTTTAAATAAACAAGCACAATTGCATTGTTTACTATTTATTTTTTCCATAAAATATTAATCTGATCTGTTCTAAAATAAAAATCTACTTGAGGCCCATCTGTGATTTATTTTGCAGTGTGTATTTATATAGGTCGACTGCGTACTTTAACATCACTGTTTCACTGGGCCTCTGAGTTCATTTTTCATCTTTTCAAGCAGAACCACAACAGTAAAGTACTTCATGCAGAATAATGAGGACATATGATTGACACAACATGAACTCCTGTGAGCTTGCAGAGATTTTCCTGCTCGACTGATGTCAGTGATGCTTCGCTTCCTCTGAAATGTTGGAAGAGGCGGAGATTTAGCAGTTTTTACCTAAAAATTCATGTTCAAGTCGAACACTTTTGTATTTTTCCTCAGTGCTTGTGAGCAGCTCATCAGTTAAGTACTCAGTTGTTGGGCAGCTTCCTACCATCTGAGTGTTTAAACGGTGTTTGTGAAATTAGAAGCCTGTTTGGCTCCTTTAATGTCTCATCTACCTGGTGTGTTCACTCCATCCCCACGTCCAACCCAACGGTTTGTTATTGGCTTTACAACATGAAAGCCCACTAAGCCCAGCACACAGCTGCAGTTACAGGAAGAGAAAGTTATTGTGTGTGCACAGGCTGAATCCTGTGCTGTCTCCTGTGCATCCTCTGTGCCTGCGTATGTTAATAATGCATAATATTACAGCTTGTGGGCGGATGTGGCTCACTCATTTGCATACACAGTACTTTCTCAAGTTGTTTTCCATAACTTCTATTTAGCCTTTGTTTATCTGAACCGACATAACCAGAACATCAGACATCATTATTATTTTTGTTTGAAGTGAGGATCAAATAACCTCAGTCTTTAGTGGCAGAAATTGGCAGATGACCGCATCCTCATTTATCCAACACAATCTGTTTTACAGCCTCTCCAACTTGGTCGTCTCTTTCTAATTATGTAAGAGGATCAAAGTGTGGCCTTGGGTGCAATAGAAAATATTACAGGAGAGTCTGGAAGTTAGCGTTCTGCAGAATTACTGCAGGGGAGCTGCTCCACACTGACCACTACAATAAAACACACACTCCAAAAGGTTAGACCCGGAGGGATGTCTTAAGCAATACGGCAACAATTACAGTGCACTTGAGTTTGGTGAACCCCATCTGGATTATGAATACCCTAATATAGCCTCCAAAAGCAATTGAAAGTGTGTTTTTACCGGCGCACCACCCTTATGTAACCACTGTTCCTCTCTATGAGGTGCTGCAAAACAATAATGCATTTTCACCCTTTAGTGTGAATTTGTTCCATAGTGTGTGGTAGATGTTCTGTATATGAGTCCCATGTCTCCCAAAAAACAACAACATTTCGCTTCAGTCATGCTCTACATCTGTTAATAAAACCCAGCATATTCTCCAAGTTTTTCACACATTTGAAAATTTTTCAGAATATATTGTTCTTAATAATATCAGCTGAAACAGGTTTCAAATTCAGAAAATTGCTGAAAGTGTTTCCTGTTTTATCAAGTACAATTTATCATTTATCATGACTTTTGATCTTTGTTTATTCCTGCTCTAACATTAACATCTGAACCTTAGTTTTCTTAGTTTTATTTTTTTTGTATTTTTGATTTTGTGTTTTTATCAAAAATACTTTGAATTTTTTATTAGCTCTGATCAGATGCAGACTGTTTAACATTTTTATCTTCTCAAACTTTTATTTGAAAATTGCAAGTCTTGAATTCCAGGCTTTTGATGCAGAAATATGTAGATACATTCAAGATTCTTATAGGTATTTTAAACAATAATTCAAACTTGAATTTCCCTTTGAGCACTCCGGAAACATTCGTAGGTCAAGGATTTTTGCTCAAATGTTAGACCAACCTTAGATGAAGCAGGTAGACAAATGTCCTGACATTTTACTTTTTTTTAAATTCTATTTATCGTTTCCACCCGAAAAAAAAACACTTCCTTTTTAAACAAAAAAAATATTTTCTAGTTTGATGTGAAAAGACATTTGCTGGCTGTCCTATTTATTTTTCAACTGACCTTTCAAAAACTACGGATGTGTTCACTGTTCTTTCTGAGGAGCGGTGGCTTTTTCCTGTTTGCTCCACCATGCACGCCATGGTAGATCCGCCTGATGAATCCTATCATCAGCTAGTGTAGTAAAGACCCTTGGTATTCTTGTATTTTCTGCTTAGCTATTTTTTGCTTTAAATAAATATTTATGGCTCAGTTTTGAACATCTTTGGTTTCATTTCACACATGAAAATCCTTTTATTTTGCTGGTGAGCATCGCTTCCTCCAAACAACTGTTTATCTGAGCAGACTTTGAAAGATTGTTGTTCTTTACATAACTAGTTGTACACTAATAATTTAAATTGATTGACATAGCCTGACTCTAACACTAAATATTTACACAAATAAGATTTGTCTTTTATTTTTGCATCTAAGTAACTTCTGATTCCTTTTGTTTTACATTTATAAGAGAATTTCTCTGATGTTGGAGGACATATATAAAGAAAATTAATCTCAAATCGCATTTCTGAGTATTTTTTTATTCAGATCGTATATCAGGAGCAGACAAAAAAAAATGCTGTTTGAAAAAGATTGTATTTGTGATGTAGGAAATACGCTGGTCGGGCCACAAACTCCCTGCTCCACTCCATTATGCTGCATCCACTTGCAGATGACTGGATCCATTAAGGTCTTCGTTTTCCTCGTCTGAGCTGGAATCTTGCTCAAAATTTTACGGCTGGATAGCTTCAATATTGCTCGCGATTTTTGTTGCACCGTTAATGTTAGGTTGGAGTTGTGAAAGGCTTTAAGCTTGTGGGAGACTGTGTAAACAGAGAGCTCTCAGCGAGCCAATGATCCCGCTCAAATGTCAGAGGTTTTTAAGAAACTGCTGCTGCTTTGCAGAAACTATGTGCTACAAAACGGTAAAGACCAGTGGGAATGCTTTTACAAAAGAAAAATATAGGGTTAGAGTGGGACTTTAAGCTATTGGGAAACTGTGTAAACAGAGAGCTCTCAGCGAGCAAATGATCCCGCCCAACACTTAGTGGGGACTTTCTCATGAACTATTGCTGCTCTGCAGAAAATATGTCCTAGAATTTAACAGTCTTTTTAAATGTTGTTTAAAAACAGCATAATCATAATTAAAAGAGCACTGGGAACGCTTTTGATTACAGTGGATCAAAAAATGATTGGAGTGGGCCTTTAAACCAATTTACACGGATACTGTTGAAGTATCAAAAGAATTACATTCATGCTATGAAATACTAAACATAATATTTAGTTGGAAGAACAGAAATGATTTTAAAGTAATGGTAGCTAGCATCTTAAGTTGTTTTGGTGAAGACTTGCAGCTGGCATAAGTTCTGTAAATTAATAGTAAAAAGTCTGCATTTTGTGTCGGAATAACATTGATTTTTTTACATTATGTTATCAGGAAAAATAATCACTGTGCACTAAAAAGTAGGAAGATTGATTTTCAGATTGAAGGAGTGTCACATAAAAAGCGTAACTTTGGATAGTTAAAGTATATTGAATGAACATGAATCCTATAGGTGCATGTGAATTCACCAAACAAACTCCCGCAGGAGTTCAGTGGATTTAAAACAAAAGGTTTTTTTCTGTGCACATGTGCCACAGCTCAGTAAAAGACATTGTTCCTCCCAGTTGACTGAGATAAATGGAATAATAGAACAACATTAAACCAAAGCTGGAGGAGTCATAAAAGTTTGATGAAGCTCAACATAACACACAGCTGTATGTTTGCCCTGGCTTCAAATATTAGGATTTAAATGTAATGAAGATTAAAATGAATGTTTCTCATTCATTTTTTTCTTTAATTGTTTGGTATTATATATTTTTTTATTTTTCTATCAGAAGCCTAAAGAAGATTAGTCAGCTGAAAAAAGTCCTTCAGGCATCATTTGGAATGCAGTTTTACCCAAAGGAACAATAAAACTCAAAATCTTGTCCGACCTCGATATTCCATTTCCCGTTTTTGTGACTGGTAACCAGCAGTACTCTACAGTTCATAATTCTGTTTGAATTCATTGTAAAGTACAAAGTGCACAGACACACAGTCCAAGAATAACTACAGCAATGAACCTAAAAACAGTCTCAGCCGCGCTTGTACTTTTATGTTGCCAGGCAACGCTGTAGTGCACTATATTCATTCAAGGACTCCACTCGGTAATTTACATCCGCCGAAAATAAAACACTGAACATGTGAGCTTTGTCGGCCGCTGTTTAAAGAACACAGAAACCCAGGAGACGCATGTGGTTGCGGATTCTTGTGTCTTGCGTAGATTTGCGTGATTTGAATCTAAATGCATCTCTTCCTCGGCTTTGCAGCAAATCCCAAATGCTCACAAGGACTGGGTGTGCGCTCTGGCTTATGTGCCCGGACGGCCCATGCTGCTGAGCGGCTGCCGTGGCGGCATGCTGAAAGTCTGGAACGTGGACAACTTCACACCTATAGGAGAGATCAGAGGTCATGATAGCCCTATTAATGCCATATGCACCAACTCCAGACAGATCTTCACTGCTTCCAGGTAAGTTGCAGGTGAAAATTGCACCTCGCCATTAGAGTTCTGTCAATTGTGCTTATTCTTTTCTAATTCCTTTACTTTGTTGGTGCTCACTAAAAAACTTCTTTTCTTTCTATCAACTCTTCTGTTCTTCTACCAGCATTTCTATGATTACATTTTTCCTGATGAATGGGCTCTCAAACTCTCACCCCTGCCTTTCTTTTCCTTCTCCGCCCCCGCCTCCCTGTCCCACTGACCCCAGCGACTGCAGGGTGAAGCTTTGGAGCTATGTGCCAGGCTTGACCCCATGTCTTCCTCGCCGGGTCTTGGCCATCAAGGGCCGAGCCACCAGCCTCCCATGATTGCCTGTTCTCTGCTCACTGCCCCTTCCTCTCCTCTGGTACTGTCTCTTTCCCCTCCATTCCTGCATTTCTTCAGATTTATAGTATTCCTACATGTACCTGTTGTACTTACTTAGATGGTTGCTTTTCTTACTTTCTCTTTTTCTTTTCCCATCTTACTTTTAAAAATATGTTGCCCTAGCTCCCTCTGGCCATGCTTTAGCGCTGTAATCAGATTATACTGCTTTTTTTGTTCGTGTCATCTTATCTGGCTTTAATTTTCTCATCGCTGACTCCATAAAGGCTAACAGCTTTTTCTCTAACTTTCTTGTTCTGCTCTAAATAACAATCTTGTGCTCATTTATCCAAACCCAAATTTTTTTTTTGCATTTTCTGCTTCAGAGAAGGAAACAACAACACTCTGTCCTAAAGTTTGGGACTGAGCCTCGCTGTTTCCAAACATAATCTGGCTTCAGGCTGTCACTTTATATTTAGATTTGGAAACTAATGAGAAAGAAACAAGAAATATAAATATTAAAGACATGTTTGAGGCTTAAATTATAAAATGATTAGTGAAACAAATTTAGTTCAAAGTTTGATAAATACAAGAATTAATCAAACTTACAAAAACATGATTGTAGGCCTTTCTAAAATCCATATTTTACTTTTTTGTTTTAGATAAGAGGGAATTTATGGATTCGGAAGACTAAGAAGATTATAAAAAAAAGTAATGTAAAGAAAATAAAATATTTTAAAAGTTGTACCTTTTCTGGAATTTCTAATGTAGTCACCTAATACTGCCTTCTTTAATTGCAAAGATACAAAAAGAAGCAACAAAATGCGAGGAAGAAAATTTTGAACGTAGACTTACTTAAAACTACTTAGAATATTGGGATTATAAAAAACATTGTAAACATCTTTAAACACCAGTTTGCTACACAAAAATTGGGATACGTTCAATCTACCGTGAAGAAGGATTACACTGTTGGGTATAAGACATGGCTCATGTAATTCATTTAAATTTAACTAATTCTTTTTCTGTTTAGATTCCAAAAAATGTTTTGTTGGTTAAAAAAAAAAGTTTTACATTACTATTAATTTAAACAAAACGAAGGTTTACTAAAATACTTAATTTTAATTAGTAAAATCTGTCAGAAAACAGTTTTGGATGGAAAAAAATACAAAGATTGTGTGAAAAATAACTTTGATCTATGAATTTAATAAGTCATGTTGACATATTTTAAGTAAAGATGCTCTTAGTTTGAAGTGATGTTTGTTTTTAACAGTCTTTATTGTCTATATGACTGTATGCAATATGAAGTCTACAGTTAAAATGTGCTGATGAGCTACAAAAAGTGTACGTGAAAAGTGTCTGCACGTTCCATTTCACATCTCATCCTTTTTCATAAGCAGCAGCAGCAATTTGAACTTGATTCCGATGTGGACTCCAGCTTATTACACAACTTCTCAGCACAGCCAGGAAGACACTTTTGTTCTGAAGGATGAAGTGAGAGCAAGAGATGGATCAGGGCAGCGTCTACTGTGCTGACTTTTTAGTGGTCCATTATGGTGAAGAAAAAGGTCAATCTGCAGTTGTCAATTTACCAGTCAATCCGCTCTCTAGCCTTCCCTAAGATAAAATCAAGTGTTCTCCAATCGAGTCTTAGGTTTCCTTCATAGATGCGGCTCCTCTACAACGAGAAGAACCAGTTTAAGCATTTGTCCAGAGCAGCCCTGGTGCAAACTGTAAGAAAGCCCAGTTGCAAAACCTGAACATCCTTATAAATAAACTGAATTTAAAAAAAAAAAAACAGACAGATTGTGTCTCTGGTCTGGCCTGGTGTTCCCCTGGAACAGTGTTTCCCAACCCTGGTCCTCGGGGCAAACTGTCCTGGATGTTTTCCTCGTTGCTCTGCTTATGCAGACCTGATTCAGCTCAACGTCAGGCTTTGCAATACTTCCATTATTCTTTCTTTTGCTGCTTTGCCCTGCCTTTGTAATTCCTGGCCAATGACTGAAGAGATCTTTAGTCATGTGGTTTTGTTTACAGGCTTTAGTTCAAAACAGAAATGTCCAGTAGATGGGAGTCTGAATACAGACCAAATGCAAAGATCAAGACTCGATTCAAACTAAATTAACCAACAAACCTTTCTAGTCTGAATTCACTCTTAATATGCTTCTCCTGGAACCTGAACTGAGATTAATGTCATGTACTTGGAACAATGGTGATGTTTGTTCAGAGCATTTCTCTTCAGTTTGTGGTCGTCTAGATCATTCCTTATTTTTTTGCAAACTTACAGTCAGTTTTTGTGGCTTTATTTGTGTGTATTTTCTGCTGTGTGTAATACATTGTCTGAATTCTCTTAATTCCACCTTCACTCCTTCCATTCTTTCTTTGTTAACAAATCCTTTTTTTCCCTCTACAGTGACAAGACGGTGAAGATCTGGCTGTCAAAGGTGTGGAGGAAGAGGTGAGAAACAAAGTAGCTGTGGATCAGCCATCTTGCTGCAGCTTCCTCCTCAGAACTGTGACCCGCTCACTTTAAGCAACGAGATGTCACACTGAAGTTATAGTTTCCACAGCAATGATGTTTTGAATATATGCTCAATACAAATGTGTGACTTTCTGAAAGAAGAAGAAGAAAAAGCCTTTCTGACTTTTTGTACTGCCAGTTTTTGAAAGTGCCAATGAGGTGTGGTGCTACCCAGAAAAGACAAACTGCATCAGTCTGTCGGTGCGTCCCCCAGGCGAAACTCCCTTCTCATGAAAACTACCACCCACAGCCTGGTATTAAATAAAAGTGTCCTTCTGTTCTTTCACTGAGGTTAAGGACAGTGAGAGATGAATCTATTGGACTTCTGTTCCTCCTTAAACAAGCCTTGTGGCTGCTCTGCAGCTGCGTTGTCATGTAATGTTTTAAAGTCCATCAATCATGGAGCTTGTGTTATTGTCATTATGGCTTTTTTTGTTAATTTATTGTTTTCTCTACCTCACTTAGTTAGACTTAGAGGTAGGAGGGCACATTTCTACGGGTCTCTGAGTTTGAACACTCTGTGCTTTATCCTGTGACGTTACTATTTAATGCCAGGCTCTTCATCCCGGTTGTGATGCGTCCTCTGTGGCTGATCGCCATCAGACTGTCTGGCTGCTGACCTTACAAACATGCTTCTACGATCACAGTATCTCAACTAAAGTTGGTCCGGAAGGACCTGACTGGAACGTGTTACCTGTTCTCTAAAATCAGAAAAGAAAAAAAAAACACGACTCAAACAGCATGCGCTCATTGCTCAGTTATGAGCAGTGATATCTCCTCACCCTGCAGCTCATGGCTCACATCTGCCATTTATCCTTCAGGGAAATGGTAAGAAGAGCCCCAGCAGTTTGCCTGCTTTCATTTTTGCTCTGATCCTTGAGGTTAGGGGTCAAACTGACCAACCTAATTGACCTGAGCCTCTTTAGAAACCTGTTTTTGTCAGAGAGCTGCTTTATAGTCAGATTACTTGGGTGAAAGTAGGTCATCACAGAGAAGAGTTCTTTTCTTCATTAAAAATTCCAATTTTCTTCCACCCACTGCTACATTTACAGGCAGCAATAAAACTTCCAGTCCCCGCGTACTGATGTACAAATCTGTTTATCCGTGTGTGTAACGTGCACGTGTGCACATGCCACAGACACACTAACACAAGATGTGATTGGATGTTTCGCTTATCCATCTTGCCTGATAGGTCTTGGCATGCCTAACTGTGTTGATTTTCTGTTTCTTAAATAAAATGAAATCCCACAAACACACACACACACCTACAGGCAACAGCAAGTCCTAAAAGTCACTTCAATTATCCTTTTGTAGTCTGACTCATGAAGGCTCTGAAAACTGCTTCGCATCACTTCATGGCTTTTTTTTATCTAATGCTCTGAAATGAAGAGCTGTGTTTTGAAGCTCCTCGTTGTTGCGCCTGATTAAAACCTCAATGTTCACAGTTCATTTGTTCATCACTTTGGAAAAAAAAGGAATACTTTTGCTAGTTTCATGCACTTTTTTCTCATCAAAGACCCAGAGATGATCCGTATGTAGTTGATTCAAGTGACCCTTGGATCATAAAACAGCATTTAAAACAAGTTTTAATTCTAAAGAAAAAGTTCAAAAAGCTTTCTTTAAACTATGCTCTGATAAATTCATGCTGCTGTTTCCTGTGTCCAACATGTGTGAAGTCGCCCAAAGCAATTTTGGTGTTTCGTGTTGTTTTAGAAGGTCAAAGGGTTCCTGAATATGTGAATATAGGGTTAATCTGATTACATTTTTGTAGTAATGTATTTTTTAAATGAGAAAACTCAGGTAATGGATGAAGGATGATTTTTTTTTAGCCACATTCAGTCAGATCTTGACTCTGTGAATTTAGCTAGTTTTCTGAATTAACCAAATCAAAGGCCTTGCTAATGTGTAACACATTTTCAACATTATTTTTTTACATTTGGACACAAAAATGGTACCATAAGTATTGTTACCCCCTTTTCTTTATTTGATTACTTTTACTACCTGCTCCTGTACTGTGCTTTTCTGTACTCATCTGAAGATGCTTCCTTAATCTGGCCAAAGCTGAAAAGCCTTGCAACTCTTGAAAAATGCACTGATTTTTGACCATAACGACCTGTTTAAAATATATATTGTATCATTTGTTTAAAGCAGTTTGCCTCTAAAACTGGAGTGTTTGCCACAAAGTGTGGTCAGTTGGGGAATACCTTCTAGATGCTTGACCCCACCAGGCTCTTACTGGAGTCAAGCCAATTAGTCAAGCTGTCCCTGCTCAGCAGCTCACTGGTTTTTTCTCATTGTAATATTACATTGACAAGCTTCATCTGTTTTTCTTCGACTTGTCCTCATGGCTAGAGAAGTTTTTAGTTCTGTGGCTTTAGGCACTTCCACATGCCCTGTGCTTTTTTATTTACAGAGGCATGGACTATTAGGTTGTTGGACAAAGCTGCTTGTCCTTGTTTTGCCAAAATATGTTGCTAAACGATTCAAAAAGTGTTCTTCACAAAGTTTTCCTACCTGGATGAGTTAATGAGGACACCCAGAAACCAGAAATGGCTTCAGCGTCTAACAAAAGCTGTTGGGTTCTGTACAGACTATCGCTCTGGTACCTAATGGTTTGTAAATAGTTCTCACACGTTTTTGAGTTATTGCTGAAGAGATGCAGTTGAGGTTAGCTGACTTACTACTTGTCAGCTGAGCTTGCTTCGATTTCAACGCACTTTGAAAAGCAAACGTTTTTGTGAACGCTCCATGCTGCTGTTTTGCGAAAAAGAATCAAGCCATGTTTTAGAGTTAGTTTACAGAATAATAATAAGGAGCCCAGAAAAGGCTGAAATTACTTACCTTGTGATCTGTCGTAGCTCCTAAGTAGGGATAGAAGTCTGTGACGTGATTATTTCCACTGACACTTCATGTAGAATAATAGTTTGAAAGAAAAAAAAAAGGTTATTTCATGCTTTTAAAGCTTGTATTTTATAGAAACTGGGAATGTTCACCTGGACAGAACTGCATGCAAGCTGTTGTAGATACTCTAGAGAGATCCTCTTCATGACCCTGACCGTCTACCGATTTGCACAGGTTTTTTACTTCAGGCCACAAAAAGACAGTTTTCTCTAAATAAACTGTGTGGCTGATTGTGAAGCTGCATCTTACGTAAGCATTCTGTAAGGTGCTGTGGAAAAAAAGTCCAATCAAGCAAATTCTCATTTATTCTGGTCCGTATGGCGAAACGCTTTGTCTCCTCGTGTTTTCTCATAATGCAAATTACTTAAATGGAGAATAAAATATAAGCAAAGGAATAGTAGAAACCCGTTCATGAATCCTATTCCTCCTGTAGGTGTTTTTTTTATAATTATGGAAATGTACCTACTTTTTTACGGAGAAAAATGTGAAAGTCCAAGCTCACATGAGCACACAGACAAATGAAAATTGTTTGTCTTAGTATGTCATTAACATTTCTAAGCATGCTTTTTCCAAGCATCGATTCACAGAAACCTTTTTTTTGGGTGAAAATCACATAAATTAATAAATCACATAAATTAAGTCCAACTACACATCATGTCAGGTTAGTTTCATGCTATCACAAATCCCAGGCAGTGAATGAGGGAACAACTATGTCTGCCTATTTCTCACTGCTGATCCACAAGCGCAGTTTTTGATTCAGCTCAATCCAGAGCTCTACAGAACCTGCGATATTACAAAATCTCTTTGGTTTTTCACTTGAAAAAGAAAAATCTTTTTTTTCGTTGTTCCACCCAACCTGAGGATTGATATAAAATGACTAAAATGATTCATTTGCATCTGTCTACACGTTTCAAATAAATATTAGAGCAGGTTCTTATAGGCGCATTCACCAGTTTTCACAGATGAACCATTTCCTGTATAACACCACAGAGCATATGGAGTCAAGCTGCCCATCGGATTGTGCATTACCAGCTTTAGTACTTCATTCACAAACTGACAGTCTATTATTGACCAGGAGAATATCAGCCATCTCAGCATTGCACCTCAGCTAACAAGCCTGACTGCCTTAATAAACTGAATGTGTGTTCAGGACATTAATAATCATCCACCAAAGATCCTGAATCCATATCAGACCCACTCTGAGGATGGAGAGTCGTTCTTCAGTTGTGCTGGAAGTCGTTCCCTGATTGCTTGCTTCATCATTAAAGGCAGAAAAGACCTGGCCTCAGGCTGCTGATGGGATGCTATTGCATTTAGACACAATCTTCAGGGCTCTTGATGCAGAGGCCACTTTGCAGCTCTGCTGTTTTTTTTACAGTAAACATTCGTCCCACTTAACCACACATCTCCTCTGTAGCTGCTCTGGTGGATTTTAGTCCAGGTGTGTGATGTGCTGTTACCTCAATCTGTGACAGTGTCTGTGAAAAAATCTTCTCTTGGGTCACAAATGCAGGGTCAAAAGTCATTTGTGCCTTTTTTGCGCAGACTACTCCCTCCTGAGTGTAAATGTGTGTACAGATTTTTTTAAAGATATGACATTGTGCATGAACCTAAGCCATGTTTTAAATGTAAATAGTGTAAAAAGATATTTAATAAAAGATCAGTTCTTCCCTCAACAAAATAAATGAGTCCAAAACAAAAGAAGGTTTTGTCTCTTGGTGTGATTTTTCTTTTTCTATTCAGTAAAGTTTTATCCTTAAACATAACGTTTAAAATAAAAAAAA